>JAPFBL010000882.1:1465000-2930000 GCA_026182355.1 Hermatobates lingyangjiaoensis
AAAGGCAAACCATGAAATACTAGCAGTACAAGAATTAAACTTATTGACTACTGTAAGTAATTACTTTCAACGCTTTTGCTTTTAAGTGTGTTTTTAGTAGTGGAAGATATTTTCGTTATGGGAGAATATATTATCAGGTTGATTTTGCTTAGAAAATCCTAAAGTTTGCTCTATTCAAGATAATTACAGTAGGGGTCTTTAATGAATACTTAAAATCGCATAGATTCAGGAAAAATAGCTTTTCATCCACCACAAGAGCTGATTTTGATCGGAGCCCAAATTTCCTAATGTCCTCCTTTTCAAATGAAACCGTGAAGGTAGGAAAAGCGTATAGATATAAAAAAGCATGTAAATAGTTATCAAGTAAACGATTTTTTCAAAGTAGGATGGTTTGACTACAAGATCAGAACTGGAAAGTCACATCTAGATCCACTGTTATATATTCAAAACTGAAATATACTTCATTTCACTTAAAACTATCATTATAGTATATTACATCAAATGCAATCATACTGTGCCAATAAATATAGAAGAAATAATACAACAATTTATTCATATTTTAGTCGTTTTAACGCTTGTGTAAAAAATTGAAAGAATAACTGAATCTTGCACATATAAAATTTTTAAGAAACCCATTTCATATTCCATATGAAATTTATTTGTTCTACCAAATTAAAGCTTAACTGCTCTGGAAGTAATGCAGCAGTTGATAACGTTCCTTTCGGTTGCTAATAATATGTGAACAAGGATAAATAAAGATGGAATGTTTATAACTCTAGGTACAGTATTTTACGTGATATGGCCGAAAGGCTGGGTACACGTTCTAATATCAAAACAGGTACACTATTTACTGTAAGATTACTATGATATTTTCACTTCTAATATTTCCAATTTATTGCTAAAAGATGATGTTCTCGTATTGAAAAAAAACTCGATCAATGGAAGATTATAAATTTAAATACAATTAATAGACATACTGACAATATAAAATACGACTCTCCCATTTAAGATATATTTTCTTCAATTTATTTGTAATCTCCTCCTCATTTTATAAAAGTTAGTCAGCTCAGAATTTGCTTATTCAAACGATGTTCTTGTCGAACACACATTTATTCAAATGAGGAACACACGAACATAAGATCACTGTATAATGTTCTACTAGTGTTTGAATATCACTACTTGTAAGTAAGGCGACATTTATTTACCTGTTAGATGGTTTCCGGTGAACTCAAAATCGTCGTCTTGATCCCAGTGCTTCAGCGACAAGTTGTTCAATGGTGTAGCATTGGCGAATTCAAGATTTGCAAAGTGCCAGTCGAGAAGTTGACGGTCTTGACAAGAAAGATAAACATCGCTGGAACAAGTTCATTGCAAAACTTGAGTCAAACTTATTGGATATTGGTATATATATCAAACTAACAAAATAAACTGCAGCTTATCAAATTAATCAATTGATGTTTTACTCATTCTGAGGTAAAATGGATAAACCAACAAAAGTCTCCACACAAATGAAGTTTTATTCAACGCGTTTCGAACACTGTGTTCATCATCAGGAAGACACCAAGGATGTGGTACTGACGGGTTGGTCCAGTGAAAACAACTCACTTCACTGAAACAGTTGTTTTCACTGGACCTACCCGTCAGTACTACATCCTTGGTGTCTTCCTGATGATGAACACAAAGTGTTCGAAACGCGTTGAATAAAACTTCATTTGTGTGGAGACTTTTGTTGGTTTATCCATTTTACCTCAGAATGAGTAAATACCACACAATTACAGATTGCACAACTAATGATGTTTTACTGTAGGAAAACTAGTAAAATTACTAGTTTTTTAACTAGTTAAAATACCAAATGAGCAGAAATATCTTTTTCTGTAACATATCAACTACTAAAACTCGAGTAACAGCTTCTATTTAAAACGCATTTCACAGAACAGAATACATCTTGAAGTGTGAAGGTACTTATTTCTGCAATTAAATGCATTTTTATGATTGACACCCATTTTTAACCATGAATGAGTAACATTACTGGGGCACTAATGGCACAGCAGTTATTGTCATTATCGACAACATATCTGATAACAATGCATATCGGATATTTAAGGTATGGCACGCCTTTAGTACTTGGGACAAAAAAAACTTACTCCAAGGTGTACAGTATTTAGTTCACATCAGTTAATAATGGGTCCATATTCTACATGGATATAGAATTCTTAAAAAATGATATAAAAAATAGTTAATTTCCAGAGGATCAATAATCTACATACATTGTGTTGATCATAACTCCTTTAGCATGTCTGCAATACCATTCTACATCGAGTTCAAGACATTAATATTTTTTTACGAAAATTGGACATTGGTATGAATATCAATACATTTCTACTTTTTTGGTATGTATATAATACAACCAAAATAAACTGCAGTTTACCAAAGTAATAGGAATTTTATTGTTTGAATTTCCAATATACTGACGCATATTGAATCATTAAATGCGTGTCTTTAACTCACCTCTCACTTGAACAAATCGAGGACCAGAGTAAAAATCGAAACCCCGATATTCCAGTCCAGAAACGAGCGCGCAAGCCACTGGGGTAACCTGACCCCTTAGAATAAATACATTTTTGTTCTATAAAATCTTAAAATTCCTTTTTTCTTACTGTACACTTATCAACCATTAGAACTTGTACTACCAACGATCAATAATCATTGATAAGGTCCAATCAGTCATCTTCAAACTGTGAACTTATGACTTTATAGAAGAAAAGACCGTTATACCATTCACATAAATACGGAGAGATTCAAAAATATTAGGTGGTTGCATAATTATTACGGCTATTGTCAATAAATTTTAAAAATTTTAGTAAAATTTCAATAATAAAATAAGGTTTTGTTTAAATTTTTTATATAATCAATGCTCTTTTTCTGTTTTTCAGAATACGCATCAAAAATGATCTCCATATTATGCTCTACTTCCTCGAGAAAGGTTGGAGTGCAGCACAATCACATCAAACGTCACGTTGTCAAATCTATTGCCGACGACGGTTAGGACCTGCTCCCTCATCCGCCATATTCTCCAACAAAAGCGCCTACAGACCATCACATTAATCGTACAATAACAAATTGGCTTGGAAACAAAGTCTAAGACAGTGTGGATGACTTAGTGACCGCCATCAAAGAATGAATCGCCTCTAAGAACAACAATTTCTTCACCCATAGAATCGACAGACTAACAAGCAAATGGGAAGCAGTAATTGAATTAGATGGTGAATATGTTCCGGAAAAATATGGTTTTAAAATGTTTTTGTCAAAGTATTATTGTTGGTTTGGTTGAATGAAATTTTTGAAAAAATCCTCATTAATTATGAATACTCCTAATAAACAGTTACTGAGTATATCATATTATATGAATGTGTGGCATTATTTTGAATTTGACAGTAATACTCTTCTTTTAAAATAATAAGTGAACCCACACTGCCAAATAATTTAAATTGTGATGAAATATATGGATGCTACCGAGTATTGGAACCTAAAAATGCGGTTATTTAGATCAAATACATTTAGGGGAGCTAAAACCATTAGAACCAAATTAGTTGAAACGTTGGGTATTTCAAACAATGGATATTAACTATTTATCACATTCGTGATTAATTTGATACCAGATTCAATAAATAACATTACAAAATCTGGTCGGTCCAAACACTTCAAAATCAATAAAATTTAATTCATCCTACTATAATTATGATAACTACTATAAACTATATGCAAGTGATATTTGGTACAATTTTGTTTACAAAATCAATTTTTAAATGATTGCACAATTATCTGAAGCTATGAGTAGTTTTATTTCAAGTTATGTTTCACAAACTCAATGGATAAGGTATAGTCTAGAATGTTCTATGGCTTCATAAGCCACCGTAACTAATTTTGGTAATTTCCTAACAAGATTTTCCTAGCAAGATTTCTTTCACGAAAGTAGAAATATAAATCAATAATTAAAACAATTAACCCTATAAATCTATATAAACTATTTATAATATATAAATCTATTATTAACTATAATAAATCACTAATTAACAATTAAAATTTCCTACAAAAAAATAAGCCTTTAAAATAAGATTAATTTTATTAATAAGCATGTAGTTAAAACAGTTTACTTTTTCATGGAATACATTCATTACTGTTATAGTAAATTCATTTACTAGAACAGTAAATTTTAAATCTGAAATAGCCTGCAATACAGGTTATATATTTATTTAATTATTTAAACATCTATAAACATCATTAGTTGTGCAATCCGTAATTTTATGGTATTTACTCATATTGGGGTAAATGGATGATACTAGATCTCAAAACAAAATATTTTTTTTATCAAACTACTCGTTTCAAACACTTCGTGTTCATCATCAGGTAAACTTCAAATTGCAGCAGTGGAGGACAGACAACCGTCGATCGTTGACGGGTGAAACCCGCAGTTTGAATAAAAAACTTCTTTAAGTGGAGACTTTGTATCACCTATTTACCCCAGTATGAGTATATAGATAAACATGACAAAAAAGCTTAGGATGTGTTGTTGGTGTATTTAACGTTTGTATTATAGTACTTCACATTACCTGGGAGGAGAGCCTTCCAAGTCTTTCAGTTTACCCTCGATCTCCTCTTGCTGTTCTTTCAGTTGATCCCATTCCTGAAAGTAAATTCATATTCATTTTAGATTATCAGTTGTCAGATTATTATGACACTACTAAAAAAAAAATTATATGAAACTTTTCAATAGAAAAACTTAACTAATAACTTCCACAAAAAAAAACGCAAGTTGTCCCTATTAGCAAAATTCACTTGATAAGTACTTGACATACGGGATTTGGTAAAATTTTGCAAACGAGCAGCAAATCAAAAAAAAATAAAATAAAAAAATTGAAAACGAATGTGTTACTCTATATTTCCCCAGTTCACTTTAAACTCTAGGCAGTAGCAGTTTATTATTGAACTTGTTCGAGATTATACTTCTTTCTTTCGGTTTTTTTCAAAAATAAATTTCTCAGCTTTCTCCTAGGAGTACGGTAATTACATTTGTGAAACGAATGTGAAAATTGCTTC
Organism: Hermatobates lingyangjiaoensis; assembly: GCA_026182355.1. Taxonomy (NCBI): domain Eukaryota; kingdom Metazoa; phylum Arthropoda; class Insecta; order Hemiptera; family Hermatobatidae; genus Hermatobates; species Hermatobates lingyangjiaoensis. The sequence goes on from JAPFBL010000882.1 coordinate 1,470,098, forward strand.
ACAGGAGAACTCCCGTGATATTTTTTCTTATATCAATTTTTTTTTAATATTTTAATTAATATACGAACGGCCATAGACCTGTTGAATAAACCCGTTTACGTTAGATCTATAAAGTTAAGCAAAATTGGGTGCGGACAGCTCTTTGATAGGTAACACCAAGTGTCGTTGGTTCCCCATCTGATGTGGTTTGCCCATTGTTTGAATGGGTTCAGGTCACCCACTTCACCCCTTTGACAGATCGAATGGTATTGAAAATAAAAATCATTTAATAACTTCATAAAATGAAGCACAGGTTGTCACTATTGGCAAAATCCACTTGATAAGTACTTGACATACAGAACTTTGGTAAAATTTTGCAAAAGACTACAAAAAAAAAAGAAAGAAAAGAAAACAATGTCCACTATTTCCCCAGTTTTACTTCTAATATAACTCAGAGGCACAAGTGCAATTTCAGTTGATTTTCTAAAGCATCGATATTAGTTAACCCAATTTTCATTTCTACCTTTTGAAGGAAATTGAAAAGGATATAATATTTCTAATAGAACTATATGATTTTGCTTACATTCTTTCTAATACCTCATCCAAATATACAAAAACAGAACTTTCTATTTAACTTACTATACACATCTATTGCAATTTGCAAAACCAATTGCAATTAAAGCCTTTAATGAATTGCAGTCTATACTTTTTAAACTAAAACTAAATGTTAGATCTGTTGATATTTCAAAATTAATAGAGACTCCTAAGGTGATATATGAACGACAGGTTATCAATTATTTGAAAATGACGTTAAATGGAAATAAGAAACTCAGTATTCCAGACAAACTTTCAGTAAACTGAGTGATATATCAGAGACTCTGGCGTTTATTGTTACCATAAATTTTAAATTTTACTATTAAATTTAAAACTCACAATTTATCAACCAACTATTTCAATCAAGATTATAAATCAACCAATGAATCTTCCTGCTCACTGTATTCCACTTTGTAATTAACAGGTCCCGGTCATTGACCTACTACTCTGAATAATGTACTACTGTGATTGTGGAGTCAGTAAGTAAATGTCTGTAGTATTTTATTTAGTTTGCCAAATTATAATACTTTGCTCTTTTAGTTAGATGTCATTGGGCGTGAACGAGATATCAGTCTAGGAAAGTCTTGCCTTCATATTTTACTAAAAACAGCTTCTACGATGGAAATGACTGGGGTATTCTTAGGGATACAAGTACAAGGGGGTTTAAATGGGATGCAGTAAGATTTTCGGGTCCTTACTGCAGGGTTGTGGAGTAGGAGTCGGTAAATTCTCACCAACTCCGACTCTTCAAAAAAATTAATAAGAAACATAGGCATCTAAAGTGTTGTACCTCTTTGACTCACCTGGTTCAGGGTCAAATTACAAAAAAAAAAAGAAAAAAACTTGAAGCTGAATACCTATGCCATTGCATTTGTATATATCTGTAGATCATATTCCAACATTATAGTTGCTTTGGAAACAGGCATATGATGCAAAAAAGCACTTTTAAGAAGGGAGAAGTGAGGAAATGTATGAGTTTTCTTTCTTATTTCAACTATGTATTTGTTATAATTACTAGGCTATACTGCTATTATTAGGCATAGCTCTAGCGATAAAGTTAATGATGACTTTAAAATTACCCTAATGTTTCATTTGGCACTGATAAAATGACATTTTGGTTGGTAGGTAACAACAACGCGAAAATGGTATATGCAAAAATATCTGACAGGCTGGAGTAGGTCCTTTCAAATATCCCGGAGTTGCATGTTCAGAGTCCCGACACCAGCCCTGTCTCATTGGTCACCAATGATACAATTGGTACTAATAGATTTACAATCTATTAGTAAACTGGTCAACTGATTCCAATCTGAGGTCTCTTTGAATGTACAAATACTATTAAACGAAGATGCCTAGCCACAAGGCGCGGACATTTATTTTGATTAACTAATGAGAGCTTTGTTACTTCTTGCAGCTTATAATCAAGTGGAGTCCTGCAAGTCATGCTAGCCCTAATCACCACTTTAAAAATAAAGTCCTTTGCCACCTGTGAGGTATTCTTTGATTTTAGGATAGGGTACAACTTTAACATAGAGCCAGACCCAATTATATCTATTTCCAGATGGTGTTTAAAAGTTAGCCATCTGTCTCTTATAATGCCTAGGTATTTAGCCTAGATTTCTAGGGTATTAACTAACCAAAAGAAGACTAGAGAGTGTTGCTTGGGTGCTCCTTTACTGACTCTTTGCTGGATTGACAGCAAGTTTCCAGCTACTAAACCAGTAAGAAATTCGATCGAGATTACCAATAAGGTAAATATCTTTTACAAATTTTTTCAGCATTAGTTCAATAATAATTCATCCCAGACATGATAAAACAGTGACAACACAACTTTTGCAATAACTGTCTACTACAATACATCACAAACATTTGAAAATAAAAATAGTTTCTTAATCTATCTAACGTACTAAATAAAAGATATTAATCATCATTCGTTCATCTTCTATTATTATATTAAGGACCAGTAAAAAGTAATAAATACACTACAACAACTAAAGTTGCTGAACTCTTTAAGGATTGTCTGGTCAAAAACTCAATTCTGTCTTCCGACGTTTCGAAAATTCAAGGCTTACACTAAAACCTACAGCTTTTGCTGAAAATTACCTTTTTAACTTCTACATTTGTGTAAGCCTTTATAATCAAAATATAAATTTTCGAAATATCGAAATAGTGTTAAATTTCTGACCAGACAACCCTCAAAGAGTCCAACAACTGTAGTTCTTTAGTGTATTAATTATTATTGCTTAGTAATATTTGTATATAGTGGAATAAAAGAGTAAACATGATATATAATGGAAGAAAATAGCAGAAATATAGTACTTAAATGCAAATCATTCCATACCTTGCAAGCATTTTGCAAGTCTCTGAGTTTATAGCGCACACTGAATTCCTGGGCTGCATTGCGACAGGATTTGTTATTTTCCAGTACTGCCTTGTATTGCTTCTTTAATTCAGCAACATAGGTCTTTTGAGAAATCATCTGAAAATAAAAAAATCAGCTTCATAAAGATTTCAATTTCAGTTCAGCATACTAATGTCGTAATAAAGTATTAAGATCAAAGAAAAAGAAACACTACGTCTTCACACATAAAAAGGATTTAATCACACAACGGGTTTCAAACACTTAGTGTTCATCGTCAGATTACATCTGCTTCAGTAAGCTAATATTTACTAGTTAGGGAGTGAACGGATACTTAATGGGAGGTATATAAGTCGATATTTTCAATACATAGATGTTCCAATACATCCAAGTATACAATGAAGAAAAAAATTAGTGTTCGTTCGACTCCCTAACTAGTCAACATCACCTTACTGAGGCAGATGTAACCTGACGATGAACACTAAGTATTCGAAACGAGTTGTCTGATTAAATCATTTTTGACTGTGAACACTTGGCGTTTCTTTTCCTCTCTAAGCACAAGTAAATACCGCACAATAACTCTTGCATAGGTCGTGATACTTATATCGATAAAGAATAACATTTTCTTTTAAAATTATTTTTAACATAACAATTTTTTGTCAATTTCCCTCAAGAAAATTGAAAAATTCATCTCAGACTAAACCCCTACAATAAGTAAGTATCCTACACGCAAACATAGTTAAACAAGATGATATTTTCAATGCACAGAGGATTCTAAAGTAACAACATCCGGGTATAGAATGAAGAGAAAAATAGAATTAATATTTCATTAATTAATTAATCTTAGATTAATTAATCTAATTAATTCATTAATTAGACAGCTAATGTGGTGTATACAGATGCATTTGCTTAATATTGCGCTAATAATGATATTTACTACTATTCTACATTAAAGAAGTAATTAAAGAAGTAATTTAGTAACAAACTAAATTAAATAATCAGAATTGAAAGGTTATGTTAGAATTGTTCAAAGAATAAAAAAAAAATAGCTGTAACGTAAAGAAACTTACAATAAAGAATTTACTTACTTTACTTACGTAAAGAAACATAGATATAATTTACAGAAATAAATCTATTTTGTTGCTTGAAATTAATTTCAAAAGTAATATGTAAAAGTCAAATGAAAATGTTACTGAATTAGTTTTTTATAGTAACATATTTGAATGTTTGAATGCATGGAAATAAACTGAACAGCAATTTTATATGATAAATATAAATAATGAAATGTAGTTTACAATACCATGTAAAATTTCTTTTAAAAAACTATAAAATGAAAAGATTAATTTGAAGAAAAATTAAGGAATAGCACAATACTTACTTAAGAAACGCAGCTTGGGAGGCGAATAGTAAACTACGCATTACTTAAAATCACATCTGCATTAAAACAAATGAATAACAAATACTTCCTTCCGTTGCCGCATTGAAACAAATGACTATCAAAACAGATCTTCCGATTAAAGTCAAAACAATGTCCAAATAACTTTAACTTTAAATTAAAATTGAATATCATATTTTTAAACCATTATATACAATAGGAGGCAATCAAAGCTCTATTACAATTAATACAACTAATTAGTTACAGTAAACTATTATTCCTTATTAGAAAAATATTTTTAGAAAAACTATTTATATTCCCAACAATTTAAATTAAAAATTACTACTACCTAAATCTTTATATATAAAGTTCCAGTTTGTTTGTTTGTTCGCCCATTTTCCGTGGAGATAGAGACCCGAAATTATAATATATACTATTTATTACCTAAATAATGTTAAATAAAAAAAAATTATTATTTAAATCAAAAATTGTAGCCAGGGTAGCCATGTATGCGTGATTACCGATGACTATAGACCAAATGTATTACATATAAATGAAAAAAAATGTGTTTTAATTTAAGATTTCCGAAATATAAACACTGGTAATAAAGTAAGGTATGGAACCAGAGTAGCCCAGTGGCTTGCGTGCTCGCCGATGACGTAGTGCAAACATATTATAAATATGTAACAAAAACAAATTTTTTGAATTTAAAATTCAAATAATATAAAAAATGATAATAAAGTAAAGACATGCAGCCAGGGTAGCCAGTGGTAGCCAGATGACAGTAGAGTAAATTTATTATATATAAATGTAACTTTTTTTTTAATTTAATTTTTGCTTAATATAAACACTGATAATAAAGTAAAGGCATGGAGTCAGGGTAGCTCAGTGGTTTGCGTGCTCGCCGATGAAAGTAGTAGAAATGTACTATAAACAAATGTAACAAAAAAAAAATTTTTTTTAATTTAACATTAGGATAACATAAACACTAGGAGTAGTAATGGAGAGATTAAGCCCCTCTAATAGCCTCTAACACTCAACTCCGACTTTCGGCCTTCACGAGGCTACCCTGTTAACCTGCTATATCCAGGGACAAACGAAAGAGGAGAAGAAGGTGATCAGGGGCTGGTCCTGATCCTGACCACCTTCGTTTCACAACCTTCCTAATCCCCAAATCCCCTCCTTTAATCTCAGCCCCAATCTAAGGTGTTATGCGATCCGTGCCGAAGGATGAATGAATGATACAGGGGAACTGTATTATGAACGGAGCCTCAAGGGTACCAGGCGACCCCCTTGAGTAAATAGCCCTACTCCGGTATGCCGGAGCGGACAAAATACCACCGATAGAGAGATACAGGGATTTTCCCCTGTATGATACTAAGGAGAAGGAAGTCCGGAGACCATCCTCCGGAAGCGCAGAGGGTATAAGAGCACTAACTAGTGGGAAGCAACCTCCCACAACCTAAGGACCAGAAGAAGGAGAAAGGAAGTTACTTTCTCTTGAAACGTAGGGAGCCTCAATGGACATTATCAATGATTGTTTATGCAGATTCTGCAAAGAAGAGGAAGGAATATCGTTGCACCTGCTGACGACTGCAAGACAACTTTGCTGGACAGAGGTAGGTGCCTCGGGACACTCAACAAAACCATAGAGAAACTTTTACCGCCGGAACCAGCAAAAGTGCTGAGCTTCTTGGAGGCGTTGAAGCTAACTGCTGGGGTACTTCATTACAGAAGAGGGGAAGTACAATACATTTTTTTTTAGTGCTATAGTCACCCTTAAATAATAGTAATAATAATAAAAAAACATAAACACTGGTAATTAAGTAGGGTACGGAACCAGAGTAACCCTGTGGCTAGCGTGCTCACCGCTGACATTAGCACAAGTATATCTATATTAATAAAAGAAGGGTTTTGTCTGTACATTCCTTAGAACTGACTCATTTAAAGTTTTCTTTACTTTCATTAATTGAATGGCCGACCCCCCCACGTGGGTCTTCAGTTTAAGGTCTACCACAGGATCCTTGAGGATTCGGTCGACCCCCTACTAAGAGGGAAGGTTCCCGTTGCCCCGGGATCAGGGGTTGCTACTTGAACTCTTCTGGGCCCCGTTTTGGGTGCTCTGGGCTAAGATGTTATTGTAAGGGGATAAACCCCTTGTTGGCTAAACGCCACCGTGACGTAAGGACGTAGAGGAGCGAGATCTTGTCTCGCTCGCTTGAATAAGTAGTGCAAGTACGAGGAAGGGTTACCATTCACACCCATCCCGAGTTCCTTCAGAGCCATCAGAAACAACTACCAGTATTCCAGCCCACACTTAGCTGAGATGGTGGTCCGTACCTACTGGTAAAGGCTGGGGGCTAGCTCCCCCTGGATGCTATGCAGGCATCCGCCCGAGGAGATACTGCTCCTCACGCAGCGACCCGAAGGTCTACCCAACCTGGGTGGGAACCACAGCCACTACGAGTCCTACCTCAATTGGTGGGCTGGAGAAGCAAAGCTTCCTCCAGGGGCTTTTTACTTTCATTAATTAGAGAAACCGAATCTACCCTTAGAGTAATTTCTGTCTGTCGGTATGTCGGTTTTTCTGCTAAATTTTGTCACCAGTAAATTTAGCCACCATAAGATATACGTAGCAAGCTGAAACTTTGATAGTAGATTTGTGTATGTCCAACTGAAAATATAAACTCTGAATGGATTGGAAATTCAACGTAGATGCTCTGTTATGGACCCTTAAAGCACGAATTTCGTCACAACAAGTAAACTCAACCACCATTAGACATGACAAGCTGAAACTTTGACACCTCGAAAGATTTGAATATGTCTAACTTAAAACCTAAGCTTTGAATGGATTGAAAATTCAAAGATGAAGCGAAGTTATGAACTTTAAGCCATGTTTGACTAGCTATACAGATATGTTATTTTCAAAATATACAGGTGTAGCAAGTAGGTATTGTTAGTTGATTTTAATTTCATTTAGACATATGAATATATTGTGTATTTCACAAGGTGTTCACAATTCCATTGAGCTTATTCACAAGGTGTTTCCCAGAGTTCAAGATGTACCATCTATTAAGAATAAGTGGCTTTGTAAAAGATCAATTTTGAACCCTTACTAAATAACAGGCAGAAAAAATCAACAAACAAGTACTTACGCTATATCAAGCCGAAGATAGAACTAAAAAGGCAGTAAACAAAGGATTAGTGATGAGGAAGCAGTTCATTATCCAACTGAATTTCTTGACTCCATGACTACTCATGAGTAAAAAATTAAAGTAGGAGCACCATCATGCTGCGATTTAGTATCAGTGGCAAATTGCATGTTACGAAACGTGAGTGCCCCAAAAATTTGCAACAGGACACGACTCTGGGTTCGTTCTCTGCACAGATACTCCATAGTGGCGGAATCATAACTGAGTGTGGTATCGGGGAGTCTGTGCGTATACCACACATACCATTGATTCCGAGCCACTATCAGTTTCCATTCAAACGATTACAATATCCCGTCAACGTCTGTTTTGCAATGACGGTTACTAAGTCGCAAAGGAGAAACTTTATCGACCGTAGGAATTGAAGTGAGTGAAACCAAGTTTTTCTCACATGGTCAATTGTAATTTGCTTGCCCAAGAGTCAGAGGTTCCAACTCTTTGTTTTTCGATGAATTTGAAGGACAGACAGCTAATGTGGTTTATACAGAGGCATTTGCTTAGCACTGTGCTAATAATGATATTTTCTACTATTCTATAATTTCTAATGGTATTTTGGAATACCATGTATCATCCTCGATTTTTTGAAAAAGCACCCGTCAAAGACGGGAACGTTTGCTAGTACTCAATAAATTTGGAAATCTACTCGACATTCTTGCTTCACGTAAGCAATGTTTATAATTCAATATAGTGCAAAAGTTTTGATATTTTAAACATAAATTATAATAACTATAATTACAAGTAATATTAATAACATTTGATTTAGTCGTTGTCAGCCAAAAAGAGCATGTATAAATCTTCCCTTTTCCCAATATATTTTACAAACTATTAATTTTAATTATTGCAATTATTAAAAAAAATTAATTTGTGATACATTGCATTAACCAATTACATCCTAAGTTTTTGATTTTGCAAATTTTCATGGAAATTTTTTTTCACAGGTTGTTTAAATAGGAATTCAAAACATATTGAAGTTGCATTTTAACGTTTATTTGTATAATTTTTTTTTTTATAAAATTTATGATATTATGAGCTTATTATTTTAGTTTTTACTTTTTATTCATTTTTATTTCATGGGCTTTACTTTATGATAACTTCACTCTGCATATCATCATCAGAGTCTGGAATGTATGATATCTGTGCGTAAGTGCTTAAGTCTGAACACGTTGTCAGTGGTAACATGGATACCATATCATCTCACTGTCCTCGTTTGAGGACATCATTATTTTAGCCCATGTATATTCTTGAATAGTAAACAAACGGTTACATAATACATCACACATAATGTTTTACATTATAAAGATAACTATATTTCAGTCCTGAGATCTACTATTCAATATGGAGTAAACTAGAGATGAAAATAAAATGTTGATTTTTCTTGTATATTTTAGGCATTTTTGTAACTCAAATAACATACCTCTTTAAAACTGTTTTCATTAATATCAATGTTGATACCAACAAACAATAATGTCAGTAAATAATACAGGTCTGTTAAAATATCCAAAATATAGACATTTAAAAAGCATTTGTGCTTTTGTAGACTGTCCTCAAATGAGGACACTAGGATATAATGGGTTAATAAGTAATGCAGTGATACAACTGTTAATTCTTTTTAAAGTCTTAAAGTACGTTAACACATAAATTATATAACCGCTTCTGTTAGGGACTAGGAAAGAGAGTTATCCCATCCCCACTTGATGTTGTAAACATCGATCTCAATGTTGATGTCATGCTGAATTGAATGGGTGAGACAATTGAAACCAAAACTCAAACACGAAATATTTTGAAATATATACAGAGTACTTATAAGATTATAAAAGATAAACAAACCTTTTCTAGATTAATCATGAGTTTCTTCTGAAGTGATATAAGAGCATTGTAGTGGGCTATTTGTTTTTCCTTCACGTTTTTTTCTTGTAATCTAAAAATTAATATATCGAATCAAACGTTATAATAAAACAAATGCGAACTTAAAAATAAATGAATGATTATTACTTTATGACCCATTCGAGTGCCTGACCCAGGGAAACAGGTTTTCCACTAGAATAATTAAAATCAAGCATGTGTGACAGATATCCAGTTGCTTCAAGTAGTCTGTTGAATTCACGCTCCACCATGCCATCTTTCTCTTTTGGAACCTAAACAGACAAAACAAACTTTATTAATTCACATTATATTCATATTTTAACTGTTTTTACTTTCATTTGCCTACAAGTATATGAAATAAAGGTTGAACCTCCCTAATCCGCCAACAACTTGACCAAGGGAAATTCCGAACTGTAGGTGGTCCCCAAAACTCTCTCTCTCTCTCTCTCTCTCTCTATATATATATATATATATATATATATATATATATATATATATATATATACTTTTTCTTTGAAAATCCGATCCGAAATGGACAAATACAGTTTAATGTACATAAAGAAACATAGAGAAATTAAAACACACACTTACAGTCTCTAATTTTCGGTTGAACCGTCTTCAGGAGAGATAAGAGAGGGAAACCAAGCGCATTGGTACAGAAACGGGTGGAGACCGTCTTTGTACCAGTGGAGACTGTCTCTGTACCAGTGCGCTTGGTTTCCCTCTCTTATCTCTCCTGAAGACGGTTCAACCGAAAATTGAGACTGTAAGTGTGTGTTTTTAATTTCTCTATGTTTCTTTATGAACATTGAATTATATATATATATAAATAAATTCACACAAGGGGTTCTTGAGGATTTTGGTCATAAAACATACAACTCCTGATTATAAACCGACGTTTCGCCAAAAATTGTTTGGCATTTTCAAGGCTAAAAACAATTTATTAACGACATAAGTAAAGCAAGATAAATACATCACCGGACACCACCCAACAGAAAACAAACAATACAAACAAAAATTTTGCAACAAGAGAACCTCAAAGGATCATAAAATACCTAGTGTTATTATTATTCTTATTATTTAAAAACCGACATTGGTTGTTTAAACCTAATTACTGGTTATTAATTATTCAGAACATAAAAACCCGATTTTCAAACAGCAAAACAACACACAGACAGTACAAACACAGAAAATTACAAAACAATGAAAAACAAGAGAGTCAAAAATTAAAAGAAATGAAGGGGAAAAAATAAAAAACCTTACAAACATTATTATCTTGACTTAGAAGAAACACCATTTACCGGTCCATGCTTATGTGTGGCTGCATCATAACAGATACACATAAACAGGAAGGTTACACAACCCTAAACACGGAAAACAAGCTACTCCCCTAATGTCAACATCAAAAACAGTTCAATAGAAACTATTGAAGTAGATTGGAATAAATTAAACTAAGACTTGATATGCCAGATCTCTTATTACAGGCAGTTGATGTGTTCATAATATTTATCATTTCTTTTAAATATCTCTAATAAAAGAACATAACAGATGAGTTATGTTCAGTTTACTGACATAAAAGAACTGTTTGTGCTCTAGGCAATCATGCACTGACAAAGGGACAATCGTTTGCGCTTCACGACACAAAAATTCTGGAACATGAAAAGCACACAAAAAAGTCAAGGTAATAATGTTTGTAAGGTTTTTTGTTTTTTTCCCCTTCATTTCTTTTAATTTTTAACTCTCTTGTTTTTCATTGTTTTGTAATTTTCTGTGTTTGTTACTGTCTGTGTGTTGTTTTGCTGTTTGAAAGCCGGGTTTTTTATGTTCTGAATAATTAATAACCAGTAATTAGGTTTAAACAACCAATGTCGGTTTTTAAATAATAAGAATAATAATAACACTAGGTATTTTATGATCCTTTGAGGTTCTCTTGTTACAAAATTTTTGTTTGTGTTGTTTGTTTTCTGTTGGGTGGTGTCCGGTGATGGATTTATCTTGCTTTACTTATGTCGTTAATAAATTGTTTTTTAGCCTTGAAAAGGCCAAACAATTTTTGGCAAAATGTCGGCTTATAATCAGGAGTTGTATGTTTTATGACCAAAATCCTCAAGAACTCCTTGTGTGAATTTGAAATATCAGTGGTCGAAAAGCTATATCAATATATATATACAGGCAGAATAAAATATTAAGACAGATAAATAGGATAAAAACTCAAAGTAATAAAACAACATAATACAACTAGAAATGCATACATAAGGGATAACAATAGAAAAGGTGATATAGAGGTAACAATACTAAGAGGTAATAGTAGGTAGGTTAGGTCATGTTGGAATGGCAGTCTCACAAGGTAACGCACATAGGCCGGACATTGACCCTTTGTGATACCATACAATAAAGATAAATTCTACTTTCGTAATCCTCAATTTTGCCTTACTCAAGTGTATTTAGAGTAGGGATCTCTAATGAGTACCCGACACCGTACAGGCTAGGGACCGATGGTTTAAAGTCCCCTCCGAAGAACAACATGAACCCCGGACCTACCATTGACGTTTATCGTTGTTGACATTTCGGATTTATTTTAAACTTTTTTCATAGGCTCTCAAGCAAAAGATAGTAAGAAATCATATATAAACATGTTATTCAAATATTTAATATGATCATAAATTAATTATATAATTCTTTATAAATGAAGTTCACATGTAGTTCAAGTTACTGAATATCAAAATAATAACAATTTTTTTTTCTCATTTAAGTATCAATTATTAAATGATTATAAGTCATTAAAATGTATTTTTATGATGAGATAGATGAATGTCGTGTAGCGCCTTACAGAAGTTTTTAAAAGAAAAGTAAGTTACAGTATAACCTTTTATAAGCAACTTTTATGTTTTATAAAAAGGTTCTCTTTCTTGTAAGAAGCGTAATGCTCTCTCAATAAAAAGTTATGGAAATACGAATGTTTACCAGCAAAAGTTTTCTTTTATTCAAGAAAATAAAAAACTTAAAACTTAAACGAAGCATAGGATTGCATTAATTACTATACAAAACTTAGTAAACAAAATAAATTAAACACGTTATAACTATTTAGCGACGACTTCAGTATAATCACGAAGTTTGTAGAACATTTAAATTAAAAAAAAAACATGTAAAATCCTTTGATGTATTACATCAATAGAAAATTCAATACCTTGTAAATAAAATATTTAAAAAACCTTAACTAACCTTAAAAAACCTTAATAGCTAATGTCTTAGCTATTACAAAGAATAACCTGCGGTTTGTTATGTGATGTTATTTCGCCAGCTATCTAGAACGTACCAAATAATTCCTATACAAGACCGGCTTTAATGACTTTTCTGAGTATTAACACATTCACGCAAAAGGTGTGGCACCTATGTACATCCATTTATCTACATCTGCGTATACTGTGTAGAACAGTAGTTTTTCTTGTAACATATAATAATTATAAGGCTACTCGATATATTATTTTTATAAATGTCTTTAACAAACCATTATAAAAACAACAATTTTTTTATATTCAAACATTGCAAAGTATACTATGTTTTGTATAGAAATTTATGCAATCGTAGACTTCGTTTAAGTTTTGTATTTACTCATTATTTTAAAATGTTTAATAAGGTATAACATTATTATCATTTAAAATGTTTCTATTACAGTTACTGCTAAATTATTACAGAGGTTAAGTTTTTCATTTACCTGTATCAAAGAAACTTTTTCTGGGAAACATTCGTATTTCTATAATTTTTTAAGTTCACAGAAGGGGTTCTTGAGGATTTTGGTCATAAAGAAAATTTAACTCCTGATTATACGTCGGCATTTCGCCAAAAATTGTTTGGCATTTTCAATGCTTTTGAGGAAAAACACCATTTAACAATCCATACCTTTATCTAGCAGCATCGTAATAGATACGAATACAAAGGAAGGTTACATAACCATCTATAATTTTTTATAGATAACCTTACGCATCTTATAGAAGAACCTTTTTATAACAAAGGCTTATAAAAAGCTTTTACTGCATATAATTTTTCGTCTACTGTAATTAGGGGATATATAGAGCTAGACTAAGTTACTATTTATGAACTTATGGAAGTCAATGGTAGAAATGAATATACTTACAGGCTTGCCACTAGAGTCATAAAGAGGGCATTTCTGTCGAATCTTATGTAAATCCATGTTGATCTGTTTGGACAAAACATGGATGGGATTGCCTCCCAAGCCTGTCACAACCATGGCACCAAGATCAGCTATATACTGAGCCTTCCGGAATGTAGCAATGCGCCCTCCTACCCTATCCTAAAAAGCCATAAAATTAAACCCTAAATTGTATTATTATCTTTTAAAGAATATTCTATTTAAAAAAATACATTGAATATGAATATGAATTGAATGAAAGGAACTCCTTCATGGCAAAACATGTTTTTTCGTAAATAATACAATTTATTGAGCAAATAGCAGTAATAAATTATTGCCATAAAGTATGCAGTTATTATTAATATGTTAGTTAATTATTGCTATATGCAGTTATTTTTCACCGCTGTAAAAACTTATAAAAGAAAACAAAACGAAATGAACTAGTTTTAAAACAATAACACTATAATCTGTCCAAGTGTACAGGAAATGTCAAACAAATTACAAATTTTGATGAAAAATTGATATTTTAACAAGTTTAGGTCATAACATGTATTATATGTAAATATACATATATATGTAACCAATTATTATACCATCATAATATTATGTAAATAAGCATAATAGATGTAAATAGAAAATATGACACGTACATAACAACAAGCACTTGACAGATGGAACTTGTAGATAACGGAGCACATGGATTTCACATAAAATGAAATTAGTACGATTAGAAACATTTATTTTTTATTCATTAATGATAAAATCATAAAATGCATATCATAATAACATTTCCATTAATTTATCACAAAGCAATTTCAGCCCAAAGAAATTTACAGCATGGTGAATTAACTATTCATCACATATTCACTGTAAATCATTTTAGAAGATATATGAAGTAAATAAGTAAATAGTAAATAAGAAGTTTGGCTTTTTTACCAATCTCAATTTTTTTTCTGGACTATACAAAAAATTGCAAGTACTGTGATGATCGATCCCAGTTTCTATAACCGATATAAGCCTCTATACCAACTAATTCACCGAGGTATTCAGAGCCAGAAAGTAAGAATAAAGTGAATTGTAAATTACGAACGAAAATTTCATCAAACATTGAAATTCAAACACTGAACATTTATATTATATACAAAAATTGATATCAAGATTACTGATAAATAAATCATAAATGAAAATTATGAACATTTAAAACAGTATTAGTCTCATTCAGTAAAATAAACAGAATATCGTTGGCCAAGGTTAACCTTCTAACTTATAAGTTTACATTTCATGTTTGAATTTAAATTTTAAAGTCAATCTAAACAATAAATAAATCATTAAATACATTGGACTATATATAAGCTAACCATATTAAAATGAAACCATTATGATACTAAAAAATTTGATAATTGATCTAAAGCTTACAAAAAGTTACAATACCAAGTTTTTAAAGTTACAAACGGACCAAGCTCACAATGAACCAAAAGAACAAGATTTCTATTTCATGTTAACATCAAATATCATACTTTTTCTGTACGATATTTGTCTATTATTATTTCGAAACCTGAACATCCTCCAATATCTTTCACTAAAAGAGTCAACTAGGAATTTGCAATTGCTGTCTAATACTATGGGTGTTTAAGAAGCCATAAAATAAAATATATATTGCTTTAGAAATACTCAGAAGGAAACATAAATTTATATTCTGTACAGGTACAAACAATATTTAAATATCAAACATAATCTAGGTACTTACACGGGCTTCCAAAACAGTAACTTCAATGCCAAAATGCTGCATTTGTTGAGCGGCAACTAATCCAGCAATTCCTGCTCCAATAACGATAACTTTTACTTGCTTTTTCGGTGGTAGGGGCTAAAGAAAGAAGTATTAAGATTTTTATAATGACTTCTATTGTTAATACCAACTAGATCTGACAAAAGAAGTTACCTTGATTCGTTTGAAAACTCCAAAATTGATGAGACCATGTCGTTCTAGAAATGCATGAATACGAGTCACTAGTGATATGTCACTATTATATGGTGGTTCTATCTGGGTTAGAGCTGTCTCAAGAATTAGTTGTTCTTTACAATTATCAAGCCACAATTGTAACTGAAATTAAAAATACTTAGTTTTGAGACTAACATCAAAATAACCAAATCTTAAAGGGGATCTATTTACCAGGCGATTACGAATATACAGAAATACTTTAAGAGAGGGTGCAGTCATATCATTAGATATATCAGTAAAGCAACTGGCTTCAATGTAAGTCATTTTATCAAAAGGCAAACGACTCTGAAATGCCGCTCCTTCTAAACCTAAACATATTAAACGTTTAGAATCAAACACAATAAAAGGAATTTGTTAAGTTTAAGAACTAGTTAAGCAAACCTGAGGGTTCTTCTTGCTCAGAATCTTGTTCAGCCTCCTCTTCTTTATCAACTTTTGGTGCAGAAAGTGCAGTATTTACCGAAGGACTACCGGGTGCAGTCTAGAAGAAACAAACGTTAGCAAACGCAGAGCAAAATACACCATTAACAAAAACAAAGACAAACTAGTACTTTAACTGTGTTCGGAGACATTTCCTTTTCAATTTTGGCTTTATCTGATCCCGCATCTGAAGCTTCACCATCATCAGTAACCATAGAGAGACTGTCTTCCACATCTCCTGTCTCTACCTATAAATAACAAAAACATTTCTCAATATAAGGAACACTTTTAATATATATTTAATCATGCAAACCAGAAAACAATCCCATTTCATAACTACTACTTAATATAAAAACTGATTTCTCACCTTTTGCTTCTTTCTGCGACTCATATTCAAAGGAAATTTGAACAATCAGAGCTAAATTCAACAGCATGAAATGAAGGCTGTTGATAGAAGGTAGCACACAGGTTACCGCGACCATTTAAAATTTTAGCGCCAACGAT
The DNA here is from genome assembly GCA_026182355.1 of Hermatobates lingyangjiaoensis. Lineage (NCBI taxonomy): Eukaryota > Metazoa > Arthropoda > Insecta > Hemiptera > Hermatobatidae > Hermatobates > Hermatobates lingyangjiaoensis. The sequence goes on from JAPFBL010000882.1 coordinate 1,486,547, forward strand.
ATCAGACAGGGGTTTCTCCCCCTTCTACACTCTTCTATTTCCTGGGAACCCCTCCAGAAGACATTGTTATTTAAATGAAACTACCTGAATCTAACCGTCCATTTAAATTCCCAATTTTCTCTTTAACTATTAAATATATAAGAATTAACTTTACTTTCAATATAATAAAAATGTTAACACTTCCCCCAGAGTAATACATTATTAATAATACAATTTAATGGGAACAAAAAACGATATAATTATTTCAGTGATTGAATTAAAATACGGAGAGGTTTCCACTCACATTACTATAACTTAACTTAGTATCATGCTTCCTACTAACTATTGGTATAATAGTTAAGTGCAATGTACCAGCTATACAAATATTATTTACGATAATTTTATGACTATGGTTACTAGTTTAGGAGAAAGAAATGTCTAAAAACACATTTAGGGCAAAAAAGTGACCTTCCCAAAGTGCATAATTGCACCCAAACTATAGAGACGACTACACTAAGGCCAATTGTTGTGTAATATTAATTTGATCCATCAAATATTTTGGATTGTAGCGAGTATACAAAATTTTGGATATACACTGACACCCACAGACGTCACCGAGAAACGTCATAAAATGACTTTGGGGACCACAGAACAAGTAATTCCGTCAAACCTCAAGATCGAAATTTTTTACTTAAGTAAAGTAAGAAGTTTTGTTGTTGTTTACAAAACCACTTTGTGTAGAAAATTTTTCTACAATTAACAATACAACTTAATGTAATATACGATTGGTGTAATATTAACTAACGTTAACTAAAGTTGTATTAGGCATACAACTTTCTTCAATATACAACTTTTGTAGGTTAAGTTGGAATAATCTAATTTTAATTACACTTCAGTGTAGTATATTTGTATTTTTAAGTTGACAAACTGTTTTAAATATAAATTTAAATAATATTAAATTAAATTACTTTAACTTAAACTTGGAATATTTCAAATTAAACTTTTTAATTAGATTCTGTTGCAGTGAAAGTCCCAGAAGAGAATACACGTAGGCCCAACATTGGCCCTTTGTGATACCAAACAATGAGCATCTAACAATAGGAGTCCTAAATTTTCCTAAATCAAGTGTGCTTGACATAGTGCAGGCTTGGGACAAACCTTTAACGTCCACTGCAAGGGACGATGTATCAATTTTTTTCTCACTTTCTACGTTAATAAATCGAGGACCAGAACGGAGTACTGAATACCGAATCTAACAGTCCATAGGCGAACACGTTGCCACTGGGTTAACCTGGCCGTGGCCGTCGATTATTTTAAATTAATCCGAAAAAATGTAGTTGGTAGCAAAAATAGAAAATAACATTGTTTAAGACCAGAAATTACTAAGGGAAATTTTGGGAATTAGGTACAATTAATACACGAAACAATGTTCTCAATCATATTAAGTAATGATTTTTAATGTTGTTATAAAAGAAACCATTTTGATTCAGTCCATAAATTCAATGAGCCTTGAAAACCATTACAAGGTGATTTTTTACACGATATATATGGTCGTGATTAAATTAAATATTTTATTATGCTGGTAATGTTTAATGGTGATAAAAATATACTATTATAATATAGAATGTTACTATAGATAAGAATGAATAGTCTAAAGAAGAATTAATTAAACTTGTAATATTCAAAAGAAAATTAATATAATGTTTCTACTTACATAATATGTTATTATAATGTTCATTACCTTCTCTATTTTTGCATTGTCGTTCAATCACCGTAAAGTCTAATTTAAAACACAAATCTAATTTCAAACTGTTACAAATAAAACTGACTCCATAGTATAGAAACGCAATTAAGAATGCAAGCTACTTGAAAAAAAATGAAACCTATGATTGGTTGAAGTGAACATTGGCCAAATGATGTGACTATATTCTGGGTAGTAATATAGTCCTGGGTAATAATAATCATTATTTATGTACCAAAAGGAGGCCTATGAATCTGAAACTGAATTCCATTCAACATTTTAAAACTATTTCTAATCCAATTTATGCTTTGATAAGAGTAACTTCGTTTTACTGACATTATTTAATTTAGAAGTCCAAATTATAAGGTTTTCTTTTTATTTATTATAATTATTCATAATAATATCAAATAGGAATACGTTACTAGAGATATTGAATTTGATATGATCTTATCAACAGTCAAATAATACCATCCTTCTCTTACTGCATATTTACATTCTATACTTCCTTAAGATCTACCTGTTGAACTTCATTATATTAAATACAATTTCTCAAAGGGCTTCATTATTATTCAATTTATCAAAATTTAGTTGAGACACTCTATTTTCATTCTTGAGTATAAATGTATGGACCAGGTATTTCAAATATGTTATATCACTTATCACACACCTAAAATGAAAACAAATAATGCTTCAACTTATCCTGAATGGTTCTCCCTAGAATTAATAGATAAAATTAAGCAAATAAAAGATGTACCATTTACTTTCCAAACGTACTGGTGATATAAAGTACTACAGTAAATTTTAATCTTTTAGAGCTGAATGTAAACTTTATTTTAGGAATGTTATAACAGATTTTTAGCTGATATAGGAAAAACAGTTCAGAGAAATACTAAGAAATTTTGGAGCTATGTGAACCCAAATAAATCAAGCACTGTCATGCCTTCTAATATGTATTTGAATCAGAGTCTTCCTTACATGGTCATACGATTTCTAACTTATTTGCTAAATAATTCTCTTTTGTTTTTGATCCTCTTCGTTTACTTCTTTATCATGTAGTAATAGTCATAATATACATTTGTACAGGTACAATATCACATCTGAACATATTGAAAACATAACTTCTAAATTAGATAGTAGTAAATCTCCTGGTCCTGACAATATCCTTCCAATCTTTCTAAAAGATGCTTTCCTTATTTAATTATTTCCTTCCCTTCTTCATACTTATAATCTTTTCCTTCAGATCTAGAAAGAAGGTTTTCAATTTCACAAAGCTGGTGATAAATCACAAGCTATGGGCCAATATCAATCCAGTTCACATAAAAATAGCATCACATCAAAATCCAATATCAACAATATTTGACTTCATAATTACTAGTAAACATAGCAGAAATAACAATAAATATATTATTTATCAACAACATTGTATTTATCTTAATAGGTTAACGTATACTAATTTACTTTCCTTTCAAAATTATATCTTTGATTCTATGCACTCTAGCTTGCAGGTTTCATTTGATAAGATAGACCATGGTATACTCTTTTCTAAATTGCAGGCTCCTGGCATTTAGGAGACATGTTTGACTGACTGTAAAGTTTCATTACAATTTGAATGAACCTTATAGTCTTACATTCAGTAAAGTTGAAACATTTAAATCAAACCCTCTCTTTAGAACATTTGGAGTTCCCCAAGACAACCAATATTGGCCAGTTACTATATTTAATATTTATCAACAACATTATTCTTTACTATCTGATGTTGAATTTTTACTCATTACTGATGATCTGATCCTTGGCTTCAAGATTACCTCCTCTTATGGTTGCTAACTTCTTCAACTTTCAATAAATAAACTTTTAAACTGGTGTTCTTCCAGTAATCTCAATCTAAATTTTTCTAAGTGTTCCATTATATCATTTTCCCGTTCAACAACCACAATAATTACCTTCAATAATACAATATTACAACAACTACAATACATTTAAATATAACCTTCTGACGAGAGCATACTCTGTGAAAGATTTAGAATTGTTTTTTGACTGTCAATTAGCTTTCAACAATCATATTTTTGATTTAAAAAACTGTAGCATGAAAATTTTGTGTTTGTTTACAAGAAAGTCATATGGCTTCAAAGATACAAATACTTTTGTTACTCATGAGCTATGTAAGCAGTTATTTTGTGGTATTCACTCATGATTAGAGAGAAAAATAAACACAAAGTCTTCCAACATAAAAAATGGAGCATTAATGTTTCTGTGGGAAGACTTAGTGTTATTTCTGTTACTCTTTATAAATCTCCCGTTCTTCCAATTTTCGAATATGTTTGGAATCCGGATTAGAATCATTATCATAAATTTACTTCAATCCGACCATACTAAAGTTTTTAAGAAGCTTTCTCATAAGTCAAGTTGTCCTAAAGATTTATCATATTATAGTTTTTTTTTAAAAAAACAATATATATCTCAATTCTTTGCCATAGACATTTCGATGTCAACGTATTTATATATAAATTATTGAATAATTTAATATAATATTAACAATGTATTAAAAGCAAAATAATAATTTAATATTAATAATTTAAGGACTGATTGTCCTTATCTCATCTCCCAACCATATTTCCACATCCCATCACATAAAATTTAGGAATGGCTAAAATATCCCACGTTCCATATCATAAAAATAGTTAATTGCTTCATTCCTCACTGTCTAGTATGATTTAAAGTGTCTGTATAATAGTTTATTAAGTAATGGTCTGTATAGTCCTCGTAGTATAGATTTGTTTTAATACGACATAATGAAATTGAAGTTTACTAGTATGTTACAGTTTGTTAATTGTCACTGACTCAATCTTGTTTGAATTAATTATCATTATTATTTCTATTATGAGTTATTATTAATTAGTTTAATATGAATTATTTATGTTAAAAAAGACCTTGAATTATAAAAACATTTTGAACTGTACATGAATAAATAAACATTGAAAGGGCTACTTTAAAGAGAATACCCCTTTTATCAAGTGTATTAACTAAATTTCATTTATTATAATATTATTTTTTTTAAATTATCGACATGTTTATTCTGAATCTAAGTGATAGATGTCATTTAACCAATTACATCTATGCCTCAGTAGAGGAAATACATCTTCTATAGCCGCTTAAATAGAATATTTTGTATTTAGTATTGTTCTATTGGACTGTTTTTATCAATCTATCAATTACGGTAATCCTATTTAGTTTATCATAATGTTATTTCGTTTATTGTTTTAGTATTTGAAACATATTGAAATACAGTATTAGTCTACATGTTCTGTAATGTCTTTTACTGATAGAAGTTATTTAACCAGTTCCACTGATGGTAGAAATATAACATTTACTTAAATAAAATATTTTTTATTTTATTTTATATTTTATTCCAGCATGTTCCACTGTGTATTACATGCATCAACATCTAATTGTATACAATATTTCTTTCAAATTGAAATATTTTATATTAAAATAATTGAGTATAATAAATAAATCCATATTAGTTCATAATTAATTGGTGTCTAATTTGGACGCACTGTTATCACTCAGCGCCAACAGGTCTTAACAGTTCACAAATTCAACATGGCTTCTTTACCTTTGATCTATCTATAGTGTCCGTTTTTTTTCTCCCCTTTTTCTCAAAGAGCTGATTTATTTATAACGTAAAAGGTGATAAAATTAACGTTCTTATTCAGTTAAAAGGAAATGCAAATTGCATTTCATCTTCATTAAAATGAATGAAACAGAAGAAAATGAATTACCCTTGAGAATTATAAGGTCAGTGGCAAATTATTCATTGCTTTTTAAAATTGTATTACATTTTACTAATAGAAAATTACAATATGATCACAAAAACATAATTAAAAAGATAATTTAATCGATTCAAAGTAATTATGTAAAAACATAAATAAAAATAAAATAGATTATATTAAATAATAGCTGATATAATTTTATAAGGATTTTAATTATATAGGTGTTCGGTCAATTTTCCAGGATAAAAACTCAAACTCTCGTTGCCAACGTTTCGGTTTTATTTAAAACCTTTTTCATAGGCCTACTTATTATTGAATCGATTTTAATTATAGAAATGAATAACTTAGTTTAAGATAATATATCAAACGATTCTAGATTGGTGCTTATGTTTCATCAAATTAATGTTGTATAAATTAAGTATAACTATTATTATTATTATATTTAGTATTTAGTTTTCAAAATGTTTATTTGCCCAATGTTTTTCATAACAAAAATTCAACATTTTCCTAAGTAATAGAATAAATTTCCAATATTAAACAATTATAAACATTTACAATTTTTGTCAATTCCAAATCGAATTGGAAAATTTGAACTGGTTTGAATTTAAATTTACTGTAAGTAAGCTCATTATCAGAAATATGCCCAATCAATATAATTAATTGATTTATTTAATTAAAAATATTAAATTTTGTCAGTCATTATGAAATCTAATTGGGATATTGTTAAGAATAAATTAGTGAACACTTGTAAAAGATTGTTATTATAAAACGAAAAGGAATAGATAACATTAATATCAAATTAAACGTTATGACATAAAAATGAAATTCCCAATCATGGAACACAACTAATAAGGTAGATTTGTGATAACCATTGAAACATATAAAGAATGAAATAATTAAATATAATGAACGAAATTGTCAACATTGTCCATTTTATTTTAATTACCAATTGAGAAAGATTATAAAATCATAATAAAAAGTCTAGAGTAGCCTACACTCTACTTTACTATATTAAAAAAGTATCAAACTGGTTAACAACATAATGATTTGTATCTCTTCAAAAGCTTTCACAATCAATCATAAGTTAACATTTTTCATTTTATTGACAACAAACCTTTTATCAAGAAAAAATTGAAAATAATTTGTTCCTTCCCTAATTAAATTATGAACATGTACTTCATATCGCTGTCTTAAATTCCTATCTGTTTATCCAATATAGTCGTGTCTGAAATCAATGCATCTTATTCCCTAAATTCCATTTGAATTGATTATTATCATTATTTAAAAATTTCAATGGGGAAGAATTGAATTAAATAAACAAAGAACTGAATTTCAAAAATCAAAATGCTTAATATATGTCCATATATATTCTGCATGCTAAATATAATAAAGAAGCTGTATAATAACAATTTGTGTAACATTTAACGAACTTTTCATTAATGTAATATGTTTAAGTTAATGAAAATAAAATATTTCATTATGTATATACCTTGTATCTCCGGAAGGCTTTATAATATTATTGTAAAAATAATTCCTAACGCGACACATCCGAAGAACGCAAATAAATCAATTTAGTATTGCATTAATATGAACTAAACAATTTTTTTTTATTTTTTAGAAATGAGTGTTTTATAATGCTTACAAAAATTATGGTCTCTGGTTTATATATAGGGTATTTTTATTATATTTTTTCAAAGAATGTTTTCAATTTTGAATATGTTTTCATTTTGATCTTTTATAAAAGTATTATACTCCATTATTACATACTGGTGATTTTTGTAAAATCACATTTCTTTCCATGTGTAAACAATCGTAAAAAATCAAGTCTCTGAGAAAGTGTTAGCTTTATCCTGCGTGCTGTACTCTGTTATAAAATTTCTGTAAATATATATTGAGAAGAAAAGATATCAGTAAACAGCCAGTTTTTAATACTCAAATCAAATTCAAAACCGGCTTTTCACTATAATTTAAAACGTTTATAGCTGAAAGCTTGAGATGTTTAATAAGAATAAATATGAACTGTTTCACAGAAAAGAATCATTTTTTTAAAAATTATTTGTCTGGTAATGGTGTTTGCTGATAACCAAAATGGATGAAAATAACAAATAAAAATAAAAAACTCTCTGCCCTTAGACTTACATTAAAGATGAAAATGTGAGCATTGGAAATTAATTTCAGTTCAATGTAATTAATTATTTCCATCAATGAAATGAAGTGCAAATAAATAAAAATTGAGATGAAATTTACTGAGTAAAAACCATAACTGGTGGGTCAATCATTAATTATCATTGTCTTTTCAGAATGTTTAAACAAATAGTAAACCCTAATTTTACTCTTTTACAGTTTTTTGACACCTCACGTGATCTATGGTGAAAATATTTTTCAAATGAAAGTTGTACAAAATGAAATTTGTATTTGGCTATGCTTTTTCAGGTTTTCATTTGCTTTTAAAATATTTGATTTATATATTTTAATATTCATTTGTATTGCTAAAAATTTATCTATGCGGCTAAATTAAAATTTTGATTAAAATTTCTTTGAGAGATCTAAATGTTTAGTTCAGATTTAATTTGTATTGAGCAGAGAAATTGTCCTTCAAGGTCAAATGTTTAACAAAACTGTTTTCGAGTCGTGATAATGAACTTTTAAAGCCCTCTTGTTGGATTAAGGCTGTAAAATATACATACTAATTTTCAACTAGATCTGATTTGATTGAAGTGTGTTTGGGAGAGAGATAAAAATCAGAGAAAGAACATTTGTTTGCAGAATAATAAGTAGCATAAAGTATTATGTTAACAAATCTACAGTTGATAATTAGGTAAATTAAAGTCATGTCTCATTTCACACTAGATTTAGTTTACATTTAGATGTAAACGAAACCAAAAAGGTCACTCACATGGAACTCTTTAATATATAATTAGCGATAACACTGGCTAAATATAGTATCGTGTCCTCTTATATCTAACCTCCAGTAATCTAGATATTTCTGTCATGCTATGAATCGATTTCTGAATTGTTCAAGATGTCTACCATGGCACATTTCAGTGAAATACAGTAAAATTAGTTTCTGTCTGGTCATTTACATCAGGAATGGAACAATTATCAATTGAAATCACGGTTACCTTAATAACATCTTTTTATGAAATAAAAACAAAATATTATTACCATTTAGTCCTGACTATAATCAATCAATAAGTACCCAAAAAAATGTTAAATCAATTACGTATATTTAAATAGGGAAAGCCCTAAGTCCTTTTTGAATAATCACAAATCTAAATGAATAAACAACAAACTAATAACATCTGTGATTATTGTAAAATTAAATCTAATCACTAGAAATGCAATTATTAGAAAAAAGTTGAACAATCAAGTTGCATGTCAAGGAATACTATTTTTGATGGAAAGAAATTATAATTCCAGTAAGTTTGTACTTAAATAATTCCTGCAGTATCTTACTTAGCTCGATTTTTGGCTTTGAAATTACTCATGTGTTCCATAACAACTGAAGGAACAAACTTTTATTAAGTGCAAGTTCTTCAGATAACCAAGTCATGTATTATATGAAGTGGATATGAGCAGCATTATATGGGTGATACATTTTAAAGGAATTGTATAATGAAAATCAAATGATGAATAGGTACTGATGTTTCATTTTCCTTACTTGTACAGTTTTTGTACTTTAAAATGAATAATTTATTGTATTGAAATAATGTTACTTTTACATAATTCAATGATTATAATATCATTTCTTTTAGGGATTAGTATTAGAGAATTAATGCCACAATGAAATTTAAAAGAAACCTTTTCAATGTAAGTTCATAAATTTAGCAATAAATAAATTCAACAGAAACTTAACAATATATAAAAAAAAATATTAAAATTTCAATCACGGCTAAGAACAATAATACTATAAAAACTAAGTATTGATTCTGGACTAATGGTTTACTTGCTGTACTTGTATTTATTTACATAGTTTACATTGACTTGGAAATTTTTTGAGTGAATCAAATGAAATAAAATTCATGATTAGAGGTATAATGAAAAAATTAAAATTATTTAATGACTTATATGAGATATAAGAAGAAAAATAATCTTACATATAAAACATCAGTGCCAATGAGCACTAATTTCTGATGCTTTACATGTTAACATGGATTTATCTAACAAAATGCTCTATATGTTGCATCCTTGTTCAAATCCTAATATCAGATGTAATTTTTTTATGTTTATTAATCATAGTATTTTTGGGTAATATTGAAGTTTGAAGAAAGTACTCTTTCCTCAAGATGAAGCTATTTTGTTGTTGATAAATTCCAGTTTAACTATCCAGTTTTCACTATTCTAGTCTAATAGTTAATATCTATTATTTTTAAAAATTTCAAGTTTCCAGCTATAAAATTTTTAAATTATTCTGAGAAGCTAACTTTGAATTTGATTTGAGTATGTAAAACTGGCTAATTACTCATATATTTTTTTCCCAATATGCAGTCATAAAATTTCCAGTATAATAATTCAATAAAAGACCAAAATGTAAAACATAATTTAAAATTATAAGATTCTTTGAAGAATAATAATTGTAATTATCCTATAACTTAAATTAAAAATTATCTCAAACGAGTTTTTTATTAGGAATATTTTCAAGTTTTAAACAGGAAAATTTGTCATAAATATTCTATGTAGAAGGAGGTCAGGTAAACTATGTAAGAGATCCACTGGCTATTAAAACAAAAGCCATGTTCTCCTGTAAGTGATTATTGCCTAACACGAAATCTACCTTTTCATTTTTGAAAAATGTGCTATAGTTATATTAATGATATTATATGCATAAGTGGTGTGGTATACAAAAGTAAGCATACCCCAAAAATTGATCAGTGGATCTGTACAACCTCCAGGAATGAAAGACTAATAAATATCTCTCATTTAGACATTTATATTATACCTAAATAGAATATTATACATTATATACCCAAGAAGTATGATATTATGTTTACTTATAGTAAAGTTGAATGTAGGCCACTGCAGATTTTTTGTTTATATACAGTATTCCCAAATCAAGAATGCAATACAATATATCTTAAAAAAAGTTTCTTAATTGATCTAGAATTATTTAAAAACTTGTCATAAGAGATTCAGATAATCTAAACAAAGGGTGCTTAATACGTCAATCGCCAAGGTAGTATTGGTATATAGCAAAAATTGTCATATGGCTCTTCAAGCCAATATGTTTTTGAACAAACCAGGAGCTCGTTCAAATCCTGGCATAAACCTGAAACGTTAAGCAGTATTCAGAGGTGAATTTTTCTTAAATTTAATTTTTTAATTTATATATTATTATTATTTACTATACATTTTTTTTAATTCTTAATTTTCTGTTCTTTTGAATTATATATTTATGAAGATTCCTTTTTATTAATAATTTTTTTATTATTATCCTTTTTTTCTCGTTGCTATTTTCTTCAGCATTTCTACTACTTTTTTTCGTTTTCGTTGTGGCCATCCTGTACATATTCTGTGATCTGTCCAGTTGACTTTCGTCTTCTAGCCACTCAACTTCCTTTTCTGAAGACCACCGTTATAAGGGTCCAAATATTGAATGTGTCCTAATTTCTGTTTTTCATGTGTGTTTCTCAAAGTTATTAAAATATATATATATATATATGGACTATGAATACGAGTATAATAGAATTTTACAAGTCAAAAGGTTTATTTCTTCACAAAAACTCTTATATTATTGGCATGGGGGACAAGTATCAAATTACAACCACCGCTATAACCAATAGTATCGTTATGATTATTTTTATAATAATTGCTTTATAATTATAAATAGAATAAAAATAATCGAACTACTTTATTTGTCCTTGATTTGTTAATCAGCTTAGTTATTTTGCTTCATTTAAGCATGATCTAAATTTAATAATGATTTTGTTTATCCAATACAATGGAAGATTTCATTCAAATTTTCACTTTCATGAGTCACCCATGTTTGTAGATTTAGTATTAGAATTATTATTTTGATAATCTGGGGTAACAGAGATGAGATCCCTTTCTTTGTGGCTCAGGAATTCCCTTAGTGATATGGTTATATGTCATTCTTTGCGATAGTAGACATTCCGCTGTAGTTAGCTTATTCATTTGACAGTATAACTTCATAACGAACTTTAGGTTGTTAAAGTTCGTTTAAAATCATATATTTTAAATTATAATTATGTTATTATTGAAGTATGTGTATTGTTGCAGGTACTGACGAAAGGATACCTGTACACAGGTTAGTAGGATTACTGTTATAATAATATGATTCGGCAATGGTTAACACAATGACATATTTGTACACATATTTTTATGTTTTTTAATACTCTAATCTACACTCCAAAAAATCTAGGTTGAAAACACCGACTTCAAGGTATTGTGGCTCGCGTACAGACACATATAACATAATCTTATGTCTCTTAACTTCTATACAGAATGTATAAATATATATATATATATATATGTATGTACCTCAATTGCAGTACTCTACTCTCCTCGGATTTTTAAGTACAGTCGAAAGGATACCTCTACAGAGGTTAGTGAGTTTACTGTTATAATAAGATGATATACAATGGTAACACAACACAAAAATTGTATACATATTGTTTATCTATTTTAATGACCTTCTCTACACTCCAATAGAATTAAGTTGAAAACACAGTTCACTAGAGATTATAGGACGCGTACAGACAAATATAATATAACCTAATGACTCTTAAATTATATACAGAATTTATAAATATACCTGTCTATATTTTTTAGCATTATATGCAAATATATATGCATGTATCTCAATTGTAGTACTCCTTGCTGCTGCGATTTGTAAGTACAGACGAATGGGTACTTGTACACAGGTGAGCGATATCTATTATAAAAATGCAATTTATCACTATACAACAAAGCACAATTTGTATAATGTAAATGATTTTAGTGTTTGTCTAAATTCCACTTATTTAAGCTAAAAGTACCGTCAACAAGCCATTAGAGCACGCGTGCTGACACTTATACCACAAGCTTTTCGTACCAAGAATGTTAGAATGCCCATATCTCTATCTGTTTAGCTAAACATATATATCATATTATAAAATATATGACTTTTTTTTAGTTGTACTGTCTAATGTACTATACACTACCGACATACATATAAACATGATTTCTTCTATAATATAACAAAAATATATATCTTTTTTGCAGCTATACTGGCTCAGTATTAAATACAATCGAGGTATAAATCATCTTTAAATGGTGTCTTATTACAATAGTATATATCATATTTCAGGTCTCCAATTTCATGATTATATTGAGATATAAAACATGTTTAAAGGGTGTCATATTAAAAAAAAAATTATCCTTTTTCCGGGTATACTATCTCATGCATTTTAAACTATCCAGATATAAAAAATGTTTAAACAGTGTGATATTAAAAAATATTTTTTTTTCAGGTGTACTGGCTCAGAATTATACATCTATCGAGGTACAAAACATGTTTAAATGATGTCATCATACAAAAATATAGATCCATTTTTCAGGTACATAAAACTTCGCAATATTATACACTATTGAGGTACAAAAAATTTTTAAACGGTGTCAAATTAAAAAAAATATATATTCTTATTCCAGTGTACTGGCACAGTATTACACACTATCAAGGTATAATAATTTTTAATTATGTCATATTCTAAAAATATATAATTTTTTTCCAGCTGTACTGTCTCATGAATTATAACTATTGAGGTATAACCATGTTAAAAGAGTGTCATATTACAATAATATATCCCCTTACAGGTGTACTGTCTCATATATTATATACCATCGAGGTATAAACAGGTTTAATATGTCATATTACAAATATATACCTTTTTTTAAGTGTACTGGTTCAGTATGATAGACTAATTTGATGAATAAAACATGTTTAAATGGTGTCATATTATGCAAATATTTTCCCTTTACCAGGTGTACTATCTTATGCATTATAAACTAGCGAGGAATAAACATGTTTAATTCTGTGATATTAAAAAATGTATTTTTTTGCAGGTGTACTGGCTGAGTATTATACACTATCGAAGTACAAAACATGTTTGATGTTATGATACATATAATTCATGAGACGGTACAAATGAAAAAAAAATATTTTTTTGAAATATGACACAATTAAACATGATTATACCTCTATAGTGTGTAATACTGTTCCAACACACTGGAAAAAGAATACACATTTTCGAAATACGACAACATTTAAACATTTTTGTACGTCAATAGTGTTTAAAAATGTTTGAGGTACAAAAACATTTTTACTCAAACATTTCAAGTAAAATGTTTGTTATAATACAAAAATATAGATCCATTTTTTAAGTATATAGCCTCAGTATTATACACTATTGAGGTACAAAAATGTTTAAACGGTGTCGTATTACGGAAATGTATATTCTTTTTCCAGTGTGTTGGAACAGTATTACACACTATAGAGGTATAATCATGTTTAATTATGTCATATTTTAAAAAAATATATTTTTTTTCAGTTGTACCGTCTCATGAATTATATGTATCGAGATATAAACATGCTAAAAGAGTTTCATATTACAAGAACATATCATTTACAGGTATACTGTCCCATGAATGTCCCATTGAAGTGTAAACATGTTGGAAATAGTGTTATATTACAATAGTATATCATTTTACAGGTGTACTGTCCATGAATTATAACTATCGAGGTATAACATGTAAAATAGTGTCATATAACAAAAATATATATGTATTTAGAGGTGTAGTGTCCTATGAATTATAAATCTCGAGGTATAACATGTTAAAAGAGTGTCATATAACAAAAATACATATGTATTTACAGGTGTACTGTCCCATGAATTATATCTATTGAGGTGTAAACATGCTAAAAGATTGTCATATTACAATAATATATCCTTTTACAGGTGTACTGTCTCATGTATTATATACCATGTCATATTACAAATATATACCTTTCTTCACGTGTACCGGCTCAGTATTATAGACTATTTCGATGTATAAAACATATATAAATGGTGTCCTAGTATGCAAATATTTTTCCTTTTTCAGGTGTACTATCTCATACATTATGAACTAGCGAAGTATAAAATATGTTTAGAAGATATGATATTAAAAAATATAAATTTTTTTCAGGTGTACTGGCTGAGTATGATACACTATCCAGGTACAAAACATGCTTAAATGATGTCATGGTATATAAATATAGCTCCTCTTTTCAGGTATACTTGCTCAGTGGTATACTCTATTGACTTACAAAATATGTTTAAATGGTGTCATATTACAAAGAAGTGTCATATTCTTTTTCCCCAGTACTATCGAGGTATAAACATGTTTAATTATGTCATATTAATAAAAGATATGTTCTGATTTAGTATTATGCACTATTTTGATGAATAAAACATATTTAAAGGATGTCATAATAAAAAAATTTTATCCCTTTTTTTCGGGTGTATTATCTCATGTATTATAAACTAGCGAGGTATAAAAAAATGCTTCAATAGTGTGATATTAAGGAATATATTTTTTTTTCAGGTGTACAGGGTCAGAATTATACACTATGTTTAGGTACAAAACATCTTTAAATGATGCCATCATACAAAAATATTGATCCTTTTTTCAAGGTTACTGACTCAGTATTATACAACTAACTATTGGGTTAGAAAAAATGTTTAACGGTCATATTACAATAATATATAATATTTTTCCAGTGTGCTGGCACAGTATTACACACTATAGAAGTATAATCATGTTTAATTATGTAGTATTACAAACATGTATAAATTTTTTCAGGTGTACTGTCCCATGAATTATAACTATCGAGGGATAAACATGCTAAAAGAGTGTCATATTACAAGAACATATCTTTTAGAGGTGTACTGTCTCATGAATTATATGTATTGAGGTGTAAACGTGTTAGGACAGTATCATGTACAAAAATATGTAGCAGATTACAGGTGTAATGTCCCATGGATTTTAACTATCGAGGTATAACATGATAAAAGGGTGTCACATTACAAGAACATATCATTTACAGGTGTACTGTCTCATGGATTATAACTTTCGAGGTATAACATGATAAAAGAGTGTCATATTACAAGAACATATCATTTGCAGTTGTACTGTCTCATGGATTATATCTATTAAGGTATAAACATGCTAAAAGAGTGTCATATTACAAAAACATATCATTTACAGGTGTACTGTCTCATGGATTATATCTATTAAGGTATAAACATGCTAAAAGAGTGTCATATTACAAAAACATATCATTTACAGGTGTACTGTCTCATGGATTATATCTATTAAGGTATAAACATGCTAAAAGAGTGTCATATTACAATAATATATCCTTTTACAGCTGTACTGTCCCATGGATTATATCTATTAAGGTATAAACATGCTAAAAGAGTGTCATATTACAAAAACATATCATTTACAGGTGTACTGTCTCATGGATTATATCTATTAAGGTATAAACATGCTAAAAGAGTGTCATATTACAAAAACATATCATTTACAGGTGTACTGTCTCATGGATTATAACTTTCGAGGTATAACATGATAAAAGAGTGTCATATTACAAGAACATATCATTTACAGGTGTACTGTCTCATGGATTATAACTTTCGAGGTATAACATGATAAAAGGTGTCATATTACAAGAACATATCATTTACAGGTGTACTGTCTCATGGATTATAACTTTCGAGGTATAACATGATAAAAGAGTGTCATATTACAAGAACATATCATTTGCAGTTGTACTGTCTCATGGATTATATCTATTAAGGTATAAACATGCTAAAAGAGTGTCATATTACAAAAACATATCATTTACAGGTGTACTGTCTCATGGATTATATCTATTAAGGTATAAACATGCTAAAAGAGTGTCATATTACAAAAACATATCATTTACAGGTGTACTGTCTCATGGATTATATCTATTAAGGTATAAACATGCTAAAAGAGTGTCATATTACAAAAACATATCATTTACAGGTGTACTGTCTCATGGATTATATCTATTAAGGTATAAACATGCTAAAAGAGTGTCATATTACAAAAACATATCATTTACAGGTGTACTGTCTCATGGATTATATCTATTAAGGTATAAACATGCTAAAAGAGTGTCATATTACAAAAACATATCATTTACAGGTGTACTGTCTCATGGATTATATCTATTAAGGTATAAACATGCTAAAAGAGTGTCATATTACAAAAACATATCATTTACAGGTGTACTGTCTCATGGATTATATCTATTAAGGTATAAACATGCTAAAAGAGTGTCATATTACAAAAACATATCATTTACAGGTGTACTGTCTCATGGATTATATCTATTAAGGTATAAACATGCTAAAAGAGTGTCATATTACAAAAACATATCATTTACAGGTGTACTGTCTCATGGATTATATCTATTAAGGTATAAACATGCTAAAAGAGTGTCATATTACAATAATATATCCTTTTACAGCTGTACTGTCCCATGGATTATATCTATTAAGGTATAAACATGCTAAAAGAGTGTCATATTACAAAAACATATCATTTACAGGTGTACTGTCTCATGGATTATATCTATTAAGGTATAAACATGCTAAAAGAGTGTCATATTACAAAAACATATCATTTACAGGTGTACTGTCTCATGGATTATAACTTTCGAGGTATAACATGATAAAAGAGTGTCATATTACAAGAACATATCATTTACAGGTGTACTGTCTCATGGATTATAACTTTCGAGGTATAACATGATAAAAGGGTGTCATATTACAAGAACATATCATTTACAGGTGTACTGTCTCATGGATTATAACTTTCGAGGTATAACATGATAAAAGAGTGTCATATTACAAGAACATATCATTTGCAGTTGTACTGTCTCATGGATTATATCTATTAAGGTATAAACATGCTAAAAGAGTGTCATATTACAAAAACATATCATTTACAGGTGTACTGTCTCATGGATTATATCTATTAAGGTATAAACATGCTAAAAGAGTGTCATATTACAAAAAATATCATTTACAGGTGTACTGTCTCATGGATTATATCTATTAAGGTATAAACATGCTAAAAGAGTGTCATATTACAAAAACATATCATTTACAGGTGTACTGTCTCATGGATTATATCTATTAAGGTATAAACATGCTAAAAGAGTGTCATATTACAAAAACATATCATTTACAGGTGTACTGTCTCATGGATTATATCTATTAAGTATAAACATGCTAAAAGAGTGTCATATTACAATAATATATCCTTTTACAGCTGTACTGTCCCATGGATTATATCTATTAAGGTATAAACATGCTAAAAGAGTGTCATATTACAAAAACATATCATTTACAGGTGTACTGTCTCATGGATTATATCTATTAAGGTATAAACATGCTAAAAGAGTGTCATATTACAAAAACATATCATTTACAGGTGTACTGTCTCATGGATTATATCTATTAAGGTATAAACATGCTAAAAGAGTGTCATATTACAATAATATATCCTTTTACAGCTGTACTGTCCCATGGATTATATCTATTAAGGTATAAACATGCTAAAAGAGTGTCATATTACAAAAACATATCATTTACAGGTGTACTGTCTCATGGATTATAACTTTCGAGGTATAACATGATAAAAGAGTGTCATATTACAATAATATATCCTTTTACAGCTGTACTGTCTCATGGATTATATCTATTAAGGTATAAACATGCTAAAAGAGTGTCATATTACAAGAACATATCATTTACAGGTGTACTCTCTCATGGATTATAACTTTCGAGGTATAACATGATAAAAGAGTGTCATATTACAATAATATATCCTTTTACAGCTGTACTGTCTCATGGATTATATCTATTAAGGTATAAACATGCTAAAAGAGTGTCATATTACAAGAACATATCATTTACAGGTGTACTGTCTCATGGATTATAACTTTCGAGGTATAACATGATAAAAGAGTGTCATATTACAATAATATATCCTTTTACAGCTGTACTGTCTCATGGATTATATCTATTAAGGTATAAACATGCTAAAAGAGTGTCATATTACAAGAACATATCATTTACAGGTGTACTGTCTCATGGATTATAAGTTTCGAGGTATAACATGTTAAAAGAGTGTCATATTACAATAATATATCCTTTTACAGGTGTACTGTCTCATGGATTATATCTATTAAGGTATAAACATGCTAAAAGAGTGTCATATTACAAGAACATATCATTTACAGGTGTACTTCTCATGGATTATAACTTTCGAGGTATAACATGATAAAAGAGTGTCATAATACAAGAATATATCATTTACAGGTGTACTGTCTCATGAATTATATCTATCGAGGTATAAACATGCTAAAAGAGTGTCATATTACAAGAACATATCATTTACAGGTGTACTGTCTCATGGATTATAACTTTCGAGGTATAACATGATAAAAGAGTGTCATATTACAATAATATATCCTTTTACAGCTGTACTGTCTCATGGATTATATCTATTAAGGTATAAACATGCTAAAAGAGTGTCATATTACAAGAACATATCATTTACAGGTGTACTCTCTCATGGATTATAACTTTCGAGGTATAACATGATAAAAGAGTGTCATATTACAATAATATATCCTTTTACAGGTGTACTGTCCCATGGATTATATCTATAAGGTATAAACATGCTAAAAGAGTGTCATATTACAAATACATATCATTTACAGGTGTACTCTCTCATGGATTATAACTTTCGAGGTATAACATGATAAAAGAGTGTCATATTACAATAATATATCCTTTTACAGGTGTACTGTCCCATGAATTATATCTATTAAGGTATAAACATGCTAAAAGAGTGTCATATTACAAGAAGATATCATTTACAGGTGTACTGTCCCATGAATTATATCTCTTGTTTTGTAAACATGTTAAAAGAGTGTCATATTACAATAATATATTCTTTTACAGGTGTACTGTCTCATGATTATAACTTTCGAGGTATAACATGCTAAAAGAGTGTCATATTACAATAATATATCCTTTTACAGCTGTACTGTCTCATGTATTATATACCATCGAGATATAAACATGTTTAATTCTGTTATATTACAAGAACATATCATTTACAGGTGTACTGTCCCATGGAATATAACTATCGAGGTATAACATGGTTAAGGAGTGTCGTATAAGATAAATATATATGTATTTACGGGTGAACATTCCCATGGAATATAACTATCCAGGTATAACTTGATAAAAGAGTGTCATATTACAAGAACATATCATTTGTAGTTGTACTGTCCCATAAATTATATCTATCAAGGTATAAACATGCTAAAAGAGTGTCATATTACAAGAAGATATCATTTACAGGTTTACTGTAATACCATCAATTATATCTCTTGTTTGTAAACATGTTTAAATGAGTTATATTAATACGTATAATTAATTTCAGGTAAATAATCTGTATTCAAATGTATTATATAAACATGTAAAATTATATTACAAAATATATACTATTTTCAGTGTACTGTCCATAATTATAACTTGAGAAACATGTTAAAGAGTGTCATATTACAGAAACATAGTATTATTCAGGTTACTGTCTCATAGTTAATACAGTTTCGAGTATAAACCATGTTAAAGAGTGTATATTACAAATATATATATCTTTTTCAGGTGTACTGTCTCATGTATTATACACTATCGAGGCATAAACATGTTAAAAGAGTGTCATATTACAAAAATATATACCTATTTTCAGGTGTACTGGCTCAGTATTATATACTATCGAGGTATAAAACATGTTTAAAGAGTGTCTTATTACAAAAATATGTATTGGTTTTCAGGTGTACTGGCTCAGTATTATATACGTTCGAGGTATAAACATTTTTATTAGCTTATATTACAAAAAGTATGTATTGGTTTTGAGTTGTACTGGCTCAGTATTATATACTATCGAGGTATAAACATTTTTATTAGGTTATATTACAAAAAGTATGTATTGGTTTTGAGTTGTACTGGCTCAGTATTATATACTATCGAGGTATAAACATGTTTAATAGTATTTATAAAAAGTATTATTGTTTTCAGTGTACTAGCTCAGTATTATATACTATCGAGGCATAAACATGTTTAAAGAGTGTCATATTACAAAATTATATACCTATTTTCAGGTGTACTAGCTCAGTATTATATACTATCGAGGCATAAACATGTTAAAAGAGTGTCATATTACAAAATATGTATTAGTTTTCAGGTGTACTGGCTCAGTATTATATACTATCGAGGTATAAACCATGTTTAAAGAGTGTCTTATTACAAAAATATGTATTAGTTTTCAGGTGTATTGGCTCAGTATTATATACTATCGAGGTATAAAACATGTTTAAAGAGTGGCTTATTACAAAAATATGTATTAGTTTTCAGGTGTACTGGCTCAGTATTATATACTATCGAGGTATAAAACCATGTTTAAAGAGTCTTATTACAAAAATATGTATTAGTTTTCAGGTGTACTTGGCTCAGTATTATATACTATCGAGGTATAAAACATGTTTAAAAGAGTGTCTTATTACAAAAATATGTATTAGTTTTCAGGTGTACTGGCTCAGTATTATATACTATCGAGGTATAAAACATGTTTAAAGAGTGGCTTATTACAAAAATATGTATTAGTTTTCAGGTGTACTGGCTCAGTATTATATACTATCGAGGTATAAAACATGTTTAAAGAGTCTTATTACAAAAATATGTATTAGTTTTCAGGTGTACTGGCTCAGTATTATATACTATCGAGGTATAAAACATGTTTAAAGAGTGTCTTATTACAAAAATATGTATTAGTTTTCAGGTGTACTGGCTCAGTATTATATACTATCGAGGTATAAACCATGTTTAAAGAGTCTTATTACAAAAATATGTATTAGTTTTCAGGTGTACTGGCTCAGTATTATATACTATCGAGGTATAAAACATGTTTAAAGAGTGTCTTATTACAAAAATATGTATTAGTTTTCAGGTGTACTGGCTCAGTATTATATACTATCGAGGTATAAAACATGTTTAAAGAGTGTCTTATTACAAAAATATGTATTAGTTTTCAGGTGTACTGGCTCAGTATTATATACTATCGAGGTATAAACCATGTTTAAAGAGTCTTATTACAAAAATATGTATTAGTTTTCAGGTGTACTGGCTCAGTATTATATACTATCGAGGTATAAAACATGTTTAAAGAGTGGCTTATTACAAAAATATGTATTAGTTTTCAGGTGTACTTGGCTCAGTATTATATACTATCGAGGTATAAAACATGTTTAAAGAGTGCTTATTACAAAAATATGTATTAGTTTTCAGGTGTACTGGCTCAGTATTATATACTATCGAGGTATAAAACATGTTTAAAGAGTGTCTTATTACAAAAATATGTATTAGTTTTCAGGTGTATTGGCTCAGTATTATATACTATCGAGGTATAAAACATGTTTAAAGAGTGGCTTATTACAAAAATATGTATTAGTTTTCAGGTGTATGGCTCAGTATTATATACTATCGAGGTATAAAACATGTTTAAAGAGTGTCTTATTACAAAAATATGTATTAGTTTTCAGGTGTACTTGGCTCAGTATTATATACTATCGAGGTATAAAACATGTTTAAAGAGTGGCTTATTACAAAAATATGTATTAGTTTTCAGGTGTACTGGCTCAGTATTATATACTATCGAGGTATAAAACATGTTTAAAGAGTGTCTTATTACAAAAATATGTATTAGTTTTCAGGTGTATTGGCTCAGTATTATATACTATCGAGGTATAAAACATGTTTAAAGAGTGTCTTATTACAAAAATATGTATTAGTTTTCAGGTGTACTGGCTCAGTATTATATACTATCGAGGTATAAAACATGTTTAAAGAGTGTCTTATTACAAAAATATGTATTAGTTTTCAGGTGTACTTGGCTCAGTATTATATACTATCGAGGTATAAAACATGTTTAAAGAGTGTCTTATTACAAAAATATGTATTAGTTTTCAGGTGTACTTGGCTCAGTATTATATACTATCGAGGTATAAAACATGTTTAAAGAGTGTCTTATTACAAAAATATGTATTAGTTTTCAGGTGTACTTGGCTCAGTATTATATACTATCGAGGTATAAAACATGTTTAAAGAGTGTCTTATTACAAAAATATGTATTAGTTTTCAGGTGTACTGGTTCAGTATTATATACTATCGAGGTATAAAACATGTTTAAAGAGTGTCTTATTACAAAAATATGTATTAGTTTTCAGGTGTACTTGGCTCAGTATTATATACTATCGAGGTATAAAACATGTTTAAAGAGTGGCTTATTACAAAAATATGTATTAGTTTTCAGGTGTACTTGGCTCAGTATTATATACTATCGAGGTATAAAACATGTTTAAAGAGTGTCTTATTACAAAAATATGTATTAGTTTTCAGGTGTATTGGCTCAGTATTATATACTATCGAGGTATAAAACATGTTTAAAGAGTGGCTTATTACAAAAATATGTATTAGTTTTCAGGTGTACTGGCTCAGTATTATATACTATCGAGGTATAAAACATGTTTAAAGAGTGTCTTATTACAAAAATATGTATTAGTTTTCAGGTGTATTGGCTCAGTATTATATACTATCGAGGTATAAAACATGTTTAAAGAGTGGCTTATTACAAAAATATGTATTAGTTTTCAGGTGTACTGGCTCAGTATTATATACTATCGAGGTATAAAACATGTTTAAAGAGTGGCTTATTACAAAAATATGTATTAGTTTTCAGGTGTACTGGCTCAGTATTATATACTATCGAGGTATAAAACATGTTTAAAGAGTGGCTTATTACAAAAATATGTATTAGTTTTCAGGTGTACTGGCTCAGTATTATATACTATCGAGGTATAAAACATGTTTAAAGAGTGGCTTATTACAAAAATATGTATTAGTTTTCAGGTGTACTGGCTCAGTATTATATACTATCGAGGTATAAAACATGTTTAAAGAGTGTCTTATTACAAAAATATGTATTAGTTTTCAGGTGTACTTGGCTCAGTATTATATACTATCGAGGTATAAAACATGTTTAAAGAGTGTCTTATTACAAAAATATGTATTAGTTTTCAGGTGTACTGGCTCAGTATTATATACTATCGAGGTATAAAACATGTTTAAAGAGTGGCTTATTACAAAAATATGTATTAGTTTTCAGGTGTATTGGCTCAGTATTATATACTATCGAGGTATAAAACATGTTTAAAGAGTGGCTTATTACAAAAATATGTATTAGTTTTCAGGTGTACTGGCTCAGTATTATATACTATCGAGGTATAAAACATGTTTAAAGAGTGTCTTATTACAAAAATATGTATTAGTTTTCAGGTGTACTGGCTCAGTATTATATACTATCGAGGTATAAAACATGTTTAAAGAGTGTCTTATTACAAAAATATGTATTAGTTTTCAGGTGTACTGGCTCAGTATTATATACTATCGAGGTATAAAACATGTTTAAAGAGTGTCTTATTACAAAAATATGTATTAGTTTTCAGGTGTACTGGCTCAGTATTATATACTATCGAGGTATAAAACATGTTTAAAGAGTGTCTTATTACAAAAATATGTATTAGTTTTCAGGTGTACTTGGCTCAGTATTATATACTATCGAGGTATAAAACATGTTTAAAGAGTGTGCTTATTACAAAAATATGTATTAGTTTTCAGGTGTATTGGCTCAGTATTATATACTATCGAGGTATAAAACATGTTTAAAGAGTGGCTTATTACAAAAATATGTATTAGTTTTCAGGTGTACTGGCTCAGTATTATATACTATCGAGGTATAAACATGTTTAAAGAGTGCTTATTACAAAAATATGTATTAGTTTTCAGGTGTACTGGCTCAGTATTATATACTATCGAGGTATAAAACATGTTTAAAGAGTGTCTTATTACAAAAATATGTATTAGTTTTCAGGTGTATCTGGCTCAGTATTATATACTATCGAGGTATAAACACATGTTTAAAGAGTGTCTTATTACAAAAATATGTATTAGTTTTCAGGTGTACTGGCTCAGTATTATATACTATCGAGGTATAAACCATGTTTAAAGAGTCTTATTACAAAAATATGTATTAGTTTTCAGGTGTACTGGCTCAGTATTATATACTATCGAGGTATAAAACATGTTTAAAGAGTGTCTTATTACAAAAATATGTATTAGTTTTCAGGTGTACTGGCTCAGTATTATATACTATCGAGGGATAAACCATGTTTAAAGAGTGTCTTATTGCAAAAATATGTATTAGTTTTCAGGTGTACTGGCTCAGTATTATACACTATCGAGGCATAAACATGTTAAAAGAGTGTCATATTACAAAAATGTATTTCCTTTTTCAGGTACTGCTTTATGTATTATACATCATCGAGGTATAATGATGTTTAATTAAGTGATATCACGAAAATATATTTTTTTTTCTGGTGTACTGGCTCAGTATTATGTACTGAGTATTATGTATTATGTATATGTGATCAGTATTATGTATTATCGGGGTGTACAACTTGTTTAAATGTTGTCATATTACATTAATATATAATGCAACATATATTTCTAATGCAACATAAACTGCCTACGTATAATACGTGTTTATATTTTATATTCTTATATATATTAAATCAAACGATTCCACGAACTAAATAAACTTCTTTGTGTCAATATAGTTTATATATATCTTTAATTTATGTTCAGTGCAGCATGTTTTATATGGTGGTGGGTGGGATACATGGTGTTCGCCTATGCATGGTGTAGCCTGGGTTATGCCAAATGAACTACATGTCCACGTCTAAAATCAAGCCACAGTCAAGGCAAAGATGCAACGACCTTTTTATGGGCCACAACAAGAATATTGACAACGCCTTTATCAGGCGGATGTATTATGGAGTATTTAATATATTAATCTGGAATGCAGAGTGAACAGCGCAAAGTTCAGTAAGCCGAAACATGTTTTAACTCTCAAGAATATAGATGAATTCATTATATTTGAAGCTGAGGCCTCCACAGAATTGACCAAGTTCTACCAAAATGACAACTACTCGATGAATAATATCATGAGAAGCAGACTTGTTGTCTCTGGAATGATTATTGGAATTTAGAAAGATGTACTTTGGTAATTTCATATATTATATGATATTGACTAAACGACGAGATGGAAGGATTACAAGCAGACTGCTGGGTTAGTAATAATCATTTCCGTATTATTAGTTTATATTCCACGAAATAAGTAATATAAATACTATTGTATAATAGCTCCTTAGCTTGCCTCTCAGAGTCTATTTGAGTATTTCTGATTCAGAGCTCATTGAGATCTATTTACAGGGGTCAGGTTAGCTCAGTGGTTAAGGTACTTAACCTGTGATCTGGTAGACCCACTCTGGCTCTCGATTTATTCGCCTGTGAGGTGAATAAATCTGAGCACTTCGTCCCTCGGAGAGGACGATATTTTGTCGGTCCCGAGCTTGTACTATGTCAAGTACAGTAGAAGCTCGTATTACAAGTGCTTCCTTGTACGAGCAATTTGCTTTACGAGTATCCACTTGTAAGATTTTTTGTCTCTTACGACGAGTGAAAATTCGTAGTACTGTTTGACGGGGTCATAGGACTGTCTTCCTCACGCCTAGATGGTCTCCTCTTTAAGTTTATTAATAAAACATGACTATTTCTTGCATGCATTTATTATTCATGTAATATTGTTCACACTACATGTACAGTATTGTTTATTTTTTCGAATTGCGCATTTTCAGTTTAAGAAATATACTTACAGACCGTCATTTTGGGGATAGAACGGGTTATTTATTTTCGTATTAATTTCAATGCAAAAAATCGTTTCGTAATAGGAGTAAATCACAGATCCCTCGGTCTGGGATCGAATAAAACTCGTACTGTGAGGTTGTACTGTCCTCGTCAAAGATCCTTACTCTAAATACAAGTGAGTTATGCAAAATTTAGGGCTGCCAATGTAGAATAAACATGTAATGTGGCTCACCCATTACTCAAATGGGTGCCAAATAATAAAAGAGTCACTTTTTGTTTCCCTAGAACAGTACTAAAAGATGAAAGCCTTATAATTGTCCGTGTTGGAAAACAAAAAAAAAGATCTACTTTTTTGCTCCTTGAGAAATGAATAAGCACTATTTATGTTATGTTTATACCAATGCCATTCGTCTTTACTCATTTTTTTAAACAACATGGTGCATGAACTCCAAGCATTGATCTTCATATTCCACAAAACTCCTTCTGTACTTCTTTGTGAAACGTTCTTCACGGGCTGCTGAGTCATATGTTCTGATATTTGTAAATTTTGGTAGCAGTTCTTTCTGTATACAAATATTGTTAAATATTCACTTTTCTTCTACTATAAAAAATTATCTTTTTTCAAAACTAATTTATATCTTGATAATGGCTGAAGATAGCAGAAACATGTGCTCATTTAACATGTCGATTGGAAATTTAATATATTCTATGGATATAGTAACTAGATCGTTATTTAGAAAACTGGAAAAACTTATAAAGAATCAAGTTTCAGTAAAATATGGTTTTATGTAGATGTCGATATATATATTGTATTTCTTGCCGTTACGTCTACAACGTGCTTGTTCTTCCTTTCACTTTTCTCCTGAAGACGGATTACCCGAAAATTTGAGTCTGTAAGTGTGTTTCCTTACTCTGTGTGTTACTCTTCTTGAATTTTGAACTCGTGTATATATATATATATATATACAAAACTAAAGTTTATCGGGACTCCGTCAGTTCTTCAGGTTCAAATTAAACTCTCATCGCCAACGTTTCAGTTTTTAGAAATAAAAAAAAGTTCAAAAAACTTTTTTACATTATATACATGACATTTTTTAAAATTATATATTAACTAGATTTTTAAGAATTTTTTCCGTATTAAATCTTGGTCAGGTTAATTACTAAGTAAGTGGCTCTCTTCCTTTCAAAATGGATGTCATTTGGTTATTGGGATAGTCATAGTTCATATGCAGAGAAAGAAACAATGATAGACGGACAACTGAATTATATAAATATAGATAATAGATAGTAGTCCACTTTCTATTCTACGATTTAGTTGAACTTAAAAATTATTCTTACAAATATAAAAAAAAACAAAAGATTAACAAAAGGAGCCTTATGAGTTAGTTTAGACTATTGATCAAAGATAGCAGCACTGTTGAGTGAAATTAAATCCTAGTTCTACTTCATACTGCTACGCAGCAGCACTCTATACCTATTTCAAACTAAAGCCAAACAGGTCAAAACTTCTTTTGCAAATTTACTAAAATTTTAAATAGACAATGAAAGTAGCCTAACGTAAAAAACAAATAGTATTAATTAAAATGTTAATACTAGCAGCACTATATACCTATTTCAAACTAAAGCCAAACAGGACAAAACTTCGTTTGCAAATTTACTAAATTTTAAATGGACAATCAAAGTAGCCTAAAGTAAATAACAAATAGTATTAATTAAAATGCTAAAGTGCAAGAAAGACTTCTTTGGTTTTATAAACAACCTACCAATTGATGAATTATAACTACATATATGCAGTTCAAATAACACTGAATGATAAGACCTGTAATCGAATGGGAACAGGTTAACAAAAATAAACTCCTGTTTTTTTTTTTTTTAAAAAAATATTAACCTGTGTAAATATCATAACAAATTATAGTAATAGGTTAAATAATACATCTAATCAATTGGAAAAACAGAATTCCAGTATAGAACGTTGTTTTCAAAAAAAACAAAAAAGTTCTTAAAAGAACATAAAGATGTAATTGTGTGTAAAAGTGATAAATCTGGCAATACAGTCATAATGAAGGAAGAAGATTATAAGGCTAAAATGA
Source organism: Hermatobates lingyangjiaoensis (assembly GCA_026182355.1). Classification (NCBI taxonomy): domain Eukaryota; kingdom Metazoa; phylum Arthropoda; class Insecta; order Hemiptera; family Hermatobatidae; genus Hermatobates; species Hermatobates lingyangjiaoensis. Next base: position 1,515,039 of record JAPFBL010000882.1, read on the forward strand.
TGACCTTCTTGGAAGATACAGAAACTTATACTATTTCAAGAGCTGATCCATGTTCAACATTACGTACTAAAGTAAATAAGGTTGTTGATGAACTAATAAAGAAGAACTGGATAAATCTTCGTCAAGCGATATTAATGAAATCATATAATGGATTAGCTCCGAGGATATATGGATTAGTGAAATTGCATAAGACAAATTTTCCTCTGCGCCCAATTGTTTCATTTATAGGTAGCCCAACTTATGAGCTATCAAAATACGTAGAGGTATATCTAAATTATAATGTTGTCACTAGGGAATTCAATGTTAAAAATTTAAAGAAGCCTTAACGAATGAAGTACTCGTACTAAATGAAAATGTAATAATGATTTCTCTAGATGTTCAATCACTTTTTACAAACGTGCCAATTGATTTAACTTTTGATTTAATAAATAAGCAATGGGAAAAAATTGAATCTCATATTGCCATCACAAAGGAGAAATTCTTATCCATTCTAAATCTTATTTGTGAAGCTCGATATTTTATATTTAATGGAGTTATATATAAACAAAAGTTTGGATTACCTATGGGCTCTCCAATATAACCGGTCCTTGCTAACATAGTAATGGTTGAATTACTAAAGTATTGTAAAAGAGAGTTAGGCTCAATAGTTAAATTCATGAAACTCTATGTCGATGATTTGTTTCTAATTATTGAAAAAAGAGAATTGGATAATGTTTTAAATGTATTTAATTAATATCATAATCGACTTAAATTTACATGTGAGATAGAAAAAGATGGCATTCTCCCATTCCTGGATATAAAAGTTATAAGAGGAGAAAATGGTAATATTTTAACCGATTGGTACACGAAACCTACCAGTGCTGGAAGAATACTGAATTACTATTCTTCCCATCCTATGAATCAGAAATTATATTGCGTTAAGAATATGGTGAAAAAAGTTGTAGAAGTAAGTTCATCATGCTACCTAAATAAAAATAAGAAAAGGGTAAAAGTTACTACAGAAAAATAATTGTTCAGGAAATTTGATTGAACGTTTTTGGTCAAAATAATTTAAGGCAACAACAAGAGCTAGAAAATGATACAAATTCTTGTACACGATTAAAACTGTTAATCGTTCGATTAATCGTGATTAAAAATTTTAATCGGTGCACGGCTCTAGTTTTTACCACTAAATTGGATTTGATCTGATCGAAGTGAAGTCTGATGCTTGCTTTGAAATTATTCTAAAATTATGTGAATTTAAGAATATTCCCTTGATTAAAGGAGTCCTCATTCAAAAGTTAATTGAACAATCAACTCATACAGGATAGCAAGGAAAGCCCCGTACTTATGTGGCCTCATTTTGCAGTTTATTAAAGGAGCCCTCATTCAAAAGTTAATTGAATAATCAACTCATACAGGATAGCAAGAAAAGCCCCGTACTTATGTGGCCTCATTTTGCAGTTTATTAAAGGAGCCCTCATTCAAAAGTTAATTGAACAATCAACTCATACAGGATAGTAAGAAAAGCCCTGTACTTATGTGGCCTCATTTTGCAGTTTATTAAAGCAGCCCTCATTCAAAAGTTAATTGAAGAATCAACTCATACAGGATAGTAAGAAAAGCCCCGTACTTATGTGGCCTCATTTTGCAGTTTATTAAAGGAGCCCTCATTCAAAAGTTAATTGAACAATCAACTCATACAGGATAGCAAGAAAAGCCCCGTACTTATGTGGCCTCATTTTGAAGTTTATTAAGATCGTTTTTGATCAACAAATCTGATCTGATCAAATAAAAAAAAATCCTTGTTTTTTAAATCGCCTGAATTTCACAATTTTATGATGATTCCTTTAAAAGATAATTAAAGAATAAATTAATATAACTAGATCTGTCGTACTTGTGTAGTATACTGAACACTTTTATACAAGTGTTCTAGGTTAGTCTTCATCTACTCGTTAAAGATCCTTACTCTAAACACATTCGAGTTGGGCAAAACTTAGGACTCCTAAAGTAGAATCAATGAAGTAGGTCATGTGACTCGCTCATTACTAAAATGGTTGCCAAATAATAAATAAGCCATATTTTCCACTCCTAGAACAGGAGTAAAAAGTAAAAGCCTTATAATTGTGAGCTTTGGAAAACAAACAAACAAAACTATTTTTCTACAGATTATGATAATTCCCACTAAAACTATAGTCTCTAGGGATAATGTTACTATCTTAAAATTATCTAGTTAGTTAGTAAGAGGTTAGTTGTTTAAAATTATCTTGTTTGACTTTTTATATTTGTGAATTTAATTATAAATAAAACTAGGCCACAACATGACAAAGTGATAAGATGAATCATAGGTCACGAATAACCAAGAAAGGTAAGTAGAATAAAAACATCTTTTAAGAGGAGAGAGTAGCAAAGAGAGAGATGTCTGCGTTATTCGGGATTCATCAAGTACGGTGCAACCTCATGTAACCTCCAATGTCTCTATTTTATGTTACTTATATTTCATTACCACTCATAACTATGGTTTGCACTGAAAATCTTTCAATTAATTGAGCTTTTCCTCTGTTCTAAACACCTCATGGACACTTTTGGTGAAAATATCTGTGGTGTGAAATATATTCCGTTTTTATATTTTTTTTAACATTGATATGTTAAATTATTTTAATTCATAATTGGACTAATTGTTTTGTTTACCATCCCATTTAATTGTTCCGTTGGGAACTAAAACATGCTCTGATCACTCACTCACCACAGTTATAATTTATGACACAAACAATACACCAGACCCTCCACATTCACACCTACAAACACATACACACAAGCTTCGTACATATACGTACGCTCAACGCAACCATGTCTACACATCATACATATGTATGCACTCACACACATAGACGCACACATACACACAAGCTTCGTACATACTCGTATACGTATGCGCAACGCAATCACGTCTACACATCATACATATGTGCACACACACACACACACACACACACACACACACACACACACACACACACACACACACACATATAGACGCACACATGCACACAAGCTTCGTACATATACGTACGCGCAACGCAATCACGTCTACACATCATACATATGTATGCACACACACACACACACACACACACACACACATATATATATAAACAAGCTTCGTACATATACGTACGCGCAACGCAGTCATATCTACACACCATACATATGTATGCACTCACACACATAGACGCATACATACACATAAGCTTCGTACATACTCGTATACGCAACGCAATCAGTCTACACATCATACATATGTATGCACACACACACACACACACACACACACATACACAAGCTTCGTACATATACGTACGTGCAACGCAGTCACATCTACACACCATACATATGTATGCACTCACACACATAGACGCACACATACATACAAGCTTAGTATATACTCGTATACGTATGCGCAACGCAATCAGTCTACACATCATACATATGTATGCACACACACACACACACATACACGCACTAAAACATACAACGCACTCACGTCTATACATCATACATACGTACACTAAATATAAGCATGAGCACGCACACACTCTGGAATACACAACCCACTCACGTCTAAACAGCATACATACGCACACCACACATACACCAACTCGTGTTGGTATGATGATACTTATCTGAGCCTTTCGTCATACAGCACACTAAATCTGAAAGGTGAATGTTTTTTTATACGAAAATATCTTTCACCAAAGTCCAGAGAAATCATTTTAAAAACTGAGGTTTTGGATTTTAAGCAAGGAGAATGCGCCTAATGAGATCCAGATGGAGGCATGCTTTCACAATCTGTAGTTATATTCCCATATAAAAAGAATAATAAAGCTAACACATATAACACCCCACTCTCTCTCTCGAACACACACTCACCCAGCCACCTATCCATATGTTCACCACACACACAAACCACACAAAAAAAATTTTTATGAATGTAAGATTTAAAGTTATTTTTATATATAAATAATAACAGAGCACTTATTATATGAGCGGATTAATAATACCTAAAGGTATACTACAAGGTATTTATTTAGTGAAATTAGCCAGATCTGCCATTTTATTTATTTTTTATTTAGGTCAAGCAGATTGGTTCACTATTGTTACAGTTTAAGATGTTGCGTAACTTCAGCCAAATAAACTTACCTATTGTTATTCTATTGCATTTGATTTCCTTTCAATTCTTTGAAAACCCCCAAAGCATTTAAGTAGGATTAATATTTTTTGTTTTTTAGTTGAACTGCAGTTTTTTGATGATGACCTCTTATAAGAGGCTAAAGTCTCATTTTAGGTATTTTTTGAAAAACTTCATTGTTTTCCTGTTGTTTTTATTTTAGATAATAACAAATGAGAATTTTATTTAATTTGATATAGTTGACAAAGATATGAATGTTAAGTTATATATATAGGCAATTGAGTAGATGTGATAGAATTTTTATATTATTTATTTCCTTTATATCTTTCTTGTTATTTACTAAAATTAACGTACCATAGAATTCTATTTATTTCATAGTAAAATTTGCTGTTTATTAGAAACAACTAATTGTTCTTCTACATTTTAAATTATTATCTGAGTATTTAATCAAATTAAATAATATAAATAAAATTATCATGTTGAAATAATCCTTAACGTTGGCCAGACACCGTGAAGGCCAAGATATAATATAATTTTATTCATAATGAATATCCTTGTAAAAGATATTATTTCATTTTGTGAACCCATCACTCTATTTATAAGTTCTAAAGAAACTTTTTTATTTTAAATTGCAGCAGATTCTTTTGTCTCTTGGGAAGTAACCGGACTCTGTTAACTATCGCATGCTACCCCATTTTCATGAATATTACAGAAACAAATTTTTAATTATAATATTATACTAATCCGTCATATCTCGTGAATTGGTGTTTTAGCCGCCCGACCGGTTTATTACATATTGTATCTTCAAGTTTGACTGATCATAGTCAAAAAATCTTGGGTATCATTATGATTAATCCCACTTGTTGATGTAGAGTGTGTAAAACCGGTTGGGTGGCTACAGCACCGATTCACTAGGCATGACAGATTTTTAGGATACTATGATTTTTACTAACTTAAAAATATGGGGGCCAGGTTAGACCAGCACAGATGTATACGGCTCTGGACTGGTAAGTCCGTGATTAATTACCCAATCCAGCCCTCGATTCATTCAAGCGGGAAGTGAAAAAATCTAACCATGAGTCCCTCGGGAAGGAATTTCAGACGTCGATACCGAGCCTGTACGATGCCAGGTAATCATTAAAGATCCCTGCTCTAATATATTTGAGCAAAATATAGGACTCCCAATGGTTAAATGTTCATTGTCTGATATCACAAGAGCTAATCTTTAGTCTATGTGTGTTCCCTATGACCTATGTCTGACTACCACTACAAGGTATACATATGTATATATGTATAAGAGAGAAATGTATAAATTAATATACATTAATAATACATCATACATATGTATGATGTATTATTAGTATTATACATACTAAAAAAACTAACATACTAAAAAAAAAATTTATTATTGTTACTTGCCTTCGTATAACGCAACCTAAAAAATATGCATGTATTCAAATTGTGTATGCTAACAATCAATCCTAAATTACCTTCTCTTCCTTCCTCTCTCATTTAAAAGTCTAAATTTCTGATGGCTGACCTTCATTTTAATTTTTTCTATGAGTAACTGTGAATTAATTAACAAAGTAAGAATAAAAGATTTAACATCGGTTTTTTTCCTTTTCTTAAACACAGGAATTTTAGCATTTGTTTTCATGCTATTTTCATAATACTGATTAATGTGTTATGAAGTCGACTTAAAGTCATTATTAATTTGTTATTAAAAGAATAAAAGTATGATTAAAACTATTTATAACTATTTATAGTAGAGTGTAACTTTATCTATGTTTGTCTCTTTATGTCAGAAGGTTTACTTCTGACATAAATAATCAATTCAAATAAAGTGAAGTTATCAATTCACTTCTTCTCCTGAGGACGACCGCCATTACGGTTGAAATATTAAAAGTGAGTCTTTGTTATGTTAGTTATGTTTTTTTTGTTATCTTTATTCTATGTGTCACAATTTATTTTTAGTTTATATATATATATATATATATATCCAGTTTTACACATTTTCTAATTATTTTTTCTACTTTCCTCATGTAGTATTACATAAATTTGAAACAATATACACTAGTTCACTGAAGACTTTATTTTTATAATCCGACATGTTTCGGTCTCCTTCAATCATTTTTATAATAAGTATTTTATAACATAACAAGTTTCATAACGTACACTAAAAACACATCAACATATAAACTTAAAGAATAATTTAAATAAAAACAATAAGTAAACGTTACACATGGATAAGGGAGGTTATCGAAAAGTAGAGGGCATGGTGAGGTTTCACCCGGGGCCTGGTTACATTCCATCCAACATATTCATTTCGGAGGGCATTGAATTAGTTTCTTTACATCTCCTTGACTGGTATATCTTATGGCTGCCTTCGTATAATTATAGAATTTTTGTGAATCCTCCACCTGGCTGTTAATACTGGGTTGTTTTTCTAAAAGAAAATTAGGTTTCAGAATTTATAACCTGGTATGGTCGTGCCCTTGTTCTAATAACACAGTATTGTCCGTTAGCATTTCTCTTGTTTGTTTTATTTGCTAAAGTTGATACATGTTTAATTGTTGTTAATGCATGCTCTTAGGCCCTCCTGATGCCGGATGCATCGTGACTCTTCTCGAAAGCCTGGTTGTAGTGGAACCAACATATCTAGAGTGTAATGAAGTTTGTTGAGGAATACCTTTAAGATGAGGTCAACATGTCTGTTAGTGCTTCCATTTTTGATGAGTACTTCTTTGAGCCTTTCATCTTCTTGTTCCAACAAATCCCTGCTAGAGGCCGTTTTTTTATGCTCTTCGTATGAGTGCCTTTATCATGCTATCCTTGTATATGTCGGAACATTCACTTTTAGCATTAAGATAAATTCCACTGTTGGTAGATTTTACTTTAAGTTCTTTCGAACTTTTGGTTTCGAACTGGTTTTTCTCATTACTCTTAATTTTGACGTCTAGAAAGTTTAAGCTGATACTGGTTCGTACCTCGTACGTAAACTTTAATATAGAGTAAAACATGGAAGGATTTCTTCTATATGTTAGGTTTATCAATCAATACAATACAGGTACATAACGCACCTGCAATATATAGGAGGCTGGATTTCGAGTCATAATAGAATTTTCAAGGTTACATACAAAAAAAATCGCAAATGTGACTCCTGGTGGGGAATACATGGCCATGGTCTATGACTACCATCAGTCTGGTAGTATAGGCACACGTCTATGTGGCAGAATTGATTTTTAGTTGTGCAAGCAGTAAGATCTTTCACTATTTATTGTTTAAATGGTGGACGTGATAGAGTAGCATGGTAATAGGCTCTATATTACAAATAATCTCTATTGTTTCATGAACTGAAGTTTATATATATATATATATATTTATATTTGTAAATTTTGGTAGTAGTCCTTCTTAGCACATATATTACTTAAAATGACACCAAACTTAGCTGATAACTGTTTCTTAACAAGTTACTCAATTCTTCTAAACAACACTATTATTATTTCGTTTACACAATAAAGTATACCTACTATGGTCGACATGATCTACATTCATTTTCAGGACGTGAATGACTTCTTGGGTTTTCCAGTTTATTATAAATGAAAATTGAAAACGTGGAGACTGTTTTTCTTCAAGTTTTTAAGATAAGCTGGTCGTTAATCCTGTGGAGTGAGTGGCCTCATGGTCTGAGTTACTACCTACAATGCCCTTGTTGTGGATTAAAGATCTTTAAAATGTTGGTACTATTTTCAACAGGAATATTGAAGAGTGGTTTCAGTTTTGAATTAATATACCTTCTACAATTCTCAGTTTGTGGTGGTTACTTTCTTTTTTAATTATTTTTGTAGTTGTAACCAGCATCTCTCGGGTTAATTTGACGTCGTGTTTCTCTTGCATATGCTTTCTGGGTTCTTCAGCGATTAAGTGCATGATTAACCTTCTTCAAGGGAAATGGTGATCATACCAGTCTACGAGTGTTTTGAGTTTCACAGTCTACATTAGTATATGTATACCCGTACACTAGATTTTTTTTCCTTTTAGGGCAAGTTTGTGACTTGAAACTACTCACAGGTGAACTTTTATAGTAAGTGTCAAGTGTTAGAGTTTCATTTAAGTTTTTGCATTTGCCATTGTTCTTTACGATGTCTTTTAAAACCCTTTAATCAAGCTTGCTTTGTTCCGAATGCTGATTTTTGTAATAAACTTTATGTTATACTAGCAAACGTACCCGTCTTTGACGGAATCAAAAATTCTATTATACTTGGTATTCCAAAATATCAATTATATTATTATACTAATACTACAATTAGAAGTTATAGAATAGTAGAAAATACCATTATTAGTACAGTGCTAAACAAATGCCTCTGTATACAAAGATTAGATTTTAAGTTAGACATACACAAATCTACAATTAATGTTTCAGCTTTATATGTCTTATGGCGGCAATATTTTGTGTACAAACCGACAGACAGAAATTATTCTAAGGGTACATGTGGCTACTCGGAAGTATGAAATGTAAAGAAAACTTGAAATGAGTTAGTTCTAATTAACGTGCTCCCAGTCAAAAGCTAGCTAGCAAGCCACTGGACTACTCTGGTTCTATACCTTACTTTATTACCAGTATTTATATTACGCAAATATTAAATTCAAAAAAATATTTTTATTGTATTTATTTATAATACATTTGCACTACTGTCATCGGCGAGCAAGCAAGCTACTGGCTACCCTGGCTAGATCCCTTTACTTTATTACCATTTTTTATATTATCCACATTTTAAATTCCAAAAAATATTTGTTTGCTACAGTTATTTATAATACATTTGCATTACTGTCATCGGCGATCACGCAAGCCACTGGGCTACTCTGGTCCCATACCTTACATTATTACCAGTGTATTTATTAAGCAAATATTAAATTAAAAAAAAGTTTACAGTTATATATAATACATAGCAAACGTACCCGTCTTTGACGGAATCAGAAGTTCCGTCATTTTTGGTATTCCAAAATGTCATTAGAAATTATAGAACAGTAGAAAATACCATTATTACTACAGTGTTAAACGAATGCCTCTAAATACACTACATTAGCTGTCTGTCCTTTAGGTTCATGGTAGAAGAAAGAGTTGAAACCTCTGACTCTTGAGCAAGTATACTACATTTGACCATGTGAGAAAAACTTGGTTTCGGTACCTTGTATTCCTGCGTTAGATGAAGTCTCCCTTTGCGACTTAGTTAACGTCATTGCGAAATAGACTCTGACCGGACTTTGCAATCATTTCAACGTAAACAGACAGTGGCTCGGAATCAATGGTATGTGTGGTATACACACAGACTCCCCAATACCACATCCAGTCATTATGTCCGCCTCTATGGCATATCTGTGTAGAGCACGAACTCAGAGTCGTGTCCCGTTGCACAGTTTTGGGGCACTCTTGTTTCGTAACATGAAATTTGTTACTGCTACTAAATTGCAGCATGATTGGTTCTCCTACTTTAAGTTTTTACTCATGAGCAGGCAGTCCAGGAGAAATGAATTCAGAGTCAAGAAATTCAATTAGATAATGAACTGCTTCTTCATCACTAATCCAATCTCTTTACTGACTTGTAAGGTCTTTCCTCGGTATGATATAGCGTAAGAACTTGTTTGTTGATTTTTCCTGCCTGTTCGTATTAAGAGTTAAGAATTGATCGTTTACAAAACTATTTATTCGTAATAGATAGTACATCCTCAACTCTGGGAAACACTTTTTCAAAGATGTCAAATACGCAATATATTCATATGATCCAATGAAATTAAAATCAACTAACAATACCTACTTGTCACACCTGTGTATTTTCAAAACAAACATGCCTGTAAAGTTAGGAAAATACGCTTAATGCCCTATAACTTCGTTTCTGTACTTAATTATGAATCTATTTAGAGCCCATATTTTAAGTTAGGCATACACAAATCCAGTGTTAAAGTTTCAGCTTGCCATGTCTTATGGTGGCTGAGTTTACTTGTGACAAACGTTTTTGCTTTAAACGTCCATAACTTCACTTCTACGTTGAATTTCCAAATAATTCAAAGCTTATATTTTAAGCTAGACCTACCCAAATCCACTGTAAAAGTTTCAGCTTTATATGTCTTATGGTAGCTGAGTTTACTTGTGACAAAGTTTTGCGGACAAACAGACAAACTGACAGAAATTTTTCTAAGGGTGGATTCGGTTTCTCCAATGTATGAAACGTAATGAAAACTTGAATTGAGTCAGTTCTAAGCAATGTACAGACAAAATCATTATTTTATTTATATAGATTCTTAGTCTATCCTTATTAATTTGCTCCTCCTTTCTTACACGAAGGTATTCTTTCAAACTGCGATCAAAATCTTCATTAGAGTAACCGTTATTCATAAATACTTGCTTAGTTCTATTAATATCTCTGTTGAATATTTGATGCAATCTTGTATGTTCTGTGTATTAAGACTTCAATTGTTCTATCTTTGTAGCGTTGAAGGCATTCGCTACGGACATTGATGTAGCAGGTTGTATTCGATTCTTTCTTGAATACTGATGTTTAGATTTTGTCATGCAACACGTTAATACTGACATCAAGAAAGTTAATTTTATCTATTGCTTTTTCTATTGTAAATTTCAGGCATGATTCTTCCTCAAATGCATTTTTTATCCAACGGAATCTTGATGAAGATAAGAGAACTTGAAAACAACCTAATTCATTCACCTCACAGAGAAACTCTTCTTAATTTCATTGACGACTGCCAACAACACGAAGAAGAAATTGTTTCTGCCAGAATCAAGAAAAAGCTAAATAAGCTCAATAAATGTAATATTTTTATTTCTGCAAATAATAAGAATTATATTAAATTTGTTAAATTATCAGTTAACTTGAAAGCCAGAATAACTATTGTTACTTGGTTTAAAATGTCATTATAAACCAATGTTTCATCCCATAATGAAAAAAGTTGAACTAGAAATGCTATACGACTCAATTCGTATACGCGAACAACTAAATGTCATTACTGTGAACTTTTTTTTTTTTTATTTAAATATAATCATTATAGCAAACACATTTTGGTTTCCTTTAGAAGTCAAAATTTTAATATAATTTAAAATTATAATATTTAGATTTGATTTGAAATTTGAGTGGTTGAAAATTGCGAATTTTGGGGCATTTTCTTATAAGTCTGTTCCAGACACACATCCGAGGAACATGCAAGAAAACTCACCCGCTAGGACCATGTACAAAACACCATCATTTTAAAGCAAATTAATGATCCAGCCAGACTACAGATATATGGAGCCATGAAAATCACGAAACGTAACCCATTAATTAATCGTCAACACACCGGGGTTTCACGCACACTGCAGCTACTAGGTGACCACCACCAGCTACTCGCCAAGCCAACAGCCAGTCACCGCCCAGTATTCAGACCAGCAACACCTAAGATACGTATATGAGACAAAATACCGTCGAGGAAAAATTAAAATGAAGAAAAATAAGCTCTGAGGCCTTCTAAACATATATATATATATATATATATATATATATATATATAATATATATATATATATAAACTAGAATTTAAAAAGAACACATAGAAAAGAAATCACTGAACTCACTACTATATTTCGATGTCCTCGTCTTCAGGAAAAGAAGTGAATCGCTCCAAAGGCTGATAACGACCGTTCAACACAATATGAAATGGGAAAACAAGACTAAGATCATTCAACCGTAACAAGGTTCTTGTTCTTAGTAAATTTCTCTAACTTATTCTTAGTTAATTTGTCTTACCTCACTTGAACCGAGCACGCGTGTGACAACACTGTTGGTCTGCACCGCCGCTTCACAAGTGTGCTTGGTGTCCCTATCTCAACTCTCCTGATGACGGTTCAACCGAAAATTAGAGACAGTAAATGTGTTTGTTCCTTAGTTCTGTGTTTGCGATTCACCATGAAACGTATATATATATATGATTGGCTATTTGCTGACAAAATGAATTAGTTGTTTTGGTGTGAAATATAGGTCCATGAAGTTCTATTCCTCTCCGGTTATAATAAAAGGCAAGTAAATCGAGGACATATCGTCTGTCGAGTTACTTCTATGAAACAAGACAAATATTTGGAGGACTCAGACTTCTTCAGGATATCTAAGTGAGCGTCTTTTCCACACTGAGAAGCTGCTGTCACGTGGCAACATTTTGATTTCCTGAGGGAGTGTGAGACCTCCAAATATTTGTCATTTTTGATAGAAGCAACTCTACTGACGAGATGAGATGTACTAAGTATGTGACTTTTATTATAGCTGGAGAGGAATAGAACTTTAAGGACCTCATATTCCACACCAATACAACTAATTCATTTGGTCAGCAAATAGTCAATCAGATATCAGATCTTATGTAGCTGTAAATCAGCCTATGTAGATTATATATATATATATAATATATATATACACTTTTTTTCGTTGGAAATACTATCCAAAACGGACAAATATAGTTCAATATAAACAAAGAAACATAGAGAAATCAGAAGAACACACTTACAGTCTCTAATTTTCGGTTTGAACCATCTTCAGGAGAGATAAGAGAGGGAAACCAAGCGCACTGGATCAGAGACGGTTGGAGACGGTCTATATATATATAGCTGAAGCTAACTCAAAGGGACTACTTCTACCCGATGACGACGACTGTCGAAATATCGTTGTGAGTCTTTCTGTGTATCCTTATTTGTTTTTTCTCTTTCATGTGTTAACTAGTAGTCCTGTTGGACCATTTCAAGTTTTGATTTATATATATATATATATATATATATATATTTCATTAAAGTACACAGCAGCCTCTACGTTAACGACTTTTAAGCTGGTCTGCTCCAATTTACGAACAACAGAGGCTGCTGTGTACTTTAATGAAACATGTTTACGTGAAGATTTGCTGCCATCATACACAAATATATATAAAATATATAAAATATTGAAATACAAACATTAAACTTGTGGGTTAAACTGACTGTTGTCATACTGACTGTTGGTTGCAGGTTGTGTAGATTTTTTCTTTTCCCTAAAAAGGGGGTCTTCACTTCGCTGGCTGCTGGTGCGAACTTTTACTAATATATATATGTTTTGTTGAACAGGAATGAATAGTTACTGTCCATAGGCTTCTTCTCAAGAACTTCGATTGGCCTAAATATAGCTTTTTTGTTGTGAGAAGAATGATTAAGGTAGTCTGAGATTTTGGTTGACGCGTTTCGATTACTTTCTGTAGTCATTACTGATTACAGAAAGTAATCGAAACGCGTCAACCAAAATCTCAGACTACCTTAATCATTCTTCTCACAACAAAAAAGCTATATTTAGGCCAATCGAAGTTCTTGAGAAGAAGCCTATGGACAGTAACTATTCATTCCTGTTCAACAAGTATGCATATCCGAAGAACTGCTACCAAAATATACTAATATATATATATATATATACTTTCGTCGTACAGCGTATGTGACGTAGTAAAGGTCCACGGCACTCGAACGTTTTGAGTTGTATATGGTGGTCGAAGAATAATTTTAATATAGAAATACCATCTGTGTAATATTTATTACGCTTTTTTATGTTATATCAGATCGATTTTTTATCAGACCTACCAAGAGCGTTAGTGTTATCGTAGGGAGATACAATGTGTGTTCATCCCTGCACACAGCCGCTTGCACATTTTGCAGAGATTATAATTAGATAAGCTATCAGTATTACAATAAATTTACTACTTAATACTAGATTTAAATTTAACAACGATATAAGTGAGGTTAGAGCGCGTGATTGATCCAGAAGATGACACAGACAGGCCAAACATTGGCCCTTTATAATACCATACAATGAACATTTTACATTATCAAGTGTGTTTTGAGAAGGGACTTTACTATTAGCTAACATTTACTATTAGCTCGGTACCGACATCTTAACTTCCTCCCCAAGGGAGACGTGTCAGAATGTTTTATCTCCCACGTGAATAAATTCAAGGTCATAGTGGCTATCGAACCCTGGATCTACTAATCCAGAAATGAGCAATTAAGGTATTAGACTATAATGGCCTCGAGCCAACGAAAACAGTATATCTGTATATACTATTCATGTATATAATAAATACTAAAATATAATAAGCAGCAATAAATATGGTATTACAGAAATATATCATAATACACAAGTAAACCATTCCTCATGAAGGAATGGGGTGATATACATTGTTTATGTTCCAGTATTATAAAACTTTATAAGTATTTGCCTTTATGAAGAAGAATCCTTTATTACTTTCACGATGGTTTCCACGTATATTTTAATATTTCAACACCTGAATTGTTATTAGAGAAAAAATAAAATTTCTTTTCATTTATTGTTTTAGATTCAAATATATTATAATTGAGCGGCAATTTGAAATAATGATATTTCATAATAAAAGCTTTATAAATATGAAGTGAATTTTCTAACATTTCTTCATAACGAAAATGTTTTCATGAAAACTTTCTAAATATTATAACTTTCAGTTTCTGAATAATATCTGTTCGTTGCTAAAACGAAATTGAAATAAATTGAATTTGAATTCAATTGATTTTGATATGAATGATTTATAAGACTAAACTGAAAATGTTAATATACATTAAACAAGGCTTTAATTCATTAATATTAAATTACATTTTTGCAAATAACCTTATTTTAATATTTCCAAATTTTACAACTGTATGAAGAATATTTTTGGAAATTGATTCTTGTGACAGAAGTATTTCATCCCTTCTAAAAATAATAATTAAATATACAAGACAAGCACTTTTGTCTTTAACAGTTTAGAGTTAAAATTTTTTTGTGTTAAACAGTTTTTGAGCTGAAATAACTTCAGTTTTAAGTAGAGCAGATTTAATTAGTAAATTTTCATTCAAAAAAGGCTAGAAAAGTTCATTTTTAAGTAAAATGTATTATATTAGTTTACACAAAAAACTTCTGGGTCCATATCTTTTTTTGTGTTTAAAATTATAAATATGGTGTTTTTTTCACATTATATGTATTTATTGTTATTACTATATAATTATAAATACATATAGAAATGTGTATATGTATATAATTGTTTGTATATTTATTACGTAGTATATATTTATATAATACACATTATATATTTATAATATTATATTGATAAAAGTGTCGACCGTGAAATAGAAATAAAATTAAAGTTTATCTGGGATCGGTAAGTTTCAGGTTCAAATTAAACTTTCATTACCAACGTTTTGGTTTTTATTTAAAACCTTTGTCATAGGCAGAAGTATACAATTTTGAAAGAGAAAAACTAAGTATTACATTAGAGATTATTTTTCTTGCAGAGTTTAATTTGAACCTGAAGAACTGATAAACCTTAATTTTATTTTATTATTAATTTTTTTTAATAATTATTAAGGTCCTGATAAACTTTAATTATATTTATATTATAGATAAGGATTATATTGTCAATATGTTAGTATTATATATAATTATTATAATATTATATATTTTAGCATTAGTAAAGGCTAAAATGAATTTCGCTTATTACATAATAAACTCTAGACCCAACTTGGCGGTGCCCATAATATACTTTGTGAGAGGTTCATATTATTCATGTACTATTATTATTATCAGTAATCTGTCTGTAAGCTGACGAGTAATATGTTAAAATAATTTAAATGTTAAATTTAAATAACTGTAGTATTTTTAATAATTTACATTTAATTTTTAAAATAAAAAAAAAATAAATTTCACAATATTAGTTAAATAAATACATTATGAGCAATGTTTCTAGAAAAAAAGTATTTATTATAATTTCATATTTTATATAATAATAAATATATATATTATATAAAATTAGATGTTAGTGTGAATTGCACTTTGTTCATAATGAAGAGTTATGATGATTTTATTCGTATTATCAGGAAATACTTACTATTTACAAAGTACACATCAATTTAGTTCTACCTTCATCCTGAAAAAAAAAAAAAAAAAAAACTCAATGTTGGCAAGACTGTTGCGAGCGCTCTGCTGCAAGCAGAAGGTTAAAAATTGCATAAGTCAAGCCACCCTCCCTCTTGTGCTGGGATAGCAGTCGTTGCTAATCTCTCGTGGAGTTCTCTCCTGCGGACAACATTCTTCGGGCCTAGTCATCCCTGCATTGCGCCAATTCCAGGTTTGTCATTCATTTTTTCTGATAAAACTATTATTACATTTAACAAACCCCACTTTCTAAATATAATAAAATAATATTAAAATTTTATTTAAAATAACCTAGATTTAAAGCATATTTAAATAACTCCAGTAAAATATTAGGAAATTTGTTTCTGTTTTTTAATCTGCAATTAAAAAATATTTTTTTAAAAAAATAGCAAAAAGCACATAATTAAGTATAAAGAGATTTGTACATGTACACATGAAAACAAATCAACTTCAGAAATTAAAAAAAAATAACTTCAAATACAATTATCTTCTCAAACTGCTACAGTTTACATTATTTAAATATTAGTAATTTTTTTTGGTGTTTTATATTCAAGTATCGTAAGAAAACTAAAAGGAAAGCTTTGACTTCGGTGCAAAAAACCAATATGTAAAGAATATAATGTTTCAAATTTGTTTGTTACGTATCGTGGTGATTATTAAAGAAATTAATTTAATTACCAAAATTTAAAATATTAAATTGAGTTCCTCAATTTTTTGAAAAAAATTGTATGTGTATATTGTAATTTTTTCAAAAAGTTTACTTTGTTTGTGGTAATCTAAAAGCACTTATAGTGTCATGTAAAATAAATACCTTTCGATATTCAGTTGGAATATTGAAAACTAGAGGTTAATACAGTTTCAGGTAAATAGAATGAAGAGTGTATTCATCAAACGCTACAGCTACCAGATAAACAGGATACTCATTAAACACAAAAGACGGATATTTACAATATATTTTGGTATACCTCTATAGATACATATATATATACTTAAAATAAACTGTGACACATAGATAGAAACATAACAAAGACTCACTTTTCAATATTTCGACCGTAATGGCCAAAATATATATATATAATATATATATATATATATATATATATATTATATATATGTTGTCAACAGAAACGTTTCACAGTAAACTATGGACACAGAATAAAGATACGAAACACACTTACTGTCTCTAATTGAACTTACTGTCTGGTTGAACCGTCATCAGGAGAGTTGAGATAAGGACGCCAAGTGCACTTGCGAAGCGACGGTTGGAGACAAACAGTCACAGTGACTGTTTATAAGATTTCACGATAAACATATAAATATACGATATCCTTCCTTTCCTGAGGATAACCATTAAGTGGGTCGAAAGGTAGAAAGTGAGTTCTAGAGTTTAGTTTACATTAATGTTTTTTTTTTCTGTTTTAAAAATATCGATATATATTTTGAGCTAGATTTTGTTTTCTTCCAAAATCTCATTCTTTCTTGAGGACGACCGTTAATTAAAAGATTCGAAATATTTAAAGTGTCTAGTTTTCATTAACGTTTCTTTCTGTTTAGATAAAGTCTATATATATTTTCAGTTGGCTTTTGTCTTCTCTCAATACCCCTTCCTTTCCTGAGAACGACCGTTAAACGGGTCGATATATTGTAAGTGTCATTCTTGTTTCTGTCTATTTTAAAGTATGTATACATGTATATGTATAAAACTAAAAAACGAAAAGAAAAAAAATGAACATAGGCATATAAGATTCACTACCATATTTCGGAAGGAGGTCGACATCTGGTAGAAGTATCCTCTGGAGCTGCAACTACTCTGCCAAAATATAGTAGTGAGTCTTGTATGCCTGTGTTTTTGCTTTTCTATTTTTGTTATTCAGTTAGTATTCTAGTTTGTCCTTTTTTATTATCTTCATATATATTTTAAGCATGTCACCATTAAAAGTAGTAAAAATAAAAAAAAAAGATTTTCTTTTCTATTACTGCTTATTTATAGAGTCACTTATTTCCTCTTATTTCCTCATTTATAGAGTCACGGATATTTATTCTGATACTTCTTTATATATATATATATATATATATATAGTGGTGTGTTACTTTGTATCATTCGATGGGCACATTCACATTATCCACTCCTGTGTTCCTTTTCTCTTTCCTTACCTCTCCTGAAGACGGCAGGCAGCCGAAGTGATCGAGAATCGTGAGTGTTAGTCTCTTTTTTTGTTTTGTAGTTATAGCTTTAATTTATGTACATTTATATATATAATAAAGAATTATATTTTGACACCAGTTTCAATCAGGAGAGTGAAGTGAAGCTCCCTGACTAAACGAAGACAGAATTCAGTTCTCCGACAGCGATTTGTATTCAAATTATCATTTGCAATTATACTTGTGGTGATTTCTTACGCTGTAGAGTCATGTGTGCTTATTGTGACAGCTCTGCATGTAGGTATATAGGAGAAAGAATTTAATGCTACACATAAAAAACTTCACAGATACAGTTACTTACGATATTTCGAAATGTACATTTATTAAAATTTTTTTTTGGTTGGTTTAAGTTGGCTGGTGCTTATAGACTAGTGACTTCTATATGAAATTTCAAAAAGTGAGTCTATCTGTGATTGTTTTTGTTTTCCTTTAAATTCTTCGTTGTAATCAGTCCTACGGGATTTTCAGTTATCGCTCTGAAGTTCGACGTCAGGAAGAGAGTAGAAGGGAAGAAGAAGAGGTCTGTACCTCTTCTTCTTCCCTTTTACTCTCTTCCTGACGACGAACTTCAGTTCGAAATATTGATCCAGTAAGTTTTCTCGTTTCTTACATGTGTTGTCTTTATATATATATCTATATACGTGTTTTGTGTAATTTAAAGTTTTATATATATATATATATATATATATATATAATGTATATATTTTATACATTATACACCTATTCTATCCAACGGTTGATATATTATTGAATTTGTTATATATATACGTGTATATAGTGTATTATATATATATTGTAAACAGGAAAACGATCCAAAAGGGCAACAAACGTTTCACGATGAATCACAAACACAGAACAAAGCAACAAATACAGTTACTGTCTCTAATTTTCAGTTGAACCGTCATCAGGAGAGTTGAGAAAGGGACACCAAGCGCACTTGTGAAGCGACGGTTCCAAAAGTCAGTTGGGTTTTTGACTCTGACGAAGATCGCTTGTTACGGTTGAAAGATCTTAGTCTTGTTTTCCCATTTTCTTATTGTGGTTTGATCATTGATTTTTATTTCACGTGTTTATGTGAAATCTTTATATATATATAACAAGATTTCACGTAGTCACGTGAAATAACAATCAATGTTGAAATCAGAATATGAAATGGGAAAACCAGACTAAGATATTTCAACCACAACAAGCGGTCTTCGTCAGAGTCAAAAACCCAACTGAATCACCAGTTGCAGAAACACCATGGTGAGGGGCTCAAAGGAGTGGGAGGGTAGAGTAGTGTTTTAAAAGGGTGTAAAGTGCAGGAAAAGACAATTATCCAGGGAAGGATGTTTGGATAAACAAAGGAGTACTGCAAAAAAAAGTAAAAAAACTATCCGCTAACTGTCAACCCTCTTAATTAAGGCTATTGCTCTCGTTAGGACTGATTCATGTTTCAAGGCCAATAACCAGGGCAGTAGCCTCATTTTACGATTAGAATCTAATACTAATAACGTAGGCAGTATGTTAATAAAAAACTCTCCCAGGGAACTGGAGTCTGATGGTATTCATGAAATCCCGTGCAAAATTAACGTAAAATGTGCATTTGTCAAACTGGTAAATCTTTAAAGACACGTGTAAAACAACACCAATGCAACGTAAGTAGACAGGAAAAAAGAAACATCTTATTCTTGCATATAAACAATGAAAATCATCATATTGATTGGTAGGAGCTAAATTTATTACCTATGAAATAGCGATGTTGTTAAGAAATATATCGAATCCTCTATGATTAAATTTAATAGATCAAATGTTATAAACATTAGGATCGGGTTTTTCAAACTTGATTCTTTCTAGACGAGGGCAATAGCCTCTTCTATGAGGGTTGACAGCTAGCGGATAGTTTTTTACTTTTTCTTATTGTACTCCTTTCTTTACCCTAACATTATTCTCTAGAATATTGTCTTTTCCTGCACTTTACATCCTTTTAAAATGCCACTCTTCCGTCCCGCTCTTTTAACCCCAAATGATGATGTTTCTGCATCTTGTGTTTCAATTAGGTTTTTGACTTTGACTCTGACCTCTTGTTTTGGTTGAAAGATCTTAGTTTTTTTTCCTATTTCGTTTGGTGTTTCATCATTGATTCATATATATATATATATATATATATATATATATAGTATTATATATATATATAAAAAGATTTCACATAAACACGTGAAACAACAATCAATGATCAAACCACAATAAGAAATGGGAAAACAAGACTAAGATCTTTCAACCGTAACAAGCGGTCTTCGTCAGAGTCAAAAACCCAACTCAGTTGGGTTGAAAGATCTTAGTCTTGTTTTCCCATTTCTTATTGTGGTTTGATCATATATATATATATATCATATATACATATTTATGATATAAATATCATATATATATTTAAATGATGTACCCCTAAAACTATCTACAAATATAGACGAAACGTCGGCTTAAAGCTTTTGTATTATTGAAGCTAGATCAAACCTCGATGAAAAAGAAAAATAGTGTTAGCAAGACTAAGATCTTTCAACTCTACCAAGTGGTCTTCGTCAGAGTTGGGTTTTTGACTCTGACGAAGACCGCTTGTTACAGTTGAAAGATCTTAGTCTTGCTTTCCCATTTCATATTTATATATATATATAGTATATATTATATCATATCATATTATCATATCATATACAGTATATATTTATATTTTAAAATAACGATTTCACTTTTATTTTCCTATAAAATGATAAATTAACTTGAGGTAAGTGTCTTTTGAAGACTTTTTTAATTGGTTTCTATAATCCTTCAACATATGGAAATTTAAAAAAACTTTCTATCTTGAACTTATAAGTCAGTATTTGTACCATTTTCTGGCTCTTGTTGTTGCCTTAAACATTTTGACCAAAAACGTTCAATCAAATTTCCTGGATAGTTAGTTATTTTTCTGTAGTATATTCTTTTAAAACTTTTAAAACTCTTTTAAAAATAAAAAAAAAAGTCGAAATGACGATCCAAACTAGCTGCAAAGTTCAAAATCGAAGAAGAAGGGCACGCAAAGTAAAGAAACAGACTTACTTACTCAAATTTTCATAAAATCTGTCTTCAGGAGAAAAGCATGACTCTCCAATAATCTTAAGTTATTCAGAACCCAGTACTGTGACATGACAACTTAACTAGGATGGCATTATAATTCATTATTTAATAATTAATATATTTGTAATCATTGGTTTGAATACGTTATTTGATAAAATTTATTCAACAAATATTTTGTATTTGATTGTTTAAAAAAAATTTATAATTTATATTGTAGGGTAAAAAGTTAATGAAATGATCTCCAGATAAAAAATTTAATGGTATAAAGAACGCGTTTCGAACACTTAGTGTTCTAACACTCGTGTTCCAAACGCGTTGTTTATACCATTTTTTATGTGTAGACCATTTCATTAACTTTTTACCCTACAATGAGTAAATACCACATAATAAGTGATTGCACTACGTTAGAATTTATATTGACAACTGAGCACTATTGCTATAACTTTGATAAATTAAATATACTGTACTTCCTGTTTTTAATATATTATATAAGTAATAATTTATTATTGAAACTCAAAAGTTGCCCTATTTTATTTCAACACCTCGTCACAATATAATATTATTCCGAGAGGTTAAATTTTGTCATGGTGTGTCCTATATTAGAATAGGACTTCAAAAAAATCAACTTTCATTTAAAACATGGGTGAATTGTTTTTGGAAAAATCATGTACTATATTATTTACTGAAAATCTGCTACATATGAGCTAATGTTGTTATGAAGAAGTTTCTTTATAAATTTTAATGATATTACGCTTAATGTTTAAACTGTATCAATATGAAGTGTGCTATATCATGATTGTTAGTACTCTAGAAGCCTGGTTATGTGCTTTAGAATTATATGAATTGAGGCCGATCTTGTCTCTGCCTTTATTGTCAAAAGCTTATGTAAGTATATGGCGAAAGAGTATTGACATGAAGAAGTTAATTTCTTTGATACAAGAAACGGCTGAATAACCGTGAATATGGGACTCCTCTTCGCTGAGATGGCTGACCTGGTGAATTGCGTATGACCGAGACGTAACAGTATTATTCTGTAGTAAAACAGAAGAACTCTTTCGTATTCTGAATCCTCTGTGTTAATCAAGTTTTTCTGTAAAGAATACAGAAAATTAATAGCACTTATTAATAATTAATTAACTAACTAATTAGTTAATTAATAGTTATTAATAGCACTATTAATATTTAATTAACTATTAATAATTAATAGCACTATTATCATTAAAGAAAATATACTGTTAACTAGTAACAGTATATTTATAAGCGTTTTTTTTTCATTTAAAAAAACCTGTCAAATTATTAATATTACTTATATTTTGTGCACACAAAGCCGGGAAAAGCTACGAGAAGACAAAGGGGGCCAGGCTAGCTCAGTGGTTACGTGCTTGCCAGTACTAAACTGATAGAACCGGGGTATCAGATCCTCTATCTGGCCCTACGACTTTATTCGAATCGCGGAATTTTTTGCAATAAATCTGAGCGCGTCGTAAACTACGGAGAAGGACGTTATCAACCGTCGGTCCCGAGTACTGTACGACTGTAATGCTAATCATTTTACATTAGCATGAACCTTACTGATATAGATACAGTTTGAGTTAGACGAAAATTTAGTACTCACTGTAGAATCAATCTGTCATTGTCATGGTATCACAAAGGCCAATCCTTTGTCTACGTGTCTTCCTTGTGGAACTCCCACTGCAACCTAACCTACGAGAAGACAAAGAAATTTTTGGATTTGCAGTACTAAACTTAAACCTATCAGATTTTTATTCTACACTTTATCGAATCCAATAGATTATTGCAATAGTTTAGTTTAATATGTAAAGTATTTATCAAGTGAGTAGGACTTCTCTACTTAATAGCTTGGAGATGGACTTTTACATTAGCTGTAACTTATGATATTATCTAAATCATTCCTTGACGAAAGAATAGGAAATAACTATACCGTCATTTACAGACATCCTTTGACTCCTACAGTTTGTATGCACACTTAAGAGATACAGTAATGTATTGCTCATATCCAAGATAAATAATCAAACTGTAAGTAGCATTTAAAATCCAATAGATTCTTTTAGTTTAATATGTAAAGTAATGAAGTTGAGTAAGGATCTCTACTATAGCTTGGAGATGGACGTTTTTGTTAAGTTATATTTCTAAATCATTCCTTACCAGGAAATTAATATACCGTTTTACAGACATCATGTCTCCTACAGTAGTGTATGCATACTAGTATACAGTATGTATGGATATCCAAGATCACTAATAAATAAAGTATTGAAAGAAACCAAAGAATCCTTGAGAACCAGAATTGAGAAAGAACCTTTGACAAATAGAAATCTTTTGGTTGTTCTCTTTAGTCAACCTCTAAAAGGCATTCCAGTATTTTTGAAAAGAATTGATATCTCAGTTGTTTTTAGTAGTGGTGGCAAATTATTAAACAGACTTGTAAATAATTGTGAAAGAAAAGAAAAGGAAAGTTATATTTATAGGATTCCTTGTAGAGATTGTGATTTTTCATATGTTGGACAAACGAGAAAAAGTTTACTTACTAGAGTGAAGCAACATAAATATACTATTAGGAGACAAGAAGAATCAAGTGCCTTGTTCCAACATATTAATTCAAAGAATCATTCAATAAAATGGGAAGATTCCAAGGAATTGATATTTCTCTCGTCTGATGTTGAAAGAAAGTGCCCTAATTAAGTATAATTTTGATGAACTAATAAACATAAGTCATGGGCTTTTTAGACTGGATGAAATTTTAATTCAAGGTATAGTTAGGTCCCATATTTAATTCAAATTGGTCCCATAGGTGACCTTGGAAATGTACTTGTTACTCGTACTTTGAACATGAACTCTGACCAGATTGTGGATTCTAATAATGTAGCAAAATTTTTTATTAAATTTATTTACGTTCTCATTGTATTCTTGCTTCGTTTTTCATTTATTATTGTTTATTATTTTATATTGCATTAATATAATATGTATCTATTTGTTTATATTTATTATATATATTTTTTATATTAAGGAATTATATATTACACTTGTTTTTATTTTATTTTAATTAATTTTTTGTTCACTTTGCATTGTTTAATTTTACTGGGATTTTTTTGTTTTTATCTTATTATGCTTTTTTGACATTTGTTTTCCCAGCTGTTTTGTTACCTTCCTTGTACATACTTTTTATGTTATCTTCTTAGTTCTTACTTTGTTTGCTCTCTGATGACATAAATTGAAAGGCCTCAGAGCATTTTTTCTATTGTATTCTTTTTTTCCTTGTGGTTTAATTGCATATATATATATATATATATATATATATATATAAATATATATATATATATATATATATATATATATATATATATATATATTATAAAGATCTTAGTCTTGTTTTCCCATTTCTTATTGTGGTTTGATCATATATATATACTAGCAGAAGTACCCGACGTTGCTCGGGAATAAAGAGAAGAAATGATAAACAGAATAGTAATTTTTATTTCTAACATATATTTCTTCATAATTAGACAAAGATATACAATATCATATTAAGACAACTGTATGAGACATTCATATTTTCAATTATCTTGAAAGCAAATCGTACATTTCACAATCCTTTACAATACTTTACAATACTTCTCTGTAAACTATATTCTTAGTTTTGCCTTGTGGTACATATATAAACAGATTTGATTTAATTCCAACTCTTGAGCAGCCAAAATAAAGTTGACCATGTGAGAAACAATGTTCTTTCAAGTGTAAGCCTGCTACTTTTCAGAGTCTGACCTTGAGACTTATTAATAGTCATGGCAAAACATAACTTTATTGGAAATTGCAGCCTCTTGAATTGAATTACAGAATCAGTTGGTGATATTGGTATCCTGGGTATGAAAACTGATTCTCCTGCTGCACATCCAGATAGAATTATTGCTTCAATAACATGAGGCATCATTTTTTTGATAACAACTCTAGTCCCATTACAAAGCTTAGGTGGATCTAAATTTCTAAGTAACATTATTGGGGCACCAATTTTAAGTTCTAATTTATGAGAAGGCAGACCAGACATCTCCAAAGAATTCAAAAATTCAACTGGATAATTCACTGCTTCATTTGGATCAATAACAGTGTCAATAGATTTGTAATTCATGGTGCCTCCCTCCAGGGAATTAATTCTTTCTGATGTGTTCTGATATATAACAATCTCTCTGCCTCGATTTTGGCATACATATCCACAAGATATTGATTGAAAAGAGCTTTGCTTCTATGAAGATGATTAAATTGATTTGGTCTAATCATTGAATGAAATTTATAAAAATCCATACAGGAGACTGCCTTATTTGTGGCATATTGAGGTATTCCAAAATGGTAGCCATCCTCACCAGTCACATTAAGCAATGGATATTGTAAAGCATCATATGAACGATGAGTTTCATTTATCCTTTGCAATTGATTATCTTTCCCATGCAAGATTATACGAGTATCTCTTTTTCCATGCTCTTCACCAGATATTATCACAGCTACTTCATTGCATTCAGGTTGATTAAATCTCCTAGAATGTTCCCCAGATGGCCTTTTATCAGCATTTATCACTAATTTCAATTCTAGATTTGGGGCATTGTCTAAAGCACTTATAAAACTTCTCACATAATTGTTTTTGGTGTGTAGCATTTCTTGGAGTTTCAATACCAAATCAAACTTAAGTTCATCATTTGGATTACACCTCCTTTTGGTCTGATGATCTCCATCAATTACATTGCACCTTCTTTGGGCTTCCTGTGTCATATCACCCACAAAATAAATCTGCAAGAACTGATGAGAATCTTCCTGAAGAGGTAATAGAGATCCTATCCTATGGTGAATTTGTCCATTAATCTTAAAAGTGGGCATAAACCCACCTTCATCATGAATGTTTGCACCAAAGGAGCACATTTGAAAGGCACAATTATACTTTCTAATGTTTCTCAAGAAATGTTTGGACTCTGGAGTTTCTCCAATCAAAAGTCCTTTAAGCGGTTCAGGAGGTTCTTTAAGATTTATTCTAATTTTTCCTTTTGAACAGCAAATTCCTTCAGATTCACGGTCCCATTTTAAAGCACCACATTCTTTGCACTTCACAGTCATACCACCTATTTTTACAAAATGCTCATTGGCATAATTATGTGTTGGATCATAATTAAAAGCCATTAAATTCCAGTCCTTAACTTTTTGATTGCGATGATTAGCTATTCTAGCTTGGTCTTGCTGGTGCCTCTGATTCCTAGCTTCTACAGATTCATTTTCTCTTCTGGCTATAGCTCTTGTTTTCATAGAATGAAGTCTTTCTGAGTTCTGTTAAGTCTCTCTTCCCTTTGCAACTGAGACTCATTTTCTCTCAAATGGGCACTTCTTTCTTTTTGGTCTTGAAGACGAAGTGATGTTTGCTCCTCAGTTTCTTTTTGCCTCTGGAGTTGTTTTCTCAAGGCAGCTGGGGATTTTCTGTCCAATGTGTTTTTCTTAGGTGGCATAATGAAGAATCACTGAAAATAAATATTGGCTATTCACAAGAATATGTAGATGAAAACATAAAGTGTAATGCTGTTCCAAGGTTTTTTAAACAGAAAAATTTTATTCTTTTTATAACTCAAATTATTTCATTAAAGTATTTCAAATTTTTTATTTATTAAACCTTTAAATATCAATTTTATTTCAGTCGATTAACTGAAAACATTTCTAAGTCAATGTAAAAAAAATAAAGCTAAGTAGGAATTTGTACTTACTATTTGAAGTATTATTTAAGTATTGAAGTTTGAATAAAGAAAGGGAACGTATTTAATTATTTACATTTTTCTGCTTAAATACAATGTGAAACTACTTATTGTGTGTGTGTGTGTGTGTGTGTGTGTTTTGTTAGCAAAACACACACACACTTTTCGTTTTAGGCTTGTACTAAGGGAATGTGGTTAGTGTAAGCCAGGGATGCGCAAAGGTTTTTGTCTATGGTTGATGTGGGATCCCCCCACTGGGAGCCCTTAGTGTAAGCCAGGGATGCGCAAAGGTTTTTGTCTATGGTTGATGTGGGCTCCCAGTGGGGGGATGGTGCTTTGCAAAGTGGCCTAAAACCTTCCTTATTACCACATGTGGCCACATGTAAAATTTCAGAAAGATTCGTCAAGTCTGTGAGGAATGCATAGAGGACAAACGGACATACAAACATACAGACGAACAAAATTATTGGTGCTTTGCAAAGTGGCCTAAAACCTTCCTTATTACCACATGTGGCCACATGTAAAATTTCAGAAAGATTCGTCAAGTCTGTGAGGAATGCATAGAGGACAAACGGACATACAAACATACAGACGAACAAAATTATATATTAGATATATATGAACTAAACACCACAATAAACAAATATATAATAATTACTTTATTGTAAATTAGTAAAAGGATTAATTATTTTATTGTGGTGTTTAATTAATAAATTATATCAAAAGTTATTCTTGATTATTAATTTATATATCATTAGTTGTGCAATCCGTAATTGTGTGGTATTTACTCATTCTGAGGTAAAATAGATAAACCAACAAAAGTCTCCACACAAATGAAGTTTTATTCAACGCGTTTCGAAAACAAAGTGTTCGAAACGCGTTGAATAAAACTTCATTTGTGTGGAGACTTTTGTTGGTTTATCCATTGTACCTCAGAATAATTTATATATATATATATATATATATATATATATATTATTGAAAATGACACCAAACATAGCTGATACCTATTTCTTAACAAGTTTCTCAATTTTTCTAAATAGCAGTCTCGTTATTTCGTTTACACAATAAAGTATATCTGTTATGGTCACCATTCATCTTCAGGACATAAACAACTTTTCGGGTGTTTTTTTAGGTTTATTATATATGCAAAGTTAAGAGAGCGGGGGTTGTTTTACTTCAAGGTTAAGATAAGCTGGTCGTTAGGCCTGTGGGATGAATGGCCTCGCGGTCTGAGTTTCTGCAGGGTTTTGGATGACCTTGATGTGAATTAAATAAGATATTATAAATCATCATACCTCGTCTATCGCTGGTGGAGTCTCCTGGTTGAGTGACGGTTTATAATAATATGTTGTTCACTAACTTTTGAGGCACTTACCATATGCATATAAATTAAAGAGCTTTAAAATCTTGTTACTATTTTCGACCTGAGTAATTAAGGAAGGTTTCAGTTTTTGAATTAATATAGGTTCTGAAATTCTCTGTCTATGGTGGTTACTTTCTTTTTTATTATTTTTGAATTTGTAAGCAGCATCTCTCAGGTTAATTTATGTTGTATGCTTTTTTGTTGCTCTAGTCATTAAGTGCATGGTGAGCCTTCCTAAGGCTATATATATATACCAATTAAAAAAAGATAGCACTCAGATACACACAGGAATAACACTCACTTCTATATTTCGACCACTGTCATCATCAGGAGGCGAAGAGTCCCGTAGGAAGGCAGAGCGACTCTGACGACGATGGTCGAAATATAGAAGTGAGTTATTCCTGTGTCTATCCGTGGGCTATATTTCTTTAATTAGTTTTTATTTAAAAGTCCGTTGGACCGTTTCATTTAATTATTATATATATATATATATATACACTTTTTCGTTGGAAATACGATCCTAAACGGACAAATATAGTTCAATGTAGACAAAGAAACATAGAGAGATAAAAGAACACACTTACAGTCTCTAATTTTTAGTTTGAAACGTCTTCAGGAGAGTTTAAAAGTTCCTTGCCTTTTCATATTTTATCATCAATTTTCCTTTTTTTTTTTTAATTATTTCATTTATTATTATTATTGTTTGTATTCTCAGTTTTATTTTATTCTATCATAGCTTAGTCCGTACTTTTATTTATGTATCAATTTCTCTGTTCGTCCCTCAATTTTTTCTTTTATTTATTTATTGTTTTCATATTCCACTAATTTAATGTAATTATAAATTGATTCCTGTCTACCTTATTTTCTGTGACCGGGCGCGCATGCGGCAACATTGTTGGTCTCCAACCGTCTCTGAACCAGTGCGCTTGGTTTCCCTCTCTTATCTCTCCTGAAGACGGATCAAACCGAAAATTAGAGACTGTAAGTGTGTTCTTTTGATTTCTCTATGTTTCTTTGTCTATATTGAACTATATATATATAGTTGGCATCAAACCTATCATATACTGCCGATATGTTGACGACTGTTTTGTTACAGCAAGGAATGCAAACCAAATGAACGCACTGAAAAAACCATTTGAGGTTTTGAATATGTGAATCATGCCTGAAATTCACAATAGAAAAAGCAATAGACAACAAAATTAATTTCTCAATGTCAGTATTAACGTGTTAAATTCTAAAATTCAAACTTCAGTATTCAAGAAACAATCTAATACAACCTCCTACCTAAATGACCGTAGCGAATGCCCTCATCGCTATAAAGATGGAGTAATTAAAGCCTTAATACATAGAACATACAAGATCGTATCAAATTGGAAATATTCAACAGAGACATTAACAGAACCAAGCAAGCGTTTGTTAATAATGGTTATTCTAATGATAATTTAGATCACATTTTGAAACAATACCTTCAGTAAGAAGAGAGAAGCAAATTAAAGAAGATAGACAAACTATAGTGCATAATGTTTATTACAAAAACCAGTGTTCGGAACAACACATGCTTGATACGAGAGCAGTAAAAGACATTATAAGAAATAAAGTTAGTTGCAAAAATTAGAATGAAAAAGTAACACTGGTCACTTACTGAAAAACCCACCTCTGAGTAGCCTGTTTACATATAAAAAATAATAACCCAGAAAAAAACTCGCCTTTAAAGGAAAAAAATCTAGTGTACGAGTATACATGTACCAATGGGGACTACAGTTGTTAACAACAGACTACAGTTGTTAAAATCCAAAGACTCTTTTTCTTTGTAAAATAATTTGTAATGTAATACTTAGTTTTTCTGTTTCAAAATTTATACTTCTGCCTATGAAAAAGGTTTTAAATAAAAACCGAACCGTTGGCAATGAGAGTTTAATTTGAACCTGAAGAACTGACTTAGTTTTGTATATATATATATTACACTTAAAGTACACAAAGCAATCCAAACTGAACGCAAATCAGTTCAAAAACAAAGGAAAGCAACACACAGAGAAAGAGACACATTTACAAACTCAAATTTTCGGATGATCTGTCTTCAGGAGAAAAGAGAATGGGCGACCAAGCACACCGAAAACACAACGGCAGAAACAACGAAGGCAAGCAACACATAGAGAATAAGACACACTTACAAACTCAAATTTTCGGATGATCCGTCTTCAGGAGTAAAGAGAATGTGCGACGAAGTATGCCGGAAACACAACAGCAGGAAACAGCCATTATATATATATATATATATATATATATATATATATATAACAGTTCAAAATTGAAGATAGGTACCACAGAAGGTAAAGAAACACACTTACAGACTAAAATTTTCGGGCAATCCATCTTCAGAAGAAAAGAGAAAGGGAGACCAAACACGTTTGTAACAGCGTTATATATATATATATAACATGATGAATGAAAAACGGTCCGGACAGATTACACTTAAAATAAACTTTGGCACATAGACAGAAACATAACAAAGACCCACTTTCAATATTTCGACCACCATTACGGTCAAAATATTGAAAAGTGAGTTTTTGTTATGTTTCTGTTTATGTGTCACAGTTTATTTTAAGTATATATATATGCTGACTTTCGTCTTCTCACCGTCCACTTCCTTTCTTAAGGGTGACGATTAAAAGTGTCGAAATATTGCACGTGCCTCCTAGTATCTATTTTCTTTCCTGGTTCTTTCTGTTTTCAAGTGTATATGTATTTAGTCTTTTCAATGGACAAGTGAATAGTGGACAATTGTTAGATACAGTGAAGACGTACGTTGACGTGGTGTTGACAGAAGCACATGCGGGGTCGTGCAGACTGGACTGGCTAGCTTAATCTAGACCCCGTATCTTGATTAATCAACATTCCCTTCCTGCAGCACGTCTTCACTCTCCTTGAGCACTTCTCCGCATACTCCCTTCTTATTTACACCATATCACCTTCGCTGCCCCATCCTATCTCTTATTTGACTAATTCCATTATAGTTTTCGTAAAACAGTAACATTCACTTGTCTTTTTCTCAATATTTATTTTTGATAACATGAAAACAATTATGCTAAATAGTATTTGAAAACAGTTTGAATTTACTACTAAAAATGCATTTATCCAAAGCTCAAATTAAAATAAGAAATTCCCGGGGGAAAAAAAAGGTAACAGAATTTATGGTATAAAATCTTTGAGTGGAATAGCTAAGGTAAGTATTCCACTGCAATAAGCTGTTACTTTACTACAGGCAATAAAGTAATTACTTTAATACCTGTAAAATAGAACCATTGTAAAGAGAAACCTTTGTACTAATTTAAAAAATGTAGGACCCCCGATACCTAAAAGTCATTTTTGCCATCCTTTTAACAGAATTCTGAGGTATTACTCCAAATAAAATGGGTTAATGTTAATTAGTTAGTTTGCTATAAGTAAGATAAGAGTCAAAACAGATTTTGAAATACCCAAAAGAAAAATATGAAAATCATACTATAAGAAATATACATACATAATGTTAGTACCACTGAGGTTATTATGATTTACATTATTAGTATGAGAAACCGTCGTACCTCGGAAGATGATCCTGGAGTTGTTGGGGCGCTTTCGGACGTTGTCCATCTTCGATCACAACTAACCTACTGAGCTGATATGAATGGGTTATCTGTCAAGTCCCTTGATATTATTATTAGATCTTATTGAGTTATTTTTGATTTTTATTTTTTAGTTATTATCTAGTCGGATTCTGTTATATTTATTAACTTTGTCATACTGTCTGTCATAGACCTCCATAACTTTCATCTGATTCTGAAGGTCAAGTCTGAACTAAAAACAACGAGATTTATGTGTTGTGGATATGAAGGAGTAAGTGACTAGGAAGATTTAGAGTTTTTGTTAGGGTGTATTAGAGTAGGGGTCTTTAAAGATTACGGTATATTGCACATGCTTGAGACAGATCTTAGGGGAAAAAAACAGTGACGGTTACGATGTGGTTAAATATTAGGTAACTGAAAAATTTCTTAATTTACTAGGACAAAGGCAGCATAGTTATAGGGTTATTTATTTTTAATGACGAGTTGGACAACACTGATCTTGAAGAAATTGATTCCACAGGATTGTGCCTTCTGACTACCAGTTATGCCACGGTTGATGAATGGTTTGTGGTTTTAAACAAGTCATCATACAAATCTTGTGTATGATGATTTTGATGATATCAAAGGTTGGCTACACCCAAACCACCTGAGCACTGAGGCCAAGACAGTCTGCCCCCATTAGACCCAGGTTCAAGGCTGCTCTATCACCAGTGCAGCCAATACCACTTTCACCTAACACGTTTGCTTGCCTCATCGTACCCAGTTGTGCATACAAACTAAACGCCCTCGACCGATAGAAGGAAACTGTTTGACTTACACATCCCCGACACCTCCCATTCACTTCATCTACTTCATCAATTTCCACCTTTTGATAGTAGATCCCCTAAGATATAAAAAACATAATCGTACTCAAATATATGTATGTATATTTTCATTTTCAAACAAAATTTCCAAAAAAATTATATAGCTAAATTAAAAATATGAAAATTGATTGATTGAGAATTGATTATATGAATTCAATACAAAAATATTTCTAAAACAACTACAAAAACCTTTCTTTATCAACATTTTCAAAATTGCACGCAAATAAATAGTAAAATAATCAAAATTTTGACAAGACACTAAAAGGTGTAATACAATATTTTTGAAAATATTATATCATTACGTCAAACTGCATTAAGGATGTTTAAATGATAACGCTTGAATCCCTCTAATATCAGCTTGTTACTTTATTTATATTCAGAATGGTCAAAATATTGAAAGTGAATCCTACTATCTGGTTTTCATTCGTGTTTTTTTGTTTTCAAAGTATATATATGAAGGTGTATTATAAAATCGGGATTCGGTCAATTTACAAAATTAACCTAAAATTGACTGAATCTCGATTTCATAATACACGTATTCTATCAAACGGTTGATATATTATTAATTTTTTTATATATATAATTAAATTGTTTACCTATTTTTCTTCGTATTCTTTTTCTGAATATATAAAATATGTAAATAATTTAATTGTGAACGTGTTAACCACGTTTTGTTCCTTAAATATACATATTACCCTCAATGTTTCCTGATCTCGACCACATATTCAACACTATTTCTTTTTTTCTTAATCGAGGTTTAGTCTAGCGTCAAACAGTAAAACACCTTTTAGCAAACGTTCCATCTATATTTGTAGACATCTTCAGGGCTTGGTATTTTTCTTTTCATACTTTGCGGTATTGCAAAAATCTTTACAGCAGATATACAAATGGTCATGCAAAAGTTTTTTTGGAATAAAAAAATATCAAGCCCTGATGATGTCTAGAAGTATAGAAGAAACATTGACTTTATTGTTTATGTTTGACGCTAGACCAAACCTCAATAAAGAAATAGAAATAATTTATATATATATACTCAAAAAATTATTCTTGACCTCTTCTTTCCCATCCCCAGTCACAATAACAATAGTACGAGTATATCATTATAACATGAATGATAACCTTAAGTCATAAACCAACCTTACTTTATAGTGCGACCTTCATATGTTCACCCTCCTTGTTTGTTAAAATGATAGATGACTATAACAAAGTAGAGTTTTTCGTACCTATAACCAATTAATTCTCATTTAACTGAAATAACCATTAGTACACTTTCCAAAGTAAAACTAATTTCCTCTTGTTTGATATTTTGAAATAGATGTAGCTAACAACTCTGATTGTAAAGTAACCTTTGTATGTATCTGTTGGTCTCAATAATTTAGTTCTCTATGTGGGTTGTAGATGTTTTAGTAAATTTATTATAGTTCTTACTCTAATTTTAGCCCTGAAAATGATGTACAAATACATTGAAACGTTGGCCTAGGAAGGAGTTTATTTTCTTTTATATGACCTAGCCCTCAATAAGAAAACATACAATATGTATATATATATATATATATAAACGTCCAAACAACAATAAGAAATAAGAAAAAAGACAAAAATCTTTGAACAGTAACAAGTGGTCTTCGTCTGAGTCAAATCCCAACTGATGAAGACTGCTTATTACAGTTGAATGATTTTAGATTTTTTCTCATTTTACATTGTGCTTTGGACGTTGATTGTTATTTAACGAGTTTCTTGTGAAATTTTGTTATATATATATATATATATATATATATATATATATATAGGTATAAAAATGCAATATTTATCAACCGTTTGATAGAATAAGTGTATTATTTAATCAGGGTGTGGTCAATTTTTTAGGTTCAGAAATCTAATCGTTTCGGATTTATTTCAAAACATTTTTATAGGCCTACAAACAAAGGATAATAAGAAATCACATATTAAGATCCAACATATAAAACAATATTAAAATAGATTCTTACAACCTATGAATATTACAAGCAGAAGTATTTCAGAGATAAATAAAATAATACAACTTACAGTAGTAAGCATTTTCTGAATCAGAAAATGAAATTTAGATTATTTAAAGGAACTAGCAATCTTAACTTGTCAAAAACGTCGACTGGACTAATAAGATAATATTACAAGTAACCTCTAAACTGTTCACTCAATGGAACTAGGTAAATCAAATTTCATTAAAACTCGACATATTACTAGTAAACTACGACACTTTTTTGCACAAACGACATAAACAAGAACTAAGAAAATAAAAAATTTCACTAAAACTCAACTTAACACTCCATAATAAATATTACTTAAATTAGTAATATCACTTCTATGATTAATCGAACTTAGATCCCTTTTAATATATGGTATAGCATTTCAAGTGTCTTCCTTCTTTGCTCATCCTTTTCTTATTCTTCTAGTTGTATCTTCATAATCGAACCTGTGACCTTTGTTAATGGCGTGGCATATTAAAACTGTTGCATTGCTCTTATTTGTTCTGATTAAATAATTATGTTGGTAAAGCGTTAATCTTATTTTTTCTTATTGAATTCTTATGTTGGTAAAGCCTTACGTTTAGAAAACGATTTCTTTCTCCATAGCAACACATGTCCCAGTCTTTACATTTGATGGCATAAATGAAGTTTCATTGTAAGTCCTTTGGTATTTTTTCTTTCAAATTTGAAAATAAAGATTTAATTTTTCTTTTATTATAACATGCCAGTGTAACTTCAGGTACATTTCGTTTCAAAACTTATCTAATTGATTTTGAGGAGTCCTTAACGTGAGTATATTTGAAATACTTTTTATTTATAACTTGCTTGTATATCTAAAGCAATAACGTTCTTTGGATAACAATTTTTCTCTAACAATGATTTCATTCTTTTCTTATTCTCATTTAGGAAACATGGATAACTTATTTCAATAACGTTTTTAACCAAATTCGGTACGTAATTTAATTTTTGGTTCATAGTATGAGAAGAATGGTAGTTCAGGATTTTTTCAGCACTCGTAGGATTTTTATACCAATCCGTTAAGATATTGCCATTTTCACCTCTTATGACTTTTATAAATCTAAAAAAGGCAGATTTCCTTTTTTCTCTCTTCACAAGTAAATTGTAGGTGACAATGAAACGAATTAAACATTATTTAACACATTTTTTCCTTCTTCTTTTTCAATAATTACAAATAAATGGCCATATATAATTTAATGAATTCCACCTTATTTATAAGTATAAATGTATTCATACTCATATCTACAAGCCATGGGACCTGTTGGGTCATTTGTTGACCACGCTGATAATGCTTGATCTACGTCATTTAATACTATTTGAACTTATTAATGGAATAAAACTCAGAATAAAATAATTATTTTCTTCAATCTTGGCATATTCACCTTCTAACATATCTCAACAGCAGCTTATCTTTGCTGTAGTTCATTAACAGAAGAACTTCTCGGACGAATAAGATATAGAATGTTAATGAATCTAAAGTAAGGGTCTTCAATCAGTGGGTCGCGAAAGGGTTAAACGGGGGTCACGAAATGTCTGAAATTGATTATTTTTAAATAGAAAATAAAGGACTAAATTAAATAAATAATTTATGTATTATTAATGCGGCACAGCAATCTCATTAAGTTACTATTGACCAAATTTATTTTATTTTTCCATTTTTTATTTTTGTTCTCACTAAGGGTCGGGAATAAATTTTGTCATCAAAAATGGGTCGCGATGTAAAAAAGGTTAAAGATCCCTGATCTAAAGGAAAGTGAAAAAGGGAGTTATGGGAAGAACAGGAGGGGGAGCTGTGTAATTAGTCATAGTATATGCTTTCCCCCTCCCGGCATTCTTTGTGCCCTTCACTACCTCCCTTTTTCACTTTTATTTACATTCAGTTATCGACTTACTTTTAATGTAGTCGGTACTCGCGCCCGGTTAGAATAATTAATTAATGTTATTTGTAATCTGACGACTGATCTAGGAAGGTTGAAAGCGCATTAGAGTATAGTTAAGTATAGTTTATAAATAGTCATATAGTGAAATGTGAGTTTTGTTTCTTCTTCCACGTGTTTAACCAAGAACCTCAAATCCTTGGCAAGTTTATTGTGGAAATTACCACCAGCCCAGCGCAGAATTAATTGTAAATTAGAGGCAACCAGAAAGAAGGTCGCCAACGCTGAAAAACCTATGAAATACCACATATGGTAAAATGAAATACCACATGCTAAAAAGGTTTGCTACCGTCATATACTAATATATATATTTGTAAAAACTGGAAGCAGTCCTTCATTTAAACATATATTGTTGAATAACGCCCGATATTTGACTTGTATTTCTTTTCTGCATAACTTCTCTAGTTTTATGAAATTCCTTACTCGTCTCTTCGTTAAAACTGTGAAGCTATCACCTATATTACTAGTCGACATGTTTCGAATGTACCACATTCATCATCAGGACAATAATTAATACACTAGTGGGTTAGTGAGTGTATATATACAAGATGTAGTTGTACAGGAATCTTGATTTAGTTAATGCCCTTGGATCAGGGAGCATCTTAAGGGATTAAGGTAGGGATGCTGAACTCGCCTTCTACCTGGCTAATCCGGTGGGTCTGCTGAAACCCACTTCAATATTCTAAAAGAATTACCAAGTTGGATATCTGTTTTTCTTGAACAGCCAAATATCTATTTTTCTTGAATTATAACTGCTTCCATTAACTGTAATTTAAAATGGTTATCCATGCAGATTATTGCGAGATAAAGAAAGAATTTTAAATTACAATTAATGGAAGCAATTATAATTTAAGAAAAATGAGTATCCAAGTTGGATATCCAACCATAAATATCCAACTTGGTAATTCTTATAGAATCTTGAAGTTGTTTCGACCAACTTACATTAATTTTCAAAAATGCTCCTGATTCACCCAGGGGTGAATTTTTGGATTTCGGGGAGTGAACTGTCACCACAGTCAGTTTACAGAATGAGGAAATCTATTATAGATTTTGACCTCTTAATTAATTTGAATTAATATTTTATATATCCGTCAAAAATTATAATTAGCACTTCATTTGTAAAATTCTGTTGCAAATATAATCAATGTAAAGTTGAAAATGTGCATATACTATCTAGGAAAGAAGAGGAATTGTGGGGGATGTGATTGTAGGGAATGGCGAGAGGGGTGAATGGGCCAAGGAAGGCTGAGACCCCTGCTTTAGAGTGTTTCAACAACTCTCCCTAGGACATATTAAGAAAAACTTTTAATACTAAAAGGACTTTACTGGATAAATCGAGTTTTCGACGTCACTGGACATCTTCAGATTTAATAAACATAATGAATACTTATACGAATAAACGAATAAAAAGTTCAGAACAATAATACAAAAAGCTTAATGATAACAGTGATAACAGAAAGTCAATATTCAGTACACAAGTAAACCAACAATATCATGTTTATTAAATTTAAATTTATGATCGACTTTCCTAACACTGGGGATAACAAATACGTCATTAATCTGACATTCGTTATTGCAATGAGTTATTCATGCGTCTTACACTTCACCTATCAGCTGGAGCACCTAAGATACATATGGAGAATGAACATGGCATCTGTCTGACGAGAGAAATACTATTGGAAGGAACTACGGTTATTAAAACTAATAATAACTAAGTAAATAACTGAGTAAAATAAATGCCCTTCCCTGAATAAAGAATTAAGGTCAGATTCCTGAATTAAAGTCAGATTAATGATATGTTCGTTGCCCTCCAGTGCTAGGAATATCGATCGTAAATTTAAATTTAATAAACATGCTTTTGTTAGTTTACATACTGAGCGCTAGGAGCGCTTGCTTATTATATTTTGGTTTTCTTTTATCACTGTTATAATAAAGCTATTTGTATTAGTGTTTCTGAACATCAACTCTTTTTATGTTTCCCTGTTAAAAACTCATTATATTCACATTATGAATGTTAAGTATACATTAATTCGCAACCGATTGAAAGTTATGTTGAACATCTATTTCAAATTAAGATGCACAGATTACGAACTATCGTAACCCCAAGTTAAAATTCTTTTATAAATATTACCAATAAAAACAATTGTAAATTTGTTAAACAACTCTGCCTGTGAAGATTAATTTAGCGGTATCATACGTGATGAAAGACATCAGATGTGCCCTTCATTATTCAACAATACATTCATAATGTGAATATAATGAGTTTTTAACAGGGAAACATAAAAAGAGTTGAAGTTCATTATTTTATGATAGTATTAACGTTTGGATATTGATATTTTGATTCAATATCACTTATACTCAATAAGATTTGAAACCTTAACAGCAATTTTAAAATGACTGTTTATTTTAGATTTTTTTTTTCAAAATAATGTATGTTAAATAATTCAATTAAGATAACATCTATCATACTTAAAATTATTACTGTGTCCATAAACTTTAACATAAATTATAATTGTCTATTCAGTTTGCTCTGATTTTATGTTTCAAGGATATGCAATGTAATTTTATGGGAATTATTAGGTTAATTAGTCGAACTTAACAAAGGAATGAGTTTTAATCGGAAAGAATACATTTTCAGACCGTCATGTGTTATTCTATATTGATTGCTCTATTTAATTTTAATTCTATCTTTTGCTTAGAATAAGAAATTATTTTATGTCGTTTTCACTTCATTTTTAGTAAATATAGTGATTTTGACAATACAGTCATACCTCTTCATGCAAAATTAACTCGTTTCGAAAGTGGTTTTGTAAGATGAATCACTAATTACATGTAAATAGCCTAAAGCGTTCAAAGCCCCCTATACTCACCCTGATCCCGACAAGTCTCACCATCTACCATATTCATTGACTGGTGTCCTCCTACATGGCGCGTCTTCAGTCGGAGTCGTAGATTATATTGCATCCTTCTGTTTCAGTTTCGTGTCAACAGTAGAAGGGTTTCGGTCATATTCTTTCACGAGTTAGACAATCGCATCCATATTTCATACTTGGCGATTATTTCTTCCTTGTTTCTATAGATAAAAGAACTCACTTCATCCCATAAGTATTGCCAATATTTTTCATTGGCCCATAAAGAAAAAAAATGAATATGCACGTCAACTTGAGCAAGCACACAAAATACTTTCATTCGTAAATGCTTTCAATTGAAATCGCATGTGATTGAGACTGAGTGAGAAAACTGAATGCTTTCGAAAACACAGCTGTTTCTCCTAGCCAGTGGAACATAGCTGGGAGGAAGAGAAGAGATAAGTTCTTCCTTATCCCAGGATATGCTGGGAGGCAGGCGTTGGGCAATACGACAAAAATTTCAGAGAGTCACTCTCACATAAGATAAGAGAAAGCTATCAGAGTTACAAAAAATGCCGAGATCTTGGGAAAATGGCGAAAAAAACTATATTATAGTCATTTTCTTTTTTCGGAAGTACTTTTCGTAAGGAGTGCTATGAAAAGGTACTTATGTAATTGATTTTGATGGATTTACAAGCGTTGAGAAAATTCAGAATTTTTTTTCCATACATTTTTTTATTACTTTTTTATTTTATCTGTGCGTTACTAAGTGCCTAACTATAATTTAGGAAATGTTTATGGGCCATAGAACACAGTGGCTTGCGCGCTCACCTCTGTCTGGTAGATCCGGGTTCGATTCTCACCCTTGCTCTTGATTTTTGCGAGTTTAAAAAAAATCTGGAGTGGCCTACACTCTACTTTACTATAAGTAACTCAATGTCAAATTTCTTGAGTATATAAAACATAACGTATCATTTAAGCATAACATAAATATCTAAATGGGATATAATTATTAGCATTGCATTCGTGAGGTAGTACAGATAGTGATTGAAGGACATATCACTTTATAAACTTATTTTTGTACATCACAAATAATTTATTATTTGCAAATAATTTCATTAGTATAACTACAGCAGTAATAACATTTTTGAAAAACCAATGTGAACATTTCTTGAAACGAAATATTATCCTACAAGAGAACATGGCTATTGTTCAAGTAGCCAGTAGATTTCTTACATCGTTTACTTGACATCCTTCTACATTGAATATTAATGTAAAATTTTCAAATTTGAAACAGTAAAATACCCTTTTTTTCTCTGAAAAACATCTTAAACAGCGAAGAAAATGTTGTTTTAAGCTGATTTGTTAATTAAAGATGTACGATAATTACAGTTATTAATCTCTAAACGAAAGATTTATATTTTGAATTTTCTTTTACATTTTTGGTTTTTAACAGAATTATTATACTGGGAATTTTATGGCTTCTTAGTATTTAATAAGATCATTTTCCTTCCCCTTTGTCAAATAACATATATACGGATTTTTTTCTGAGTGAGTGTTATTATTTTCCTGCACAATATTATTCCTCTTACATCTCATATAAGTCAATAAACAATTTAAATTCTTCCTTTATAAATATCAATTTTATCTCAGTGGATTTGCTCAAAAAATTTCTAAGTCAATGTAAACAATGTAAAAAAATACAAAAAATTCGACAAGTATAGCAGGTGATCTCTTAGTCTAGGATAAACAAAGAGTTTTTATATCGTTATTGCTCTTTCCCGTAATTGAAACTTCATGATTTTTTTTTTATGAATTGCTAATTTTTTGTTCCATTTTTGGTCAAATTTTCATTATTTTTTAACGAGCCGTTTAGCGTCAAAAAAACATTTTCTGAAAACACAAATCGTACTGTAACGCCCCTTTAGCGAATGTAATTTTAGAAAAAAAATATCTCAACTCATTTTCCATATAATGTTCTATTTATAGGCATAGTTTCATTTTTGTCCGTCAAACAGTATGGCTTGTATCGCTCTCACAAGGTTTGAGATTGAATTATAAGTCAAAATTTTTACATTTTATTAAAAAAAAAATATTTCCTGTTGTTTTAAAATTCTGAATATATTTTTCGTTTGTTCCATTTGTAACCTCAAAGATAATGTCAAAATTTCAAAACTCTAGGGTTATCAGTATAGGAGAAATAAATGTTTAAAAAAAACGGTTTTTGGCAAAAAAAGTGACTTTCCCATCATGCATAATTCTTCCCAAACAATAGGAATCTTCGTCTTTATGAGGCCCATTTTTGTGTAAAATATCAACTTAATCCATCAAAGATTCTGGACCGTAGCGTGGTAACAAGCAATACTAACACACTCACCCACCCACCCTCCCACACACACAGACATCATCGTAAAAACGTCATAAAACGACTTCTGGGACCTCAAAACATGTAATTCCGTCAAAATCTCGAGATCGAATTTTTTCACGATCACTATACTTTACTTATAGTAAAGTAATAAAAATATTTGTGGTACAAGCATTTCCAATAGTCAGTTTTTTTTTTTTTAAATATTGATATTGTATTGCTTCAAAATATTGAAATAAGAAAAAAAAAAGATTTTATGTGAATATTTTAGCTCAATTTGCAAGGGAAATTGTAAAATTGCAAATTTAACAATGTAAAAACACATAATCACATATATTATTATCTACTATATTTATTAAAACAATATTTCTCTCTAACATCTTTGAAATTCTCAAAGTTTTTTTAAAAAAAAAGTAAAAGTGTAAAATTTACACTTACATTTTGACATTTGCTTAGCAGAGATAAAAAAAATCCTTACCCAGGATTTTATATTAAAAATTTGGCCAGTTAAAATCTGATAATGTTTGATACACTTGTTCTTCATTCCATGAATGAAATGTATAAATATGGAGCATTTGTAAATAATTATTTGATTCCAAATTCATAATTTTTATTCTTTGTATGAAGGTCCATGGTAGCCTTACGAACTCCTCTCTCTGTGGTGCGCACTCTGGTCCTCGAGCTATTCATGCGGGAGGTGAAAATTTGACCTCGTCTCACTCAGAGAGGGCATTGAGTTTACTTAACTAAATAGACTTGAGTCTAGTTAAATTTAGATAGACAACTAACTCAATAGACTTGAGGTAGACAAAATTTAGGACTCCCAATTTAGAATATTTATTATGTAGTATTCGAAAGGGTCAATCTTTTCGTTATTTTCATTTTATTTTTAATTCAAATTTATTTTCATACGACACGTTTTTATTCACTTAAAAATTAAATTAAATGCAACAAAATACATATATAAATGACAAAACACTAACTACCATTTAAAACAAAAAGATCTTTTCAAATTTATTATTATATTATTTTTTTCATCAGGGTGAGGTCGGAGAAAGTTTGTTTTTGTTTTCCAATGTCCACACTTATAGGCTTTCATCTTTAATGCTGTTCTAGAGGCGAAAAGTGTGGCTCATTTATTATTTCAATCTGTTAGTGTGAGTAACCGGGTTGTTTCCATTTGAGCGTCCTAAATTGTGCCCTGTTCAAGTGAATTTACAGTAGGATACCGGTGGTTAAACATCCTCTCCTAGGGATGGTGAGCTCAAGTAATTCACTTCCCGCGAAAAGAAATCGAATCATCGAACAAG
Organism: Hermatobates lingyangjiaoensis; assembly: GCA_026182355.1. Taxonomy (NCBI): domain Eukaryota; kingdom Metazoa; phylum Arthropoda; class Insecta; order Hemiptera; family Hermatobatidae; genus Hermatobates; species Hermatobates lingyangjiaoensis. The sequence continues at coordinate 1,558,537 of JAPFBL010000882.1, forward strand.
AATCTAGTTCGCTTCATCAATCGTGATTATTTAAACCATTAATGAAAACCATTATTAATATTAATAATTATATTATTGATTAATTATAATTAATTATAATTAATAATATTATTAATAATTATAATTATTAATATTAATATAAACCATTATTTAAACCATCGTGATTTAATAAAATACCACAAAATCATCCGCGTGAGAATCGAACCAAGACCTACCAGCCTAGAGGCGAGCCCGCAAACCATTGGGCTACTCTGATTCCTTGGATTAGGCTGCTATTATTTAAAAAATTCAGATATTTGGTAATGCTGACTGAGTAACTCAGTCAGGGTTCCACTGTCCTTGATAGATGCATGTGCAGCTTTGTCTTTCATTTAATTACATCCTTCCATGCATGAAAACAATTGCCTACTTTACATTTACTTAACTAACACAATTTTATTTTAATTGTGAGGCTTGTATTCCATTGTATCAGTTCTGCTTATTTGTGTTTTCTCTACACACTCTTTTAAAATTTAAATCTAAATTTTCTGGAGTTTGTTTATATTTTTCTCTTTGCTTGAGATGTTACCCTCGGGCAGTATTTTGCATGATATTTAGATCTAAAAATTGATTCTAATAACCGTTAGAGTTTTAACAGTACCGAATGACACAATCGAATGTTCAATAAGGGAACATAAACAGCACTTTCCATGCCAAAGTCTTCCCATGTGACAACACTTTGCCAACCAAGTCATCTGGGAGAAGGCAACTGTCCAAATGCTACCTTAGCTTTAGTAATGAATTTGCAACTTTTTAAATTTGGCATTCGTTCCATTTTTGATCTTATCGTTGATCTTATTAACTTTATCCAATATTGCAAATACAATTTTATGTTGAAGTTCTTACAGATCATATTCCTAAATTAACCATTTCTCAAATCCCCGGATAACTATCCTACACTCATTTTGTGTACAAACCAAATGTGCAATTCACTATAATTTGCTACAGGAAACCAAAAACATACATTTTTGAAAATTTCTCCTAGTTGAAGAGACTTGGAAATTAAATTTGGTTAAGAGATTTGGCCTCTTGTTATGAAATACAAAAGCTGAAGTAGCAGCTATATACGTAATGTCAGTCAGGAGTCACTTTCAAATCCATTCCATCTGTGTCCCTAACAAAAATGGAAAGAAACCTCATTATTCGGAGCAAAGTAATTTTACCGAGGATCTCAATAATACTCCATGGTATTAATTAAATAGCCCAAGAGACCGTTTGACTTCTTAGATACATTCAACTATAATGCTCAAAGCGTGAATAAATTAGTTAAATCAGCGGATATATATCAATATTACTTGCTTAAGTGTGTTTCTTTGAGTGCGTGTGCGATGCGAATTGAGAGGGAAAGGATGTGTATGAGAGAGTGGGGGGGAGAGAGAGGAATTGAGATAGAGTGAGAGAAAGAGAATCTCTAAATATACTTAGAAATCTGTTATTCCAATATTAAATCCATCAGTTGGAAAACTTCTCCTCACTGGAGGAAAAAATAATTTAAAAAAATTTTTCGAAATCATTGGTTCCTTGGAGGGTTGTACATACATCTACGCGATTGCCATCCATACGTATATCTCCACAAATGAGCCATAGTGAGTATCAGTTTTGACAAAGGGGTGAACGCTTTAAGGCAATCGGGACTGGTAGTTAGCCGAAAATCTGTCTCAGCCATAGAGCGAGTAAGGTTCCTAGGTAAAGGGTTTAGGTGTTCTCATTTTCTCCCTGGAAGATTGGAAACCTCCTTATCCAGATACCACTGATTTACGACAGATTTTATAATCATGTATGCTGCTTGGAATATGTAAAAACGCGTGACTGATGTTTGGCATGTATGTAGTAGGTAGTGGTATGACGTAAAATTTTTGGCAAGGTAGTGGCACGTTCGTTTCATACTGCTCAAACAATGTTGGGGATCCACTGCACATACACTTCAATATCGGTGTTGCATAAGTTCTGGAGTTTCTTTTTGCATATTTCTACAATGCAGCTGCCACTATAACTAACTGATAAAATGAAAGCATGGGAATCTACCGGAAACACATATACGCAGAAACGAAATGACTTGTTCTACTTCTTGAGTGGCCAAGATCTCACAATGAAAATCATTACACAACAAGTCAATTGTTACAAAATCCTGGAAAAGCTGAGAGTAATATCCTGCTCCAAGTGTACCTTTTTTTGTGGGTTGCAGGATGTACATATGCAAATATGCAGTCATTGATCTTTTATTTCATGATGGAAGCTAACCTCAGTTCTATGTCCAGACACCGTGATTTAACTTTTCAAATGTTTTGAACTGCAAGATGAGGGTTTTAAAGTTTATAATAGTTTTCTAAATAGTATCAAATGTCCAGTATTCATTTTAATTTATTCTGACTTATTTACCATAGCAAGGGGTATATTCTGCAATATAACCGTTCTGTTATTGATAAACATGCTTACGCAAAATAGATTCTTTTAAATTTTCACCAAAATTTGGACATTACTTAGTTCGAGTTATGTTTTTGTTTGTTTGGATATTTCAGTTCAAGTCTCTGTAGCTGCGATTGGTGTAGATTTTTCGCCATTGGTGATAATTCGAAGAGTTTTACTTTGGACTACACACCTTTCTTGCTCAGAATATCAATTTCCTTTATGTACAGTTATGTAAAATTATGCAAAACCAACAACTTTTTGAGTCAATTGGAGTTCTTTTTAAATTATCATATGTTATATTTTGATTACATCATCCATGACGTCAGCGTGCAAAGCATCACATGCCACTGTTTATCTTTTATTTTGAGTTGATTAGTAAGATATATAAAAAAGAAAATACACCAGCACAGATGATTATCTGTTGTGCATGCCAAACTTATTGACTTTTTAATTTTCAAATGTACTTTAGTATATCTTGGATGGGGGAGATAAGTACGCTACTCCCAGAGACTTAATAGTGAATGGCATGATGTATCTTACGGTTGCTTCAGGACACACTGCCACGACTAAGGTGTGTGGCTGGATAACAGCTAGCTTTATCGGATTCTTAACACTCAATCTTTAATCAGCTAGCCCAATATTGTGCTGAACCTCCCGAATGTTAACCCAAAAATGATCAAACCCATTTTATACTTAGAAAAAGTCTCAGAACCTCCATGGCTTTATAGTCATTGTTGGGTAATTTATCGCCTCTGCAGGTTTAGAGTCCCTCTAAACTAAGACAAGGTGAAGGCAGGCTGGGGGGGTGATGGGGTTATGACAGATGGGGTTACAGTTGATCTCCTGGTATCTCAAGTCTAAACATTTGAACACTCTTGACATGCTCTACTAACCGCCTGAAGAACAGCTCTTTACTGACCAAGTATATATTATTTAAAGGTATTTTATTGCCATAAATATTCACCATATTTATTCATAATAATGTGAATAGTTATTTAATGAAAAGATACTTTAGGAATGAAAATTCAAAAATGTTATTTACTTTACTTATAAATTAAATTGTGCTAACAGTACAACTGTTGTGTAATAACCGTAATAAGATATTTTATAAAGATTCTTGTAGTTAGCAAATTTTAACTATATTTAGTTATAAGCAAGTGTTTTAGGTAAGGAAAATACACAGCCGTTTATTGAATATTATTATTATTCATTTAATTTAAAATATTAACAGTCTAGACATTTTCTTAAACTTAATCTTTTGAAGTCAATCCTATTGCTACACGCATAGTCTAAACTACTAAACAACATTCTGCCTGTCCATTGCAACAAGATGTCAACACTGACCGAGGTCAGTTCGTTTGCATAAGCAAAAGTTGCCAGTTCTAGGTAAAATAATTGTAAATACTTGTACCATTTATAACATTAAATCAAAGCCTTGAAAATATGGTTTTAGAGACTCCAAAACTACAAAATTAATTTTCGTTTATTACCAATTCTGGTAAATTTATGGTAAAGAAAATAGAAGTCATATTTTTTTGTCTTTTTATTTTGACCGAGTAACAAAAACTGTTCTTTAATTAATTGAGATTATAGTTCTTTGTAACATATAAAAAATAGTATCTTAATATTTCAGTTATATTGTAATTATCATCTATTACTTTTATATATATATATATCAATGTTTTCATATCTCGACCAGGAATGACCATTTACTTTCTTTTTTATCGAGGATTTGTCTAGCTTTAAACAATACAACACCTTTAAGCCAACCCTTACAAATGTAGATGAAACATCTGCTTAAAGGTGTTGTATTGTTTGAAGCTAGACCAAACCTTTAAAAAAAAGAAAATTAGTATATATAAATGATCAAACCACAATATGAAAATGGAAAAGCAAGGCTAAGATCTTTCAACCGTAACAAGCGGTCTTCGCCAGAGTCAAAAACCCAACTGATGTATAAAATCATGAAACTCAAAAAATAAGTATTACATTAGAATTTTGCAGAAAAGAAAACAAAAATCCTTGTGGATTCCATGAACAACTCTCTAGTTTGAATAAACAGTGTCACGTGTAAATCCGCAGTGTTTCCTTGTTTAAAAAAATCTCTAATCTGCTTCTTAGTTTTTCTGTTTCAAAATTTTATACTTCTGTCAGTGAAAATGTTTTAAATAAAAGCCGGAACTTTGGCAATGGGAGTTTAATTTGAACCTGAAGAACTGGCCGAGTTCTGTTAAACATTTTATTTTCTTTTTACTTCACGGTCGATACTTTTATTAATATATACCTTCTGAGGAAGCCTTCATTTGGTTATTGGGTGCAAGAAATTCCCCTGGTCTCAATTTAATCAGATGATTTCCTGTATTTATTTATTTCTTTTTTTTTACTTGTGATTTGATTTAACTATTTTGTTTTCATGATGCTTTCTTTTTTAAGTTTCTCCAAAAATTTGGGTCTTTATTTTTTCACATTTGGCACTCTAGAGCTTAGTTTTTACTTGATTTTTTTCTGTTGTATTTTGAATATTTCTCACTTCAGCCATATTTATTAATTTTTGGTTTAATTTTTTTTCTGTTCCTTTCCCTTTTTTCTTTTCTCTCCTCCTTTACTTAAGTAACACTTTTATTAAATAACTCATTTACTCACAGCTTAAACAGCTTAAAGATGGTAAGGTGGCTGCACTGCGTGTCACTGTATCGGTGTTTGTATCGGTCTGTGGTGCATTCACGTCTCTGCTCCTTCGTTCCTTCTCCTTTTTCTTTTTCTCCTCTCCTGAAGACGGTAAAACAGCCAAAATGATCGAGAATCGTGAGAATCGGTCCTGTTTTTTGTGTTTTTCGTGTTCTCTAGTTATAACCTTGATAATATATATATATATACACCAGATTCAATAATATATCGACCGTTTGATAGAATAGGTGTGTTTTCTAATCGGGATTCGGTCAATTTTCTAGGATAAAAAGTCAAACTATCGTTGCCAACGTTTCGGTTTTATTTAAAACCTTTTTCATAGTCAGAAGTAAGAATTTTTTAACTAAGAAAATGAAATTTACATTATTTAAAGAAACAACAATGAACCTTCGACTAGACTAGTCGAAGGTTTTGTCTGGTTAACATTTTTGTTCCTTTAAATAATGTAAATTTCATTTTCTTAGTTAAATTCTTACTTCTGCTTATGAAAAAGTTTTTAAATAAAACCGAAACGTTGGCAACGAGAGTTTGATTTTTTATCCTAGAAATTGACCGAATCCCGATAAGAGAACACACCTATATATATATATATATAATAAATTCAAAACGAAGGAAACACACAGAAAGACACAGACATAACTCACATCGATATTTCGACCATCGTCGTCATCAGGAGGTGTGAAGAGCGAAGAGTCCCGCAGGAAGGCAAGGCGGCGACCTTGCAGTCAGTCGCCGCCTTGCCTTCCTGCGGGACTCTTCGCTCTTCACACCTCCTGATGACGACGACGGTCGAAATATCGATGTGAGTTATGTCTGTGTCTTTCTGTGTGTTTCCTTCGTTTTGAATTTATTTTATTTAAAAAAGTCCGCTGGACCGTTTCTTTTAATTATATATATAAAGATTTCACATAAACATGTGAAATAACAATCAATGATCAAACCACAATAAGAAATGGGAAAACAAGACTAAGATCTTTCAACCGTAACAAGCGGTCTTCGTCAGAGTCAAAAACCCTACTGCAAACTCCAGTTGGGTTTTTGACTCTGACGAAGACCGCTTGTTACGGTTAAAAGATCTTAGTCGTGTTTTCCCATTTCTTATTGTGATTTGATCATATATATATATATATATATATACAAAACTAAAGTTTATCGGGAGCGGTCAGTTCTTCAGGTTCAAATTACACTCTCATTGCCAACGTTTCGGTCTTTATTTAAAACCTTTTTCATATAAGAAATAATACAATCATTCAAGAATCAAACATACATAAAAGTGCAATTAGTTACAATTAAGAAATTACAATAGAAATTTTGACTATAGGTTAGTGAGAAAACTTACAGTAGTATAAATTTTGAAATGTAGTACTTAGTTTTTCTGTTTCAAAATTATGTATATATATATATATAAAGATAATTTCATAAAGACGTGAAATAACAATCAATGATCAAACCACAATATGAAATGGGAAAACAAGACTAAGATCAGTTGGGTTTTTAACTCTGACGAAGACCGCTTGTTACGGTTGGTAGATCCTTGTCTTGTTTTCCCATTTAATATTATGGTTTGATCATTGATATATGTATATGCTTTTAAGATAAAACAATTGAAAACAAATAATGTTCAATTGAGATAAAGAAACAAATATAAATAGAACAGCCACTTACAGACTCTAAATTTCAGTTTGAACAGTCATCTGGAAAGATAAGACAGATCTGGAAACCAAGCGCATTGGTGCAGATTTGCTTGAAGGCCAACATTGTTACAGCTGGCGACCTGCTTTCAGAGAATAAGGTAGACAAGGATGAATTTCAAATTAATTGTAGAATGGGAAATAAGAAAACTAATAATAAATAAAAGAAAAACAAAAAGTTGAAGAAAAGATGCGATGCATAAGTAAAAATAAAAAGATTAAACTTTTATAAAAATTATAAATAAACAAACCAATAAACAAAGTAAAAAATGAAATGAAACTTAAAATGATATAAATAAATAATAATTAAATAATAAAAAAAATAGATAAACAATAAATGCAAAGAAAAAAAGAAACATGAATGAGAACTAGACACTAGGATTCATTTTCAATATTGCGACCTGTTAACGGTCATCCTCTGTTCTCCTTAAATTTACCTCTGATATTGAGGAATGGGATACAACCAACCATTCTTCACACTGAAATTAGTAGTTTTAGGTCATAGGAATACTTTTACTAAATTAATGTGCCACTCTGGGTGTGGGGTTTGTATGCACAGGTTTGTTTGCAGGTATTTCGGTTTAGGTTACTGGTTAGTGTGTCATGGAAATCAGACTAAGTTTAAATAAATTTATTATAGTATAGGATAAAGCTATATATTTTACCGTTCTTGTGTTAAAAGTATATTGTGAGAAGTTTTTTGAACGAGCAGATTATTATGGGATAGGGGGGTTTTTGAGTCTTCATTGATGAATAGCCAAGCAATGAATTTTTATAAAGATAACTACCTCAGATATCTTTAATCATTCATATTTCCGACACACAAATGTGCCCAACCATGAGAAATAGAGTTCTTTTAGACTATCTTGATGGCCTTCTTACTCTTTTCTGCTGTGTGGAATCAGGTTCAAGAAGCGGAAGTTGTATTGGCTCTAATTATTAACGTATAAAGGATTTAAATGACTATAACTGTTCTTCTCATCAGAAATCCTTTAATGTATAGAAACTTTTCCTCTAACGATTATAAAAATCGTAATTTTTATGACGATTATCTATAAGTATAAAATTCATAAGTAACATACATAACATACATAAGTATAAAATGTATGTCTGCCTGTTTCTTATGCATTCTCAAATGGGTGTATAAATTCACATGTTAATTCAGACTCTGAGAAGGTTTTGGCTAGATCAAATTAATTGAAGGTCAAAAAGGAATATCACACTGAATATAATTTGTTTGCTCTTTTCTGCTGTTTGTTTACATTTAGGTACTTATCTACCAGTTAATGAAAGATTTTAGTCAAAAATAATTATGAATCAATTCCATTTAAATAGCACTTTTTACATTGACTTTATTCAGCTTCTTAATTTTCTAAAGCAAATATTGATGAGTTTAAACGACGACTTCTAAAAAAGAAAAGGTATTGAATAACTCTTTCCTAAGACTTTTAAAAAAAAGATGGATATAACTACTCAGTAATTAATGGTGAGGGGATATAAAGTAAAAGAATTGCAGGAACTCTTCATACAAGAGCTGTTTGACTAGAGGTAAGAAGTTCAAAGTAATACCACTAGGCTTCAATTAAGCAACGAAAACTGAAACTCTAAGATTTTTTTTTCTTTCTGGTGGCTTGAGGGTCTGCTTGAAGCTCTACCTGTGGCGTTGATTCCTCAAGGAAATATTGTGCCTCCCTAAGGTTACTTTACTTTAGGAAGCCTTAACATTGCCTAACTGAAGTGTATTTAGAGTAGCGATACTTAATGATTGCTTGTTATGGTACAAAACTTGAGACTGATAGAATGGCGTTTTCTCCTAGAGACGACAAGCTAAAATTGTTTCATCTCTCGCCAGAGTGAGAACCAAACCCTGATCCAAACCGAGCTTGCAAACAACTGGGCTACACTGACCCCCAGAAATTCTACTTAAAATTGATCATCAAAACATTGAGGAAAGCGTGAATGCTATTGCAAGGATAAAACTTTTTAGTCTGAGGAAATCTGGATACAACATCTAGAAGGGAATGAACATCAAAGATCTGTATGACATTCTAATATAAAAAAAATTGAATTCAGAAAAAAATAGAGTTAATTATTATTTATAATCTACTTCTCTGTCAATAGTGCTCCTATGCCTATTGATAAGATGGTCTTGTTGGGTAATTGTATTTAAGATAACTTTTCATCATTTGCTGGTATAAAGGATCTTTTAAAATGATGTCAGAAATATGAATTTTTCAAAGTGCGAAGATTATTTAAGGATGTTTGAAGAAAGCGAAAGTGGTTGAGGCGGAAATGTATTGCAGTTATACAACTTGCTGAAGTCTGTCTTTTCACGATAATGATGCATCAGCTCAATCAGCCGTTCTACTGACCCAAACTACAGAGCAACTCTTTCTGCCTAGCCCACGCACTCGATTTACTTTTACGCTTTACAATCGTCGACGATCGTTGCATAAATTAATTAGATACTATTCTTGCAAATGACTATCCCAGATTAAATACCAATAATTTGAATCATAACAAACACATGTAGATAAAATAAATAGTAAGTGTATGAATCATAGCAAACACGTATGTATAAACTAAATACAAATAGTATAAATTATAACAAACACATATGGATAAACTAATTTCAAATAGTATGAATCATAAGTAACTTAAATGACCATAATAAATACAAATTGTATAAATCACAATAAAACATATATGAAAAAACTAAATACGAATTGTATGAATAATAACAAATACATATGAATAAATTTAGAAACTTAATCAAATACAAGATATTTACTTATTGATAGAGTAAAATTAAGGGAATCATAGTCTTGTAATGTAAATAGTCCTGTCTCTTCACTGTGTTGAAGTAGTTTGAAGTTGTTCTAACGCTTCCAACACCAGAATACGAGGTAAAACTTAATATTGATCGCTCATATCACTCATAATAACATCTGATGTATTTACAATATGTGTTTACCTACACAGTTTTAGGGTTATGAAACTAATCATTGTGAGTCCTTTTATGTAATAGAATATACAAATTAAAATTTATATAGAAATTAATAATATCCATGAAAAATCAAATTGAATAAAAAACTGGAGAAACAATGACAACAAATGACCAAAGTTACCGTTTTTACCTGTATGATAGAGTACATGACAAATTTATTTTTGAAAAACTTAAAAAGTATAAACACTCTATAAAGAGCATGCATATTCTATTTCTAACTTTGGTATAAATAGGCAGCAGATCCTCTTTTAAACAGGTATCATTAAAATTAACCGCAGTCTCAGCATTCACGATCTTAAAACTGAGAGATTCGATCCTACGAACTAACCTCCTGCTAACAGGGTTCAACTGGAAAAGGAGTTGGGCAAGTGACATGTTAAATTAAAATCGATGACTCATGCTTAGTCATTGCTATAAATAGATTAAAAGGATAGTACAGGTTAATATAAAGAGAAGGTCAAAGGTCAATAATGAACAAGAAACAAGCGGTTAGAATAAAAGAGTTGAAAGGTCAACAGTATAACTGGACTAATAGAGAATAAATAGATTAAGAATATTAAAGTAAAAGAAGGATAAAAGATTATTAAAGGACAAGAAAATGTATTAAAATAAGAGAGTTGAATGAAAGTAAGAATTAATAGGGAAGGTATAGTTAGAAATAAAGAAATGTACAATAAAGATAAGAATAAAAGAGTTAAGAGGTCAGTAGTGTAAATGGATTAATAGGTAATACATAGATTAATAAAGATTAAATTAATAATAATAATAATAATAATGTTAATAATAATTAATAATAATAATAATTAAGATTAATAGTAAACTAGAAAATATATATTAAATAAAGAGTTGAAAGAGAGTAAGTATTTCTAACTTCTATATATGTAAATAACCAGAAGCTTTATGTTTATTTCAAACCAGTTGTTTTTGAGATTGAAACACTCATATTTTTAGAGGTGTTTTTATACATATTAGAATATTATTAAACATTGAACTTAATGAGGAAGAATAAGGAAATAATTTAGAGAAAATATGGTGTATTCTGTTTAAAGCTATTAATTATATAGATTAAAAAATTGGAATACTCCAGCTTTTTTGTGTTACAAAAATCAGAACTGGTGAATAAATAAGGTTATTTTTTACTGATATCAGTATAAAACAAAATACCAAAAAATCATAAAGTTTGCCTTCCAGTCAACATTGACCCATTGAATACATAATAACTGTCTCAAGGAGGTACTGGTTAATCACTTTTACTTTCACCGCTTGAAATGTGCCACAAATGCCAACTGAACAAATATGTTCAACACTATCGTAATTTAGTTTACTCAACTGAAAAAAAATTGGTGACTTCAAAAATTTAATTTCGGTTAAGCCGTTAAAGACAAAAAACTAATACAACCAATTATAGTTTCACATACTTTGTAGAACACATTAAAAACATATGATTGTACGCCTAATACATTATTTATATGTTTATAAATGATTGAATAGTTGTTCTGATTGACTCCCCGCCCCTCCAAAGGCTGGGGTTTTATTCTCAAGTGGTTGTCTTTAAGTCTTGCTGTATCAATGGGTAACGGGAGTGGGCTTCGTAGAGGTAAGTCTCTCGGAATAAAAGGAAGAGTCCAGTTGAATTTATGGTCGACTAAGCTGTTACACCATTAAACAAAGATTAGTAGAGCCTTTATACATGATGGTGAGAGGGTAGGTGCATCAACCGAATGCACACTAAAAACTATCGGTGCCAAATAGTGTTGGGCACGTGGTGACTATGGCTCCAGATATAAACTAGAGAGACATGTGGGAGGGAGAATTTTTGTAGGAGAGAGGAGATGAAATTTAATGTCTGCTAGAAAGCTACACTACTGACGCTGATTCCCTCACAGGAATATTGTGTCCCTCTAATCATTCTACATTGGGAGTATCAAATTCTGCCTAACTCAAGTGTGTTTGGAGTACCTTTATTTAAAAAGTACCAAATATCGTGCAGGCATGGGATGGACGCTTAACGCTAAATAGAATACACTTCCTTTTAACTAGAAAAATAATTTATTGCCACATGATATGAATTACATAACATTTAAAACAGGATATATTTAAAAAGTACAGGGCAGAAAGAGCTACAAATGACAATAAGAGGATCATTAAAAATAATTGAACAACAGCTATATTTGAATACTTCTAAAAAACACATTAACCATAAATGACTTATTTAGAATATTGTCAGACTCACATGTATGTTGGAAAAAGATAAAGAGGTAGACTAGAAATATTGAAAAATATACTGGCAGCCAAAAATTGAATTTTAATTGAGATAAAATGAAAGAATAAAGTCAAATTAATTGATTAAAAGCACAATTAAATTCAATAAATGATAATATAAGGTATATGACGAGGAAATTTTGTTGGACAGGGTAAATATATATATATACAAGAAATCAGAAGTTTAATATATTATTAATTTTACTTTTTAATTTTGGAAATTAAAGAATTTTTTCTATGACAGTTTATTAATCCTGCAAAATATTTATGGTATTTATTTTTAAAGCAAACTATTGATTGACCAAACTGATTGATTGATTTTTTGACAACAAACACTGTGAACAACTAATTTTTTTTTTGAAGAGGTCCGAATGATCCGAGGCAGTCAGCCCTGCGATGCTGATTCCTCGAGGGACTATTGCAAGTCCCATTTTTTTCGACTAATCACTATGTGATAAATCTCGAGTCTCATAAGAAACTCAAGAGTAGTCCGACAGGTTCTTTGCGTATTTGTCAGTTTCAGGTCTTAATCCTCAACTTGAGATTCTGTTGTGAGTCAAGGCTTCACATTCAAATAACAAATGATGTGCACTTTCCTCTATCATATTTCATTTTCTACAGAAAGGTTTTTCTGTAATGATTCTAATCTATGTAGCTCTTTTTTTTAAATAATGGTGTCCTGTTAAAAAAACCTAGTATTAATTTGGTTTGGCTTTTATTTAGTCTTAATAGGTCATTTGTTGTTTTCATATAAGGTTCTTTAATCGTTTACTTTGCATGTTTTTGATTGATAGGGGAATTCCACCGGTTTTTTTTCATATTTTTTATCATCCACTAAAAGGTTCTGCACCTAGAATAGAACTTTCAGTTCCCTTATTGACTAGCCTGTCAGCTATTGTATTGCCTTCTATTCTACAGTGACCTGTCACACAAATAAAGTGAACCCTATTATAAGTCAAAAATGCTCTGGAAGTAGTTTGAACTCCCACAAGGCGACATGCTACACTTGTGATGTGCTATATTTAATATAATCATATCATATAAAACAATAATACATATGTTTAATACAATGGAGATTTTCCTATTCAGGGAACTTGAGAACTTTTAAAAATCTTCAAAATCTTTTGCATTTCAATATTTTATGAAAAACTGAGTGTTATATTTATGATTCATTCGTTTCATTTTGACATTGGAAACAAATAATTTTTTCTTCTTATCAAATTATATAAATATTTTAATGCAAAAATTTATTATTTTTTTGTTTTAATTTTTCAGATTTTGCTCACTACATGACACAAAATGGACAGAAAAAACATGGTAGAAGTGGAGAGGGCGTACAAAACGTATGGAAATCTGAATGTCCTCAGGAGTCTCAACATGACAGTTCCCAAAGGATGCATGTGAGTTTCGTTTTATAAATGTTTGATAAAATTTTAACAGATTTTGTATTTAAGCCATATACGTATACAAGTATATATTTTATCACTTAAAAATTTATATATAATTTCCTAACAGTCTGCAACTCTTTGGTATCTTGTGTTTATTCTTCTCTTCCTCTCTTTTTTTTATATCGCTTGTCTTCTGCACTGAACTCAGCCTTTGTTGAACTGTCATAGGGCTCCGCCGGTCACAAGTAATCTTCTTATAGCTATGATTCATACATCTAACACATCGACTTGAAAGTGGTGAAAACGTCGTGGAACCCAAAGTAATAGTTTATTGTAGTAAATAAATACAAATAAAAGGAAATACATACAATTCTTACAGTTTTTAATTTTTAGTTTCAACAGACTCAAGGACAAAGAAAAGGGAGACTAAAAGTACTACGAAACGACGATCTATATATTTTGCGACGGTTTAAGCCAACAGTTGGTCTACATAAACAATGTATAAACGATATTAAAAAATGCAGATATGTCATTAACAACTGATAGGCATTGTAAGGTGTCACACAATGATTTAAGGAAGATTGTAGAAGAAAGGGGACAAATGGTCTGATTGTGAAAGATGGAGGTGACAGAGGTATAAAAGATAAAAGGAAATAAAAAATACTGTTGACCATGACATGCAAGCAAAGGAGTTGAAAAAAAATACAAAAAAAACGTTATCTACCAGTGGACATAAACCATCTAGACATGCATTTACCCTGGCTAATATCAAATTTATATAAACTATAATTAACAGTTATAATTCCTAATTTATAATATTTATTATTAATATTTATAATATTTAACCTGTTAAATATAATCAATATTTATTTCCATAATATTTCTATACAATCTTTCTTATGCAATATCCAATTCAATTCATGATTCACATTATAAATAATATAAATTCTCATAATAAATTTATAATTCATTCATTATATATCAAAAATTTACATTTCATTTATAATGAATGAATTATCGTTCATAATTGTCGTTATAAATAATTATCCGTATTAAATATGATTTCAAAAATGAGAGACTCTTACATCTCATTGATAAAGGTCATCTACCTTTGCATGTAGGACGTCGATCAATTATATCTTTTACCATCTTCTGAACTATAGATATCTAACCAGAATTCCAGGTTTAATAATGAGAAAGAAGTCAGTACACGCTTAATAAGCCGCTACCATATTTGAAAGTCTCCAAATAATATTATCAGACGTTAACCAGTTTTTCATTACATTTTTTTTAAGATTACAGAGAAAGGGATTGAGAACGTTTTAATTACAACCAAGGTCTCCAGGAGCAACGACCAAGTTGAATAAGTTACTCAATTGATAATCCACTTTTAACAACGTTGTCAGTTTTAAAGTTTTAAGATTTGTAACTTTATGTTGAAGTTGCACAATAATTTATCTTATTTAGCATAGTCACTACAGCCTTTCATACCTTGCTTTGAAAATAAATATACCTAAAGAAGATAGAAGATTAGGAAAATAATCTTAATTATTAACTCCATTCGACATCGCAACATAAGCACTATGCCCTTTCATACGTTGTTGAAATGAAATAATTTCAAAGTTTCAAGAATAGGATGTTGAATTTAGATGAATATGAAATAAAGATTTTCCAGTTTTATTTTCTTTATCTCCCACTTTGTCCATCTTTATTTAAATTGTCATGTTTTGGTTTCACAGTGTATAGTTTTGTAGTTTATATTGTAATATGCTTTCTTATACCAATAATAAATATTATCTAGAATGCACTAGTGCTCAGATAGGCTGGTGAACAAAGATAAACTTCTGGATTGATTAAATTTTTATTGATTACCTTCACTTCAACACTGTAATTCCGAAATTAGGTTGGCCTGAAACATGCACTTTGCACTGTGATTAAACACTGCAAGTCTAAGGTGTTGTGGTTCATATAAATAACTAAAAATGACTAGCCAATTATATTAACACTATGGAACTAGTATTATAGTATACGACCTTTCAATATTCATAAGACATTATCAACTATATAACTGACGCTTTTATATATTTAAAATAAAAAAATATAATAAATTTACTGAGTTTGTAAATTTAAAGTTTATTGAAGTAAGTGTAAGAAGGTTATGGTAGGTAGTTGGACGAGAGAAGAGGTAATAAAAGTGACTCACTGGTAGTACAAACCCACAGAGGTCCTATTATCTTTCGTGATTATATAATTCTCTTAAAATCATTCAACAAAATTCTTACAACTATACACTATATGAAACTTACTGTTTTTGACAATTAGATTAGATTTTCAGTCTTTAAAATACAGTGATTCTAGTATTAATAGTACTTAATATCACTGTTTTACTGTAGGTTAGGTTAGGTTAGGTTACAGTGGCCGTGGGATGTTTTACTGTAACACTGTTGTTCATTCGTCAAGCATCTATCTAGTAAGTTTTATTCCGTGATACTCTTTCGATGGAGCATTGGAAAATCAAATATTTAGAATCTCGAAAGTTTAGTCTTGGTCAGTCCAATGTACCTAATCTTTGTTATACTCGCTTTATGCTTTAGTTCCGCTTAAATGTACGTAGTTGACGCTCTATACCACAGATTCTCAGCCTTAAGTCTCTTCTTACCAAGACGTCTAAACTACAGTAAGAAATCACAAAAATCACTAAGGTCTTTCAACTAAAACAAGTAGTCTTCATGAGTATCACTTGGGCTCTCACGAAAACTACTTGTTTTGATTGAAAGATCTTAGTAATTTTATTGATTTCTTACTGCATATATATATATATATATATATATATATATATATATATACATCTTTTGTGGGCTATTTTTATAATAAAATTTTAATTATTAATTAATAAAATTAAAATGGTAATTAAAAATATTTATGGATACATAAAGTAAAAATGCAATCAAAATAATATTTATTAATGTATAACTAAGTTGTAAAAACATATAATAGTGTTCCTCAATCTGTAAATTTAATGTGGTTACGTCAGCCCCTGAAAACCCAAAACTCACCTCAGGGGTGAATTTCACAGCCATTGAGAACCACTGCTTCAAAGTTTATTTCTAGTCAATCTAATGTACTTTGTGTCTGTTCTATAATTTGGTTTTAGTCAATCCAATGTATATATTTTAGTTGTAGTGCAATGCTTATTCTGTTTGTTATACGTGTTCTATAGTTTGGTTATAGTTAATCCAAAGGAACTAGTTTCTGTTATATGTGCTTTTTAGTTTAGTTATAGTCAATACAATGTATCTAGTCTCTGTTATATGTCCTCTTTGGTTTAGTTATAGTCAGTACAATGTATCTAGTCTCTGTTATATGTGCTGTTTAGTTTAGTTATAGTCAATTCAATGTACTTATCCCTGTTATTTACGCCCTCAAGTTGTTTTTCGGATTTAACAAATATGCAATAACATGTATTAATAGCATTCATAAATTATTGCTGTTTATAATTTTTTTGAAGTTTTTTCTTTATAAAAATATTTTACATAAGTACATAAAATAAGTAAAGCACTTTAAGTTATATGTAGAACTAAATTTGTCGTTGAACTCGTGGAGAGTTTTCTAAAATATTATTCATACCTGGCTTATACCTAGTGATACTTTATCTAGTGAAATTGCTACCTAGTTGTTTTATTCTGCTTTTGATGGACCTAGAAATTCCACACTATTAATGAATTGAATGAACATATACTGGTAGGGATGCAAAAGTGTGCAATTTCTTAATGAGTATTTCTAAATTCAGAGGTCCGAGTAGTCCAGTGGAGTGCGCGCTCGCCTCAGGACTGGTTCAAGTTCAGTTATCACTCTGGCTCCCGATGGTTTCCCGTAGGCGTGTATAAATCTGATCGCCTTATTCTTTATAAGTCGGAGGACTTTTGAATTGTTCACTTTTCTTTCGTAAATATATCGTTTTGGTTCAGGCTGAGAATTAACAATTCTATCAAAGTTTACATTACATTTCTTTAAATATGTATAATTATTCTTCCGATATTTGTATTTGGTTATTTTGTGTATTGATTAATAGAATAATTCATGATAAAAGAAACTTGAACGACTATTAACTATTTTAAATAAAATATCTACAATTTTGTATTCCATTGTATATATGGTTTTAGAAATTAACAAAGTAACATCAAGCATTATTTAAAGAAATTAAATTGAATACAGCAAATGTCTTAGACAAATGATAATTGTTCACTTGGTTCAAAAAAGTAGTGTTAGTTGTTCTTTCGGCTAATGTTTTCTTGTGAATGGATAAAGACGTTTTGAGACCTACAGCTTAGAATTTAAAAGGTTCTATTCTAAAAGGTTTACAAATTTTTTATACACAGTAAATAAGAAAAGGAAGAAATAGAAAAAAAGTAAAACATTTATTGCTTTAGGTACGAAGTGTGACGTAGTTGCCAATTCCTTATAGAATTCCAACTAGTATTTTTTTTTTAATTTCACATGTGAGATATAAAAGCTGGAAGCTAATGGACCCATATACTGGTTTTACAGCTGCTTCAACCTATGTATTATGATTCATCTCTACAACGGCTTATCTTGAGCTCCATTAACTGCAACGAATAATTTGTAATCCACTTTAACTAAGTTCATAAACATAATATCATGTTATTTTCACCATTTATAATTTTTATGAAAGTTATCACCTATATATATATCAACAACCTCTTCTCAAGCTCATTATATTGCCTTATTATATAATGAGACTGTTGCGAAAAGTGCTATTTAGATGAGTCTTAGTTCTGAGGTTTCTATAGCATTACATTGATGATCTTATTTCACATTTTTATAAAATCATTCTTATATAATCTTAATAAATATACAAATTAAGTAAAATTAAATAGAAAAATATAAAAACAGATATATAAAATTTATACATTCAAATTATTAAGTATATTAACACAATAAGAAATTCTTTACATTGTAACAAAGAATCAGATCAATATCTTGAACTATTCAAGATAGTTGGTTTGCAACAATTGAGGGTTTAACCTGAATGTTGTTGCAACCCTGGTATAACCTACTATCTTTTGTTTTGTTTTCATGTACCGTATTTTCTCCGGTTTTTTTTTTGTCATACTTGTTTTGTTTAGCTTTATAGATTCTTATATCAACTCGCTATAAATATTATACTTAGTTTTAACCTGAAGTTGACCAATGTATGGTCGAAAGCTTGTTTCTTTTTAGTGTTTTGTTTTTTAATAGAGTCGTTTAGTTTCTGCAGTAGTTTTTCTTGTGTGTTCACATGTCTCTGGCCCAATATATTTGGAAACTACGTCTAGAACAACGGTCGATAGTGAGAAAAATAGAGGCTATCAGCAAAAAGGTTGTTAATGCAGAGACTGCTGCATATTTTAATTCAATCTTTATCCAATAAAACCTGCTGCCCACTTATACTTTTATATAAATAAATTTAATAATGGGAAGAATACTCATATTTTTAGCGACCAGTATCTTTTTGAAGTCAGCTATAATGATAAAGAAAAGAAATGATCAGGTAAAAAGAAAAGTTATTGATTTTGTATATAATTACATTGTATTTTTACTCTAAAGCTTCATAAATTATAAAACTTTAAAAACAGAAATAAACACGAATGAAAAACAGATACTGGGACTTTAACATTTTGACAATTTAACGGTTGTCATAAGGGAAAGGAAGCGGAATGGCGAGAAGGACGAAAGCCAACTTTTTTATATTATATATATTTCATTAAATAGCTTGCCAATTTTATTTTAGCTCGTTTTCTGGTAAATTTATCCAATTTCTAAGCCCAGTTTTCCGCTTTTTGGGTACTATGAACAACAATTCACGAAACGATTTATTACTAAGATTCATTACGTTATTACTGGGATACAAATCATTAATGCTAACATATTAAACCTAAATTATGGTGTTACATTGCATGCTGGGAATTCAAAACAGGCGTGGATATGTTTTGATGTTCCAGGTTGTCTATTACTTCACTTCAAACTTAATCAGGGTTGTTAATTGTGGTCCTGCATGAAGTTTTATAATTCTTGAGAAGCTAGTGATATGATTGTTCAGGTTTGGTTGGTTCTCTCTTATGAACAAGGCTTCCAAAATTTTTAGTCTGCTTAGGTAATTCTCTTGGTATAGTAAATCCTAGGTACAAAAAGAGTTTGTATATTTTGTGTTTGTGTATTCAATTCACTATTATACGTATTTAAAAGTGATGTATAGCTCTTTTTATGTATATATTTTAAAAATATATGCATTAAAGTCTGGATTGGTACAAATTTGACAACAAAGAAGAAAAAACCAGACAGACAATCCCCACAAAACTCGCCTCGGCATTTGTCACCAGAG
Source organism: Hermatobates lingyangjiaoensis (assembly GCA_026182355.1). Classification (NCBI taxonomy): domain Eukaryota; kingdom Metazoa; phylum Arthropoda; class Insecta; order Hemiptera; family Hermatobatidae; genus Hermatobates; species Hermatobates lingyangjiaoensis. The sequence continues at coordinate 1,578,403 of JAPFBL010000882.1, forward strand.
CCAAAATAACTTCTCTGATTGAGTTACACTTAAATATTGTAATATTATAAAGTAGAATAGATATGAGCACTTGAATAGAGCACTTTTATAGAAGATCAAGTACCAGTATCTGTTTTTCATTCGTATTTATTTCTGTTTTCAAAGTGTATATACAGGGTGAGACAAAAGTAAGTGGACAGCAAATAATATTTATTTAGAGATTAATTTCTAATACATATGTACTGACAATTCTTACATTGTCAATTAAATATTATTGTGAACAATAATACACAAGCTTCTAAATTTGACTGATGTAGGTGCTCATACTTCTTTCATAAACACAGCTTTCAAGTCTGTCTCTAACGCTTTGACTAACATGTTTGCACTGCTACACAGATGGATCGCTACCATTGTGTAAAAGTCTGTCTAGGCACAACTTTGTGCTTGAGTACTCCCCAAAAGAAAAAGTCTATCGGGGTCAAGTCCTGTAAATGTACCAGCCAATCAATTGGGCCTATTTCTTCGTGGAATCTATTTCCCAAGAAATGTCGGCGATTTAAAAAGTCACATAAGAGCATTTCAAGAAATTAATACCCAGAGAGACTAGTGCGAGAAATGTTTGTAAAAGTGTAAGAAGCAGTTTTCAAAGATGTGTAAATCGTGATGAAAAACAGTTTTGAGCAACTGCATATGTTATTTATTGTCCACCCTGTATATTATATACATATAATATATTCAAATGAAATCAGATCCGTTCGGTCAATACACTTTAAAACTTTGAGAAATACAATGAAAACAGATACTGGGACTCATATTCAGTATTTTGACCCTTTCTTGAGGGCGACTGTTAAAAGGGTCGAAATATTGAATGTGAGTCCTAGTTTCTGTTTTTCATTCGTGTTTCTTAAAGTTTTCGAAGTATAAATATATAAAAGAGATTATTGTTAAAATCAGCATGAACTCTTCAAGTGTTGATCTGATTGTTTTGTTCTGATCTGTGTTTTATATACTTTATTTTTATATTTATCCTGATTATCAGAAAGATTTTATAAACACGTGAAATAATCATCAATGTAAAGCTACAGAAATCTCAGAACTAAGACTTCATCTAAATAACCCTTTTCGTTACAGTCTTATTATATAATAAGGCAACATAATAAGCTTGACAAGTGGTTGTTGATGTATACATATGTGATAACTTTCACAAATATTATAAATGGTGAAAGTAACGTAATATTTTTTTGAACTGAGTTGTAATTAATAAAGTAGATTACAACTTTTATCAAATTTCTGCAACGCTGAACTTTTCTGCAGTCTTTGTTCATTTGTATCAATTGATGATTAATAATATACCTATTTTTATGCCTTATAGCATTATTTAATTGAAGAACATTTAAAACAACATCTCGTTATAAGTGTTCCAGTAATTATCAAGTTCAGTTCTTGACATCATTCAGGCTCAGATAAGTATTAAAGGTTTCTACTCTAAGTAACTTGAGTTGAGCAAATTTTAGGACTCCCAATGTAGAATCATTGTGTGGTATCAGAAGGGCCAATGTTCAGCCTATGTGTATTCTCTTGTGAGACTGCCACTGCAACCTAACTTAATCTATCGAGAAAGTAAAACTTGTAAAACGAGTTTTGGAGTGTAATATCTCAAAGTTCATCTTTTTTCTATAGCTCTATCTGAACAAGTCACTGGTATAAGAATATCCGTTTCAAGTTAAGAGCACAAAACCTGTAAACTGCTCATTCAATCCTGAGAATTGTAGCCTCTGCTAGAAAACTTACAAATTAGTTTTTTGTAAGTTTATTTTTAACCTCTATATTTAGCCAATACCTTTTATGTTTTTATTGCAGAGTATAAGCCTCTTGGTAACTGTTATTTAAATACGATGACACGAAAAATGATTTTTTTTCTGACTGACTAAAAATCATTATTTTTTTTCCTTTTATTGCGGTTATGCTAAAACCTCATCCTTGTTTACGTTTCAATTAGCAACAATAAAGTTTTATCATACGTCTATATCGGTAGAACGTACATATTACTACCAGTGAAGAAAAAACCAGTTTATTGCGTGGTACTGAACTTGATAATTACTCCATAATATAATTACTGCAACATTGACAAGGCCATGTTTTAAATGTTCTTCAGTTAGATAATGCCATAAGGCATAACAATGTAGAGAGATAATTAGTCATTAATTGATGCAAATGAACAAAAAGTGCTGCATATCCAGTGGTGCAGAAATTATGATAAGACTTTATCCACTCTATGTTAATGGGTCAAGTATCATTTTTCATGAACAATCAAAGCTACGTTATGCTGCTCAGTGTTATGTACACTAGTATTCCACACCAGTTTTCCTTGAGTGTAGAGTAATATTTTTTTTTTTTTAGTAGGTAAAATGAATTTGCGTACGATGTGCTGAACTCCTAGTAGAACTAGACTACCGTCAAAATTTCCTTCGAGGACTCCAACTGTTTGACACATTTAATAGAGCTAAGCATTTCTCTAAGCAAGCTGTTAGTCTTCTTTATTGAGCGTTTGTAATCTAAATCAGGGGTTTTCAACCTTATGAACCCCCTGAGAACTATTTTTACTATCTATGTGCCTTCACACCCTCACCACAAATTTTTCAAAACTATAATTATGAGTTGAAACCACAAATAAAACATAATTTATGCTGAAATAAATTGTAAAAGATTCAGTTTTAAATATGACAAAAAATATACAACATTCAAAATTATTTGGCAACTATTACAAATTAACGAGAATATTGGGCATTATCATTAGTTGTGCAATCCGTAATTGTGTGGTATTTACTCATTCTGAGGTAAAATAGATAAACCAACAAAAGTCTCCACACAAATGAAGTTTTATTCAACGCGTTTCGAACACTTTGTGTTCATCATCAGGAAGACACCAAGGAAGTGGTACTGACGGGTTGGTTGTTGTTTTCACTTGACCAACCCGTCAGTACCACTTCCTTGGTGTCTTCCTGATGATGAACACAAAGTGTTCGAAACGCGTTGAATAAAACTTCATTTGTGTGGAGACTTTTGTTGGTTTATCCATTTTACCTCAGAATTGGGCATTATGTTTTAACTACGATGTTCGAATATTCTAACGGTTATCATGCTATGCTTTGATATATTTTTGGTTATACTTCCTGATATATGCATATAAATTCAAAATACTATTTTTCCTCGTGGACCCCTGGTTTCAATTATTATTATTATTATCATTTGAGGGTGACTATAGCACTGCATCTTAAGAACTATTGTACTTCTCCCCTTCTGTGCTAAAGTACCCCAGCAGTTAGCTTCAAAGCCTCCAAGAAGCTCAGAACTTTTGCTGGGTCCAGCGGTAAAAGTTTTCTATGGTTTTATTGAGTGTCCCGAAGCACCTACCTCGGTTCAGTCAAGTTGCTTGACAGTCAGCCAGCAGGTGCAACAGTGTTTCTTCCTCTTCTTTGCACAAACCATCTTTGATAATGCCCATTCAGGCTCAGAGAAAGTGACTTCCTTTCTTCTTTTTCGGGACAGTCTTCTTCGGGTCATTAGGTGCACTTGTGGGAGGTTGGCTTCCTCTAGTTAGCACTTTTGTATCCTCTGCGCTGCCGGAGGATGGTCTCTTGATTTCTTTCTCCTTAGTATCATACAGAGGAAAATCCATGATCTGTCGGTGGTATTTTGTCCACTCCGGCAGAGCCCCGCATAACGGAGTAAGGCTATTTACTCAAGGGGGTCGCCGGGTACTCTTGAGTCTCCGTTCGTAATACAGAAACCTCTGTATCATCCATCTTTCGGCATGGATCGCATGACTCCTTGAAAATCCTTGGATACGAGGAGAGGATTTTTAAGAATTTACTTATATTATAAGAATTTTACTTACTAATAATATAAATTTAGGCTATTATACTGAAATTTCCTTATATTAATTTTCTTTTAATATTTCCTTTTGGGATTGCTTTGATTGCTAGAGGTTTTGGTGCTTATGGTCTATCTGATGAAAATGATACTATTTATAATGATGGTGTCAGTATTTAATGATAACAGCAGAAATAGGAAAAGAATACATACGTTTCCTAAAAAAACTCTTCATATTTTAACATTTTATTTTTCACTCTAGTATCCTAATGAGAAACGTGAGCTTTATGAGACTTGGCAATTTTTTTATTATTAGGTCTTACATGTGGTAAAGATATTCTCAAGGAAATTTGAGTATAATAGTCTAAAATTATATTATTAATAAGTAAAAAAATTGTGGGCTATACAAAAGCAACTATATCCTCTTCTCAAGAGCAGTGACTTGGCACTAATTTAACACTACATTAAGTTTCATTGCCATTTTTCCCATGTTGAAATCGAAGGTGTGATCCAGAATTTTCTTTAATTCATGATTACTCCTGATGATAAAAAAAACTGAGAAGCCCTGCTCTAACAGGTTATTTTCACCATAAATGTAAGTACGAAAAATACTTATTAACACGTTTAATAATATATATAATAATAATAATAATGATGATTATTATTATTATTATATAATCAACTCTTCAATGTGCGTAAATGTATTTCACCTCCTCCCCCCCCCCCCCAATATAATCAACTCTTCATCAACACCTTTCATACTTGATCTACTTTTACATTTAATGCTATTTAACATATAATATCCTTGTTCACAGAGATGAGATGTAATACGGAACTGTAATATGACTATCAATGTCTTCCTCGCGATAGTTTAAAATGTCAACTAACTTTCCTGTGATATGGAAACCACATAACATAACCAGGATAGCAAAAGATTATAGAATGAACTCAAATTTCTGTAGCATTCAAATATAATCTTATATTTTCCTTGGGTCGCACCTGTGTGTTTTCCTTCGTGCACTGTTTGAGAAGCCCTGTGTTTAAGGGATTTTAAAATCTTCTAGAGAAGTTAAAATGATGAATAAAAAAGTATATTTCAATATATATCAAATATATTTTATTGATGTACGAGTATATCATATTTTTATGAATCATTTTAATATACAATACTGTTATGTAACACCAACAATTTGAACTTAACGTTAACAAGGCAATAATTTAAAGCTAGTTGTGAAATAATCTATTACCTAAAGTTGCTCTTTTTTAAATTTCAGATATTCTCTTCTTGGACCCAGTGGATGTGGAAAGACAACAATGCTATCATGTATAGTCGGTCAAAAAAAACTTGACTTTGGTCAAATAACACTCGGTGTAAAGAAAAAGAAACAAATTGGTTATATGCCACAGGTGAGTAGCACTATATTGGTAGAAGTAAACATATGTCCTTTATTTGTCTCGGTATTTCATTACTTTTAATTTCTTAGTCCGGTCACAGTAGCTTTTAGTCAATTTTTTTTATTAGTGATTTTGTCATTAAATTAATAATTACGAGTATAATAAAGATAAATATTTTGTTATTAGTTGTTAAATTATTTTTGATAATGTTTAACTAGATGGTACATTTTTATCAACCCAATGATGGATGGGTGCAGTGGTATAGCACCGGGGGGGATGGGTCCACCCCGTTTGGCACATGTCAGAGAGTGGCATTTTGATAAAATTAAAATAATAAAAAGCGCTAGCAAGAAATCTGAAATTCCATACCAAAATAAGTTTTTAAGGTCGTAATTGTTTTTATGTTTTATTTGTGTAATACTGTTCTTAAACGGATTTTCAGCTATAACATTTCGAAATTAAAAATAAGTTTATTTAAATTTTGCAAAAACTAGTTTTTTAATGGGGTTGAAAGTTTATTACATTTGTTTGCATGACCAGTTAATTTAATTTAATAATTTTTTTTATGATTTGAGTTACACGTTTTGAAGATTTCTTAGTTTATTTGTTTTTTTGTTGTTTTTTTTTATGATGACTATATATGTGTAGGAGAACTGTGTAATAAGATTAAAGTCTGGGAACTAATAACAGCAGTCTAAAATTGGATCCTTGATTGCAATTCCCTGAAAATAAATATTGTCAGGACGTTCTAGAGTTTTTGAATATTAACGAATTATCGACGGCCAGTGGGAGGGGGGGGGGGATCTTAGGACCGCCACGGGTGGCCAAAATAGTTGCTACACCACTAAATGGGTGCAAATAAAAATCTATACTTCTTCCAATTTGTTTATATGTTTCAATGCATAGTTTCATTGGGAATGTGCTCATGTAAGTGGAACTATGAAGTTATGGAACTAAGAGGTAAGTGGGACTATGAGGTTGTAACCACTTTTATCTTCTGAAATTTGTTCTCAGCTGATCAGATCCCGATATTGGGGGCTCTTGAGCTGTGAGGCCCACAATAACTCATGACATCAGCTTTTTAATGTAGACGACTCACTATTCATCTTGCGCCAGGGACACCAAAAGCTCATACCCAACAAACCCATAAATCTATACTTACACGAAAAATACTCTAAATAACACATAAATTATTTATAAACGAAAGAGGCAACTTTAGATTAAAAATAGTAAAAAGTTTCATTATAAAGCAGGAAAAGCCAGGAATAAATATATAACCTTGAAGATATTTGCGAACAGACCAATTATATTTACCCAGGTAAAGGATGAAGACATCCTCCTTTAATCCCTGCTGGAGCGACGAAAAAACTAAATTATCCTTGAACCACCCCCACCCAAAATGAATACTTATTAAACTGTCCTGAATTTGTTTTTTAGTTTATAATTTCTTGCATGATTTCTCAGCTATTAGAGTGTATATAATCCTTTATATAAGAAAGAACTATGAATATAAGGTATTTTGTTCAATTTGATTTAGCCATTCATATTCAAAATATTTATCACATTTTTTTAAAGGAATGGTTTTAAGGAGCATTAGCATGATATGTTTAAAGAAAAATTATTAGGCTTACTATTCGGTAATAAATACCTAGATCAAATAAAAAATTATCATTAGCATTCCAGTGCTGACCCATTTTAATGTGGATAACTATTGGAGTTCAAACTTTCAATTTAATTTCATGCTTTCATTTAATAACTTCTAGTTTTTATTTATAGTTGATAAGTACAACTCCTTCTAGGCTATTAGTACTAACTTCTAGTTATTTCATTATTTGGCTGCAACAATATTTAGTCTCAACTGACAACTCGAAAAAAAACATATTCTAACAGAAGTGATGAAAAAACATTAAGATATAAATCACAAAAAATATCTTGTTTTTTTAGTTCAGCAAAAGCATACATTTTGATAACTTTGTTACAAGAATATTCTTTTACCTGCAAAAAAAAAGAATCAAACAATGTATTTAACAGTAAAAAAAGATCAAGAGGAAGTATTTAATGATTTCTAATAAAATAAAATGATAATTCATATTTATATATTAAAAAGAATAGTTTATAGTAGTTTAATTATTTCTATGTTGTATTATTTAAATAGTGAATAATTTAAAATTTTATTTCATTTACTCCCGCCAATTTTAATTTGTTTAAATGGTAATTAAATGAATAGTATTTAATATGAATAAATGATGATTATATTATATTATTTAATATAATATGATTAAATAAATATATTTAATGATAAAATGAATGAATTAATTAATGTTTATTTTATGCTTTAATATAAATAAACTTATTTTTATTTAAATTATATAATTAAGTAAAAAGAATACACAAATATTGTTTTTTTGTTCTGTTTAATTGTAAATATCATGAGGTTAGTGACGCTATTTCTGAACAGGAAATAGGTTTGTTCCTAGAATTTCGAATTGAAGAAATCTTCCATTATTTTGGGAGAATATTTGGAATGGATTCAGAATCAGTAGCGCATCGAGAGAAGCAACTTAAAAAAATTCTTGAACTGCCCTCAAAAAAAAGAGAAGTCAGGACGCTCAGGTAAATAGAGAAATTAGTAAATACTATAAGAGTAATATATGTTCTTTATTTTTACTTTATAAGCGCAAAATAATCAACTGAAAAGTAGATTTCAGAATGTATTATGGGTATAAACAATTAAACGTGGAAGTTAAATTCAGCTCTTATCAGATTTTATTTAACTGTACATTATAACAGTTGTTCCCAAAGTGGCTCCCATGGACTCCCAGGGGTCCTTAGAGCAGGGGTGCTCAATACGTCGATCGCGATCTACCTGTCGATCGCGAGGCCAATAGTGGTAGATCGCATACAACTTGTACGTAGTTGTGTGTGTGTGTGTGTGTGTGTGTTTTGAACCTCCTGTAAAGCCTCTGTCTTTGAGCACAATGAAAAGCTACAAAAAACAGCTGTATTATGATTTTATTTTATTATTATTATTTAATTATTTTTAATTATTATTATTATTATACATTTTCAATGTATTGTTATTATTATTATTATTATATGGTAATTACAAAAATATGTTGAGAGCTTATTTTGTTGCAATATTGGCTCATGCAGTAATGCAAGGTAAGAAAATAGTAGCATACGCTTTTATGGGTCGGTAGATCATTTGACTTGGTCATTTTATAAGTAGCTCGCATACTGAAAAAGTGTGAGCAACCCTGCCTTAGAGGATTACAGGGGGTCTGTGAGAAAAACTAGTATTTTAAAGTCAATGGCACACGGTTAACGCTTCATGTTAAGTTTATATGCATATATCTAGATAACATAAGTAAAAATGCATCAAAGCATAGTGAGCTGACTGCTAGAATATTCAAACATAGTAAAACATTAGACCCAATATTCTAGTCAGTTTGTTATAATATTCCAATGTTTTAAAATGTTCTATTACATTTATATTTTGTCATTTTCAAAACTGATTCTTTTAGAATTTATTTCATCATACTTTATAAAATGTTAGTAAAGGATAATTTTGTTATTGTTTTAAATAGGTTTTTTTTGTTGTTTTTTTTTTACATGATGTTGTAAAGGTAATGAAATGATTCCATTGTTAAACTTTTCATTTATCTAAAAACAAATAGTTATTTGAAAATATACAGGCGTATTATTATCTTTTTTAAGTGATAGTTAAGTTTGGGGGGGGGGGGGGGGTTCCAAGGATGGTAATATAGGATTCAGGGGTCCACAAGCAAAAAAAAGATTGAGACACCCCCGTATATAACTTTAAAGCTCTGAATTAGTAAACAACTTGAATAATAAATCTTGAGGTAAAAGTTGTTAAAACACAACTAAATAAAAATGGTGCAATTTTATAGAATATTTTTAAAAGTCAAGAAGTAATTTTTATTACATGTTACAAGAGTTAATTTTATAGCTCTTGAAATTCTTTAACTTCTACAAAAACTGAAAATGGAATAATATTCATTAGCAAAGAACAACAAATTAGCAAAATATTAAACAACTTATTTCCGACAAAAAAAGTGATTTCACAAAATTTTGGAGTTTTAAGAGCAGACAAAGAATAAAGTCTTCAAGTAAAGAATTATTTCTAAAGGGTAGAAGATTTGTCTGCTAAAAAGTGCGTAGGAGAACCGTTGTGTAATTACTTTCTTAAGTTAATTTACTTTTTTTTATTAATATTTTATAATAAAATATATTATGTAACTTAAGTTTTTTAACAATAATAACAGTGACAGTTTTAATATTGTCAAAACATAAATAAATAAGAATTTAATAATATATTGAATAAACAATTGTATTAAATAGTTTGACGAAAGAAATGACCTAAATTCAAGAAAAAAAAAACACAAGAAATCACATAAACTCACGACTATGTTTCAGGATTTCAAGATCATCTTTCTAAAATATATAGTGAAGTATTTGTGATATATAGTTTGTCTTTTCTTTATTTAAATGTAATTTATTTAATTTCTCGAATATTTTAAATAAATATGTTATTATATAAAAATTCTTTAAATGCAAATAATATTTAATCAATGGGTCTAATTTGGCATAAAATTGTACAAAACATTATTTAAATTCAAGAATAAAAAAAAATTGAATGGGGTTTTTTAAATTTTATAATATTTTTCAGCAGTACTGTTTACTGAATTGCAGTTCCATCAGAAATTTACATATTTAGATCCATCAGAAACTAAAAATTACTTTGCCTAAAAACTGAAGATGTTTAGCAGTTTCATGGGAATATATATGGTTTTACATTCATTTGCTTATAACTTAAGTTTTATTTAATTTTTTTGTGTAAGTAAAGAGTACATGAGTTAGAGTTTTCTAAAATAAGTTTACATATAATTTTATTTCATATCTTTAAAATATTCATCATACCTAAGAATTATTCACTTTCGTTTAATTTTAGTTTAAATTAGTATATCATATAATTGAGATGAGAAATGAAATTCTAGATATTTATCATGTTAGTTTTCTACAAACCTTTTTTATATGAAGGACTTCATCAGTATTTGCCTCTTTCAATAATAAAAATAAATTATTATGCTGTTGTACATTAAGTACAGTTCAGTTTTATATTATATCATGTACAAATTGTACATGATATAATAATGTATATCATATGATATAATATAATCATATAATGTATATTAACAACTGAACAGGATGATTTGATAATTTTCATACCAAGACTGATTAACCTTACTCAATGAAATTGTATGGTTGGTTAATATAATTTTACACAATTATTTCCATCAGAATATTGTACAATTACGATTTATTTAAAAAAGAAATAGAGTTTTAGGAAAAAAATATTAGTTTTATTTTAAAGGTATTTCTAATAGGGACTATATGGTAGTTTCTAAATAATATAATGACTAACTACTCTACCATTAAAGTATTTTTTTCTATATAGAGGAAAAAAACAGTATGTGTTTACGTTTAAATATTATTTTAATAAATTAGACACATTTTCATTCTGTTTATTGTAAGAAATTAAAAGGATCGATTCTCAAAGAGTACTCTTAATTTTTGTGTTTGTGTTAAATTTGGTTGATTATTTCGCTGTACATTTCAAATTAATGCCTTCAGAGTAATGTGAGCTTCACATGGTGTACTGATGTCAGATCATTTTCAGTGGAGGCCAACAAAGAAGGGTGTCAATGGCATTAACGCTGCTCCATGATCCAGAACTAATTATCTTTGATGAACCAACAGTCGGATTAGATCCAATACTAGCTCACAAGTAAGTTTTGTACATTATACTCTTAAAATATCCATATAGATTATATTTCAATGAATTCCATTCAAAAATAACTATGTAGAGAATTATAATAATGTAGAGGAACTATAATGTCTAGTATATTTTTGTATAAGCATATATGGTTTTCTATTCTAATAATGCATGGAATAACATCTGCATTATAAACAATCTTTTAAGTGAATGTTTCACTGACTTAGTGTCTCTCACGTGACTCAGTGTCACATGTTCATTCAAACTAGACAGCTGTTATTAAAATCCACAGACTATTTTGCTTTGTAAAATAATTTGTAATGCAATACTTAGTTTTCCTGTTTCAAAATTTATATTTATGCCCATGAAAAAGGTTTTAAATAAAAACTGAAACGTTGGCAATGAGAGTTTAATTTGATAACTGACCGAGTTACGATAAACTTTAGTTATATATATATATATATATATATTAGCATTAGTACGTAGTATTGTAGGTTGGTAATGCTAAATGGTTTAGATATGTCGATGATATATTATGTATTTGGCCTGAAAATGAAAATGTTAACACCTTTTTGGATACCCTCAATACGTTTGTACCATCCATAAAATTTACAATAGAACATGAAAACAATAATAAACTTCCTTTCTTGGATGTACTTTTACATAGGAATGGTGATAAATTAAAGTACAGTATTCATAGGAGGTCAACCAATGTTTCATCTTATGTTCATTTCTTCTCGGCTCATCCACTTAAAACTAAAAAGTCAGTTTTTAGTAGCATGTTCTTAAGAGCTTTCAAAATTTGCAGTGAGGAATTTTTAGATGAAGAAATCAAAAATATTTACAAAATTGCAGATTCTTTAATGTATCCAAAAAGGTTAATCGACAATATCATAAAAAAGGTGAAACAATCCATGATATTAAAAAATGAAGAACAGTTCACAAAAAGGAATTTGTTAGTCATTCCATACAGTCCTTGTTCGAAAGATATGCCTTCATTTATGAAAAGATTGGACGTTTCTGTTGTGTTCAGTAATGATGGTAACTTGTTTAACAGAGTTGTTAATAATAAGCCAAAAAGAAAGGTCTGTTGTGTATACAGGATACCATGTACTGACTGTGAAATGTCTTACATTGGACAGACGAGCAAAGGTCTTCTTACAAGGATAAAACAGCACAAATACTCCATCAGAAGAGAGGACGAAAAGAGTGCCTTGTTCATTCACATAAGAGACAGTAATCATGTGATTAATTGGAATGAAGCAAATGAATTAATATACGTGTCTTCAGAAAGAAGAAGAAATATCGTAGAAAGTGCGCTCATAAAGAACTTTTATGAGAGGTTGATGAACAATAGCCTAGGACTCTACAAATTAGATGAAGTTTTGATTAACGGGATAATTAAACAGATGAAGACTTCATTATTAAACACATTCAGGGTTGCCATCAATTCTGGAAATTTCAATCAGCCAAGTTAACAAGTATTTATTGTTTTTTTTAGTTCACTTGCTCTCCGAAGATGTGTTAACGAAAGGCCTTAGAGCATTGTTTTTAAAAAATTGTTTTCATTGTGCTAAATTAATCCATATATATATATATATATATATATATATTAATACTTACTAATATAGAAAGAAACATGAATGAAAACTAAATACTATGACACTTCCAATATTTTGCTCCTTTCAACGGTCGTCGTCAGGAAAGGAAATGGTACAATGAGAAAAGGAAAGAAGTGGTAGGAACAGTTTTTGAAGAAGAAATTGAGAAAAAATATAAAAAGTTATTAAAATAAAAAAAAATAATCCAATAGATAATCAATAAATTAAAAAATAATTAACCTAATTAAAATAAATTGAAATCCACAAATGATAGTTAAGTTATTTAACAAATGAATAAAAATAAATATGCGAACAATAATTTATAAATTTATACAGTCTTACTGTTCAGACTGATACCTGGAAACAAGCTTCTATGAGTCATGCCTGACCTTCTTCAGAAGCTTATTAAGTGACAAATCCTTTGTTATATACATATATATAACACATAAATACCTATTTTAGGATACATATTACTCTACTTATACATATAAAATTGTTTATAATCCAAATTTAGTATGAGTAATATTATACATGGTGCATGTTATATCAAACTGGTTTTTAAATTTAATTATACAGGCAGTATTAATTATATGATATAAAAATAAAATGCTTATCTAATCTGCATTTTCATCAAATTTTGAATAAATTGTTTAATTTAACCTCCAATTCTTGCAAGAATTATTTTTTTAGTTTTAATAATTAAACGTTTAAAAAATAATTAAATATTTGCATAATCCAATGTTTTAATTTAATTTTAATGTATGGAAGGTATAAGGAATTGTGTTTATATAAATAATAATGGATATTAACTGAAAGTTTATTAATTAAACAAAAAATTATAAATTAAGTACTATTTGAAAACTGCAAATTTGCATAGTTAGTGTAAAATTACAAAGCGTTCCCTGTAGTCATGTTAAGAGTTTTAAATGCGCTTTAGAAATGTGCCAAATAAAATTTAATGTATTTGTTTTCAATGAAGTATTTATTAAATTTTTCAGTGCTTGGAATTATTTTGTTCATTTAACAAGTAATGAAGGAAAAACTATTCTCATTACTACTCACTACATTGAGGAGGCCAGGCAATCAAATGTGGTATGCATTAATTCATTAATGTGTTCTTAATTAATTCGCTACATTAGTTACTCTGGTAATATATTTTTGTTGCTTCCAGTAAATATTGAATAACATTATTTTTATCTAACTGTTACCAACATAACTGTTAGCAAAGTTAAACGAATTAAAGAAAAATTAGTTAAAAAGTTATCTTTTTTTTTTTGCAATACAATGTAATATTCAACATAAAATGATCATTTGATGTTCAAATAACAAGTTATCAAACCTGGAAATTCTTTGGTGGAACCCAAAAAATACACAATTTTGGGAATTACTGATATAGATTAATCTTTTAGGTGCCAATTATAGAGAGAAAAACAAGGTTTTACCTTTTTTTCAAGTTGTGTGAAAGTTTATATGACGTTTGAGAGAAATAGACTTTTTAATCTACAATGTGTTGTTAGTTTTATTTAAAGCCACCCATTTTTAAAATATTCTGATATGAGTATTTTGCTCTCAATTTTTTTTTTTTGAGATCTCTTATCGGACATAACTTTTAGGTGTAAACAAGTATACAATGCTCTTGGAATTTACACCTAAGTTATATCTTTTAAGTGTAAACAAGTACACAATGCTCTTAGATATGTTGACAACATCTATTTAGTTGATTAGAAGTGTTTATAGAGGAAGTATGGATGTTAAAGTGATAAAAAAAACTACAGAAAATGATACTTCTTATTTGAAATGATATTTTTATTTATCATTTAAGATTTTTTAATAACAAAGTTGCCAGGGAAAATTTTTAAGATAATGTGACTTCCCCATTAATATTGAATGCTATGTCTTTGGAAATATGTTCTTTTTTTTTTATCTGTTGAATAAAATCCGAATAGAATTCCACAAGATGTAGAATCAAATAATTATTTATGTCTTTCGATTAGCACCGATGTTTTTTGAGTATTATTTTCTTATTAGCTTATATTGTCTTATTGTCCTACATGTCATGTAGGACAATATTTCTTAAGGCTTTAATGATCCTACTGATCGACAGAGGGCGAAGTTATCTCTGCCTAGATCTAGAAAGATAACCGTAGCATTCATAATTAAACTATAAAATATTTTATCCATTTAATGATTTAAGTATACAGTTGAAAGTAATTGCATCAGGGTTAAAATTTTGAAATAAGAGTTTTCAACAAAAATATATGTTTTAGGAAACCTTAGTCCAATTTGGTCAGCCTGTGTGTGAGTGTGTGTATGCGCTTAGGTATATGTGAACAGAATATCTCAAAAAACGAAAAGAGCTCAAAAAAAGTCCAAATCAATTGACAGAGTATATTTTATGATAAAGTATTTTATATATGTAGTTGTAACATCATAAGAGGTTGCTAAATCTAACCTCTTATTAGAGTTATACATGTAAACAAATATACTCGTACATGCAAAAAGAAGCGCTACACTACAAAAAGACACATTGTATGTATACTCCTCAATGCCTTTTGTTTCAGATTGCTTTAATGAGAAATGGTACGCTTTTAGTTGAAAGCTCTCCAGTAGATTTAATGAATCAGCACAACTCAACCTCATTAGAAGAAATTTTTTTAGAGTTTAGTAAAAAGCAAGAGTATGTAAATGAACCTGGAGTTCGAAGGGTAAGCAGTTTCAAACGGTCAATGTCAAGTAAAGTAATAATGAAAATACCCATACTTAGGAACATATACACCGTATGGTTAACTGAAGGAAACTAAATGAAATTATATGGAATACAGACGAATTTGTCAAAATTAAATAACTTGGTACCGAAATATAAAATCTATGTTTTATAAAAATACAAAATAGATGGTTAGAAGTGAACACTAGACTTTGACTGAAGGCATAATTTCAACAAAATTGCGTAATATAGAAATTAGTAACTAATGGAATTAGTTACTGAATATACTATTTTAATTAGTTGGCACCGCAATCAAAAAAACGTATGATACAATAAAAAAATTACCTTCAAAATCAGAACAATGTCATAACATTGTTCAAGTTGAGTATATGTTATATGAGCCGCTTATTTTGAAAGTGGCCTAATTCCATTTATGTTAAAATCGAGATATTTAAGGGTTTGCGTTTTACAAAATTTAAAAATATTGTCATTTTATTTATCAACTAATTTTTGTTATAAAAATTCTTAGTAATTTTAAATAAATTTTGTACAATTTGCTGCAAAAGGTAAAGATAACGTAAAAATGTAATTATTTAAATAGCTAGCTAAATTTTTTTTGGAAAATGGAATTAGGCCACTTTCAAAATAAACGGCTCATATGTAAAATTACTTATTATGATTTTCTTTTGATAAAGCCATGATTAATTTTTGCTTTTTGTAATTCTTTATTTCAATTTTTGAAGTTTTATGCATTTGAACAAAATTTATATTGAGTCTTGATTTGCCCCAGTGTAACCTGATTGACAAAAATATAAATATATTTGTCAATGTATTTTCCCTTTTTAATATACACACCTTCTTTTCCGTCGAACTTATTGTGACATCCTATTCATATATTAATTATAAAATAATTTAATTGATGATTCGTCCTTACCTCCTTTCCCAATTACATTTCCACATCCCTTCATATTTTTGAAAACTGCTCAAATGATTCTATGTTCTATGTCACAAAAATAATTATTTGCTTTATTCCCCACTGTCTCGTATGTTTATGACTGCAGAGCAGTGTAGATTTTGTTCTTTTTGACTTAAGGAAATTTAAAGAAGTAGTTAAACATTTAGTAGAGTTACCAACCATTCTGTTACAACTTCCTTTATAGCCACTGACTTAATCTTGTTTGATTTAATTATCATAATTGTTACTATTATATGTAGTAGTAGTAAGGCGGGTAGATCTAAGATCTGGCAAGTAGGCCAGCCAAGTGGGCCCTTTTTGCCTTCCCCATGTATCCCGAATCCTACTCCTAGGAGAATCTTCCTGATCTTTCTATGTAGATCAGAATACTATTATATGTAATTAGTGTTTATTAATGTTAACATAAAACATGACCTTGTATTGTAAAATATTTTTTTTTATTTATTCGTATGTAAATAAATAAATATGAACACAGAATTTATTTAGTATGGTAATGAATATTTATGATAGGCCAGATTAATAGTAAGATTACAGAATGAAATATTTGAAGTAACCATCCATATAAAAAATCTCCTGTATTAGATTTGTTCCTCTTGTTGCTCTGAATAAAATACATATTTTGATATTCTTGAATTGTAACAGTTTTAAGCTGGATAATATGGCGCGAAAGGTTTGAGTTGATATGAAAAAGGTGATGTGTATTTTATTTTCAAAATTTATATCCTTTTTGAAGACAAGTCAAGTCAATGTCTCTTTAAAGCTTGATTATTTTCTTTTATGCTATGAAAGGTCTCAGTGTGTTAGGTCTCGAGTGCACAGTGCATGAGGTTTTAAGTGACATCTAGTTTTTGGATTAATCCTGTCTGGCTGAGACCTCAATATGGGTCAGTGAATTGTTAGTGGCATACAATCCAAACTGTTTCTTAGTTCCGGAGCCACTGTTGGTACATTGCTGTAAGAATGCCACATATGGCACTCTTATAGCTTTAGTTATATTATGGTTAGTTTGTCATATGCCCTATCAATGAATGCTATCAGAAATGTTGCTTCTTAATAGCCTCCTTCTCAACTCTATTTGCCATTAACATGATCACAAGTTTTGAAACATTTAGAATAGTTCAAAGTCTTTGATTTGCTTAAGGAATAATTACCACTCTAAAGTGACTACTTGAATCAAAATTTGGTTGGTTCTATCACATAATTTACGGTATTATAATCGTCGGTAGTTAAAATTATCTCTGAAATACAATCAATCAAGGATTGAGAGATTCCAACTCACGCTTCCCCAGCCTAGGTAAGAGACTTACAGCCTAAGACGTACATGCTCGTCTCTGGACTGTTAGACCTGGACTCCGATACACACTCTAGCCCTCGATTTATTCACGCGAGAGGTGAAAAAAATTTCAACACGTTATTCAACGTGTTAAACACGTTAACGTTATTGAACACGTTAAACCTGTTTTGATTTATTCATGCACAGCAGGTTTTCGGTTATATCATGATAAAGCAGAATAGGTTGATGCTTTTTAAGATTGATTTTAAAGCCCTTTCACCATATCTCAAGTAACCAACCGTTTCCTCACAAATGAGATAAACAGGACAGTTCTTGTGAAGCTCCCGAGGTGGACCTCGCGGAGGTGGGCTTCCATGACCTACATCAACAAAAGTTATAACATTAGTCCGGTAGTTTCTATTAGACTTATGATTACATGATAAAAAAGATCATCAAGAATTACATGTAAAGCATGAAGAGGGACAAAAAGAGTAATAGTTAATAGGGAGTTGAGATATATCAAAGAATAGATCAGTAAGGGAAGGAGTCAGAAATTACAAGAAAAGGTATATGGAAAAGAAAGAAGAAGCATCCAGGTGATAATCGCATTGCGAAAGTCCAGGCAAACCTAAGTCCGCCACAACCAGCTGAAACAACTCGCCCAATTAAGTCATTCGTCTGATTTTTAAACAAGTTTCCCGATTTCATTGAGGGCGAGAAAAAAATATTTAATAACAGGCGCAAGCCGGAAGAAGAAAAGAGGAGTTTCTTTTCCTTTTGGGATCCAGCTCCCAAACCAGTGCGCGTCTTAGTGAACTTTCCACCCGCGGACACCATCCGAAGATCAGGAACCCCCAAGATAGCAGCTTAAGCTTTTTTTTTAATAAAATATGTAAAATTTTCAATATATTTGTTATACATAGACTATAATCACTATTATTAGTGACTAAGACCATCTAATGATTTAATATTGAATTAAGTCAATAAAAAATATATAATTTTTTGTAGGAAAGCGACTATATGACTTTAACTCGGTTGAAAAAGCAGAAAAATGCTCCTTTAACATCTGAAGGTAGATTCAAGATAAACAGATTTTACGCTCAAGTGTATAAAAATTTTATGGGTATTTATAGAAACAAACAGTAAGTATAACTAAATATGTTTCTAAAAATAAATTGCTAATAAAAATGATAAAGTTTTGTTTTTTTTCCAGGCTTATGTTATTTTTAATAATTTTACCATTGATCCAAAGTTGTGTTTTCGATGCTGCTTACGGGAATGAGCCACGTAGAATTCCTATAGCTGTAGTCACAGATGGCGTTGTAACGTCACATCATTGCTACGAAATAAGAGACAATCATACATACAATGATTTTCTCGAGTGTAATATACCACTTTCCTTACCTTGTAGATACATCGATCACCTGGGTTCAAATTCAGAAATCGTAAGTTAATTTTTACAAAATTTATCTTATGCAAGAAAGGTGAAATAAATGTAATAAAACATTTATATATAGTATGTATATCACAGTTCTAAGAGACTTTTTTTTACTCAGTTTAACTGTTAAAAGTAATAATTTTTGATATAATGGTTGTTAATTATACAAAGTTTATATAAGAAATATAAACATTAATTGCATTAATGTTTTAATGCAATGGTAATTGTAAAACAAAATAAATAAAAAAAAATAGCAACAAAATCCATATTGCAAGTTTTATATTTAGAGTTTAAACATGTAAAAATTAGTATTATAGGTTAAAATGCTAAGTGTTCTTTTTATACTGTACATACTTTCTTCGATCGCAGTAGTAATCTCTTTCATTTTGTGCCAATGGTGGCCCAGGAAGGAGTGGTATTCTCATTTTTTTAGTGATAACATGGAATACGTTTGAGTAGATTGTACCGGTAGAAGGGTTACAATATAGTGTAGATCAGGCATGGTATTTGATATGTAATTGGCTATTTGGTGACCAAATAAATGATGGTTTTGGTGTGGAGTAAAAACAATAGAAGCGAGACCTTGCTATGCAGTGAGGTCAATGTCTATTGCCAGTATCTGTATATAATGAGGGAGTATGAGAACTTTATCTTTCCTGGTAGGGCAACAGAGGCTTCATTGTTTAGTAACCAGTCTCAACAGGAATCTGGCACTAATGAAGAACAGATCTCTATATATTTATTTATAAAAATTAACCCTTGATATAATATATGAATGTTATAACAATCAACCTTATATTATATGTATATTAATATGTTATATTATATGTATATTAATCAACCAGGTTAACTTGTTATTATATTTTTTGTTTGTTTCATTTAGATCTCTGATGATCTAACGATAGGTCTTCCAGCATTTTAATTAATATATATTTGTTTATTGTGGTGTTTAATTCATATTTATTTATATATAAAGGGTCGAAATTTGAATATGAGTCCTAATATATGTTACCATGTGAATGGTAACTTCTTCCCATCTTCATTCTGCTTCCGCGGTAAGTTGTAAATTATATAATACAGTTCTCAGTTTACAAAAGGCTGTCCATGTTGGAGTCCAGATGGCTGCCCAGAAGGCAAAATAGCTTGACCGAAGGAATCACTGCCTGTTGGCTCACTGGCCAAGAAGCTCACTCTCTTTCTCACTGATGTAACCCGGCATGTGTTTTGCATACTAGCAACTCTGTGCTCTTCTTGGTAGACAAGAAGAGGGTTTTTGAACTCAACTGGTAAAAGGAAGAGCTTATTTTTGCCAAGTAGATCACTCTTTCAATAACTTCTGTGGTCAATTGGATCATGTCCAATTACTATTGAGTACCTAAGTAAGCCTCAAATTTTTGTCTATATTTAAGCGTAAATATGCAGTTTATATGGATTCGTATTGGCAGGACGTCCCTTAGCTAGAGTGAACCGGGCAACCGACCTGTCCTGTGCTTGTGGGGCCCCACGAGCCGACGGTAATAACCTCGGACAAATGACTTGTTCATCACTAGTTAATCTGTCATGCTGGTGGTTATATAAATTATATACTGAGCCCATATTTATAACACCTAAAAAAGTGTTCAGTATACGAGTTTATTCAAACTAGGCATTTGTGTGTGAAATCCGCTAAGTATTTTCTTTGTAAAGAAATCTCTATTGTAATATGTAGTTTTTCTGTTTTAAAATCTTATACTTCTGCCTATGGAAAAGGTTTTAAATAAAAACCGAAACGTTGGCAGAGTTTAACATTTCCTGTGGCTATATTGTTGCTTGTTATAGTATTTGAAAAACTGGAATGAAACATTCATAAACCTACCTATGTAATTTGTACTTTAGAGGTATATAAAATTGGACATTATTATTTGAGTTGAAGTGCGCCATTAGCTGTTGAACACATAATATAGTATCAATATTAAACCATAAATACATTTCTTTCAGCATCAGTATCCAGATTTGAAGACAGCTAAAAGAGCAGTGGCCAAAAATCAGGCGTGGGCTTTGATACACATGCAGCACAACTTTTCAGAAGCTTTCATTGAAAGGCTGAGACTAGGATTCGATTCTAATGATTTAATTTTAGACCAAAGTATCATTTCTGTTTGGCTGGATATGAGTGGTAAATAGGAATTATATTTTTTAGCAAGCAGTTAATTTAATTTTTTTTTGCTTTGATGTATTTTCTATGTACAGAAAAACGGTTATATAAATATCTGAGAGTCCTATTTTTTTGTAAGATTCCTAATATATATAAAATTGATAATGAAATAACGGTATTACCTTACATGTTAGTGGAGTGGGCAGGATATTGCCCTCTCCAATACTATTCAAATCTTCAAATCAAATCTGGTGTGGTCTACAATTTACTATAAGTAAATATAATATCAAACTTCTTGATAACCAGTTGATTTTTTTGTTTTATTTTAATTCAATTATCGCCATGAATTAAAACAATGTTTCCCAAACTTTTTCACATAGGTATCCCTTTAGCTTCTAGATAGACTTCTAGTGCCCCCAACCCCACAGACACATGACACCTTAAAGCACCGCCCTCAGGACCTATAGATAATCACTTTAATTATGTCATTTATTTTATTGTAGCTATAAACATTTCATCAATTAGAACAAATTTTAAACCATTGATCTGGAACTATCAGACAAGTCTTTATTATTAAGATGTACTGAGACTGATGGGGCCTGAGACTCATTAAAATCGTAAGCAGAGCTCTCATATGTGGCTTTTCTAGTTCCCTTTTTCATATGATTCTTCTATCATGAATCAGATTCTTTGCACTTATTTAATTAGATTTTCAGCAGCTGGACTTCACCAGAGTCACACTCGAACCATAAGTTAGACTACAATAGTCTTAGTAAGAGAACAATAATCTTTTCTACCAGGTTTTACATCTAGTAGGTAGTTTACGTTGAGATATTAGTCAATAATGAATTAATTAACCAGTGACAGATCTCTTTAAAAGTGACTGGATCAGGATCAGTAGACGCAGTTTTCTTTTTTAAGTCCCCGTAAATCTGCTGTGTTTCCTCACAAATAAGAGCTTCACTGATACTGCCCCAAAATAACTGTTTTTATTACTGAAAATAATTACCAGTGATTCCATTTCTTCCAATATCTGCGGCCTTTGCTTACTTATTCTAATAACACCTTCCACAACACTATCTGCCATGATCGTTTCCTTATTCTTTAAGAAAGTCGAAATCGGCCGCAGTCGGGTTTGGACGACTCTTCGAATTCCGGGAGCATTATTTTTTCGACATCTCTATTCTCAGATTTGTTCGAATTCAAAGTCTTCGAACACCAAAATAGTACTGTATAATTATTTTTATGTGTTATTTTTAAAATTCCATTAATAGAAAGTAATATTAGCGTCACATATGTTTTGTTTCATTTCAGATTATGTATATGCACAGATACTAAGGAGGCATTTATATAATGGTTTGCATGAATTCTTGAAAGAGATTTTGGAACTTTGCGGTGTAAACACTGCTCTCGCAGGTGAACCAATTAGGGTGTGTACAATATATTTATAAATGTATAAATACGTAACTCCAAATGGTAGCGATTTACTCCTAGATGTAAGGTTGATTTCAGCTAATTTTTGCGAATAGTGTTGCATGAATGAGATATTTCACAGAAAAAAAATTCACTTATAATATTATGTGTAATGGAGAGAATATTATATATATTTTTTTAAACAAATACTTACAACTAGAAAGTCAGTTTTTCTACATTGAGAGCCAAGTAGACCTTAGAAAAACTTAGTTTTTCTACTAAGTTCTACCAAACTCAAGTGTATTTAAAGTAGGATTCTTTATCGAGTACCTTAGACTCCAGCCACCTACTTAACGTCCTCTCCCAGGGACGACGTATCCAAATTTTTACCTGTTGCTTGAATAAACCCCAGATCTACCAGTCCAGAGGTGAGCACGTAAGCTATTCTACCCTAGCCCCCATATTGCCGAAAGTCTATTTTACAATTTTTTTGTGAGCACAAAATAAACAAAGTACAATCGAGTTATTTACCACATAAATGTTTATTTTCCACTAATCCCTTGCAACAGACCTACATATGACCATAAAATAAAATTAAAAAATTTGACAAGTAACTTTTGTTCAATATACTGATGAATTTTGCGATTTTTGCATTATTGATTATCTACCACAAATTTGAAAGTAAATTAAACTTTTATAAAAGTCAAGAATCAAATGTAAATATATTTTTAACCAGATACCTGTATGTTTTATTGCTTTTTTACGTTTACAGATTTAGACGTAGACACAATTTAAACAGCCTATTATTATAACTATCTGTTATAACTCGTTACGTAGTTGTAGACGGCTGACAGGCCTATATCTTCAAATAGCACTGAATATAGTGGAAGAATAATGGGTATAAATTCATTCTTTTACTATATCAGTTCTACTTAAAGATTCACTACGGACAAAACCGGTCAGGCGTCTGCAACTACGATTCACGGCGTGTAATAGATTTTTATAATAATACGATGTTTACTAACCTCTGTGGAACTAACGATATGCATATATTTAACGATCTAATAGTCGTACACGTAGAGTATAGTCATACTTCTTCATACAAAATTAATTCATAAGATGAGTTTTTCGTAAGATGAATCGTTAAGTACTTGTAACATCCTATTGCGTTTCAAGTCCCCAATAACCACCCCAAAATACACTTGATTTTCGCTGTCTCTGTGTCACCTGCTATCTCTTCTTCCTTGATCCACACGAGTAATTGTCTCACCATCTCATCATTGATTGGTATCCTCCTACATGAAAACATGGCGGCGTCTTCGGCCGGAGTGGCAGATTTTATTGCATCCTTCTGTTTCAGTATCGTGCCAACAGTTGAAGGGTCTCGGCATATTCTTTCGCGAGTTCAGACAACCACATCCCTTTTTCATACTTGGTGATTATTTCTTGCTTTGCTTCTATTGATAAAAGAACTCTATTCTTCTCATGAACGTTGTCAATATTTCCCTGTGGGCCCATATTGACAAAAATGAATACACACGTAAACTTGAATAAGCGCAAAAAATAGTTTCGTTCGTAAATGCTTTCGACTGAAGTGGAATGTTATTGAGACTGAATGACATGTTTTTGAAATTAGCTGTGCCACCTAGCTAGGAGGAAGAGCTAAGTTCCTCCTTGTCTGAGGGATTGCTCAGATCATGCTGCAGGGATTGGCCAATGCTATAACAACAAGAAAAAACCACTCTCAAGCAAGATAGAACGAAGCTGTCAGTGCTACAAACATCCCGAGATCTTGGAAAAATGCCAACGAAAAAACTATTTTTTAGAGGTATGTTTACGTCTGAGAGCTAAGGAAATGAGCGCGCACTTTGATAATTTGGCCTTTCGTAGGATAAACAAAGTTCGTAAGATGAGGCACTTTTTTCCAGAAAGACCTTCCGTAAGATGGAATTTTCGAAAGAAGAGGCATTCATATAAAGAGATACTACTGTACTTCAAGACGTAATTAACGATAAAAAATTGGTTCATCAGTACCAACCCACCCACATATAAACGCACACACCATGTAAGAAAACACAAATGCCCACCCATACAACGCACTTACACACACACACTATACTCAAGCAAACATACAAATATACAACATGGATGGGTATTTGTATTTATGGCTAGCCATACACACCAAATATGCATGGGTGAGGAAAAATACCGACCCATGGAACACAATGTGACTGTCTGTCTGTCTCTCTCTCTCTCTCTCTCTCTTATACACACACATGCAACACCCCTCTCTCCACATTCACACACACACCTCATAAACACATTAGTTAACGATATCATTTTGGTGCACACAGAAGTACAAATCATTATATTGATCGTAAAAAGTGGCAAAACCTCAACTTCTTATATAAAACACTTTTTTAAATTACTTATTCATAAATTTTCGAAATTTTATTACATCAAAATTTGACGGGTAATATTTACAAATAAGTGATACCATCACTCTGAAAATTAGATGCTATTTGGGTATTTCGAAAGCATGAATGGACACATATACTGATACATGATTTTTTTGTGCTAAGATTTCCTTATATAATTTTTTCCAAATTGTATAACACATTTTATATATTATATATTGTTATTTTTTTTAATAAAAATCTATATTTTATATTTTATTTGTTCACAGTTTAAAGAAATAACCTTTAACCCTGGGATGAGTTCTTTTGCTAGGACTGGTTTACCAGGATATTTGTGTGCGTAAGTAGTTAAAGGTTTAATATCCTTTATATTAATAGTAACTACCTACCTACGTGCGCTGCGCTTTGTCATATTGTCATTGCTTTGTTATTGCTACAATTAAATTACACCTACAAATCAAAGTCATCATGATTATACAGCATTATAATTAATTTAGAAACAAATACGTCATTATGACAGAACATGTATTCTCAGTAGCATTTAATAAAGCATAAGTTAAATAGTATATTTCAAGTACATACTTTTATTTTTATACATAAAAAATAGAACATCATATGAGGATGAGTTAAGTAATTTTTTGAAAATTCCATTGCCAAGAAAGGAAAGTAATAATGTCTTTTTAAGAATTAAGAACATGTTTTTAATCCGATAACAATGAAATTTTGTTAAATAATTGAACCTAAGATTAGCAATTTATAACAAGAATTCATAAAATTCCGATTGTTGTGTAGGGTGATATACTATAAATAAAAACTGAAAAATTGTTTTGAAATAATGAATTACCTACCCTGCTGGTCGGATTTACATTGTCTTAGAAATTGTTTAAGTGAAATAAAATTATTATTTAGGGGTTCATTAAAAATTTTTTTTAATGTTCTAATCAGTTCAGATGAGATACTAGAAAAATAAAATTGTTAAATGTAAAAAAATAACCCTCTCAAACATATATTTTCTGATGAATTCGATGGTGCGATGGATGATTGTCGAACAAGTCTTTAACTAATCAAACAAAACGTAAGTTGGTTGTTAATAAGTTTAATATTATGCTTACTTATAGTAAAGTTGAGTTTAGGTCATTCGAGAATTTTTATCTTGTTTTTTATTTCTGTTCGAATCGAGTGTTTATATGTTAGTCAGGACAACGTCAGTTGGGTTAGCTATTATGTTAATAATTAAATAACAAATTAAGCTTAGTTAAAGGTAACACGATATTCTCTGACAGTAGGTGAAGTTCGCCGGGTCAGCTAGTTTTGACATCTTTAAAAAAGATGGTACATTATTTATATTGCAGGTTTGTTTTTTACTGGCCAGTCGTTTTTACTTCTGGAGCAATATTGATGGAGAAAGAATCAGGAGTATTGGATCGAACTATTGCTTCAGGTAAGAACAGCATCAAAAATATTAATACATGAAATATATACTGTCATGGAATAAAAACTTGAAAAAAATTAAAAATTTAATTTACAATAGACTATGTATTAATTTTTTTTAAAGTCATAATACAAATTCGATTTTTAAATTTTGATGGATTTACATACTTTGAGGTCTCCAGAATGTATGAACTTTTTGGATGATTATGACTATTATCCATTTTTTAATAATTTTTATTTACATGCTTCATATTACAAACTACAAACATTTAGAAAAAATATAATAATAAATCTCTATATATAAAGTTCCTGAGTTTGTTTGTTTGTTTGTTCACCTATTTCCCGTGGAGATAGAGACCTGAAATTAAATATTTATTCTTTATTACCTGAATAATGTTAAATAAAAGATAATTATCACTATATTCCCAAAATTGGAGCCAGGGTAGCAAGTGTCTTGCGAGCTCGCCGATGACAGTAGTTGGTAGTTTATTATTTTTGGTATATATAAATGTAACAAAAAATTTTTTTTTAATTTAAAATTTGAATAATATAAACAATGGTAATAAAGGAAAGGCATGGATCCAGAGTAGCCAGTCGCTTGCGTGCTCGCCCATGACAGTAGTGAAAATGTATTATACGAGTATATAAATGTAACAAATATATAATAAACTACTACATTAGAGGTTAAAACTGAATAATTTTAGAAACAAACTTGAACACAACTGTCAGATAAAATACGAATATTCTAAGATAATATTATAAAGACATATTCCTTTTATTAATGTTATTTTATGTTAGGTAAATAAATTGAATATTTCAATTTACAATTTTTGTTTGTTTTAAATATATTTCATTGCGTATATAACTTGAATTGATGTTTTTTAATTATTTATATGATAAAATAAATGATTTTTTTTTACTTTTAAATGATTTTTATTTTGTTAAATATACTTACTGTGTATATATCTTGAAACATGTTAAGAATACTATATCAATAGCTTCGGCCATATAAGAATCTGTTTCAGGGCCTTACTAACAAGAAACAACAATTATAATTATCCCTGTCAATCATGTTCAGCGAGTTAATTTCAGTAATTGCTAATTTCAGTAATTTCAGTAATTTAAGCAAGTATCACTATTGCTATAAATTACGAGTGACACAAAGGGTCACGGGTAGTCTAGTTTGCTAATAAACATTGAATTACTACTAATCAATAAGTATAATTATAATTCAAAATGACTTGTTAGGAATGTATTGTTTGAATTCATAAATTTATAAGTTTTTTTGCCTTCTTTTTTACATTGATTATTGTCAAATTTTATAGAAATGAAAGTAAATCATTTTCTACTCAAAGCATAATGCAAAAAGTTTTCCATTTTAAGCGCAGATATTTAAAAGTAACTCTGAAATTTAGTCAAGATTTTAAAATGTACTTTATAGTTGAAACAAAAATTATTTTCAGGTCTAACTACAATAGAATTGTTGATGGCTCAATTCGTCGTGCAGCTTATTGTATCAACTGGTCAAAATGGACTAATGATGATCATATTCTACTACTTATCCTGTCATGAAATAGCAGGGGACATTGGATCAGCAATCCTAGTTCTCTATGTCGTTACAATCATTGGAACTGCACTTGGTAATAAGTTTCAAATAAATAGTGCCATTATATGAGTATTTAAATTCATTTAAAATTTATTTTAGTTCATAAATAACTATCAAGACGCCAATATTAAAGTAGTCAACCATAATGGAAACCATTTAACAATAGAAATTTAGAAGTTTGTTTTTCAACTCTCACACTTATAAGGTTTTCACCTTTTAGTGATGTTCTAAAGGCGGAAATCGCGTGGGTGTGGATGTGGGTGAAGAGCCACATATGTATAGAGGGTAACGAGTTGACTGAAGAGCTGACGAAAAGGGCAGCCCTACAGACAAATATACAGCCAATTAATTTACTCTCACAGCCCTACACTGTCCTGAAACAGAGTGGCCCATAAACGCAGCATGGAATGCTGGCAGAATTAATAGAATCTAGTAAATTATAAAAACATCAATTTTTAAAGTTAGTTTACGTATTACCATAAAACTAAAAACAAGAACATCAGAAATTTTTTTCAATTAATTAACATTAGACTGGCTTAAATTTTCTATGTGATACCAAATTAAAGTTATAACATAACATTAACATTAATATTATATAACATATATATTGATATTACAAAATTATTTGTTGCTGTTTTTAATTGCTATTTGTTTTTTATTTTTACAAGTTTTTTTTGCCTCATAGGTTTTCTTTTTGGTGAAATGATGTCAAAGTCTTCCCATATTACTTACGCTTCGTTGGGACTTGTTCTAACTATATTAACGACATCAGGTAATCTAAATTGTACTGTTTATATGATAAATAAATTACAACTTTTATTGAACAAAGAAAATATTGTTAAATTTTTGATTGAACATCATTAGGTAAAAAAAGAGGAGCAGCTTTTACACCAGAAATTTGTTTGTTAGCAACCAAGAGTGGACTCGTGCGTGTGATCAGTTAAAAAATAAGAGGGACAATAAAGTAGGAGCAGCTGAGAAGTAATAACACGAGGCATAATGAAGAAGTTAACAAATAATGCAGTAATAATAATAAATAAAACATATTTAAAATAGGGAAAATCAAGTGAGTCACAAAAAGGTCATTGTTCTGAATTCTATTTTGCTACTTCTGTGGTCTTCAATCGGTGACCCCACCCTCCCAAATGGGTTGCGAAAAGATCAAATTGAGGGGGACGAGATTGTGTCAATATTTTTATTTTTAAATATAAAATAAAAGGACTAAATCAAATAATTATTGTCTCATAAATAAATTGTTGAAAGGTGATTACATATCAAATAGATAGGTATTCGATACAGTGGTACCTTTCTTTACGAAATCGAATAGTTCTGGAAGTCTTTTCGTAACGTCAACATTTCATAAGGAGAGACACTTTTCTTCCTGTAAATTGCCTAATTTACAAAGCTACCGCCCCCTCCCCCCCATATTCGAACAAATGTTTTATAAATTTTAAAAATCATCAAAAACCTGTAATAAATCATGTTAAAATTAGTTCCCTGCACAATAAATATAAAAATGAGAGTTTTACATGAAGTAAAGAATGAAGATCCGTTTACAAGATAGTTGACTCAAGCCGGCAAAATAATAAAGGGAGCTCAGATAACTTCAGATATCCGATACTTAGAAGGGACGGTTAGATAAGGTGAATCTCGCATCACCCTGTGACGTGCCTCAGGCAGTAGCTGGCTTGCTCCACAGTGCCTTGGATTTCCCTACAATTACATAATTTTAATCTGTAACGATAAAAAATATTAACTATCTTAAAATTATTTTTGTGATGAAGTAATTCTTTAAAAAATACAGTAGAACTTTTCGAAATACAAGTCTAATTCGTTTCTAGACTGATCTCATAATACGATTTACTTATATTACGAAGAATTTTTTTCCATTGAAATTTGTATGAAAACAATTTAAACAGAAAAGGTGCAATTCGAAAAAATAAACAATACTGTAAATGTTATATGAATAATATTACTTGATCAATAAATGCATGCAAGAAATAATCATATTTTAGTATTAATCTACAAAAACTTAAAGCGGAGATCATCTAGGCGTACGAAGACGGTCGTACTACGAATTTTTACTCATCGTACGAGACAAAAATCTTACGAATGGCTGCTTGTAAAGCGAATTACTCGTACAAGGGGGCACTCGTACTACGAGGTTCTACTGTATTGATTTTTAAATTAAATGACTACTTCCCTTCTAATCTAGTCAAATAGATACGTAGTTAAAAGCAAAGACAAATGTCCGGGGAGATTCAAATAATGAATTCAACATCATATTTTGAAGTAACGAAACTGACCGAGTTCTGTAAGAATTACCTAAATCACAGAAAAATGAATAACAACTTGTATATATGCAAATGAACGTGTACACGAATACAGTTTTACGCATTCTCGGTTTATAAAATTTTAAGGGCTTAAATGATGTAGAGAAAAATTTTGATGGTGAAAAATAATAAAGTTTATATTCGACCATGTATTATGAAATTGTCTCTAAAATCATTTTTTTTTACAAAAATCTTTTTTTTTAATGATGATTCCAAATATAGATACATAGCTAAGGATACATGTTTCCTTATTGTATATACATGTATGTACACAGTGAATGTAAGACTGTTAATCTATTAAAAAAATAGTACCAAAATATTAATTCTTGTAAAAAAAACATACTTTATATGACGTCATAATGAAATGCACACTTTTAATACGTGCGCATTTCATTAATTTGTCAACCCATTAATGTCGCTAAATGATTACTAAAAACAGCCCTAACTATTCTGGAACTCGTGTATCAGAAAGTACTTTATATGACTTGCTCTTTGTGTTGTGTGTGTTGTCTGCGTGAGTTCGTACGTGCGTTTGTGTGCTAACACATATGAGGTATATAATAACAAAGTGAGATCCACTTTTAAGTCACTGTAAAGAAGATACGAATTAAGGTTTGACTGTTCGCAGGTTACATTTGGCCACGAGAAGGAGGCCACTTCTTGGTGACTGTTTGGTCAAAGTACTTTCCAGTTGTAAGTGCTATCGAAAGTTATGCTAATGTCGCCCTCAGAGGCCACACAATATTCCAGTTTTCAGTTTACTTTGGCATCCTCTTATCACTTTTTTGGACTACAGTTTTTTTTATCTTATCTTACATATTTCATAAACGCCATATGTAAATATGAATTTTTTTATAAAAGCCTAATGGTTTATTTGAAATAATATGATTTTTGTAAAAAAAAAAAGATTTATAAAATTGTGATAGAATTTGTATGGTTTATTTTACGAGTACATGCCTACAAATATAAAAAACTTCTACGTTCAGATCTGCTTCCTGCCAAATACCTTCTTAACATGTGTACTTTGCAAGCCTTGGATAAGTGTTTTCAAATAAAAACCTACCAAATTGCAGTACCTTTAACTATCTCTGTGTAATACTTAATTAGTATGGTTTATTCTAGCAGAATCATTTGTGATATAGTCTAAATAATTTTGAGTTAGATTTAACTATATTTTTATAGATAGTTGTGCACTATTAGACTACTACTACTACTTATTATTATTATTGTTATTATTACTGTTTTCATTATTGTTATTTTTATTCAATAAATTAATTTACATTTTCTATATCTAGAAAATTATTTTTGTGAAAATTTTTTATGTGATTTTAGAAGTTTTTGTGTTTTTAAAAACACAATAGAAAATTCTATTGTGTTTTTAAAAGAAATTGCTTGTTACCAAACATAAAACTTTTTTTTACTTTGAATACAACCGTAGGTTTCCAAGACTAATTAATAAAATTCTTATTTCAAATATTATATTTTTAAAAAAAATAGCTATAATATATTAGTAATCTTTCTCTTTTTCTTAAAATTATAAAATTACATAACCCATCGATTAAAAGAATAAGGATTACATTAGTTCAAATTTATAATTGCCTGTTTTAGTAAGTAAATTAATAGTTTTTCACTTTTTAATAAATTGATTTATACAAGAATGAATGTTTTTAATTAAACTATTTTTGATGAATTATATTAACTTAATTAAGAAAACCATAGAAAACATTTAAGATTGTTAGTGGAATAAAAATAATTTAAAAACTTTCACACATTTGTAGTTCGCCTTCAAAATGGCAATGAATTTTGTCAAAATAATTACCGTATCCTTGATTTCAAACATTCCACATGATATAAAACAACCCCTTTAAAAACTATGTAAAAATCATCTCAAAACAAATAAAATTATTAATTTTTTTTTTTAATAGTTGAAATTGAAAAAGTCAAAAATATAATGGCTTTATGAAGGTTGTTAAGTAATGATGATTAGGACAGATATTTTAAAGAAGAACTTTGATAATTTGAATTGTTATAGTTTTCTTAATATTATTTGTTATAAAATAGAAATGTTATTTTGTTCTTTATCACCTAAATATTTCAACTATTGTCTTTTATTTTATCCACAATTCAACATAGAATTTCTAGAATGGTTTCCTTCATAACCTTTATAAAAATGAGATTCCATACTATCTGAAATATTTCAAAGTAAATACCACCAGAAAACAAAACTGTTTTTTTCGTAATACAATTAGCAGAACAGTTTTTTTTTCATCATAAAAGATATCGGAACTTTTTTTCTTAATAAATATATATTTTTTTAAAAATGTCACATATTTTAAACATTTTTCCACATTGAAATTATCCGCCCTTCTATAAAAACATTCTTCGTTTCTTAAGGGTGTTAAATATCTTAAGAGATGATCGCTTCTAGTAGTATATAAAATATGAATTATAAAATAACACTATTATATTATGATTGAAGCATGAAAAAACTAGTTAATATAGATGGTAAGGAGAATAGTAGAATTGTAATCATATATTTATTTTGTTTTGTATCGAAATTGTTACAATATAATATGTTGACACAAATATTATTTTAGGCATAATTCTTTTGTCAGGAACCTCTGCTTTATACCATGATAATCAAACTAATTTCACATGGAGTGCTGCGTTAATTACTGCGTTTATGTTTATGTTTCTAATTAATTAGAAATAATTAGAACATGTAACATGTTCATAAACTTCTGGCTCTCATATATTCATAAACATTCTTGCTATTTTTATATTGAAACTAATACACCATCTCAGTTTGCACAGATAAACAAAAATAATAATTAAATCGACACTTTGTTCGTTTTAAATTCTAGCATTAAAATGGTATGTTTTGTGATTTCTCAAAATTGTAGTGTATCTGTTCAACTTAAAGTGAATCACAATTAGAATAAAGATTCAAATATGAAGGAATACAATTGAAACTAACAGAAAAAAAGTTGTCTATGAACAGGGATTTATGATAATTCCCATGAAATTAGAAAAAAATAATTTGTTACATTTGATTATAATATAATTCTTAATTTCGCCAATATAATGAGGTAAAAATAAATACAACATTATCATAAGAATAGTTGCAACATTGACATATGAATATCAAAGTGATAACAATGGAGTAAAACAAATATACTTTTAC
Source organism: Hermatobates lingyangjiaoensis (assembly GCA_026182355.1). Taxonomy (NCBI): domain Eukaryota; kingdom Metazoa; phylum Arthropoda; class Insecta; order Hemiptera; family Hermatobatidae; genus Hermatobates; species Hermatobates lingyangjiaoensis. The sequence continues at coordinate 1,611,957 of JAPFBL010000882.1, forward strand.
AATTTCCTTTAAAGATTTTGAAGAGGTTAAAGAGAAGAATGTTTCAAATAAAAGTTCCGAAGAATAAAATTTGTATATCCCTGTGTATTTCCCAATTTCCTCTAAAGCCATTTGTTTTTTAAAATATTTTAATCTGAATCTTTTTTTTATCAATTTGTTATATATTTTATCACTTTTACATATTTAGTTGAAAGCATGTTGTGAAAAGGCCTATATTACGAGCTTATGAATACGGTATTAACAATTACCTATTTTGTTCTTAATAGCTTTCAGAAGAGGACACAAAACTGATGGACAATTAAACATGCTAATTGTTACAAAACGTGCATTGATATAATTACAGAAGGTACAGGTTAATATATAAATGAAACATGCATTTACAATTACCTTGATTCACGCTGTTTCAGATTACTTTATGGTTACAAGGGGCTGTTTTTTTAAATTAGACCTGTAGGACGTTTGAAATTGTTGAAAAACACTCATCCGCAAACAGACAAACATCATAAAAAAATGATAAGTTTGATTTAGAAGACGTTAAAATATATAAATATGTCACAATGTCAAACACTATATTAGTCTTGCAGGAAAGAAAAATTGTTGTGAAGGCATTTGGAAAAGAATAATGGTATATTGAAGTATTAAATGAACAAACTCGCCAAAACTACTTCATAAATCCTTGAAAAATCTTGTAAAGCGGGAGTGCTTTACATTGGTATGTTGTTCTTGAACTTGATGAGAACTTCATAATCTCTTCAAAATGTTAAAGTGACAACAGTCATAATTAATCAGTTTGTGTTAATCTTTAACTAAATTGATTAAACAAATAATAAATAAGCATAACTTAAAAAACAATAATTGTATATTCACAACACGAAGTCCAACTATATGAAAGTGTATCATATTTATTATTCAAATCTGAAGATGAGTGCTTTATACACATAATAAAGTATTATAGCAGACTTATTACAATTCTCCAATTAAACTAACTTCCTCATAAAGTGGGTATATGTTAAAAAATCGTTTTTTTCCCCAGCCGACTTCATAAATTATATTTTACTTATTCATCAACTAAAAAGTAATCATTTAATAAAAGTAAACTGTACAATCTATTGACAGATAACAATATGTGAAACAGACATCTGCATTTCTGATGGCAGCTGAAATTTACACAAAGTTTTTAGACAAAAAAAAATAGTTTTTTTATCTGTTGAATATATTTTAGATAATAAAATAAAATACGAGCTGCAAAGAGTAATTTTGCTCTTGAAAAGGCTATTTTCAAATATACCAGTGACATTGAAGGGCTAGAAACACAATGGATGATATGAACAAAATATATTTTCAATTCTCTAAAGAATTGGCACCATACTGCCTAAAATAATTTATTTGTAAAATAGCAGCCTCTCTGACTTTGCAAACATAAAAACAAAAAAATATTCAATAATAATTTATATTCAGTTTTGTTAACAATTTTGGTATACCTGTTTTGCCATTCTGTATTCTACAGTATATGCACTTTAACTTAAGTGAGTTGTAATTTGTTAAGCGTTCAATATTATTAAATAAAAAATCAAATAAATTAAAATAAATAAAAAATAAAGGTAAATTAAATTAATTAAATAAAAAAATATTTTTAAATAAAAACGAATATATTTCGATTTAATACTAAAAGGTTATCTTAGAATTTATGGTTATACAAGTGCAATTAGAATATTTGTAACAATTACTATTAACTTACAGTTCTTAATTTTAAAAATAGAACGAAGTGTAAAGAAATGAACTTTCGTCGTAACAGAAGTTAATATAACAAATAAGAATACTTCCATCACTTCATGTGAATGTCCAAATGTTACCAAATAACATATGAAAATTGTACACTGATAAGGTTTTGGTTTCAAATTGTAACTTTCGAGGTTTTGGTTTCAGAAAAAATATTTGTTAGTTATAAAGAATGAAATTTGTCGTTGACAATATTTGGTCTGTCTTCCTTTTTTTTCCTAAACCAGCGAGATACTGTTGTATGTATCTCGTTAGTTTTTCCCAATTTTAGTTAAGCTGTAATATACTATTTCGATTATAGGGTTTAGAAAGACTTCTATACATACTGGATGGATATTTTGATAGCCATTGAGTATGATCGTTATTCTTATCAGTATGCAATCAACAAAAAAAAAATGTATGAAAGAAAGAAAGGCAGGAAATGGACCATCAGATATGACAACGGTGCTTGAATTATGATGTGCTACGTGCCAGTGAGTCAACAACACACGTAGTTTACTTGCTTCAGGTAATAACAAACATTATTTTAAGATTTAATTGTTTGAGATATTGAAAATGTTTGATTAAACTTATATACATAAACATGTATTTTTTTTATTATAGAATACTTTTTTAAATTAAATACTTGTATTTTTAAAATAAGAAAGTTAAATGAACTTAAAGAAGAGAACGTCTTTCTCCCTGACAATAAACTCAAAATAGTTTTTTCATGGTATATTTCTCATTTGTATAGATGGATGACAAATTAAGATAAAAACCATAAAATTAAATAAATGTATAACTATATTTACAAGCTAAAGAAACCCTCACGTCTCTATACCAGAGTTTTCCTTCACTCAGGTCTTAATTTCTTCACCTAAGTAATACAAAGACCTTAGATTCACTTTACCTTCATCTTCATCGTCTTTAAAATATTCCATTCTAATTAGAAAAGTTTGAAAGTTCTTCCTTCAGAGTCAAATAACACACGCCTTTCCATATTCATATATTTAATATCATATTTGAAAAATTTTAGTTCATTAAAGAAGAGATATATTGCATTTAAACATATTTTATTTAAAACAACTTGAAACATAATTGGTTATGTTATAAATTATATATTAATGTATCAAGGTTCCAGCTTTCATTTATTCATTCTTATAGCAACATTAGAGATTAAAGTTTAGAGATCTTTATAGTTGATAACAATAAATCAGAATGAGTGTTCTTATATAATACTACATTGTTATTATTACTATTTTTAGTAATGTATATAACTTATACAATAAAATGAATAGAAAACACTTATAGTAAAATAATTCTGATCTAACCATTTACCCGTATCTAGTTATAAGGATAAAATTAATCCAAAACCAGTTTCGAATGTAATTTAATAATGATCACATCACTAAGGTCATTGAGTTTAAAATACAATATATTTATCATTCCTGTTTTGATGAATGATCATTTTATCTTCTATACAGCTTATTCCATTTAAATATTTCTTAAAATGTCTGAAGAACTAATTAATTACAACAGAAATGTGTTACAGTTTTCAAGTGAATGTTATATTAGATGATTTGTTAACTTTATTGGTTCTAAGGTTACTTTACTGAAGTATAGTTCACATATTCTGAATTTAACTTTTCTTCTACATATTCGTTCTAGTTTAATAGTAATTAATTATTAATATAAATCCTTTACAAAATACATTAGGTTTTACATTTTACTCTAAAATACTAGTGAAAATAGAAAGAGTAGTCTTTCCACAGAATTGTATTATTAATAATGATATCTGCAATATAGAAACATAAATGTAATAGTAATGGTTAAACGAAATGTTAATATGTTCCAGGTTATTTGAAATTGTTATTTTCCTTTCTCTTCTAAGATATTATTAATACTTATAACGCGGCACTAACATTCTTGTGATCCAAATAAATGTATTAGTTGCAATACTTCTAATAGATATGTCTTTTCAGGCAATTTTATTTCTTGCCTGAGTAGAGATTTAAAGACTTCCACTCAGAGGTATAAGCTAATATAATATAACAATTATATTTCCACCATAATTTTCAAAATGATAGTATCCACATTCAAATAATTCATTGCCATGATTTTCAATAAATAGTTTATATTTATCAATTATGAGTTCAATTATAAATAAACTAATTGTTATTCATATAGTTTATACATTATTTATCAATTATATGAAGTGTAGTTGACATCAGATTTTTATCCTCTACATTAATACTTAAAGTGCATTTAATTTTTTTTTCATTTTTTTGATTTGTTTACTTTTACATATAGCATGGAGCGTTTAACACTCCAGATTGATGTTCTATACTTTAATATTTGAAGTTTATTTACAATTTCTTTAATTAATTATTTTACATGTAAAACTAATTGTAGTAATCAGCGTAGACGCCTTCATACTTCTATTCTAAACTTTAATATCAAGTGTCTTATCTTTTCTCTAATTCAACTTATACAAAGGATAATGTAATATTCGTATTCATGCCAATACATTTTATTGTAACTCATAAATAAAACATAAATAAATTTACATTTACTAGTCTTAGCTTTTCTAAAGATAAAAGGTTTTACATTATTTGTCGAATATGAAAGTTGACATTGAAATCGGATTCCTCAATTCCAGCTTCCTTCATCTATAAATATGTTTGATGAAATATGAAACCAAACTGGATTGTTCCAGTTAATCATTTGATACAAAACTCCTTGAGAATATTAAAAGTCTAAGGTTAGAAAATTCATAAGAAATATATTTTTCAGAAGAGCAAAAAAAAAAGATGGGAGATTGTAATTTTGATTCAAAGGAACTTTGTGTAGAAGTGCAGAATGTACATAAATCATTCTCATCTCACCATATCCTCAAAGGACTTACAATGGAGGTCCGACAAGGACAAATGTAACACTACTTTTCCTTTACATTTTTTTTTTTATGATAACAAAATATAAGGAAACAATAATCGTCTATGTCTGTTTACCTCTATTAAATCAGTGTCTCTAATCCTAGCCAAATACAAATAATAATAATTATCTCCCAGGACATAATCGGCATCTACATCATCTGTATTGGACAGATGCAAAAGAAAGCCTCTTGCATTCTGTTTGAAGTTTTAACAAACAAAACAATCCTAAATTTTGTTCATCTATATGAAATGTTGATTGTTTAAAAATTAAAATTAAACACTTATTAGAAAAGTTAATTGTTTTTTTAGGATAATAGTTTCTTGAATTATTTAAATTTTCTTACAGAGTACAGGTTATGTTTCTATAATGAAAATAAAATATATCTTTATTCCTTATATAATAAGTTCAGCCTAATATTGTGAGGTAGAAACGAGTAAAGACGTATAATTTTAAATATCAAACACTGAACACCTTTGCCAAAGACAGAGTTAACACCATTTGGTAAACGTCATGCCAGCAATATTTGCAAAACATCGTGTCAGCGCATTTTTTTAAACAAACGCTCAAATCAATTTGCCAAACACTGAGTCACACATTTTGCCAAATACAGTGTCAGCGAAATTTACCAGACCATGTGGCAACAGCAATTACCAAACAACATATGTATGTCGTCTAACACAGTGCCAACACATTTTACCCGATACAGTGCAAATAATATTTATCAAATCCAGCAGTAAGACCATTTGTCAAATAAATTAACATCAGTTTTTACTAAATACAGTATGAACAGCAGTTACTGAACACAGTGTCATGATATTTATCTAACATGGTGTCAAAAGTTTTTCCTAACACACTGTCACACCATTTACCAAACACAATGGCATTATATTTTGCTAAACACAGTGTAACTGTTCAGAAAATATAGTGTCGACACAATTAGCTAACCGCGAAACACAATTTATCATACACAATGTGAATGGTTTTTACCATTAGCGGTGTGATCATTACGATTTTGTCAAACACATTGTCACCCATATGTTAAACATAGTGTCAACACATTTTATCATACGTAGTATCAAACAACATTTACCAAACAGATTGCTAACAAAATTTGTTAAACACTGTTTCATTACTTTTTACTAAATAAGTTTCAACGCCATTTGTCAAAAACATTATCATAACAATTTCCCAAACACTATGTCAACACTTTTTACGAAACAAAGAACCACACTTTTTTTATAAGCTGTGGACTATTTGTGGAAGATCTCATGTATTAATTCTTGATGATGAAAAATGGAACTGAAATTATGGTATGCTAGATGAAACAAATTAGAGCAATATTGCATTTAAAGAAAGTTGTACATAATGGTTTTTTATTACTTATAGATAGGAAAGCAATTTTTTAATTAATTTTTTAAATTTATTTTAAATAAAGGCTTCTTTTGTAATTCCCAGTGACAAAAATAGTCTGTTTCACTTAGTAGGTATCAGCACCTCTATACAGAGGTAATATCCTGAATATATCAAGAGTATTACAAAGTGAACATGACAGTGCTGGAGTTTGTCATTTATGAGACTGATCAATGAATCATTACATATTCTTCGATAGTCTATCGCACTTCGGTCCTGAAGAATTATTGTACTCAACTAACATTATAGCATCTGGCTATCATTTATTCCAGTCCTTGCATGTCCTTTATAGCAGTATTTTAGTTGAAAAGATATAAAATCTTGATTTGACAAGTATATTGGTTCAAAAAAACTTTTAAAGGGTACTCCACCAGAAAAAGTAAAAATCTTAAGAGGAAACTATAAAAAATACTTGCAATTTTATACTGTTGCAATCATGAGAAAAATAATAGGAAAGCATGTAAATCTGTAAAAGGATCAATACAATTGCTGTTTCTGCTATGTATGCATTCTATAAACATATGCATTCCAGATCAGAATGTTAAAACACCATAAGAACTCTCGGAGCACTATGAACAAATAGATCGAACTCTTTTGTCTCGAAACTCATTTAAAGTGAACCATATATTTGAATATAGTTTTTCATATATTCCATTTAACAAATTATTTTTCCTAGTTAAATATTAATAAGGTTTTATTTATTTATTTCTTTTTATTAATTTGATTTATTTATTAATTTTTCCATTTTTCTTTTTCAGTTATGCTCTATTGGGTCCCAGCGGATGTGGGAAAACAACACTTCTGAAATGTATTCTTGGGAGGATTTCTGTAGAAGCAGGTTATATCAAATTATCAGTATCAGAAAAGTCCATGATTGGTTACATGCCACAGGTAAAATAACTTTTTACGTAATATTTAAAATAATATACATTAAGATAAAACGAAAAAATTTGGATGAAGTATTTGTACAACTTTATGGACAGGGTCTATGACGTGCAGAGGGGTTCATGAGAGGTGAGGCACTAAGTTCATCACAGATTTAAAAACATATGAACCCGACAGAGTACATCATTCACCATTTTACTAGCAGAAATTAAGGGATTATGTTTAAAATCTTATATCAAATATCCTTTTAAAACATTTTATTGTTTGAAATTTAGGTATGTAATCCTCCATTTCGAAAGTTAGGAGGGGGAAAAAATAAATTGACTTTACATGCTAGCTCTAGCGTGCTGTCGCTGTCTGAAAAACTTTTTTTTTCTTCTTTCTTTTAAATTTCTCACCAATTCTCTTTGTTTCTTTTATTTACCTAACTTGCACTGCTTACCTGAATTTTTGTTTATCTTCTCTTAATTCTATTATTTTAAAACCGGGTACGAGGGGCAACACTGGCGGTTGCCGGGTCGGTTACTTGCCATTGCGTCTACAATGTGCTTGGTCTCCCTTTCTCTTTTTTTCTGAAGACGGTTTGCCCGAAAATTTGAGCTTGTAAGGATGTTTCTTTACTCTATGCGTTACCCTTCTTGAATTTTGGACTCATATTGTGTCCAGTATATACATTCGTTCCCAAACCGAGTTCTTATTGCGATTTACTCGTATTAAGAAGCAACTTTAAAATTGAAATTAATATGTAAATAAATAATCGGTTCCATTCCTAAATGCCTGTTTTTAAGTTTATTTTTCAAACAGGAAAGATGAGTTAGAAAAAATAACATGTAATATGAATAATAAAAAAACAGGCATAAAATGATTGCTTCATTAATCCATTAAAGTTCAAACGGAGACCATGTAGTGAAGGCGTGGGGAGACGGTCGCTTGAACACGAATTTTTACTCATACGAGGCAAAATTCTTAAGACTGGCTACTCATAAGATGAGGCAGTCGTACTGCTGCGGTCCCACTATATATTTATATTTACAGTATATGTAACGTAGTAATTTTTCCATTTTAATGTCAGGTCTCTGAGTTTATATATACATAAAATTATATATATATATATATATATATATATATATATGTTCGTTGAACAGCTGACCGTATTTCGCTGATGTCATTTTCTTCACTAGTTTTACAAGGTTTCTGAATACCTTCTTCTTTCTTCATCCAAACGTTGGAGAATGTTAATTAAGTTAGGTGAAGGAAAGAAGAAGGTATTCAGAAACTCTTGAAAAACTATGAAGGAAATGACATCAGCGAAATACGGTCAGCTGTTCAACGAAATATGCTTAAAAGAAGGACTGCTGTCCAAATTTTACAAATATATATATATATATACATATAATTATATACATATAAAATTATGTACATATACATAATTATATACACTATATATATATATATATATATATATATATATATATATATATATATATATACATTTATATTAGAAACTTAGGATTATAGTGGGCGAAATGAAAAGTTGTTTTCTAAGTTTGTAAAATGAAATTTATCTACAAAACATTTAATTATGTAAATATTAGGCCTAGTATTCTGATATAAATTAAGTATTTTATAGATGTCAATAAAGTAGAATAAGTAATGGAATCAAAATATATTATATGCAATCTAAAATAGGGAAAAACAAAGATGAAATAAGCATTTATAAGATCTCTAATGAATAAAACCAAAATGTAAGGGTAATAAAGATAGAGTAAAAGCAAACTGAAATAAATTCAATAAAAGTGATCATTATTTAAAAAAGAAAAGAAACTCCTGTATTTTATGGTTTTAGGTTAAATGGATTTGCATTGTAAATTGTTCTACATGATTTAAATATTTTTTACAATGTAACCTATCATCCAATATTTTACATTTTGAGTTGTTGGTTTGTTTGGTTTATAATCATTAGGCTGAGTTATTTTTTTTTCATATGACATACCAAAAATTATTACTTTCTGTTTTAATAAGAATATTGAATTATATATATCATTTTATTTAATTTATATTAAGGAAAAATAATTTGATTTAATAATAATTTATAATTAAATAAAAATTAATTTTATTTTAATTAATTTAAATATACCTATATCATTTTTCATTTTTCTTATTAATGCTTGTTTTATTTCATTGCAATAACTGAACATTACGTCAGTCAGACGCCATTGTAACGTCAGGGTTATTAAAGATCATTAGGATCAGAAATTGTATTTGTAACTAATGATGGCACAAGATGCATTATGTAAAAAATCCAATTTATCTTTCAATCATTGATTAAAAAGAAAAAATATATTTATTGAGGTATGATTTTATCTTAACTACTTTTAATAAATGTCATTATTGCAATCAAGATATCAGTTATCAAGGTTAAATCACCATGAATGTAACTCAAAACTAGAACCAAGAGTTTAGCTTTTCGTTTTATTTTTATTATTGCGTTCTAAATTGTCTAGTACAAATTATATCAATTCAACTTTCAAACTAAACTTAAAATCATTAATTTAATCTCGAAGTCCATAATTGACAATACTTTACTAAGACTCATATTTATGAATTCTTGATATTTCTTTTAAATTTAATAAAAATTAGTTAAATACTTATAATGACAAAAGTTTCTTAAGTAGAATTTTTAAAAATAGTATAATTCTTACTGTGTAAGAAGTCATCTACTTATGTAACAATGAGAAGTTATCTAAATTATACTTTGTAGAAGCAGGAATTGAATGTTTTTGCGTTGAAAAGGTAATTGCAATATTTAAATGGTTACATACCAATTCGAAAGATGCGTAACGATTGCTGCAAATTTTTTATAAGTTATAGTTTTTATGTTAATCTTGCTGTCACATGAAGTAGGAATCTCTTTATAAATAATGTTAATAATATTTATTATCAATATGCAAACGTGGACAATATATTGAAAGAAGAAATATCTGGAGTGACCTACACTCAACATTACCTTACGTTAAATAAACAGTAACAAACTCGATGACAATCAATTTAGATTTGATTTTATTTTAATGTGACTCTCTTTTACAGTTATAAAAAAATTGAAATGGTTCATCAGTCCGACTTGTTATTACTATTATTAAACAGAGGGCCTGATACTCATCTGATTGGTACGCTCGGTGGCCATAGGTTAGTATTTTTTCCCAACGGTACAGTTTAGGTTATGTTGCAATGGCAGTACCACAAGAAAACACACATAAGCCGAACAATAATCCTTTTTGACACCATACAATGAAGATTGATTCCACATTGGGATTATAAATTATGACTGACTTAAGTGCAAAATTTGAGTCGGGGACCGACGGTTTAACGTCTTCTCCGAGGGACGATGTGCTCAGATAATCGATAAATCGAGGGCCAGAATGGTATTGAACCCCGGATCTACCAGTCTAGAGGCTAGCACGTTTCAACTGAGCTAATCTGGCCTCCTCACAACAATGTAAGAACGGTTTTAGATGGATATATATTCAGACTTTTCTTCTATTCCTGTTTTGATTTATTCATGTTCTTTAACCTCTAGGCCCTTACATAATAAAGCAGAATAGGTTGATGTTTCTTGTGTGGAGCTCATTTGCCACGTCACGAGAAACTAGTCGTCCTCTCACAAATGATAAAGGACGAAACCGTCCTTGTGAAGTGCCCAAGGTGGACCTCACGGAGGCGGGTTTCCAGGACCTACATCAACGAAAGCTTCTGAGGATTACTTGATGAAAGGTATCCTCAAGGATTACAGGGGGAAATACAAGGATAACAGTGAATATGGAGTTGAGAAATAGCAAAGAATAGGTAAGTTAGGGAAGGAGTCAGAGATTAGAAGAGAAGGTACACAAAGAAGGAAGGAGAAGCATTTGGACGGTAACACTCCGCGACAGACTGGGCAAACCCATGCCCACCACAAACCAGCCACAACAGTCCCGTCCGAATATATAAGACTGGGAGTCTATAAGAGACTGATAGTTTCACCAGGGCGGAAAAAGTCTTAAAAAAGACAGGCGCAAGCTGGCAGAAGAAATGATGACTTGGGGGGGGGGGGGGGGGGGTTTCTTCTATACTCATCTTTTAACAATTTAGGGATTATACTGCATAAGTTCAAACGCAATACCATCTTTATTCCTCTTCTTCAAATAATAAGGTCATCTTCACATCCTTGCATGCGATAATCTTCATTATTTAGAGTATCCAGTAGTATATTCACAAGTAACAACTGCCATTGGAGCGAAAAACACTAAGGATAGTCTTTAGTGTTACCATTTATTTGCGGTAGATCAATACTTAAACTAATTATTCTTCTACTATATTACTAATCCAATCTATAGTTTGGGGATTAACTCATCTATACATTACTGCTCATTATCGATTCAAAGGTGTCTATCATGATTTCCTTCCATATTCAGGAATCATTACAAAGTCAATGATTACATTTGTTGGGACAGATTCTTTTGAGATGCTCTTATGGTAGATTTGCTATCAATTATAAAGATTCTTATTTTCTTAAAACTCTCATATTACTATAGATAGAGTATTCGTCATTTTTTATATAACACCTAATACGATATTTTCTATTTGTTCAATCACGTAGTTTGGTATTTTGGGTATGTGGTATTAAAATAGTAGGCGTATTGTCATTTTGCTCTATTGTTTATTGTAGGGATTTCTTGAATTTTTTTTGAGAGGAAAAATATATCATGATAATGTTGGTACCGTAATGAAAATTCATTTTCATCAGTACATTATAACTATCACACTTTAAAAGTTACACAAACAATTAAAGTTTGTTAATTATATTAATGTAATCCAAAGTCAAACATTATAAATAATTAATAATATTAATATTTGTTTTCATTTCAGGATATTGGTTTACAAGAAGAACTGTCTATAGAAGAAATTCTTTACTATTTTGGACAAATAAATGGCCTTAGGAGAGGAATAATAATAGAAAGGATATGTTATCTCATTCGATTACTTCAACTCCCCGATAAGACCACAACATTAGAAAGTTTAAGGTAAAATTACTGAGTTTTTATCTTTTGAATACATAACCTTATACAGACGAATACTACCAACGTACAGGACTCTTAAATGAGGTCAACTCAGACAAACTAGTCCTTAAAGTCATTAGTTTCTCTTTCAAATTCAATATATATATTAATATCTAAACTAAAATAACAAATCAGAAAATTGCAACATCATTGAAGACAAAACAAGGCGGTCAGAGTTAGACTCTTGCGAATACTTAACTGATACTGATACTGTCGAAGAGCGCTTCTTTTTGTTGAAAGATATTAGTCATTTTTCTGATTTCTTACTGTGTTTTAGACGTGAAATAACAATCAATGATTAAAACACAATGTGAAAAACTTCTAAGAAGGTTGACAGCTAGCGGATAGTTTTTTACTCTTTCTCACTGTACTCCTTTGTTTCCCCAAACATCCCTTTCTGGACATTAGTCCTTTCCTGCGCTTTCACCCTTTTAACATACCACTCTTCCCTCCCACTCTTCTCAACCCCTCACCAGATGTTTTCTGCATCTAGTGTTTCGGTTGGGTTTTTGACTCTGACGAAGACCGTTTGTTACGGTTGAAAGATCTTAGTCTTGTTTTCCCATTTCATATTGTGGTTTGATCATTGATATAGATATATATAAATATATGGAATATGTGAAAATATTACAATAAACTCCCTTCAAGTAGATGTACTACTTTGGAGGAAAAAAATATATATTGATAAAAGTATGGAGTCTTTGTCTGCCTGCGGAGCGACTCGTTTCTATCATCCTGATGACGAGGCTATCGAAATATAGTAATGAGTTTCTGTTTCGTTTCTGGTGTTCTTTTTGTCAATATAGTTTATAATATATATATATATATATATATATATATATATATATATATATATATATGTGTGTGTGTGTGTGTGTGTGTGTGTGTACTTAGGGAGTAAAAAAAACCTACATATTTGTTTTTATTTTTCATAGTGTAGTGTAGTGATTAGTGTAAAATAAATATTGATGAACTATAGTAGCAAATCTTTTGGTGAACTCGTTTATGTTCTTCCCTGTCAATGGAAGTCCTTAATAAGAAGACTGGAGAAAAGTATCTAGGAAATATGAGAAGATAAAGAGAGGCAAACAATTTAATGAAATTATATATATATATATATATATATTATATATATATATATATATATATATATATATCAATGATCAAACTACAATAAGAAATGGGAAAACAATACTAAGATCTTTCAATCTTTCTTGTTTTTCCATTTCTTATTGTGGTTTGATCATTGATTGTTATTTCACGTGTTTGTGTGAAATCTTTATATATATATATATATATATATATGTTTGTATGATTTCTTATCTCGAACACATATATTGGACACTCATTTCCTTTTTTATCGAGATTTGGTGATTGAATTAATTAATACATTAATTTGGTGATTGAATTACCAATATTTTTATAACGTTTTACCTGGAATCCTGGTATTGGAGTTATTGTACTCGTTTCAGATGTTGACATTCATATATATTGACAGTTAATATGTTCTATGATATGAAAGGGAGAGAAGTTATATAGAGTGAATTATGAAGATAATTTCAATATAGTGACCATTTGACACCTCTAACTCACAAAGGTCTCATAAAGCACCATTAGCATGCAATACAGAAGCTTGATCTGATTTTATTTTGACATCTGATGTTTACAGTGGGGGTGAAAGTAGACGGGTTTCTCTAGCTGCTGCACTCATCCATCAACCTCAACTACTTGTGTTAGATGAACCAACTGTGGGACTAGACGTACTTCTCAGTCAAAGGTAATACCTTTCGAACTAAGAAATTTTGTAGAGTATATTTGTAACTATTATTTCAGCTAATTTGCATTTATCCCATTTATTTATGTTCTTCATTCTAACATATTTCTTTGAATAACTGACAATATTTTATTGATGTCATTTTCTTCACCAGTTTTTCGAGGTTTCTGAATACCTTCTTCTTTCCTTCATCCAAACATTTTGAATGAAGGAAAGAAGAATGAATTCAGAAAGCTCAAAAAACTGGTGAAGAAAATGACATCAATAAAATATGGTCAGTTATTCAACGAAATATACTCGTATATATCAGATTCTGAGGTTACAACATTTTTACTAATCGCTTCTATTTTCCTCACGATCTTCCTTTATGAAGGTAATAATTGGCAAAGCAAGTTAGCGAACGACATTCAGTAAGGCAAGTAATAACAGGGTGCCGCGTTTAAAACATTAAAAACACTTAACCGTGAATATCTGTATCTAATTAACTATTAAACTAACTTTAATAGTTAGTTTAGTTTAAATTAGTTAAATTAGTTTATTAGTTGATTAGATACAGATATTCGAGGTCAAGTATTAAGTGTTTTAACCGCAACCCCCTATTGTTACATGCCTTCCTATTCTAAGAAATGTTAGAAACAACCAGATGCTCAAATATGTGGACCAATATTATCTGCTAGTTGGCATGGAGACTGATTAGTAAGGGTTAAAGCTTGCGATATTTGTAAGTTCCTTTTGTGGAAAAACCATTACTAATTTGTTTTATTAAATTTAATTACTGCAGTTCGGTAATAGTTTGAAAAATAGAAATAATGTTAACTTTGTTACAAATTATATCATCTTTGTTTGTTGGGATTTTGTTTTCATTCATGCAGGCATGTAGGCGACATTCATTCATGTAATCAAGTAATGTAATGATCAGTGAAGTTTATTTTCAAATTATGTTATACATCCATATTTCCAGCATATATAGAAATACACGCCCTGTGCATGAGGCGGGCACATGTATTCTGGACAGTTTGCATGCACGTCTGGTTCGTCGTCTTTTCATGAGTTTATTTAAAACCGATTCTAATCAGAGTCATTAATCTACTACAATTATGCTACTAATTCTTAAAAACAGACTAAAAATAATTTTAAAAAAGCCGATGTTTTTTTAAAAGAAGTTACAAAGAAGAATGAAAATGTTCTATATTCTTTGATACTAATTAAAAGACTAATCAACTATTAGCATAAAAAAAATGAATTCTGATTGATTTGTAGAATTTGGGACCACTTAAATAGACTGACTCAAGGATATAATAGGACTGCTATTGTAACTACACATTATGCTGAAGAAGCAAAAAACGCTGACAAGGTAACGTTTTATTATTTGCTTGATGAAAACTATATAAATCAAAATTTAAATGGATGTTTACAAAAAATAAGGAAAACTTGTTGCTATATCAGAATAACGAATAAAATAAGAATGATGACGGTGGAGAGAAGTTTAGATTAGATTAATGAACAGATTAGAACAAGAAGCTATCCTAAAAGACTTCAGATCACTTTTCCTTATTCGTTTTTATGTTTTAAAAAAGACTTCTATTTCTTGATTGTGCGATTGATTATTCGTAAAATTACATGCGAAATATAAACGTACATAAACATACACTCACACACACAATATATATATATATATATATATATATATATATATATATATAAGCTCAAAAACGAAGAAAAGTAACACACAGAGAAAGATGGGTTTCCTGCTGTTGTGTTTCCGGCGTGCTTGGTCGTCCTTTCTATTTTCTCTTAAAGACGGTTCATCCGAAAATTTAAGTTTGTAAGTGTGTCTCTTTCTCTGTGTGTTGCTTTTCTTCGTTTTTGAGTTGATTTGCGTCCATGACATTGGATGTCATGAATAACTCTTTTCCAATATTGAATACCTCATTGGGATAACTGAAGTCTCCCTATATTATATATATATATATATATATATACCACATTTAAAAAAAACGGTCCAGCAGACTTTTTTAAATAAAATAAATTCAAAACGAAGGAAACACACAGAAAGACACAGGCATAACTCACATCAATATTTCGACCATCATCATAATCAGGAGGTGCGAAGAGGGAAGAGTCCCGCAGGAAGGCTGACTCACCGCCCTGCCTTCCTGCGGGACTCTTCGCTCTTCACACTTCCTGATAATGACGATGGTGGAAATATCGATGTGAGTTATGTCTGTATCTTTCTGTGTGTTTCCTTCGTTTTGAATTTATTTTATATATATATATATTTATATAAATGATCAAAGCACAAAATGAAAAGGTAAAAATGACTAAGATCTTTCAACCGTAAAAAGCGGTCTTCGTCAGAGTCAAAAACTCAGTTGGGTTTTTGACTCTGACGAAGACTGCTTGTTACGGTTGAAAGATCTTAGTACTTCTTCTCTTTTCATTTTGTCCTTTGATCATTGATTGTTATTTCACTTGTGTATGTGAAATCTTGCAGTTCAGTGTGCATAAATATACATAGAGGATTTTAAAACACACACTTACAGATTTTATCTATGTATCCAATTCCTCTGTTGATCACTAATTTTTTTCTTTTATTTATTTATTATTTTTTTCAAATTTCCTAATTTAAATTAATTATAAATTGATTCCTGTCTTCTTTATTTTCTGTAATCGGAGGTCTATGCGGCAACATTCATACGTTTGTCTCCAAACGTCTCGGGACCAGTGCGCTTGGTTTCGCTCTCATATCTCTCCTGAAGACTGTTCAAACCAAAAATTAGAGACTGTAAGTGTATGTTTTAAATTTCTCTATGTTTCTTTATGTACTTTGGATATATATATATATATATATATATATATATATAATGTATATATGTTTGTATGTACGTATATATCTTGATAGAAGTATCGACATTTAAATAAAGTTTATCAGGACTCGGTAACTTCTTCTGGTTGAAATTAAACTCTCAATGCTCACGTTGCTGTTTTTATTTAATATATTTTTCAAATGTCTATAAAACAGAAGAAAAAAGAAATAACTTCACCCGTTTTAATATAAACTAAACACAGAACAAGCAAAAAAAAAATACAACATGAAATTCTATACAATAGGAATTTCAGACAACAAGCAAGTGTGAGGACTTACAGGATTATAAAATTTGTTTAAAAGAGATAACTTAAGTATTTATTAAGGATTTTCAAAAAGAAAACATCTTGAGGATTTCTACAGCAACTGTCTAGGTTTAATAAACTTGTGAATAAAGATCTAGCTGTCGCAACCCGTCACTAAACGGATTTTAGATTTTTTGACGCTTTCGATCAGCTACTTGTTTGTTTAGATACCGTCGTTTATTTTAAGAATTTTGCTCTTTACTAACCACATTCCACATTCATCTTTAACTTCCACCGATTTTATCATCTTACTTTCCACAAACACAATGATTTTGAACTAATGTTGAGTACTATCTCTAGATGAAGAAGAGTCGTGGGTATTAGAATGACTCCATCTTCTGCTTAGCATTCCATAGCAACAAAACTTTTTATCCTGACCCTATTTTCCCTGTCTTCATGGATTATAACTATTTTATGTGGTCCAATGGTAAAGATAAATTAAATTACTTTATTAGTTGTTCCAAATAACTTTCTTTTGCAATTATTTGAGAGTAACTCATAACGTTTAGTCTGAATAAGTTACTTTTAAGTAACTAAAATTTACAGTTATAGTTAATATTTGTATTCACCAATCATTCATTATCTCTCTAGTAAGCTTGAACTTTCATTTCGAAATTAATCAAGGCCTAATTAAGATCGTAGCTACGCCCAAAAGAAGTATTTTCTTCTTTTTCAGAAGTAAGTAAGGTTTTCATCAGTAAGCTTAATTACCTATGTTAATTTGTCCAGTAACTGTATTCTTGGTTTTCATATCACAAGATGAGACTCATTCTAAGTATAATTCGGCGTTACTTTGTCACCCTATGAATGGTCACAGGCTATCCGGCAGTCAGTTCAGTAAGCTACATCATGTAATTTTTTGCCAACACTGATAGTTTTCTATTTTCTATTTAATGGGTCTTCCAACGTTTGAATTTGAAGTACTCTTTACAATAATTGTCTCAATGATTCAGAACAAACCTTATTTTGTTTCCTGGGTGTAAAATCAGCCTTTGTTATAAGATAATTTTTCATTTTGATTTTAATTTTAAAGTTTATATCTTTTATAGTATTAATTTTTTTTCCATATATTTCTCTTCTATTGTTTTTACTTTACTATAAGTAAAGTATAGTGATCGTGAAAAAATTCGATATCGAGATTTTGACGGAATTACATGTTTTAAGGTCCCAGAAGTCGTTTTATGAAGTTTTTACGATGATGTCTGTGTGTGTGTGGGTGGGTGGGTGGGTGGGTGGGTGGGTGGGTGGGTGGGTGGGTGCGTGGGTGGGTGCGTGTGTTAGCATTGCTTGTTACCACGCTACGGTCCAGAATCTTTGATGGATCAAGTTGATATTTTACACAAAAATGGGCCCCATAAGGAGGAAGATCCCTATTGTTTGGGAAGAATTATGCATGATGGGAAAGTCACTTTTTTTGCCAAAAACCGTTTTTTTAAAAACATTTATTTCTCCTAAACTAATAACCCTAGAGTTTTGAAATTTTGACATTATCTTTGAGGTTTCAAATGCAACAAACGAAAAATATATTCAGAATTTTAAATCAACAGGAAATATTTTTTTTTCACTAAAATGTAAAAATTTTGACTTATAATTCAATCTCAAACCTTGTGAGAGCGATACAAGTCATACTGTTTGACGGACAAGAATGAAACTATGCCTATAAATAGAACATTATATGGAGAATGAGTTGAGATATTTTTTTCCAAAATTACATTCGCTAAACGGGGGTTACAGTACGATTTGTGTTTTCAGAAAATGTTTTTTTGACGCTAAACGGCTCGTTAAAAAATAATGAAATTTTGACCAAAAATGGAACAAAAAATTAGCAATTCATAAAAAAAAATTCATGAAGTTTCAATTACGGGAAAGAGCAATAACGATATAAAAACTCTTTGTTTATCCTAGACTAAGAGACCACCTGCTATACTTGTCGAATTTTTTGTATTTTTTTACATTGTTTATATTGACTTAGAAATTTTTTGAGCGAATCCACTGAGATAAAATTGATGTTTCTAATGGAAAAATGAAAATATATTATTGACTTATAAGAGATGTAAGAGGAATAATATTGTGCAGGTAAATAATAACACTCATTAAAAAAAAATTTGTATATATGTTATTTGACAAAGGGGAAGGAAAATGATCTTATTAAATACTAAGAAGCCATAAAATTCCCAGTATAATAATTCTGTTAAAATCCAAAAATGTAAAAGATAATTCAAAATATAAATCTTTCGTTTAGAGATTAATAACTGTAATTATCGTACATCTTTAATTAACAAATCACCTTAAAACAACATTTTCTTAGCTGTTTAAGATGTTTTTCAGAGAAAAAAGGGTATTTTACTGTTTCAAATTTGAAAATTTTACATTAATATTCAATGTAGAAGGATGTCAAGTAAACAATGTAAGAAATCTACTGGCTATTTGAACAATAGCCATGTTCTCTTGTAGGATAATATTTCGTTTCAAGAAATGTTGACATTGGTTTTTCAAAAATGTTATTACTGCTGTAGTTATACTAATGAAATTATTTGCAAATAATAAATTATTTGTGATGTACAAAAATAAGTTTATAAAGTGATATGTCCTTCAATCACTAGCTGTACTACCTCACGAATGAAATGCTAATAATTATATCCCATTTAGATATTTATGTTATGCTTAAATGATACGTTATATTTTATATACTCAAGAAATTTGACATTGAGTTACTTATAGTAAAGTAGAGTGTAGGCCACTCCAGATTTTTTCTAATTTGATTATATTGCTGTTGGTTCATATTTTTTCAAACACATTTTTTTATTATTTCCTATTTTTTTACTTCTGGTTTTACAATCATAACTTTCGTAACAATGAGTATCATCTTCAAACAATACTGAATTTCTTTGATCCTTCACATCTCTGTTGTCTACTTCTTCTGTTGAGGATGGTATGGTGCCAAAAGTATTGAGAGCGTGAATTTTATTTTCTTTTTGTGATTTTAAATTTTAACTTGAAATTGTAATACAATATTTGTTAGATGTTCATTTTGTATACCTGGCATTATAAATATTATTACACTTATTTAATCTATCATAATTTATAACACAGTCAATCCATTCAAATGACTTAAAATGGTTTATTTTATCCAGATTGGTTTAATGAGGAAAGGGGTTCTATTAATTGAAAGCAAACCTGAAGAGATATTGAGGAAGACAAGAAAAGAAAATCTTCAAGATGCTTTTCTCTCTCTTTCTTTAGCGCAGGAGAGCGTGTCATCACTTCAAGTTCCTACACAACAGAGAGTATTCATAAATGTCTTTGAACATTTTAAAGAAATATATTTACTAATAGAGAATATCAATAAAGCTTCCAGTGGATTTAGAATGCTAGATTTCGACATTAGATTTTGATTTATGAGTATTTATTTAAGATTGACATTGTTTTTCAAACTGGAGAACATGTATTCATGACGAAATATTACATTTTGCGATATCTTTACCATTACCAGAGCTATTATCTACACTGTTAATCCTGCACATTGCATAATAATTATTCTATGTGGGGTAAAATCAGCAGCTTTTAAATACATGAATATATATAACAAGTTATTTCTAACATTAATAAAGTAGCACCCAAGCTTCTTAACATCCGACCAAACATTACAACCCCTATTCTGAACCAAATTATTTTTTATTTTATTTTCTTTCCAACTAGTATAAAAATTGAACGATTTGAGTAAAATATGCAGTTTAGAGATAAATAATTTTTCAGATTTCACTTTATTGATTTTCGTAGAGAGTCAAGTAAATATAAGAAATTAATTAAGAAACATCTATAAATTTGGTTTTAAGTTATACTATTCTTCTGTTTCTTTAAAGTAAAGTTGCAAATATTTTTTTGTTTATAGAAAGAAACATTAATTGAAATTAAAATTTAATTAAAACGATTGAAAAAATATTTTATTCATTTTCCATAAAAGAAACAGAAACCTCAGTTATGAAATATTAATTTTATTTATACAATACCTTATAACTTTATACAACGTTTTTTCTATTTAATTGTATTTACAGAAACTGAATCAGTGTATCTAGTAAAGAGAAACATTGAAAGAAAGTAGTTTTTGAAATCCTGTTTGTTTTCAAACTCTTCGATTCTGTAGAGTAACTCTAAACTGGTTACTTGAAGTAGCGTTTTCATATCTAACAAAAAATGATTAAACATCAAAAATATCAGCCCCTACCATTTTTGAAGTTCATTTAATAAATTATATTTCCTAAAATTATAAACTGAAAGAAACATCATTCTTATTCATATTATAACAATAACCCGTCATATCTCGTAAAGCATTGTTGTAGACGTTGGACCTGTTTGATACGTTTTGCTTCTTTCAATAGGAATTCATGTTCCATTTTCAGTCCCACTTGTAGATGTAGATGAAAAACCAGTCGGGCGTTTATAATAACGGTTCACGTGGAATGGCGGGTTTTTGTAATAATATGAATAATAATAGTATTTAGTTCAGTCCAAAATAAAATCTATTAAATCGTCTTAAAAGATTGTTAGGTCTGAAGACGCACAAGTTACGAAACCAGTTAGACATCTACAACAATGATTCACGAGGTGTGACGAATTTTTATAATAATTTGATGTTTACTAACCTCTGTGGTACTAAAAATATGAATGTATTTACTATTATTATTGGTATTGTTCACCATTTTGGGCATTTTTAACAGGTATATCATCCTAAAAGAAGTATTGCTATAAAATCAAATCTAACAGGAAATTATAACTGGAATAAGCAACGTTTCCTAGCTCAATTGAAGAAAAATATCGCTCAACAGAAAAGAAATTCAAGGTATGATTCAAGCGTAAATTAGGAAAATCATGTTTCAAGAAATCAGAGTATATTTTTTTTTAAATATTGATTATTAGATTTTATTCACAATAATGATTATATATTAAAATCATTTTAATTTGATTTAACTAATTGCTCTGTTTAGTTCAACATAAATATACTTTTCACTTCATAAATACTCTGTTTGAACTTATCAGCTAACTAATTGGACTGCTTATTTATAAATAGATATACTTGTTCCATGTTTTTAAATGATTGAAAATATTGCACACAACTTCTGATTTTAAGTTCGGAGATCACAATAGTTTGACTGTCTGTTTCAGAAGATCAGGAAGTTATTTTGCATTTATTGGCTGTAAAGTTAAACAAAGTGTACTATTTACTTATAAGGTGAAAATTAAAGAAACTGATGGCCATATAAGAAATTTTTGTGAAAACAAAAGAAAATAAATTGAGTTTCAAACATTAAGTGTACTTCTTCAGGTTACATCTGATTATGAGGAAGGTGACAGATGACTTTTATAACGAGATGTAACATGAAGAAGTGCACTAGGCGTTTGAAAAGCGTTATTTTCTTAATTTAAGAGACTATGTGTTTCAGTTGTTACATTTATTTTGTTTTTCCTTAGCATTACGTTGCTGGCATTGCTGCTTCCAGTCATACTGACAGTCCTAGTCAATATTCTGCTTCGCTCCGAACTCGCCGATATTCCTGTGGGACTTGTCCTCAGTCAAGCCACCCGCTGTCCTCTCCCCAAAGAGCACCAAGCTCCTCAGTGTCAACTTGACCAGTCTTTCGCCTGCTGTTTCCTCTCTTTCATTCCAAACGACAAACTTCATCTGGTAATTAAAGCAGCTTTATACTATGACTAAATTAGCAAAAATAATACTCCACCCAAACAGTGCTTTACCCAATATTATGCTAAGTACATTTTACTTCATGCCTTACACATTACTGTTTCATTTGGTTAACGTTGTACATTTTGTGTATTGAGAAAATACAATTTTCAAGTACTAACACTGGGATATTAACATTTTACACATATCTTTTGGAAATAACGTATATTCTTTATTTACTTTCAATATTTCTTTATTGTCATTGTAATTTTGTCCTTACCAGGGGATTTTTCATTTTTCATTATATCTATGGAATTTACAATTTTTCGGCTCAGAATTAAAGAACCTTCATATATTTATTTTTAATAGAGACTTCACTATTTTTTTCTATTGGTTTTTACAGAAATTACAGGTTTTTTTAAATTTACAATTTTTTCGTGGCAGAAGTGAATAATCTTCATTTTTTCTTTGGATCAGGGGTGCTCAATATTCATATGCAGTACTATATATACTTAATACTATATATATATATATATATATATATATATATATATATATATATAAATATATATATTGGTATAAATAGGCAGCAGATCCTCTTTTAAACAAGTATCATTAAAATTAACCGCAGTCTCGGCATTCACGATCTTAAGACAGAGATTCGATCCTACGAACTAACCTCCTGCTAACAGGGTTCAACTGGAAAAGGAGTTGGCCAAGTGACATGTTAAATTAAAATCGATGACTCATGCTTAGTCATTGCTATTAATAGATTAAAAGGATTAGTACAGGTTAATATAAAGAGAAGGTCAAAGGTCAATAAAGAACAAGAAACAAGCGGTTAGAATAAAAGAGTTGAAAGGTCATCAGTATAACTGGACTAATAGGTAATAAATAGATTAGTTGAAAGGTCAACAGTATAACTGGACTAATAGGTATTAAATAGATTGTTGAAAGGTCAACAGTATAACTGGACTAATAGGTAATAAATAGATTAGATAGGTAATATATATATATATATATATATATATATATATATGAGTTCTTTAGAGTTTCTTTAGTTGACTGTTGTCCCTCCGTCAATTCACTTCTTCTCCTGAGGACGACCGCCATTACGGTCAAAATATTGAAAAGTGAGTCTTTGTTATGTTTCAGTCTATGTGTCACTGTTTATTTTAAGTATATATATATATCAAAGATCAAACCAGAATAAGAGATGAGAAAACAAGACTAAGATCTTTCAACCGTAACAAGCGGTCTTCGTCAGAGTCAAAAACCTAACTGAGTCAGAAAACCCATTTCTTATAGTGGTTTGATCATTGATTGTTATTTCACGTGTTTATTTGGAATTTTATATATATATATATATATATATATATATATATATATATATATAATTATATATATATATATATATTATATAATATATATATTATATAATGTTGTCTAATAACACGTATATAAAGTACTATTGTTTGAATTATATAGTTACATGTGTTTACTGTCATTTCTCTGCACATATGTTTATAATATAATACCAAGGGTTGTATGAGTTACATTACAAAAAATAATTTACAGAACAATATTAGAGAACGAAATACTTTTAAAACTTTATTCTTGTTTTTATAATTTTATTTTTACACTCTATGCTTTTAAGAATTAATGCTGTAATATGGTAGGTCATACCACATGGAACATTGGAATATAAAAAATGAATCCCTATGATAAATGTCATTGGGTTGGTATTCTATATATGGTTAGATTCTTGACTGGTTATACATTTTTTTTGATGTCATTATTTTTAATCCTAAGTTTATTTTAATCGAATGAATGAATCAGATTTATAGATATTTGCGTATTTATACTCAGCGCACATGATATCTTTTCCACTATATTTTCATACCTCGCTGCTTCTTTTTTTTTGCATTATTACAACTGACTTGTTTATTAATGGGGAGTTCTGGTTAATCACTTGTTTTTTTAACTAACCTTGGAAAGTGGTGCATCAGGAATCATAAACATGTAATTAAATAGCAAACAGTGTAATTCAAGTAATGAAAAATCTAGTAACTTTAGACTTTAAAAACCAATCACAATTTGTAAGCAATTTTTTTTCTATTTAACATAATATTTATGTAAGATTTTATATATATATATGATGTAATTTTTTTTTTTTGAGGTTTGAGGTCGAATGATTTTAAACTAGTCCTTTTACCGACGTTGCGACATATATTTATGTCATCTTCAGGGCTACAACATTAATATATGTCGAAATCGTCGGCAAAAGGACTAGTTTAAAGTCATTCGACCTCAAAACTAAAAAAGAAAAAAATTAATTCATATAAATAATTGGGTCAAGTTAATTAAAACAATCACATTTGTATAATATATATTTATTATAAATAATATTATAATATATATATATATAAGACATAGATAAAAGAAAAGGAAAAATTAAATATATTATAATAATTCTACAGAATTTAAAAATGTACTGTTTTATAACTAAGTATTTGGCATGAAAATGTTAATGTCAATATAACAATCCTAAGGACGTCTAAATACAAAATAACTTTGTTTCTCCAGATATGTCTAGGTGTAGGCATAAAAAACTGCTGTTTTGCTGTATAAGGTACTGTTAGACTCGTATAAAGTGCTCTATGTATAAAATTGTTCTATGAAACCACATTAAGAACTCACTCAGAGAGGTTATGCAGTGTTATCATTACTTACACCTTTCCTTCACTCTAATACAAGGTTAAATTAATATCGAATTTACTAATCAATTAAAACTATTCTCACTTAAAATGGTTTCAGCTACTTTAGCGTAATAATTGCTTTATAACAATTATATATTTTTTCAAGTATACCTTGTAGTTTTTTTTTTGTAAAGCGATTCCTAAGAAGCGGTTTATTGTTGCCATCTTGTATTAAATAAGATCTAGATCCTTGAGCCTCCTTAACCACTCTTCCTTTTATCCTTGTTTATCACTTAAATCTCTTGTAAAATATATTTCTCATTTGGTTCTATAGGAGGAAAATATGCAGCTCATCGATTGAAGCAATGTTATTGAACAATTTTCCTGTTTGGAGGAGATAGGTCTCGGTTAGGTTAGATTAGGTTATAGTGGCAGTCCCACAAGGGACACACATAGTCCGTACATTTGTGATACCACACAATGAAAATTCTACTGCATTGGGAGTTCTAATTTTTGCCTAGCTCAAGAGTATTTAGATTAGAGATCTTTAAGAAGTCTGATGTCGTACGTTGTAACGAATCATATATATATATATATTATAAACTAGAATTTAAAAAAAGAGAACACATAGAAAGGAAACCACTGAACTCACTACTATATTTCGATGTCCTCGTCTTCAGGAAAAGAAGTGAATCGCTCCAAAGGCTGATAACGACTGACTTGGCGTTCGAACTGAAGCACTCAAACAGTGTAGCCAACTTTCGGAGGTAAAGGTAGACAGGGAAGTTAAAGTAAATAAAAGCCAAATAAAAATTAAAAAATGAAAACATTTAACTAAAATAAAATTAAAAGCTGATAACAACTTTAAAAAAAAAAAAAAAAAAATCAACGATTGAGGTTAAGCCCAGGAGCCGATCTACCGCCCAGAAGACTAATATATATTTAGACTATATATATATTATTAAAATGAGCAGCGGCTTCTGCATTGACCAGTTTCTTGTTGACACTCTCTAGTTTTCGTATCACTTTGCGGTGAGACTCTGAAACTGGTCAATGCAGAAGCTGCTGCTTATTTTAATAACATATGCTTAAGGGAAGACCTGCTGCCATTGTACACAAATATATATATATATATATAATGTTTCCATTGATTTAGCTTTACCTCTGATCTATATTATTTTATATTCTATTTTCTCGCTCTATTATCAATCCGTTTTGATAGTTCTGCTTTCGTAGTAGAGTGATTTTAATTTGTACTTTGTGACCTTTATGTTGAGGAATAAGTTAATTTGTTTTTAGTGTTAGATTATTTATTAATTTTAACTGGTCCAAGATCGTGGAAGCTCGTCTCCACGTAGTCCACCTCGGGTGTATCTTGGAGGTTTGTTTGCCTCTATCTTAGGATATAGCTTGTTGTTTTCCGAGATGCGGCGAAAGAGCTTTCACATTAAAAGGCATCATACTCGGGGCCGACTGCTTAACATCTTCTGCGAGGGACGAGAGATTGTTCTAAGGTCGACGCTTTTTTCTACAAAGGACTTAGTTTTTAAGGGTTTTGCCCTTCTCAGCGAAGCCATTAGTTTAAGGGCCACGTTTGTGCCACCTCCTCACAGGCAGTACTATTCCAAAGGAGATTATTTCTCACTATTTTTTGTAAAGTTTCGTATTTGGAAACATAAACTGCTTCATTATTTGTATTATTCCCGTAGCTATCTTTTTTTTAAGTGTTACAAGTTCAATCTAGTTAGCTACATGAATCTTACATAATGAGATAATATAGGGAATTAGGAGTTAAGGTATCAGTACTCATTTGTTGCGATGATCTACGTATGTCGTTGCCATTTATGCGACAGCCTTTTATCTTCAATGTTCACAATACTTTTCTGAGAAGCTTAATCTAATGTTTCGACATCATATTTTTGTTCTTGCTGATGCTTAGCATCCTAAAGCTGATGCTCTGTGATCTAAAAGTGTAAACAACTCCTCAATCATACTCCAAATTAGAAGGGCTGGTACAACGACTCTTCCATTTATCCTTGTATTAAAATCCACTTTTGATAGTGGAATCATCATATCATACACATTAGCAATGGGCTTCAATTCTCAAATTTTACAAGCCTCCAATGAATGACTAAGGATCCTAAAAATGTTGCATCATGAAGAAAACAGTTATCTAATTCCATCTGTTACATAATGCGCACAAAAATTACAAACCTATTATTTGGATTTTTTTCTATTAATAATGTGCACACTCTATAGTAGCTATGAAGAATTAATTAATTTTAAGGAGTCTCTTTATAATGATGATCGCAACAAATACATTTTTTGAATCATCCCTATTGAAGGAATTTATATAAAATTAATGTAAAGAATTAAATTTATTTACATTGTGATATATGAAACAAGATTTCAGTTTTACAAGCGTCTTCGTCAGAGTCAAACTGAATACGAGTACAATTCAGTTTCAGTTCTTTTGATCAAATTGAGTTCGACTTTGACGAAGACCGCTTGTTAAAGTAGAAAGATCGTACTGTGGTTTGGACGTTGATTTTTATTTCACGTGTTTATTGTAAAATGTTGTTAGAAATATTATATGTAGCCAGATTACTTTTTTATAAAGTTGAATTATATGCAAATATAATGAATAAAAATATGATAAAAGTAAAGTTGTTTTTGGAAAGTAAACTTTTTAGTATGTATTTAAATATTTATTCGAATTAGTAAAATTAGTATCCTGAAGATGTACACATGGATGGTTGAAATATCGTGTCAATAGTATTTATAGGTGGATGATTGTATATATTTGACCTTTCTAATATATAGAACATTAATCAAAATAATGCTTCTAAAACAAAGTCATAAGTCTATTACAATTTTGAAATAGAGAAAAAAAAATTGAGTATAATTAGTAATTTGAACAATTAAAACATGGATGATTTATTTGTACGCTATAACAATGTTTATATTTAATAATCTTGAATATTAGTTTATGTTCATGTAGTTGCTAGGTGTTTTATTGTAATTATCTTATATAGTAAGGTCTTTTAAAAAAAAAGTAATTTATAAATGCATTACCTTGATCCGACAAGTATTTCTGTTACCGGAATTATTTAATTAATGAAAGTATATCCATGCAGGAAATAACGAATATATTCGAGGTCAGGCAATGATTTCCTGAATTAGTTAATGAGTTTATCATATCCAGAGCTCAATACATTTTGTAGAATTGTGCTATATAATCTTTTTAATTCTTCTCTTTTATTTTTCGTAGGTCAAATTTTGACTTAAACCAAGTGAGACTAGTGTCTGCCGTATCTGTTTGTCAATTGATAGTTAGATAGATTAATATAATTCTTTTGTTTTAAATTATAAACATGTTACCTACATGAAAATATTTAACTATTTTTTGATTCTTGCAGAAACAAATTAATCTTTTTGGGATTGATCAATCAATGTAATTAAGTATGCTTTCATTGTGAAGAGAATTACCTAGTTTATTTGCGAATTCCAGCTTTAGAGCAGAGATTTCGTCAGAAAAAAGTTCACACTTTTCGAAACATTTCTTTTGAGATTAATAAAATCTTTTTCTCTACTGTTTGATAAATTCTGCATAAAGCGCTGCAGGATTATCAATTCTTATATTGGTCATGACGTAATTTCAATGATCAGAAATCAAGTTGGTAACTTTAAAAAGAGTTTTGAAGATAAGAAAGGCCTTAAGTTTACTATGTAGCATGCAGTAGATCAGCAAATTAACTTTTAGATGTCAGTGTCAGAGGAGAAAGTGAAAAAAATTCAAATATCAGTTAGCAGGAAACTGTAAAATACAACTATTTTTATGCAAAAAATTTAGCGTTACAAAGGTGGAGCAATAAAAGAATTAACACATAAGACATATAAAACAGCGACAAACAGTGAGGCATTTGACATTTATATCAATAAAACAAATCAAGGATTTTTTCTTAGCAATGGCTACTCTAATGAAATCTGGATGAAATTCTAAACGAATTCTACAAAACGAAAACTCTATTCAAGAAACTTCAGATGCTATAAGGAAGCATCTTACTGTAAAAAAAGTAGTACAAGCCGGATGATAGAATACTGAAAGCCAAAAAAGAATCAGGTTTAATACAAAAATAATGATGTATACTGTTAGATTAGGTTAGCTTGCAGGCACCGTTCCACAAATACATAGGCCTATTTCCATGAGCATAAAAAAAAAATTAGTCCTTCTTGATACCACACAATGAACAATTTTATGCTGGGAGTTCTAAGTTTTGCCTTACTCAAGTGTATTTAGAGTAGGGACCATAAACAAATGTCTAGTATCGTACAGGCTCGGGACCGCCGGTTGAACGTCCTCTCTGAGGGACGACCATCTTAAACTTTTCCAACTCCCAGTTGAAGAATTCGAAGCCAGATTGAGAATCGAACCTGAGAACTAATAGTCCAGATGCCAGCACGCAAACCAGTCGACAACCCAGGGGACCTAGAACAACAATCTGTTTCAGCAACATTTGGTGAAATATTGTTCTTAAAATTTAATTTTAAGTGTTTTGAATATCCTAAGTACACTAAGGATATTTAAATCCATTATACTATGAATTATAATTCAATTGACTATTAGAAATTAGCTTGTGATGCATAGTTCAAAAGGTTTACTATGTATAAATTTAAAAGGCATAATATATTGAGCTTTGGTTAATACTTTTGAAATTTAGTTAATCTATGAAAAAGTGTGGTAATTTCTGTTTAAAATCTATTGGAAAAGATAAGTTCAAAGTCAGAACATGAGTTACAAAAAAATTGAGCTTTTCAATGAAATTAAATTCAGGTTTATGTTTGTAATGTATATTAAATTTAAAATACTTTTATTTCCTTTACTGTTTTGAACAATGGAACTATTAAAAATGAGAGAAAGTTAATAGATGTGATATTTTATTTTTAGAAACATATATTATTTTTTTAAAAAAGAAATTATTTCAGAGTACTTTGTTTGAAATCTATAACTAAATTTGAAAATTTTTGTAATCAAAAAAATTTTAACATTAGATGAAGGTCGTGTTTCTTTAAAACCGGTATTCATTGAAAAAAAAATGGAAGGAAAATTTTTTCTCGACACTAGTAGGAGTTGATCTGAAGGTCAAGTAGAGAAGATTAAAATGAAAAGCGGTAGTTAGGACTTGAAGAAGTGGAAATAACATGTTTCGTTACAAATAATTATAGGGAGGCAACATTCTGAGCAAGTAAAAAAAAAAGAAATCTCTTGTTCTCATAATCCAAAACTTTTTTTTTCACATGATTGTGATAATTACGCAATTAATTTATGCTTTCAATAATTTTGAAAAGTACGAAAATGACCTTGTCATGATCAGTACCATGATAAAAAAAAATGAGAAACTAAAAAATTTTCGAGTAGTCTTCTGAGAAGCCACAAGTACTTTTATTTGAACTGCTTTTGCTAAAAACAAAAACGCCAAACTTATATTACATTATTATTAATTATATATTTTGATGTTTCAATAGAAATAAAGAGAGAATTTTGATGACAATGAATGCAATATTTAATATTTTTAGGTGAGTTACATGAACGATGAAGAAGCTATGAAGGCTGCTCGACGTGGATACGTGACAGGGTGTTGAGTTTTGGTGAAAACTTTACAACAGCGCTGAAGGAACGAATGGAGTTGGGCATGAAGACATCGGAAGGAGCATTGGATCTTGGAAGGCCTAGCGTCTGGATAGATATGACAAGTAAGCTGACAAAAACAAGTTCTTTATTGCACAGCTTTATATGAAGAATGAATAACATTTTTGTGTTCGATGCTAACACTTTTAGACTTTTACCTTTTAGTGCTATTCTATAAGCAGAGAGTGTCGCTCATTTAACATATTAGTTGGTTCCCATTATAGTAATGAGCGAGCCACATTAACGGGGTGATTTTACATTGGGAGTCATAAATTTTGATTAAACCAAGTGTAGTTAGAGTAGGGATTCTTTGCGAATACTTGACATTGTGCGGGCTTGGGACCGACGGATTAACGTCCGATCAAAAAAGAATTGATTTGACATGATAACAAGGAGACTTGAGGCTAAAATATCTAAATTGGTGTCTAATATAATATTGGTGTCTTTGGGAAATATTATGCAGAAGCAATATTTATAAATAAATTGGTTTTTTCATTATTTCAAGTTGAGATTTTAGTTTAAATAGTTTTTTTCAATTTCGGACTTTATTTTAATTTCGTTGTATTTTCAACCAGTTTTAAGTATACTAAAATTTTTTTTCAAAATTCCTCGTTCCATTTTTATGTTCTATTCCTTGTTCTAAACTTAGTCTTTAAGCAAGGAATATAACATAACTTTTTAGTAAAAGATATTCAAAATTGCTTAGAAAATATTCAGATCAAAATATTTTAAAAACAAATTATTTTAGAGTCATCTAGAAAGAAATATTAGTCATTTGCAAATATTGTTCTGTACAACTTTTATTTGAAACAGTTTTCTCTGTTTGATCATCTGAACCATCCTAATTTTTTTTTTTAAAAAAAAGTCAAATTTTATGGATTTTATAAATTTACCTGTTAGTAATTCAGCTATTGTTTCCGAAAAGTTTTGTATTAATTTTTGTTACTTCAAAGTTTGTTATGTTTCATTTCTTTCTATTTATTTCTGTGGGTGAAATTAAAATTCGTAAAATTTGGTACTATAACATAATTAATGGTTGAAGTTATTCTTCTTAAATTTACTTAATAATTGGAAAGACATCCATACTGGACACAATACAAATTCAAAATCGAAGAAGAGTAACATACAGAGTAAAGAAATACACTTACAAACTGAAATTTTCGGGCAATCCTTCTTCAGGAGAAAAGAGAAAGGAAGACCAAACACGTTGTAGACGCAACGGCAAGTAACATAGGGTTACTTATTCTCCTTTTCACTTTTCTCCTGAAGATGGATAGCCCGCAAATTTCAGTTTGAAAATGTGTTTCTTTACTCTGTGTGTATTCTTCTTCTATTTTGAACTCGTCTTCTTAAATTTATGTGTATAACTATATATTCATAAATTTCCTTTTTAATGTTAGTAAGAAATATATTCATTTTTATTTTTCGTTTTTGATATTTTTTGCCATTGGTACATTAGAATTCAGAAATGACCAAATACGTATACCTAGTATTTTAAACATAAAACAAACTGCTACATTAATTATCATTATTTAATAGAATGGAAAAGGCTTTTCTGTTAATCCAATAATATCGTAAGTTGTCAGAATTATGGCATTACAGAAGTAAGTGATGGTATATTTTTTTTTATTAAGAACTCTATCTTTGATTCCATTTACATGTTTGTGCCTGAAGTCATAAAGAAAAGAATTCTAATCGTTGACCTTGTAAGAAAGATCATTGATCTTGTTTATTAGTCTAGAGGAATTGGATGACTATTCATGCAATGTAATAGGATTACATTCTTTGATATCAATCTTTGATTCAGGGAAGTAGCATAGCTCTGTCAATTCGTCTTATTATTCTCCGTGCTTCCTTTGATGGTAGATGACCGTCGGTGTTTTCAATAAAGTTGTTGGATTATATAACTCTCTACAGCTCCATTAATGCAAGGATAACTGCATAATAGGATCATTTGCATATTTATTCTTTTGTTTTTTAAACAATGATTCTTACTATATGATCTGTAAGCTGAAAATGTAAACTCCAACGTAATTTTTTTTGCGCATTCAAATTATGTCTATTTTACGTTTTGCTAAATCAGTTAGTATTAATAAAACCGTACATGTATATATAACTAAAGCTATAGCTAGAAAACATTAAAAGAGACTAGCAGTCATGTTTCTCGATCATTTCGGTAGTCTTGCCATCTTCAGGGGTGAAGAAAAAAAATAAATTTAGAATATATATTGAAAGAAGCGAAACTCTCAGATTATTGATAAACATTTATTAAATCATCATTTTTGGACAATCTGTCTGAAAGAGAAAAGAGAGTAGGAGATCAAGCATGTTGTTGGAAGTAACCGACAGTGCTGCCGCGAGTGTTCGGTCTTGAAAGAATGAAGTAGAGACTTGAAACTAAAATTAAGATAAGGAGTACAAGGTCGATAATAGAAAATGAATTAAAAGAATTTGGAGAAAAATGACTGAATTAACAGGACTTTGAGAAATGTTAAGTACAGCAAAAAAAATAACATTTATAAAATATAAGTTTATTAATAATGAGCAAAAATTAAAAAAAAAGAATAAATAATAAAAAAATCACCGGATCCCCGAGGGTTTTTTCAACTCTTTTAGGAGGTCGTTACCTCATTTTCGACTATTCTCGTATGGCCAGGTACTCATATGGTCAGATAGCCTTGATGCTTCAACTTCGGTTAAGAGGTTGATGTTATTGACTTACTAACTTAACATAAAGTTGGATCATTATCTTTTCAGGCCTTCTTGGAAATAATCGAAAGATCGTTATGTATAATACATATCAAAGATATGTGGGTATATACACATTCTCGATGAAAATACGATCTAAAACGGACAAATAAAGTTCAATGTAGGCAAAGAAACATGGAGAAGTTAACACACAGTTACAGTATCTGATTAAGACAGTACTTCTTAAGTAACTTAAGTACTTCTTAAGTTTGATTAAGAAAGCAATTTTGGGGATTAGCATCCACTGGTATCAGGGGTTTAGTAATATTTCTTGTTCTCTCGGGATTGTTCAAGTGGCTCAGTGAAAGAGAATAATAGACTTACTTTCTTTTGTAGATCACAAAGGGCCAGTTTAGTGCTTATATGGGTTCTCTTGTTTGATGGCCACCATAACCTAATATAAAGTCTTTGTAAGAACAGCTGCTGTTAATAATTATCTGAATTACCTTTCGAATTTCTTCAAAGATTATAAATTCAAATTATCAACAAAAAAATTTTAGCGGTATTATATTTATAGGAAATTGAAAGAATAAAATAAGATACGGTAATTTAAATAAATAAATGGTAATTGAGTAGGTGACCCCCTACAAGGTCCTCAGTTTAAGGACTACCTAGTTCACGTATGGGCTCGGTCGTCCCCCTCCGAAGAGGGAAATACCCATTCCCCGTAAATAAATGGTAATAAATAATTAGTATATCAATAATATTTTCACCTAA
Organism: Hermatobates lingyangjiaoensis; assembly: GCA_026182355.1. Lineage (NCBI taxonomy): Eukaryota > Metazoa > Arthropoda > Insecta > Hemiptera > Hermatobatidae > Hermatobates > Hermatobates lingyangjiaoensis. Next base: position 1,646,515 of record JAPFBL010000882.1, read on the forward strand.
CCAAAACTGGAGGAACCATGCAAAATATGGAGGATGGTGGAATTATACGTGCCACTCAACAATTGTTAAATTTATGCGAGGCATACATTTATTATTGCCTTTAAGGTAACATGTATTTATTTAGTGGTTTTTAAAAATCATATTAAGGTGTATAAAAAAGTTAAGGCGTGTTAAAGTTATTTAAAGTGTATTAATAGCTTGAAGATGACTAATGAATGATTAAAAAACAATTCCATTAAGAGAAAGATCTTACTGATGAACAGCTAAGAATTAATCACACAATCTTCCTCTAATGTCTTACCAAATAACCTACAGGTATTTTTTTCCCAACAGATCTCTATAATGACATTAACAGTTTATTGATCTAAGCTATGCTTGTTTTTTTTTCACTTTTTCATGGTGTAATTCTGGAGAAGAGGACATTTTTGTGAAATTAGAAGTTACTATAGTGAAAATTAAGCGATTACCTTCTTTTTGCCTTTTCATGCTTTTACATGAAAGTAATAAAAAAAAATCAATTAATTATTCATAAATACAAAGAAAATAAAAGTTGAAAACAAAAAACAAAGAATAAGTTGTAAAGACCTCATTGTCTAAGAATTATTTAAAGTTGTATTACTTCTTAACCACTTGAGTTCTTCGGCAATGAACTGTTTCAAAAACCAATATCATTTATTAATATTTTCTTAACATTATAATCATTTCATTGATTTTAAAGTTAAGTATGTTTATTGGCACATTTACGTGCCAATACGTGTTGTCGATAACTTTCAAAGGCAAATTTTGGGTTTGCAGTTATGAGTTACGTTTCATTACTCACCTTTAAAAATTATGACTAAAAAGTTAATTTAATAACAGTTCTAACTGTTGAAATTTTATTTCGTTTCAATAAGTTTTATGTTTGTCACTTATATAATAAAAAAATCGAATTTTCCATTTCACATATATTTTTTTTAAATATTTCATTTTTATTTAGAAATTTTACATTATAACTATTAAAAATAAATGTTTTTGCTTAAATTGGTTGCCAAAATAATTTGTTTTCAGATCCCTGGATTGCAGAGACAATCAACTCGTCAATAATGTTTGCGACTTACAAATTCATGCAACACGTTGTCAATCAATTCAACAATTCTAGACGAGCCAGTTTCTATCCAATACGGGTCAGTATATACTTAAATTAATTTAAGAAAATAAATACAACAGTTATTTTTGTTATTAAGAGTAATTTTTTTTTAAGTATGAAGTTGATGGAATTTATTTTATTCACACTCAGTTGGAAGACAATGGTCTGGGTAATTGTTAAAAATTTTAATCTGACAGTTCAGATGTCATTTATAAAGAATTTTTTTAAAGTCGAATTAATTTTGAAGAAAGTGAGTTCTTCAACAAAGAGCTATCAGAAAAGGTTATAGTATTAAATACAATATGCAGTGGGGTGATTTATATCGAGCCATCGGGGAGGTGATGAACAAAGCAGTGACACCCTCAGCTTTGAAGAATCTCTGCATTCACCATGAATCAAACTTGTTGAGCTTTTGGCTTCCCATGAAAGTGAGGTTGGGTCAATTGCACTTTTGTATCCATAAACCCATGATTCATCACCTTTATGATCCTTCACAAGATATTTCATTATTTCTAATAAGCTAAATATTGAAGTAGACATTTCATTTTCATCAATATGTATGCCTTTGCAAGTCTATATGCATAATTTCATGAAGTATGTAGTATTTTAAATTATTTTTCAAACACTGACAAGGAAGGTTATAGAATCAGTCTAGAAGTCTGTGATGTTAAAATTAATCTTTGTTATTTGGTATAATATGGTAATTATATGATAATAATTAAAATAGTCAGTTCTAGTAGTAACAATACCAATATACTTTGTTACTAAAATGAACAGTAAACAAGAGACTGAAACAGTAGTAAATAGAAGAATTATGACTGGTTGTGGGGTTTATTAAGCAAACCTTAAATGAAATGACTGCCAAGTTAAAAAACCTTTCTAAAGCAATAGTGATATATTTTGCGAACACATGAACATTATGCAATGTCACATAAGCATTTTAACAATTTCGAAAGAAAAATAATTTAGAAGATACAACGTCTGTTCAAATAATACACAGAAAAATGATAAAATACAAAATGTACTACTTAGAATTTACTGATTTGGATCTATCCCAATGGTTTTCCACTTGTTTAAATAGTCCTGGTACGGTTATTTTGAAATGTTTTTCACCTCATTTATTAGTTTTGCCTTAATATAAGTATTTATGACAAATCTACTTCTTTTCAAGGGTTTTTTAAGTTTGAAAAACGAGTACAGTGATTGAGCATTTTGCCAAAACTTACCAGTTTTAATGGCCAAACGGGCTGGGGCGCTGTTTTAATGATAAAACCCTATCTTCAATATTTCCGGTTTTTCGGATGGATGTTGTACCTTAGACGTTATTGAACTTTAACGTAGCAGATCTGGTTTACTGTGTAGCTTTCGGGGAGGTGATCAACAAAACGAAGGACATCCTCAGCATTGAAGAAAACTCTCTGCATCATTTTCACATAGTTCAAACTTGGCGAGCTTGTATCAATTGTACCTTCGTTTCAATTTCGCATGCATAAACCCATGATATTTTCCTGATATAAGTTTTCATGTCCTTCTATACTGTCAAATAATAATGGGATTTTTGTTACTCTGTCACCAGGAGTGACAAAAACTCTGCAGCTTTGTAGTGTGTATTCAGTTTGTTGATCAAAATTTAGTGATTTTGAAGATCCTACTGATATTCGGCATGTTCAGGAGGTTTCCTGGCGTCCATTTTCTCACACTAGGGTTTAGCTTTGTCAATGTGTTGATGCTCATATTCTTCTATGCAGACTGACCACCCTTTAAACGTTCATTTCACTTGAAACATGCCGTACAAACATAGCAGCATTATCGTACCTTTCTTAAGCACATACAAAGTTTCAGATGCTGATTTTTAAGTTTAATGTAAAATTTTAAAAAAAGTCGTTTCTCCTTCAAATCATACATTCGAAAATCTACAAATAAAGAAATTGCAGTCCACTAAAAACCACTTAGCTATAGTACAAACGGAAATACCTTTAACGGGAAATGGCGTTAATTAGTTGACTTTCAGGAGCTAGCTACACCAAACGGATTTCCTTGAAACTAAACAGAGATGCTCACGTCAATCACTCCGCATATTAAGTGAACAAAACTCATGTATAAGGCTTTTTTAGAAGAAGTGAATGATGAATTGAGAAAAAAAAAAGAATATAATTTAGGAACCCTGTTGGACTTGTGACATTTTGTAATTCATAAAACCTAGAAGAATAGAATGGTTAAGAAATATACGGATGAGTGATACAATTTGCTTTCATTTTGAGAATGACTCAAGAAGTATTATTTCATACAATGTTTGGCAGAAAAAGAAAAAGAAGAGAATTTCTTAGATGAAATTGATTCTATGATGCAGAAGAGGATCTTGTAAATAATGGTCTAATGAACTGGAGGACTAAATAAGAAGAAGGAAAGAATAGTGTAATGAGAGAGCAGCCAATGCTACAACTCTCCTTCGGCTGTAGTTCTCTAGAAGTAATTAGCTACACAACAAAACACACTTAAGACGCCATGTTTAACGTATAAATCGTAATGAATTAAGCATCAAAGTAACCTTTTCAAAAGTAGAAGAAATTGAGGAGTTAATAATACAAATTTTGGCTTTGACTCCGATACTGAAATTTTCAATGACCGACTCTGTGTACATCCAAATAAAATTAGTTTTTTCTATAAAATAAATTTTTATAAACTTTCAGTAGCTTAATTTTCATTAATAAACATCCATAAAAAAATGCCAATACTGAACTACAACATAAAGTTATTATTTAAGGAAATCGACTCCTGCTCTAAGACTCTGCTTCTAGGTTAGTTAAAGTTTGTTTAACATAGGTGTCAAACTGATGTTATCTGATAAAAAATGCCTTAAAATTGTTTATACTACAGGAATACTTTCGTTTATACAAGCTATATGGCCTGATATCATTTGTTTCATCTCTTAGTGATTTTTAGTGTAATAATTTGGCTAAAAACTAACGCATTTGCATTTTTTTTATGAAGATTAAAAAAACTAAAATATTTAAAAAAGGAAATTTAATATCAGAATAAAGAGTAATTAAAATATGCAAAAAAGAAACCGTGAAAAGAAGAATGAGATAAAAATAAGCAATAAATTGAAGATTTATGGAATGATAAAAACAAGTTCAAAAATAGCAGTTGGCATTTATGAGGTCAACAAGTTATTAAACTAACCCAGGGAACACACGCAGTTTTTAGACCCTCAACTTTGAGCTTCTTCTAATGAGATTACTCAGAATCAAACAGGTTTTTCCTCCTTTTATAATTTTGTACCTCTTTAACAAGAATCCTTTTTTTTTAAAGTGATTCACTTTTAAAATTTTCAGAGATTATTATGAGAATTATTAATTTAAAAAGTCTTATTCATTAACTCCGTTGATAATAAATGAATTTTACCTGATTCGTTGGAGTGTAAACCTAGTTAAATTAAGTTGGTATCCAGATGGACTTCAAACCAAATGTTTTAACTCCTTCAAAATTATTGTTTCATTATCATTAATTACTAAATAAAAATGTTGCTGCTTGATAGCCAATGCGCAGCTTTGACTGTTGGGCCATTAGGCGACGTGCTGACCTGTAAAGGTGACATTAACGTGAAGTCGGTTGACATGTTGACAGGGTCAAAACTGAGCAGGCATTCAAGTTCTGGGTATCCATTGACTCGTGATGGCAGAGAAGACACTCTGGGGTTGGTAGATCACCAGTGCGGTACTGCTGCCCCTCGAGGTAGTCGTGACCAGTCTTCATATGGAAAATAACCAAACATACTGCTCTTCGCAAGTTTGTGTCGACGGTTCCTTATGATGCTAGGCTCTCCAACCTCTTGCCAGTATAGTAAACCACTGTTTGTTCCATTGGCTGATTATTGAGCTGGTGCGTTCTTCTGCTGCTTTGAGCAATGCCAAGTAGGTCAGTTGAGGAAGACTGGTCCATTGTTTTGCCAGGTTATCAGCAATTTCATTACCATTGATGTCTACATGGCTTGGTATCCATTGGAACTATAAATCCCATCCATTGTTCAATAGAATATTCATTTGCTTCCTGTAGTTGATGGTTCATGTGGAATCTGTTTGAGACTATCGGAAAGATTCTAGATTGCACACTGAGAGACTACAAAAAATACAGCCCTACTCGGTAGGTTTATTTTCAGGAACGGCAGCTACATGACGATCCCATTTCCTTAGAGAGTCTCTAACTGCCAGAAAAATGTAAAATTAAGGGCAGTAGTAGCAGCTTACGTTTTTTCAGAACCTAGTAATGATGATCCATCAGTGTAAATGTGGAGTCATCCTCCTATATTTATAGATTAACATATTATAGTCATTTCGGATAGCAAACAGAGATGTACACATCAGTCGACGAGTGCCTCTTATGCTGAGCACTTCAGCTACCTGAAATATTTTCCGTATACTTTCTGTACTATTTTCTTTATGCACTTATATATAAACGTCTTAAGTTTCTATAATAAATTCAGAAATAGGACTAAGATATTTCGAACCCAAAACAACTCTTTCAGAGTAACAGTCGAACTCTGACTCAAACTTCTAACGAAAATTAGTAGATTTTGTTGAATGAGCTTAGTCCCATTTCTGCATTTCTACTGTAGCATAGACGTTGAGTTTGATTGGATGAGTTTACTGAGACGTCTTGATTTGTAAACATATATATTTTTTTAATAAAAAAAATTGAGAGTTAGTTACTAATAGTAAAAAATACGCTGATATTCTCTACTTTTCCCTGATGATAATTTAACAGCAAATTAGATAAGTTTTATGCTTTCATTTCAAATAATTTAAATTCGATGGGTTATTTTTATTAAAAAATTAAATTGTCAGAGTAATAAAAAAAAGAAAACTTTTTTGTAATTAAAGATAACCAAGTACCACAGTTTTTATCTTAAGGATCACATTTGAATATTTACAACTTTAACAAATAATATAAATGATTAATAGATTTAAATAACAATAATAAATCCGATAGAGACGATTGATTAATAATTTAAAGTGAAATATATATTGGAAAAATTAAATTTATGTTTTTATCTTATCGTTGTTGAGTTAGTAGTCCTGTTAAATTTTTTATCGTTTATATATATATATATATATATATATATATATATATATATATATATATATATATATAGTTAAATGTAGAAAAAGAAACATATAGAGAAATCAAAAGCACATACTTAAAGTCTCTAATTTTTGGTTTAAACCGTCTTCAGGAGAGATAAGAGAGGGAAACCAAGCGCACTGGTTCAGAGACGGTTGGAGACCCGTGTGTGCTTTTGATTTCTCTATGTTTCTTTTTCTATATTGAACTATATTTGTCCGTTTCACATTGTATTTCCAACGAAAATATATATATTATAGACTAACATAGAAAGTGCCTATTACAGGTAATTTTATAACTATCATCTAACCGAAGACAGAACTAAAAGGTATTACGTATAATATTTTTTAATATCGAACGGTTAGTAGTAAAAATAGTTTAAAATAAATGTTCTAACGAAATGTAATTCGGTACTGAATAAAAAATTATTTTTAGAATATAATAACTTGTCCCCAAAAGTCTTGATTACATAACCTGACCTTGGTGGCACATGATACTCGTATTCTTGGGTAGGCCATTATTAAATTCCGAACTATCAATCAATTCATTGAGACTGTCCATTTACTTTTAATGAACGAAATTATAATATTAAAAAAGTATTTTTTTTTCATACAGTCCAGCTTTTATTATTTATGAAATATTACACTACCTTAATTTATGACTGAGTTTAGTTGTAATGTTTTTTAATGGAGTTAGTTAGAATAGATTATTCTTTTAGAATTGGAGTAAACTGCTTGTATATTCTGAAGATTTCGATCTTTCAAGTAATAATAACATCACTCCATTTCTAGTTATTCAATTTATAACATTCTATTTTCATAAGCCATTTTGATATTATATTGCTCAATTGCTGAGTAGATAAACATTTAGTTGATCAAACTAAATTTGTTGTCAGTCTGTTTCTATATCGTTATTTTTTCCCTTTCCCTTTGAATATTTCTATCATTCTAATGTTATTCCAATCTTTTCTACTTACTTCAAGTATGTGTGCGTTTCTTTATGTTTAAAAAATAAATAAAATATTTTTTTACAATAAATTGCTGAAGTAAGTGGTAATTTTATATTCAAATCTTATTAATAGGAACTTAAGTTAGCATGCAATTTACCAGTTAATAGTTATTTTTATTTTTTTGTGATTGGTTCACATAAAATGTTTTACTTTGTAAAAGAAAAATATATACATAATTATACCAGGAAAGTAAATACTATATCACCTGCTACAGTACTTAAACAACATCCTTTTCATTCCAATGCTAATTCTCAACACAATCTTAATTCCTAGTCTAATCCATGTGAGAGAATCCGGTAACACTTGTAACCTCTCATCATATCCATTAAGTATGTAAGTTTTTAAGCAATAAATGACTCTTCATTCATAAAAAACAAGGTTTTAAAAATGTTTTAGGTGATAAAGGAGTTAAGATTAGAATTTGTTTGCAGTAATGGAGTGATGAATAATTTAAGTGTGCGAGACCTAGGTTTGGGAGTCAGTAATTCAAGAGAGGTGTTTAAACTATTTGAAACATTGTAAATTCTTACATTGAAATTATTACCATCGCACCATAGCATTTCCACAAATACTTCCACCTGAGGAACTGGCAAAGCATTTGAACACTCTGAACCAACTTAAATGGTTCATTTTGGTTTTCAAAATATCTTCGTGATAATATCGTATGGTGCTCATAAGAATAACTGCGATGAAAAATTCACAAATCCTTCAAATAGTTTAAATCCATCCATGAACCACTCACAGAAGTCACAGATACTTATATTATTCACCACTTTATTCCTGAATAACATTCTAATTCAGGCTTCTAAAACCTAAAACCTTTTGACAACCTTATTCCTAATGAAAGATGTGCATTTTATACCTCAACAAATTAATGTACATGAGGAGAGGTTACAAGTGCTACCGGGTTCTCTCAGATGGATTGGAATATAAATTAGGATTATGTTGAGAATTTGTCCCAGGTTGAGAAGAACATCGTTTAAGTACAGTAGTCAGTAATGTAGTATTTATTTTCCTGCTTCTATTATTTCTGATTTATTGTGTGTATTACAAAGTAACACATTTTATGTTTTACCAACTCAAAAAAAAATAAAAATAATATCTATTAAGTAATAAATTGCATACTAAATTAAGTCCAATTAGTAAGATATTAATATAAAATTACTACTTAGTAAGCTATTTGTTGTTAAAACATATTTTTTAACAGCTTAGTAATTTTAAAACTTAAAATGAACTAATGGAGAAACCAAACTATCAGTAATGGAGAAACGAAAAATAAAATAAAGGAATATGATTGATGATGTAAGGCAGGGTACTAATGGATAGAGCATAATTGCAATTCAATCAATATTAGATTTAAGAAGCATTTTCAAAAGACAAACTTAATTGGCTTAAGTGCTTTTCTTCTTCCATTCATATCAATCTTATTCATGATTTTAAATTGCTTAATTTACAATGCAATGCCTCAAGGTGAGGTTGTCCTTGTCTAACCAAAATGGTTATATATTTAACATTAAATAAAAAATATCTTTTAATATTTTTATACAAAATAAAAATATTTGAAATAGAAATGGTTTTAGAGAAAATCTTATAACACATCGTCCATTAAAAATTTTGTTTTTTAAATTTTTGTATGTGACGTCCTCTAAGATCACAAATTGTGATAAAAAAACTTTAAAAATATATAATTATCTTTCGTACTATAATATTCTGATATTCACCTGTCTGGGACACAGAAGTCCTTCTATTGTTAAATATTTGAGAATTTGGTTCATTTAGGAACTGCAATTTAATAAATTGTAATTATTTACAGTTTCTACGTCATTAACTTTAGCCTTTTTTTTTACCTAGGAGTAAAAGTTTGACTCATTTGTTATTTGGCACACAGTTTTGTTAAGGGCAGTCACCCATATGGTAACTTAGGGTGACACTCATAACTTAGGGTGACACTCATAACTTAGGTGACACTCATAACTTAGGTGACACTCATAACTTAGGGTGACACTCATAACTTAGGTGACACTCATAACTTAGGGTGACACTCATAACTTAGGTGACACTCATAACTTAGGTGACACTCATAACTTAGGTGACACTCATAGCTTAGGGTGACACTCATAACTTAGGTGACACTCATAACTTAGGGTGACACTCATAACTTAGGTGACACTCATAACTTAGGGTGACACTCATAACTTAGGGTGACACTCATAACTTAGGATACACACATTTTAGTTGTGGACAGTCGCTCATAACTGAAGATGACACTCACAACTAAGGATAAACATATTTTCGTTATGCGCAGTGACCTCGAACTTAGAGTAACACTCTTAATTAAGAATCATTAAATTCACACGGTCAATACGTCCTTAAAAACTTAGGATTATAAAAATCTTAAAAATGATACCCTTTCTAAATTCATGCGTTCGAAATAAATAAATCACTGATAGCGGTTTCTCATTTGGTACCCTCCTGGTCAACGGAACTGGAATACCTTAAACATAAAATGACAGAAAAGATCATCAAAAGATCAAAAGATTTTTGATCAAAAGATCAAAACAGAAGGATCATTGGCATTTATGGATACGTTTTACTTGTTAGAATGATTCATATTCATTTTTACATTATACTTAATTCTACCTTATTTTGACCCATTTAAAATAATAAGAGATATTCTGCAATACTGATTTAAAAAATATATGTTTCTATAATTTAACTTTAAAAACCCGTGGTGGTCTACACCGTAGTTTATTAGAGTTTACTACACACAAGTTTACCATTATAAACTCCACAAATCTCGACATTTTTGCTACTAAAGCTTTTAGTAGTTTTAGTCTTTTCAGTACTTGTCTATTATGTATTGCACATGGCCTTTCCATTTCAGCGTTAATGTCAAATATCACACCGAAAGCTTAGAAGAATTGTTCACTTTTAATTGAACGTTGATTACTTCAAGCATCAAACTGACAATGACTATACTGACAAGCATAATTGACTATATAGCAAGGTCAAAGTTGCTATGACAGTTACATCTAAGTAGAAAAGTAGATTTTTTTTGCTCTAATGTTTTTTTAAGGTGACATTTTCTATTACTTGCTTTAAGAGAGCATCAAAAACAACCATTACAAGAGCTTATTAAATGGCTTAATTTGTCTTGTTTGGGTCAGATAGTGGTGCCGAAGAAAATGTAGTCTGTTAAAGATGCCATAAGCATTCAAAGTCATCCAGATTTTTAACAGAAATTTCAAAAAAAAGCAACATTTGTAACACCTTTTATACGTAGTGTGTTTTCTGCCCCAATCACCACAACTTGAATCTAAGGTTCCCATAAAACATGTTATGTAACTCGGTAGTTTTACATAATTTCGTAACGTATGCAGTGGATCAAGACATTAAAGACACCGTTTATATTATTTTATATAATTTTGAAATCCTTTATATATGTCATTCTGTTTTCTACAGCTAAACTGGATACATCGTAGTTTACAGTTTCATGTATTATATTGTTCATTATAAATGCTACTGAGGTTATTCACAGACACAACCTTGTAACGTAAAACTAATTCTTCTTTTGTTTTTTAATTACAGTTCGAGAAACCTGTTTTTGGAAAATTGAACCAAAGTTTCATTGACCATGCACTCCCAGGATTAATTTGCTCGTAAGTATAAATAATGAAGTAAAATATTACCAGCAGAGGGTAGATTTGAATTACTTTTTCGTTGTAGGTACCTGTTTTACTTACCAATGATGTACACAATGGTGGCAATCATAAATGAGAAAAACCTTGGACTCATCGACCGGAGCATCATTTCAGGTTTTTATAGTCATTCACAGTATTAGTATTTTTGGATTACTATTTTAAAAATTGTATTTAACCAACTATTATATTGCATTTATAAACTTTATAATATTCCTCGTTGCATGAAAGCTTTTGTTGTAGAGCAAAAGCTCTAGAAACAAATCTAAATAAAAAATAAAATTGAAATTACCATTTGTAAAGGCACTTATAATAATAAAAACAGCCAGAAATGATTGAAGAAGTACTAAAAGAAATTAAAAGGGATTGGAAAATGTAAAACAATTTAGAAATAGTTCAAAGGATTACAAGCGAAACAAATACAGTGGGATAAGTAGCAACGTGTAGCCATCTAAGTCGAGGGCGAATATTCTCGACATGAGGGAAATTCGACATGCCCTGAATGCTCATGTTCAGTGTGACAAACACGAAGAACCAGCTATCATTGATATATTAATACATACGAGGTGTATAAATAAAGTAGTGAGACTGGCAACGTCGCTTTCGATCTGGCAACGCTGGAGACGCGTGGCCTTGAGTAGCGTCAGGTGCACGTGTGATGCGCCTCCAGTATGAATCTGAACTCGCCACAGTCATTTGTTTGTCCGTAGCGTTGGTTTTCGTGAAATGGTTTTTTCTTGAGCGTTTTAAAAATGAGTGACCTCAAAGTTGAGCAGCTGTGTGCAATCAAATTTTGCTTCAGACTTGGACATAATGCAACCGAAACCGGCCTATGGAGAACGTGTTTTATCAAGGGCACAGGTTTTTTGGTGGTTTAAGGAATTTTCAGAAGGAAGAGAGTCGATTGAAGATGAACCACGAAGCGGAAGGCCTTCAAGTGCAAACACCGATGAAAATGTCAACAGAGTACGGAACCTTGTGCGTTCAGATCGACGCTTGACAGTCAGAATGATCGGGGAACAGTTGAATTTGAATCACACCTCCGTTCATCACATTTTGACCAATGAATTGGAGATGAGAAAAATTTGTGCGAAAATGGTTCCGAAAATTCCGAAAAGAAAACGAGTTTTTGGCCAGTAAAAACATTCCTGTTGCTCCTCAGCCTCCTTATTCACCAGACTTGAGTCTTTATCACTTTTTCCTCTTCCCGAGATTGAAAAATCACCTCAAGGGAACTCATTTCGGGACACTACAAAACATACAAACTGCTGTAACCGACCAGCTGAAGGCCATTCCAGAATCCGAGTTCCAGCAATGCTACAATGATTGGAAGGACCGTCTCCAGCGCTGTGTGGCTTCCGAAGGGAACTATTTTGAAGGTGACAATATCACATTGTAATTATATTTGAATAGAAAATTTAAAAAAAATCAGTCTCACTACTTTATTTACACACCTCGTAGAAATATTTGCACAGCAAAATTGGAGCCTCATGTTTGATTACTTATCAGAAGACGTTAGATATTCTGTTACAAGTCTCTTGTCCTATTTCTTAGTATAAAATATCAAACTAAAGAAAATCCAGCAACGGAAAAAATGATTTGGTAGTATTAAACATGTGCATTTGGTCATTCGCCCACCCATTCACCCACTATCGTTCTCACTCTCTCTGTACTCTCTCTCTCTCTTCCTCCAAAACACACCTAAATATATATATATATATAACAATTAAAATATATAAATTTTTTATATATTTTAAAAAAATATTTAAAACTGAAACACAACAAAGACTCACTTTTCAATATTTGAAAATTTGAATACTTGAAAGTCAGTCTTTGTTGTGTTTCAGTTTATGTGTCACTGCTTATTTTAATTGTAATCTGTCCTGCCGGACCGTTTCTCGTTTATCATGTTTCTCGTTTAACTTTTAAGTTAAAGTTCAAGTTAAGTTAAGTTAAGTAAAGGCTCAGCCTAACTTTTAAGAGAAAAATGTACCTGCCTTCTAATAAGAAACAGATGTACCCTATACCTCCACCCATGTCCATTCCATTTCCAGTCAGTCTTATTCAGAGGCACTCATCCTTAGGTTCGTACTTTCTACCTTATATTATTTTATATTAATTTTTGTACTTATTTACTTTGTACTATAGATAACTCTCTGGTGTCATTGTATTTTTTAGTTAATGCCTGAGGAAGAACACTACGTGTTCGAAACGCGTTGTTTATATCATTAAAATTTTTATATGTGGAGACCATTTCATTAGATTTTTACCCTACAATGAGTAAATACCACATAATAACTGATTGCACTACATTAGAAAACAAGATTTCACATAAACACGTGAAAAAACTATCAATGATGAAACCACAATAAGAAATGAAAAAAAAAGACCAAGATCTTTCAACCGTATCAAGTGGTCTTCCTCAGAGTCAAAAACCTGAGCTAGGTTGGATTTTTGATTCTGAGGAAGACCGCTTGATATGGTTGGATGATCTTAGTCTTTTTTTCCCATTTCTTATTGTGGTTTTAATATATATATATATATCAAAAACTCTTTAAAACTATAATTGAAAATGAGTTAATGTTGGCAGGTTGCTTCAATATCCGCTAGAAGTCCTGTAAGCTTATTCGTAAGTTCGACTTGATCTTGCATTGTTGAAGCCTCATAATGGAGAGATTGAAAGGCTGACGGAGCATCATCGGGGAGGGATTTTCTCGACAACTGAAATTTTTCTTTATAACACTAACAACCAAAAATTAATAATATCAAACCCAACTCCCTGTAGCCGACAACTACAGTGACTTTATAAGTTGAGCCACTACCTTATTTGCATAAGTTTACAAATTTCGGATATTTACTTAATATTGCACGTTGGCTACTTATGAGAATGCTTCAATCTTGCAGTGTACTTTATATCATTATTTCAATTGTCAAAGTTTAATCACTCAATTTAAACACTTTATATGGATTCCATTTAGCTTTCATTAATTGACTTGAAGACCTTCTAATTACATGAATGTATGTACTTACATACTGGGCACATTAGGGTTAACTACGCATATGTCAATAACAAAACAGGAAAGTCAAATACTTAATAATTTCAGGCACGGATTTTTATGTGATTTTAATTAGAATTTTTTCCTTTTCTTATCTACAAAACAAAATCAACAATAAAAAATAATTAATCTACTCAGCTCTAGAGAGGAAGTTAACACTCAATTTAAATTGCATCCTTCTTTGTTAGTGGCTTTAATAATACCATGAAGTAATCGCAGTCTAATTAGATCATATCGCTTAATTGATACGTATACTTAATACCAGAAAAGGGACCAAATTTTTTTTGTATTTTTTCTGGATTTTGGTGTTCAGTTGTTTTCTTCATCTAATTAGATGCTACCGATAATAAAGCCTTAATTTAACAGTCTCTTAAGCTAGTTGTTTAAAAACCTAATTTCATGAAAATCATAAGTCTAAGTATAACACATAGGAAAAAGAACTCCATTAATAAATATATTTGAAAAAATAATAGATTTATCTTGTATCGTTCTGTTTTAGTAAATGTTGCTTTACCAAATTATTTTAGAATATTGTTGTATAGATTTATCTCTGTTTATCGGAATCTCGATTATCATATGTATACCACGGGCACGATATAGGGTCAATGAATTGTGCTGGTAAAATATTATTTATCCAAATGTTCCTTTGAAGATCCAAATACTATCCAAATCTATCTTTGCACATTCATTTTGTCCCTTCTTTGACTATTGTTACGTAACTACACAAGTGTTCATTGGCACAAAATCTCCAATGTCTTAGTATATTCAATTTAATATTAATATATCCTCTTTTCTTTTGATTGTTGTTTTCAATATTATTTTCTCTACCTTTAATTTTAAAAAGTGCTACCATACCTATTTGGGACTACAGCATTGAGCTATAGGGTGAAACAAGAAGTACCAATTATCAGATGATACAATAACTTGAATAAAATTTTTCCGAAAAATCTCTCATTTTCCCTTTTATGTATCAACGCAAAGAATTTATTTCGACATCAATGTCACAACAGTTCAAGAGGTAACAATACCTCGAAACATTTTTATCTTCCTTAAAACAGTAATCCGTTGTTCTAAGTATCTACTTCTACAAATATCTCGGAGCATTCCTAAAGACATATGCTAAGAATGTTACCAAGCTATTCAATGAACTATTTACAGTGAATTATTACTTTTACGTTTTTATTTATTCATGTATTTTTATATTTTGTATTCTATGTCAGAATGTGAAATAAGAGGATTTTTTTTTTCAGTTTTCTCTTTAAGAAACAATTGTAATTCTTTTTCAGACATGCCACTAGTAATGTAATATAAGTAATTAAGTAATGGTTAATAAGTTGTAAAGTCATCAGTTGTTACTTACAATGAAAATGTGCTTCAGGAATGGGATTGCGCGAGATCATCGCTGCACAGCTGGCTCTGCAGGCGGTGATTTCTGCTGTTCAGACGGTCATCATCTTTCTAATTAGCTACGTCTGCTTTGCTTCAATCATGCTCGGCAGTTGGTTCATTCTGTTCTGTCTTGTCATCCTCATCCAGGCCCTCGGCACTTCTTACGGTCTTTTATTTGATATTAATAATAATTAATTTAAGTAATATTAAATATTGCCTTTATATTTCGTTATTTATTAAGTCACCATCTTTCTAATTAGCTACATCTACTTTGCTTCAATCATGCTATGCAGTTAGTTCATTCTGTTCTGCCGTAGCATCTTCATCCATGACCTCGGCACTTCATACGGTCTTTTTATTATATAATAATAGTAATAATTATAATAATAATGAACATATTAAGTAATATTAAATATTACCTACCTCTATGGATCTATTATAAATATTACTCCTGACGTTTCTAAACTTTCCAGGAATTAAAAACTGAAAATTCTATAATGTTTACAGAATAGTTGTCTATTTGTTGGGAGCTAGTATAAAAAGATCAAATCAAGTTTGTTCAATGTTCTACTAATAATTAATATAATTTCAATTTTTATATCTCCTTATATTTATTTTCCCGAATGGATGCATGTATTTTTCACTTCATTATGGTCTGCGAACCCCTTATATGTTATCACTAAGTTTTCTTCTTTTGTCCTGAAGTCGGCGTGAACCCAAAATGATCGAGAACCGTAATGTCTTCTTTTTATTTTTATTTTCATGCCTCATTATAATAATAATAAAGTTTACAAAAAAAGCCCTATGTCTTCAATAAAAATACACAGGTGCACTGTTGTAATAAATTTAGAAAAGAAGTCCTAACTACCCCGAAATCACCAGTACCTTTTTTTTTCATTGAATTAGTTTGTACAATCAATTTACGTATATAGTTTGTGTCAAACTACCACTGTGTGAAAGGCCTTAGAGAATTGAATGTAGGAAAGAATTTTTGTATCTGAAAGTTAAATTTCTCTGATGTTTATTTATTTTATGAAAATTTAAAATTTATAACCATAAATTTATGAAATTTATATACTGGAAAACTTCCTGAAATAATGAATTTTTAAAATTATTATAGTTAAGAGCATTTCGTGACAGTTTTAAAAATTATAAGTAAGTAAATTTTACATGAAATATTGATTATTTAGAAAAGTGATGTAACTTGTTTGCCATACGTTTTGTTGTAAGTTATCTCGTTTTGTTGTCTATTTCAGGTCTGATGTTGGCATTTGCTTTTGATACAGAGCGATTGGCTACCTACACCGCTGTTGGGTCCATGCTTGCTCTCACTGCTGTTCTAGGTAAATGATAGTTTCTCCTTTTTCATTAGCTAACACAAAAATCTCTTATTCCTTATCTCTTATTTCTTATCTCCATCTAATTTTATCTCATCCTACTCGTATACATCATCATACTTTCTTTCTCTAACTTTCAGTCTGTTCAGACTAACTCACTTTTTATCATTCCTTTTTACCGTATCTTTCCTCAATTTAAATTGAGATAAAGATCTTCCAAATCCATTTTTTTTAAAAGAATTTTTAATAATTACAAAAATATAGTTTTAAGTCAATTAAATTATTATTTTATTAAGTCAATAAAATAATCAAATTATTTTATCTTTAAATTACTCACTATTTTCACTGTGCTGATCTTTTTGTTCCGCAAAATTCTCTCGCTCTCTCTCTATCACCCTCTATCTTTTCTTTTCTCAACACTGTCTCTCATAATGTCTCCCGATCTATATTTCTGCTTTAATCTCTCGCTCTCTTCCTCACACTTAAATCTCTCTGTGTCTACCACTCTCCTTCTTGTACTCACTCTATCTCTAGCTCCTTACCACTCTTTCACTACTTTATTACTCCCTCATTTCTCATACTCCCACTCTCCTTTCAATCATCGGTTTCTCGTTCTATACCACTCTTTTACTCTTTCTCCTACTTTCTCCCACACTATCTCCCTGATTTAATCTCTCGCCATCTTCTTTGTCTATCACTCTCTTAATATCTACCGTACTCTTTCTTCTGCTCACCTTCTCATTTTCGTCCACTCTCTCTAGCTCCGTAATCAATCGCATTCTTTCTCTCGTTCTTCTCACTCGCTCTCTCTCTTTTACTCCCACTCACTCACACATTATCTTTCTATTTCTCAGTTATTATCTCTTACCATAAGATCGTAACGGCATTTCTATAAGTTCCTATCATCTTTCATACAACTAGTATTTCAGACCCGTATTTCATTTTTATGTTATACCTGTCTATTTGCCTGACCTACTCCCATCTAACTCTTCTCTCCATCGCACGTCAATCAAACACATATTATAACTTAAATTATTTTCATTATTTACAACGCCAAGTTTTCTTTATTCTAACTAGTCTCAATTCATGATTATACAAACTAAAAAAAAAAAAGGTCCATAATTAAATTTTGAACATTTTGAATCATGAATTAGTTAGATGGGTGATTACAGAATATTCGGTAATATTCAGGATTATATTTACATTATTACAATTAATAATTAAAGTCTGACCAAAAATTGTGTTAAACTGACACTAATAGTAATAATAATATAGAATAATAGCCAAGATTCGAACTTATGATCTTCAGAACTAATGGAACGCGTTCTACCACAATGTCATACCTAATCTCAAAACATCAAAACAAGTTAACTTGTTTTAGTGCATAAACTATGCACTGCTTGAACTTTATTATACGGTATTTTTGTTTTTTATAATTATTTATTAAATAACTACAAGATAGTTCAGCTATTTAAATTATTGCTGTGTTTGTTGGTACACTGCTCTGAACTTTGTCCAAATAGTTATAATTATAATAATGTTGTAATGACAGGAATATTTGAAACCTCATTGGAACAGATTCAGATTAACGTAAATGGCAATAACATTTTCTTAAGAATTAGACATCGAATTGGCAACGAATTCGTCAATGAAATTATCAATAAAAGCTTTTTATGCTTTAAATTTTTAATTTAAATGTAGCTGATACTATCGTCATTGCGTCATTCAACTTACTGTGGGTATGAATTAGCTAAACAATATATGTCATATTAAGATTTGAATTATTTGTCCTTTTAGTTCTTGAATTTTAAATTCACAATTCAGTTAATAACTGTGCTTTTTTTATATTATGTTACCTCGTTTTCAATGCATTGGGTCGATGACCACATCGATAAGAAGGAATGTTAACCCAAGGACACAGGATTCGACAGATTCTTTTGCAAATTGGTTTCGGCTTTCATACTTTATCACTATATTGATATTAAATCTTAAACATAAACAAAGATTAGGCTCAGTGGAAAATTCTTTTATTGAAACTTTCATAAGAAGCGAAACATTTCGTGGAGACATCAATAAAGGAATATAGTAGATAAAAGAATTTTTTTAAGAATAGCAAAAAGACGAGATTCTATATATTTATGGCTGAAAAAAAATGGTTCCATTTATTTTATAACAATTTAAATTAAAGCTACTCCATTTTTTTTACACTATAAATCTTCTTTCATGCACATCCATTTTTTTATAAGGTACTTACAAAAACAATTCTCACTAGTATTGGATATTAGAGATATATTTACATTTTAATTCTGAATAATTTTAATTGAAAGTGTGTATGTTTCAAATATCAAGGTCAGACTAGTGTTTAACCCGCTGTCACTGTTACCGGAGAAATTCTTAGGGAGGGTAGGGTACGTCCTTGGAGAGGACGTAAAGCTGTTGGTCTCAAGAAGTAACATGACAGGTTCTAATTAAAAGTCCTGTCTAAAATTCAAAAGTTTGGATGCAGACTGAACCACTGAGAGTTATTTACTAAAAACGTAAAAGCCTACGCATATTGTTATATCCTTACCTAGTAATAAGGTAAAACAAAACTAAGATCAGTTGGGTTTTTGACTCTGACGAAGACCGCTTGTTACGGTTGAAAGATCTTAGTCTTGTTTTCCCATTTCTTATTGTGGTTTGATCATTGATTGTTATTTCACGTGTTTATGTGAAATCTTTATATATATATATATATATATATATATATCAATGATCAAACCACAATAAGAAATGGGAAAACAAGACTAAGATCTTCCAACCGTAACAAGTGGTCTTCGTCAGTTGGGTTTTTGACTCTGAAGTCATGACACGAAGACCTCTCGTTACGGATGAAAGATCTTAGTCTTGTTCTCCCATTTCTTATTGTGGTTTGATAATTGATTATTATTTCACGTGATTATGTGAAATCTTTATATATATATACAGTTAAATGTATATGAAGAAACATAGGGAAATTAAAAGCACACATTTACAGTCTCTATTTTTTCAGTTTTAATCGTCTTCAGGAGAGATAAGAAAGGGTAACCAAGCGCAATGATATCAAGAGACGCTTGATAATTGCACTTGCTTACTATCTCTTATCTATCCTGAACACGGTTCAAACCCTAAAGTAGAGTCTGTAAGTGTGTGGTTTTAATTTACCTGTTAGGGTAAATTAAACTATAAGTTATATAAACTGTTAAGGTACATTGAAATATATTTGTCCATTTCGGATCGTATTTTCATTAAAAAAAGTGTATATATACTTTTACGATGATAAACTGATCCCAATCGGACAAATAAAGTTCAATGTAGATAAAGAAACATAAATAATTAAAAAAAGTGCACTTACAGCCTCTACTTTTCGATTTGAACCTTTTCAGGAGAGATAAAAGAGGAAAAAAAACGCACTGCTTCAGAGACGGTTGGAGACCGTTTATTAGGTCTACATATATATTAGGGAGGGTAGGGTACGTCCTTGGAGAGGACGTAAAGCTGTTGGTCTCAAGAAGTAACATGACAGGTTCTAATTAGAAGTCCTGTCTAAAATTCAAAAGTTTGGATGCAGACTGAACCACTGTTAGTTATTTACTAAAAACGTAAAAGCCTACGCATATTGTTATATCATTACCTATGAGAATAGAGAAAAAAACTTTCTCTAATACTTCAAAAGAGCCCCTTTTATTATCAAATTCTATAGTTTTGCCATACCACGAATCATTGGACCCCCTTCCAAGATTAGCCAAACAACTTGATTTTAATATAGTGTTTTCTAATCGTAATAACGTGGGTAATATGTTAATAAAAAACTCTCCAAGCGAATTGGAGTCCGCTGGTATTTATAAAATTCCGTTGCAAAAATTGCCATAAAATTTATATTGGTCAAACTGGTAAATCATTAAAGACCCGTGTAAAACAACACCAATATAACGTAAGTAGACAGGAAAAAAGTAGTGCCTTATTCTTGCATATAAAAAATGAAAATCATCATATTGATTGGACAGGAGCTAAATTTATTACCTATGAAAAATCAATGTTGTTAAGAAATATTATTGAATCGTCTCTAATTAAATTTAATAGATCTAATATTATAAACATTAGTAACGGTCTCTTCAAACTTGATACTTTCGTCACGAGGGCAATAGCCTCTTCAAAGAAGGTTGACAGCTAGCGGATAGTTTTTTTACTTTTTCTTACTGTACTCCTTTGTTTCCCCAAATATCCCTTTCTGGACATTAGTCCTTTCCTGTGCTTTCACCCTTTTAAAATACCACTCTTCCCTCCCACTCTTCTCAACTCCTCACCAGATGTTTTCTGCATCTAGTGTTCAGTTGGGTTTTTGACTCTGACGAAGACCGCTTGTTACGGTTGAAAGATCTTAGTCTTGTTTTCCCATTCTTATTGTGGTTTAATCATTGATTGTTGTTTCACGTGTTTATGTGAAATCTTTTTATATATACATATGAATTATATAAGTATATAAAGTTCCAAATAAACACGTGAAATAAAATCGACGTCTACACAACAACAACGTCTACATTCTAGTTTTCTTCTCTATTTTATTTCTGTTTCCTGTTTTACATAATTTTTGAATGGAACTAGAAAGTCGGTCATGTTTGAGGGAATGAGGAGAGATTAAGCTGGCTGAACAGGGCCTTGCTCTCTTGATGACGTCCAAAAGATTCATTGACCTCAAAGTCATACCTAGTGGCCAATCTAACCTGATGACCTCAAAACCTGCATACCTATAATAGCTCTCACTTCCCATGTAATTGCTTGATGCACTAGCAAAATCAGGCAATCGAGTCATTTTGTACCTGATGACATTTTACAATGTTGTTTTTAAAAGCATGTAATATACATATTTATAAGGCATGCTTCAATAACAAACAGACAAAGTGTTATTCAGTTGTATTTTATTTGCTTCAAAATAAAAATTAAACGGAAATATGTTATAACTAAATACTGAATAAACTTTTCTACAGAAAGTGTGTGATTAGAAATACTTGTGAGGTGATTGATGTTGTGGCAAAGAATAAGTCTGCTTCATTTCCTTTTAAAATGACTAAAAACTAATAGTAACTGTATATTAGAGGTTATTGTACCATAGAGGTTATCAGAAATGTTATTTTAAACATTAACTGTCTCTCTTCGAACATGTTTTTATATCTTGGCCTGTTTCGGTCAAATGTCGATTTGGTTTTGGTCAATCCGGTCATCAAACTTGACCTTGGTTAGAAAAAAAAAAAGTTCCGAAGCTTTTTGAATATTCAATAAACGTACGGACTAATAAAATTTTATATTAATTATATTAAAAATTTCAGTCAACAAATTAATGAATAATTAGTCGATTTTGTTCATCTGGCACAATATTGTAAAAACTTGGACAGCCAGATTAAGCTCTAATTTGGTTAAATGTCAATTGATTCGGTCAAAAATTGAGAAAACTTACAGACTAGTGCAATATAATTGTATAATATTTATATTACATATTCCATCAAAAGATTAAAAAATAATGAGTAAATTAATTAATAAATTTTAAAACCATTTTTTTATTTGCCTTATCATTATGGGATAATTTAAAACATTTCATACTTCTAATAATATGTTTGCAATATATGAATTATCGGATAAGTACCAACAGGCAAAGATCAGAACAATATATACCCCTCTCTCATGTTTAATATAATCGTTTACACTGCAAGCGTTCTATATAATGGTTGCAATTTTTCACCTTCATATATCATTAGTAAGCAAAAATAAATTCTATGCAGCAGCATCTGTGCGACACATTGCTGCGAATATTCAATCCGTAATTATTAATACTTCTGAATTGAAGCTTTTTGTTTATTTTAGGAAATCCATTTGGTTTTCATTGCAATCGAACAATTCACAATTATTTTCACTCAATATTTGTCCAAGCTAACTTTTCATTGTCCAATTATTCATTATATCTTCAATAAACAAAACTTTAAAAAGGAGTTACTTCAAAAAATTATTACTTTTACTTTTTACTAGAATGTAAAAATCCTTACTTTCAAAAATCATTTCGCTGAAGTTATGTAAATTATTTTGATTATATATATTAAAGTTTTCTTATCTCGACTATATATATATATTCTACAGATTTTACTTTATCAAGATTTGGCCCAACATGAAACAATTCTCAAAAAACACATCAGGCTAACTGTTCTTCCATAATCCTAGACATCTTCAGGGCTAATGATATACATAGTGTTTGTAAAAATTTTGCTTTTTACAAACTCCATTGGATAAGTAAATAGAATAAAACTCTGTAACAGTTTCTTCAGCAAATCAAAAACACAAAGGTAATAATGTGTATTCATATAAACAACTTTGTTGTTTACTAATTACTAGTTAATTCTGTTTACTAATTAATTCTGTATTGATATAATTAGTTCAGTTGTATTAGTTCTCGTATATATGTATGATCAACCACAATATGAAATGGGAAAAAAAGACTAAGATCTTTCAATCACAACAAGAGGACTACGCCAAGACCCATTTCTTCCCATTTCATATTGTGGTTTGAACATTGATCATTTTTCACGTGTTTATGTGAAATCTTGTTTTGTGTATATATATAAATATATTTATATATATATATAATTTATATATATATATATATATATATATATATATAGAAAAATCCACATACTATTTTTTTTGTAAAATAATTTTTAATGCAATACTTAGTTTATTTATACTTTCTGCCTTTTAATTTTTAGTTTAAAATTTATACTTCTGCCTATAAAAAAGGTTTTAAGTAAAGACCGAAACGTTGGCAATGAGAGTTTAATTTGAACCTGAAGAACTGACCGAGTCCCGATAAACTTTAGTTTTGTATATATATATATATATCTGTCACACGGTCGAGAATTTATTAGTGTTTATATATATATATATATATATATATATAAACTCTATATATATCTCATGTATATTCAAACTCTATCTAACAATATTTATGGATATATTGTACATATGGATTACAAATCGATGTCTAAACCACAGTAAGAAAATTAGCAAAAAACACTAAATATAAACTACGAGTATATTAATATATTACACTATATACATTTGTATTATTTGGAGTCTTCAACTTAGACTTTGTACTGACGAAGGCAATAGCTTTATCTACAAGGGTTGTCAGCTAACAGATAAACTATTGCTTATTTCTTCCTGCACTCCTTTGTTTACCCTGATATGACTTCGCAGCCTTTTGTTTTTCTTCCTCCATTTTACTCCCTTTTAAACCTCTCTTACAACCCACCCTTCTCATCACCACACCAGATGTTTTTGCATCATGTTTCAGTATAATTGAGACTCTCTGCCAAAACTATATAATTGTTTTAGTTGAAAGATCTGAGTCCTAAAATTAGGAGTGTGTTCCTCTTTGTTAATCTCGAACTCGTATTGTGTCCAGTTTGGATCGTATTTCGTTTTATCAGTGAATATATATATACATCGTTCCTTCATTCTTTCTCCTTTTATTTTCTTTCTTTCTACTCTCCTGAAGACGGCAAGACGCCGAAATTATCGAGATTCGTGAGTGTTCGTCCTTTTTCTTGTGTTCTCTAGTTGTAACTTTAATTATATATATATGTATATATATATATATATTCGAGATATATTATTATCTATATATATTATTTATATATATATATATATAATATATATATATATTATATATATATATATATAATATCGCGCTCCGTTCTTCGACGTGGGGAGATCTCTCTCACTTCGTCCTCTCTTCTACTCTCCTGATGACGAACAACAGTTCGAAATATTGAATTCTGTAAGTGTTCTTTTTATTCTCTTTTCTGTGTCGTGCTTTGTGTAATTTAAAGTCATATTTATATACATATATATATATATATATATATATATATATATAAAATCAAAATATTAAAATGGTCTAAACCGGACAGATATATAATATATGTATATATACATATATATACACACATATATATATATATATATATATTTCGCGCTCCGTTCTTCGACGTGGGGAGATCTCTCTTACTTCGTCTTCTCTTCTAGTCTACTCTCCTGATGACGAACAACAGTTCGAAATATTGAATTCTGTAAGTTTTCTTTGTATTCTCTTTTCTGTGTCGTGCTTTGTGTAATTTAAAGTTATATATATATATATATAACAAGATTTTATATAAACACGTCAAATAACAATCAATTATCAAACCACAATATAAAAAGGGAAATAAGAATAAGATCTTTTAACCGTAACAAGTATACTATTACTATTTTATTTTTATTATATTATATATATACTTCAATCTTGTGAGAATGGTCCCAAAATGTGGGGAAGAATAGTTCAGAGCTATTCGGTAAAGGAACACAAATAAAGCCTAAAGTATATATTTTGTCTCTAATTTTCAGTTTCTTAGAGGAATGGTGACAATCCTCCTTCGGTAGTTAGTAAATATGTACTCTCTTTGTAAACACTATAGTACGGATAGTTATGTGTATCTAATATTTTAAGAAGATAATTATGTGAATGTCATTTCTGTATGTTAGGTTATATTTTTATTACTAAAAAAAAAAAAACAAAACAAATATATACAAAATTATTTTTGAACTTTTTAGGGGGAATACAGTACAAATAATTATACAGCTTACAAAAAAGTATATAGAACTTTGTGGAAAAAATGTGCATTCAATCGCGCCAATTAATAGATATGTACATTAAACAGAATCAAGAAATACGGTGTGAGTTTTTGTGTAGTAACCTTCAACTAACCTCAGAATTAACTCTCTGCAAATGTTCCTTCCGCAATCTCTTTAATCACCCACGATTACTTCCTTTGATTAGTTTGTTGATATCAACGACAACCAAAATACCATTTTTCCCACTTTTTTTTAGCATTTTATGATGATATATATAGATATTCAGGTTTAAAATCCTCAGGATGCAGAAAAAGAATACTTCTTTTTTTGAGAATATAAATAACAAAGTGTTACAACAAATATGAGAAGTAAAAATAAATTCAAATAAACAGTTTCCGGAATAGGTCCAAAATCAAGGACTGAATTTTTTATTGTTGTTCAGACGTTGATGCATGGATATATAAACACTCTCTCACACATACACACAACACACACACACAAACACTCACACAGCCAAATGTATATATCTATATAATAACGAAGGTAACACGGCGGGAGGAGAAGAGTCCCTTAGGAAACTATGGCAGCGATCAACCCCATACTAAACTAACTGAGTTTTGACTGTTTCTATCTCTGTGTTACCTTCGTTTTAACTGTTTGGTATTTAAAAGATTTCTGTACTGTTTCATTTGATTGCTTGTATATATATAAATATTTTAAAATTTGGGAGCAGTCCTTCATTAAAGCATATTTTATTGAATAACTGACCGTATTTCAGTGATGTAATTTTCTTCACCAGTTTTTCAAGGTTTAAAAAGGTTTAAACATCAGTGAAATACGGCAGTTATTCAATGAAATATTATATATATATATATATATATTTATATATAATATATATGAGTGTTGTGAAACAGTTCCAAACAAGACCAATGTTTCCAATTTGGTAAAGGAACCTAAATAATACAAAAACACATACTTAGAGTTTTAAATTTCTAATAAAAGTTTATCAGGACTCTGTCAGTTCTTCAGGTTCAAATTAAACTCTCATTTCCAACGCTTCAGTCTTTATTGAAAACCTTTTTCATAGGTAGAAGTATAAATTTTTGAAAGAGAAAAACTAACCATTACATTCGAGATTATTTTACTGATAAAACAGTTTATGGATTTCAGAAACAAACTATTTTATCTGTAAAATAATCTCTAATGCAAAAGGTAGTTTTTCTCTTTCAAAAATTTATACTTCTACCTATGAAGAAGGTTTTCAATGAGAGTTTAATTTGAACCTGAAGAACTGACCGAGTCCTGTTAAACTTTTATTTTGTTTTTACTTCAGGGTCTATACTTTTTTCAACATGTTTTCTATTTCTATTATGTATATATATATATTTATATATAAATTAATATATTGTTTTCTATGAGTTGTCCGGGGAAAGAAATATGATTCCTTGAAATGGTGACCAATAGGAGAGTAGAGTTTCACTGCAGTGAAAGCGAGTTCACTGCAATGTGAGGCTCATATTTTCTGCCAATAATCTTATTTCACAGAGAGACTGTGCAACCTCTATACCTATTGGCGGAATAACGAAGGCTTCGCTGGGCAGCGGGTAACTGGGACCGCACGCATGGACCTCAAACTCTACTTTCCTTTTGGTCACCATTTCAATTTCAAAATAATATATATATATATATATATATATATATATATATGGATTTCTAGAAAGACTAACTACCTTCTCATAACCACATCGATTCTCTTATTCTATCTTCTACCTGACGGTAAACGGCCTGTTTATCTATAAATTACTTGTTTATTGGTCTCAGTGAGTCTTTTATTCTGTTCTTTTTTTTAGATAATTTAGTTTCCTGAAGTAATTAGACCGCTTTAACGTTTTAAACTATATGTATGTATATATAAAACAAGATTTCACATAAACACGTGAAATAACTATAAATGATCAAACCACAAAATGAAAAGGGAAAAAAGACGTAGATCTTTCAACCGTAACAAGCGGTCTTCGTCAGAGTCAAAAACCCAACTGACAGTCAGTTGTGGTTTCATCATTGATATATAAATAAACTTTGAAACACAGTAAGATATTTATATGGGGATAACATTTGTCACCAAAAAATCTACTTTGCCATGTATGACGTAAACAATAAATAAAAGCATTCGGAATGTAGTTATACGAACTATTTTATTGTAGTTATATTACAATGATATTCAATCACAGAAAATACTAAAGATTACTCAAAGTCAATTTGATAAGAAGTATGGTTTCATAAAAAACTATCTATTCAATTTCAGAGGCCTAAAATGTTACCTGTATATTTGGCTATGCTCACATACAAACAGTACTTGTAAATTTGGTTTATTAGATACACTAATCTAGAGAACATTCTTTGATTTTATTTCTATTGATTTATACTTGAAGTTAGTCATGAGTAGCTCTTACTAATAAAGAGGTCTGTTTAGAAGTAGCTATTTATGTGATTGTCAAGAGAAAATCAACAAAACCAGATAAATTATAACCAATTATTTTAAAATGTCTTTATAGTTATTTTTGCACAAATAATTTTTATCACGAACTAACTCTAAAATTAGTTTTTAATTTGTTTTTTAAAATTTTCAATTAGTCGATCAGCTTTTCAATCACGCAATGAAAATTATATTGCATATATAAAAATAATTTGTTGCATTGATCTTTAAAAATATTTTATTTCTCACATCAACTGAAAAATGAAGCTTAATAACCAAAATCAGGCTTGGAAGTTTTAGTGAAACTATGAACACATGTGGTGAAATTTAATTATCTTTGTGGAATAATTTTGAGAGTGCTTGTCATAGTTACTTACGATTTATTGACGTGGAAACTGAAAAGCAAATCTAAAAACATCGTCCCTTAGAGAGGACCTTAAGACTGTTTTGATTTGTTCATGCACTCAACATTTTGGCTATATCATAATAAAGCAGAGTAGGTTTATTTTTTTTTTAACGTGGAGCCCTTTCGACACATCACGAGTAACCAACAGTTTCCTTACGAATGTGACAAAACAAGACAGTCCTCGTGAAGTGTCCAAGATGGATTTCAAGGTGGTGGGCTTCCTCGACCTACATCAATGAAAGCCAAAAAAAATAAGCATGGTATTCTCTAGGAGACTTATAGTTAATTGATGAAAGAAATAATAAAGAATTATGGGTGGAAACATGAAAAGGAAAACAAAAAGAGTAACAGTTAATAGGGAATTGAGATATAAAACAAAGAATAGGCAAGTGAGGGAAGAAGTCAAAGATATATATACCAGAAGATATATATCAGAAAAGGTATAGGGAGAAGGAAGAAGAAGCATCCACAGGATGATCGCATTGCGACAGGGCAGTCAAACCTAAGTCCACCACAACCCACCGCAATTATCCTAGGCTCATTGTGTGTGTGTGTGTGTGTGTGTGTGTGTGTGTGGGGAGGGAGGGGGGGGTCTTAAACCATCAATCCTGAATCTGTACAATGTCAGGTACTCGATAAATGATATCTACTCTAAGTACACTTGCGTTTTAGACAATGTTTAGGATTCATAATACAGAATACTCATAGTGAATTATCACGGAGGGCCAACCTTTGACATGTGTGTATTCTCTCAAGGGATAACCACTACAACCTAAACGAACCTAAAACTATAAAAATGTGCTTTGGATAGAAAAAAAAGATACACATGAGAAGAAGAGGCCATAAATATTCCTCTTCCTTCTCAACATATGGCACCAATAGTGTAAATAAATATAAAAAATTGGCTAAAGTCCTTAAAATTATTTTCTAAAGGTTGTTCCATTTGATGATGTGCGTTTAATAGTGGCACTAAACACTATGTGGTTGTAATTATATTACAAGTCCGATTTTAGATTTTCAGCTTTAAGTAAGTGAGCATAAAAGTGAGAAATGAAATATTTTTTTAAAGATTAAAGAAACGAATAAATTGTGGTTGCAATGTAATTATCATTGCGTGACTGAAAAGCTAATTGACAATCTGAGAATCTTAAAAAAAAAAAACTAATTTTAAAGTTCCTCCGTGAAAATAACTATAAAGACCTTTTAATATCATTGGTGATAATTTAACTAGTTTTGTTGATTTTTACTCAATATTAAAATAAATAACAACTTCTAAATGGACTGTTTTATTCGTAAGAACTATTCATGACTAACTTTAAATATAAATCAATACAAATAACATGAAATAAATGTCCTCTATTTTAATATGTCTGAAAAAACAAAATTTACACGTAATGATTTCAACGTATTTATGCCCACAAATTCCGCTATTCTCACAAATTTATATCCATTTTAAACTCTGAAATGAGATGGACAGATTTTTTTGAAACCTTACTTCTTAACTTCATTAGGATTCTAGAACTCCAACTGGAATTCTAATTAATCCTCGATCTTTTCTGTATTTTTTCTTTCTAATGTTTCTAACTACATTATATATATATTTATTTAAAAAACGCTATGTCTGATTTCACCTTAGTTAACTTCGTTGAATGTTTCTCCAGACTTTTTCGTAACCTTTTCTTGATTTCAAGGTTGTTCAAATTAAAGGTTAAATTACCATACTTTTTCGAATTTGTATTTGACATGTTTCGATGCTTCTTACACCATCTTCAGAAGAATTATGAATTTTACAATACAGAACAAAAATTAATCGAAAAACAAAGTTAAATTACACAGATTAAGTAAACATAAGTAGGTTACACAGCCAGGTAACGGCTGTCTCCTACTTATCTCAGTTTGTGATGTCCTGAGATCCTTGGAAGGTCTGATCTGAAGGTCTCATCTACTGCAGAGCTTGAACAACGCTGCTTACATCTTAATTTCGTCTCACCATTGAAGTTTGGAGAAACATTCAACGAAGTTAACTAAGATGATAACAGACATAGCGTTTTTTAATTTCACGTGTTTATTGTAAAATCTTGTTATATATATGTATATATATATATATATAATGTAAACAGTAAAACGATCCAAAATGGTCTCCAACCGTCGCTTTACAATTGCGCTTGGTGTCCTTATCTCAACTCTCCTGATGACGGTTCAACCGAAAATTAGAGATAGTAAGTCTGTTTGTTCTTTAGTTCCGTGTTTGTGATTTATCGTGAAACGTATATATATATATATATATATACTATATATGATAAAATGTTTTCTTTTCTCTATGAACTTATAAGAGCTTCATACTTTTCGGGTTGTAGTAGGATGACAAATTATTTTAAGGCATTATTCAAAACATATTTGGATCATATTACCGGAGGTAATAGCACGCAGTGTCACCCATCCAAGAGTTAACTACGTTTAATAATCCTATACTTTGTATTTGTAACTAGTATAATCAGCATGGCTTTGGCTGTTTGCAGATATAATATAATGTAACCAATATGAATAAATTAAACACACCTTTTAGTAATTATATTTCCAGAAGCAATATGTATAACAGTTAATAGATATCTTAACTAGTTCTGGCTGACTGGAATTGAATGCTGACGTCTAATGCATCCTCATATATCATGTCATGCCAGCAGTAATGAAAGTCACCTCAACAACTCCTTAGACGCATTTTGCCCCAAGCAGAACAAGCTGAGTGCTCTTCATTAAAACTTACAAGGTCATCGTCTCAGAGCAGCGGCCCCAGGGAATCCCAAGAATAGCAAAAAAAAAAAAAATCATACCATATTCTTTATTATATTTCCTGTGAATTTAGATGACAGAAATAGGTTACTATTTCCTGTTTTCCAAATGATCGTCGTCGTTTAATTACAAGGAAAAAGCAATAAGACAAACGAAACTAATTATAAACTTAAATATATATAACCGAAAAGTAGGTATTTTACTATAACTGTTAATCTGCTAGAAACAATTTAAACTAGTTCTTATAGTACATAAGTATATATATCATATTTTCTTTTTAGTCAATAACAACTGATGATAAATGGCTCTTTATGTGAGTTACACTTATTGAACTGAGGAATGAATGTAGGAAGATGGATGAATTTCCATGCAGGTCATTATGATTTGTTGCTAGCATTGTTATGAAATATCAGTATACGTCTTTATCTTCAATTTGCAGAAAGTTTCAAATAAAAGAGGCTGAAGTAATTATTAATCAAACTAGTTTTTTAAAATGTTTGTTAATATAGGGTTTTTTTGGTCTATTAAGTCGGTGTTGTAATCGATTACGACGTTTCTTCTTTCTTAATGCCAGTGTTGCATTTGATGTATTTATAAAATCAAAAACCCTATGAGCACTAGGAAGTTAGTGCTCTCAACTTGTAGGTCACTTATATATGTAGGAATTAGATAAAACGGTTCAACGAACAAAATATTCTAAATTCACAGAAAGAAAAACACAAAATTCTACTGTATTACTACTGCACCATCATAAAGAAAAAAGATGTGAGCCACTCCGAAGGCAAGAAAATCCTCGTCTGTATTTCTTTTGAATGTATGTGTTGCCTTTCTGTGAATTATATTGTATATATACATATATATATATATATGTTTTGTTGAATGACCTTTGTACTTTGTAAGTACAAATGTCGTTCAACAAAACATGCATAAAAGAAGGATTGCTCCCTAAATTTACAAATATATATATTATATAAACAGTGACACATAGACTGAAACATAACAAAAATAACCGTAATGGCGGTCGAAAATTGAAAAGTGAGTCTTTTGTTATGTTTCAGTCTATGTGTCACTGTTTATTTTAAGTGTTATCTATCCTGCCGGACCGTTTTTCGTTTATCATGGTATATATTTTATATATATATATATTCTTTTTCTTTATCAAGTTTTAGTCTAGTGTCAAACAGTAGAGCAATAAAGCATGTTTAAGCTAACGTTTCGTCTATACTTGTAGACATCTTTTGGACTATAACATACAGAATTAATTACAATAACATAAAAAAAAATATTTTCATTTTTTAAAGAAATATAAAAAAATAGCTTCGTTTTGTCTGCTTTGTTAGACATCTTTAGGGCTATAGCAGTTACAGACATACTCAGACTGGTTACGTTTGCCCCTGCATCCACCGCAATTCCGTGTTCCTCTGTATTTGATGTTCTTTTATTTATCTTTCCTTTTAAGAAATGAAATTATGTTTTGTATTACACTTGTAAGTATATATATTTGATAGTGTGCAATATTTTATTAAATTTTAATACATTGGATGATTATTAGAAAAAAATAATCTGATTATACAATGCAAATTTAAAAAAAATATGCTTAGTATCGAAAACAACACTCTGGCCTTTACTTGTATATGTAGGATGGTGGCCTTTCTTGTGCTAACCTTCCTTCAATGAACGACAGTAAAGTTTGTATAACAAAAATTAAATATAACAGAGGAGGGAGCATCAGGATTTTAGAAATTTCTAGGTGAGGCATGCAAAAAAATTGGTTGAGAAGCACTGAATTTTAGATAGAAGAATTAGTATGCTGTGGGATTATGGTTTTAGTTGAGTTTTATATTTCCATTCCTGTTTTCTAGAGGTATATAACCAGATTTGCAATCATGTAAATAAGATCACTCTTTCCCCGTGAAGGTTAATCGCGTGGAAGAGGAAATGATTAATTAAATTTCAGGCCAGTTGACCTTTACTTGATTTTAAATATTAATATTTTATTGGTGGTTTTTTTTTTGATGAAATACCATTATATGATATCAAATTTAAAATAATTAACACAAATTTGACGAACATTCTCACATGAGATTATTTACTATTTTGATATTAAATCCTTTCTTGTAAGCAGGTCAAACAAACTGTTTCATAGGTTGACGCTTGATAGATTCTGTTGTGACCTTACACATATTTAAACATACCAATTCGGCGAGATCTGTTTTACTGAAGTTTTAATTGTTCCTACTTATACAAAAAAACACTAGCAAGACCCTTCTACTTCAAAACTACTACTTCTACAAAACTACTTCAAAAATATTTGGGTAAAAATTAATATTTATTTTGTTATAGAATTGGAAGTAATAAAGTTTACTTTAATATGAAACGATTTCTTGTTTGATTTTTATTTTAAAATAATTACTCTTTCTTGGAAATTCCGTTCTTGGAAGCTTCTTGTATTATTTAAATTTGTTTGTGTAGCAGTAACTTTCCTTCCCCAATGGAAAAACTCAGAATCACCAATCTAATTTAATTTGTAATATAGACACAGGGGAATTAGTGAACAGATTGGAATAACGATGAACTCAGGAAACATCGAAACTAAATTATAAATTTATCTTTCATCAATACAACTTTTTTATAATTAATTTTTAAAGTTCAAAAACTAACTCAAATCAAACAGTGTTTGATCTACATAATTTATTTTCCTACAGGTATCATCTGGCCTTTTGAAGGAATGCACGAAGTAATCCGACGAAGCACATGGGCGATGCCTGTGCTTCCAGCTCTGGAGGCGTACCGCTCTGTAGCACAGCGGGCCTGGGGCATCACCAGTATTCCAGTTGTCTGGGGTCTTCTCGAGACCACCATTTGGATTCTTATCTTTTCAACAGTCTCTTTTATTCTCGCTCGCTTCTCAAACAGATTAAATTTTGTTAAGTAAGATAAAAACATATATAGTTGATTTAATTTTCAAGTACATTACGCATTGCAGAAATGTTTTTATTTATTAACCTGTTTACTTTGTTAAACAAAAGATATTTCATTTTTCCTTTTTGGTAAATTTACTGAAAATAACTTTCAGTATAGAGTTGACTGCTTGAAACATGGTATCATATACTCTACATTACGCATTATAGAAATGTTTTTATTTATTAACCTGTTTACTTTGTTTAACAAAAGATATTTTATTTTTCCTTTTTGGTAAATTTACTGAAAATAACTTTCAGTATAGAGTTGACTGCTTGAAACATGGTAACATATACTCGATGTATATGGAGTATATATCTGATCTTTTTTTCACAGGTCTGAGGGACTGATGAAGCATCTCCAATGCTGATTCCTCGAGAGAATATTGCATTGTTTTAGACTAATCCCAGTCAAATGAATCCCTAGTTCCTTAAGAAACTCAAGAATAGCCTAACAAGTTCTTTGCGTATTTTGTGGGACGTCAAGTAGACGACATGCTTGATGCCCCCCCCCCCCCTCGTACATCATACGACACAGCTAATTATATTCACAATGTAATATCAAAGAACCCCTTAGAAAAAAAGGATAGGGAAAAGAGAAGGAACTACTGGGATTTTCTATAAGGACACAGATAATCAAAGATATTTCTTGACAAGTTTGAGAATAGGTAAATCTTGTATAGTGTCAAAAGGAGCAGGAATAATCTAAGGATCTTAACCGGATTCTAACGGGTCACTGCAAACTTAATAGAGTCATCTGCAAAGAATAGGCATTATCAATGATGGTTTTCAGGATACTCAACGAAATCATAGGAGAACTTAGACCACTGTAACACTCAGCAAAAGTGGTGGGATTCTTGGAGGCACTGAAGCTAACTGGGGTACTTTTGTAATGAAGGAGGAAGTTTAATAGTTCCTAGGAGACGCAGTGCTATAGTCCCCCCAAATAACAAATAATAATAATAATTATTATTATTATATTAGTAGTAGCTCGCATTACAGTAATTTGAACTAACACCCCCCTTTGAAATAATTTAAATATTTTTGCAAAAGTTTAACTTTATTTTGGTATGGAATTTTGTAACTTACCTGGAAGCCTGTTTTATTCTTAAAATTGGTTTGGAATGCAGCAACGATTTTTCTGTTTGATTTTATTTTAAAATAGTAACTCACATATATATTTATAGTACTATGTATTTCGCAATATATTGTCAACATATCTAATTTTTTTTTAACTTGTTCATCTGTCCAAATCTAGGAATAAACATGACATTCCAATAAAATTAAATTCAACAGTGCCGACAATCCAATTCACAATGGAAGAAGTAAATTTTAGTTTACCCTTCTTAATTCCTTTTTCTATAGATTGTCTAAATGGTTACCTTTTAATTTATATACAATACCTACTAATGTACTATGTTAAGTACCACTACAGATGTGTTACCCGTATATAAGACCAGTTTTGATAATCTGATCATAAACTTTGTACTGAAAAAGCCAAGAAGACATTTTCAGCTGTTTTTGTTTTGTTTGCTTTCCAATACCTTCACTTATAGACCTTCACCTTTTATTGCAGTTCTAGAGGTGGAAAGTGTGGCTCATTTATTTTTTGGCACCCATTTTAGTAATGAGCTAGTCACATTACCCGGTTGATTCAACATTCTGACTCAAGTGAATTTAGAGCAGGAATCGTTAATGAGAAGCTGACATCGTACAGGCTCGGGACCAACGGCTTAACATTCTCTCCGAGGGACAAAGTGTTCAAATTTTTTTTCATCTCAGGTATGAATCGGGGGCCAGAGTGAGAATTGAACCTCGGATCTATCAGTTCAGAGGTGAGCATGCAAGCCACTAAACTACTCTGGCTCCCAATTTTTAATTGTAAATAAAAATATATAAAAATGTTTTACTTTTTACTGTTAGTTTTAACTTATATGGATAACATTTTGTGTACTTTAATATGTCAATATTTTTAATTATGCATAATAGGGTTGAACATCATAAGGGCTTATGGTGTACAAAGGGCTTATGGTCGCTACGCACCATTTACTGATAAACGACTTTTAATTTCCTTATGTTAAAGTCCCAATATCAAACTCATTACCTTGAATGATTTTAGAATTCCTTTAACCCAAAGCTCATCGAATTCTGTTACAAAGATTAATTCAACGTAATTATTGCTTATTTTTCAAAAAGAACCATCTATTATATTTTGCATAGTGATTTAAAAAAGACTGGCTTTACCAGTTGAAATAATTAGGCTTTAATTGCTGTAAATTGTAAAAAAAAAATATAACCTCTATTGGGTGAAGCAAGTTGATTCAGGAAGCTTGTAGGAGAAGGAGGGGGCCGAACACAGTGGAGCAAACTTCAGTCTGCCGTGCCTCGTGACCTTGATAGGTTGTGTTCGCTTAGCTTTTCTTGTCAACCAGTACCTCATCTCAGACTACTTTGAATTCTTTTCCAAAGTGGTGGAGTAGAAGTTGGTTTATTTTGAATAGTTTTGTGACAACATTTTCAAGACCAGTCATCCAACATCAATTATACTTTAACAACGGTAAGTTTTTATACCAAAATAATGTTGTTAAATACTTTATTTTCACTAACATGTCCAAAATCAATCATTCAATAACATTACAAAACAAAAATGGTGTAATGGAGTATTGTTCCAAAAACCTCAGAGCTTCATTTCTTTGAAGATCATGATATATATGGTCTTCATAATATATACAGAGTAGTACCTTATTTATTTTTATATTGTAATATTTTAAATTTCATATTTACATTAAATCATTAAATCGGTTTTGACGATTTTAACAGATCATACAATCAGGTGTTAAGCGATTTGATATTGCAGCTGTTCTCCGACAGGCGACGTTACCGTTCAAACCATAGTCACAACTCCAGCATGGGTCACAAAAACAATTTGAAGCAATATAGACAATTTTTTAAAAAAATTTGTATATTAAATTTTTAAAAACATACTTTTACAAGTTTTCATAATACAACTGAGCCAGGTTTTAACAATTAGTTGTATTATTTAAAAAGGTAAGAGGCAATCAAAACTGAACCGAAGAGGAATATAGATCTGGCAATATGAAATACTTTTCTACACAATTAGAAATAAATTATTATTTCTAGTTGTGAATCACTTATTAAGTTATCACCTGAAGTCTGTGTTCAACTATTTGAATATTTTTTTTATCATTATTTAGTTTTGAAACAATTATGTTTTATAATTTTTATTTCTTTCATTAATAAACAACAACTTTGCATCTTTTTTTTCAAAGATAAAAATTGTATGGATATTATTATTTTTAGATTATTGATATAATATTATTCTTTATTTTTGACAAAAGAAAAGTAAACTAACTCTGATTTTATTAAAAGT
The DNA here is from genome assembly GCA_026182355.1 of Hermatobates lingyangjiaoensis. Lineage (NCBI taxonomy): Eukaryota > Metazoa > Arthropoda > Insecta > Hemiptera > Hermatobatidae > Hermatobates > Hermatobates lingyangjiaoensis. The sequence continues at coordinate 1,683,950 of JAPFBL010000882.1, forward strand.
AAATCTTAAACTTTAAAATATAATCAATATTTGATGAAACAAAGTTGATTTAAAATGTTGGTGGTTTTCAGTTGTGACATTTCTATAAAGAAATAGGCTACGTTTAAAAAAAATTCGAACAGTCTTCATTTTCAAAACTCCTTTCCTGCGTTTTAGCATTAATTTTTAACTCCGTGTTACATTTATATAGGCCTTAGTTTAGGTTAGATGCAGTGTCAGTCCTGCGAGAGAACACACAGCCCTTTATGATACCCTCACATTGAACATTCTACATTGAGGGTCTAAAATTTTGCATATTTCAATTGTATTTAAAGTAGGGAGGTTTAACGAGTACCTGGAGTCGTACACGATCAGAATCAATGGCTTAGCTTCCTTTCAGAGGGATACGCGCCCAAATTTTTCACCCCCGTGAATAAATCGAAGGCCAGATTGGGTATTAAACCCTTGATCTACCAGTCAAGAAGCGAGTAGGTTGCCACTGGTCTACTCTGACCCCTTAAAAAGGCCTTAGCTACAAATTTTTAAAAATCACTATCTTTTTTTCATCACTTTAGTACTAAATAATTGTTACAATTTACACTACATACATAATAAATACAATTTCAATTGACAAATTTTAATACAAAGTCAATTTATTATAAATGACCAATCAAAATTTATGAATTAAGTAAAATACCCATTTATATATAAGTTTTGAGAAAATACCAATTATTAATTTACTTCTTCATTATATAAGAGAATTTCGATATTTAACAACTAAACAAAACTTGTCTTGATAGACTTTTATTCTCATTCATTCTCTATCATTAAACTGCGAGTCATTTCAAATATTCACTTGTGGATACATTTTTCTGTTACTAGACCGTGCGAAGCAGCATTATCCATATATGTTCTGATAGATTATAGTATATTATTTGTGTTTATATCTTGGAATTGATTCACTTAGTATCTATCTATCTATCTATATATATATATATATATATATATATATATATAATATACAAGCAGTGACACATAAACAGAAACACAACAAAGACTCACTTTTCAATATTTCGACCGCCATTACGGTCGAAATATTGAAAAGTGAGTCTTTGTTGTGTTTCTGTTTATGTGTCACTGCTTGTTTTAATTGTTGTTTGTCCTGCCGGACCGTTTTTCGTTTATCATGGTATATATATATATATTATATATATATATATATATCCCATAGCTATCCATGCTAATTCCCATGACCTCCCTTTCAATGATTGTTTCAGGGTACAAATCCTCAAACAAATCCCCGAGTCTAATTCCCATGTCACCCTTAGAGCTTCCGAAGAGGCATTCATATGCCTCCTTGGGGCTCGTTCTCCTCCTGGTCTCAACCTGTACCGTTAATTATTTTTTATTTTATTATTATTATTATTATTATTATTTATTTTTTATTATTATTATTTCGTATTTTATAAATTTTTATCTTGTTTTCTAAATAAATATTGGAAGGATTTCTATTTTTCCTCTCCTCCGCTGGGGAGCAGCATTGCGGTGGTTCCACGAGTTACTCTGGAGGCCAGTAGCAGTTTGCTTCTCAACGCGAGTACTTCGCACTTCTTCCCGATGACGACAGATGTCGAAATATCGAAGTGAGTTCTGTAGTGTCTTTCTGTGTTCTTTTCTATGTGTTAAATATATATATATATATATATATATAATATATATATAATATTATATATATATATATATATATAGTGGATTCCGCTTAATTGGGACACCGCTTAATTGGGACAGCCGCTTATTTGGGACAAATCTCAAAGAACGAAAACCAAACTATGAACCACAATCGTAAATTTGTATGTTTAATTGGGACAACATTCCGCTTAATTGGGACAGTAAATTTAAGATTTTAGTACAGTAGTCCTGATTAACCGAGTATGTTTTAACTGAGTTCATATATACAAAATATATATATCATATATATCATATATATATATATATATATATATTTATATATATATATCAATGTACCAACTACAGTAAGAAATGAGAAAAATGGCTAAGAGGGTTCCCAGCTAGCAAATATTTTGTTACTTATTTCTTCCTGAACTCCTTCGTTTATCCCAATATCCCTTTACTGGGCCATTGTCCTTTGCCTCCACTTTACGTCCTTTAATACCTCTCTTATCTCCACTCTTCTCAAACCCACACAAGATTTTTCTACATCTTTGGCTATAGTTAAGATTTGACTCTGACGAAGACCGCTTGTTACGGTTGAATTTTTCTCTTTTCTTATTGTGGTTTGGACGTTGATTTTTATTTCTCGTATTTATTGCAAAATATTACTATACATATGTATAACTTTAAATTACACAAACATGACACAGAAAAAAGAGAAAATGCACACTTACTTATTTTCTCTTTTTTCTTTGTCGTGTTTTGTGTAATTTAAAATTTTTTAAGTCCGTGTGGACCGTTTCTTTAATTTAGTATATATATATATATATATATATATATATATATATAAAATTGGTTCCACTAAATAACTAACTAACTAACATATCTATCTGCCTGGTGACGGCGAAGTCGAAATATAGAAGTGAGTTTTTTTTGTGGTGTATGTGTTTTTCTTCTCTGAATTTATTGTGTATATATACTTGGCTGTTTTGAAAACCATCAGAAACGTTTCAAGGAACTAAATATTCTATGTTCACAGAAATAACACACATAAAATGTATCACAAAAACACACTACTGTGTTATATTTCGGTTCGTCTTCAGGAAGATAGATATCAGTCACTCCTCAGGCAGATAACGACTTTATTACCTTTCTACAGAGCCATTCATATTTATCTTCCGGAAGACGAGGAAATCGAAATATAGTGGTGAGTTTTCGTGATTTCTTTTATGTGATATTTATGTGAAGCTAGTTTACACACACACACACACTTTATATATATATTGGTGTATGAAGACAGCAGGTCTTCTCTTAAACAAGTATAATTAAAGTTGGTTTCTCCAACCAAGAGGTTACGAGAGCTATTAAAATATATCTGGATAAGTGGTACACAACTAACCCACCTACTCAGTCCAAGGGAGAGTACATACGTCTTTACTACCGTGGATATATGAACTCCCAGTACCAACAAGACGAGATAGCCCTCCAAAAATTAATAGGTAATGTACAAACCGTCCACCCAGAAGATCGATTGAAACTAACTATATTCTACAAAAACCTAAATACAAAGAAAGTACTGATAAATAATAAACCAAAACAAGAAACCGCCGAGCTGCAGCGTAGCCATCTCATATATGAATATAAATGTACCACAGGGGACTGTGCAACCCTGCCTTCGAAGTATATAGGGCTGACTATGACTAAGCTATCACGGCGATTGACTCTCCACCTTGCAGGAGAAGCACCGAAGAGCCATGCCGAAGAGGTCCGCAAAAAGAAACTATCAAGAGAGAACCTGACTGAGGGGACAACCATCTTGCAGAGCTTCCAAGATGACATCAGACTGCATATACTCGAAGCCCTATACATTAAAGAATATAACCCTTAGTTAAATATTCAAAATAGTGACCTTAAAGCTATACTGAGTTCAAAAAATTTTGATAATACTTTTAAGATAGTAAGAGAGGTAGGTGAGGGGACAGGCAGGTAGTTGGGGTCAGTGCCCTGCCCTGCATGCCCTCCCACTCACACTTCCCTCCCTTCCGCATTTCTTGCCTTTCTATAATAGTTAGTTGTTAACTGCCCTTTGTACTGTACCTTTTTGCCTTGTTTAATATTTTCGTTTTTACCTGATGATGGCTAATGTGAGCCGAAAGCTTGTGTTTTAGATTAAGTTTCAAATTATAGTTTTAGTTTAAAGTGTTAAAGTGTTTAGTGTTCAACTTCTTTCCTTTCATATCGTTACCAGAACTCCTTTGGAAAATACCCGAAAGTTACCGAAAACTAGTTAGGAAACTAGAGAACATCAGTAAGAAATTGGTCAACGCAGAAGCTGCTGCCAACTTTAATTATATATATATATATATATATATATATATATATATATATGTGTGTGTGTGTGTGTGTGTGTGTGTGTGTGTGTGTCGTTGTCTGCCTGCGGAGTGACTCGTTTCTATCTTCCTGATGACGAGGACATCGAAATATAGTAGTGAGTTTCTGTTTCATTTCTGAGTGTTCTTTGTGTCAATATAGTTTATATATATATATATATATATATAGTTCAATGTACATAAAGAAACATAAAGAAATTAAAAACACACACTTACAGTCTCTAATTTTTGGTTGAACCGTCTTCAGGAGAGATAAGAGAGGGAAACCAAGTGCGCTGGTACAGAGACGGTTGGGTCTCCAACTCTCTTGTCTCTCCTGAAGACGGTTCAACCAAAAATTAGAGACTGCAATTGTGTGTTTTTAATTTCTCTATGTTTCTTTATGTACATTGAACTGTATTTGTCCATATCGGATCGTATTTTCATCGAAAAAGTATATATATATAAAATTTTTACGTATGCATTTGGGCTATTACAGACTATTCTGAATATTATCTACAATTTGAAATATAAATTAATTTACTACGATTTGTAAAAGTCGTAGTAGCTGTTATTCTATTTTACATTATAACCACACACATGAATAAGAAGGTATTTGAAAATTCAGTACAATGCTATAACCAAGAAAAAGGTTTTTAGATGTACATTAGGAATGCCTGCATGTCGTTATACCTGTATGCACAATGTTTGCTACCCAGATAACATCTCTTCTTGTTGTTGCTGGTCTTCTTATTAGTCTTATCGTCCTTGGACATGTCCAGGATCTACGCAATACCAACCAAAACAGTACTTTCACGAAAACGCTCGAACTCTGTATTTTCATATAAATAACTACACATTTGTCCAAAAAATGGAAAATTATGAAAATCTTATACACAAATTTATTTAAATGTATTTACAATTGAGTTCCAATATTTCTTACCAACTCGATTAACTGTTATTTTGGGTACAAAACATTTCCCTTTGGAAAATGTAACTTCTTATCAAAAGGTATGAAGGATTAAAATCAGAATATAAAGCCTATATTATCTTTTCTTTAATTGATAGAAGAATTGTGTTCAAAAAATTTTATATAAAGGCACCTTTTTATAAATATAATGATTGTTTTAAACTTATAAGAGTATCTGGCTTGATGGTTTAAAAGTATTTGAGTGGTTTTAACAGAAAAAGGAACATATTAATGTTGATTAAAGAAAATAAAGTGTAGAAGATATGAAAGCTGTATTGTGATGGGACTTGCGACTGTAAATATTATTAAGAAAGAACCGCCACGTTGCACATTTTGTTGGAATTCTCAAGCTGTGGAAAGCATGGAACGAAGCAAGTTGAAAGAGTATTCTGAAAAAAAATATGTGTATAAATCATTGGACTTTCTTAAGGGGAAGCTAAAAGGAACTAAAGATAAGGGGAACAAATTTTTTTGAGAAAACAGCTCTGTTTCTTCTTAAGCCTATATTGCATAATACATACTTGCTTATATAATTACTAAGTGCAAGAATACTTATTGAATTGCAGAAACGTTAGTGCTTCCAGTTTCACAGAATCTGATAGAAACAATGCTAGGTATATCGTATTGAAATGTATTCAGTTGTCTGAAAATACAGCAAGTAGAAAAATATCTGCTATAAGCAATAACTTACAAAATTAGCTGCTTACAGAGCTTAGAACAAGTTTTTTTGGTCAGCAAATAGACGAAACAGCAGATGTCACAGATGCCCATTCGTTAATTTATTAACGAGGGCATTTCACAATCAGATATAAATGAAATACTATCATTTTATTAACTGATTGAACGATGAGCCACAGGACAGGAAGTCTTTGGTATTATTAATACTTTTTTAACTAAAAGTAGTATGAAATGGAATAACTGCATTGGAATGCACATATGCAGCCAGGTCAATGGCGGGACCAATTACTAGGCTTCAGGCTTTAGTTATAAATGCAGTTTGGACACTGCATGCTATGATGCAAATTGCATGCAGTTAGTAAACTTACAGAATTAAGTTAATTCTTGCATATTATTGAAAAAATCCGTAAATTTAATTAAGACAGTACTATCAGAGGTTGACTGTTTTCAAAGCTAGGTGTTGACATGGGCAGTGAACATCAACTCATACTGCTCCTTTCTTCATGTTGATTGACATACAAGGCCATTCTTGCTATTTTTCAAAGTGCTCATTTGTTCGACCTTTATTGGAGGCTACTTTTGCTACTCTTCTTATTGCTATTATTTTTCTACTTCATTAGCAAAAGAAAACCACTCTTTCTATTCTACATAGAACTTTCTTGTTCATTCTGCTTAAATGTTCTAAAGGCAGTTTCTTATTATACTTTCATTTTTTGAATGTTTCCTATAATTCACAGTAATTTGCAATAAAATACAAATTACAACTCTCACAGTCAGTGTGTTTCTTAATTGATTATTCATTTTCGAGTTCACTGTAAACTTAAAAAACAGATCGATCATAATGATAGTCGAGAGGAAAAGGACGTAAATATACGAGAGTAGATGTACGATGTCTACATACGACATGTACGATGTCAGTAACGCTGCCTTCCTAATAATGGTTCCACGCCCTATGAGTAATAATTTTTTGGGCAGATATATAACTACGGTTTTAAAATACGAAAGTCTAACAAGGTAATTATTGAATGTGTTAATTATTATGGTAATACTCAAAGTCACTTTAGTAATGTTATGTTAGTAATCAAAATATTCCTTGTTTGAGTAAATCCCATAAATGTTTCTTTATACACCTTTAAAGTATATAAAAAAAGAGAAATAACTAAGTATATTCCCTGAGCAAGGGTGAGGGAGAGTTCGATTTAAAGATAAGAAAACTGGATCGGAAGATCCCTATAAAACTAATGAAATAGAGAACAACCGCTGGCCTTGACCAGCACACTTGAACGAACACTAAACATATATTTAAATCATAATATTAAATTAACTTGAGCTGTAGAGAATGGAAGTATCAAAAATACACCATAAACAGGAAAATAGTTTCAGCACTATTTTTATTGAGTATTCAGAATTAACTTTTATAAGACGTTTTTTTGGTGGTCTTGACAGTCTTAAGAAACCTGTTTTCTGACGCTGTGTTACTTTTTTCCCTATCTTAGTGCGTACTATTCTGACAAGTTCAACTTATCCTCTTCCTAATTCTCAGAAGCAGTATATCTCCTCGAAAAGACAAATTTTTCAATATTTTTTTCTATCATTTCCTTTATAAACTAAATTAACATAAAGAACACCATACAATAGATAACAAAAACTCACTACTAATTACGACTGCATCGTCATCAGGTAAAAAGTTACTCCGTATACGTCTGACTCCTCCTTTTGCTTTCTATAATCTTTCTACTAGATGTTGATGCAGTCAAAATAAAGTTGTGAGTCTTTGTTATCTGTTGTGTCTGTACCAATTTTCTGTTTATTTACTTCATGGAATAGTTTATAACACATCTTATACATTTATAAAAAAAACAAGCGTCTTCATAGACCGCTTGTATTTTGCTTATATATATATATATATTCGTAATCAATACAAAATTAAGAAAACAAGACTAAGATCTTTCAGCCGTAACAAGCGATCTTCATCAGAGTCAAAAACCCAATGTCAGAGTCAGTTGGGTTTTTGACTCTGGCGGTGAAAGATCTTAGTTTTGTTTTCCCATTTCATATTGTGGTTTGATCATTGATTGTTATTTCACGTGTTAATGTGAAATCTTTATATATATATATATATATATAACCTCATTAAAGATCTTGCCAACATTAAGTTTAGTATGTTTCCTACATACCTTTTCAAGGTTTCGAATGCTACGAAAGATCTTAAATAAAGGCAAGATCTTTAATATACTAAACTTAATGTTGGCAAGATCTTTAATGAGGTATGTTTAAAAGAAGGTCTGCTCCCAAAGTATACCAATATATATATATATATATATATATATATATATATATATCCTGAAGACTTCGATCAGCCAGGTTAACTTGTTATTATATTTTTTGTTTGGTTCATTTAGCTCTCTGATGATGTTGCAACGAAAGACCTTACAGCAGTGTAATTAATTTATATTTGTTTAATTCATAACACAGTGTTTAACTCATATATATATACGAGGTCGTCCAGAAAATAAGTTCCGTTTTGGTCTGTAGGGCGGTAGGAGTGGTTTTTGCCAAATCCGGCAACACCGCTCGAAAGAGGAGAGGTGGGGGACCTCAGTCGGTCAATTACCAACGTCAGGGCAGGTAGTTGAAATGGAGCCCTCCATGTCACGTCCCGCCACCTCGATCCCCGTTCCCTCTCGAGTTGTTTGCGCGGAGTGATTCAATTTCTTTATGCACAGGGTTTCAAATCAGTTCAAATTCACGAACAGCTCATTCTGTTTATGGAGAAGGTGTAATGAGTGAAATCAATGGTGAGAGATGGGTACGTGAATTTTTGGCTTTCTAACTTTCACTTGAGATGTAAGTGCGAGTGCAGAACCCTCAGTTGTGACGGTCGAAATTGTCTATCTGAAATCGTCAATGCAATTTTCAAAGATCGTCTTCAACCCTGGATGAACTCCACCTGAGTTTCCCATTTATAAAAAAAATCCCTCTTCCATGAGACCTTGTATTTTCTTGACTTTCGGAAAGTTTCCGTAACAATGAACTTAGAAGAGCTGAAGTCTTTCCGCCTTAAATTCACGTACCCATCTCCTCACCATTGATAACCTCATTAGACCTTGGGTAAACAGAAATGAGCTGTTCGTGAAGTTATTTGATTTGAAACCCTGTGCATAAAGAAATTGAATCATTGCTGTTAATCAACGTCGTAAGTGAAACGTTTGTATATGTAAATGCTGAAGACTTGACATGGAGGGCTCCATTTCAACTACCTGCCCTGACGTTGGTAATTGACCGACTGAGGTCGCCAACCTCGATCTATTCCCTCACCTCTCTCTTTCGATGTTTTGTTTAATTTGGCATAAACCAGTCTTACCGCCCTACAGACCAAAACGGAACTTATTTTCTGGACGACCCTCGTATATAAAATACATTCAAAACGAAGGAAACACACAGAAAGACACAGACATAACTCACATCGATATTTCGACCATCGTCGTCATCAGGAGATGTGAAGAGCGAAGAGTCCCGCAAGAAGGCAGGGCGGTGAGTCACCGCCTAATACATTCTTAAATGTATTAAGAATTTTACTAAAATTTTACAATTAGATTTGGTTAATTCAATAAATGAGATTTCGCAGCTTGTTCTAATAAAAGAATGACTAATAAAACGAAGTTGTTATAATTGAATCAGGAAGGAACTGAAGTTGTTTGCAGCAGAAGGCAGAAAGAAGTGTTAGAAGGCTGTATAACAGTTTCATTGGCTTCCGTTCCTGTCTCCTTCGAAGTCCTTCCTGTTACTGTTCCCTCTCCCGTGCATTTACTACAGCCTTGACATTTCTCATATTTCTTTCGTCGGATATTTATCTTTAAATTCCTTTATTGAAATAGTTTTATCTTTTAGGTATATTTTAATATTTATAACTTTATTTACAAAAAAGTACCGAACTACAATCCTAATTATAAGAATTATTAACATAAATAATTGTAACCGTATATGATAATGCTCGGTGTAATTAGAAAACTTTGGTATGACTTTATTACCAAAGATGGCATTACTTTTATTACTCTTTCTAAATCCCTCGTTATTGCAATTGTAGAATATAGTTCTACCTCTTTGAATCCTATGACAATTGTTATCAAAATTTACTTTTATCAGTCCATTACAAATTCCTTAAGAACCTTTCCTTTCAGATATTATCTTACCCTTTTAATTGTGCCCAATTTAATATTCCTGATCTCCTTTTATCTAGAACCTATTGTGACATTTTACTGTTGTATAAATTATTAAATAATTTAATTGATTGTCCTTACCTCATTTACCAATTACATTTTCTCATCTCATAATATAATTTAAAAACTCCTTATGTATTCTTTATTCCATGTCATAAAAATAATGATTTGCTTCATTTCCCACGTATGATGATAAAGGCTCGTATGTTGATAAAATGAAATAGTGTAAATTCCAGTGTAGATTTTGTCAATAATGATTTAATAAAATTTAAAAGAATATTTAAACATTTAGTAAAGTTACTTGCTATAATGTTACATTTCTATTATGTGTTATTGGTGTTTATTAGTTACGTTGTATTGATTAATGCCAACATACAAAAAAAAATAAAATACTGTAAAAGAATTTCCATTTTAAGTATCGTCCTCATAGACTCCTTCTCGTTTGTTTATGAAGCTGCACAGATCATTAAGTAGTATGAAACTCTTAACTATGATCGATATTTTGAACAGTTCGTCAACAGAAGAGTATGACAAGAGACGATGGAGTAGGAAAGATGCTCTCAGTCTGTTATATCAAATGCAATCGAATATCTAGTAATGTGTATTTCACATGACTAAAATGGGTGTCAACTAATGAACCGAACTTACCGCCACTAGGATTAGCACTAAATCTGAAAGATTTTGTGTGTGTAGAAGTTGATAAACAGTTATTACCAATTATTCTAACCTGGTCTCTAACCATCATCGAACCTACGTAAACTTCATCCCTGGGTCAAATCTAAGTTATTTTTTCTTTAAATACACTTATTTACAACATGATCCACAAGAAGTACTATATTTTTTGTGTGGACATTAAATTACCATGGTACTCACAAAATGTTTGATAGATATAAAAGTAATTATACATTCCATGGTTTGCTTGTTATAGTGTTCGCTATAATGTTCTTACTCATCAAGTAATATTTTGAGGTAAATAATCTTTAATATATCATATTGTTATAGGATAATGTTGGGTCTAATCCGAGTGAAAATGTGCCTAGTACTGGTATCCCCGTCACATAGGTGGTAACTGCGTCCTCTGCGCGGAGTGCTAATGCGCGGAGGCTAACAGTACAGGTTTCCCACCCAAGTGTGTCCTAGTAGCACGTCTCAGGTTTCTGAGAGTGTTTACTTTAAGGGACTTGTCCCAACTTGGCCCTGTATCAAAGTACTCGGTAGCCTCTCGTCTTTGACCAGTTTAAAAGGTTTTCCCAACGGTGGAAGCTCTGTGCAGAACCACTTGGTTGTTCTGCATATTTCTTATTAGGTATTTGAGAATGACTCTCATCCTCTGAGCTGAGTTCTCTAACCCATATAGCTTAGATTGTTTCCTGAGGGTTGCGCTCAGTCGCCGTGGATATTTACTTGTTTACCCTAAGGGAGAAGCATAGCTTCCACGGCTGGGCTAGTTAGATGCACAAGATCATGCCACTGCAGACCATCGATCTTGGAGGTTTGCTTCCACTTTTCTGCGTAACGTGCAACCCTTCATCTTGTCTCCCCCACACGCAATAAAGAGACAACTTTAAGAGACGAGTGGCGTTTTAGTTGGTCATCTGACTTCGAGTGGGAGTCCAACTGTTGATATTGGGTTTGTTTGAACAATGTGACCCACTGATACCCCTAATTCAGATAACAGCTCATTCAATGTATGATTCCTTTTAGTTTATGGAAGAAGTTTTTATTAGACCAATAAAATTAAAATAAAAAGTTAATGAAAAATAGAAATGATTTACAGAAATAAATTTCTGTTTTGATTATTTGAAAATGCCGTATTTATTCAAATCTAATATAATAAAGTTGCAGAACCAGTCTGTTAGTAATTTAACTGAGCTAGAGTTTTGGAAAAGAACCTAATTAATAAGGTGTATTCTGAAACTACATAAACCGGACTAATTGAAATTGTATGTTTCATTAGTGTATTATAAGTGTGTCTTGATGACGTCAAAGTGATAATGACATCAAAGCAGCATTACCTGAGTTTTTTTTAACACTTTAAAGAGCCCTACTCTAATGTGTAAGTATCAAATAAACAATTACACAAACCACAACCTTGAAGGGTTCTATGTAAATGATTTTTTAAATATTATCTACTTCAAAATCCACAAAAAATATCTGTGATATAGACACTTAGCAAAATTTTCATGATAAAATATTTCTAAAACAAATGACTGAAAATCTGAAGATACATACTGCATTACAAATTTCTTTTCTTTTTTCATTTTTTTTTTGCAAATTTGCTGATTTATCATTTCTTCACTTTAATAATACTTAGCCGCTAGGTATTCACAATTCTAATGAAAAACTTCCTAATGGTTAATTAGGATGTTTTTGTTGAACAGGGGTATGTGTATGACTTATCTGATCCTGTTTTCGTCTAAATCTGTAACGTTATAAACTGTGAGCACTACGGGTAATTTAATATAGTTATAAAATGTGTGATCCCTGTCCTAAAGAAATCAATGTCAGAGTGCAGTTATCTAGCAGACCCGCAATCCCATTCTCAAAATTAAAAAAAAAATCATATGTGTTCATACAGTAATATTGAATATAGACTTCTCCAGTTTAAGTTGTTTTTCTTTTTTTAAAAAGAAATGAGATAAAGCAATCCAAAAAGTAGAAAGGGGAGAATTAATATGAAAGTGGTGTAAGTGGACTGTTGAATAAAAGAGTGAGAAGTAAACAGTCAGATTTGTGAAAATTCTTTATACTGGTCAAAAACTATATATATATAGTCTATATATATAGTATATAGTCATCCCTCACTACTTCACAGTTCACTTTTCGTGGCTTCAGTACATCGCGGATGGTTAAAAAATATTCACAAAAAAATCAAAATTGATGAACTATGTTGCGACAGTTGCCCGTACACCAGCAGAGGGCAGGTAGTGTCCACAGAATTCAAAATCCAAGCCTCTGATTGGCATTTCCATTTCCAAATTTATACTTCTGCATATGAAAAAGGTTTTAAATAAAGACCAAAACGTTGGCAATGAGAGTTTAATTTGAACCTGAAGAACTGACCGAGTCCCGATAAACTCGTTATATATATATAACCAAAGAAACAATCAGCCCCTTCAACAAACGAATCTGATATATGAGTTCACATGCCCAAACAGAAACTGTGAGTTCCGCAATCCTTCATATATTGGATCCTCACAACAACCTTGCGAGGCGTCTCACTATGCACATCTCATCAGGAGCGCCAAAGAACTACATGCAGCAAATACATCAATTCAAAATAAATCGAGAAACCCTTGTTCAAAACACGAAAATAATAGCAAGAGAAGATGATGAAAGAAGATTACGAATAATAGAAGCATTATATATCCTAGAGAAAGCCCCAGATATAAATAACCAAAGTACGAATTTTAGCAGAGTTCTTAGGTTGTTCGCTAACGCCAATACTTAGTGCGAGGCACTGCAGGGCATGACCCACTGCATACCTGGAACCACCCCCTCTCATCAACCACCCAACATATGTTCAACCCCAACCAGGAATAGTTCAGTTTGTGCATTGATTCTCACACAATGTGACATTACATTGCAATACACCCTATACTTTAGCCGTAAGCTTAGCCTGATGATGGTCTACGAGACCGAAACATGTCGTTGTTTTATTGAAAATAATATTTAGTTAGTTCTGAAATAGTGTTAGATATAAATTGTGTTAAAATGTGTAGTTATGAAAAGGAAAGCTTGGGCCAGTTGATTTTTTTATTCCCCGAGGAACTGAGAAGATCCTGTAGGACATTAGAGAAACTCTCAAAAAAGGTAACCAAGCATGAAATTGGCATAATTTTTTTCGAAACTTGTTTGCAAGAAGGATTGCTACCAACCTTCACTAATATATATATATATACTGGGTTACTTGCCGTTGCGTCTACAACGTGCTTGGTCTCCCATTCTCTTTTCTCCTGAAGACGGATTACCCGAAAATTTGAGTCTGTAAGTGTGTTTCCCTACTTTGTGTGTTGCTCTTTGTTAATCTCGAACTCGTATATATATATATATATATATAATTAAAGTTACAGCTAGAAAACACAAGAAAAAGGACGAACACTCACGAATCTCGATAATTTCGGCGTCTTGCCGTCTTCAGGAGAGTGGAAAGAAAGAAAATAAAAGGAGAAAGAATGAAGGAACGGAGACGTAAATGCGTCCACTAATATATATATATATATATATATATATATATATATATTCTATGTTTTGTTACTGAGGGCTAGGTCAAATAAAAGAAAATAAGCTCCTTCCTAGGCCGACGTTTCGATGTATTTGTACATCATCTTCATATATATATATATATATACCATGATAAACGAAAAACGGTCCGGCAGGACAAATAACAATTAAAATAAGCAGTAACACATAAACAAATGTGTGTTAACCTTTTTCTACCTTTCAAAAACATATTTTTTTTCTTTTTCCTCTCGACTTCCTAGTTCCTTTTTTATTTGTCTCCTTTGCGGCAGCACTGCTTTAGCCCTCACCCAGTGAGTTCTTTAGATGACTGTCGTCCCTCCGTCAATTCACTTCTTCCCCTGAGGACGACCGCCATTACGGTCGAAATATTGAAAAGTGAGTCTTTGTTGTGTTTCTGTTTATGTGTCACTGCTTATTTTAATTGTTTATATTATATATATATATATATATATATATATATATATGTGTGTGTGTGTGTGTGTGTGTGTGTGTTTGTGAGTGTGTCTTTGTGTAACATACGTAGATGTAACTAAAGTATACATACTGTAAATATGTTTTTAATACTATTTATGTATTATAACAACTTTTTTTTAACAAGGTACGTAATTCGTTCAACTTTGACAAGCGAAATCTTCGTTCGATCTTTATAAATGTCGATGAAACACGTGGAAAAAAAATGTTTTTTTTTTCGGTTCAGTGTCACGTGTTCATTCAGACTACAGTTGTTAAAATCCACATACTATTTTTCTTTGTAAAATAATTTGTAATGTAATACTTAGTTTTTCTAAGAACTGACCGAGCCACGATAAACTATAGTTTTGTTTCTATTCCACGGTCGATACTTTTATCAATATATATATATATATATATATATATATATATATATATATATATATAAATGTAATATTTATACATTATGTATGTTATTTATACTATTAATATTTTATCTAAATGTTTGAAACTATTCTTTAATGTTATAATGACAACATACTCGTATGCACTAATATGGTTTCATGTACACTTTTTTTTTTTTTTTATTTTATTTAGGTTGATACGTGCATCGTCCTCTTGGACATTAGCACTGTCTCATTTTGTTCAGTTCTTTAGTTCCTCATATTTTATTATATAAATTATTTCCTTCAGGAATGATGTCACTTCGTTGGAATATTTATTATCAAGGGCTAGTGCTATTATTAATTTTGATGGTATGCCTGCAGACATCCTTTCTTGTTCTAATTGTGGACATTCTTCAATTAAGTGAGCCACCGTCAATATTTCCTTACATTTTGGGCAAGAGGGTCTTTGCTCTTTAGATAACAGGTAACTATGTGTAACTCGTGTGTGATCTATACGTAGGCGGTTTAATATCACATTCGTTTCTCGATTTCCTGTTCCAGTGTTCATTGTTGTCCCAATGGATCCCATTATTTTCCGAAGTTGAGTGGTTTCTTTATTCCATTCGGTTTTCCATCCTGTCCATATTTTTTTTATAATGTTTTTCCTGATGTCATTCGGCCTCACAGCTATTATACTCGTATTTCTAGTTTCTCTGTTAGTTGCTTCTTTTGCTGCTTTATCTGCTTTTTCATTTCCTTCGATACCAATATGGCTTGGTATCCAGGCAAATGACACCTGCTTTTTCCTAATATTTAGGTCATGGAGGCATTCAAATATCTTAATAATTATAGGATCTTTCAAATTTTGTTCTTCTAGGGCTGTCAATGCCGACCTGGAATCTGAAAGAATCAAATACTTTAAGTCTGAGTCTGTATGGCAATAATTGATTGCTTTGTATAAGGCTATTAGTTCGGCTGTATAAACACTGGTTGCAGGATTCATGTACACTTATTGATATTATACCTACAGAAGAAATGTAGACATGCTAAAAATTAGAGAGAGTGACATTACTTCACTTGTTCACTTATCGCGGCCCGTTCTTGTTATCCCTATTAACTGCGATAACTGAGAGATAACAGTATTCTTCTCCTTTATTTTATCGAGCGTTGTACTTCTAAGTTTTGCAGATCTACAGAGATGGAAAGTTAGCAGACTTTTAATCTTTACTCAAAAAAAAAAAAATGAATATCATACATTTCTCTTACTATCTTGCAGGAGGTCTGCTAACGCTGTATCTCTGATAGATGTAAAATCAGCTAGAAAAGTACAACTGAAGGGAACACTGTATCTCTCTTCTACATTAAGAGTCCTAAATTTTGCCTATCTCAAGTGAATTTATAGCAAGCATCTTTAACAAGTACCTAGTTAAACTTTAACTTTAAAGATTAACCGTAACTTTAACTATAAAGTTCATTTAACTTTGACAAGTGTCGTTAATTTTTACGTCATCGTAGAACGGTTACATCCAACATGGCTACGACCGTTGTCAGTAATAGAAGTTTAAAAAAAAAACAATTCTTGAACATTTTGAAAGTATCACTATAATTGTTACAATTGAGTTAATTATCTAATTTTCTTCCTTTGATAATAGATAGAAAAGGCAAATAGGTGTTGAATTATTCAAATTTATGAAAGCTTCAAAGCATTGTCTCCTTGTTAAATTATCTCAGACTTATGATACTTTGACAGTAAAACGTTTAAATGCTGATTACCAAGATAAATGGAATAAATCTGCACGATTGAAACATTGTACTGTCAAAAGCTTTCAATTATCACATAAGAAGGAAAATCACTTTAACTGTTATTTCAATCTACTGATTCTATAATGTCTAACTGTATATTAAGGTTATTGTGATGTGATGCAGGAAATGACTCCCGCTAGACTTTTGTGGTACCATAATGAAATATACTGGGTATAATAATATAACCGTAATATGGTACGTATATTGCGACCACAAACTGTGTAACTACCACAGAGTGAAACATGATGTTGAAACATGTTGTACCACGGTATCAGTGTGGGAAAATCTTCAAAAACCCAGTACAACTAAACTCTTTTCTTTTGGTAAACCATGATTCAAACTAGCAGGTATGTGTTCAATAGAGAGCATAAACTCCAATTTGCTATAATTGAAGTATAGCATAAAAATCTATGTACAGTATAGTACAGTATAAAATATACTTTACTTTTTTATAATTAAAGTATATTTATTTTCTGTATGTGATTCTGAGAGTCTGCTAAAGCTACAGCTCTCATGGATGGAGGATTAGCTATCAGCTAGAATGCTGCACCTCTGAACCTGATTCCTCAAAAGAATGTTGTCTATCCACTAATTATATATTGGATTCGGACTGGTCTCGTATAGTCGTTGTCTCTCGTATCTATTCACTCTTCCGGAGAGTCCATTCAGTGGAATGCTTCTTTCTGGTGAGAGATAATTGTTACGTCTCATGCTTGAAGCATCTTTTATCATTCAATTAACTTCCTTACAACCATAAATTCTGCAATATTCTCCTCGGTTCCATTAGAAAACCATTTTTCTAAAAAAAAAAGATTTTTTTTTCTTTTTTCAATTCTCTTAGAAGTTTCCATGCCATAAAAATATCTTGGATCTGTGAAATGCGCATGTCCCGATCAAAGGTCATGAATTAGTGATACACTTCCACAAAAGTTGGTTGTTATTACTGTTATTTTGTTCCTTTTCCAATGCCCGATTTATAAAACATTCTCCTATTAGTGCTATTCTAAGGGTAGAAATTGTGGCTCATTTATAATTTTGAACCCATTTTAGTGATGTGCGAGTTACATTATGGATGGCTGGTTCTTTCCCCAGACATCTCAAAGAAAACAGTATAAGGACCAACGTCTGGGCCATATCTTGCCTGAAGATAACGAGAGAATAGTTGAAACATGACGCAGATACCACCACCAGGTCAACAATGCAGAACTTTTCTCCTTCAACCAGCCATCCAATATAACCAACATAACGAAACCAATAACTCGAAGGGGTCTCTATGTGAGGAAGTTGGAGTCGAGTGTCAACATCTTTTAATCAAGAGGGACTGTGCAACTTCTACCCCCGTTGGCATGAAGACAAAGGCTGCTTTTCATAGAAGACGAATGAGTGTATCAATTAAAATACATTCAATTTCTGCAGCAGAAAATAGACAAAACCAACACCCAACACCACAAAAATCAAAAATAGAAAGGGAACAGGAGTTCACTGCAGATTGAGGCTCGTGTTTTCTGCCAATAATCTTATTTCACAGAGGGACTTTTGCAACCTCTATACTCATTGGCGGAATATCGAAGGCTTCGCTAGGCAGCGGGTAACTGGGACCACACGCATGGACCTACAAACTCTACTCTCCTATTGGTCACCATTTCAACGATTATATATATTAAACGATTAAAATAAAAGAACACCGTAGAAACAACATACAACTCACTTCAATATTTCGACCTCGTCGTCATCATGAGAAGGAAAAAAAAGGATGATTTCTGCTCGGCTGGCAAACAGCAACAACACTATATGTATATACATGTGAAATAACAAGCAACAATCAAACCACAAGATGAAATGAAAAAAAAAGACGTAAAATGTTTCAACCGTAACAAGTGGTCTTCGTCAATTTTTTGACTCTGACGAAGACCGCTTATTCCGGTTGAAAGATCTTAGTCCTTTTTCCCCATTTCATAAATATATCAATGAAAAGATTCATAATCAATAGTGAAATAATTCTTACCACAGTAAGAAATTCAGAAAAATTATTAAGTTTTTTCAGCCATAATAAATGGTCTTCTTAGAATTAGTAAGACTATGAAGAAGACCAGTTGTTATGGTCTTATTATTGTTTAAATGTTATTAATATATATATATATATATTATATATATATACATGTTTCACATTAAACTATAGGTACACAGTAAATAGAAAAACACATTTACCCTCTCCAATTTTCGGTTTAACCATCATCAGGAAAGAAGAGATAGGGACGTCAAGCGCACTTGCAAAGTAACGTCTGCATACCCATAGTTGAACAAAATACGAGTATATAGTGTGTTTTTCTATTTACTTTGTGCCAATAGTTCACTCTGAAACATTTGTTGTTCCTTTTCGATCGTTTTCTTGATGATTATATATATATACTTATTTATTCACTTTAAAAATGGAAGGTTGATCCAAACTGGACACAAACAGGTTCAAAAATGAAGAATAGTAACACACAGAGAAAGAAACACACTTACCAACTCATATTTTTGGATGACCCGTCTTCAAGAGATAATATGAGTTGGTAAGTGTGTCTCTTTCTTTATGTGTTACTATTCTTCGTTTTTGAACTTATGTATTATATATACTTATAGTTCACACAAAAATCTGAAAAAAATATTACAGATAATTAAATGATTTTTTATCTCTATTATAAAGTTAACTGGGTAACCAGAGTGGTTATAATTAATTTATTCAAGGTTGCGTTATTCCAGGGTCATTCTGCTTCTTACATTGTAAACATGAAGAGTCAGATTAATTGATCACTTAATTTTTTGATTTCCAGTAAAGCATAGTAATACCTGCAATATATGCTGTTATATTACCTAATCTAATTCTCATTCAGTCGACATTGAACTCTAAGTTACATTCTCTATCATTAAACAAATCTAAACCGGTTCAAACAAAGCGATTATCATAATTATCTAGTTATGTTTGTTTTGATCATTATAAAACAAATTATATCATAAAACAGATGTTCAAAAATTGACTTATTTGTAAATGAGTTTTGATTTTTTTTGTCATACCTCCTCAAATGTTAAATATTTTTCTGTTGTACCATAAATTGATATAATATGCTTAAAGGTTGTTCAAATTTATAAAACAGATATTGAAAACAGAATGTCTTCTCAATCTTTACTTGAATACTTGTAAGAAGCTTAAGAAAAACTAACAGGGCTTTTCACGTCGAGGTACACGTTATATTACTTCAATAATTAATAAACACACAAAATTATAAAAAAATGAAATAAAATTGACAATATGCATGTATCGGATGACGTACAAAGAATATACAGAAAAAACTGACACAGCTTACTGCTGTACCAGTTCAGTCATCAGGAGAAAAAATGTTCTGCTACTCACAGTTCTTGTATAAGTTATATCTGTGTAATTTGGCTCGTCGTCCTGGATCGTTTGGTTTTTTTGGCATATGTATATACATATATATATATATATATATAATTCACACAGGAAAGAGAAAAACAAATAAAAACACACAATAAAAAAAAGACTGACAAGGTTATTTTGACGTTGTTCGTCATCGGGCAGAATTAGTACCTTTTCTTTTTTTTTTTAAGGTACTACTTCTGCCCGATGACGACGAATGTCGAAATATCGTTGTGAGTCCTTTTTGTGTATGTTTTTATCTGTTTTTCTCTTTCCTGTTTGGACTAGTAGTCCTGTTGGACCGTTTCAAGTTTTGATTTTATATATATGTATATATATATAAAGATTTCACATAAACACGTGAAATAACAATCAATGATCAAACCACAATAAGAAAATGAGAAAACAAGACTAAGATCTTTCAACCGTAACAAGCGGTCTTCGTCAGAGTCAAAAACCCAACTGAGTTGGGTCTTGTTTACTAATTTTCTTATTGTGGTTTGATCATATATATATATTAGAATTAGTAATAATACATTCCGTCATACCTCGTAAAGTCTCTGTAAAGCTCGACCGGTTTCGGGTCCGCCTGGATCCCATCTTCAAGAGCACCTAACTGACTGTGAATGTTGTTTTCCTATAACCTACCTATATATAGCATCTACATCTACCGGTCGAGCTTTACAGAGACTTTACGAGGTATGACGGAATGTATTATTACTAATTCTAATAATACTAACCTCAGTGGAACTAACCCAATAACTATACATACATATATATATATATATGTATATATATATATACATTATATATATGTATTACATATATATTTAATATATGTATATATATTAAAGTGAGAATGATGTGGCTACATCATTACTATGGGGTATTTTAAAATTAAGCTTGCTGCTATTTATCTCTAGTTTAATTCTCTCTAAGTTGATAGTTTGTTTTTTCCTTCTTTTCTTATTGTATACATATTGTTTATTACTGTACTATATACTGTACTTAATGCATTAAAAATGTAATGGCATGTTATTACATGTGAAGCATGAGGGACAATCCATCGTGGGTACCCTGAGGGAAAAAATACGGAACTAGTAACTATATTATCTATTTGTTCTTTATGTTTTTGAGTTTCATAATATTAATACAATGACTATTTTTGTTTCAGTTCATGAAAAAGACACGCCAGTGAAGACAGTACTGATGTCGCAGAGGGGTGTCGCTGACGTCGGCGGAACTTACCACGATCATGCAGTCGTCACTCGAAGAATATTCAAGAGCATTGGCGGGAACTCTGTGCTCAAAGGAACCAGCATCAGTGTCCCGTCAGGAGTCGTGTAATTATACTTTAACAACCGTATTGGTGCATCAACGGTCATTAGCAATCTACATAATTTGAATCTTCATTTGTCAGCTGCCAACATTTAATAATCAGCTTTTCAACTTGTCTTGTGCAGTAAAATATTAATACAAAATAAAAATGGATTAAAATTAATCAACAGCATATCATTATAAATTATATAAAATATGTTTTATTGTTGGTCAACAGGTATATTGTTTATAAATGTTTTTATTAAGAAAAAAGACAAGTGCATATTGTGTTAAGGTCTTTTTAACAAGTTAAAGGAAAAAAATATTGTTTATCCTGCTGTCATCACTGTCATCAAGTAACCCCATCATCATCCTATGATCAATTGATGACGTCCTCCTTCGTTTAGCCTTGTTAAAACAATACCTGCTTTTTTTTCATGACAAATTATTTAGTTTTATGGATGTCTTTTCTTGTAATTTTATATTTTCAATTAAATTTTATACTACGTCATATTATAAGTATAATATACAAAGCTTGGAGTGATCTACACTTAACTTCAATGTAAGAAAATGCATTATTAGAAATAATGAACAAAAAATTTAATAGTTTCACTTTAATGTAGATGCCAAATTTTGGTTATTATGGTGATAATGTAATCAGAATGATTGACGAATATGATTTGTAATCAACTATAAGGTATTTTTCTCTTCAGATTGACTGATTCAATAACAAAACGAAACATGTAACACGAACAACAATTAAATCTGGTGATTGGCAAATACACTGATCAGTCACATCCAGATTCATACATCCAGACATTAGCTTAAAGATTCAACACATTTAATTATTGAACTGTTTTTCTCATAATCACCATACCTATGGTAAAGAAAAAAAAGTATCTTTCCTTAATCATCATGGAGGGCCACATTGATAGCATCATCCGTTAATAAAAATGAAATTTAATGTTTAAAAAAGATAAAATAAGTATTACATTTAATAAAAAACTACTCAAAATATCAAGTTTAATGGGTTTATTCTGAAAAGATAAATCTAGTTTTATTATTCAATGAGACCAACGCGTCCTATCATAGTTCTTAAACATTTTTTGAAGTCTGGAGTGAGGTTTCTTGTTGTGATCCTCATTACTGAGGAATTTGACTACGGAATTTGAGTACTGAAAATTTGAGAGCAAATTTTTAGAACATCTGATTTTACTCTTGTTTATTTTTCATACACGAAACGATTTGTTCACAGATTTGTCCACTATATTTTTGTGGAGCCAAAAATATAGAATATTTTTGCAACATAACTTTTTATGAATGAAAATTTGTCCCAAGATAAGGAGTTATAAAATTAAATCAGCGTCCCAGTATTTTACACAATCTATAGATACATCGTTTTACATGCATAATGCCCACAAATATTATAGACTGATTTTTTACTATATAAGTATATTACTGGAATAACTTTAAATTACAAAAATCGAGAGAATGCAGCACTAGTCTAATCCTGCTTTGACTGTTAGCGTCACGATCACCTGCTGTATTGCGGCTCGTGCATAAAAAGTTGTGACGTCTAAAACAGGTCGCGGGACGCACATGACGTCTCAACGGGCCCAGATAGCCCAGGCTTGATTTAGAGTCATGGTTCGTGATGATGACAAAAAGGAAAATTAAACAGAATATGTTGTTATTTTGTTTTATTTTTTTCATTGATAAATGCGTACTCAAACCAGATACACAGGTGGTATTCTTCTGATACATACATAGTACTCCTGATATACACATAACTTCAGATATATACATAGTGATTTTGTAACGATTCTAAAAAAAATGTATTTAGTTTTTTATCAATTTTAAGGCAAAAATATATTTTGGTGTAAAAAATATATTTTCGAACATACAACAAACTATAATCAAAATCATATAGACGATTAGTTCTGAAATTTAATACCAAGAAACTAGTTCAAGAATAAAATGAAGTAATGTTTAACTCAGGAGCTATGCAATCATTTATTGTGTGGTATTTCTCATGATTATAATAAGGGGAAAAACCCTAGTGTTCACGTAAAGATTTTATCCGACGTCAACGCGTTTCGAACACTTAGCTTTCATACTCAGGTTATATCTGATTCAATAAGGTTATATGGAGTGTTCAATGAGTCATATATCACTGACAGACATAACACTATGATATACATAGAACAGGGCTCCCTGTGGCAAATTTTGCATCAACCCAGATCATACAAGAAAAAAACCCAAATTCTTGTAAAAACCTTAATATTGTAGTGAATAATAATTGAATGTTACTTATATAATGTTTTAATTTTATATTTTAATCTATAATTCGTCTTCAGAAGCCGAAATTATTTCGGCAGGATGAATACTTACAACTCATACTAATGAATAAATATTTATTTCTTGATAGTGCTTGTTTTGCAACAATCCATCTTTCATTGTATCAGTTTTGAGGGAGTTTGTTTTTTTTGTTTTAACATGATTTACAAGTAAAAATATCTCTCTTTCGATGCTGAAGAGTATGGTATAGCCGTGAGGTTTGTCATAAAATTTGAAAGCACTTCAAATTTGAAATTATTCAAAACGTCCTTGATAAAGCATAGAGAATAGCAAAATTTAGGAATAGATTATTGGACAATGGTATATCATTAAACTGCCGAAATAACCTCCATTCATTGCCCAATTTATCTAGTTTATATGGCACAAGATAAGAAAAATGTTCGGCTACATTTATTATTGAGTTAAGACATTTTGCAAGATCTCTAGCAGTGTTTGTATCCAAAATCTTTAACCAGACAAGAATTACTTCTTCCTCCAAAGGGTATCTACTTTTAATTTGTAAGCACAATTCAACCAAGAAATTGAAGCAATCAGTTCGAAAACTCATTTCCCCACTTTCTCCTATTGGTCTTATAGAAAGAATTCCTATGCATTGACCATGCATGCATTTAACTTTATATCATGTAATTTATGTACATAGTTGTTAACAGTATATTGCTTATTCGAAATAAACCCTATAATGTTATATTAAACCTAGCTGGGGTCCTAATAACCCAGATCTAGGTGGAAAAACCCTGGAGAATATTGGAGGCCTGGCATAGAGCAATAACAGAAACTAACATTGAACAGTGTCCTGTGAATCCTTCAACATTCCATGTCACCTTACTGAGGCTGATGTAGCCTGAGGATGAACTCTAAGTGTTCGAAACGCGTCGATGTTGTAACCTCTTTTACGTGCAGACTTAGTATTTCTTTCCTTTACTGTAATTTCAAGTAATATTTGTTCAGGTTCCCTTTGATTATGCACTTAAGCAAGTTGAATGTATTGAGTAGATTTGTTAAAATCGTTTTATATAAGGTGCAATTGCCATTGACAATATAAACTGGCGAATGTTCTCTCATTAAAACTATTGAATGTAATAAGATACTGTCATTGAATCTTTGAACGAATGACCAAATCACTACTAATCTACATAAAAATGATATATTTTGAAATAAAACGAGGGCTATACATATGAGGGCCTCTCTTAGTCAGAGGTTGATTGTAAAATAAAATAGAACTTCCGAATGGAATGATAGAGTGGAGTCAAAGGGAATCGTTTTGAGCATTGATATTTTCTGCACACATATACCCTTAAATGATTAAACTACAATATGAAATGGGAAAACAAGACTAAGATCTTTCAACCGTAACAAGCGGTCTTCGTCAGAGTCAAAAACCCAACTGCAAAAGACCGCTTGTTACGGTTGAAAGATCTTAGTCTTGTTTTCCCCATTTCATATTGTGGTTTCATCATTGATTGTTATTTCACGTGTTTATGTGAATTCTTTTATATACTTTTAAGTATAAGAGTGTATGGAATGACGTAATAGATAGAGCAAAGTATTATTAATACTTGAAACGTACAAAAATTTGTGACCTAGAGGATTATAAGTCACTTAAATGCTTGCTATGAAGAATTAGAACTACCTGAAAACATATGCACTTCATGAATAAGTATCTCTGACTACTTAATTACATTTATTATTAATGACTTCAATAATTTCGTTTCAATATTTAAACATTGCTGGGAAAATTTACTGGTGATACCTTGGAGGTCTAGTGTTCTAAAGTGGGTTAGAAACATTGAAAAAATGAAGAAAACAAGGATGCAGTAAAAAAGTAATATAGTATGCGGAAATAAATAGGAATGCCATTCTGCGACTAGACAAGCTGTGAATAAGGATATTTTTCGGGTAGTGACCTTTAGACAGCCTTGTTCAGCCTATATTATATTCTTCTGACTTTTTCAAATAATTTACTGTTTTTTCCTGCAATTCTATTCTTTTTCTGGCAAAACCGAGACAGCTTATAATTGTACCAATGGGGCTTCTATCAGGAAACTTTACAATTGTTGTAAATTCTTTGATGGAACTTTACAGTTTATGTTGTAAAAATCTAACAGAGTTCTCATAACTTCTTTCATAAAGGTGCCATACACAGTTTTCTTACTGTTTTTTTTTGGTAATCAAGTCATTATATACCACAATCAAGTTAAATATATATTCTAATGTAGTGCAATCTGTTATTATGTGGTATTTACTCATTGTAGGGTAAAAATCTAATGAAATGGTCTCCACATATAAAACTTTTAATGATATAAACAACGCGTTTCGAACACGTAGTGTTCTTCTTCAGGCATTAACTAAAAAATACAATGACACCAGAGAGTTATCTAGGTTTTGTTTTTATATTTTGTTTTTATATTTTATCTTTTATATTAATTTTTGTACTTATTTACTTTGTACTATAGATAACTCTCTGGTGTCATTGTATTTTTTAGTTAATGCCTGAAGAAGAACACTACGTGTTCGAAACGCGTTGTTTATATCATTAAAAGTTTTATATGTGGAGACCATTTCATTAGATTTTTACCCTACAATTAAATATATATGTTATTTCGGACTGCAGTATAACGTTCAAACAGAACCTCTATAACAGGAACCTCAAACTAAAATCCCTCCGAGGGCCAAATTAAGACTTTTAAACAACCCAAAGGCCGATTTATGACAATGATAAAAAGTAGGCCTACGTAAAAAAAATATAATAACAGTTTTTTTATAAATGTTATTCAGTCAAATGAAGACAGTAACAAACAAATACGAAAAAATAATGCTTATTACTTTAGATAATTCACTTATCGTACAATGCCTGTAATAACTACAATCACACTATCAGTCATATTTTCTTTTGACTACTCATTGGCAGCGTTTCAAATCAACAATGTCATTAATATGCTTAAATTTATTAGCAAAAAGCAATCTCTGCGATGCTTGCAAATGTTCATCAGTATGCTGTGATCTTAGTGAAAACTTTTTAATCTTCATATCTGAGAAAAGTATATCACATACATATTTATTTCCAAACATTCATAATGTAATAGCAGTAGCAGAGATTCCAACTCTCTTTGGAATTCCTCTGCAACATTTGTCAATTTCTACAGCAAATGGCGTTTGAAAACGATTCTTTAAAACCATAATCTAATGTCCTGCTTGACAAAAAGTAATGACATTCTCACTTATAGTAAAAAAATAATTTAGTAGAGCTGGTGTTTGGTCTGAAACTTAAATTATGACGTTCCCTACAAAGCACGAACATATTTGTCTGTTGTTAATTATTGGTTGAGTAAAAAATAAGGTACTGATATAATTGTAACAGAACATATTCTATCTAGCTCTAGATTATTTTTACATTCTCTTAATAATCTGGAAAGGATGTTGCAGGTTTTTTTTTTTGACAAGGCTCTGTTAATAACATCAGAGTTACATTGAAGATTAGGTAGAATATAATTTGACTAAGATGATCTCGTTTGTTTTTTGAAGGTATGGCTTGATCGGACCAAGTGGGTGTGGCAAGACAACACTGCTCAACATTATCATAGGGAGATTGCAGCCTGATTCTGGAGATGTAAAGACCAAAGTCACTAAATTGTCTCAAATAGGCTACATGCCTCAGGTATTTATGAGTATCTTTAAAAACAAAGTTATTTTTATTGAAGCCTTTGCTAGCTTTATCATCAGTCAACCAGGTCAATTATTAAGGATTATAAAAATAATATGTTACATACTAAATAAGGGAGATTGATTTTCAGATTTGATAATAGAGTGAAAAGAAGAGCAATACCATACATGGACATTGAAATACTTTCAATTTTGATGATTATAAAACAATATTCATTTAGCCGCATTAAATAATTATAAATAAAATAATGATTTTGTCTGTACATTGCTTAGAACTGACTCATTTCAAGTTTTCTTTACGTTTCATACATTGGAGAAACCGAATCCACCCTTAGAAAAATTTCTGTCGGTTTGTCGGTTTGTCCGCAAAACTTTGTCACAGGTAAACTCAGACCATAAGACATATAAAGCTGAAACTTTTCAGTAGTTTGTGTAGGTCTAACTTAAAATATAGGCTATGATTGTTGGAAATTCAACGTAGAAGTGAAGTTATGGACGTTTAACGCAAAAATTTTGTCACAAGTAAACTCAGCCACCATAAGACATAGCGAGCTGAACATTGACACTGGATTTGTGTGTGCCTAACTTAAAATATGGGCTCTAAATAGATTATTAATTCAGTACAGAAGGAATTATGGGGTTTTAGCTGTATTTTCCTGACTTCACAGGAAATTTGTTTTGAAAATACACCGGGTGGCAAGTAGGTATTGTTAGTTGATTTAATTTTCAATTGAGCACATGAATATATTGCGTATTTGACATCATTGAAATGGTTTTCACAGAGTTAAGGATGTAAATCTATTGGAATAAATTTTTGTAAACGAGCAATTCCAGCCCTTAAATGAACAGGCATGAGAAATCAACAAACAAGTTCTTACGCTATAAAGCCGAGGAAAGAACTTACAAGTCATAAAGAGATGGATTAGTGTGAAGAAGCAGTTCATTATCTAAATTGAATTTCTTGACTCTGAATTTATTTCTCCTGGACTGCCTGCTCAGAGTAAAAACTTAAAGTAGGACACCAATGATGCTGCAATTTATAGCAGAAACAAATTTCATGTTACGAAACATGATGACCCAAAAACTGTACAACGGGACACGACTCTGAGTTCGGCCTACACAGATATGCCATAGAGGCGGACATAATGACTGGATGTGGTATTGGGGAGTCTTCCGAACCACTGTCTGTTTCCATTCAAATGATTGCAAGGTCCCCTCAGAGTCTATTTCGCAAGACGTTAACTAATCGCAAAGGAGACTTTATCTAACGCAGGAATTCAAGTTAGCGAACCAAGTTTTTCTCACATGGTCAACTGTAGTTTACTTGCTCAATATCAGAGGTTTCAATGATTGTTCTTCCATGAACCTGAAGGACAGACAGCTAATGTAGTGTATACAGAGGCATTTGTTTAACACTATACTAATAATGGTGTTTTCTACTATTCTATAATTTCTAATTATAGTATTAGTATAATACTATAATTGATATGTTGGAATACCAAGTATAATAAAATTTTTGATTCCGTCAAAGACGGGTACATTTGCTAGTAATTCATATATGAATATACACACGAACGTTAAAAAAAAAGCATGAGGTATGAATAAAAGCAAAATACTACAATCTCATTTTCAATATTTTGACCTTCTTAATGACCACAGTCAGGACACGAAGAAGTTACGTTTTCAGAAAAAATCACAGAAGAAAACGTTTTCACGTTTTTACCCTTCTAGTGTTGTTTCTTTCTTTTCTCCTGAAGGTATTCCTGGAGTTAAATGTTTAAAACTATGAGAATTTGTATATTTTCCTTGTTTTCAGTCTTAACATTAATCCTGAAAATTTAATTCTATGTGTATTTGTAGTCCATATTTTAAGCATATATTATTAAAAATATAATAATTTGCAGAAACTTCCTTCATGTTACATTTGTCTTCCTACATAAGGCTTTTTTAGAGAATCATCCTCGCCCTGAAGATGGCTCTAGGAATAAATTCGAACATGTTGACAGTAGAAAGTATGTTATTTAATTTAGATGCAATAACGAAAGCGTTATTCAGAAATAAAGAGAAACATAACAAGAACCAAGTTTCTGCAAAATGTGATTATATTTTTAATTATATATATAAATAAACATTTGACATAAACACGTGAAATCTTTCGCCCACTCTTCTCAACCCTTCACCAGATGTTTTCTGCATCTGGTCTTTCAGTTGGGTTTTTGACTCTGACGAAGACCTCTTGTTGCGGTTGAAAGGTCTTAGTCTTGTTTTTCCATTTCATATTGTGGTTTGATCATTGATATTTATATATATATATATATAATAAATTAAATTAAACAGTACATAAAACTTTAGATACAAATTATAACTTATATTAATATATTAATAGTATACTTATGTTATTATAACATAGTAATTACAGTTTATATAATTTTATAAACTGTAATTTATAAAATTTTAATTTAAAGTTTTATATATATAAAACTCACAGAAAGAATATAAAAGGTAGTTGATACCAAAAAAGCTTAATACAATATTTCAACGACAGCCATAAAACCGTGCTGAGTTTTTATGGTTTTACTATCTGTTTTTGTGGATCTGAATTTTAGTTGAGTTAAAATATTATCCCACTTTACCCAGTAAAGATTAAATAATGCATGAATAAATGTTTTCTAAGGAGTTGGTGACAGATAATCGAGGAGCATCTATATTTATGGCAATTGAACAATTCTTCAAAGAAAACGAAGTGTATGCATTTAATATGAGTGTATTAAAAAAAATGAATAAAATCATGGAAATGAGTCTAGTGAAAAAATCTGCTTTATACCTAGTTCTAAATATGTCCATGCATTTTGAAGCCGGAAGATTAGGTAAAAACTAAATTGACTACTCATTAAATTCTCTCTGGATCCTTGTTTTTGTCTTACTGTTCTAACTTTCCCATCTGGTGTTTCCAATTTTCAGATATACCAAATAACAATTTTTCAAATACTTTATTCATAATGTTAATCATTAGTCACAAGTATTTACCAAAATAACTTTTTTAAATTCAACCAATGTTTCTGTCACCATTTACTATATTCAGGTTATTATAATATGCTGCGTTTCTAATTATAATCATAAAGAAAAACAATTTTAAGAAAAAACACGACATAAAAAGATAGGAAAGTCATTTAGAAAACTGACAAGAACAAGAATTTAGAAAGAATTTAATGAAATATGTATTAGGAAAGTCTACTCCTTAAATGTATAAATATGTTTACAAATTATATATACATACACGAGTTCAAAATTGAAGAAGAGTAACACACACAGTAAAGAAACACACTTTCAAGCTCACATTTTCGAACAATCCGTATTCAGGAGAAAAGAGAATGGGAGACCAGGCATGTTCCGTTTTATTGTCTTTCCGTTTTTAAGTGAATATATATATATATATATATATATATAATCCTCGTGAAGCAGAATTTCACGAGAATGGAATCCGGAAAAGATGAAGGAAAATAACATAATGAGTTCATTCCAAGATCAAAGAGTAGCCTAGAGGCAAGGTCAATATCGTGTGAAACGGAAGCCTAGGTAGAAAGTCATTTGTCTGTCCCTCAAAATTATTAGTAAAAAAAAAACTCCATTAGGTAAATAATCAAGTCAAATTTGGAGATGCGTTTCTACTTTCTCTTGTTCAGAAGGAAATCTTAGCTAGGGAAACATTTATTTAAAGCTTAGAGTTATATTTTTTGCAGCTTTACTTACAAGGTCACAGCAATGATGTTCTACGTATATTTCAATGATTTTTTTATCCACTATAAAAAGGATTGAATGAAATCGTGCGAGAGGATTAAGGGACTTATGCAAAGTGTGAAACATGAGTCTTAGTATGTTTTTTTCTTTTTGATATTTAAAAATAAAATACAAAAATTAGGTAAAACTTAATTTATTTCTGTTAAATAAAAGAATAGTTTTTGAATTTTATTTTATAAAAAGATCAATGCATAAATGCTTGCTATTCACTTCTTAAAACTCAAATTAATTGTAATCAATCAACTTAAATTTTCAGTTAAAGCTTGGAATAACATTGATTTCGTCTGTAATTTACTGCCTTATAACATTCTAGTTGGTTAGTAACTGGTAGAAAGTTTTAAGTATAAATGTGTAGAAAAATTAGTATGTGTTAAATCTAAACTGCTAAACAGAGTTGATATTTTCTCGGTAATTGATTACTTTTTCGCACAATAAGTCGGGAAGGCCAACTGACGAGACGTTTCTGACGTGGAAGTTGCTCCACTGCTGGAAAGTGTCCTTGCCGTCAATCAGTTTTTGCAATTCCTAAGTGAAAAAATTCTTGATAATATGGGCATATCGATTGGAATAAACAGTGTAAAGTTGACTAATGTTATCCATAAAAAATATATGAGAATTATTTTTTTACTTAATATGGCTGCTTAAATGAAAATCTCAGATGAGTATAATGGTTTTCGATGCAGTTCCTGAGAATTATTTGAAGCTTGATATCTACAATTTTGTTTGTTTACTCTGGAATGTTGATGTTGCTATATGTTATTAAAACTTTTAAAACAATATTGACTAATTCATTCCGATAATGAAGTGTCATTTTTTGCTCAAAACAGTTCTATATGGGTAAAAATGCAATCTTTTGGTAATAATGCAATAGAATTATAATGAATGAAATTGATTTTGCTCAAATAGAGAGAAATATTACGCAACAGTGACAGTCACGGAATTATCTACATCAAACTGATGAAGCGTCAGTACTCTATCATGTACGTGATTGTGTTTTGCATACAGAACATTAAACCAGTATTGTTTTAACAGTCTCTTCAACTTCTCACAAAATACTTGATTAAATTTGCACTTGGTATGCTTCTCATAGTAATTAAATGCAAATGAACCCTGTTAAGACGTGGTAGAAAAGTATAAAGAAACATTGTTTTTTATAAAACGCTCCCAGGATAAAAATGCAAGCGGTAATCCCATTATCAGTCCATTGTTACAAAACCAAACAAGTCCTCCAAGTATCCGATCCCATTACTCGACTGCTGTTTCTGTTGGGTGACGTTCAAAATAAGAACTAAACATATTCTAATATATAATATTATATATATATATATATATTTATATATAAACATATTCTAATATATAATATTTAATATATATATATATATATATATATATATATATATTGTTGAAAAGCGGA
The DNA here is from genome assembly GCA_026182355.1 of Hermatobates lingyangjiaoensis. Taxonomy (NCBI): domain Eukaryota; kingdom Metazoa; phylum Arthropoda; class Insecta; order Hemiptera; family Hermatobatidae; genus Hermatobates; species Hermatobates lingyangjiaoensis. Next base: position 1,716,686 of record JAPFBL010000882.1, read on the forward strand.
ACAGATTCTGCATTCACGACTTTTTTAAGTAGCTGTTCTTTTTTCCTAATTACACTTCTATGTTGCAAAGGCAATGCAAATAGCAGTTTTCCCAGCGACATTTTCAGACAAATAACATAGTGAAATAACTACTAAAATTTTATTCACTACTTTTTAAACACAATTTTAAACACAAGCTTTCGACTTCGTTGGTCATCCTCAGGCAGAATAAAATATTAAGACAGATAAATGAGATAAAAACTCAAAGTAATAAACTACCAGGATACAACTAGAAATGCATACATAATATTTATATATATATATATATGATCAAACCACAATATGAAATAAAAAACTAGACTAAAGCGGTCTTCGTCAGAGTCAAAAACCAACTTCGTCCAAGAGGACGAAGACCGCTTGTTACGCTTGAAAGATCTTCTTCTTGTTTTCCCATTTCATAATGTGGTTTGATCATTGATCGTTATTTCAGGTGTTTATGTGAAATCTTTATATATATATATATATATATGATCAAACCAAGACAAGAAATGAGAAACAAGACTAAGGTCTTTCAACTGTAACAAGCGGTCTTCGTCAGTTAAAAACCCAACTGAAACACTAGATGCAGAAAATATCTGGTGAGGGGTTGAGAAGGGTGGGAGGGAAGAGTGGTATTTTAAAAGGGTGAAAGCGCAGGAAAGGACTAATGTCCAGAAAGGGATGTTTGGGGAAAAAAAGGAATACAATAAGAAAGAGTAAAAAACTATCCGCTAGCTGTGTCAACCCTCTTAGAAGAGGCTATTGCCCTCGTAACGAAAGTATCAAATTTGAAGAGACCGTTACTATTGTATATAATATTTGATCGATTAAATTTAATTAAAGACGATTCAATTATATTTCTTAACAACATTGATTTTCATAGGTAATAAATTTAGCTCCCGTCCAATCAATATTCGTTATATCAATATGATATGCAAGAATAAGGCACTACTTTTTTGCTGTCTACTTACGTTGTATTGGTGTTCTCTTACACGTGTCTTTAATGATTTACCAGTTTGACCAATATAAATTTTATGGCAATTTTTGTACGGAATTTTATAAATACCACCGGACTCCAATTCGCTGGGAGAGTTTTTTATTAACATATTGCCCACGTTATTACGATTAGAAAACACTATATTGAAATCAAGTTGTTTGGTTAATCTCGGAAGGGGGTCCAATGACTATACTGCAAAACTATATAGTTTGACAATGAACGGGGCTCTGTTGATGTATTAGAAAAATAACAATCAATGATCAAAACACATTATGAAACGGGGAAAAGCCTTTTTTCCCCATTCATTTGGAGAAAATAGTCTTTCTTCCTCACTTCATATAGTGGTTTGATCATATATATATATATTAGTTTAAGGTTGGTAGCAATCCTTCTTGCAAATATGTTTCTAAATTTTTTTTTTATGCCAATGTCATGCTTGGTTACCGTTTTTGAGAGTTTCTCTAATGTCCTACAGGCTCTTCTCAGTTCATTACAGGGGAATAAAAACCCCGAGGGGGTTTCTCAGTTCCTCGGGGTTTTTATTCCCCGAGGAACTGAGAAGAGCCTGTAGGACATTAGAGAAACTCTCAAAAACGGTAACCAAGCATGAAATTGGCATAAAATTTTTAGAAACACACACACACACACACACACACAATATATATATATATATATATATAAACTAAATACATAGAAGGAACATATATTCAAGAGACCAAAAATCTCAGGAGTATAGATTTGCTTGCTTTCCGACCTTCTCAAATTTTCTACCGGATGAGGTGGTAGTCGAATTGTAGAAGTGAGTTTTATGACTCTTTTTTTGTGTGTTCCTCATGTCAATTTAGTTTATTTCGTATTATAGTTTTATTTAATTAGTCTCCCTCTTTTCATAGATGAAATTCAGAAATATGACTGAAATCTTTCAAGCAAAACAAGACTTTTAGAAAGACAAGTTCTTCAAAAGATCATTATTATTTCTGTCATATTTCTGAATTTCTTCCAGTGTTTTTGACGTTGATATATTCGATATATATATATTGTTAAAAGTGGCATGTGTTCATTCAAACTAGACAGTTGTTGAAATTCACAGACTATTTTTCTTTGTAAAATAATTTGTAATGTAATACTTAGTTTTTCTGTTTCAAAATTTATACTTGCTTATGAAAAAGGTTTTAAATAAAATCCGAAACGTTGGCATTGAGAGTTTAATTTGAACTTGAAGAACTGTCCGAGTCCCGATAAACTTTAGTTTTGTATATATAATATATGGTATATAATAATATATAATATGATAATATAATGTAATATATAATATGATATAATAATATATAATATGATATATTTATATATGAAATAAGGTCAAGCAACCGAATAAAACGTATCAGAATCGAAATCATTTAAAATAGTTTAACAATTACAAATACATTCTAATAATGAACAAGTTAAGATATCACCCAGTAGCAAATTTGAATTGCAAGAATAATTAATTGAAATAGCACAGAAATTTGTAATCAAATTATTTCTATTGTTTGTGTGATTTGCTTTGTAGAATATTATTAATTCTTATCCAGGAGCCAGATAATACTTTGATTAACTATTCTTAGAGTCCAAAATGATCCTTATAAGTCAATGAAAAGAAACTATTAATTTAATAATAATTTACTTTGTTGCTTAAGTATTTAAGTTATTTATATTAGTTTTTGTTTTGATCTAAGCCATATCAATTAGAAATTCAATACTGGTTTGTTCTTGACTGACTTCTATGATATCATTTCTTTTCAGGAACTTGCCCTATGTCTCGAGTTCACAATAGAAGAAACTCTTATATATTTTGGGCTTCTTTACGGCTTGAGTCGTGAAGAAATAAATCATAAATTAGTTAATATACTCAATTTTCTAATTCTTCCCCATAGAGAAAGTTTTATCTCTTCGTTAAGGTAATGAATGATATATTTATTTCAGCATCATTATTTTATTTGTTTTTAAACTGTTGATATTTTTCTAGTGGAGGCCAGCAGAGAACTGTTTCATTAGCTGTTGCTCTCATACACCAACCAGATCTCCTCATTCTAGATGAACCTACAGTAGGGGTTGACCCTGTTCTGAGTGCTCAGTAAGTAGTGGTAGTCATTAAAAAGAAGGCTAAGTGTAATTGTATAACTTAGATAAGTTTAATATAATTTACTCAAGAGTTATTCTTATGGTTTTTTATATGTATGTGCGTATGTTTATATAACCCTATATATTGAATAGTTATATTGTGAAATATGACCTAGGATATTTACAGGAATATATTTCATTCTCTAAACGATGTTTATATTCTATATATATATATACTTTTTCGATAAAAATACGAGCCAAAATGTTCAAATACAATTCTATCTAAATAGAAACAAAAAAAAATTCAAAACACACAATTAAAGTCTCTTATTTTCGGTTTGACCCGTTCAAGTCTCGAACGTCTCTGTACCAGTCCGCTTGGTTTCTTTCTTATCTCTCCTAAAGACGTTCAAACAGAACATTAGAGACTGTAAGTGTGTTTTTTTGTTAAAAGTATCTATGTTTCCCTATGTACTTTGAACTACGAGTGTATAAATATTTATTTGTAGTCGCTCTCTGATGAGATAGTCTAAAAGACCTCAGAGCTCATTTTTCTTCATTTTGATTCTTCCTTGCGGCTTTTTTTCCCATATATATATATATATATATTTAATGTTGCATATGATTGGTTGTTTCATGACCAAATGACTGATTGTTTTTCTTGTGTGGAGTAGAGTATTAGGAACAACCTAATGTCTATTACCAGTATTCATTTATACTGAACCTTAGTATAAACTCTTCCTAGTACACGCCAAAACGAATTAAGTATATGTCACCACTAGGTGGAAGTACAAAACTTACTGACCGATGTGGAAATATATATATATAAACAATTGTAAGTCATTCAATTGACCAAGTAACTGTTATTATTACAGTTATTTAACTTGTAACTCTTACGAGAACTACTAGCATTATGGAAACTTATTCTCATTTCACAATTGTTTCTGCAGTTTAGGTGTTGATTTTTATTATCCTGTGTTAACTGTGAAACATCATAAGTAATATTTTTTACAATTTTACGCAAAGCTGTAAAGATTTCAAATAATTATCTTTGATACTAGAAATCGTTTTTTTAACAATTTAAACTTAATAAATTCTTCTAGTCAGATTTTGATAAAGAAAATTTTAAATTAGAAGAAACAAATCCTATAAGGAATCTGGTTACTTTATTTGAAGTAGAATTTTGCATTTTAAAGGTTATACTCCTCTTCCAATAACGAGCATTTCATGCTGTTTTTTCATAGCATAATATTTAAAGTGGTCTTCAATATGCAAGTTTTATTATTCTAGAATATGCAGTTATAGTCAAAAAGATATTTTATAAATATACAATATCAATTATAATGTATTTTTCCTTTTTAGCAATATTATAAAACAGACTGTTGTAAGGAGCTACTTTTCTGTCTAATTCCTTTATAATATGCCGTACAGTGTAACCAGTGTTTACAAGCTTTTTAAATCAATCATTGGTCAAAAGTTTTACTATTCAGTTTGCTATTACTAATGCATTGGTTTTGAAACTGGTTGAATAATCAGAACAAATTACAAATTAAGATTGTATCATTATTCATAATATTACCAATAACTTTTGTGAAGGTAACAATATTACAAGTTCATTATTCTTTTTTTGTGATTTTAGGATTTGGGATAGTCTAGTGAACTTATCAAAACGACAAAACAAGTCTATTATCATTACAACACACTACATCGAGGCCGTTAAAGCAGCGCACAGAGTGAGTTTTTGTTAATTACTTATTAAGCATTTTAATCTTGTTATCTGTAGTGTTAGATAATTTTAAATAAGTCTGTATCATAGATTTTATTCACTATCCTATCAGGTAAAGGATTAAAAGAATTTAGTAATAACATGTAATTGAAGGACTAATATTTTTTACCAATGTCCATTTTTTCAAATCCACCTTTGTTTATTGTGCTCTGAAGACCATTTACTAATAATAAATTCTAGTTTATATATATATTATATATATATATATAATTGCGTATGTAATTTAAGTAATGCATATGCCGTGCAGGCAGAATAATAAATAAAAAACGCACACACAAATACATAGAATCTATTGCGATGCCTTAAATGGTATATTTACTTTGAAAGCCTGATGTAGAAATTATCAGTGTATCGCAATAGTTTTGCTCCTGTATATTTCATATTAAGCATATATTGAAATAAGATTTAATGTAGCTATGTGTTGATTGACAAGTTTTCAGAAATAAATTGGAAATCAGAGTAAGAAAATTTTCCTGAAATTACTATTTCTAGATTTAAATAAAAAATAGTTAAAACGAAGATACCAAAAAGATAGAAACATGCATACTTCACATTTCAACGATCGTAGTCATCAGGAGATGAAAAGTCCCACAGGAAAGCAGAGCGGCGACGACTAATAAATTATCTTTTTTATTTCAAAGTCCTCTCGACCACTTCATTTAAGTCATATTTTTAAATATGCATTTGATGAAATCACCAATTTCATGTTAGCCTATACATGTATGTAAATGTAATTTGTCATTAAATGTTATTCGTAATATTGTAAATGTAATATAATTAATAACTATTTCAGTAATGGTTAAATTAAGTTTTTGAACATTACGGATGGTGGCAAGTTATAATGTTAAAAAAAGTATAGAGTATTAGGTCAATTACTTTTTCTAGTTACTAATCTAATTATGTAGCGTAAAACTTTAGATAACTTTTCAAGTTATTTTGAGCTAACTCATTATAATTATAATAAAATAATGCATATTATTCTTCTCATATATTTTAGGTAGGAATGATGAGAGATGGTAAAATTTTATTAGAAGGTAACCCTAGTCAATTAATGGAGCAATACAATTCAGAATCATTAGAGAATGTATTCCTTATGTTAAGTCAACAATCTGAAAGAATAAAACAGGAAGTAGAAGCCAAAGAAGTAAGTACTTCTCTTTGATTTGTAATGTACTGTATGATATATTATAATAAGTTACAGAATGTACACATAGAAGATTGTCCTTCTTCTTGAAAGAGGAATCACCATATGTCCTTTAAAATAATAATTTTAAAATTAAAGAAATAAAAATTTTTTAAGGATATATCATAATATATACTTAAGGATATATAATAAAATTTAGCGTTAGGAAAGTCATTAGATTTGTTATCGATTGAAAAATCAAAAAATCAAAAAGGATTAAAATCATTTGACATTACAACTACATCACTTTAATTTTATTTACCCATTAATATTTGCAGTACTTTCTTTAAGATATTTTCAACATTAATTAAAAGATACTCCCATCTTTTTTCTTAAAATCACTAAAATTTAAACTAAACAATTGAACGATAAATGGGTATTAATTACATTTCTACATTATAATGTTATAATTGTATAATGATTTTTCGTATACTTAGTGATATATTGATTGCAGGAACTGAGAGTACTGACAGTAGTAATATGTCAGAGTCGTGCGCAGGTAGTTTTATTACTTTCGTAAAAATGTTCTAGTAAATTTTTAAGTAAGTTCTTAACGATGAAAACTAGCTTCAGTATAGTATTTTAATGAAGAAATACGATACTAACTTTTAAACTATTTTTTTTTTGCTCTGGGAAGTCATAATCTAGGGCAGAACTGTTGCAAATTTTATCTTATCTAGTGTGCACCTGGTGAGAGCCAGTACATATATATATATATATATATATATATATATATCGCTCCAAAGACTGATAACAGTCGTTATCACCCTTTGGAGCGATTCACTTCTTTTCCTGAAGACGAGGACATCGAAATATAGTAGTGAGTTCAGTGATTTCCTTTCTATGTGTTCTTTTTAAATTCTAGTTTATATATATATATATATACTTTCTCTTCTTGGAATTTGGTCAGGGTTAATATACGTAATCACCTTTTCGCCAACGTTTCGTCTTTATTTTAAGACATCCTCAGGCCTATAAACTAACAAAAAACAATGGGCATTTGTCCTATCTACTTTACAATCATCCTAACAAATTAAAAAAATTGTTATATTATGAATTGTTATAAAAATGTTATGATGATTGTAAAGTAGATAGGACAAATGTCCACTGTTTTTTGTTAGTTTATAGCCCTGAGATGTCTTAAAATAAAGACGAAACGTTGGCGGAAAGGTGATTACGTATATTAACCCTGACCAAATTCCAAGAAGAAGAAAAAGTGTATATTAGTAATTTGTGGTCAAGAAAACCATACCTTATATATATATCTAATGCAACACCTAGTTTTTCTGCTTTAAAAGTTTATACTTCTGCCTATGAAATAGGTTTTAAATAAAAACGTTTACAATGAGAGGTTAATTTGAACCTGAAGAACTGACCAAGATCTGATAAACTTTAATTTTTTTTCTATTTTACGGTCGATACTTTTATCTATATATGTATGCTAAAACGTATTCGGAAATGATTTTTCTATTCTTCATTCAAATTTTTCTTCGCAAACTGAGCAATAATATATACAAATGAAATATTATTGGTGGTTTCAATCGTGTAAGTTATATCCATTTAACTGTGTATCATATTATTTTTTTCTAAATCAGTGGTTCTTAACCAGGGTTTTTTGGCTGAAGCTCAGAGGTTTTGTATATGTTGAACTTGCGAGATTTAGTACCTGTAAGAACTTATGACAAAATTTACGGGCTTATTTTGTACGTATCGAGTATACTTGCATTTGGATCAGTTTCGTAACTGGAAATTAGCAAAGGTAATTTTTTAACAGACAACAATTTTCTCTTAAAATTGATGAGTGTTTGTATCTCTGGATATATTAGCAAAATGCACAAGACAAAAGAGTAGATTTTTATAACAATATGACAAACAGCTATAGTACTAACAATGATATTTACGTATAATAAAGTTGAAATCAATGATTCCAGAATTCTGAAATAAAACTTATCTTAATATAAACTCTCTGACCTTTTTCATATATTTATAATTGCAAAACTATTCCAGGTTCATCCAGAAATTTTTAAGAAACCTGTGAAACGAAGACTACATTTATCTGGGGACAATAAATTTAAGACAACAAGGTTATCAAGTTTAATGATGAAACATATATACTGGATAAGGAGAAATCCACTGTAAGTGAAATAAAAATGTTTACTGTAATATTTTACAACCATTTTGAACTCTAGTAAAAGTTCATAGAAGATAATTTATTCCTACTATTTTACAAGTAAAGTTAATAATCTTATTAAAAGTGATTTTAAATTTTTGCCCAACTTTTCGACATAAATTCATCTGTTATATACCTACAAATAATCCTTTTGTTTTTGTTAAGAGCTTGGCAAATTTCATTATCGTACTTTATGACAAAAAGGAAACTAATTTTTTCGTTTTTTTTTAATTGGTTAAAATATGAATTTTTGTATTTGGTGTTCATGATAACTCTTAAATAGAATGAATTACTCAAAATATTGTAAAATTAAATTAAATTTTTTAAATTAAATTCTTTTGTATATTGTTTTAAAGGTAACTAATTATGTAATTACTTGATAATTTATAATGTAGATTGTAACATAAATACGCAGTTTCAGATAGAATAAGAGGAATTCATATTAATTGACTTATAGTTCAATATGATAATGGTTTAATCAAAGATACGTCCCTTTTTATTTCCAGTGTGGCTTTGTTCGTGACTCTACTTCCTGTCGTTCTAGCAGTCTCAGAGCGATTAGCAATAGGCGGGGACCCTAAGGGAATATCTTTGCTTGTTGTCAATGATGAGGTCAGTCATTGGCAAACATCCTGCAAAAGTACAAATTTCACTGGTTGTTCTGGTTACATGTTATCCTGTCATTTTTTAGATCTAGTCAAAAACAAAGGAATTATTTTGGTAACTATTTTCAGTTTATTTATGATAATAATTAAAACATCGTTCACATTCTTTTTCAACAGTAGCACAGTCATAAATATTATCGCAAACAAGTAAATTATAGAACTAAATTTTAAAATTGTTTAAAAGGCAAAAATAATTACTTTTCAAATAAAACGTTGATATGAAAAGATGCTAGCCAAAATGGGCAGTAACCCATTCTGGGTTGCTTAGCAGGTAACTTTTTCACCATATGACGATAAAGTATTTTTACTGTCAATAGAAAAAAGTCATTATTACTGAAATCCTTTGCTAATATTCTAAAAGAGACTGACATTGGTGAAATGACCTTAAATAATCATTAAATTTTTAATGTATGTAATGCGTTTATTAATTTATTATCTACTTATAGAAATCTATTATTTTTAAAGTGTATAAATAGTATGTAAAATACAACATTATTTTGAAATAAAGTCAAAGTTAAATGCTTGCCTGCCTCTATTTTCAAATTATTTGGCGAGCTAAATTTTATCATAACTCATCTATATCATAAGTTGTATCTCTAAGGGAGAAAAAACCTTCACAGATATATTATTAAAGTTGTGTAGTTTCGTTTTTTTTATATTATTATCAAATATACAAAAACACCTTTCATATTTTAAAGTTATAAATAAGAAATTTATTATCTATTATGTTTTTTAACTTTTTAAGAATAAGAAAATAGAGACAGAGAGTTGTTATAATTTGAAATCAAATTTAATTTGACTAATACCCAATTGGTTTTTAGGAAGATGCAAACAATGTATTCGAAGCCGTTGCTAGAGCGAAGACAAGACATGATGTTTCAGCTGTAATGCATTTTAGACAAAATTTTTCTTCTACGTTGTTGGAAAGGGTTTCATTACTAAAATATGCTAGTACTGAATCAATTGATTTAAGTGAAATCCATCTATTTCCTGATAACACAAGTAAGAAAAAATTATTGAATACGTTTTTATAATAAAAAATGTAATATAATTTGTTCGTACAAAGATTAGTTTTCATTGTTATTGAAAACGATTTAATCAATAAATATGTATAAAAGATGGTTTTGTCTGTACATTGCTTAGAACTGACTTATTTCAAGTTATCTTTACGTTTCATACATTACGGAAACCAAATCCACAAAATCCACAGAATCCTTCAAAAAATTTCTGTCTGTCGGTTTGTTGGTTTTTCCGCAAATTTTGTGTCAAGTAACTCAGCCACCATAAGACGTGACGAGCTGAAACTTTGACAGTACATTTGTGTATGTCTAACTTAAAGTCTAAGCTTTGAATGGATTGAAAATTCATCTTAGAAGTAAAGTTTTAAACTTATAAGCCATATTTGGCTAGTTACACAGACATGTTTATTTTGAAAATATACAGGTGTACCAAGTAGGTATTGTTAGTGGATTTTAATTTCATTTGCGTTTAAGCTCCCAACAAGAGCTTATTGACAAGTTGTTTCTTAGAGTGCATGATCTACTATCTGTTCAGAATAAATGACTTTGTGAACGAGCAATTCTCAACCCCTACTAATGAAAAGGCAGGAAAAATCAATAAACAAGTTTTTGCGCTATATCAAGCCGAAGAAAGAACTTACAGGTCAGTAAACAGAGCGATTAGTGACGAGGAAGCAGTTCATTTTCCAACTGAATTTCTTGACTCCGTGACTGCTCCTGGATTGCCTGCTCACGAGTAAAAACTTAAAATAGGAGCACCAATCATACTGCGATTTAGTAGTACTAACAAATAATATGGTACGAAACTTGAGCTTGGACATCATGACTGCGTGGATGTGGTACTGGGGAGTCTGAGTGTATACCACGTATTCAATTGATTCCGAGTTGTTATCAGTTTCCATTCAAACATTTGCAATGTGCCGTCAGCCCCTGTTTCGGAATGACGGTAACCAAGTCGCAAGGAAAATATACTGCAGGAATTGAAGTGAGTGAGACCAAGTTTTTCTTACATGGTCAAGTGTAGTTTGCTTGCTCAAAAGTCAGATATTACAACTCTTTGTTCTTTCATGAATTTGAAGAGAAGACAAATCTAATGTGGTGAATACTGAGGCATTTGCTTAACACTGTACTAATAATGATATTTTCTACTATTCTATAATTTCTAATGATATTTTTGTTAAGAAGTACTTAAAACAAATTTTATGGATGGAAAATGTATCAATTAAATAATTTATTTCGTGATTTAATTTATAATGTGAAAATTATTAATAAACTGATAATAACTACTGGATTATACTTAAATTTTAATTTAACACTAAAATAAAATTGAATATTATGAAATATTTTGTTTCAGAATATATAATTTCTGTAATAATAAAAAATAAATTGGTCCAATCTTTTGTTGAATTCAACAAGAAGCTCCATAAGGAATGTGATTTTCCAGAAAAGTTGGCAGATATCCCAATCAGAGTAAGAATGAGTGCATGAAGAAAAAACATATAAACCACACTTAAAATTTAGTAACTTCTCTTATGTTTAATTTTTTTTTCAGTTTAATGAACCTGTATTTGGAAAGCTGAATTATGATTTTTCGTTTTCTTCAGCACCTTCTAGTATGATTATGTAAGTAATTAGAAAAAAGAATAAGAATAATGTAAATCAATATTATTAATGTTTTTGATTCAGCAGTTGTTTTCATTTTCTTACAGTTGCTATCAATATTCTACATTTCACAGGGCATTCATTTGAATAGCAGTGTTATCTTTTAATCAAATTATCCCTTGCACTCATGTTGTAATATACTAGCTCCCACAACTTTCACAATGTAGTTTGTCCTTTAGATCTAGTATTTTAATGTTATTATTTAAAGGCATCTAACTAAATAAAATATGAAACGTATTTTTTATTCTATATCTTTTATACCATAATTTTTTTTAAGTTCCACGCAGTATTTTACGCTTTTAAATGTGTTAATTTAGTTAGTTTAATTACATTTTTTAAGGTAATTACATTCTAACTTATAATTCTATGTCATTATAACTTATAACAGGATAAATTATAACTTTTTGTTTGATAAATCCATCATACTATGGAAAGCATCAGAAATTATAATTTTACTGGAGCTGATATTTTACATGTACAAATATTTTTTGTAATATCTCATATAAGTCACTAAATCATTTCATTTTTTTTATTATACCTCTAAACATCAAATTATCTGAGTCAATTTACTGAAAAAAATGTAAACGATGTAAATAAATGTAAACAAGTACGACAAGTATATCAAATGATTTTATTAGTCCAGGATATTCAGTTTTTATAGCTTTATAACTCTTTGCCGTAATTGAAATTTCATGATTTTTTTTTTAAATTGCTTATTTTCTGCTTAATGTTTTTGCACAATTTCATGGTTTTTTAATAAGCTGTTTAGCATCAGAAAAACATGTTTTGAAATCATAAGTTTAACCTTAACGCTGTTTTGGTTAATGCAATTTTAAAAAAGCATTACCTCAACTCATCCCCCACATAATACTATTTTTTGTTATAATATCATTTTAATTTCATCCATCTGAAGGTATGACTTATATTGTCCTCACCAGCTTTCAGATTGAATGATAAATCAAAATTTCTCCATTTTATAAAAAAAAATATTTCCTGTTGATTAAAAATCTGAGGATTTTTTTCAGTAATTTCTTTGTATCCTCAAAGATAATGCTGAAATTTTAATATTGTAGAGTTAGTAGTTTAGGAGAAAAAAATATTTCCTAAAAAAACATTTTGCAAAAAAAGTGATTTTCCCATCAGGCATAATTGCTCTCAAACACACAGATATTAATTTGATCTATCAATGATTGTGGACTGTAGCGACTAAAGAAACTTTTGGATACACAGTCATCCACACATACACACAGACATCATCGAAAAATCGATGCTAATCGACGTTGGAGACCTAAAAACATGTAATTTCGTTAAAATCTTCAGATCGAATTTTTTCACGATGACTATACTTTACTGATAGTGCAGTAAAAAGACAATGTTTTTCTGGACAAAAAAATTTTAGATGTGCTTATTGCTAAAACATTCTGTTTGATTGAAGTTTAGATACACATAATATAACAATATCAATACGGAGAATCATTTTTCGAATTATATTGTATTTTTATTAACTATTGTGGAATCAACAAATCACTGTTTGTTATGTTATGAACTTTTAAGAAATTTGTTTAAAGCTAAATACATTTAAATGGCATTTTGAAATTCATAAGAATACATTCAGGTTCTCTGGTAAGATCTCCAATTTTTTTAGTGTAAAGAATGTTAGTATTATAATAGTGTACTATATATAATTATGCTTTTCTTCTTTAACTGTTTATCTCTTTATTTGTTTTTCTGGAAATGTTAAAAGCTGATTTACAAACAATTTCAGAAATTATTTTCTTCATGTTGACATTTGTTATGACAGTTCATTTTATTGTAATTTTGTAGGTTCATGTTTTTCTTCCCTCTTGTATTGACGGTAAGCTCCATTTTGGGTGACCGATTTTCTGGCTTATGGGATCGAACCATGGTTGCAGGTATATTCTACATTTACTTTGTTCATTTTTATTTTTTTTAATATAAAAACACAAAAAATATAAAATGTTTGAAATATATTGTCTTATTATTGCTTTTTCAGGTATATATATAGATATTGATTATTGCTTTTCTTTTTGTACGCTCTGTATGGAATCAAGAGAGGGTGATTTCACTGTTCACTCGCAGAATGCGCTAGTTGGACTTCAAGAGGTTATTCCCATATTGAGTTTGCATAAGGGAATACAAAATGATATATATTTAAAATTTGATCTTTTCATATTTACACACACACACACATATATATATATATAGTTCAATATAAACAAAGAAACATAGAGAAATCAGAAGAACACACTTACAGTCTCTAATTTTCGGTTTGAACCGTCTTCAGGAGAGATAAGAGAGGGAAACCAAGCGCACTGGATCAGAGACGGTTGGAGACCAACAGTGTTGCCGCATGCGCGCCCGTTCACAGAAAATAAGGTAGACAGGAATCAATTTATAATTAATTTATAATTTATAAAATAAAATAATGGAATATGAAAACAATAAATATATAAAAAAGAAAAAATTGAAAAAATAAGGGAAATTGATACAGAGAAATTGATACATAAACAAAAGTGCTGACTATGCTATGAAAAAATAAAATAAAACTAAGAATACAAATAATAATAACAAATTAAATAATTTAATAAAAAAAAAAAAAAAAAAAAAAAAAATGTGAAAAGGCAAGGAACTTTTAGACATTATCGCTTTAGATTGAGGCCAGGTGCACTACGCGCACTAATAGCCAAATATGGGCTTCTTCGGAGGCTCGTAGTGTGAGATCTTTGCTGTCAGGGGGTATTTGTCGCAGAATCTGTAACCTGTAGCACTCATTAAAAGGGAGACCGGGCTATTGGCATGTATGGCAATAGGAAGATGGGAGCGACTATTGACTGAAGCTCTGTGATTGTTCATACGGAGACTAAGCTTGGTGGATGCTTGGCCTACGTAGAACGAATCACACTTGGTACACTCCAAACGGTACACACAGTTTTTGGAGGTACACGAGCAGTCAGTTGCAACAGGATAGAGGGTGTTATGGGGGGGAGCTGTGAAGTGTGGTTGGGGATTTATAATGGGACACGTGAGGCAACCTCGACGTCCGCACAGTTGCGCTCCAGAGGGCAAACTGTTTGCCCTCGTGGAGGTTAGCTTCCTGTGCGAAAGAAAATTGCCAAGGTTGGGAGGACGTCTGTAGGATAGGCGTGGCGGATTAGGAAAGGTTTTGGAGGTGGCTGGGAAGAGGATATGATCGGGAAAAAGTTCTTTAATGATGGTACCCAGTCTGTGGATACCTGGGAAGTAGGTTGTTATAAGGTAGGGAGACCCAGAGGGAGAGGAAGAGGAGGTTGATGTAGGATTGTGTGGGATCGTGGCAGGAACCAGTCTTCTGGTTAGGAAGGGGAGAGGGTAACCTCGCTCTAACAAATTTACTTTTTAGGCTATTGATATGTAGGTGTTTATCTTGTAGTCTGTTACAAATCCGTGAATTCGTATGGAGAGGGATCTCGGAATGGATTTCTTAATGTGGGGAGGGTGGCAGCTATTGAAGTGTAGATATAAATGGGGATTAGAGGGTTTAGAATGGACGGAAGTAATGAGAGAACTATTGTTGAGGGTGATATCGACATCAAGAAAGGTAGTGGATCTGTTGGAAATGTTATGGGTAAAGGAGATGGAAGAGCAAAAAGATTTGAAGTTGTCGATGAAGACTTCCAACTCGGAAATGCCATGGGTCCAGATAAAGAAGATGTCATCGATGAAGCGGGTATACAGTGAGGGAAGAAGGTGGCAGGTTTGGAAAAAACTATTTTCAAGGTGAGCCATGAACAGATTGGCAAAGGAGGGAGCCATTCTAGTTCCCATGGCCGTTCCTTTGATTTGCAGGTAAAAGTCTTCATCGAACTTGAAAGCATTGTGTTTGAGGACGAAGGAGGCTAAGGTGATAATGAAGTCAGTGGATGGCGAATGAGGGAGTGGTCTGGAAGAGAGGAAGTAGCGCAAAGCGGTTAAGCCCTCACTGTGTGAATCCACAAACCCTTTCAAATGCCCAATAATCCACCTCCCGGGAGACCCATAGTTTCCAGCTACGGCTGTCTCACTGAGCGAATTTCAGCGTTCGTAGATTTTATTCTGCAACCACTAGTGAGCAGTCAACCTTCTTTCTGTAAAGATTCCTTTCACTTCCTAGATAAAATCAAAAGTGTATCCCTGCCTGAATCTCCCCCTTATCCAATCCTCCTTGTAACTATGGATGTAACCTCGTTGTACACTGTCATAGATCACAGTGAGGGCTTAACCGCTTTGCGCTACTTCCTCTCTTCCAGACCACTCCCTCATTCGCCATCCACTGACTTCATTATCACCTTAGCCTCCTTCGTCCTCAAACACAATGCTTTCAAGTTCGATGAAGACTTTTACCTGCAAATCAAAGGAACGGCCATGGGAACTAGAATGGCTCCCTCCTTTGCCAATCTGTTCATGGCTCACCTTGAAAATAGTTTTTTCCAAACCTGCCACCTTCTTCCCTCACTGTATACCCGCTTCATCGATGACATCTTCTTTATCTGGACCCATGGCATTTCCGAGTTGGAAGTCTTCATCGACAACTTCAAATCTTTTTGCTCTTCCATCTCCTTTACCCATAACATTTCCAACAGATCCACTACCTTTCTTGATGTCGATATCACCCTCAACAATAGTTCTCTCATTACTTCCGTCCATTCTAAACCCTCTAATCCCCATTTATATCTACACTTCAATAGCTGCCACCCTCCCCACATTAAGAAATCCATTCCGAGATCCCTCTCCATACGAATTCACCGGATTTGTAACAGACTACAAGATAAACACCTACATATCAATAGCCTAAAAAGTAAATTTGTAGAGCGAGGTTACCCTCTCCCCTTCCTAACCAGAAGACTGGTTCCTGCCACGATCCCACACAATCCTACATCAACCTCCTCTTCCTCTCCCTCTGGGTCTCCCTACCTTATAACAACCTACTTCCCAGGTATCCACAGACTGGGTACCATCATTAAAGAACTTTTCCCGATCATATCCTCTTCCCCAGCCACCTCCAAAACCTTTCCTAATCCGCCACGCCTATCCTACAGACGTCCTCCCAACCTTGGCAATTTTCTTTCGCACAGGAAGCTAACCTCCACGAGGGCAAACAGTTTGCCCTCTGGAGCGCAACTGTGCGGACGTCGAGGTTGCCTCACGTGTCCCATTATAAATCCCCAACCACACTTCACAGCTCCCCCCCATAACACCCTCTATCCTGTTGCAACTGACTGCTCGTGTACCTCCAAAAACTGTGTGTACCGTTTGGAGTGTACCAAGTGTGATTCGTTCTACGTAGGCCAAGCATCCACCAAGCTTAGTCTCCGTATGAACAATCACAGAGCTTCAGTCAATAGTCGCTCCCATCTTCCTATTGCCATACATGCCAATAGCCACGGTCTCCCTTTTAATGAGTGCTACAGGTTACAGATTCTGCGACAAATACCCCCTGACAGCAAAGATCTCACACTACGAGCCTCCGAAGAAGCCCATATTTGGCTATTAAGTGCGCGTAGTGCACCTGGCCTCAATCTAAAGCGATAATGTCTAAAAGTTCCTTGCCTTTTCACATTTTTTTTTTTTTTTTTTTTTTTTTATTAAATTATTTCATTTGTTATTATTATTTGTATTCTTAGTTTTATTTTATTTTATCATAGCATAGTCAGCACTTTTGTTTATGTATCAATTTCTCTGTATCAATTTCCCTTATTTTTTCAATTTTTTCTTTTTTATATATTTATTGTTTTCATATTCCATTATTTTATTTTATAAATTATAAATTAATTATAAATTGATTCCTGTCTACCTTATTTTCTGTGAACGGGCGCGCATGCGGCAACACTGTTGGTCTCCAACCGTCTCTGATCCAGTGCGCTTGGTTTCCCTCTCTTATCTCTCCTGAAGACGGTTCAAACCGAAAATTAGAGACTGTAAGTGTGTTCTTCTGATTTCTCTATGTTTCTTTGTTTATATTGAACTATATTTGTCCGTTTTGGATCGTATTTCCAACGAAAAAAAGTATATATATATAATATATATATATATATATAAAATATTCATTTTCGTATTTTTATCTCTTAATTGTAAACAACTAATGACATAAAGAGGTTCAATATGGAATAAAAAAAATTTGTAAGGTTGTTTAATAAAACGATTTTATTAATCTGAAACAGAATAATGATGGAAACTTACAATCAAAGTTACAAAGCAATGGTGTTAATTATAAATAAACAAACAATATTGTACAACAATAATAATAGTAAATAGTAAAGGAATGAACATACCTGAAACAGAATAATTAAATTACAGGCTATTAAACACCTCTAGTGATTACAGCAGAAACATTAATAAATTATGAATCTAAAAAGGATTAGTACACAGTGCTATCTATGACAGTGTTGCCATGGGAAACGATGTCAAAGTAAATAAAAGAACCAACCATGAACAAATGGGTTGCATTCCGGTACCACGAGCTTATTTAGTCTTCTATAATCAATACACAGTCTTGATCGTTTACCATTTCTTATAAGCTAAAGTTACTGGAGATGCATATGGTGACTCTGATTCCTCTATCAAGTCAGCTTCTAATATTTTTTTTACTTGTGTTTTAATCTCGTGCTCGTCTGGTATAGAGCATTTATATGGTCTAGCTGTAACGTATTCTTCTCTTATTAATTTAATTTCAGCTTCTCTAGATTTAACTTTACCAACATCATACTTGTCTTTAGTAAATATGTTTTTATACTTCTTTATTAACTCTAAAATTTCATTTTTTTTATCGTCATCTTGAATATGTTGCAAGTTTGCTTGAAATTTATTTACATCTATATTTTCATTAAAATTAACTTCAAAATTTTCATTTAAATTATCTTCTTCTCTATCTTCTTGAATCAGTTTATTAAACTCTAAACCTGATCTATTATAATCTTTTGTTTTCGTCTTATATGACATTCTGTCTCGTTATTTTATTTTAAATATCTTATCTTTATCGTCTTTCTGTAAAATATTTAAATTTTCATCTTGTATCAGTTTAAATTTTTTAACAGCATCTAGTCCTAACAATAGGTCATAAGAGAAATTATTATTTTAACAACATAGGTATTTAAATTATTAATTAAATTTCCAATTTTGAGAGTGATATTTGCCTGGGCTGAACTGAAATTGAATCCATTAATAGTTTTAAATGCATTTTTCTTCTTTATAAAACTTGATTTTAATAGATCGACAACTCTTTGATTTATCAGACTAACATTGGAACCGCTGTCATATACTGCCATTACTTTCATTTTATTATCTATCAATACATTTAATTTTATTAGTGAATCTAATTTCTCCGGGCGATCTAGTTTAAAGAATTATTATCTACTTCAATTTTAATCATTTCTGCTTCATCATTAGCTTAATGTAGGTTTGATTCTCTTCTAGATGTGTACATCTTCTTGTTTCGGCAGTCGGTTGAAGGGTGGTATCTATTTGGCCATCCTAAAGCTTCACACATATAACATGGTTTTTTGTAATTTTTATCAACATTTTCTTCTCGTTTTAAAATCTTCTTGTCTGTCTTTATTAGTTTCGGCTTATCTGATAGAGTATTCTGATTACTCCAAGAATGACTCTTAGATTTTATTGTTATATTATATGAATCATCAACTTTCTTTAATTGAGTAAATAATTCTTCGATAGTTGTTATTTCCTCCCGATCGAGTTTATTCTGTACTTCTAATGTCAAGCCAATCACAATCATATTTATTCTGGAAAAAACTGTTCCATTTTTTTCCACTTCTAAGCATAGCTTTTCTTTAGCTAAGGCATAGTCTATAAGTGACCCTCCTAAGTACTTATAACTGCACGCCATTCTTACTTTATTCCAACCCTTATCTTTAAATGTTATAAGAAAAGATTGTTTCCAGTCAGACCAATTTAAGAGACCTATCTTGGTCAAATTAACTTCGTACCAATCCATAGGTGGGCCAGATAAAAAGAAACGGAGTATTTCAATAATATTGGCTTCCTTAGTCACTTTATGTCTGCAGCATTCATTTTCAAACCTTGACAGCCAGCCAGTAGGATCTTGAGTTTTGTTAAATTTATCTAGAATAAACTTCTTTTCAACTTCATGTAATTTCACTTCATCTGCTAAATGAAATTTACTTTCTAATTCCTTTATTCTTTTAATTAAAAATATTTCTTCTTGAGATTTGCTAGCGACCATAGCAGTACCCTCAGTATTGTTGTGAGATTCCTCTAAAGGCAAGTTTTTATAGCATAAATTCTCGTCCTCATCAAAATACTCCCTTTTTATGTCATCTTCTATCTTTATCCCTACCTTACGGTAACCGTTTATAGGTTTAATGGCGCTAACGGCACTTTTAATTGTTGGTTTAGAAAACAATACCTTATGATCTATTAGATTTTGATATTCAAGTGGCAGGGAGCACCAGAGTTGTTTGTCTTCAGATAAGCCAGCTAACTGAAAATCATCTCACTCTTCCTTACTATATGAACAAATAATCTTCTAGCCATCTTAAACTTTGTGTTGTTGTCAGATTCCTCTAAAGGCAAGTTTTTATAGCATAAATTCTCGTCTTCATTAAAATACTCCCTTTTTATGTCATCTATCTTTATCCCTACCTTATGGTAACCGTTTATAGGTTTAATGGCGCTAACGGCACTTTTAATTGTTGGTTTAGAAAACAATACCTTATGATCCATTAGATTTTGATACTCAAGTGGCAGAGAACACCAGAGTTGTTTGTCTTCAGATAAGCCAGCTAACTGAAAATCATCTCACTCTTCCTTACTATATGAACAAATAATCTTCTAGCCATCTTAAACTTTGTGTTGTTGTCAGATTCCTCTAAAGGCAAGTTTTTATAGCATAAATTCTCGTCCTCATTAAAATACTCCTTTTTTATGTCATCTTCTATCTTTATCCCTACCTTATGGTAACCGTTTATAGGTTTAATGGCGCTAACGGCACTTTTAATTGTTGGTTTAGAAAACAATACCTTATGATCCATTAGATTTTGATACTCAAGTGGCAGAGAACACCAGAGTTGTTTGTCTTCGGATAAGCCAGCTAACTGAAAATCATTCTCGCTGATAATCTTCTAGCCATCTTAAACTTTGGTAATAGATGTAATTTAATTTGTAAGGTTGTTTAATAAAACGATTTTATTAATCTGAAACAGAATAATGATGGAAACTTACAATCAAAGTTACAAAGCAATGGTGTTAATTATAAATAAACAAACAATATTGTACAACAATAATAATAGTAAATAGTAAAGGAATGAACATACCTGAAACAGAATAATTAAATTACAGTCTATTAAACACCTCTAGTGATTACAGCAGAAACATTAATAAATTATGAATCTAAAAAGGATTAGTAAACAGTGCTATCTATGACAGTGTTGCCATGGGAAACGATGTCAAAGTAAATAAAAGAACCAACCATGAACAAATGACTATCGGCATTTACAAATTTTTAAGTTATATTGATACCTTAGATTCAATAGGAAAAGAGAAACAAAGTATGAAAATATTACTTCAAAGATCCCATTGATTTCATTACTATGTACACATTTCTCGTTCTTCTGATTTAGATTATGTCTCACTTCTTTAGAATCCATATTACAATAATTCAAATTTGATTTCCATTCTAAATTCCTTAAGAAGGTTTCCCATAAGTCAAGTTATCTTACAGATTCATCTTACTATCCTTACCTTTGTACCTGATTTAATATTCCTCATTATCTTTCCTGTAGAAGCTTTTATGACATTCTGTTCATAAATAAATTGTTTATTTATTTGGTTTTTCTTATCTCATTTATCAACTACGTTGCCACACCTCATCACATATTTCAAAAAGGCCCAAATTATTCTATGTTTCATGCCATAAATATAATTATTTCCTTCATTCCCCACTCTCTTCTAGAATGTTGAAGTTTAATTAATGTTTAGTTGCTCTAGAAAACAATTATCCTACATGCTTTTAAAAACAACGAAATTACTACTATAAGTCGTAAAAGAAATATAAATAGTTTTTAAGTGCTTAGTAGTTTTCAAAAGATTTTTTAAAAATTATTTGAAAACATTTTTTTAAAAATAGTTCTTTCTGAAACGCAGTGACACTTGTTAGCGGTTAAGAACTTTTTTTCTTTTATTCATTTCTTATAGAGGAGATTTCCTTGATGTATATATTTAACATTAACCTTTTGAGCACAACAATGAAAATACCAAAATGGAAACTGGTCAGCACATTCATTTTTAAGCAACAAATTTATTGTAAATTTCTGTTATAAGATAGATTACTGAATAATAAATTAAAATTACTGAAAGGAAATACCTGCAGGATATCAAAAAAATGCATTACTATATTTTGACTTCGTCGTTATAAAGTAGATCTCTACACACTAAAAACGTTCATCGATACTACTAAATTATGGAGGCGTCTCACCCTTCATCTGACAACGGGTGCTCCGAAGAACTACACGGGACAAATCCATAGAAGGGACCTTACTAGGGAAATGCTAGTCAAGGGGACAGTAGCATTATGATAAGAAAGAAATGATAGCCACCTCCATATTCTTGAGGCGTTATATATTAAAGTTATTCAGCCCTCAATGAATATCCAATATAATGCTAATTGCATATTACCAAGCTATCGAACCTTCGATAATTTATTCAAAATAATAAAGAAAAACGAAGAGTTGATTGGGCCAGGATCAGCTGAAAAACAGTCTTGAAACCTCTACCTCAGCGGGTTTTTTTTGAATTTTCACTGTTAGTTTTGTGCAGTTATTGTGTTTATGTTTGCATTAGATTATTGTGTTTCATCCATAACTAAGTTTTTCTTAGATTACTTAAAATATTTATTACTTATTGTTATTACCTATTTACTTTGTGTACCTAAAGATGATTAGTTATAATCGAAAGCTTGTTTTTAATTCGTTAGATATCATAATATATTATTATATTATTTAACGGAAGTGTGAGATTATCACACCTCACCAGAAAGTGAGGTATTTTGGTATTTTCATGTTGTGCTCAAAAGGTTAATGTTAAATACATGCAACAAGGAAATCTCCTCTATAAGAAATAAATAAAAGGAAAAAAGTTCTTAACCGCTAACAAATGTTACAGCGTTTCAGAAAGAACTATTTTTAAAAAAATGTTTTCAAACAATTTTGAAAGAATTGTGCCAGAAAGTGTTTTTAATAGGTCCTAATAAGTTATTTCGAAGAATAACTTCTTCGAAAACTTCCCACCATCCAACGTAAAATGGTCAGGAGAATACAGCACACAGCATAAGGGTCGTGAATGCGGAAGCTGAAGTATACTTCAATAATTATATATATATATATATTATATATATTCAAACCACAATAAGAAATGGGAAAAAAAGACTAAAATTTTTCAACGGTAACTAGCAGTCGTTGTCAGAGTCAAAACCCAACCAACCGCTTGTTATGGGTTGAAAGATCTTAGTCTTTTTTTCCCCATTTCTTATTTTGGATTGAACATTGCTCGTTATTTCACGTGTTTATTGTGAAATCTTGTTATCTATATATATAACCTCGATAAAATGGAAAATAGTGTTAAATATATGTGGTCAAGATAAGGAAAACATTCAAATGTATATATATAAACTACTTAAATACTACTACCACTACTAAACTACTTAAACAAGTAGTTTATTTAGTTCGTGGAATCGTTTCATTTAATTGGTGTATATATATATGATATCCAATTAGATACGACAGCGTGGTCCTCAGGTAAAGACATAATAAAGAATTGAGATGTTCTTAAAACTATCTGTCTTCGGAACGACTGACTTCTTTATCTCTTTGCCTGATGGCGATGCGGTGGAAATATAGCAGTAACTTTATGTGATAACTTTTACTTTTACTTATATATATATTTATAACAATACAAGTACTCGTGTTTGTGATTAAGACGCAGCGTGGGTTTTTGTAGGTTAATTTGAGGGAGTTTTTATCAGATATTTGGTTTGTTGACTTTACAGACAGTTTGTGTTTATATACTTACCAACACTTTTACTTATTATCCACGTTCATAGTTTATTAACAATAATTAATTAAAGATATCGACAATGTTATGATATCTTTAGTTATAGATTGAAGCAAGCAATATGCCTATGATTGTTATATGTAGTCTTTTTGCAGGCACAAACGAGGTCGAGATGGTTGGCGCCTCTCTGGTGTTGCAGATCCCCACAGTTCTCTTACAAGTTTCCCTAATTGTATACATAGAATTTTTTCTTTTCGACAGTCCTTCCACTGGTGGTTACCTTCTAGTCATCAACCTTCTTCTTCTTACCGCTTGTTGTGGAATATTTTTTGGTAACTTTGATTTACTTCACATTGATAATACTATCACAATAAATATATTTCTATATACTTTCGATATATTTCGTGACTTGTTGATGGAGATGTCCGACCAGTTTCGCATAGGCTGCATCATTGAATTGGATCCCATCGATAATCATCAAACTGTGTGAAGCCGGTCGAACGACTTCAAGGACAGGTTACAAGGAATGTTGGAAGTTTATAATAGTATTGTGTTTACTTACCTCCGCAGTAATGACAATAAGCATTTATTTAAATATAGCTGTCTTTAATTTTATTCATTTGTTGTATTGAATGGAACAAATACACTCTCATAATACAGCTCAGTTATTGATAAGTCAATTTTAGCTTTTGTAGGTTTCTTGCATAACTTTTTTATGAGCTCACTTGTGGGATTGGAGCACATACTTATGGTATTTGGTGAACAATAACAAAAAAAATGCTATTTCTTTGAAATATGTTTCAAATTATTATGATATTTATTTTTATTATGAAATATGATTATTTTGCTATCATATACCATCATCAAGCACTTAATAGAATCCTTAATAAAAAAGATATAAAAATAAAATAAGTGTTTACATATTAACCATATTTCAGTCGTTAAGTGCATGTTAGAATATATTTATCAAAACTAAGTTATTTGGTTCAAAATATTGAAAGAAGAATTGGTCAGTTAAAAATGATTACTAAATGCAATGACAAAATGTATTATTTTTTATTTCTCAATACTTATATATGATTATTTTCTAAAATAACTTAATATATAATTTAACTCAAGCCATATTAATGTTGAATTACTGTTTTATTTAGTTTATTTTTTTTGAACCATGAATTTATTCGGACTCTATTCATTTTACAATCATTTTTTTAAATTGAATACGGCCTCTGATTTATATATTCATGTGATTCACATCCATACATATACAAAAAACATATTATATATATGTCTATGAAGTAACTCTGAAAACGATAGTGTTATTTTTTGAATAAAATAAAAGATCATTGACTCTTTAGATTTTCTGAGGTAGTTAATCTAGTTCTAAGGTTTTCTTTTTTAGTTACCTATTGTTACCTATTTAACAATAATTATTACCAATTGATACACAATTAAGTCGTGTTTTCAGTAATGAAACATTAAGAAAGGATTTTGTTTTTTTATTGTTTGATTGATTCTGATTTAACCGTTTTGATTTTTTAGGTTTGTTGGTGGCTCTCATCATTAATTCTTTCTTTGAAGGAGCAATGCTTCTTCTTGGAATTTATTTTACATCATTATTAACTGGAGGTAATTATTCTAATATCAGTTATAAACCTAAATATTCGACCGATATTGTAACGTTGTTTATAACCCTTGTATAGTCGACTTAGGTTCGATGATTAAGTTTAGAGCATGCAATGATCATTCAACACTCCTTTCAGGCTGATTCATTGGTTTTTCGTTTTCCACATTCATTTGAATTGGAATCAAATACTTTTCTTCTTCTTGCTTTCTTGATTTCCTTTTCCAATTCTTTTACAAAATAATCTTGATATTATAATGTTTGATCAAATCCCTGACAATACTATTTAACGATTATGTATTCAAATTAAGGAAATAACTACTAAAAGCAGTAGGAAAATAGAAAAGTGCTTAAGAAATTGTAAGTGTTACCTTGTTTTCACAAGAAAGCTAAAATAAGTAGATAAGTAGAGCTCTTTCAAATGGGTAACAGTAGAAAGCGTTTAAGAACTGATGCATTTCGTTTGCTATTTTTAGAGGTAATTTTGTATATATATATATATATACTGAAAAAAAGAACACATAAATAACACATGCTCTCTTCCTGATGACGAACTTTGGTTAGAAGTACTGATCCAGTAAGTGTTATCGTTTTTTATGTGTTGTTTTTTTCAGTTATTTATCTGTCCGATTTGGACTGTTCAGTATTTTCATGTATAACAATCAATGATCAAACCACAATATGAAATGGAAAAACAAGACCAAGATCTTTCACCATATTAGATTATTAGTGAATAATTAGATGTTTTTGTTATTTCTTTCATGTGATTTAAAGGTGAATGAATTATTAGAATTATAGCACATTTTAGTGTATTCGATCACTACATGGGTATAATGTGCACCGTTTAAAAAATTCTAGTAAAGTATAGATTCCTATGAAGTCGATATTGAATTGTTCCGACAATTGTGTAGCTTATGTGGAAAGTAACCCAGAGAGTTCTCCCACCATAGCCTCACAGAGAGGAAGGACAGTCAGGTCAATCACCCTATATCAGACCCCATTCAGGTTTAATTCCTAAGGCTAGGTGGTAGCGTTAGACCATAATCAGTCAGTCATTCTCAACTTTGTACTAATGATGTCACATTTTGAAACAATAACTCAAATTACAGATTTCAAGCAAAAACAGAAATATTTAGGTTTGTTGGACTAAGTAGGAACTAACATTTACTGATTAGTAAATAATTTATTTTAACTATATTTGAAATATTTTTTCATATACTTTCTTATAATATTTTATATAATTCCTAATAATGGCTTTATATTATTTATATAATTGCTTTATATAATATAAGCTTATAATCGCAATTATAATGTATTAAGTCAAATACATTGCTTCTTTCTAGATAATTTCTTACTTTATAATGAAGTTCGTCATTTTTTTTATCAACGCACAATGAAAATAATTTTACTGTAATAGTTTTTTTTACAATGGCAAAGATGAAGTCGATATACCACCTGTATCTTACTTTCTCCTTCTCATTCATTATCACCCCTTTTTCTTCTTCATTTTTCTCTTCCCTCGATTTCCCTTATCGTCCTGCCTCTCTCCTTCCTCATAAATTCTCACTCCTTGTAACTTTATAACTCACTCACCTTCTTCTCTACATCCTACTTGTATGACATCTCCTTCTTTTCACTCATTAGCACTCTCCATTTCTCCCTCACCCTTCTCTTCCATCGATTTGCCACTTCCTTCTCTCTACTCACTCATCTTCTTCTCCACATCCTACCTGTATGCCATCTCCTTCTTTTCACTCATTAGTACTCTCCATTTCTCCCTCACCCTTCTCTTCCATCGATTCACCACTTCTTTCTCTCTACTCACTCATCTTCTTCTCCACATCCTACCTGTATGCCATCTCCTTCTTTTCACTCATTAGTACTCTCCATTTCTCCCTCACCCTTCTCTTCCATCGATTCACCACTTCTTTCTCTCTACTCACTCATCTTCTTCTCCACATCCTACCTGTATGCCATCTCCTTCTTTTCACTCATTAGCACTCTCCATTTCTCCCTCACCCTTCTCTTCCATCGATTCACCACTTCCTTCTCTCTACTCACTCATCTTCTTCTCCACATCCTACCTGTATGCCATCTCCTTCTTTTCACTCATTAGTACTCTCCATTTCTCCCTCACCCTTCTCTTCCATCGATTCACCACTTCTTTCTCTCTACTCACTCATCTTCTTCTCCACATCCTACCTGTATGCCATCTCCTTCTTTTCACTCATTAGTACTCTCCATTTCTCCCTCACCCTTCTCTTCCATCGATTTGCCACTTCTTTCTCTCTACTCACTCATCTTCTTCTCCACATCCTACCTGTATGCCATCTCCTTCTTTTCACTCATTAGCACTCTCCATTTCTCCCTCACCCTTCTCTTCCATCGATTCACCACTTCCTTCTCTCTACTCACTCATCTTCTTCTCCACATCCTACCTGTATGCCATCTCCTTCTTTTCACTCATTAGCACTCTCCATTTCTCCCTCACCCTTCTCTTCCATCGATTCACCACTTCCTTCTCTCTACTCACTCATCTTCTTCTCCACATCCTACCTGTATGCCATCTCCTTCTTTTCACTCATTAGTCACTCTCCATTTCTCCCTCACCCTTCTCTTCCATCGATTTGCCACTTCCTTCTCTCTACTCACTCATCTTCTTCTCCACATCCTACCTGTATGCCATCTCCTTCTTTTCACTCATTAGCACTCTCCATTTCTCCCTCACCCTTCTCTTCCATCGATTCCACTTCTTCTCTCTACTCACTCATCTTCTTCTCCACATCCTACTTGTATGCCATCTCCTTCTTTTCACTCATTAGTCCCTCCATTTCTCCCTCACCTTCTCTTCCATCGATTTGCCACTTCTTTCTCTCTACTCACTCATCTTCTTCTCCACATCCTACCTGTATGCCATCTCCTTCTTTTCACTCATTAGCACTCTCCATTTCTCCCTCACCCTTCTCTTCCATCGATTTGCCACTTCTTTCTCTCTACTCACTCACCTTCTTCTCTACATCCTACTTGTATGCCATCTCCTTCTTTTCACTCATTAGTGCCCTCCATTTCTCCCTCACCCTTCTCTTCCATCGATTTGCCACTTCCTTCTCTCTACTCACTCATCTTCTTCTCCACATCCTACCTGTATGCCATCTCCTTCTTTTCACTCATTAGCACTCTCCATTTCTCCCTCACCCTTCTCTTCCATCGATTTGCCACTTCCTTCTCTCTACTCACTCACCTTCTTCTCCACATCCTACTTGTATGCCATCTCCTTCTTTTCACTCATTAGTGCCCTCCATTTCTCCCTCACCCTTCTCTTCCATCGATTTGCCACTTCCTTCTCCCTACTCGCTCATCTTCTTCTCCACATCCTACCTGTATGCCATCTCCTTCTTTTCACTCATTAGCACTCTCCATTTCTCCCTCACCCTTCTCTTCCATCGATTCCACTTCCTTCTCTCTACTCACTCACTTCTTCTCACATCCTACTTGTATGCCATCTCCTTCATTTTCACTCATTATGCCCTCCCATTTCTCCCTCACCCTTCTCTTCCATCGATTTCCACTTCCTTCTCCTACTCCTCACTTCTTCTCCACATCCTACTTGTATGCCATCTCCTTCTTTTCACTCATTAGCCTCTCCATTTCTCCCTCACCCTTCTCTTCCATCGATTCCACTTCTTCTCCTACTCACTCATCTTCTTCTCCCATCCACTTGTATGCCATCTCCTTCTTTTCTCATTAGCCCTCCATTCTCCTCACCTTCTCTTCCATCGATTTCCACTCCTTCTCTCTACTCACTCACCTTCTTCTCTACATCCTACTTGTATGCCATCTCCTTCTTTTCACTCATTAGCACCTCCATTTCTCCCTCACCCTTCTCTTCCATCGATTTGCCATTCTTCTCTCTACTCACTCATCTTCTTCTCCACATCCTACCTGTATGCCATCTCCTTCTTTTCACTCATTAGTGCCCTCCATTTCTCCCTCACTCTTCTCTTCCATCGATTTGCCACTTCTTTCTCTCTACTCACTCATCTTCTTCTCCACATCCTACCTGTATGCCATCTCCTTCTTTTCACTCATTAGTGCCCTCCATTTCTCCCTCACCCTTCTCTTCCATCCATTCACCACTTCCATACTTAAATATTTTTTCCTTATACTTATACTTCCATACTTTCGGAAAAATAATTGATATTTATAGTTTCCCTTGTCTCTCCTCATACCCACCATTCATCCTATCTCATTCCACCCTCTCCCCCTTACACTTCACTTACCAGTCCTTTATTGGCCATTTCGTCCCTCTTGTGTCATTCCTCTCCTATTTCTCTATTTCTTTCACTCGTCTTTCTACTCATATCGTCTTTCTCATGTTATTCCGCTCCTACCCCTTCACTCACTCACTCTCACTCCTTTTCACCCTCTCCCCCTCACTATCTCCTATCAGTTCCCTACCGGTCATTTTGACTCTTTAAACCACTCCCACTCTATATCATAGATTATTTATCTCATGTCAATTAATATCTTATTGCCGCATCTCATGATACCTGCAATATCTTCCTTTACGGTTACATTTCACAGCAAGAGGATGAAGTTAGAAGAACAATTAAGCATGAGTGTGTAACATAGAAAGTGAAAGTGAAGAAACAGTAATAAACCGAAAAGAAGAGAAAACTGAGTGAGAAAGATTTCATTCTTCAACTCCTTGAAATGAATATGTTAATAATAAGTAACAATTTTTAATTCAGGTTCTATCAAGTTATGTAATTCTTTTTAAATTGTTTCAATTCAAATAACGTCGTTTTAATTTACCTAGCCTTATTCGAATAATATTTCTGCCACCATCACTGGAAAAATAATTTAGTAAATATTAAAACTTCATTTCATACTAAAGAGAAATAAAATAACAAATAATAAAATATAATTATGTGTATTATTATACTGAGTTATTTTTTGAAGAACAGTGTAAGTTATAGACTGATTTGACATAAGTATAATACATACTTGACAGTTTCTTGTATAAACAGAAATAAAGGAGTTCTTCTGTAAGCTTTTAGCATTCCGCTTTTTACAATCCTTCTAAACAAACAGTTTTCAGTTTTATTAACAACCAACCGTTGTTTTAATATGTGGCTATATCTTGTCAAAAATACTTGTATTTAATTTATTGTTAACATTAAACTCCTACTATTAGCATTGAAAATATTTTATAATATTTGTTCATATAAAACAAGAATTAAGAAAGTGAGATGGTACGCGACGAGTAACACGACTTACTAAAGGCTCGTAACCGACGATATAACGTCCACTCCGAGGAACAACGTGCTCCGGTCTAAGCATCCCACATGAATAAATTGAGTGTCAGGTGGGTATCGAACCCCAGACCTACCAGTTCAGAAACGAGTACGTTAGCCACTAAGTTAACCTGCGCCCCCCCCCCCCCTCTCCTGTTTAAACAGTAAATCCTTGTTCTTCGCAAAGGTTATTTTCAATTATTTGAAATTTATTTATGCATTGTGAATTTGAGTGTTTTTCTGCTAAAAATGGCTCAGAAACTTTCAAAAAAACCAACGAAATACAAACCCACGAGTATGCAAGAGTCTACTGTATACCAATAACATCGCGCTATGACTACTTTAAATATTATTGGCAAACAATAAAGTGGCCTATTTAGCGAGATTAAAAACAAATTTATAAAATTCAATACACACAATTTTTTTTAGTTTTCGTATTTAATATGAATATTTACAACGTATGAACAAGTACATATATTTGGTTCAAAGTTCAATATTAAAGCAAAATACAGGGTCATTCAGTTTTTGGTTTTTTGAGATATTTAGCTCATAATTTAATAATTGAATTTAGTAGAAGATAAAACTATGGTAAGTTTTTAGGACAAACTGTGTGTACATATTTTCTTTTGTTATGTATATTATTACAAATTATATATGGAAATATGTAAATTAAATCATATGTATATAGGGCTATGGTAACCCAGTGTCTTATGTGCTCGCCTCTGTACTGGTAGATCTGGGGTTCAGTACCCACTGTCGTTCTAAATTTACTCATGCGGGAAGTGAAAAAAAAATCTGAGCACGCCGACCCTTGGAAAGGGTGTGCAATGCCAGGCACAATTTAAAAATCCCTACTCTAAATACACTTGGGTTAGGCAAATGTAGGACTCTTAATGTAGAATCATTGTGTGGTATCACAAAGGATCAATGTCTTTGGCCTGTGTCTGTTCTCTACTGTGACGACCACCATTGATAAAAAAAAAAAAAAGTTTATCAACGCATAAATTGTATCTGAATATCTTCATAGAAGTCAAGGAATTTCTACCAGTCATTTAATAACCATATTCTTATGAGAGTCTCAATTGGATTAAAGTTGAATTGAATGCAAAGTACATGTAAAGAGTATGAGATTAGGATAAAGAGGTAGACTGGGCGATTTTTAAGTGAATGTGTCTTATGGTAGACTAACTCATGAAACAAATAATTAAATAAAATATAAATTTTATAAATAATTATAATAGCTTTCTCTTTTTAAATATTAATTTATTAAACTCAGTTCGTATTTATCCATATGTTCTGTGCGCATATCGTTTGTGATATCTCAAAGGCCCAATGATAGTCTATGTGTGCTCTCTTCTCAAGTAGAAACTTCAACTAACCCAGTGTTTCTCAAACATTTTTACTTCAGGGCGCATCTATGAGATAACAAGAGCTTTGCGGAGTATCACTTATTTTAATATAGAAAATTTAATCTTGAAATTTAAAAATAGCAAAATGACTGGGCATTAAAAGGAATAGCTTCTTTTAAGAGAGAGTGAGAGAGAGAGAGCGCAGTAACAATTGATTTAAATCCCCTAGGAAAGGAAAAGAGAAAATCCTTTCCTGCTTAAAAATTAAAAAAATTGATCAACCTTCCAGTTTAAAATACCAAGTGGTGGAGACTGACTGGAAAACCAGTAGTGTTTCTAAAATAAATAAGACGATGCTAATTTTTAAAATTTAAATCTATTAAATAAATATAATCTTCCTTTAACGTGGGGCGCACCTGGCTACCTTCCAGAGCGCACCATTTCAGAAGCACTGAATCTAACCTAACGTGACTTACCCAAATTTAACCTAAACTAACTTAACATGACTTACCAAAGTTAATCTAAACTAACCTAAAGTAACTTACCAGGCAATTTTGCCTTCAGTATCCTTTCTTGGGGAATTTTACTTTTAAATACTATAACAAGATAGAATGAAGTTAATGGAATTAAAATAAACGACAGCTTGAAAATCTAGGTAAAGCCTCCACATAATCATGTGCTATTAAAAAACCAGCATGTTTTGAACATAAAATGTTTTTATTCAGGTTTATTTGTTTATAATGAAAAAGTTATTTTAAATAACTTTAAATAATAATAAGTTATTATAACTTTTTGTACTAAAAGGAAAATTATAAGTTTAAAGTATAACTAAACATCCCACAATATTGACTGTAAAAATAAAGAGTAGAATAAAACTTATTAAGACGCATTAAACAGTTTTGTATTATTTATACTGGAAAACATATGTGAGTCTCCTTTGATTATTACAGGTCTATGAGATAAGCGCTTGTAAAAGGAACATATTCAGATTAAAACCTATGACTGCTCTTATTATTACTGTGTATTTAACAAAAATAAATAAGCAATGGAATATTTACATTCTATCAGATTAATTTAAATTCTGAAGATGTCTCTATTAATTTCGGTGAATATCATTCACTTTTAGATACATCATTCCTGGATGATCAAGCTCATCAGATTTAACAAGCATCGCATTGGCTCATTGAAACCATCATTTTTAAAATTCAATAATAATTGGTTATTTGTCAACAGGAACCGTTTGGCCAGTGGAGGGAATACATAAGTCGGTGTCTTTCGTGTACTATGTCTTCCCACTGAACATGGCTGCACAGTCTCTAAGAGCTATTATCCACAAACCATGGTCATTTACTCATCCTGCCATATGTTCCGGTTTCCTTGGCACTTTTGCGTACCTGTTGCTTTTCATTATACTATCCTTGTTCACTGCCAAGCTTCAGCGATGGGGATTCAACACCAGTATCATGTATAATTTAAATAGAATATTTAACAAATTGTAGAATAGCTTTAACTATTAAATATTTGTATACAATACATTAAATAAATATATTTAAGAAACTTTTAAAAAACCTTAAGTATTCTTATCTTTCTGATAGCGTATAAATATACTAGAATGAAGTGTAAATGTACTGATTACCATTTCAATGTACATTCCAGGTACGTCCTCGGATTTCTACGTTCCTTCTCTTATCCCTCGTAGTTGAAGGACTCTTATCCAAAATGTTACATAACCTTTTTCTATCCTTATTTATGTTCTTCTATTTGTCTTTTTGTCATTATTATCACATACAGTATACATATATCAATGAACACACTACAACACTAATACAATACCACGGCTCGTTTTCAGCTTCAAAAATTAATATTTTGGATCATATGAATTCATATTCATTTTTAAAAATATTTCATCTAAACACATTGATGGTATTAAAATTATGTTTATTTTTTATTTTTATATTTTTTTTAATAGAGTTACCTGGTGATGTAATTTATCTGCACCGATGACTTTATACCTACTTAAAAATCCACGTGAATTCTTGCACAAAAAAGAATCTATATTTATCAATTTAAACGAAAATTATTGCTTATTCTTGAAACTTCATTCCAAACATTGCCAATATATTGGATGATTTTAATATATTTCAAATGAAGTGAAGAGGGCTCTACTTACAAATTTTGAAAATGAATTCAAAAGTTACAAATTTATTTTTATTGCAATGAGTATAATGGTTCCAATTACATTGGGATCAGTGAATTAAATATACGCTGATGATTTCATAATACATTTGGTTATATCAATCATTAGAGTAGGTGACTCAAGATGTCCATTTAAAAAAAATATTAATATTTGAAGTTATTTTGATGCTTTCATGACATGAAAATATATTTTTTTCTACAGACAAAACTAAAGGAAAAATAGTTAAATAATTATTTTACAGAGAGAACTCATGTGACTAAATCATCCAATTTAAACCAATTATGGAATTGAGTCGGCCTCCAGTCAACACCTGGACAATTATTGAGTGTGTTATTTAATATAGACACTGAATGTCAACTAGAGGGAATAAAGTGAAATACAATTTTAATATTAATAAATATTGTATTCATCCAACGATGGTAAAATAATGGAAAATTTCTTCAGAAAGAGAGTATTTATACTTTTATTCTTTAAAAGATTATGTAATAGTTAAACATTATTGTTGGCTCCTTATTGAAACAAAAGTGTTTACATCCATGTATAAGCCAATAAATAAATTAAATGTATAAAGCGATATCTTTTTGATTGAAAGCAGTAATTAAATGGATAATTTTTGGCCAATCTGGTGTTACAGTTATCTGTAGGACGAAATACAGTTGGCATAAATACATGATAAAAACTGAACAACATTTGATACTATTGATGGAACAAATTGATAACATTTAGATATTTTGGATGAAATATCAAGATAATACTTACTAAAGAGTCAACATAAAGTAGCACAAAGACAGGGGTGGGCAAACTTTTTTGCTTGGAGGCACATTAACTTTCTTTTTTACAGGTGGGTCGGAGTGAAAGACATATCTTAACCAATAGGCGCGATCCATATTTTTATCTTTTAACCTCGTTTTAAATAAATGTGAGAAATACAGAAATCAGAGTATTTGAATAAATTCCTTAGAAAACCAATTTCTTTAAATATATATATTACTCAAAACAAAAATAAAATTTTCTGTTTCCCATGTTATTAGTGTTTTCATTTTATTCTACTCCAGTTTTTTTTTTTTTTGATAGGGTTACTGTGAACGCAAGTTTGGGGTTTTTGAACAATTCACTATTAGATGTTCTGAAAAGTGTTCATGCAGCTAATATCCTTTTCATTGATTCTGTTTTTCTTTTTAATCTTAATCAGGAATTAGCATTATTGTTCGGCTAACTGTTCTGACTACTATTTTCAAAACCACTTCATTTCACGATGCCTAATGTGATATTTTACTTTGGAAAATATACTTTCGGCGAACTTAATGACAATATACTGCTTTCCTAGTGACTCGAGAACTCTTCGTATTTAACCTTTGGCTTCATCGTGTCCATGAACTTTTCAACAGTTTACACATTTTGTCTCATAATACTTTCAATCAATATACACTAATTTTAGTTCTTTAAGGAGCAATGCTTGAACCACTATTACAAAGTTAAAAAAATCTGGAGTGGCCTGCACTCAACTTTACTATAAGTAAACTTAATATCAATGTTCTTGGGTATATAATATATAATGTCTCATTTAAGCATAATGTAAACATTTAAATGGGAGATGCTTATTAGTCTTTCATTTCTGAGGTAGTACAGATAGTGATTGATCCGCTTATCAATATATAAGCTTTTTTTTGTACATCACACAGCTGATCCAAATAATCTCATTAGTATAACTACAGCAGTAAAACATTTTTGAAAAGCCAAAGTGAAAATTTCTTGATACGAAATAATCTCCTAAAAGAGAACAAGGCATTTGTTCAAATAGCTAGTGGATTTCTTATATCGTTTACTTGACCTCCTTCTACATTGAATATTTAAGTCAAATTTTCAAATTTAAATCAGAAAAATACTCTTATTTTCTCTGAAAAACATCATAAACATCCAAAAAAATTTCGTTTTAAGATAATTTATAACTAAGGATATACAATAATTACATTTATTAATCTTCAAACGAAAGATTTCCATTTTGAATTACGTTTTACATTTTTCGTCTTCTATAGAATTATTATACTGGGAATTTTATGGCTGCTTAGTATTTAGTACAATCATTTTCCTTCCCCTTTGTCGAAAATCATTTATACCAATTTTCTCTGAGTGAGTGTTATCTTTTTTCCTGCATCTTGTATTGTACTCTGTTATAAGCTTCCTATGAATGTATATTGAAAAAAAATATATTAGTAATTAGCCAGTTTACATACTCAACTCAAAGTCAAAGCTAGCTATTCAATATAACTTAAATCATTTATAGTTGGGAGCTTCTAATTTTTGAAAATCTCTATATATATAAAAATGAATGTGTGTCTACTTGTTTGAACACGATAGATTCAAAAACCATACATCCAATCGCCGTGAAAATTTAGGAAATTATTAGGTATATCTACGGGAAGGTTTATGTAAAGTTTTTTTAAAAATCAGAGTTGTGGTTCAGGTAATATCCCAAAAATATTATATAGATAAGGTTTGCTGTATAACCTGTTTGTTTACATTTTGACTTTAATTGGTAATAGCAGCCTCAAGTAGGTTATTCTTTATGATAATATTTCAACATGCTTTGTTCAATTGAAATAACCAGGTACCAGAAATTTTATTATTGTTTTCAGATTGATATTAAAGACAATAATTGTAATTTTATATGGGTTTCTTATTAACTTTAACAAAGCTTTAGTTATTATCAATAGTTTACAATTAACTTTTCATATCTGATTGGTTTAACTTGCTTTAAGCATTAAAGAAAGTTATGCGTTAAATAATAACTTATTAACTTTAAGTATGTTAATAGTATTACGAATAATAATGATAGTATTTGAACCATTAATTGTAATCTTAAAAGAATAGTTAAAGTATTTTGTTTAAGTTTAATAATTGTAAGGCTTCTTTATTTATTCCTGATTGATTAATTCGTTTGTTTAAAATATTTAGTTATTAGTAATTAGTATACGGCCCTACTCCATAAAGGCAAAATGATAAGTTATTGTATATATCGATGATATCTAACTAGAAGACGTTTAAGAATGTCTAAATCAGTAAAACTTATAAGGGAATATATACAGCATAAAAAATTGATGAAGAAATATTCAAATCAAAATGTACATATATAAAACTTAATCACTGTATGTATTTGAGTGTATAAATACAGTTCTTAACATAATAACTCTTATCATTACATAATGAAAAATATATTTATAATTTAACATTTGGAACTCAATTGACAATTTTCGATACAATGCTTCTTCATAAACAAATAATATTTCATCAAAATATTGTTATTCAAACTTTTAAGAGACAATTTTGTTTACTGATATAATTTTAATTAAACATTTAAAACTGTGTAAAGTCTTCAAATTGAAATTATTGAATGAAATGTAATGTGATATGGTTTAGCCTCTTCAACTAACTGGTTCCTAATTGAAACGATTTGGGGGTTTAATAATTCGTATCATTATATTTAACAGATAAGACATGTCACATTTAATGAGCTTAGACTTCTTTCAACATTTCTTGATGTATTGTTTGGCAAAAAATATTCTTTTTATTATTTGTTTAATCTAATCTATCAACTTCCAATATTATTAGACAATGTGTGCAATTTATAATCAGTGTTAGATTATATCTGTCTTGCGTAATCTATAATTTTAATTCTGTATTAATTTCGTTTATCTCAAAAAAGTTAAGTGTAACGGAACTATTGAAAATTTAAATTGTTTTCGTTATATGTAATTTATTATTAGAGTTGGAATTAAATTGTTTCCCAGGTAAGGCCGGGTAGATCAGCTAGTAATAAATAAGAACTATTAGACTAGAATAGTATAATTTTATCTCAGTGGTTTTGTTCAAAAAATTTCTAAATCAATGTAAACATTGTAAAAAAATATCAAAAATTCGACAAGTATAGCAGGTGATCTCTTGGTCTAGGATAAACAAACAGCTTTTATAGCTTTATTGCTCTTTCCCATAATTGAAAATTCATGAATTTTTTTTTATGAATTGCTAATTTTGTGTTCTGTTCCATTTTGGTCAAATTTTCATGATTTTTTAATGAGCCATTTAGCGTTAAAAAAACATTTTCTGAAAACAGAAATCGTCCTTTAACGCCTCTTTGGTGAATATAATTTTGAAAGAAAATATTTCATCTCATTCTCCATATAATGGTCTATATTTAGGTATAGTTTCATTTTGATGAAGCGGTATGGCTTGTATTGCTGTCACAATTTGAGATTGAATTATAAGTCAAAATTTTTACATTTTATTGAAAAAATATATTTCCTGTTGTTTTAAAATTCTAAATATATTTTTCGTTTGTTCTATTTGTAACCTCAAAGATAATGCCAAAATTTCCAAACTCTAGGGTTATCAGTTTAGGAGAAAAAAATGTTTTTTAAAAAACGGTTTTGGCAAAAAAAGTGACTTTCCCGTCATGCATAATTCTTCCCAAACAATAGGGATCTTCTACCCTATGAGGCCCATTTTTGTGTAAAATATCAACTTGATTCATCAAAGATTCTGGACCGTAGCGTGGTAACAAGCAATGCTAACACACTCACCCACCCACCCACACACATGCACAGACATCATCGAGAAAACTTCATAAAACGTCTTTTGGGACCTCAAAACATATAATTCCGTCAAAATCTCGAGATCGATTTTTTTCACGATCACTATACTTTACTTATAGTAAAGTGAACAAATTAGGAAACCTCTTTAAGAGTTAACTTGATTTATTGTCTACATTTTTCACAATTAAGGTTGTGAATATGCGAAAAACACATCAAGACAGTTTAACATATACTTGAATTTTCATTTATTTAAAAAAAAGGGGAAAAAACAGATGAAATATCGATCTAAAAACTGAGGTCACGTCTATGGACTAAAAGTCCAGGAGGCCTTGAGAGCTGGATTGAAAATACCAATCATATCCGGGCCGCATTTGTCCCGCGGGCTGTAGTTTGCCCATCTGTGCACTAAGCCGTACAGTAGGCACATTCTGTTAAAGTTACACACTGACATGTGAGGTAGTGACTCATTTTGCCCCTTGAACAGGTTTTATGATTCGTGTTCTTCCTCCGACCTTTTAACCACTTAAGATATTTAATTATTTAATTAAATAAGAACTAATTTAAGATCTTATTTAATTGATAATACTATTAAATATAGGTCAAACTGAAATTTTGTTATATTTTAGATGTCAGGTATGCATTTAAAATTTATTTTAAATGAGTTAAATATTTTATTAATTACCAAATATAACACTTTTAGTTAGGTATGGGATTTAACTATTTTCAATATTTGAATGTATCCAGCTGAATAATTTCAGTAGCCTGGAATTTTAAATCAGACACAAACACCACACACTTGTGTCATTGACTGTTACCTTCTTTCTTGCATTGTTTGCCCTCTGATGACATAAAAGGAAATGCCTCAGAGCATTTATTTCTTTTGTTTTTCTTTTTCCTTGTGGTTTAGATTTTATTGATTGCATCACGTGTTCAATTGTGATTTTTATGCACACACACACACACACATAGAGATATACAGATGCAGAGTTTGTAAAACTTATTTTAGTGAATTCAAGAGACAAAAAAAACGTTTATTTCCAGCGAAACTCTATTTCATAACCCTATATATCATAAGAGGAATGAGATTCCTTCAATAAAGATTAAATAAATTTGTCTTCAAAGATTATATGGAACAACTTCTAATCAAAATATAAATATTGACAAATTATACGTCACTTAAAACTTTTTTAATTAATGAAACGTATAGAATCAGAGCTATTTGAGAGTTACGTTCCCAAAAATGAAAAGGGTTTTAAGAATGACGTTTACGTTTATGTATAACCTGGGCTAGCTGGTTTGAAATTATTCATATGGTTTTTTTCAATGGTAATATGATAGTTGTCCTTGCTGGTGTGAGGAGGACCTTGAAGATCTGTTTTCAGTAAACTAATAATTGAACCTATTTTCATGTATGTAGTTTTTAAAATTCTTATTATGGCTGCTAATGATATATCATTCACACATTTGTGATTTTATCTGGTTTCGTTTATGTGGTACTTATGACTCTGAAGATGTGGAATTTCCTCTGTAAACAGTAATTGGATGGGTGCTTTTAGACAGGCGTAGTGTTCTCTGATTAATCCGACAAGATCTCTTCTTCCTATTTTCTGTTATCTTTTGATCTTTTTTTTTAAACAATTTAATATCTAAAGTTTTTTTTATTAAGATATGTAAACATGGTTAATATTGAGAATCACAACCCTCATTTGTTGGATTAAAAAATAATTTTCACTCCCAAATAACAGTTAATCTCTAGTTTAACCAATCTCCAGGTGTTGAACTTCACTTCACAATCCAATTATTGAAGTTAAAACAGTGAATGAAATACAATAATTAGGAGGGCGAGGTTAGACCAGTGGTAACCTGCTTACCTCTGGACTGGTAGATCTGGGATTCAATACCCACTCTGGCCCTCGATTTATGCACGCGAGAGGTAGATAGACCTAAGGACATCGTCCCTCGGAGAAGATGTTAAGCCGTGGGTCCCAAGCCTGTATGATATTAGGTACTCGCTAAAGAGCTCTACTCAAAATACACTTTGCTTAAGCATAATTTTTGGACTTCCGTTAATCATAATTTTTGGTAGAACGTTCATTGTGTGGTATCACAAAGTGCCAATGTTCGGCCCTTTGTGATAAGGTGGGTTACCTAATATGTGTTGTAGGACTGGCACTGCAACCTATCCAAACCTAAGTACGATATTATTACCAATAAAGTATTCCAAATTGCAATAAATCTGATCACGGGACTTCTAAGTCTATGTAAAAACATCCAGCAAACACAGGGTTTTATTATCTGAAGCTGAGATTCGAATCTTTAGATCTCTGTTGCCTTTTGTAATAACAAGAAAATGTTTAATATTATTCTAATCATAGATACATTTTTTTCACAAAATTTCATTCTTCTATATTTAACGGTTTAGCCACAAATTAGTAAAAAAAGAAATGTTGCAAATTGGTAGTAAAAAATCGTACAAATAAGTATTCTGTGGAAACTTAGACACTAATTATTAGTTAGATTGTTTCCTACTTATTTATCAGTATTACATTTAGTGGTAGATTGGAATTTACATTTCGGCGTTAAGATAAAATTATCGATTATAATTTTAGAACTGGTAAAGCAAGAATTAATTTTAAAGGAAACTAAGAAACTGTGTATAGATCAACAAGAAATAATAAAAAACTATGAACGTCAACAAAAATGAAAAGCGAGTATACTTGGTGATATCAGAAGATTTTAATTTAAGTTATTTACTGTTAAATATATGGTAGATCAAATTTTTCTTTCAATTTATTGAATAGCTAATGTATGGATTTAATTTTTCGCTATGTTTTCACTTGGCCGCGTTTACCTGTCTCATGGTCACTGTGAACATCATTCCTATATCCGCTAATAATTTTAAAAAATTAATCAAATGTTTGATATTCCATAATAAAAAATGAAATTTGTCTTGATTAAATGAATTTGGGTTAGTTTTTATGCTGTTTTAAATAAGTTTAAGCTGCCTTAGACGACATGGAGTGCAGTGTCAATTGCTGTACGGATTAGTTATTTTAGGTAGGAAATTCTCCAAGTGAAAACAACTTCAAAACAAACGATAGCATTTTCTGTGTTATGAGTAACAAATTATATTTCATTTCAATATGCCTGATGATTTAATTCGATTTCTGGGGCAATTTATGTGTATATCAGCCACATAAAGCAAAAACCCTCCATCAACTTATAATTATTGACTAGGTATCAGACCATGCGTGAATGAGCATCCAAAAATCATGATAAATTCAGTAGAAATAGTTTTTGTTAGAAATAGTCATATAAGTGTTCATTTATTGATGGCAAAGCGTATATATATTTTTTTCAAACGGTTATATTTCCTATGTTTCCATATGTTGCGGGCTCTTCAGTAGAATATATTGAATAAAAATGATTTATCTTCTAAAGAGTAATGTTTGCAGGGTTGTAAAAAAGGATAAATTGAAAAAAAATTCTGAAACTAAAGGTAGATATGAATAGAAATGCATAAAAAAGACAACCTTAAATGAGATAGGATTTGAGTTCAGTGCTCCTTTAGTAAGGAACCTAAAGTGTGCAAAGTATCTTAAAATTACTTTAATATGTCATATTACTTCGTATTATCTTAGCTAAACATAATCTGGATTTTATTTTTATATTAATCCTTCGTAAAGTGGCCAGGGTAGACCAGTGGTTTAAATGCTCGATTCCAGACTGGTGGATTCGAGGTTCAGTGCCCACTCTGGCCCTCGATTAATTCTCACGGGAGGAGGAAAAATCTGAGCATGAGATCCTTCTTAGAAGATGTTATGCCATCCGTCCCAAGCTCACATAATGTGAGGTGAACTTTAAAGATCCTATTCTAAATACACTTGAGTCACGTCGTCCCTTAGGCTCCTGAGCCTGTACGATGGGAGGTACTCTTAATACATTTAGCCAGGAAAATGTAGAACTCCCAATGTGAAATGTTCAATGTGTGATGTCAAAATGAATCAATCCTTGGTT
This sequence comes from Hermatobates lingyangjiaoensis, assembly GCA_026182355.1. Taxonomy (NCBI): domain Eukaryota; kingdom Metazoa; phylum Arthropoda; class Insecta; order Hemiptera; family Hermatobatidae; genus Hermatobates; species Hermatobates lingyangjiaoensis. The sequence goes on from JAPFBL010000882.1 coordinate 1,759,416, forward strand.
AATGTGTTCTCTTGCTGAATGACCACGGCAACCTATCCTAACTTAATCCTTCCTGAGCTTTTGATTTACCTTGATAACTGTCATAAATGCTGACCAAAAACATAAAAATAATTCGCAAACATTAGCCAAAGTAGTTATTAGTATTATAACACTTTACATTGTTATTGAAGAGTTAACCAAGAAAATACTGTCCAAATGAAAGCAATTACCCTTTTGAGAGGAAGGCATATCATATCTTGTTTGTATAGTGGTGAAGAAATGATGGATATCCAAGAAGATATACAGGAGTAAAAGAGTATTCATCAACTTTCTGCTGCAACAACAAAAGATGACCAATTTTTATTCTATTCGCTCCAGAAAAGCAATTTCCATTTCTTATCTGATTTTGTTATAATTAATTCATAAATTAATGATTTCATTGTTTCCACTGGTTAAATGATTTTAAATATGCAAATTAAATTCTAAAAATATTGAGATGACATAACAAAGTGCACACTATGTATATGAAATTACATCCCCACTGACTTCGCTTGCTAATATAGTTCTATTATCTTAGCTGATTGATACTATTCACTCCAGTCAGTTTTGTGTTATGGCTTTTGAAGTGTTGATTTTGGGAAGTGGATTCCTCGGTCGTCGATTAAATAGATTATGTATATAGAAGTACGTGCCCGCCTTGTAACATATCAGGAATATTATTCAAATTCACTTACTAAAACTTTAGGTTATTTGAATAACCTCCAGTTCTGTTAAAAACTCTAGTATGTTAGTAAAATCATAATGTTATAAAAATTCTTCATATGCCGTAAATAGTTGTTGTTAGCGATATTATTTAAACCAATAATAAAACTGAAAAGACGACTAGATTTAAATTATAAAAGAATAAAATTAGAATTGTAAGAAAAATAAAATGAATACTAATAATAAGAAATGTAGGGATAAACTGGTAATTTTTTTATTAGTATTTATAATCAGATTGTCTATGATCAGTCCTACTTGAAGATGGGCCACGTGCGAAGCCGGTAGAGCTTTCTTGTAATATAAAAGCTTAAGGAATTTTTACAATATATTTATGTGACATTTTTTTTTATGTCACGATAAACTTTGAATTATTTAGAAATAACATTTTTTATTTTAATTATACAAATATCAAATGCGAATTAGTATGACCAAGAAATAAACTATTAATATTGATATAGCAAAAACTATTCTCATTAATTTTTGTGTTTTGCGTTGTAATTGATAATGATAGTAATCTACATATGCGTTTTAATTCATCAGTTCCACATTCACTCATCATAATTATTTTAAAATATTTACAATTATTGTTATAAATTATCCTGTTTGGTTAAACGTAGTTTCCCTGTTATATACTACATAGTTTATCTTGGAGAAAAAAACAGATTTATTTAAAGCAGTATTTTATCTGTTAAAATAACCTGATGAAAATGTGTCAAGCAACTAAGTTTCGTTTTATTTATATTATTTTTTTTATCTGTGATATATATATATATATATATATATTATATACACTTTAAACACATAGAAAAGAACACAGAAAGACATACAGAACTCACTTCGATATTTCGACATCCGTCGTCATCGGGAAGAAGTGCGAAGTACTCGCGTTGAGAAGCAAACTACTACACACTTTATATACATATACTATATACTATATACTATATACTATACACTTTATATATATATATATATAAAGTTTAAACCACAATGGAAAAAGGAAAACAATAGAAATAAATGCTATGAGGCCTTTCAGTTTTTACTTTATTTGCTCTCTGATGACATAAATTGAAAGGCCTCAGACCATTTATTGTTTTCCTTTTACCATTGTGGTTTACACTTCATTGATTGCATCACGTGTTTATTTATTGTGATTGTTCTGCATGTATATATATATATAATATTTATATATATATATATATATAAAGATTTCACATAAACACGTGAAACAACATTCAATGATAAAACCACAATAAGAATGGGAAAACAAGACTAAGATCTTTCAACCGTAACAAGCGGTCTTCGTCAGAGTCAAAAACCCAAACTGAACACTAGATGCAGAAAACATCTGGTGAGGAGTTGAGAAGAGTGGGAGGGAAGAGTGGTATTTATTAAAAGGGTGAAAGCACAGGAAAGGACTAATGTCCAGAAAGGGATGTTTGGGGAAACAAAGGAGTACAGTAAGAAAAAGTAAAAAACTGTCCGCTAGCTGTCAACCCTCTTTGAAGAGGCTATTGCCCTCGTGACGAAAGTATCAAGTTTGAAGAGACCGTTACTAATGTTTATAATATTAGATCTATTAAATTTAATTAGAGACGATTCAATAATATTTCTTAACAACATTGATTTTTCATGGGTAATAAATTTAGCTCCTGTCCAATCAATATGATGATTTTCATTTTTTATATGCAAGAATAAGGCACTACTTTTTTCCTGTCTACTTACATTGGTGTTGTTTTACACGTGTCTTTAATGATTTACCAGTTTGACCAATATAAATTTTATGGCAATTTTTGCACGGAATTTTATAAATACCAGCGGACTCCAATTCGCTGGGAGAGAGTTTTATTAATATTACAAATAGAACATATATGAAATCAGTTGAGATATTTTTCTAAAATTATATTCGCTAAAGGGGCGTTACATACGATTTGTGTTTTCAGAAAATGATTTTTTGACGCTAAACGGCTCGTTAAAAAAGAAAATTTGACCAAAAATGAACAAAAAATTAGCAATTCACAAAAAAAAATTCATGAAGTTTCAATTACGGAAAGAGCAATAACGATATAAAAACGGTTTGTTTATTCTGACTAAAGATCACCTGCTATACTTGTCGAATTTTTTCTTTTTTTTACATTGTTTACATTGACTTAGAAATTTTTGAGCGATCATGAATAAAATTGATGTTTCATGGAAAAATGAAAATATATTATTGACTTATAAGAGATGTAAGAGGAATAATATTGTGCAGGTAAATGATAACATCATTACAAAAAAATTCTATATATGTTATTTGACAAAGGGGAAGGAAAATGTCTTATTAAATACTAAGAAGCATAAAATCCCAGTATAATAATTTGTTAAAAACCAAAAATGTAAAAGTAATTCAAAATTGATCTTTCGTTTAGAGATTAATAACTGTAATTATCGTATCTTTAATTAACAAATCACCTTAACAACATTTTTTCGCTGTTTAAGAAGTTTTTCAGAGAAAAAAAAGTATTTTACTGTTTCAGATTTGAAATTTACATTAATATTCAATGTAGAAGGATGTCAATAAACGATGAAAAATCTACTGGCTATTTGAACAATAGCCATGTTCTCTTGTAGGATACTAATTCGTTTCAAGAAATGTTACTTTGGTTTTTCAAAAATGTTATTATGCTGTAGTTATATCTAATGAATATTTGCAAATAAAATTATTTGTGATTACAAAAAATAAGCTTATAAATTGAATATGTCCTTCAATCACTATCTGTACTACCTCAGGAATGACAGGTAAATTAATCCATTTATGTTTACGTTATCTTAAATGAGACTTATGTTTTAATACTCAAGAAATTTGACATTAAGTTAATTATAGTAAAGTAAGTGTAGGCACTCAATTTTTTATGTCACGATAAACTTTGAATTATTTAGAAATAACATTTTTTTATATTAATTATACAAATATCAAATGCAATTAGTATGACCAAGAAATAAACTATTAATATTGATATACCAAAAACTATTCTCATTAATTTTTGTGTTTTGCGTTGTAATTGATAATGATAGTAATTACAGATGCGTTTTAATTCATCAGTTCCACATTCACTCATCATAATTATTTAAAATATTTACAATTATTGTTATAAATTATCCTGTATGGTAAACGTAGTTTCCTGTTATATACTACATAGTTATCTTGGAGAAAAAATACAATTTATTTAAAGCATATTTTATCTTTAAATAACCTGATGAAAATGTGTCAACAACTATACATTTATATATATATATATATAGAAGTTTAAACCACAATGGAAAAAGGAAAACAATAGAAATAAATGCTATGAGGCCTTTCAGTTTTTACTTTATTTTGCTCTCTGATGACATAAATTGAAAGGCCTCAGACGCATTTATTGTTTTCCTTTTACCATTGTGGTTTACACTTCATTGATTGCATCACAGTGTTTATTTATTGTGATTGTTCTGCAATGTATATATAATATAATAATATATAATAATATATATATATATAAATATTTTCACATAAACACTTGAAATAACAATCAATGATCAAACCACAATATGAAATAGGAAAACAAGACTAAGATCTCTAAGCGGTCATCGTCAGAGTCAAAAACCCAACTGACTGGGTTGGGTTATATATATATAGTTCAAACAGGAATGAGAAAAACAAATAAAACACATACAAAAAAGACTCACAAAGATATTTTGACATTCGTCGTCATCGGGCAGAAGTAGTCCCTTTGAGTAACTGATGCAAACATATATATATATAATATATATATATATGCTAAAAATGCTTAACAATTAAGTCAATCGTCAGATATTGTAATAAAAAATTATTGAGTATCGAAACCAATAGTAAGTATTTAATTTTACTTATCACTCTATCAGTAATTTCTGGTTGGCTGGTTTTAGGTTCCAGTTGAAATTTATTAAGCAGGTTCCGTGATGTGTTACATACTTTATTTGCCTTCTTTTAATTTATTTCGATATAAAGACAGAATAATAATTATTGGTCTCATCATCATTACGTAAAAAATGTTAGAAACATATTCAATATTCTCTTTTTTAAAGAAATCGAATTGATTTATTTATTATAATTTTTTTGATGTTGTTTAATGGAGGTAAATTAAAGCAGTACTTCCCCTGGGTAATCCGTTACTGAGAAATCAAGTTTTTGTTGTTTAAGCTTCCCCAGTTTAATGCGTGTTTCTGACGTCAAATGTAGTAGCTCGGTTCTAGGCACCTCTGTTACGCATATACCGATTGTGTTTTAATATATGGCCTTCTCCTCCTGACTCATCTAACAACCTCTCACATAATTCCATATTCATGGTCAAATTACAATTTTTCCATTTGTTCACTTACTTCTTAAGCCGATGTCACTAAGCGATAATAGCTTTAATGTTTGGGAGCACTTTATTTTCATACACTAGTGTCTTTTATGGTGGTTGCATTATGATAAGTTTATATTGTCTAGTATTATTACATCACATTATTATGTAATATTCATAGTACAATATTTGAAAAGTAATACAGTGGACGCCGCTGTAATCACGGATAATGTTATCAATCGGTTAATATTACAGAAATTCCTGATTACCGCTCAAACATGCAATGTGCATTACAAGTGCACCGCTTATTGTATCAATATTTCGGTTATTGTTATCGATTTTTTCCAAATCTGGGGACCTGAGATCTATGTTGAGATAGACATCAAAGGAAATTAAAATTTTTTTTCGGCCAAAATTAATCTCCTCGAGGTCTTGCATTTGTTATTTTTGCCTTGGAAGTATGTTTCGGAAGAAACAATTCAAAACTGTTTCAAGAAAGCTGGTTTCTCGTGTACTACTATAACCGCAACAATAGAGGACATTATTAATGAAAAACCAAGTGACATGACTCTAACTGATTTTGAGGAGTGGATGGCAGTGGGCAATGACCTCCAGGTGGCTGCAAAATTACCGGTGGGTGACGTCTGCAATTCGGTTACACAGGCTGAGGAAAATAAAATAGGCAGTGGCGATGAAGCAGAGGATGATCAACTAGCAGTGTGCATTCCAACAAATAAGGAAATGTGGAAAGCTCTTCGCGTGTTACACCTTGGAGAGCAAAATTGATCTTCAAGCAAATCTTTATAAATGATTTGCTGCGAAAATACATGAAACAGACAAACTTGGACGATTTCCTAAATAAATAACTTTTTGTATTGCATCTGTGGTAAGTATTACTATTTGTTACATATTTCATTTATTTGAGTTTTTTTTTGCAACACCTGCAGCTTTAACATCACTAACGCTAAAATGGCAATTTACATTCTATAGGTTAATATTATCAATCGGTTATTGTTATCACATATGGTGTTTAAAAGAGTGATTACATTAAGCGGCGTTCACTGTAGTAAATATAAACCATGTGTAGATAGACTTGGTTTGTAGTCACAACATCACCATACAGGAGAAGCACTCTTCGACGAAGCACTCCTTCGTCTTATAAAGGAGTGCTATGTTTGTAAGAAAACGAATAATACAATTATTATCGGTCTCATCATCATTATAACCTATCAGTAATTTCTGGTTGGCGGGTTTTAGGTTCCAGCTGAAATTCAACTTAATCTAATAATTATTGTTTTCCTTTTACCATTGTGGTTTAATCTTCATTGATAGTATCGCGTGTTTATTTATTGTGATTTTTCTGTATATATATATATATATATATATATATTATATTATATATATGTTTTTTTTATGTTTTTTTTAATAGTTGGTTTGCCAATAAATTTAATAAATTTGTCACGAAAGCAAATTCCTTTGTTTCGTAACTTTCAAAAAACAAATTCTAAATGTAATTTGTTTTAACATTTATGCCTTTCTTTGTATTCATTAATCATTAACAAATTATTGCAATATACTCAGGAAACTGCTGGGTGTGTTTTTTTGAATCAGGAAATATTTTAGTATACTAAGATTGAATATTTAATTAACAACTGCCACTACATTAACAAGTAAAGTATTACTATTACTTGTTAATGTAGTGCGATTACCAATGCCTCTTTAACTAATTAGACCTTATTAGTTAGAAAGTAATTGTTACTATTTGAAATAAAATTTTCTAAAAGTTTTGTATATATTGATTATTACTATTTTCTATAACACTAAAAACAACTCTTCTTTTTTCTAAAAACAACTCCCTTAAGTAAATTCACACTTGATAACTGCAACATGTAAAATTATCAACCTTCAATTAATTGTTACGATTACGTCACAATTGCATAATGTAAAATTCTAGAATAATCGATAGTGCATCTAGAGTACAGCTGGCTTCAAGAAATCAATATTAGGGAGCTTTGTTCACTCGGTTCGATATCCAGATTGGAACTCGACTGTGAATCATTTAATCTCAGTTGAATGTTAACTTCTCGAATGGCTTAAATTAAATCAACTGTTCAAACGGATTAAAAATAATGTTGTGGTGTGATAAATAAATGAATTCATTTTGCAATAAGTGTAAAGTTACTTATAGACATTCCTGTACTTTAGGAGCATTGGGGTGAAATCTCGTGCTATATAGATCAACTGAATCTACAAGTGTATTTAGGGCATTGTGCATTGTATCCTTTTATACAGATGGTAAATGAGAATGAAAATATAATGCATGTAAGACTTCATAAAAAAGAACCCTAAAATGTTATTGCCAAGTCCAACAGCTTATAATATAGCCAGTAATCTAATCAATGATGAAGTAAATAATGTTGAACTGTTATGATTAAATAATAGCAAATTCTAAAGTATACTATAAAATAATTCAAAACGCTTTTTTCAATTTGCTTTTAGAGCATGTCAGGAAGACAGGTTAGCTCTGAAACGTGCTTAACTCTGAACTGGTAGGTTCGGAGTTCAATATCCACTCTGAACTTTGATTTATTCCTTTGAGGGGTGTATAAATATGAGCACGTCGTCTCTCGGAGAGGCTTTAAGCTGTCGGTCCCGAGCCTTTATGATGTCTGGTACTCGTTTTAAGATCCCTATTCTAAATGCACTTAAGTTAGGTAAAATTTAGGACTCCGAATGTAGAATCAGTCTTCTTTGTATGGTGTCAAAGGGTCTACGAGTATGTTCGTCCTATGAGTGTTTTTTTTGAGGGACTGCCACTGCAAACTAACCTAGAGCAAGTCATATTAATTTTTTAAGAATTAAAATTATTTGCTTTAAGAGAACTCTCTTTGAGACCTTATTAGTTAGAAAGTAATTGCTACTATTTGAAATAAAAATATTCTAAAAGTTTTTTATATATTGATTATTACTATTTTTTATAACACTAAATCACGTAGTAAATAAATATGAATATTGCTACCTGAGATCATAGTAAAGATCTAATACAACTATTTCACTTTCAACTATTCACTAAACCTCAAACAATGAAAAACAATTGTTACTGAACAATTGGTTGCAACTATTGCAATTATTTAAAAAGAGATATTTCTACGTTTCCTGTTAGAATGGATAACAATTAGGTTGTTTCGTAACTTGCAAAGTGGCTGAACTAACTGAAGTCACTGAACTAACATTAATTGTTCGAAGATGAAACACTTATTTCTTTCAGGACATTTATTGTGAATCTAATAATAATAATCCTAAATATGTTTTTATGAGAGTACGATTTTTGCCTTTCTTTGTATTAATTATTCATAAAAAAAATTATTGCATTATTCTCGGGAAACGGCTGGGTGTGTTTTTGTGAATCAGAAAATATTTTATTATATTAAGATTAAATCTTTCATTGAGAAAAACAAATATTTAGCCAATTACTTTTAAATTTGAACATTTGCACTAAGTGTACTACTCAGATAGTGCAATAAATAAATTGGATTACATTAGTATGGATTTTCAGCAAAACTGTTTTTGTTCAAAAATTTCAGCGAATTGTTGAATATCAAGATTACGTTCATTCAGATATGCTTTGATTGAGAAAATTACACAGGGCAATTATGGAGAAAAAACACTAATTTACAGCACTTTTAGAGCAAATTACCCATGCCACTTTAGCACGCTACATTTGAAGTAGTTTTAATTACGTTATGAACCAACGTTCAAAACTTCTGAATATGATTCAAAATTAAGTTATGAAAATAGTCAAAAATATTTTATGAAAGATAATTAAATGAAAAAAATAGTGGAAAAAATAAAATTATAAAATTTCTTATTGTAGAAATTTAGAATGAATATGAAGCTACAAAATGTGTAATAAATAGTTTATTTGAATAAGATGTGTGTTTATGAAGTATTCAGACTATGCTCTTACAGATGAACCGCACATACTCTTAAGTCACATGGGCAACAACTGCATAGCGCAACTACTCCCTTGATTGCTGTCGTTCTCATGTCAGTAGGCAATTTTCCTGACCGTAGTTTTTGCTCTTGTGAGCATACACTGTTTTGGGCCAAAATAATCATAAATCTTTTGTTCAAACAATGAAATATCATGTTGTGAAATTTTATATACAACTTAGTAGAAGTGATATTGAAACTTATGCCTTATTAAATGGTAATGAACGTTACCATTACAACGGGTTAAGTGAGTGTTATATGAATTTTTACGTTTCTAAAAAATGTTCTACATTCTAAAAACGTCAAAAACTAATAAAATTGTGAACTTATCTTATACAACTAGGTTCGTTGTTTAACTGTTTGCGTGATTTTTGAAGTAATAGAAACGTATAAAAATTGTGTCCGGTATACTCATGATAGTGCTAAGGAGTTAGAATGTGAGAATGTCTACCTAAAATTTTTACATTCGAGCAAATAAAAGCTAGGTAAACCATTTGATTTGGCACGAATTACAATTAAAAATTACAAAACCTTCAAGAAAGTGATAACTGGTGATGGATGAATAGTTTTCCACTTATGATTTACAAAGGAAGCATCAATTTATGCATGAAAAGATCTCAAATTCATCAAAAGTTGAACAATTTTAAATAAACAAATAAATGTTCAAAGCAATGATGGTTTTTTTTTTTGTTGATATCTGTGACATTGTGTACCTTTTCTGGGATCTTAAAGACTACAATATTAATCAGCATTAATTCCTTGAGATATTTTGCACAATTCTTTGAAAAAATCAGATAAGGAAGACTAAAATTATGAAAAACAATGCCGTGGGTACTTTTTATCTGGACAAAGAATCGCCATGAAGCTGGATATTCGCCAAAACTTTTTTGCTAAGTATACATAATATCCTAGGGTTAGGAAATCCATCGAGACACCTACCCTGGCATTACTGTTATCGGTTTCCTGTAGTAAGACAACTAGATAATATTTCTGACAATTGAAGCTGTAAAAGTGAAAGGGATGCAAAGCCGTGGAGGGTATCACAGAAGAAGAATGTTTAAAGGATTGAAAATACCCTTAAAATTATGTAGAAGCAGAAAGAATTATTATTTTTTTCTAATTAAAACACTTTCAAGGAATAACAGTGTAGCTTATATTACTAATCTTGGATGAATGGTGTATTCACACGAAGAGAGCGATGACTAATTTGGATAACAAAGTTTTTCACCTTCCGCGCAGTTCTATACAGCCAGACAATCGTATACATAGAAATACATTTCCTAATGCAAAAAACTATATTCTGGGATGTAGTAATATCAATACCATAGTTTGGCATCGATCAACACGAAAATAGAGTAAAGCTTTCAGACATCATAGACTAAGGATTCAGTAATCACAGATTTTAATTAGGAGCTTGATTAATCAATAGGAAATGAGAATCCTACTGAAATATGAAATAATAATTAACAACAATTAAACATAGCTTATTAAAAAAAGTATACATCAATATTTCATTAATGGAATATGAGTAATTGTGCAACGCAAGCAACATAAATACAATTAATTTAATCCGTTTGCAGGATGATGTAGAATAAATGCAGACATACAACCCTTTCAGCAAACACATTGCTAAAAAACTGTTGAAGAATCGTATGCTTTTAAAGCCAAATCGACTGCAAGATCTCCTTGCCCAAGGTCACACTAATCACTACTCTAATAGCCAGAGGGCATTAGAGCTGTTTTTAATCTTAATATACCGATGATTAATAAGAAGTCAATATTACTCATTTCTACCCCTTGATGTTACTTAATGAATTTGATATATCCATAATATGGACTAAAAAAAATGAAAGAAATGACCAAAGCAAAATGTTTACTTCAGTCAACAATTAAAACAATAAATTTCATACATTTAGTAATACTAATAGAATATATGTTTTCAATAAACAATTTATGCAACAAATTAACTTTTTTGCACAAACCGGATAAAATATATAATAATATATCTTTGCCATGTTTATCATTTATTAGTCCATTAGTTTTGATTAAACCAACAAATCATTTATCCATCTTTGAGTCTGTTCCAGTCATTACTTATTTATATTATTCTTTATAAAGTTATAACTTTTGATATTATTAGAAAACAAACCTATACAATTCCTCAGCGTTTAATTCAGAATTTATTCATGTTGATATTCTAATGACTGAAAAAGATCAAACATCGATGAAATGATGTTGGTCTATCAGAACAGCAATGGAATACCCAATTTCTATTAGACATCTATTTGATGAAATTTTTTAACATTAAAACATTAACTATAAACAATTAAATTGTGTAACAAAATTAAACCAATAATTAGCATTTCAGAAAAAAAAATCATAAAATTCTGATTACGGCAATGAATACTCACTAAACCTATACAAACAGAAAATTCGTCTTGGAATATTTCATCACCTGCTGTACTTGTCGGGTTTCTTTAGAATTGCTTGCTTTTTGAATATTGATTGAAACTTTTTATCTGATACAAAAGTGCTATTTAGAGGTTTATTAAACACATTTTAAATCTTTTAATCGTTGATATGATGTGTTAGAATAATAAAATTGTTAAATAAAAAAAAATAACCCCTATCAAACATATACATTTTTTGATGTATTCAATGGTATGATGGATGGATGTCGAACAAAGTTTTTAACTAATCAATACAATCAATCCACATGTTGCACTCTTAAACAAAACTTATTGTCAGATATAGTTTTTGGTGTGCTTTTATGCTTGGGTAATATTGGGTTATGAATTCTTTTGTTCTTTATTACCAAATGGATACTAATTTCAGCTATTTATTCGATTATTCGATGAATCTGAAATTTTTCTTACTTTTTTTGGAAAAAAATATAAATATTTTGAATTTTGAAATCTTAAAGGAATCAGTTTGACTTAAGTATTGAATGTAGAAGGAGCTCATGATTGACACCTTCGAATCGATGAATGTTACTACTATGCATATGGATTAATCTAAAATCCATAAGTACCCTGACATTGTAAACAATTAATTAGTGGATGTATTGGATTTACTAGAGTTGTGAAAACAGCAGAATATTCTTAGGGATATGTTCTATGGCTCCTATTCTAATAATCAGCTTCCATGACTAATTGAACACTCTATATAATAATGGTTATGATACGTAAGGATGTACAGAAGACGTTTTACTAAAGAAGAGTAATGTTTAATGGTTCTGCCATTCAGATGATGTGATATGCTTCCCAGATTATTGAAAATAGATAATGGAGAAAAGTCAGGGTATAAATCCGCCTAAAACGGTTCTAATACCTGAACGAAAGAGGAAAAAGGTTGGAGGTTGTTTAAATGAAGGATTAAAAGGGAAGAGCCATGTAACAGATCCAACAAGTAACAAGATCAATGTTCTACTGTAAGAGATTATTTCGTAGCATATTGAGTCCAACATGAACAATTTGTGGCATACAAAAACTGGAATAAATAGATCTATCACTGCATAGATGAATGTGTTACCTATAAAATGAATGACTAATAAACATTTCCTAATTTGCATTTATATCAAAAATGATTATTTTTCTGTATATTTTGAATAATAAAAAGGCCTCAATGATAGATAAAATATCAAAAAAATCAATAACTGAAACATTAGCAGTTTGACCAATAAGTTGGATCGAAGCAATGCTCTTCATATATTATTACTTTAGAAGGGTCGTTACTGTGAACAGAAATGACACCTGGATTGCATACTTTCTGATTTCAATGATATGACTTTAGTCTGACATTCTAAAGGGTCATATATAGTAATGGAAACAGTGTAAATAATTTGTTTTTTTATCTAAGTATCTGGAAATAAGGGGATATCTGGGCATGAGTCAATAAAACAAATTGGAAATATTTGGATCCATATAACAATTCCAACTGAACTTTCATTTGAAAAAAACTTCATAGGGAGAGTTTGAAATATAGGCAACATTTGTCTACTGCTATGAATGGAATGGACTGTATTAGACATCAACCAAAGAATGTAGAACGCTGTCTAGGAGAGGTGGGACCATTTGAGTGCATTATGTCTGAATGCAAGCCAATCGAATTGGATAGGATAAATATTTTTGACAAATCATTCCTAAAGCTATAGAAGTGAGTGGAACATCTCAATGCACATTTGTGGAAGTCATTACAAAGCTTAAAATCTGAAGTTGAATACAGTCATAGCAGTAGAATGCACAATATGGCAGTCCGATAGAGTGTTCAAGTCCGATAAGATTCAGGCCTTCAGTTTAATAATTTTAATAACATGTCAGATTGATAAATTAGTTCACGTTTATTATTGTGACTAATAAAATGAATATAGCTACATGTAAAGAAATTATATTGGTTAAGATGTATAAATAGCCACATTAAATAAAAGAAAACATCAGTTGGCTGTTAATGAGTTCGATATTATGTTTACTTGTGGTAAAATTGAGAGCAGGCTACTCCAGATTTTGTGATTTTCACTTACGAAAACGATAATTTTTCTAAAATGTTTTCACTAGTTAAGTAATTTTTTTTAGTAAATGAAATTAAAACTATGTTGATCAAGAAAAATATGGCAAATATTTTCTCTGGCAATGTGCAAGTGTATTGTTTGAGAAGAAGGAACTCAGTAAGTAGTGAATTAACTACTCGACGATTTATGTAACCAAAGGTAAATTAAAAGGTTTTTTGTTTTAGCTTTTAGCACTCAAGTTTTACAGTCCTCCTAAACAAATGGTATTAAATTTTATCAAAGAAGGCTGTTGTTTTCATCTTCAGCACGTTACGGTGAAAAATATTTGTTTGAAGTATCGTTAATGATACCTACAACCTGCAGTGCAAATACCTACATATTATATTATGGGTTTTGGAACAAGCGAGAGAGAGAGAGGGACAGAGAGAGAGAGAGGGAGAGAGAGAGGGAGAGAGGGAGTGAGAGAGAGAGAGATAATGCTCTCATTGTGGTGACAGGAAGAGAGGGTACGAATCCTGTAACATCTAGTGGATATTATAAATGTATTAAATTTACAATATAATATTATTAATAATAATAATAATAATGTAGTATGGTATAAATTATAGTAGAATAAAAATATTAGTTTTAATTAGAATGAAGTATATAATATTCATTAAATAAAAACCAATTAAAAAGAAGGAAGGACACAAATAGACAAAGGAATAACTCACTGCTATATTCGACCATCGTCGTCATCAGGAAAGAAGAGACCTGCGGAAACGATTATAATATTTATTGAATATATTCGGTAATAGTGGAACAATTTATAAGTCCTATAAGTCGTATATGATAAGTGGTTTTAAAAAGGAAAAAACCTTAAGAAATATTCATATTTATTATTTCATTGCTAAAGGTTTTTTACATTACCATTTTACAATGGTAACGCCTTGTCAATCGGTCTTGAAAGGAAAACCAGCAGCTTTCTTAATAACATTAAAATTTCTTATCACAACCTGACCATTATTTATGTATTTACCTCTTTACATATAGTTTTCATTCTTAAGCATTCTTCATTCACTGAGGTAAGTAATTTAACCTTGCATTCTGATTTGAAACAATTAAAACAAAATAAAAATGACTCCTTGTAAATTTTATTTCATACTGCACCAGTTTTGGAGACTGTACATTTATCAGAATGAAACAGAGAGTTTTCATGGGTTATCTTATCAATATAGCCCTGTATCAATTTATCCTATCCAGTTAACTACCATATACTAGATTTTTACTGTCACTGCTACCTTTGTTCGTATCTTATCTGTATCTTAGTCTTTTTTCTGAAGTCTGTGAGTCATATAAATAACCTAACTGGTAAAACATTTAAAACACTGAAAGGTTTAAGAACGATAACGAAAAGACAAGGGGAAATACGAAATTAAAAGTGAAATAAAAATATTGTATAATCAATAGAACAATGAAATATTTTATTATGCAAGAGTTAGTAAGATTGGTTATCGATTAGAAGGAATAGATAAAGAGCTTTAAATATAGGAGAAGTGCACAATACTCCCAGTTTTACTCTAGAAAATGGACAAGATCCGAAACTGTTTGAATGAGGATTATCATTTATTTTTTTATTTTTATTTTTTTTTAATCATTTTAAATCAGAGTTCAAGAACAAAAAGGTTCCCTCAGAATATTAATAATGCTCAGAGGTAAACATTTACGAGTTAGGTATATTATTCTTCATTAATTTTACTAATAACCATTGAGATATTAATTATAATAATGGAGGTGAATAAATCTGAGTACGTCGTCCCTCGCAGAGGGCGTAAGCCGTCTGTCCCGAGCTGTACGATGTCAGGTACTCGTTACAGATCCCTACTCAAATGCACTTGAGTTAGACATTAATTTAAGACTCCCAATGTAGGATTTGTAGAATCACTGATGAAACAAAAATCTGGTAAACTGCTTATGTTACCACCCGCTAGGGGATCGGTTTAAACAATAAAAAAAACATCCAAAACATAATAATATTGTGATTCTAACAATAATAATCTCTTGTTTGTGTTCGGTGTATACGCAACTAGTTTTTTTTCTGTAAATGTGTACATTGGTTCACATAACTAAACTACGAAGTTAAATATATTTTGGTTTATTAATATGTTTTTTATAAAAACGTTGTTTCTTAAAATATCACTAAATATAAACTAGAAATCTATCCCTGAAAGGAATTGTTATGCGAGAGTCTGTTTTGTCGCAACTTGTTAGAACTGAGTTCATAATAAGTCAGCATTCATTTCGAAAGAGCGTGGCCAAATTCTCGCGCTCAAGGTCTTTCATACGGCAGTAGCATCAACAGATTTTAGTGCACAGCCCGGAACCAGAATAACATAAGGAAAACAACAATTGCAAATGCCATGTGATATACGAAATAAACAAGCATACACAATAGATCCCAAAAAAACATTTGGAATTATATTTATTTATTTATATATATATATAATTTTTTTTCTGGCTTTGTCTGCCATCTGATGACAAAAATGCCTCAGAGCATTTATTTATTTTGCTTTTCTTTTTCCTTGTGGTTTTGGACTTTATATATATATATGGATTAATTTACCACAATGAAACTTTTAGTTCACTTACTCTCTGACACTGTGTTAACAAAAGGCCTTAGAGCATTGTTTCCAAATTAGTTTCATTGTGGTAAATTAATCCATCTATTACATCAAGTGTTATTTTGATTATTATTCATATATATATATATATATATATATATATGGTTTTCTCAATGTCTCTGGCCCAGCATATATGGAAGTTGCCTCAGCATCACCGGAAGATAGTTAGAAAAATCGAGGCCATCAGCAAAAAGGTCGTTAATGCAGAAGCTGCTGCATACTTTAATTCAATTTGTCTTCAAGAAGATTTGCTGCCCATTTATACTAATATATATATATATATACATTCAAAATTAAAGAAGAGTAACACACATAATAAAGAAATACACTTACTTATACACATTTTTGGTAAATCCGTCTTCCATGGAAAAGAGCGAGGGTAACCAAGCACCTTGTAAACTGAACGGCAGGTAATCTGTGTTGATAAGATAAACAGGGTTTATCTCGTCTCTTTTCTTTTTCTCATTGTTCCTCCTTTCATCCTTTTTCCTCCGCTTTGGTTTGTAGCAAAAATATGATTAGACTAATGGACCAATTGTTTGTCTATTGACAATTAACTAAACACTTCTTTCTTGATGATGATGCTCGTTGATTTATATAATAAGAAAAATACACGGTCCACAGACACAATGCTTATAAAGAACTGAGAGATATTATTTTGAAATTGTCAGGAATAGATATCCCATGATAAAGGCCCAAATATAAAATTTAGTTATGTTTGTTCTTTCTTATGTGTACTTTTGTGTACTCACACAAACTTTTTGTGTACTTCTTACACAAAAGTACTGCACTGGAGTGCAGAAGCATACAATGCGAGAGTGCCGTAATAATATTGATTTTTTGGAATCACAACGGTTTTGAGATACAATTTGCTTCTCTTACGAGGGTCATTATTAATTTCAATATATTTATCCATTTTAAAATATAACATAATATTTTATGTATATAAACTTATAATTAAATATTTTATATTTAATTTATATTAAAATTAAACTTATATTTTCAGTATCTCTCTTTGTTCCTTATAAATCTCTGATATGTATATTTATTTTATTAAAGTTCTTCGCCAATCTTCCTTTCCTATTATGATCCACTTTTTCCACTACTTTACCATTATCAGTAGACATTTGAAAACATTTTTCAACGTTATTGTTATGTAATAGATATTTAACAATTTAATCTATACAACTTAATACTAGAAAATTTAAATATTTTATGATTTTTTTTCTAGCATGTCATTGGTCAACTTTGATTAGAATTGTTCTATGATAATAAAAAAATAATAAGAGGCAATCTTCTCATCACCTCTTAACCACATTTCTTTACTGAACATATCAGCCAAATATCAATATCAAACTTGCTTTAACTTTTAATCAAACATATATATATTAGTTTAAAATTCAAGAAGAGTAACACACATAATAGAGAAACACACTTACAAACTCTAATTTTCATGCAATTCGTCTTCAGGAGAAAAGAGAAAGGTAGACCAAGCACGTTGTAGACGCTTTCTCTTTTCTCCTGAAGACGGAGGGCCCGAAAATTTGAGTTTGTAAGTGTGTTTCTTTATTCTGTGTGTAACTCTTCTTGAATTTTGAACTCTTACTGTGTCCAGTTTGGATCGTATTTCCGTTTATCAATTGAATATATATATATATTCCAACTTTTTCGTTGGAAATACGATCCAAAACGGACAAATATAGTTCAATATAGACAAAGAAACATAGAGAAATCAAAAGAACACACTTACAGTCTCTAATTTTCGGTTTGAACCGTCTTCAGGAGAGATAAGAGAGGGAAACCAAGCGCACTGGTTCAGAGACGGTTGGAGACCGAATTGAACTCACGAGAATTTAAAAAAAACTCATGGAAAATATGTCAAAAAAGTATCGTTTAGCAACATAAATATTGTTTAACTATTGTTAAACTATATATTTTACTTATGTTATCAGTATCATTGTTTTTATTGTATGTATTTCAGGTATTCTGAAGGGTATTCTTACGGTTGAAAGATCTTAGTCTTTTTCCCAATTCTTATTGTGTTTTGATCATTGATTGTTATTTCACGCTTTTATTGTGAAATCTTGTTTTATATGTGTATATTAGTATATCAACATCAAAATCACGGTATTAAATCAGAAAAAAGACTAAGATCTTTCAGCCATAACAACCAGTCTTCGTCAGAGTCAAATATCGACAGACTGCTTATTAGGGTTGAAAGAGCTTAGCCTTTTTTCTGATTTCTTACTATAGTTTGGTCGTTGTTTTATATATATATATATATATATATATCATTAAAATTAACCGTAGTCTCGGCATTCACGATCTTAAGACTGAGAGATTCGATCCTACGAACTAACCTCCTGCTAACAGGGTTCAACTGGAAAAGGAGTTGGGCAAGTGACATGTTAAATTAAAATCGATGACTCATGCTTAGTCATTGCTATAAATAGATTAAAAGGATAGTACAGGTTAATATAAAGAGAAGGTCAAAGGTCAATAATGAACAAGAAACAAGCGGTTAGAATAAAAGAGTTGAAAGGTCAACGATATAACTGGACTAATAGAGAATAAATAGATTAGGAATATTAAAGTAAATGAAGGATAAAAGATTATTAAAGGACAAGCAAATGTATTAAAATAAGAGAGTTGAATGAAAGTAAGAATTAATAGGGAAGGTATATTAATATATATATATTAGGTGAAAATGTACAGCAGGAAACAAAAAAAGTTGCTACCGTATTTGTATATTTGTTGAGGAGTATGAAGTAAGCTGTCTAGATGCAAGGTAAGACTCATGTATGCATATGTTGGTGTAATGAATGACTACAGTAAGGATGAAACAATCAGTTTAGGAAAATGAACTACAATGATAAAAAACTGACTTTCTAATATATATGTAGTGTTGTAAGAATATTTTTGTACAACAGCGACAGAAATATGTTCAGACTATTATTAAGACTTCTTTTATATTAAAAAGGGAATCTCAAATTAATGATTAAAAATATAATGTTGCTTATTTCGTAATTTTTACTTAATTATTTTTAATTTTTTTTTTAATTATTATGTTTTTATTCGAAAAAATTATTTAGTGAATTTACAATAAGTATTAAAAAACTAAAGTAAAGTTTTATTAATATGGATAATGGATAACAATAATGGATAATCTTAAGAATTAGGGTCACAACAGTGTATAATTAATAATGTTATTGATAACATCTGTGGCTAAGTAGTTTGACCCTGAGTTTTGGGTTTTTCTCTAACTCCTCAGTTTCCCCAGTTTTCAAATGGATTCTTTTTATCTATCATAAGTTTTGCACTTTAGATTATTTCTTTTTTTTTATAGTACTCTAATAGTAATTTAATCTTTGTAATTCCCTTTTTTTTTGTCCTATAATTATGATGATATCACTCACGATTATTGTGTTCATTATTTGATTTTTATTCTTCATATTTTTAAAAACCTTCATATTTCTAGCTCTATATCTTATTTCTACATTGCTCTAATATGTCTGAATGTATGCAACAACATTTATGATAATCGTGTAAATAAAATTCATCGTGTTGACCTCAGTAGAAAATTGAGAAATTGGTATGCAAATTTTCAACCTAGTTACACACACAAAATCATACATTGATATATGTATATATATTTATATTTTTTTTCTTTTTATTCCTATGTATATATGTAGTCTATAAATATATATAAGATTTCACATAAGTTGAATTTTTGACTGTGATAAATACCGCTTGTTACGGTTGAAAGGTCTTAAGACTTTTTTCCCATTTCATATTGTGGTTTAATCATATATATATATATATATATATATATATATAAATTTTTTGTGAATTAATAATTTCTAAATGATTTTCTCGTTATTACATCAATAATGTGTAATGTACTTCCAATTGTTGACATATTTGAACAGTTCTTATGATTTTATCAACACAAAGTTATTTTCAAAATAGATAGTTCCTTGATATAGAAGTTCTATTTCTAAATTGTGAAGGTTGAGTGATCTATATGAAGGTTGAGAGATATTACCTGACGGGGTTTTACTTAACTTTACCGTCACGAGAACAGTAGAATTGTAAAATATAACTCTTTTTCATAGACTATGACATGCTAGACATACCTGCCATTTGCAGGTATAGTGGAATATTGCAGTGAGAATAGATAGCATATTTTGTTTTTCAGATTGATTAAAATACATATATCTCCAGTTCGAATTGTTAACAAATCGCTCTCACTTTCTTCTGTTTACTGGTATCTCTCTTTGACAACACCCTCCTCTCGTCAGTCCATGTCAAATGTGTGTTAAATATTTATTTCAGACCCCAGATTACCAATCAAACAACAGGTACATAGAAAATCTACATTATTTACTAAGGTTGTCCGTTGTTTTGTTGCTTTGAAATTCAAATCAATATCCTAATGTTTTGAATTCTCAAATCCAGGAGCATTCACACAGTAAAGGATCTTGTCAATAAAGTAGTTATTTGTTTAGCAGTGACTTACTGATGAACGTTCCAGTTCATATCCAATCTCGGTTCATAAGTTTGTAGATTTGCATCTACAAACAAAAGCTTGTTCAAAGCATACAGAATAAATTTCATTGATTTAAATAGAGGATTATTTTATACGTCAGAAATGCGAATATATTAACAGTGATGTTAAAGCGTTCATTATTAAGTAACACAACAAAGAGTGAAGGTAAATAGACGTCACTACCAATCTCTTTGAAAAGCCTCTTGATCCGAGGTGAACCTTCTCCGAACGCTAAAAATCACAATTCTTTTTATCTAAGTCTTTACGGACTTTTTCAAATAACTTTTCATGACATCTGACTGGAAGTGGCACAAACACTATGCAATGAAAGCTATCTTCTTACACAATATTCTTCACAGAACAGATTCATTTAATTCGACAACATACACTATCCTTACCATTTATAGTTTCACAATAATTCACAACTAATGCACCTTAAGTTTAAAAATCATTATTGCTATATAGACAAACAACAAATAAAGCAATATGGACAAATGTTATCTTTAGTGCTCGGAAATTTTTCTTGATTACTGTAATTTCAATTGAATAGAAATTAGCATACTAGTTGTTTCAGTGGAAGGTCATATACGAGGTGTGTAAATAAAGTAGTGAGACTGATTTTTTTTAAATTTTCTATTCAAATATAATTACAATGTGATATTGTCACCTTCAAAATAGTTCCCTTCGGAAGCCACACAGCGCTGGAGACGGTCCTTCCAATCATTGTAGCATTGCTGGAACTCGGATTCTGGAATGGCCTTCAGCTGGTCGGTTACAGCAGTTTGTATGTTTTGTAGTGTCCCGAAATGAGTTCCCTTGAGGTGATTTTTCAATCTCGGGAAGAGGAAAAAGTGATAAAGACTCAAGTCTGGTGAATAAGGAGGCTGAGGAGCAACAGGAATGTTTTTACTGGCCAAAAACTCGTTTTCTTTTCGGAATTTTCGGAACCATTTTCGCACAAATTTTTCTCATCTCCAATTCATTGGTCAAAATGTGATGAACGGAGGTGTGATTCAAATTCAACTGTTCCCCGATCATTCTGACTGTCAAGCGTCGATCTGAACGCACAAGGTTCCGTACTCCGTTGACATTTTTATCGGTGTTTGCACTTGAAGGCCTTCCGCTTCGTGGTTCATCTTCAATCGACTCTCTTCCTTCTGAAAATTCCTTAAACCACCGAAAAACCTGTGCCCTTGATAAAACACGTTCTCCATAGGCCTCCTGAAGTTTTTCAAAAGTTTCGGTTGCATTATCTGAAGCAAAATTTGATTGCACACCGCTGCTCAACTTTGAGGTCACTCATTTTTAAAACGCTCAAGAAAAAACCATTTCACGAAAACCAACGTTACGGACAAACAAATGACTGTGGCGAGTTCAGATTCATACTGGAGGCGCATCACTCGTGCACCTGACGCTACTCAAGGCCACGCGTCTCCAGCGTTGCCAGATCGAAAGCGACGTTGCCAGTCTCACTACTTTATTTATACACCTCGTAGGTGGATTTCATGAATTACGTCTCCACACACAAATATGAGGAAATACCACATTATAACAGATTACACAAGTAATAAATCAATGGAAACTTTTATATATTCCAAAACTATAAACTACCCTTCATCAAATATTTTTGCTATTATGAATACATTTTTCAAAATATAGGTATACAAGTAAATATTACGTCACCGAAGAGGACAGTGGAACACTGAATAAGTCTCCGTACCAGCAATGAAATACCCACTCTCGACTTCAACAATAGACGGCTGACTGTTGTTTTCTGTTTCAGATTATTTTTTTTTAATACTCGTAATATTTGTTTTATTCTATTATTCCTGGTATTAATTTTTGGTTATTATAATGTGCTTCTCTTTCGTATCTATTAATTTAAATAATTATTTACTCACTTTTAGTTTTGTTTTATTTCTGCAAGACCCCAGTTAAACAGATATAACGTGTCAGATAAATTTCGAATATCATTGCAAAATATATATGAAGAGAGAGAGAGAGAGGGAGAGAGAGAGAGAGAGGGAGAGAGAGAGAGAGAGAGAGAGAGGAGAGAGAGAGAGAGGGAGAGGAGAGAAGAGAGAGAGAGAGAGAGAGAGAGAGAGATTACTGATGGTTCTGTAGGTTTATATTAATTCCAAAGCTTCAATAAATTTCCTGTATATATTTATCTATAACAGAATTTCACAATCAACACGTGAAATAAAAGTCAACGTCTATACCAGTAAGAAATCAGAAAAATGACTAAAGATCTTTCAACGAAAACAAGTGATCTTCATTAGAGTCTGAGCGACGCTGAACTGTCACTGTCAATCAAATCAAATCAGTACCGTTGTACTATGATGAATACCATTTGTTTTGATTCCAAGATCTTAGTCATTTTTTTATGCTTTAGACGTTGTATATATAATATATATATATATCCAGAAGAATTACAATAAAAACGTGATGCAATCAATGAAGGAAAAAGAAAAAGAAATACCTGAGGATTTCCTCTTTATGTCATTTGTTTACTCTCTGGTGACATAAACTGAAATGTATCAGAGCATTTAAATCTAATTTTTTCCCTTTTTCCAAGTGATTTTAATTTTGCAAGTATATATAATAAAAAGTTCTATATTTTATTGAAAATGATCGCAGTTTCTGCATTCACGACTTTTTTATTAACATATTCTAGTCTCCTGGCTATTTTCATTATCGTAGTTGGTAAACTATAAGGAGATTAGCCAGGAGGCTAGAATCTGTTAATAAAAAAGTCGTGAATGCAGAAACTGCGATCATTTTCAATAAAATATGCTTGAGAAAAGATCTGATGACAATATATACTAAAATTATATATATATATATATATAAAATTTTATCAGGACTTGGTCAGTTCTTCAAGTTCAAATTAAACTTACAGCTTACATTTCATAGTTTACACCCGTGGTTTCCAACCTGTGGGGCGCGCCCCCCTAAGGGGGCGCGAAGGGCTGCCAGGGGGGGCGCAAGCACTTCATAAATAGAAAAATTACTTAGTTACTAAGTAATTTTTCTAAATACAATTATAAATTATTTCAAATGCTACTTTATTACGTTTTGCGACATCATACTTGTGTGAATCAGGATTTAGTTCAGTTGCTGTTCTCAAAACAAAATACCGTTCTTGCTTAGTAATAGAAAAGGAATTACGGGTCTTAATTTCATCACATTCTCCAAGATTTGAGAAATTCTGCTCAGAGAAGCAAGCGCAACTATCACTCTAGTAAAGGTAAGCCTATACATTCAATCATACATATGAGTGCATAATTATGTATTGTATCATTTTTTATCTCTGACTTGTGCCGACTATGACAGTAAATAGCAATATTTAAACCAGAGTGGAGAGGGGGGGGGCGCAGGGAACTTATTATTTAATGAAGGGGGGCGAGAATTCGAAAAGGTTGGAAACCACTGGTTTACACTGTTATGCGTTTATATATATAATATATATATTTATATTATTGATCAAACCACAATGAGAAATTGATTGTTATTGATTGGTTTGATCATTGATTGTTATTTCTCGTGTTTATGTGAAATCTTTATATATATTTATATATATTTATTTGTTTATTATTTATATATTATATATATATATATATATATATATATATATATATGTGTGTGTGTGTGTGTGTGTGTGTGTGTGTGTGTGAGTGAGTGAGTGAGTGTATGTAATAAAGAAACGTCCAATGGTTTTATATATATATATATATATATATATATATATATATATCAAAGATCAAATAACAATATGAAATGGGAAAAAAAGACTAAGGTCTTTCAACCGCAACAAGCGGTCTCCGTCAAAGTCAAAAGCCCAACTGAAATACTAGATCCTGAAATATCTGGTAAGGGGTTGAGAAGAGTGGGAGGGAAGAGTGGTATTTTAAAAGTGCAAGAAAGGACAAATGTCCAGTGAAGGATGTTTGGGGGAAACAAAGTAGTACAATGAGAAAGAGTAAAAAGCTAGCTATCCACTAGTTGTCAACCCTCTTAGAAGAGGCTTACCCTCATCAAGAAAGTATCTAGTTTCAAGTTACTAATCTTTATAGTATTTGATCTATTAAATTTAGTCATAGAGGATTCGATAATATTAATGGATTCGATAAAAACTACATTTTTATCGGTAATAAATTTAGCTCCTGTCCAATCAATATGATGATTTTTTGTATGTTTTTAATATGTTTTAGAAGACATTTTTTTAAATACAGAAAATAGTCCTATCCAAAAAATATTAAAATTTCTGTTTTTAGAAATATGTTTTTGAGGGCGTTAAGAGTGTGCTCTCCTGAATTCCTTAATGAAGAGATTAACAACATTAGGTCAATAGCCCTTTCATTAAAATACTCCTCTTCTTATATCGATTTAGCTTTGAAGGGTGCTATAAAAAAACTTTTTCTAATATTTCAACAATGCCCCGTTCATTGTCAAATACTATAGTTTTACCGTATCAAGAGTCAATCATTGATTGTTATTTCACTTTTTTATGTGAAATCTTGTTTTATATATATCTAAGTATACGTTTAGAAAAAAAATACTAGTTTGTAACATGCATAGTTTTTTTCATATAAAAGGGATTTTAAAAGGGATTACTACTGATTGATTAACCAAAGAGTCTAATAAATAAAATAAGATTGAATCCGGCCTTGTCATTTCGTTTAGGATATCTGATTTATTTACTGTCATTCATATTTGTTTACGACGAAATGTTGTCAATGTTGTGGCAATGATGGTCATTTGACAGCTCTGTATGGGAACTAGATAAAGGTTTCTTTGGAAGCTCTACAGTAGTGGGGATATAATCACTGGGAATCAGTTTGGGATTTGAACCTTGAATGACTCATTAAAAAGGAGTCCATGGGAGTTACTATGAATGGAAAGAGATACGCTACTGTGTGGTCATCGAATTTGGTTTATGAGAAACTCATACGGGGTCTTATCTTAAAAATCAAGCCTGAGAAGGATCACTCTCATAAAGCAATCCAAACACCATATGTTTTTACTGAAAGGATGTGATTTAATTCAGTTGATAGCAAAATGAAAATTAGTGATGCAGAAGAGTGAATTTGTACAGAGAAAGTTATATTTTTAATTCTATAAGACAAGTTACGAAATTCACATTACTATGTAAAAAAAAAACCAATAGTTTTAGGTGGACAGGATTTCATAGTTTTTTTGTGTATCTTTTTTTGTGGTCATTAGCACACCTTCTTTCTTAGAATATATTGTGACCACTGGCTTCAGTATATTCGTCATCAAGGTGCTTAGAATTTTTTTTAACTAAATAAGGAAAATAGTATTTAATATGAAAATAAATAACTTTTTATTTAGATGTAAATAATAATATACTAATATAATAAAGTTTTTTAACTGCTGTGAATAGGTTGAGAAGTGTCTTCATATCCTCCCAAGACTGGGTAACTGGTGACAAAAGTACTGTCAGATTTGATGGTAGTCAGATGAATTCCCTCCCCATCAAATTTAGAACAGTTCTTGAAAATACGAGAAGGCGCCAAGGGCTTTAAATTTGGGATATAGGGGGTGAAAACTTTTATCTAGTGTGAAAGTGTTCTTCGGCTTGCTGTGTCTTATAAAAAAGTAAAATAAGTGATATTTAAGTTAGTTAACAAATAAACAAAAAAAAAAAAACTCTGTATACTTTTAAGTGGTTAGGTTGATACTCTGGTCGTGAACGAGGATGTGAACGAGCTCCTAAAAGCCTTCAGACTGTTTTAATGTGACGATGCTAATGTGTCGAGGCACGATATATATATATATATATATATGTTATTAAAATAAGCAGCAGCTTCTGCATTGACCAGTTTCTTGTTGACACTCTCTAGTTTTCGTATCACTTTGCGGTGAGACTCTGGTAGCTTCCAAAGAAGGTTAGCAAAAGACATTAGCACACACAATAATCATAGGTCAAACACGAAAAACTAAATTTTAATCACTGTTTTAATCACTAGATTAACAAACTAAATAAAAATACGTACAAGCTTTCGGCTCTCATTCGCCATCCTCAGGTATAAAATAAAATTAATTAAGTCTAATGCACTATAGTTAAAATAAAATAAAATATTTGAACAATGTCTACAAAATTACTGTACTTTAGGAAGTGAAGCTAAGGTGGTAGTGAGGGGAGGGGGAGGTATGCATGGCGACAGGGTCGGCCAAAAAATACCTGTGGTCCGTTCACCTCCCCGTCTCCCTTACAAGTTTGAAAGTATTGTCAAAATTCTTAAAACTAGGCACAGAGTTGAAATCATTGCTTTGGAAATTTAGACTAGGGTTACAATCTTTAATATATAGAGCTTCCAGTATATGTAACCTGCTAGGCTCTTGGTACACTTGTAGTATGGAAGTGCCCTCAATCAGGGCCTGCCTCGTCAGTTTTACTCGATGAGCGTCCTCCGTATGCTTTTTAGGGGCCCCAGTGCTCAGGTGGACCGTTAAACTGACAAAAAACTGGTCAATGCAGAAGCTACTGCTTATTTTAATAACATATGCTTAAGGGAAGACCTGCTGCCTTTGTACACAAATATATATATATATATATATATATAACAAATTCAATAATATATCAACCGTTGGATAGAATAGGTGTATAATGCAATCGGGATTCGGTCAATTTTCCAGGATCAAAATCAAACTCTCAATGCCGACGTTTCGGTTTTATTTAAAACCTTTTTCATAGGCAGAAGTCAGAATTTTTGAATTAGAAAAATGTTTCTAATGAACATTTTTCTAATTCAAAAATTCTGACTTCTGCCTATGAAAAAGGTTTTAAATAAAACCGAAACGTCGGCATTGAGAGTTTGATTTTGATCCTGGAAAATTGACCGAATCCCGATTGCATTATACACCTATATATATATATATATATATATATATATATATATATATATATATGAAGTGCACAAATGCTGTTAAAGATTAATAGTTTCATTTTATACCTAGTATCTACCTTTAGTAGATACTAGTATCTACTAAATATCTAGTATCCTAGTATCTACTAGTCTACTAGTAGAGTAGTAGTACTTAG
The DNA here is from genome assembly GCA_026182355.1 of Hermatobates lingyangjiaoensis. Classification (NCBI taxonomy): domain Eukaryota; kingdom Metazoa; phylum Arthropoda; class Insecta; order Hemiptera; family Hermatobatidae; genus Hermatobates; species Hermatobates lingyangjiaoensis. The sequence goes on from JAPFBL010000882.1 coordinate 1,787,275, forward strand.
GACTAGTCTACTAGTCCTAATATCTACTAGTATACTAGTATCTACCAATATTTCTTTTGTCAATATTTGTCCACGAAAAAATAATTAACAACTTGGTAGACATCAAATTTAGAAAACCTGGGGAATTCATTAACATATATTTGATGTTTTTTTTTATGTTTCTTCAAGTCAGTCATACCATGTAATTGATACCAAGTTTAACAGTTGATAGTATACTACCTCACCATTGAAATGATTAAATTTTCAATATTCCTTTTGCTTTGCTGTCATCCTTCAAGACATTTTAAACGTTTCCTTTTTGCATAAATTGAAAGTAAGCAATTTGGTCATTAACAGTCAATGCAAGGCCGTGATTAAGAGTTTGCTAAACATTTCCTCCTGGTGGCTTGATAAATGGAAAACAATGAATTGTCAAGGGTGGAGTTAATAATTTTGAGATTAACGGAGTCATTTACCAAATTAACAGCTTAATCAATTATGCAGTCATTACTTGTGCCACATACGTTAGATTGTATGTAAAATAGTATGGAGGAGAAAATATATCTTTCTTTTACTTTTTTTTACTTCAACCCTAATGCTACTGAAAGATGGAAGGACCATCTAAAAACTTTTATGCAATTTTTTTGTGTTTAAAGTGTATTGTCATTTCCCTCCTCGTTAGCTTTAGAGAAAGCTAATATTCATTAAATATTTTTTAATTCAAAAAATTTACTCTGCCTCTAACAAAATAGATTTCAATTAATACACCAACATTTTAAAAATTTCAAGAATAAAAATGTTTTATATAAAAAAAATTACTGTTTTAACAATGTAAAATCTAGTAAAAAAGATTAAAAATTGATGAACAAATGATCTAAAATCATAGCATCATTAACGTGGCATTAATGAAAATCATTGATATAGATCATCAACCTTCAACTAGAACTTTTCGAATTGACCTGGTTTCTCTGAAAGTGCCTCTATTTAATCATTAGGGATGTCATGCAAACTTAACTCTTTTTTCCAGCACTTTGCATTTCTTTAGAAAGTCCTTGGTGGTTGACATATGTCTGCAAAGCTAGCATCTCTGTGAGGGGTTTCCAGTAACATGTGTTCCCGGGACCAGGGAAGCGAGTGAGTTGCGTGATTGCTTCTAGACTGGTAGATCTTGGTTCGATAATCACTTTAACCCTCAATTTTTTTACGTGGGAAGTGAAAGATTCTCTGTACGTCATCCTTCAGAGAACGTTAAGTCTTTGGTCCTGAGCATGTAGGATATGAAGGACTTGTTACATTTAGTACACTTAGTTAGGTAAAATTTAGGACTCCCAATGTAAAACTATTAGGAGAACACTATATTCTCTTGGGAATCAGCGTTAAAGGTGTAGTTTTCTAGCAGACCTTCAATCCCACCCTCCAAACATAAAAAAGCCTGTGTCCCGGGGTTGATCAGGTGTGTCCTGTTCATGGTCTGATCCTGACTACGACATCCCTACTACAAACCTCACTAACCAGTGCGGCTTTACCAATTCGTCTTTTAATAAAAGCTAGAGGTGTTTCTCATTTGACTTCTGCTGCTCCCTCTGCCCAAGAAATTCTCTGCTTTATATAGGCCAGGTTAACTGGTGTAGTGGGCTTTCTTTTTCTGCTGTTTGACCTCTTTGCCAGATATATCTGCTTCTTCATTTCTACATAGATGTACATAAAAAGATATTATCTAGTACCCAGATAAAAATTATGTTTAAAGTTTGGCTCTGAGCAACTGTGTGCTTCACGTAGTGTGTTAGCTATCACAGAGAATATTTTTCATATAAATGTTTATTTCTGAATATTGTGTAGTCAATTATTTATATTTAACTCTTATATCCTTTACAGATTTAAACGTAGACACAATCTAACTAGACATTCACAAAGAACTTGTCTGTCATCAGTAAAGAGATTATGACAGATTATCGTAATAACGTTATTGTCTTACAGAAATCTAAAGTTTTAAACATTTAGGGCTCCTAATCAATCAATTTCGCTGTACATACTTCTTGTGACTAGCAAGGGGGTGGGGTGAGCGGAGGGGCGGCATCTCACGACCGCCCTGGGAGTCAAATCTTACGATCACCCCGGGTGGCAAATATAGTTGATATGCCATATATTTAATGTATAATTAATGTATGCTTTGTAATTTACTCTAAGCTAAATACAATGGCCTTAGAAAAGAACATTTTTTTAAGGTTTAGAAAAATTTACAAGTTTTGAGATTTATTGAATAAATTTATTAATATTTGGATGAATGTAGCTGGGCCTAATAGTAACCACTCTAAAGGTAGCATATTTGAATAATCTTAACGAAATTCGACAGCCAAATAAGAATTGTACTAAACTGTCCACTCCTGCAACAGCACTAAATATAAAGTACGTGTGTTGGTGACAATTAATATTAATTTAATTCCTGTTATTAATTTAATCAATGGAATAAGTACAAATAAATGAACCTTTATCAGAACAAAACTGAAGAAAAAATATTATAAGCTTACTTGATAAGACCGCGTTATTCAATTATACGTGGGAGTCAAAAACAAAACAAATAGCAAATACCAATTTCATACTTTACAGGTTTTTTTTAAGATTTCTAAACCTTATATGACATTACAGAGAATATTTTTCATATAAAAGTTTATTTCTGAATATTGTGTAGTCAATTATTTATATTTATCTCTTATATCCTTTACTAAACGTAGACACAATCTAACTAGATATTCACAAAGAACTTGTCTATGTGTCTATATAGACTATATATATGTATAGACATATACTATATGTCTATATGTTTTAATGTATTTTCAATTTTACTTTACACAGATAGAGTATGATCTTTTGAAATTATCAGAAATTTTGGATTGTCATACAAATGTATACGAGTAAAATACATGAAATAAACATAAATTTTCAAGTAGTATTGTTTATTTTGTTTAACAATACTAATGGCTATGGGGTTCTATTCATAAAAAATTAGGAGGAATTTGATATAAAAGAAATAGTCAAACGCAACAAATTTATTGCATTGTTTGAGTGCTTATAATTTTATTATTAGTTCTAACATAGTGCAATCAGTTATTATGTGGTATTTACTCTGTTTCATTAGCTTTTTACCCTACAATCTTATTATTAGTCATCTTTACTTGTTTCGCTTGTTTTCCTTCTATGTGTATAATGATAATAACCTTCATTGATACTATGAACTGTCAATGAAGTAGCAGTAATCTTACTTATCCGTATTGAATATGAATGCCGTTATATCTACCCGTTTTAAGATCAACTTGTGTCTCCATTATAAACATTTTCACAGTATCTAATTTTATTGCATATAATATTACTTTGAGAATCATTTCAAATCTGAAAATAAAAATGTTACTTCTCTTTATTTTGAAGGCAAGAGTTATATCAGGAACTCTTCCAAGAGTCGCAATAAATTAAAATGAGAACAATTAAAAAATTGCTGGAATTTTAATTTATTTAATTGCTTGAGACAAAACTCCAATGAATGGAAATTAAAAGAACTTTTTATCTTGAACTTGCGCATCATTATTTGTTTAAACTGAGTTGTTGCCTTAAATATTTAAATTTCTTGGGTATTATATTCCTCTAATAATACTATTATTTTTTTAATTATTTCTCCAGGAAACATGTGCGGCTAATTTCAATCACTTGTTTGAACTAAGTTTTGACAACCATTCAGTTCTTGGTTCACGTCCTCGAAGGGTAGTACTGAAAATTCTTCATTTATGGGAAGGCTTTTGTATCTTAAGAAGTTCATATATTATCAGTTTCATCCTTTAAAATTTTCAATAAAGAAATGAAAGTATCGTTTTCCTTTTTTAAATATATATGTCTCACATATATATTTAAGTATATTACGATGTGTATTAAAAATATTTGAAACATGTAGATTTTTTTCAATAATTAAAAACAAAATATTAACATAGAGTGTAATTAATCTTACTTTGTTGCCATTGTAGTAGACCTGTAATTCAATCGTGACAATATTGGCAAGAACTAATGATTTCACTATGAAAGGTGAAGTTAAAATAGTAATAGGCATTAGGCCTACTTCTAATATGAATTTTTGTTTTCATAACCCCATGAAATTTAAAACACATGGCTTTAAATATAAGTTTTTGAATGGAGAGATATATTTACTTTCAAATGACAATATATTCCAGTGCTTAACAATTAATTCAAAAGCTAATTTTTATTTTAGCTTATTAGAAGCTATAAGAGCTTATCAGTTAATATAAGTTATCCTGTTAAATAGATATTATAACAATTAAAAGATTTAAGTGTTTCCGACCTACATCGATTTCCACAACATTTTAATTTGCTAATCTTTGGTTGATAGTCTATATAAATAAATAAATGTTTCACAACGATTTGAACAATTCGACTCTAAAACTATTTTTAGAGTCGAATAAGTCTAGTTTAGATATCTGGTAGGCTAGTTGATGACCAACTTTTTTTTTCAGTGTAGTGGTAGACGTGAATTTGGAGTCAGAATAAGGCAACATGGTGCACTTCGTCTGCTGAGTCCACCACATCCATCAACTCTAAATATTTTGGTATGATATAAAATAAATTAAATAACTCAAAAAATTTATTGATCACGAACTGGCCAATTATATGAACATAAGTATATATACTAATTGTAGAAAGAACACATAAAATGGATCACAAAAACTAATTACTATATTTCGACTGCTTCATCATCAGGTACAATTTCCAGGATGTTTACTAGTGAAATCTTAGCACTTATAGAATTCTAATAATTAATAATACAATATAATTCTCTGAATTTAGGATGCAATGTAATTACAAGGACCACGCAGGGGTTTCAATAGGTCTTACAATACAGTTAAATGGTTGTTTAGACGCATTGGACTGTAATAAGGATAGCTGACAACCAGCCTAAGCAGGCTGGTGGTGCAGGCCTAAGCAGGCTGATGGTGCAGGCCAAAGCAGGCTGGTGCTACAGGCCTAAGCAGGCTGGTGCTACAGGCCTAAGCAGGCTGGTAGTGCAGACTAAGCAGGCTGGTAGTGCAGGCCTAAGCAGGCTGGTGGTGCAGGCCTAAGCAGGCTGGTGGTGCAGGCCTAAGCAGGCTGGTGCTACAGGCCTAAGCAGGCTGGTAGTGCAGGCCTAAGCAGGCTGGTAGTGCAGGCATAAGCAGGCTGGTAGTGCAGGCCTAAGCAGGCTGGTGGTGCAGGCCTAAGCAGGCTGGTGGTGCAGGCCTAAGCAGGCTGGTGCTACAGGCCTAAGGATGCTGGTGGTGCAGGCCTAAGCAGGCTGGTGGTGCAGGCCTAAGCAGGCTGGTGGTGCAGGCCTAAGCAGGCTGGTGGTGCAGGCCTAAGCAGGCTGGTGGTGCAGGCCTAAGCAGGCTGGTGGTGCAGGCCTAAGCAGGCTGGCAGTGAAGGCCTAAGCAGGCTGGCAGTGCAGGCCTAAGGAGGCTGGTAGTGACGGCCTAAGCAGGCTGGTGGTTCATGCCTAAGCAGGCTGGTGGTGCAGTCCTAAGCAGGATGGTGGTGCAGGCCTAAGCAGGCTGGTGCTACAGGTGCAGGCCTAAGCAGGCTGGTGGTGCAAGCCTAAGCAGGCTGGCAGTGCATGCCTAAGCAGGCTGGCAGTGCAGGTCTAAGGAGGCTGGCAGTGCAGGCCTAAGCAGGCTGGCAGTGCAGGCCTAAGCAGGCTGGCAGTGCAGGCCTAAGCAGGCTGGTAGTGCAGGCCTAAGCAGGTCTTTGCCAGTCGGACAGCAAGTGGCCTTAGGGCCCCCTTGACCATGGCCGTCAGGAGTCGTCTTGTTCAAGCCTTGAGAACACCCCCACCCTTCAAGCCCCCTACCCTCCTTCACCTCCTGCTAATCCTCTCGACATCCAGTCGTGTTCAGCTAATTCACTGCAAGTGTGTGCACGCTCCCGCCAAATTTACATTTTTCGATATTCAGGTATTTTGATTTTAACTATTTTTTATTTATGTTAAAATTACTTTCTCTCAAGTAAGGCAACGTTACTTCAGGAACTCGTCTAAGAGTCGCAAACAATTAAAATGAGAGCAATTAAAAATCTGTCACATTTTTATTTCTTTAATTTTTTTAAACTCGAATAAATGGAAATTAAAAGAACTTTTTATCTTGAACTTGCACATCATTATTTGTTTAAACTGAATGGAAAAAAAAGTTTTGAATTAAACATAAATGGAAATTTTTTTAATATTAAAAAAAATATATTCAATTTATGTAGTTAAAATATCAGTAAATAAGTCTTTTAAGCAAAAATTTTCAACATCTAATAATTAACTTAAACACTGTTTAACATCAGTATATACAATTAGATCATAACATAGGTGGTTATGACAGCAGCATATAATATCATTTATTATAAAAATGAAATAGACTGCACTTTGGGGCATTCCAATGAATTCCACTTGTTCCTCTCGCAAAGGTCAAGGATCGATTCCAGCTTGATTACGTTTAATCTCCTCAATTTTCATGTCTCAAGTTTAGATAATTCTACTACACAGATGACTAATATTTCTTAAATGTTTATTTAGGCCAAAAAAAAAATATAATTTAAATATAAATCGTTATTAATTAATTTTAGTTACTGTATCTATATAAATAAAAATAATATTTTTAAATATATTTTTTTAGAATCATTTGAAACATTTCTAATAGAACTGTGTTAAATATTACTTTGAAGATGTTTTCATTAAGTAGTTTTACCGGGAGAAAGCAAATTATTCAGAGCATCAGGTGTACTGTGATGGATGTGCTCGTTTAGTTCATAAATATTTGTCGTACAAGAAATGGAGTAATATTTGGGTTTATAATTTAGCTTTCTACCCTATCGAAAAAAAACTGCTGACTAAAACAATTTGTTTTTGTAAATTGAACATTTTTCATTTGTTAATTAGAAATAATAGTTCTATTCATTATCGTCGACCTATGTTTCACTATAAGCACATTCCAATGCTAGATTACACTTCTATGTTTAAAATTCATGATTTCAAAAACGAATAAGTAATAGACCATTCGTCATCCCTATTAACTGATAACACTATTTATCCCAAAGTGTATATATTTTTCTTACGTGCTTCTGTAGCACAGTATTGATATTAGCTGGATATTGTGAATGATACCGTCATCAATTGAAAAAATGAGAGAACACAATAAGCAAGCGAAGTGGCATTTCCCACCTCTAACTTTTTTCTCCTTTTCTTATTCTGCCATAAATTAAGTCTTTATGAGTTTTTTTTTCTTCTTTAAAATGTTATATGTATATTATTTAAAAGAATTTCTGATATTATAGGTAAATTTTTGTTATAGGTATAGTGTGTCATTATATTGACCTATAGTCAATATAAATAGTTTTATTCTGAAACGTTGATAGTCCTTTTTGGATAGTTTTCTTGTTGATACTGTTATATATATATTTGCAAAATATATATATAATATTTTGCAAACTATATTTGGAAAAAAAATTTTGGGTTTTTTTGTTTGGGTTTTTACTTGTGTTTTATAATTTTTGTTTTCATTCGTATTATTTATTTGACACTTATTTCTTTATCAGTCCTTGCCTCTCCTCCCTCTGTAAGTTGGCTGCACTGTTTGAGTTCTTTTTCAAGACCACCGGCCAGTCGTTGCCTGTGTGACTCTTTTCTATCTTCCTAATGACGAAGCTATCGAAATATAGTAGTGAGTTTCTGTTTCATTTCTGTGAGTTCTTTTTGTCAATATGGTTTATTTAGTTCATGGAATCGTTTCATTTAATTTTATATATATATATATATATATATATATATATATATATAAAGATTTCACATAAAAAGGTGAAATAACAATCAATGATGAAACAACAATAAGAAATGGGAAAACAAGACTAAGATCTTTCAACCGTAACAAGCGGTCTTCGTCAGAGTCAAAAACCCGACTGAACTCAGTTAATTGTATGCAAAATTAAAGTTTATCGCGATATGTGTTAGTTTTTCAGGTTCAAATGGAACTATCATTGCCAACGTTTCTGTTTTTATTTAAAACCTTTTTCATATCAAAGCTCCGGCGAATATAAAAAACGATTAAACAACAAAATAAAATGACAGAGAGAGAACAACGAAAAAAAAAACACTCAAGTCCATGACAAAATCAGGATGGTAAAATATAACACCAGAGTGGCAAGCCAAGCTTGTCACTCTAGTGGCTGACTATACATTCCTGATGACAGATGTCAACATTTCGTCATGGATTTTTGTGATTTCTTTTGTGCGTTTCTTCTATTGAAGCCGTAATATGTTATTTTAACTTTCAAACATGTTATTAGAAACCACGAACAAGATTTGTTTTGGTTTAAAGTACAATAAAGCATTTTCCCTCATCGTCTGCAAACTTCTGTCAATAACAATGGACTATTGTTATTCAAATTTCACGATGATCCATGAAAAATTGTTACCTGTTGTTTGATCATAATCCTTTAAGTGTATTTTCGAGCAACCAAACATACATACATACGACCGCACATTTGCACAACACACCAACACACACACACACACACACAATTTAACATACAATTACTAAAATACCAAAATGGGTTACCAGTTTACATAATTTACATAAAATGTGTTGACTAATTTTCTCCCATAAAATGTGTAATACAGTTTTAAAAATAAATTAGTTTCATGATTGGTATAATTAACTATTACTAAAGTAAAAAGCGTAATATATTATCATTATTAGTAATGGATGATATGATTACATTAACTCTTTAAATACAAGTCTACTGTTGCTAAAATTACAAATATTTTCTGTTTATTAGAGCAAAGGCCTTGAAAACATGTTTCCTCATTCTTAATTAGTGAATATTGATCACTGTTTCTGCCGTCTGTTACCTTATTTTCACATATTGCCTTTTGAACTAACATTTAAAAATTCGTTAAAATAATTATTTTTTCAATTATTATAGAAATAGTCATGAATTAAATATAACTATTTTACAAATAATTTCAGTTGTTGATTATTCTTTACTAATTATTATTCATTTATGTATATATATATATATATATATATATAAAGATTTCACATAAATATGTGAAATAGCAATCAATGATCAAACTACAATATGAAATAAGAAAACAAGACTAAAATCTTTCAACTGTAACAAGCAGTCTTCTTGTTACGGTGCAGTTTTCTTCTAACTTTTCTTGTAACTGGAGCAGTTGGGTAATAATTTACTTACTTGTAATAATTTACAAGTAGCCTGTTTATGATTATGAAGTTTCAGAAATATACATTTTTGGAGGAGGGGTTATCTATAAACAATATTATCAAGAGATTGATAACAAATAAACAAATACTGGAAACATTATTTTTTGTATTCACACTTGATTTTGCTGTAGTGTCTCATAAATTCTCCTACCCGGTCAATAAATGAGAAGGTTGCCACCGCTGTCCTGGTTTGTCTGACAATTAATCAATACAATTGATTTCAACACATCACAGTCATTCGAGTTCTCTTAACTTCACAGATCTGGCTAAATACCTGATAAAATTCATCCCGTTTTTATCATTTTAATGTGTCTTTTAAAGTTTGCAATAGGATTTATATTTCATTACGTTTAACTAATTAATATCAAGTAATAGCCAGCTAAATTAAATTGTACGTTTACCTTTTTCATTGCCAATATTATCGTATGTGTTGTTTAGTTAAAAAATCTGTCGGTTTGCTGATGCGCTGTATCTTCCCTTTTGTTTCCCTTCCAATGACGATTACATCAAATATTGTCTGTCCTTCATCAATTTACTTTAAAATTATTGAGTCTGTTTTATATTATTTCTCATTTATTAAAAACCTATGAATATTTATTAATATTAAACCATATTTTTTATTTACTTTATTACAATAACACAATTGTCTTAATCATTGCCTCATTCATTCAAACACCCTTCCAGTTTTAATTTGAATTTCAGATTGATAGTTTTTTTCCATTTGCAGTAATAACTACTTCTTAGCTTTCCATGTGGAAATATCTAAAAAGTCTTTATTGTATAGATTTTTTTACTCAATTTTTTCGTCGACTGTGATAATTTTCCTTTTTTTTTCTTCTCTTTGAAATTAGTTGATTACATTCCTATTAAAATTATCATAAAGACGTATTCATTGCTTATAATAAAATGTGATTGTCAAATATTTTACCAATATAGTTCGCTAGTACGTGCTTAATATGTGGTAGGCTTTAATAATCTAAAATTATATTCTTTGGATTATAACGATTATGCATAGCTATTTATAAAGTATACATGGCTATGTATAGTTAGTTATCTTCTTTTGATAACATTTAACTATCTAACTTGTATTTAATATTTCGTAATATTGATATTTATATAAAAATTATTTTGTCTCTTCACAAAAAAATCTGAAACTCGATAGTAACATTTATAAATATAAAATGTACAATAATGTAATTCACGGTAAATATTACTCATAATAATTCAGTAAGAATGTTTCAAACATAATTATTTAACATTTTAATTATAACTTGTGTAGATTTAATATGATCCTTTAATATATGATATTCAGTACTTGTCCCGCTGTTTAGTTTGTCTTTCTCTAATCTTGGTATTTATTAGTATATATTCATTTAGGAGTTATTTATTTAATAATATTATATATTATTATAACATTATGTTATAATTATTTTACCCTTCATTTGATTATCAAAATCGTGTTGGTAATGTGGGAAGTGTGAGGCACTCTAGGGACTATAAAGTAGTTTATAGTAAATGTTATTTTCATTTTTTCAAGTTCAACCGTAACAAGCGGTCTTCGTCAGATTCAAAAAAAAAAACCCAGTGTTTAGTTGGATTTTTGACACTGACGAAGACCGCTTGTTACGGTTGAAAGATCTTAGTCTTGTTTTCCCATTTCTTATTGTGGTTTGATCATTGATATATATATATATATATATATAAACTAAGATGTTTCAACAAAAACAAGTGGTCATCGTCAGTATATATATATATATATATATATATGAATATATGCATATGAAATAAAATTCAACATTAAAACCACACTGACGATGACCACTTGTTTTTTGTTGAAACATCTTAGTAATTTTTATGTTTTTTACTGTTGTTTAGACGTTGATATATATTATTGTTAATAACACCAAACTTAGCTGATTCCTGTTTTTTAAATACCTTCCCTATTTTTTAAATTACGCTTTCGTTAATTCATCTCGGCCACAAATAATATTTCCTACAGTTGATATGTTTTAAATGACATTGAAGAAAATGTGCTGAAGATGAATGGTAAGTATTTAAAACATGTCGACTTTAGAGAATATACTTTATTATGTAGACGAAGTAACGAGAGTATTATTTAGGAAAAAAGAGGAAAATGTATAATTTAGGAAAAGACTGCTCCAAAAATCAAGAAAACGTTCCACAAAGGACAAAAAACGTTTAACAGTAACCTAAAGTTACACAGTAAATAGAAGAACAAGGCTAGAGACCGTCGCTTTGGAAGTGCGCCATCTCTTCTCTCCTGATGACAGTTAAACCAAAATAGACACTTAGTGTGTTTTACTATTTACTGTGTACCTGTAGCTTGCTGTAAAAGGCATATAAAAACGTTTCAGCCCCTGAAAATTTTTCAAGTCATAGAATACAGTACTACTAGTACTATATTGAAAAGTACTATCGATGCTCATTCTACCACTTGTTAAAATTTAATTTGATTATCAAAATTTTGCCTAGATGTTCAGTTAGTTTTTCCCCAATCTTAGTACATACAGGTATGAATTCATCTAGATGCTATTTAACTGTTCTTCAGTTTATTGAAATATTAATAATTCATTTTAATATTATTTTTCCTTTCAGTTCACTATCCAAATCACTATTGGTTGCATGTGAATTAGCAAGTACTACAATATAACTAATACCAATTGTTACTGTCATTAATTCATAATTAATTACTATTATTAGTGGCATAATGTTACAAACACTAGGTGTATTTAATATTTTCGCTTTGTATATTCCCAGCTGTCACAACTGCTTCACGCTTATACATACACATATATTTCTCTGATGTTCTATAATAATACAACTAGAGATCAACATAAAATAATTATCCTTGACTCTTCAAGGCTGTAAACGTATTCTTCCGGCAACAATTTCTTTATAAACGAGGCCAACGAGGTACTTCGATATTGAAAGAAAGAAACGGAATATTTTTGCAATTGAATTGAAAATTACGACTACTAGCAGCAAGTAAAATTTATTGTATAATGGATAATAACAAATGAAGAGATGTTTAGTATTTTATAAAAAATGTGATATCATATTACTCTTCGTAAAAAATAAACATCACAGGACAAGAAAAATCAGTGTTTAAAAATAACCAATCATAATACAGTACCTGATACTACTGTAACATTAGACAAATTGAAACGAAAAATCATCAATACTGCAACGCATTAAAAAAAAGCCTAAATAACTCAATATTGACAAAAAGTTATAATGTATTTTACGCTTACTAGCTAATAATGTTGGCGAATAAAAAGTGCTGGGGCAAGAAGTACCATGCTTTAGTGAGCTATTTCAAAGGAGCTCTCAGAAATGTTATCCTTATTTCATTAGTTCTGGTGTTTTTTTTCATATTTTAGAGTAATATGTGTTTATTCTGAGTTTCAATGTATAAAGGATAGCACTTAAATTAGAGCGATAGATTAATATCAGTTATATGTACCTACGGATTTAAAAGTTTCGTTAGAATTTATGCAGGGGTTAGTACAGGTAAAAATTGATCATACTTTAAATACATTTTTCTTAAGTGTTTTCTTCGACCACCTATTCTTTGACCGTTATGGTGGTCGAAATAATGAAAAGTGAGCCCGCCCTATTGTTTCGTTTTTTTTAATGTGTCACAGTTTAAGTATATATATATATATATATAACAATTCAATAATATATCAACCGTTTATGCCATATCCTCATGAAACGTTAAGAAAAACGAAGAGGAAAAGAAAAAATAAATTGGTCAAAATAGCCAGTCATATATATATATATATACACGAGTTCAAAATTCAAGAAGAGTAACACGCAGAGTAAGGAAACACACTTACAGACTCAAATGTTCGGGTAATCCGTCTTCAGGAGAAAAGAGAAAGGGAGACCAAGCACGTTGTAGACGCAACGGCAAGTAACCCGTTTTATATATATATTTAAATGTTTATCTGGAATTTCATGGTGGTTTAAATAATGGTTGATTGCAAGACGTACTTGATATAGAAATGCACCGTCTTAAGGCATAACATGTATTCGATATGAGTAGTACTCTTGAAAGTATGATAGTTTGGGAAAAACGTATAGCTAATTTGTTTTTCAAAAACACTTCCTTTTGGTATACCGGCAAGGATTAAAATAAATATGTTAATTTACTTGAAAGAAGTAATTATTCCCCAATGTTATTTTATCTCTTAAGAATATGCTAAGAAGTTACTTTTAATAATTTCTAAAATTACGCATTGATTGCAATGCATTTATAAAATATATAATAATAATGCAATATATAAATATCTGTATTTATAAAACCATAAAATAGGACTGTGAAATTTCGCCAGTATCTGTCTTTGTTCCTCTGAATCGATGTGTTACTGGTCGAAAGGACTAGTCGCATTTTAAATTGTCATAAATTGGGATCTAAGCCTTGATTTTTATGGTAGGCGTTTATCAAACTTTTTTTTGTTTATAATCAATATATGCACGTACATTATGAAGAAGGTATTTGAAGTATGATAAAGTTTTACTTGAACTTTTTTTTTAGCTTTAGAAATTTATTATCAAAATTTGAATAATAATTGTATGTAAATTAAAAAACTTTTTGCATATGTCATTTGTAAATAATAAATGACGACTATGAAATCAATCTTACTTGTAATGACGTTTTGAGAAGAAAAAAAATAAGTTCTTCATTTGTCATGGTCACGAACATATCCTAATAATAGGATAAGAAAAGTACTCCGTTTAATTAGTCCATCCAATTTATTACTTGATTAGTTTTTGACTTAGTCCATCATCTTGATGGAATCACTTAGCTACAAATGGAAAAATACTGTAAGACATAAATAAAAAACTTCAGAAACTTACAACAGAAACGACAAATATTACTATGAATGATCATATTTGAAGAATCAGAAGTGTCTAATCATAATATAGTTCAGAAAACTGTAATCAGTAAACATTACCAACTACCTGAGAGAGTTTTATTATTTATACCATTGGTCAACTGGCATGAAAGAGAGGACAAAGAAACGCAAAGTGGAAAAAAAAAACAAAATTATATGTAAATAGTAATTAAAGATGATGTAGATACAATAGAATAATATAGATTCAGAGAAATCGAATAGGAAGAGACAATTCAGTCAAGAGAAGATAATGAATACACAATACTGCAGAATAATATTAATTTTACAATTGAAAATGGATGAGATTTGAAACCAGTTGTGCTATAAAACAACATATGAGATGAAATGTTATACTTTCTAAGTAATACGATTATTAAAATATCTGTGATAATTCATTAACTGTGCAATCTGCTTTAGTATGATATTCACTCATGATAGGAAAAGTTTAAGTCTCCACACAAAATGTGTAGAGACTTAATACTTTTCCTAACATAATCTGTGGTAATGATGATAATAACATTTTATTAGTTAAAGAACTTCATTTTTACTTAAAAAAGTTCTTCATTAGTTTAGAACTTCATTTAAAGTTGATAAAAAAAAGGTTGAAATATTTTTTCATGAAATCTGAATCAATCTTAGTTTAAAAAACACAAATCGATAGCGAGCGAAAGAGTTTTTTTCCTCAAATTGAATTATCACATAAATAAATCAGTCTTCAGAATAACGAGTTGTTAATTTATGCGAATAAGAAAGGAGTCATGTTATCAAACTTTTGTCTAAAGTTTTCAACAGACCAAGTCATCCATTTTACTACAAATAATTTAGTATTACAAGTGATTTAATACAATCTTCTTTATATAGTCGGTATGATCTAGAACAAAAAGCCAAGAAATCAAAACAATAATGGTCTGTTAAAAAAAGATTCAACAGACCAAGTCATCCATTTTACTACAAATAATTTAGTATTACAAGTGATTTAATACAATCTTCTTTATATAGTCGGTATGATCTAGAACAAAAAGCCAAGAAATCAAAACAATAATGGTCTGTTAAAAAAAGATTCAACAGACCAAGTCATCCATTTTACTACAAATAATTTAGTATTACAAGTGATTTAATACAATCTTCTTTATATAGTCGGTATGATCTAGAACAAAAAGCCAAGAAATCAAAACAATAATGGTCTGTTAAAAAAAGATTCAACAGACCAAGTCATCCATTTTACTACAAATAATTTAGTATTACAAGTGATTTAATACAATCTTCTTTATATAGTCGGTATGATCTAGAACAAAAAGCCAAGAAATCAAAACAATAATGGTCTGTTAAAAAAAGAGTCACAGACGTTTTGGAAACAATATTTTCAGTTTTTCGTGTTCCTTATTTATTTTTTTGAATATACAACATTTTACTAATATTGTCTATAAATTTTGACTTGAAAAAGTTAATTGAATATTGATATGACAAATCATGTTTTTTCAACGAGAATAATGTTTAGATGAGATAGAAATAAAGGTTTCCGTTTAAGGAAGCCAGAATTAATTTTTTTTATTTGTAAGTTATTTCTCTAAGCATATATGTACATGGCCCCTTGAGGAATAGAGAATCAAATTAAACAGCAAATAATCAATTATACCGAGAAAAACTCAATCTCTTATAATATATTTACAATGAACTTAAATAAACTTTAACTTTGCTCTTTTCAAAGAATATGAATATGGCTCAAAAAACTGTACGAGATATAGTTATTGATGAAGATATTTATACTTCTTTGAAATAATGGGTTTCATTAATATATAACAGTAATGAAAATAAGAGTTATTTGTTACACTAGACCTCTCAAGTGTCACAACTTCAATTAAACTGTCCATAAAGCAAGTATAATTTCCGAGGGATCTGATTCACTCAGTGGCAACCTGCTCGCCTCTGTACTGGTAGGTCCGGGGGCGATTCTTTCACGTGGGAGATGAACAAATCTGAGTATCTCGTCCCTCGGAAAGGACGTTAGGGTGTCGGTTCCGAGCCATACGATATCCGCAACTCGTTAAACATCTCTACTCTAAAAAAACTTCTTGTGTTGGACAAAATTTAGGTTTCCCAGTGTCGTATAAGTCTTTTTTGTGTGTTATCACAAAGGGCAATATTCGGCCTTTTTGTATTCCCTTGTTGAATAAAGGTTTGCGTTTAAGGAAGCCAGAATTAAATTTTTGTATTTGTACGTTATTTCTTCGAGCACCTCCACTGCAACCTAACATAACATAACCTAAGTATAACCTCAATATACAAATGTTTTATACTTGATACTATATTTATGCTGGATTTTCGATGAATTATAAAATGTAACCATTCTTTTTAACTAGAACGAAATATCTTTGTATATATATAATTTAAACGTTTTACTTATGACTTTATCTTTTTTTATCTTTATCTTCAGTTGACTTCAGAATAATTTTTAAGATGTCTAGTAGAACGTTAGCGGTTTATAGGCCCTATTTCATTGCTTATTAAGAAAAAGGAAAACACAAAATGAAGTACTGCTCTGTTGAATTACCAGCTTAGAAATCTTTATGATAAAAAAAAAATCTTTTTTATGCTATTATAAATGCATTTAGTAAAATAATTGGCGTTTATATAACACAGGATATCCAAGGTTGAGACGGCTAATCCATGTTTTATTATAGATCCTCCCTTTACTGTGTTATATCAGAAGAGTTCACCTTCTTCCAAGTGATCTGTATAGAAACAAATGCAACACGTTAGAGACCCATGGCCTGCTATGGCCCTCCAAAGTTGGCAAAGGTTGGCTCTAATAGGGAGTTATTAATATGACTGGTGACTGTGCTCTTCTCGTGTGTGTTCTGATCCTGGGGTAACAGAGCTTAGCTCTTTGATTGTCAGTGGGAAAGGTGACAAACGTTTTAATTGTGGTTCTAAAACTGCAGTTTTCAATTAGCCAACAATTTAGCAGCGCTCTCTCTCTCTCTCTCTCTCTCTCTCTCTCTTATATATATATATATATATATATATATATTGTTAAATTGTATGCCTATTTTCAATGTATTAGACAAATTGAGAGACTCAGTAGAAAAGTTGTGAAATTAAAAATAGCCTTACAGTTTTACAATACATGCATTGAAACGATTTCATTTATTTTTAATTTCACAACTTTTCTACTGAGTCTCTCAATTTGTCTAATACATTGAAAATAGGCATACAATTTAACTATATATATATATATATATTGTTAAATTGTATGCCTATTTTCAATGTATTAGACAAATTGAGAGACTCAGTAGAAAAGTTGTGAAATTAAAAATAGCCTTACAGTTTTACAATACATGCATTGTAACGATGGTCTGCTTTCGAAATATATATATATATATATTCAAATCACAATAACAAATAAAGTCTGAGATCTTTCAACCATAACAAGTGGTCTTCCTCAGAGTCAAAAACACAACTGACAGTTGACCATTCAGTGATTGAAAATGAAGACATGTTCTTAGTATGGTCGTTATTTTAACCAGTTTTGAATAAGAACAAACTTTCTTATTTAAATTTACTTAAAACCATAGCGGTTAGTACACATCATATTCCTAAAAAAAGACCCACTTGAAGATGTGCAACGTAAAAATCGGCCGGTGCCTACAACAAAACGATCACGAGGATGATTTTTTTTTAAAGTAATAGCATGTATAAATATAGTGCAACATAAGTTCATACACACAAATAAGGAATAAACAGCACGTAGAATCCTAACATTTGGTTTTAACGGTCCTCAGGAGAACAAAAAAAAGGGTGGCCAAGGATCAGAAAGTGTTAGTTTTCCTCATTTGTACATCTGTACTCATGTACAGAGTATATGAACTATTGATGTATGTAGCATGATATTGATGTATACATAATAAATATTGATGTATATGAACTACTGAGTATATGAATTATTGAGATTGTTTTATCATCATTTAAAATATATAAAAGCATTAAAAGTATCTGAAAGGAAACACATATTAGATAATTGTTTTAAACTAGTTCAAGAGGCGTGATCGAGCAGGGAGGGCTGTAGTAGAGAGGTCAAATCATTTTGATAGGACGTCGTTGGGCCGAGCAGGGTGACCCTGCAACCTTGTTCAAATCTGCTTCAACTTTTGCTGTAACTATAAGTTTATTTCGTACTATTCTTTATTTTATTATACTTATTTGACCTAGATTAGTCAATTAGTTATTAGTTACTGAACTTGAAGATGACCAATGTGTGGTTGAAGTTTTGTTTGTTTTTAGCGTGTTATTATATAGTCGTAATAAGTTTGTTTCTTTTTATTCTAAGTAGTTTTTTGTGTCTATAAAAACTCTGGAACATTGTCTACATGTCTCTGGCTAATTTACTATGGGAATTACCTCAAGACCAACGTAAAATGACGAGTCAGTTCAAGGCAATCAGCAGGAAGGTAGTCAGTACAAAAGCTACTCATATTTTAATTTACTCTGTCTCACAGAAGATCTGCTACCGTTTATATATATATATATATATATATATATATAACAAGATTTTACATATACACGTGAAATAACAATCAATGGTCAAACAACAATATGAATAGGGGACAAAAGACTAAGATCTTTCATATTGTTGTTTCATCATTGATACATATATATATATATATATATATATATATATATCAATGATCAAACCACAATAAGAAAATGGGAAAACAAGACTAAGATCTTTCAATCGTAACAAGCAGTCTTCGTCAGAGTCAAAAACCAACTGAACATTAGATGCAGAGAACATCTGGTGAGGGGTTGAGAAGAGTGGGAGGGAAGAGTGGTATTTTAAAAGGGTGAAAACGCAGGAAAGGACTAATGTCTAGAAAGGGATGTTTGAGGAAACAAAGGAGTACAGTAAGAAAGAGTAAAAAACTATCCGCTAGCTGTCAACCCTCTTGGGGTTGACAGCTAGCGGAGGCAATAGCCTCTTCTTCTTCGTTACTTTCGTAACGTAAGTATCAAGTTTGAAGAGACCGTTACTAATGTTTATATTTTGTTGAAAGATCTTAGTCTTGTTTCCCATTTTCTTATTGTGGTTTGATCATTGATTGTTATTTCACGTGTTTATGTGAAATCTTTATATATATATATATATATATAATACTATAGTTACACTGAAGGTTCATGTATTCGTGGGTTTCAAACAAAATTTTGTGTGGAAATGCCTGAATTTCTATTCATAATCTGGACAAGAAAAATAAATGATCTTTTATGGGAATACCTAGTTCTATGGAAATAGAAAAAAAATGAGATGACGGACCGAGTAGCAAAAGAATAAACCAAACAAGTCTTCCGCGACTCTGAAACTTTTTCTGTAATCCTGCCGAGCATTATCAAAACTGTGGCTCAAAAATAGATTGCGATGAAAGCAGCCAAAAGATTGCTTGCAAAACCAAGTCTAATTCGTTGCAACAAACTTGAATTGATGAAGAAAATAATAATTTATTGAAGGAAGTAGGTATTTATAAATCACTGTGTTTTATTTAACAGAGAAACAAGATGAGGATTGTGGGCTTTGTCTAGAAAAGGCAGGAACCTTTATATTTATATAAGGAAATCACTCTTAAAGGCACATTTTTATTGCAATTCATACATAACACCAACAAAATTGTAGATGATTATTCCAAGACCATTATCAATTTCATTAATGTACTTAAAACTTAAGGCTGCTTTGTAGAAAGAACAAAGAGCAAGTACAATAGAACAATATGTCTATGGTGCAAATGAGAGTCTGGCCCCTTACTGTAATAATCATATATAAATATAATACAGTATAGAAAAAATACATTCGAAGTGCTATTAAGACTAGATTCATCTGAGAACAAATAAGGCCCCCACTAAGAGAGGACAAACAAGCAATTAACATATTTTGATTGTCACTTATCAGATCTATTTATACCCAAGAGACATTTATTTAAAAGTAATTAAGGCTCTCTTTAGTGAGGGCAGTTGCTATTGTATCAGATAGCCAATTTAATCATCTTCCTCTGTTAGTTATCTAGTTCAATTGACAGAAATCAACAGATTTTACCATTAGATAGTTCAGCACATTTTACTTATTGATCAAAATTAGTTGATGATTATAGCCTTGGAAAAAATAGCAAGTAAATATAATTGTTGATTATATGCAGAATACAGAGAACTTCGGTGTTCTAACAACTTTGGACTCAAAAAAAAAGGAGTTCAAACTGAGATGTCCAGAAAATTATGCCCCAGAATTCGAACTTAATTTTAAAACACGAACAGTCACCAAACTCAACTACGGCAGATTGTAGAAAAAATAAAAACTGTATATGATCTAACTGAACTTATCTAACTGCATTTCTTATGAGAAAATTAGTTTTGGTTTTCGACCAAATCGGGTGTCGACCAAAGTTCTGAAACAAATTATCACCGAGAACAAAAAACTACTGTAATTTTGAAATTTTATTTTGATTGTGGATAAAAGGATTGTTCTATTGGAAATTTACTACCTCATAACCGGAATGAATGGACCACCAGTCAAAGGTTAGTCAAAAATTGATATAGGTGAAGTAAAGCGCAATTTTCAGGAGTTTTGTCTCTGAATTGAAATGGTAACTTATGGATTAATGAATAGACTATTTGAATTGTATTCCAATACCTAGTAAAATTAGGTTCACAGAAAAATGCTACAAATTATAAACAATATATTTTATCATAGTTCAAAATGTTATATATTTACTAAATAAAGATCATTATATAAGTAATTATGATTAATTATAATAATTAATTATAATTATAAGTAATAAGTAATTATAATTATAAACAATAGTTGTAGATTATTAAACATAAAAATGGAATATAGCTTTTGAAAATATACGTATACACTCTAGACTCTAGATAGTTAGTGACATATCTTGAATGTTGTAAGCCAAATGTATAAACATCGTTTGATGAAACTGGGACAGTCTAGTGTTTTCTTTACTAGTACATCCATCAATAAATTTACTTTCGGTTTGTTAACTATAAGGCATAAACATCTTTAGAATGCTAGTACTTTATTCATTATTCAATATTTTTATTAAATTTACTTCATTAATTTTATTAATTACTTCACTTGGTTGAGTCAAATATCATAATTTTATGTTTTACTTTGCTGTAAACTTTGTTATATGTATTCAGTTTTACTTATTTTAAAATATTAAATAACGTTATAATTGCTTTCTTGAGTGGTTTCTTATTATGAAAACTGAAATGTTTGATGTAGCAAAGTGGTGGGAGAAGATATTGAAAAATGATTTCAGTTTACCCTGAAAACGCGAATAAGTTTGCGTTTGAATTTTACTTTTCATTGAACGACAGTAAGAATATTTTAAAATTGCATATTTTTAGAGCACTCAAGTAGAAATAATTGCTCCATTTATGTATGATTCATGCTTTTACTTGCTGTTGCATAGCACTTTTTTTCTAATTTACAATCAAGTAGATCTTAAATACACTATTTTATGGAAAGTTCAAGGAGTGCCAGAAATTACTACCCGACTGCATGTAGTTCGGAGGCCACAGTACAAGAATATCCATTCCTGCTTAAGGCCATCCTTGTGACCACTATGTGCACTTACAATCCATTCAAAGTAGAAAAAGCTGTCCTGAATTTCTTTCTATAACACAAACTCGTGGCTTTATATCTAACAAGTGACAAGATATTCACCTTGATGAGGAACTAAATAAAATTATACTCTCAAATGACGTTAGGTGTTCAAAATTATCTCTGATCAAATTAACATTGCTACACAATATTAGGAGAATCTTATTTCTTAACTAAATCGAATTACAGCTAAGTCAAGAAATAATTTTTTTACTTACAAAGGAAAAAAATATCTAAAGTGGACAATACTCAATCGCACTATTATCAATCACATTAAAATTTTTAGAAATCAATTTAATTTTGGATTTATTTTACTGTCGCTAACCTGTATGTATTATCAATATGTAAGTAAGGTTGTAATGTAACATTACATTTTATTAGTTATCAGAAAACTGGAATCATTGTTCTAAACAATCTGACTAGTTATTGCACCGGAACTTAAAAGTTGTTATTTTAGGATAATATTTTCTCTCTTAACATTTTAAGTTCATGACATTTTTGTGTTGAAAAATATTCATATTAGGGCATTCAAGAAAATTAATATAAATATTAATATATTTATATTAATATTCATATTTAATCAATTGAAATAAACTATTCCACGAACTAAAAAAACTAGATTCACAAAAACTAGTTTCATCATCAGGAAGATAGTGTGAGTCGCTCCGAAGAGCGAAAGATACCCAAGTCGCTATTTGTCTTCGGAGCGACTCACACATATATCTTCCTGATGATGAAGCAATCAAAATATAGTAGTGAGTTTCTATGACTTCTTCATGTGTGTTCTTTTTTGTGAATCTAGTTTAATATTCATATTAATATATATTAACATAAAATTTATTTAGAATTGATTTTTAGGATCAATGTTTTCCCCACTTTTACCAAGAATATATACCGAGAGAATCTCTTCGACAAACATCGTTTATTGTTTACATTTTTCAAAAGCAGATACCATTTTAATTATAGAAAAACACGATTCACTCGATTTAACGTATACTTAGTTCTCCATTTATTCAAAAAAGGTAAAAAAGAGAAAAAAATACGCACAAAAAAATTAACAGATTTTACAATCACCAGAAGAGCAAATTAAAACTATTCCCATGTTGACATAAAGTTATAACGTTCTTTCTCATATTTTAATATACGCAAAAAAATATAGTGTTCTTTTACATATCAAAAGATTGATCTGTCACATACATCATGATTTGTGAGATTTGGCCATTTGTTTACCATATTTCCAATCGTCATAATCCAGCCACATGCAAATGTCATGAAGATTTATTCAGGGGTCTCAATATCTTTGCATCCGACATAATCAATTCATTTTCATGGTCACTATACTCTACAGTAAGTAACAAATGAAATTAATAGCAGTATCTTCCATTAAATATAGTGATTCAAAAAACACTCTTGTAGCTAAAGCTATAATTATAATCACAAGTATTTATAATTATTCTAATACTATTTAACTGGTCAGTGCAAAAAAACAAGAAGATATGTAATGACCTTGTCCAAAAAACTCATATAATACCCTTAAATTACTGAAATATATACGTCTAACTAAGTTTTTAATAGCTTCAAATAATTTCTCTCTCTTATAAAAAAAAAATTATAAGACAGATTTCTTTAAAAAAAATTATTTCATTAAAATGTTTTTATAGATACCGATAAAATTTGTTAAAATAATGAAACAATATTCAACATACATCATCCACTTAATGCATATATTAGTTAAGTCCATGAGTAAGTGTAGACCAAACTAAGTATAGAACATCTTAAAAATAAAGGCTTCTTTTTTGGTATAAAAAATGTGATTGTTCCAATAGTACAATATTAATCGAATCCACGAACTGTTATATTCACACATAAACACACACACACACACACACACACACACACACACACACACACACACACACACATTCAGAAACACATACACATATGTGTGTGTCATGCACTTACATAGGAAAGAAAACATATACACATGGACACACACACACACACACACACACACACAACACACACACACACACACACATACATAAAAAGATTTCAGATAAACACGCGAAATAACAATCAATGATCAAACCAAAATATGAAATGGAATACAAGACTAAGATCTTTCAACCGTAAAAAGCAGTCTTCGTCATAGTCAAAAACCCAACAGAACTATTGTGGTTTGGTCATTGATACATACATACATATATAAACGGCATTATAAAAACAAATAACTCAGGTGACCTGAAAACGTAAATAATTTAATGATTAATGTTCCTTACGAATACTAAAGTATATGCAATTTTTTAAATATATAAACTTCGTAAAAAAATATTCCCAGTTGGTATACAAAGTTCAATTGAGTGGGCATGTGAATTCTCTTCCATTTGTAATGTTGAAATAACAGCAATCAGCGAAGTTGGTAAAGAATTACTTCTCCTTCCAGTTATTAAAAAAAAAAACTGATATTTTTATCTTGATGGAACTTAATATTTAAAACTGATTTGATCTTGGTCATGACGCTCATTAAAACTTCAAGAAGAATTGAAATGGCTGAATGTCAAAAAGGACTGTAAGAGCTACAGATTAAACAAAGATAATGCTGGATTGCGTTCCCGGTCATTGTGATGTTAAGGGTAACGAAAAACCAGACAGCCTGGCCAAGGTCCTTTAAAGAACTAGCAAAATCTCTTCATTGCCAAGCTTGCAGCAAAGCATTATTACAGAGATCGGCAAACTTTTCGGTTCGCGAGCAACATTGGCTTAAAACATTTGTTAGGCGGACCGGAGTTAAAGACGGATTTCAACCCATATGCATGATCTCTATTATTTATCCTTTACCCTCGTTTTGAATAAATGTAAAAAATAAAAAAAAAACAGAGTAAATTAATTTTAAATTCCCTTTGATGGTGTTTGTATGAAATCGAGTTTTGGTATCTTTGAATGATTCACTGTTAGATGTTCGAAAAAAGTTCATGTACCCAATATCCCTTCCATTAATCTGATAGAATTTTTTATCTTAGTTTTGGATTTCTGCAAATTATAGTTTTGTGTTGTAATTTCTATCTTAAACAGGATTCTGCATTAATTTTTCTGTCAAGTGTCCTTTATACTATTCTAAAAACCGACGCCTCTTCATCACAATGTCCGACGTGATATTTTACTTTGCAAAATTAACTTTTAGCTACCAATGACAATATTCTCATTTCCGAGTGACTCAAGAAACTCGTTGTATTGAACCTTGGGAAGGCCATTGAGAGTTTTCACATTTTGTCTCACACCTCATAGGTAACTTAAATTGAGGTACTAGTATACTATAATTTTAGTATTTTTAGGATCAATGTTTTCACCACTTTTGCCAAGAGTATATATCGAGAGAATCTCTTCGACAAACATCGTGTTTTGTTTACATTTTTCAAAAGCAGATGCTATTTTAATTATAGAAAAACACGATTCACTCGGTTTAACGTATACTTAGTTCTCCATTTATTCAAAAAAGATAAAAAAGAGAAAAAAAATACGCACAAACAAATTTAACTCGTGTCTATGGGCTATAGTCTTGAAGAACTGGCTGGTCAGATTGAAAAGACCAACGGATCATAGTTTCTCCACCTCTGAATTATTATAAACAGAGTGTAGAAGAAGCTGTAAAAAGGACTTGACATAGAAGGTAAATAATGAAAAGAATTGTGAAACATGTCTCCATGCCAAAAGACCTTTGAAGGGGAGTGGCAGTTGCCACTTTTCTCTTGGCCATGAGGCCCGGTTACCTAAAAGCCATGTATATCGCGTTCATGTCGCTGAGTCACCCACTCTGCCCTGAAGCTAGTAACACTGCAGACTACGTCACACATTTTGCAGCGCTCTTGGTCACTCGACTATGACAACACATTCAAGACGATCTCAGGCCGTTACCTCTGCGGCATACCATCAAAGTGACCAAGAGGTCACGAACGTGCTTCGATAGAGAAAGAGATGAAATATATGCATTTCTACAGTCATGAACTTTAGTTTTTTACTTAGAAACATTATATAAAAAACAAGAATTTAATATTAAATAATTTTGTTAGTTATTATTATAAGTATTACAGAGAAATATAGTGATTATAGTAAAATATAGTGAATATATTTAAATTTATTATGGAAAAAATAATATTGAAATAATGATGATGAAAATTTTGTAGTAAAAATAATATTTTCACTATATTGGAAAAAATAGTGATGATTTAATTATTAAAACATAATTAACTATCCTCACAATTTAAGATAAAATCTGCTACAGAAAAAAACATTATTATATTTAAATGCTATAATTTTTAAATTAATATATGTTATGCAAGAATTACCATCATTAGGTTATATGGAATTATTCATTAATTTAATTTGATTTGTGAAAAAATTATATATTTATAATTAGTTAAATGTTGTATGGAGTCCAGCGTAAGTTGTTTTAGTTTCGTTTATTTGGCAAAAACAAATTAAACTGTAGGGAGGCTACTCTTCTGCCTTGTGCACTATTACAAATCGTATGCTTGATTACTTAAGTGAGTTAAAGTTCAAAGCAAGTTTATGACATTGAAAATTAGTTTAGGGACATTGGTCAGAACGTTGTATAGTCGTAATGGAGGATGACCAATTCACGGCCGGCCAGTCTGAAGCCGCACTCTAAACCTTGTCCTAGTATCCACTTCCTTTGCCTTCAAACAACTCCTCCAGCGAAACGTCATTCCCATTAACATCTCATGTCTTAACTATTTCTAATCTTACTGTTTCTGGAATAAATGAACAAAAATATTTGTTTAATTGATTTAAAATTAATTTTTTGGTTCACTACTTATAAATATAAAACCGATCTAATACACAACATGTCGTAAGCATGAGGTCATATTTCATATCTCAAAAGTAACAAAACTGTAGAATAATAAAATAAAAATAAATGTTTGATTTTCCTCCTTTAAATCAATATATTTACCATAAAAGATTCCCAATCTGCTCAAATAAAAAAAAAATAGAAATATACAAGCTTTTTATTAATTGCTATTAAAGTCTTCCAAGGATAAACGGAAGGTCAGGGTCTCAGTAATTTATGGAATAGTGATTTTAGCGTTTTCAGCTTAACTCAATACACGATGCCTTAATGCTTGAAAGATTTATGTGGTAATTTAGTCATAAGATGTAAAAAAAATAATATGATGATATATGAACCTTTAAATATCAATGTGGGCAATATGATTAACTTTGTGAAATAGGACATTTGGTGATAATTTACAAACATATTTCCATATATTATTAAATACCTAATAAACAAAGTTATATATGTGAGTTCTTCTACATATAAAGACACACACACACCACACACACACACACCACACACACACACACACACACACACACACACACACATATATATATACAATCAAACCACAATAAGAAATGGGAAAACAAGACTAAGATCTTTCAACCGTAACAAGTGGTCTTCGTCAGAGTCAAAAACCCAACTCGAATCATTTATGTGCCAGTTGTGCCACATAAAGAGTTTATATGAAATCTTTATATATATATATATATATATATAACAAAATTTCAAATAAACACGTGATATAACAATCAATATCCAAAAATCCGTTGTAAAAGTTGCCATACAATTTATATTGGTCAAACTGGTAAATTAATAAAAACACGTCCCAAACAACACCAATACAACGTAAGTAGATAGCTTACTTATTCTTGCATATAAATAATGAAAATCATCATATCGACTGGTGCTAGCTAAATCGATTACTTATAAAAAATCGGTGTTGTTAAGAAATATTATCGAATCCTCCCTGATTATATTTAATAGATCAAATACTATAAACATTAGTAACGGTTTGTTCAAACTTGATTCAGTCTTGACGAGGGCAATAGCCTCATATAAAAGAGTAGATATTTTTGTTACTTTTATTTTATTCTGTGTTTACCCTAACATCTCACCCTTTACCATAGCCCTTTCCTACACTTTTATCCCTTTAAAATACCTCTCTTGCCTGCTATCTTCTCAATCTTACCAGATGAATCTACATTTTTGGTTTCAGCTGGGATTTGACTCAGACGAAGACCGCTTTTACGGTAGAAAGAACTTGGTTTTTTTCTCATTTTTTATTGTGTTTTGGACGTTGATTGTTATTTTTCGTGTTTATTGGGGAAATATTGTTACATATAAATATATAATTTATCATTAATACCGCATATAAGTTTACCAAATTTCAGTTTACTTTAAAAACCTTTTTCATAGGCCTACAAACATAGGATAGCAAGAAATCATCTTATTGATTGATGTCATAAATGAATTGATATTCATAAATTGGTCTCTTACCATCCTTTGTTTGAAGGCTTATGAAAAAGGTTTTAAAATTTAACCAAAACGTCGTCAACGTAAGTTTAATTTTGAACTTAGAAAATTTACTGAATCACAATTACATAATACACCTATTCTATCAAACGGTTGACAGATTATTAAATGCATATTTAAATATATATATATATATATATATATTGTAAACAGGAAAACGATCCACAAAGAACAAACATTTCACATTAAACGATAGATACAGAAAAGATACGAACACACTTACAGTCTCTAATTTTTGGTTGAACCTGTCATCACGAGAATGAGATAGGGACGCCAAGCCTACTTGCGAAGCGAGGGTTGGAGACCAATAGTATTCTCCTGTTAATATATATATATGATCAAACCACAATATGAAATGAAAAAAACAAGACTAAGATTTTTCAACCGTATCAAGCGGTCTTCGTCAGAGTCAAAAACCCAACTGAAACACTAGATGAAGAAAACATCTGGTGAGGGGTTGAGAAGAGTGGGAGGGAAGAGTAGTATTTTAAAAGGGTGAAAGCGCAGGAAAGGACTAATGTCCAGAAAGGGATGTTTGGGGAAACAAAGGAGTACATTAAGAAAGAGTAAAAAACTATCCGCTAGCTGTCTAGCCTCTTAGAAGAGGTTATTGCCCTCGTAACGAAAGTATCAAGGTTGAAGAGACCGTTACTAATGTATATAATATTTGATCTATTAAATTTAATTAGAGACGATTCAATAATATTTCTTAACAACATCGATTTTTTATATGTAATAAATTTAGCTGCTGTCAAATCAATATAATGATTTTCATTGTTTATTTATTATAAATTCTTTTTCTTGCATATTGTCCTTATTCTTGCATATTTTCTGCATCTAGTGTTTCAGTTGGGTTTTTGACTCTGACGAAAACCGCTTGTTATGGTTGAAAGATGTTAGTCTTGTTTCTCCATTTCATATTGTGGTTTGATCATTGATTGTTATTTCACGTGTTTATGTGAAATGTTTATATATGATCGATATTTCGAACTGAAGTTCGTCATCAGGGAGAGAGTAGAAGGGAAGAAGAAGAAGAGGTACGTGCGTTCACTTGTACCGCGTTCACTTTATATATATATATATATATATATATATATATACACTTTTTTTCGTTGGAAATACGATCCAAAACGGACAAATATAGTTCAATATAAATAAAGAAACATAGAGAAATCAGAAGAACACACTTACAGTCTCTAATTTTCGGTTTGAACCGTCTTCAGGAGAGATAAGAGAGGGAAACCAAGCGCACTGGATCAGAGACGGTTGGAGACCCCAAGAGTTGGAGACCCCAAGTTGGAGACCGTTGGGTCTCCAACCGTCTCTGATCCAGTGCGCTTGGTTTCCCTCTCTTATCTCTCCTGAAGACGGTTCAAACCGAAAATTAGAGACTGTAAGTGTGTTCTTCTGATTTCTCTATGTTTCTTTATTTATATTGAACTATATATATATATATATATAATATATATATATATATATGGGATTGAATTTACGGCCTATTGTTTTTTTTTAATTAATTTCTTGGATAACTTTTCCAAAGCCCTTAAATGTCTTTTAAATTCACGAGGAACTAGGTACATCAACTCACCATACGTTTTTTTTCAATGATTATATCGCTTCCGAAGTGTTCGGTCGTCTTCAACCATCTTCAGGGTGTAAAACGTATATACAATATCTTAAAACCTACTTGTTTAAAACACTTAAATATAAAACTCATATATATATATATATATATATATATATATATATTATATTTATCACATAAACACGTGAAATAATAATCAATGATGGGACCACAATATGAAATGGGAAAACAAGACTAAGATCGTTCAACCGTAAGAAGCGGTCTTCGTCAGAGTCAACTCACTGAACTGGCCAAAACCCGTTGGGACTCTGACGAAGACCGCTTGTCACGGTTGAAAGATCTTAGTCTTGTTTTCTAATTTGATATTGTGGTTTGATCATTGATATATATATATATATATATATTTATGTAACCAAAATTTTCAAAAATATTTCATTCAACTCAGTAAATCCTAAAAATTGTATTTCCGTTTCGAAAAATTGATATTAAAATTTTAAACTGAACAGTAATCATTTCATACTTTCTATTTCTTATAGAGTGTAAATGAAAATAAAAAGTTTGTAAAAAAAGGAGATTTAATTTTTTACTACTATAGAAATACAAAGTGTTTTAGCAGTTTTAAACTTTTTTAAAATTCTGAACGAAAGATTTTATCTTGATCATGACTTATAAGATAGTTCCTTTAACATTTTTTGAGAGTTAAATGGTAATTTATGTCTGAATTAGGGTCCTTTAAACAATAACAAGACTTTTGAAAACCCATTTTTAAAGCATCGACCAGAATATTATGTAAATTTGTCGGCCTCATTGAAAGATATTTCTATTCCGGTTTAAAAAAAAATCTCCATAACCTGGAATGGTAAACAAATGAAAATGAATCGAACTGCCATAAAAATGTAAAACATTGGGGGCATACTGTTTCTATCTCAATATTATTCAATAATAATATGCTATTTATAAACTGAAGACAATTATTTAGGAATCCAAAATACTTCAAAATATTTAAACAGATGGATCGAATAGATAAACATATGTTACATGAATAATGATTTCAAAAACCAGGAGCTGAATATAAATTTAATTTAATGTCTTTAGAAAGAATACTAAAACATTTGCTTACAATACATTTTATTACAGCATTTCTCATATCCGGTTCTTCAGAACCATAATATTTGAACAACAATTTCAAAATGGATCACAAAAGAAAAGTAGACAAGTTAATAAAAATGGGAAATTTTATTTAATTTCATGTACATAATATTACTTCACTGTATATACACAAAATATAGTCAATAATCAAACCACAATAAGAAATGGGAAACAAGACTAAGATCTTTCAACTGTAACAAGCGGTCTTCGTCAGAGTCTAAAACCCAACTGACTCAAACCCAGAGTCAAAAACCCAAACCGTCAGTTGGGTTTTTGACTCTGATGAAGACCGCTTGTTACGGTTGAAAGATCGTAGTCTTGTTTTCCCATTTCTTATTGTGGTTTGATTATTGATTGTTATTTCACGTGTTCATGTAAAATCTTTTTATACAAAATATAGTATAAATTGATTCAGTTATTATCAGTCTTAGTTATTAATGCTGTGAAAATATTTATGTATGATAGATATATTGTATTTCAGGGTTTATTTGTATGTGTGAATGAAAACTTTTTGATGTAGTATTATAGGCAGAAATATTAGTATTACAGACAGAAGTATACAATTTAGCATGCAATAAATATAATTTTCCCTTCAAACAATTATACAAAATATATTTCAGTGAAAATCATATAATAAAGATGTATATAATTTTTTTTTGCAGGGGTTTGAAAATGTATTTAATTTTAAGGGTTGCCGGAGATTTATTTAAAAATTATCACAAATATTAAAATAGTAGATATATTGAAAATTATGAATTCAATTTAAAAAATGTTAATTTGATTATTACATTTTTAATGACCAGAATTATTGGAAAAAGAAGTTGTTACTCTTTTGACAAAATGTACAATAAAGTACATTTTGTATGGCTTATTATTGCCCCAAGGTTATAGTTTTGTTTCCTCAATTGAAGCTATTTTTCTTTTCTGAAGTACTGATTATATAGTATACTGGCTTCTATAACTTTCGATCAAACAGTGTGACCTGTATCTGGTATAAATAATTTTAGATGCATAATATAGATCAAGTCATTTGATCTATATTACGCATCTTATAATGTAGATCGTAGGGATGCATTTGAATAAAAAAAAATGTTACCAACAGATTCAGTTTTGTTAAAAAAGTGGCCCAGCTGTTATTTTTTTTGTGTGCACATTTTTCTTGTAGTAAAATAAACACTAATTTCACCTATTATTAAAATTATTTGTTTAGATCGAAAAGGGTGTGAGACTGCATCAAAAATAATTAAACGAATAATATATAGTACCAAGGTAAGCCAATGGCTTATTTGCTCGCCTCTGGACTGTTGGATCCTCTGTTAGGTACCCATTGTGGTACTTGAATAATTCACACCGGCATATGAAAGAAGCAAGCACGCAAGGCTTAATGTGTCCCTAGGAGAGGACATTAAGCCCCTGCTCCATATACACTTGAGTTAGGCAAAATTGAGATTTTTCAATATATATGTTCATTGTCTAGTATCACATGAGTGATAAAAA
The DNA here is from genome assembly GCA_026182355.1 of Hermatobates lingyangjiaoensis. Classification (NCBI taxonomy): domain Eukaryota; kingdom Metazoa; phylum Arthropoda; class Insecta; order Hemiptera; family Hermatobatidae; genus Hermatobates; species Hermatobates lingyangjiaoensis. Next base: position 1,819,745 of record JAPFBL010000882.1, read on the forward strand.
AGCTCGAAACCAGCGAGCTTTGTTATTAAATTTTGGAAAAGTTACAAGGAATCAGTTGATAAAATAATAAAGGGTGATAAATCAGATCTCAGATGCCACATTTTGTCGAATCTATCGCAATTTCAAGTAATAGTCAGACAACACTATCAGCTTACAACAAATATGAGATGTTAATATGTTGATATCAAAAGAACTTACAGGATTTTCTTTCATATTATCATGAAATTTGTACCAATTGTGTAATGAATAAGCGTTCTTTATGAAAATCTTTGTTTATCCAAATAATGTCATTTCTGAGGAAATGACACATCTGTATAAGTAAATGTCTTTAGTTTCTTTTCTTATCATCTTGTCGGGTTGCAAAATAGTGTCCTTTTAAAAAACGCTTTCTCTTTTTAAGAACTCCAAGAACCTTGAAAGATTATTCTTATCTATCATCCTTTCTATTTAAAATTATTTCAAATTTTATTAAAGGTTACAATAATATGAAAACAGTTGTGACACTTGAGTTAGGCAAAATTGAGGATTTTCAATATATATGTTCATTGTCTAGTATCATATGTATGATAAAAAAGCTCAAAACCCAGCAAGCTTTGAAAACGATCAGCGATCAGGAAAACAGTATGATTATTTTTTCTTAGTTAATATAAAACAGTTACTAATTTTTCCTTTTTGGAAAGTTTATATATATATATATACATATATATACCAAATAATCACAATTAACACGTGATGAAAACTAATGAAAGTATAAGCCACAAGGAAAAAGTAAAAAACACAGAAAATATCATGCTCCGATGATATAAATTTGAAAGACCTCAGAGCATATTTTTTGTGTTTTTTACAATTTCCTTGTGGCTTATACTTATATATATATATATATATATATATATATATATAATATATATATATATATATATATATATTGTTTAGACTGAATTGCCTTAATCAAATATACCTTTCTTTAAGCAGTTTTTCGAATTTTCTTGATAATTTCAAATCATCTTGATTTAGTTGGTGAATTATTTGAGCAAAACTATGGTTGGCCATAGTTTTATCCCTATTTATACTAATATATATATATAATATATATATATATATATATATATATATAATATAAAGTGTTGATAAAAGTATAGACCATGGAATAGAAACAAAACTAAAGTTTATCGGGACTCGGTCAGTTCTTCAGGTTCAAATTATACTCTCATTACCAACGTTTCGGTTTTTATTTAAAACCTTTTTTCATAGGCAGAAGTATGAATTTTGAATTCAAAGGCAAAAGTATAAATTTTGAATTCATAGGCAGAAGTATAAATTTGAATTCATAGGCAGAAGTATAAATTTTGAATTCATAGGCACAAGTATAAACTTTAAATTCATAGGCAGAAGTATAAATTTTGAATTCATAGGCAGAAGTATAAATTTTGAATTCATAGACAGAATTATACATTTTTGAACAGTTCAGTGTCACGAGTTCATTCAAATTACAGTTGTTGAAACCACAGGCTATTTTTCTTTGTAAAATAATTTGTAATGTAATACTTAGTTTTTCTGTTTCAAAATTTATACTTCTGCCTATGAAAAAAGTTTTAAATAAAAACCGAAACGTTGGCTTGAGAGTTTAATTTGAACCTGAAGAACTAACCGAGTCCCGATAAACTTTAGTTTTGTATAAATATATATATATACTTAAAATAAACTCTGATATATAGAAAGAAACGTAAAAATAGAACTTACTTTTCAATATTTCGACCGTTCTTCTCCTGAGGACGACCGCCTCAGGAAATATTGAAAAGTAAGTCCTGTTGTTACGTTTCTTTGAAGTGCCGCAGTTTATTTAAGTGTAATCAGTCCTTCTGGATTGCATTTCGTTTATCACATGTATATATATATCTTTGAATCGTTGTTGTACCTAACAACATTGTTGTAAAAATTGTTCGTGTTGCTCTAGTCGTTGAGTATGACTCATTTGTAATTTTGAACCAATGTTAGTAATAATAAAGGTACTAGTAATCGAAATCTGTTCTGAGACTCCTTTAGACTTACTGTTCGACATTCCTTAATTTCATTTCTAAATTACTGAAAAATAAATAAGTTTATAAATTTCTACATATATATATTTTCTCTCTTTTAACATTCAAATTATTTAAAGCAAATAAACAATTTAATAATCGAGGACTTCAACAAAAAGTATTAAACTACTATGTGGAAAAATGATAATTTCTTAGAAACTGAGTGAGGTTTATTTGATATTGTTTACTACCATTTGAATTTTGTTTATGTGGATTGTTTTACTTTGTTGATAAAATTTAAAAATCGCGAAATATTTTCTTTAAAATCAACCGGTTAAGTTATATGATATTACCTTTATATTCATCACATTTGTGTTCCTTGAATAACTCCTGGACTTATTTTTATTGCTATTTTAAAAATTATTTTAGCATTTAATAAATATTTAAAGCATTGCTTATTTATCTGGGTTTTTATATAATATATCGAAGCAAAACTAAAAAAACTCTGAGTATATATATATCAATGATCAAACCACAATAAGAAATGGGAAAACAAGACTAAGATCTTTCAACCGTAACAAGCGGTCTTCGTCAGAGTCAAAAACCCAACTGATATATATATATATATATATATATATATATATATATATAAACTAGAATTTAAAAAAGAACACATAGAAAGGAAACCACTGAACTCACTACTATATTTCGATGTCCTCGTCTTCAGGAAAAGAAGTGAATCGCTCCAAAGGCTGATAACGACTCATATATATATATATATATATATATATATAATATCAACGGAACTCTATATATAACTTGACAGAAATATGCACTAAGTTTGTTATAACCAAGAGTGCTGTAGGATTAGTGTAGAAGATTCTTCGTTTCCCTAATGGATACATGATGCATTTAGAATTGCTGTATTTAACACTATGTATATTTTTTTAATAATATGTAATTGTTGGAAGTTCCAAAAAAAAATTAATAACAAAGAATCGTTTATGAAATAAGGATGACGTGAAGACAATGGTTGTGAAGTGAATGTGGAATTCCGAACCAAGTAATGACCAGTTTGCACGGCCCAATTGAGAATCCGGGTGACGTCACAGCCTGGGGAATCTCTAGTCATTATCCGAAGGCTTTTAAATACGCTTAATACATGATGACGCGTTTTCTTAATAACTACTGAAAAACAGATTACTGTTATGAAGAGTCCATTTTCAAAGATAACTTGATTTGGTTTTTTTTTTCTTTGCAAGTATAATTACTGAAATCTCAAGGTCTTATCTGGGGAACGCTTGAAGTAATGGAGAAAATATGTAGTAGGTGGACACAAGTAAGTAAGTACTAAATTATTTTAACACGTTTAATCATTCATGACATTATGATAAATTAGTGATATTGTTTTAATGTAATAAAGTTGTCTCCTCCGAAATAATGTTTACTATTTACCAACTCGCAGAAGATAGATCCGACAATCATACATATATATTCTAAAATTATATAAATAGAAAAGTATATCTTCAATAATATATATATATTATAAAAAGATTTCACATAAACACGTGATATAACAATCAATGATTAAACCACAATATAAAAAGGGAAAACAAGACTTAAGATCTTTTAACCGTAACAAGCGGTCTTAGTCAGGGTCAAAAACCTAACTGAGTTGGATTTGACTTTGACAGTTGGGTTTTTGACTCTGACGAAGACCGCTTGTTATGGTTGAAAGATCATAGTCTTGTTTTCCCATATCATATATGTGGTTTGATCATTGCAGTATATAATATATGCAATATGAGAGCCAATCCCTGTTACGTATTACTTTGGGCACTTCTTATTGGTTGTGGGTGTTTATTCGTTGAACACGTTCTCCTAAGGAAAACTCAGTATAGGTTTTTGACCCTTGACTAAGAGACGTTGATCTACGGTTAAAGATCTTAAGATCTTGTTTTCCTTTTTATATGTGTTAATCATGATTGTAAATCACGTGTTTCTCCTAGAGAAACGTGCTCAAGCGTTAGAAGTGCCAAAGTAAATAACATGCCTACTTTCAATATAAATATATATATATATATATATACTTGTGTCTGTTTCCGTATATATTATCATCAAAAAAAACGATACACTAGAGACAACAAACGTTTCAGAATAAATTATAGGTACACAGTAAATAGTAAACAACTTACAGTCTCTAATTTTCGGTTTAACTGTCATCAGGAGAGAAGAGATGGGGACACCAAGCTATATAACTACAAATAAATAAGCTAAATTTTTTATTACCTACATACTAAACTAATAAACACCAAGATCATGCATGCAGTTATTTGGTGGTATGCATTTACTCAGAGTGACGATAAACACCAAGTGTTTGAAAGGCGTCGTTTGATTAAATCCCTTTTTTTTGTGAGTATATGAAGACTCGGTGTGTCTTTTCCTCCCTAATCATATTTAACACCATTTTTTTTTTCTTCGTAGGATGTGGAAAAATCTGTTCATCAGATCCCTTAGTAAGACGTCTTGCTCAGGGTATGTGGGGTTGGGGGTCCCGACCCACTAAAAAACCACATCCTATTTCCTGGCAATACCCGACACGGAAACCGTTTGCACATTACTTCGTGCCGGTGCCTCAGTCATCCTGAATAGGATTCACCTTCTTGTCCCCATTCGTTCAATCATTGCCCTTGCCTCACACCACTTTCGTTCTTCTTATGATGGAGAACCGCCTCTACAAAGTTTAACACCAATTACACGTAATACTAATGATAATAATAACTAAATCAAATAAAATTCAGTCCATTACAATAAAGAAACCTGTAACATAATGATAAGCAACTATACTGAATGTTTAATTATTTTTTTAATTCTTTCACAAAATCCATACTGATATACATACATATCATTTCACTTTACATATCAGTTGCTCTTGAAGATGAAGTGCAGCCCAAACTATATAATCAAAGTTTAATAATTTAGCATATTATAATCTCTTTTGTACTAACAATATGAATGTGTTTAGTTCATTTATTCTGTCTCTAGTAAAGAAAACAATATTAGTATTATTATTGTTATTATCACTAAATGAATAACAACATTTTTTCTTATGTTATATTTCATTTTTTTCTTAATGTTGGGAATGAATATAAAAATCAATTAATTGAAGTCAAATTGCCTATGTGAAATTACCAGTTGTCAAACTGTTGGAGAGAAATATCCTTGAGAAATTCCTGGTTAACTTACTATAGTAAAATAACCAGAAGTGATATTGCCGGCTACCTTCAAGAGGGACGATTTCTAATATCTCTGAGGTTGGTATACCTGGTTGAGTTTGAATTAACCGCCTCTTTCATGAGGAGAATAATTGTACCACCAAAGTAAATGATAAAGACCAAATACTTCAGTGTACTAAATTTGGTATCATTTCTTAAGTAAGAAGGAACTGTTGAGTTAGTGTAATTCAGAAATTTATATTAAACAATAAACTTAGCACTTACAGGATTCACAAAATACCATATTTATGAACAAGATATAGTGTTAAAAATTGTAATATACATAAAATATGGACTGATTTTGAATTTTGCTTCCTGTTTTGGTATTATTGCGCGTACCCTGCTTCTTCAGCAATATCGCGAGTAATAACAGAACAGATTGATTCCTTTTAACGTGAAAGCTCTTTCGCCGCATCTCGAGGTCACCAAGCCCTAGCCGAGATAGAGGCAATGTCAGGCTCCGAGATACACCCGCAAGGAGGTGGACCACGCGGAGGCGAGCTTCCATGACCCTATATCACTTACAAAAAAAAAAAAAAAAAAAAAAAACGATTCTCCTACATAGTATTAAACTAAAATAAGAACGCCTGATAGTAGCACTTGCAGTCATCACAGGTCAGGTGGCGCTATTCCTGGTGTCTTCCGTAGTCTTCTTATTGCATAAATGTATTTAAAAAAACTCATTACGTCGTGACGATAGGGCACTACGGTATGTGTCAGCCACGAACTTTCCTCTCGATACTTCATAAGCAAACTTCAGAATTTTACTTCCTATTCTGAATACTTGTGAAATTCATACGGTGTAAATACAACTCAATATCCTATCAATACCCTATGGCTATATAATGCTCCAAATTACTCTGTCATTAAAAATAACCTTTCCATGTAATGCTAACATTTAACCTAAAATAAATCTAACAAAACTACAATATTCTCATGTTCAACCTTACCCAACATGTAAAATTTCATCAAAATTGACAAATTCGTTTGGAAAATACTAATAAACAAGCAAGCATATTATAATATGCTTTTTATTTATTTATTTATTTTAATATTGATTAAAAATAAATTTACGTAAATTTAAGCCACAGTAAAGTTAACTTGCTTTATATACAATGGTACCTCTTTATATGATTGCCATCTTACGAAAGGTCTTTCTGGAAAAGAGTACCTCTTCTTACAAACTTTGTTTTATCATACGAAAGGTCAAATTATCAAAGTGTGGACTCGTTTTCTCAGCTGTCAGACGTAAACATACGTCTATAAGATATGTTCTTTTTTCTTGGCATTTTCCTTAGATCTCGGGATTTTTTTTCTACCACTGATAGCTTCGTTTTATCTTGTTTGAGAATGACTCTCTCTAATTGTTATCTCATTAGCCAACCCCTACCCTCCAGGATGTATCCTGATATTCCCTCGGACAAAAAAGAACTTATCTTTTCCTCTCAACTATTTCTCACTGGCTAGGAGACACAGTTATCTGTGTTTTCGAAAGCATCTCATTCACACCTAATCACTTGCCACTTCTGTTAAAAGCATTGACGAACGAAAGTATTTTTTATGCTTATTCCAGTTTACATTTTAAAAAGTTAAAAAAAGATAAAAGTTATAAAAATTTAAACATATAAGTTTCTTTTCAATTGATAATTTTAATTAAAATTTAAAGTAAGTTGTGCGCGTCTGTTCCTACAGTACTTGCATTTATATTTTGCAGTTAGGAAACATTTGTCTCCTTCACTCCCCTGCCACTATATCCTCCTATTCACCAACCCAGTCGACCAAATCCAAACGAAAATCACTTTACATATTATTACGTATACTATTAATACGATTATATAATTTGATAATTTGTCTCTATGCTTATTACAATTGTAATAGATATAACAATTGTTATATAGGTTATTACATATTCCGATTATTTTAATTTATCAAGACTGTTTTGGGGTAGGTGTCAGGTTTCATCTTACGTGACCGCTACCGTAACAAATTAATTTCGTTTGAATATGTATGACTGCATTAGGCTTTAATATTATGTTTTTCTGAGTCATTTTTGTTTATGAGTCATTATTTTTATGAGGCCAAGGCTGGAAGCTGTCTCCCATTTCACCAGAATTACAAGCATCAATCTAACATCACTAAGCCTTCGTAAGGTACAATACGTTGTTTCAGATCAAGAACGCCCAATATTGTACTACTCGACTCTCTTTAAGTACTAATGGTGACTGTAAACTACTGTTCGCATTTGTAATATTTTTTTAATGAAATATTTAAAACTATGATTGGTAAAAGCTAATAATTATATACTCGTAATTACATTGATACCTCATAGTAGGAGTGCCGCATTGCACGAGAAATTTGCTCTACGAACAGCCATTTATATGAATTTTTATCTCGTACGACGAGTAAAAATCAATAGTACGATCGACCGTCTTCCTCATACTTAGATGGTCTCCATTTTAAATTTAGTAGAATAATAAAACATGATTATTTCTACCTGCATTTTTATTAATCATATTACATGGGCAGTATTATTTTTTTCTAATTCAACCTTTTCTGTTTAAAAAATTAACTTAAAAACATTCATTGGGGATAGAACAGATTATTTATTTTCATATTAATTTCAATACGAAAATTTGTTTCGTAATACAAGTAAATAACAATACGAGCTCGTTCTAGGAACGAATCTAACTCGCACAGCGATGTTCTACTGTATTATACAATACTAGCTGACCCGGCGAACTTCGCCAACAATCAGTGGATGTCTTGTTTGCTTGAGCTAAGCTGTTTGGTGTTTAATTATTAATACAATAGCTAACACAATAGGAAACGTCCTGCCTTACCTGTAATATATTCAATTCGAACAGGAATAAAGTCTAAGTGGGAAAATCTGGAGTGGCCTAAACTCAACTTTACTATAAATAAACATATCAAGTTAACGACCAATATATATTTTGTTTGTTAGTCAGACACTTGTTTGACAACTATGCATTGTACTATGGAATGCATCAGAAAATATATGTTTGATTGGGATTAATTTTGTAGATTTAACAATTTTATCCTTTTAACATATCGTCTTTATTCATTAAAATATTTAACATTTTTGTATATATGCCTCTAAACACTAAACAACAATTATATTTCACTTATAATTTCTAACTCAATTCAAACACTCATAGTAACACAGACTCCACATATACAACACAATCTTGAAGCTTTCATGGGCTTCATATATCTTAGAACTATGACATATTCTTAGTTCTTATATCATAGAACTTTGGGGTTCTGCCAAACTATAAAATATTCGCCCTGTAGAAGCTATTTAAGTAAAAAAACTTAGAAAACTCTCACATCTCCCGTTTTACGTTCCAAATATAATCATTCATCGAGATCTTAAACTCCTCTTCGTTGACGACTATCCAAAAGATTACTACAAACTATTCCACAGTAAACTCTCAACTCATCCAAACCCAATTGCTCAAAATCTTTCCTTACTAGTAATCCTGTTTTGGATTTGTAGTCATGTTTCTCGGACTTTCGGATCAATCCATGAACAAAACATGTAACAGATCGATGCTTTTTTACGTGAGACCCTTTAGCCACATGAGAAGGCACACCACAGTCCTCTTTGAGGATGCGACCGAGCCCGCTCATGTGCCCAAGGTGGACCTCACGGAGGCGGTCGCTGAAAGCCCCCAAACACGACTAAAACGGCAGTGTCCACGTGACTGTCTATCTTCATAAATATTAAATATAGTTATTAAGTGCCACCAATAGGTGTCCACCCGAATTCCACTACAAAATCAAAAAGCAAAAGGACAAACCCTGAAACAAAATTACTTCTACATGAAACTGTAGTCTAAATAACCAAAACTATAAAAAAAAAACTCAGTGTCAACAATGTAAATAAATGAAAACAAATCCGACCAGTAGGGAAGGTTATTCATTATTCCAAAACAAAATTTCAGTTTTCATAGTATATTGCCCAATGCAACAAAGGAAAGTTTATGATTTTTTTTAATAAATTGTTAATCTTAGGTTCAACTTTTTAACAAAATTTTATTGTTATAGTTTTAAAGATAAAAGTGATGTTTTGATTTGTATAAAAGCATTATAACCCCATTTCTTATTAATGTAATTTATAAAAAAAAATTACTGAGCTCATTCACACATGTGATATTTTTAGGAATAAAAACTAAAGGTATGTAAATAGACTATTTAACTTCTGGTCCATTAAATGCTAATTAGAGAATATAATGATTTAATTAGAGACATAATTAGATAATATTATGTCTAATTATGATGACTTTGATTTGTAGCTGTCATTCAATTACAGCAATTAGATATGCCTAATTATCAATATTATGACAAAGCGTGACACACGTAGTTACTAGCGTATTAATATATAGATAAACTAAAACTTATTTCGACTTTACACTGGTGAACAAGAAACAAAATTACTTGGGTGGCCATAATTTTTATTTTAAAATATTACTATATCTGTATTGTCATTTCTCCAGTATTAAGTCTCTGTGCTGAATTTCAAGTGAGTCGCAATTTTTTATAATTTAATAATCAAATGAAAACTAATATAATCGAATATATATCAACTTTAGTAGCATATAAAATGTTACTCATGAATTTATAGTATAATAAAAATTGCATGCCTATTTTGTTCCACATTTGATAAATTGGAGAGTGGCTCTACGAGTTTATATTTTCTACAAACATAAGAACATTGCTATAAATACAGGAAGGTACCATTTCCGGAGGTAATTTTTAATTTTTGTAATCATTTATTATTTCAACATAATTATCTAATACTATTTTTAGTTAATTTGAATCGTGTAAAATCGTTATTAACTTAAAGGAAGGAAGTTTTTTTTACTAATGACGAAATGAATTGCTGGATAGATAGATAACCTTATTTGAGCAAAGAATCTAACAGATTGGATGGTTATTTAATTTACTTACATTTGTTTATTACAGCATCAAGAAAATTATCAAAAAAGGGGATTATTAAAGATGTAATGAAACAATGATAACAAATTCATGGTATTATTAATGTTTATTATGGCAAAGATGGTATCCTAAGGTAAGTGGAACGTTCACCTTGAATTATCTTCCCCCTGGTGAATAGTTAGTCATATTGATTAATCTCTGATGATTACCATTCCATGACCAAGTTGTTTGGCTGTTAAGGTCATCTGAAAACATCAGAATATATCTGTAAACAAAGTACGATTCCTTATCAATAACGGGTGCACACCTTCCTGCGAAGTGTACTAGGCTCTCGTTGAATAATGAGCAAATTATCATCTGATACATAGTATTGTTTAAGGGAAAATAACAAAACGTTTAATCATCAAGCAAATTCTTTCTTTAGAAAATAAAATGTAAAAAAACATAAATAATTTTATTATTTTTTACATAAAATATAGAAGTATGAAAGTGTTGTATTTAAATTTTGTCATCGAGATTTCAACGACAATACTTTTTAGTACACATAGATAGGTTTCGTAAATTGATCTGAATATTCGTGTACGTGTGTGTGTGTGTGTGTGTGTGTGTGTGTGTGTGTTTGTGTGCATGTGTATTATGTATGTGTGTGTGAGACAGACAAGGAGAGAGAAAGAGATATCAGAATATCCTAAAAACAAATGGAGTTTATAACTACAATTCCATATTTGAGTCCCTGTTAGCCCTGACAAAAAACATTAAGCTCGACACCAATAACACTTTTTTAAAATGAATATTTTATCTAAAAAAAAGTTGTTCTTTGCGAACAACTTGTTAGATATCTTATTCGCAATAACTTTGCGAATTGTTAGATATCTTTTGCCTTCTGACATTTTAGTTGACAATTAATATGCGTGGGTTATAGTTCACATAGAAATTATTCTTCAGGGTGAAAGTTTTAGAAAAATATTCTGGAATAGGAATAAATTAACTACTGAAGGGCCCCAATGAAATTGATACAGACATTAAATAAAAGAAAGGAAAATCTAGATAACAAAACTTCTATTCAACCAAATCATTTTATTTTTGATGTAGCTAATCTATAGAAATCAAAATGTCTGTTTTATTTTAGTAAAAAAATAAGTTGGTAAAAAGTAGATATGACACCAATTTTCCAACCACCCTCTGGTTGAGAAATTGAAATTGAAAAATCGTGTTTTAATAAGTTTCACTATTTTTACAAACAAATATAATTTTTTAAGTAATAATTTATTTTTGCGCTCCTTATTAGAATGCAATTACATATGGTTTGAAAATTATATCAAATTTTTGGTACATTGTTTCCTTCAAGAAGTTAATATAACATAAATTACAACAATATAACAGCGTTTCAGTTTCGTTTTTTTTTAAGAATTATAATTTTTATAAGGAGAATCAAAAGAATTGAATATCTGCTTATGAAAAAAGACTTTGTTAGCGCTAATAAGCTTCTTTAGATGATCTGAAAGAATGTGATGACGATAAATGAATGGGCATTGGTCAAAATGAAATAAATTCTTATGATACAGTTACTGTGATGTAGAAAACTCTAAACCGAGTGTAACAATTTTTAGGATGAATGAAATTTAACTTTTAAAAGTTTACATGAACAGTTGAACCAAAATAGAGGATTTATAGATATTTATAGTGGTGCATTAGAATAGATAAGAGAATATTGGCACTTGGACGTGTTAATATCATTTTGCCCATCTCAGAATCGTATATTGAGCTTAAAATAGCTTTGTGTATAACATATAATATATAATAAATAACTTTGTATATATAACAAATAACAGGACTGTTATTTGTTAATACGACTTCATTTCCTAAAATATGTCTTTGGATCAGAGATGTAACCTAAATTACGTTCGCAGAAATCGCTGTGTTGTTTTTATCAAATTTCATTTTTGAGGGCACTTTCGAGTAATTGAGAATCAAGTAGAGAGTAACTTAATGAGTTTCTGTTTTAGCATAACTTGCTATATCAACGTTGTACTGACAACTTTCACATGACCCTGTATCTTAGTAGCTTTGCGATATCTCAAAGCACATGATTCCACCAAGACTGCTCTTTTTTTTCCAATTTCCAATCCTCGAAGGTTTATAAATAATTGTTATGGGATGTAAATTAATACGTTTTACTAAGATAACATAATTTATATTTCAACCTTTGGTTGATCAAAAATGTACATTCATTGCAACTATTAGCATTTAATTAAAGCAGAATTGTCTTAAATATGCATTATGTTAAGTTCTGTGCTTTATTTTCTTTTAGAAAAATAGCATACAACATAATTGCAAGTGCAAAAATGGTGAACTAAGGCATATTTACTTGTACTTAGTTTGAACTCTTCGAAAAAAAAAAAGATAATATGCTACTCAAAGTCCCCCCCCCCCTCATGCTTTGCACAGGTGGACTAAAGGTAATATTGTGTTGAAATGTACCATAAGACCTCTGATATTAACTCACCTTTCAGACAGGGATTGAGAACAAATTAACTCAAAATTTTAATCACTATCAGTATTTAGAGGGATTAAATGAAGGAACAAAAGATTATTTCAAACAAAAGTCATTTTAACCAAATTTCTTCTGAACATGTCTTTCCAGATTTTTCAAAAGTTTTTTATTTGCAAAATTTTTATTTTTTATTTTTTTTTATGACTGATGCCAATTCCTGAAAGGAATATTGCATCTCCCATTGATTCTACATTGGAAGTCCTAAATTTTTCCTATTTTTGTATTTAGTGTAGGGATTTTTAACGAGTACCTGACATCGTACAGGATTGGGACCGACGGTTTAACACATCCTCTCCGAGGGACGACGTGATAAGATTTATTTACCTTTCACGTGAACAAATCGAGGGCCAGAATGGGTATTGAACCCCGGGGCTTCCAGTTCAGATGAGAGCACGTTGCCTCTCAGCTAACCTGGCTTCCTTTTTCATAGATTACTAGAACCCTAACCAGTTCTAGGGCAGATAACAGTTCTATTACCTTGATAAAATGATCCTCTGACGTTTGCTTTTCTATATGATACTGCAGTTATGTAAACAAATTAACTGAACCACAGATTCCAAAGTTGACATCAAGCACACATGATCCGTTCATCAAACGTAAAACCATCCCCACATCCTACTTAACAGAGGTTAAATTTATTTTAAATAAATTTTCTCAATTCATTTATAAAAGGGGACCCTTTATTAACGCAAATTCAGGTTTTACAAACTTTTTTTGGCTTTTTACTTTATTATTTAGCTATAAACGTTTACGTGTCATAAAAATATTGATTCTAGTGGTTAAAGATTTAATTCTAGAGCAAACATATAATCATGAATTCAACAAATGATAAATTTAGAATATAGATGTAATATTAAATGTGATACGCCATTCTTTAAAATTGAATTTGTAGTTGCACGAAATATTTTTGTTAATTTGATTAGTATAGGTTTATTAAATGTGTTAGTAAACTGTATTTTTCAGAAAAATTAAAATGATTTCGGGCTTCTTGTTGTTAATGATTTTTGGTGTATATACTCTCTAGAACGTGTTAACATTTAGAGAAAAATGAAAGGTCATAGCAGTTATTTGCAAATACGTATTTAGTTTGCATGCAGCGTCTAGTAGGTGGTGTTACAGCTTTGCAATGTCACGCAAACCAAACTTGAATTCCATTCCAGTGTCATTATAAAACATGTGAATGGTTTATTTCTACTTATCTAATGCAGTAAACACTTATGCAATGCTTTCTGTAAAGCGATTAAAGGTTGATGACTACTTAGTTTGATTATTAAGTATAACTGTAATATCTTGAACAAATTGACGTTACTATGAATCCAGTAATGTAAGGTCAATAACGTAAAAATGAAAAGAAAGTTTAAGGAAAAAAAAGAAAACAAAGTGTTATCAAATAAAAGATAATAGCAAAAAATAAAAGATGAAAAATGGAAGTTACGTGGGAAAAATGTGGTGGAAGGCAATACACAACTTTCTTTACCTCATGTAAATATAAATTTTCGTAAATTAAGTGGAATAAAAGGAAATGAGTGCATTCCTATATGATTACAACTAAAAAAAAATCTGGAGTGGCCTACACTCTACTTTACTATAAGTAACTTAATGTCAAATTTCTTGAGTATATAAAACATAACGTCTCATTTAACCATAACATAAATATCTAAATGGGATATAATTATTAGTATTTCATTCGTGAGGTAGTACAGATAGTGATTGAAGGACATATCAATTTATAAGCTTATTTTTGTATATCACAAATAATTTATTATTTGCAAATAATTTCATTAGTATAACTACAGCAGTAATAACATTTTTGAAAAACCAAAGTGAACATTTCTTGAAACAAAATATTATCCTACAAGAGAACATGGCTATTGTTCAAATAGCCAGTAGATTTCTTACATCGTTTACTTGACATCCTTCTACATTGAATATTAAAGTAAAATTTTCAAATTTAAAACAGGAAAATACTTTTTTTTTCTCTGAAAAACATCATAAACAGCGAAGAAAATGTTGTTTGAAGGTGATTTATGACTAAGATGTACGATAATTACATTTATTAATCTCTAAACGAAAGATTTCAATTTTGAATTATCATTTACATTTTTGGTTATTTATAGAATTATTATACTGGGAATTTTATAAGGCTTCTTAGTATTTAATAAGATCTTTTTTCTTCCCCTTTGTCAAATAACATATATACGAATTTTTTCTGAGTGAGTGCTATTATTTTCCTGCACAATATTATTCCTCTTACATCTCATATAAGTCAATAAACAATTTCATTATTCCTTTATAAATATCAATTTTATCTCAGTGGATTTGCTCAAAAAATTTCTCAGTCAATGTAAACAATGTAAAAAAATATAAAAAAATTCGACAAGTATAGCAGGTGATCTCTTAGTCTAGGATAAACAAACAGTTTTTATAGCGTTATTGCACTTTTCCGTAATTGAAACTTCATGAATTTTTTTTATAAATTTCTAATTTTTTGTTCCATTTTTGGTCAAAATTTCATTATTTTTTAATGAGCCGTTTCGCGTCAAAAAATCATTTTCTGAAAACAGAAATCGTACTGTAACGCCCCTTTAGCGAATGTAATTTTCAAAGAAAATATCTCAATTCATTCTCCACATAATGTTCTATTTTTAGACATAGTTTCATTGTGATCCGTCTAACAGTATGGCTTGTATCGCTCTCACAAGGTTTTAGATTGAATTATAAGTCAAAATTTTTACATTTTATTGAAAAAAAAATATTTCCTGTTGTTTTAAAATTCTGAATATATTTTTCCTTTGTTCCATTTGTAACCTCAAAGATAATGTCAAAATTTCAAGACTCTAGGGTTATCAGTTTAGGAGAAATAAATGTTTTAAAAAAAACGGTTTTTGGCAAAAAAAGTGACTTTCCCATCATGCATAATTCTTCCCAAACAATAGGGATCTTCGTCTTTATGGGGCCCATTTTTGTGTAAAATATCAACTTGATCCATCAAAGATTCTAGACCGTAGCGTGGTAACAAGCAATGCTAACACACTCACCCACCCACCCACCCACCCACACACACACAGACATCATCGTAGAAACCTCATAAAACGACTTCTGGGACCTCAAAACATGTAATTCCGTCAAAATCTCGAGATCGAATTTTTTCACGATCACTATACTTTACTTATAGTAAAGTAATATCTGTTGGAGTAGTAAAATTAATTAGTATTTTAGAAATTATAAAATCACTAAATGGATTTAAATAATCATGTATTAATAATACAACAAAAAACTTTCATTTTTTTCACAACAAGCACTGGTAGAAAGATAAGTGACGGGTTATGTACTTTACTATATTACTATAAACGAAATCGGACCCTTCGATTATTATCCTTTAGTTTAATAATTTTGGATCTCTTTTAACATTTTTGCATTTATCATCCATATTAGACTCTCATTTCTTAAATATCTGTATCAACTTAATACCTATTCAATGAAAGTATCTAAAATTTGGAAAATGAAGAGTAATTCCTACTCAAATTGCACCATATATATGATCAAACCACAATAAGAAATGAGAAAACAAGACTAAGATCTTTCAACCGTACCAAGCGGTCTTTGTCAGAGTCAAAAACCCAACTGAGGGTTTTTGTATTATATTGTATGAGGGTTTTAATGGGAAAACCCTTTCAGTTGGGTTTTTGACTCTGACGAAGACCGCTTGTTACGGTTGAAAGATCTTAGTCTTTTTTTCCCATTTCTTATTGTGGTTTGATCATTGATTGTTATTTCATGTGAAATCTTTTTTTTATATATATATATATATATATATATATAAACTTGATTCATAGAAATAACACACATAAAAGAGATTCCAGAAACGTACAAGTATAGATATGTGACCGAGTATCTAGTCAGAGAGACAGAGAAGTGAGTCTCCCCGAAGATAGCAGACAATCAGATGACGAAGCTCTTGAAAAATAGTAGTGAGTTTCTGTAATCTCTTTTATTTATTGTTCTTTCAGTGTATCTAGTTTATTTAGTTCGTAAATTGTAAACATCTTTTTTTTACAAAAGTGCTATATTAGTGCGAAACTTACTGCTCTATTTCAAGGTTAACAGTAAACTACATGTCCTATTTGATTATTATAATTCCTTCGGTTTTGAAATATCGTACTCTCAGTACACATGCACACACACACACACACACACACACACACACACACACACACACATAATATTTCATCTAGATGAAAATGAAAGACAAAGAGAGATTGCCCCAGTAATTGTTACGATCTAGTTCATGAAGGTATGAATAGTATTGCGGGAGACTGCTCCACTTTGTATGTGAACTGTATCATGAAGAGTATTCAATTTTAGAGAGTTGTGGATCTGTGTGGAATATCATCATAAATTTTATATATATATATATATATATTTCGAGTATAAAATGTTTAGTTTTTTTTTTAAGTTTCATTGGATAACTCTTTATGATATGTATGTATAATATATTTATATATATTATAATTTAATGTATATAAATTATATAATAATACATTTTTATATACATATGTATCAAGGAAATTGCCACAAAAATAGAAAAAGAAATGAGAATATTTTTAACGCACTTTTAAAAAATAAAGACGCTCTTAAAAGAACACTATTAGAATTAAATATTACCCTTTTCTTGATTTAAATCCATTTTTAAACAGTTTTATTATAGAAAAGAAATAAGACTAAGTTTAACTTTCTATAGTACTTAGTAACTACCACTTCACCACAGGAAGGATTATACGACAAATTGAAAAGAAATAAATCAATTGCCAAAGTATAAAGAAATACCCAAAAATAAACAAATAGGTGAATGAAAATATAAATAACAGAAACGACAAAATATATGAAAAAAATGGGGAAGAAGGGAGAAAACTAAAAATTATAACTAACAAAACAAAATTATAATTACAAAATACTTCAATATGCAGGTTGAGTTCTAGAGTTTCTTTATTTTACTTGTATGTGATTACCAGCAATAAGTACTCTCTGAAGTTGGTTTCATATGTATATATATATATATATCTATGATCAAACCACAATATGAAAATGGAAAAACAAGACTAAGATCTTTCACCCGTAACAAGCGGTCTTCGTCAGAGTCAAAAAACCAACTTGAACACTAGATGTAGAAAACATCTACATGTTAAGAAGAGTGAGAGAGAAGAGTGGTATTTTAAAAGGGTGAAAGCGCAGGAAAGGACTTACTCGTAAGTCCATTCCATCAATCAATTGCTTCGTGGTTTTTAATGAATTTATGATGTGATAATTATTATCGAAAGAATAGTTAAATTGGTTACCATTGATAATAATAGTTCAATGTTTTTATATGCTATTATGCATTTATGATCAACAAATGCAATGTTATATATATGTAAATTCACACAAGGGGTTCTTCAGGATTTTGGTCATAAAACATACAACTCCTGATTATAAGCCGACGTTTCGCCAAAAGTTGTTTGGCATTTTCAAGGCTTGACTTAAAAGAAACACCATTTACCGGTTCATGCTTATGTCTCTTATGTCAGACATAAGCATGGACCGGTAAATGGTGTTTCTTCTAAGTCAAGCCTTGAAAATGCCGAACAACTTTTGGCGAAACGTCGGCTTATAATCAGGAGTTGTATGTTTTATGACCAAAATCCTGAAGAACCCCTTGTGTGAATTTGAAATATCAGTGGTTTAGAAGCTATATATATATATATATATTTAGTTTGCTAATAACTTAATGCGACCTAAATGAAGTATGGAAGTAATTTTGGTAATCACTTAGTTGGTATGGCAATTCTAAGGGAGGTTTGTATACTCCTTACTAATACTCTACAATCAATATGACCTTCAGGCTCTTCATTAATAACGGACCGCTCTGTTACACAAATTAATGGAGCTTTTAATTACTTTACCTCCCGCCAGTAGGTGCTAGGTTGTCATTTTTTTAGCCTGTTATTTTATTCAGTTCAAAATAATACACCAGTAGTATCTCCCACATCAATTACAAACCGTTTAATTTCATCCATATTTAAATTGCATAGTAAATTTTTGTATTAAATAAAATCTGAGACATTTCGTGTAATGTATTTGTTCTTTGATTCATACAGTAATCAGAAAAAAAGAACCAAGAGCTCTGTGGAAAACGGAATTGACCTCCACTAGACCAGATGAGTACTCTGATACAGTTCCTACCTACTTCTGAATTTCTTCAATCATCCACATAATAGACAGCTACGAAATTAAATAAAACAACAGAATATATAGATGTTCATATATCAAAACGAAATATATCGAATTGTATAGGTTAGGGGCCTGGTTAGCTGAGTGGCAAGGTACTCGCCTCTGTACTGCTAGGTCCAGGGTTCAATATGCGTTCTTGCTCTCCATGTATTCACGTGGTAATTGAATTAATCTGAACACGTCATCCCTCGGAGAGGATGGACGTTAAGCCTGTTTTGGTATTATTTCGTTAGCCTTTTATACGTGAAAGCTCTTTCGCCGCATCTCGGGGACAATAAGCCTAGCCGAAGATAGAGGCAGACCAAGCCTCCGAGATACACCCGAGGTAGACCACGTGGAGGTGAGCTTCCACGACCACACATCACAGAAGGAAAAAAGGAGAAAGTAGAAATATAATGTAAAAACTTAAAACTCGAAATAATTTCTTATACTTAAAGAGAAAATAAATACTAATGCACTTCTGTTTATTAAAAATACAACAAATCACTACACAACACTATCTTTTTAACATTGAACAATGAAGTGGAGGTAAACCTGGTGTCTTCTTCATACGTCCAATAGCGTAGATGAACTTATAGAATTCATTTCTGGGTTTTTGGAAGGCGTTCCTGTATGAATAATCATGAATGGAAGGCTGATGATATGAATTCGCCAGTGGACGTCTCAAAGCGAAACCTTGCTCTAGGAGAGTAGTTACATTAATTGAACTGAGGCTAGCAATTATCAACCTAGGGACATCAAGTAAAAGTGCTTCAAATACTCTTCATGGTGGAATTGTAAACTAGAAGAGGCAGCAAACTTCGGCGTGATGTGAAACTGAAACATCAAACAAGTTTAAAACGTCCATCAAAACTTTCAGTGCTAAGGTTGATGGATTTTACATTTCAAGTAACAAATAATCTGTCTTATCAAATGTAGGTGTAAAAATAGTTAAGAAACAAAAATGTAATTATTCTTTGGTAATACTAAATTTAACAGTTTTGACAAGAATTATCTAACTTTAACAAGGATCTTTCGGTTAAACATCTTGGTTTTTCTTGTCCTTGAGATCACTGTCGTCAAGAATTGAAATATATTGTAAAATAGCTCAAGAAATTAAATTAACGCGTTTGTCTCAGAAATTGTGTAATCAGTTATTACTTAGTATCTGGTAATTTTGGAATAAAATACTACATAGTTATAAATGTTTGTAAAAACCATTTTTTTTTGCTTTTTCCCCAGCGTGTTTAGGTTTTATTTTTCTTCTATCAACATCTTGATAAATATTACTTCATCTCAATATACTGAGGAGTCGCTGAATTGTATGAAGGTCTTAGCTATGTCGCTATTCAAATTGGGCGGTAATTATTCGGTTTCCTTCGTGTTCTCTTAGAAGGCAAAGGAGCCACAAAGGTCAAAAAAACAACTTACTTGTTTTGGTCAAGGTAACAGAAGTGAGTAACAGAATTGAAATGTAACCCAGTAGAAGGTTATAGCTCTCATACTATTATTACTTGATCACGATTTTATACTTTTCCCTTTGTTTTTTATTACATATTTGTAATAATGTGCAAATACTGCACAATAACATAAAATATTTGTTTGTAAACTAAATATAGAAATTTTATTTAAAACAATTGTAATTCTCTTAATGTGTTCTCTTTAAATTTATTTTAATTTTGAAATACTTTTTTTCTTTATCGAGGCTTAGTGCAGCGTTACAAAAATTTTCAAAAGACACTGTAAGCCAATATTTCGTTTATATTTCTAGACATCTTTAGGGTTACAACAATACTGAATTAATTATCATTATATGACCAAAAAAAATTATGAAATTTATTAATTCATATAAATTTCATTAATTAATTTTATGAAATTTATTAATTATATATTGATATAAGCTCTAAAAATGTGTAGAAACACGGACAAAATGTTGACTTCAGGTGTTTTCCTGAAAAAGAAAAATAGTGTAAAATATATATCTCCAGATATGAAGACCGCTTTAATCTTAAAATATTAATCAAACATTTTATTTGATAAAAGAAGTATTAATGAGAACGGGGTTTTTTTTTGTTTGGCTTATACAGAAGTTGGAAAAAATGACGCAGTTGGAAGATTTTTTTTAATATCATTTCTGAATAAATTCATATCAAGGCATCAACTATTATATCAATTATTCTTGGGTCGATAGTTGCTGACAATCATTGAAATGTAATGTTTATTAAGTTGTTTTTTTGTTTCTAACGTCAACACTTATGACGAAACGTAAATTTCCCTACCGTAGAGACTGCGCTCATTGGTTTATTGTCACTGATTTAAGATATAAGTAAGCTACTTTACGTCGTGGATTTCACATCAAGAGCTCTTGATTTTTTCTTTCTCAATAGAGATTTTGATGAATATCTGACAATCGTGCTGATTCGTGACCGATGGTTTCACATTCTTTTTGAAGGACATCTGGGACAAGATTTCCTGTGACCCACATTAAAAGTATAACACTATGACTAAGTTTCCAGCTATATTCTTCAGTTCAAGGTTTATAACAGGGACATTAAATTTACAAGAAAATATTAAAAGTCTAAAAATTGTCTAAATTTTTTTTTTAAAAATTTAACTCTATTAATAGATTTTAAATCAAGAATCAATTTGGGATAATATATCACTCTACGATATTGATCTTAACAAGTATTTAAATTGGATATTCACTAGTATAACCTTTTAATTATCTGTTCATGCAATTTCTTTCCGAATAGTATGAATCATTCACATCCTTTTACAAGGATAATTATAGTGTTGAGTGACTGTTGAAATGTAGTTCCTAAATGTCACACTCTGATGAGGTGATCTACAGTTCACATTAAACCGTTTTGGTCTAAGCCCTTCTCAGTAAACCACAATTAGTATTTTTAGTTTTGTAACATTGTATATATATATATATATATATATATATATATATATATATATATGTATAAAGAATTCACATAACCACGTGAAATAACAATCAATGATCAAACCACAATAAGAAATGGTAAACAAGACTAAGATCTTTCAACCGTAACAAGCGGTCTTCGTCAGAAGATCTTCGTAAATCTGACGAAGACCGCTTGTTACGGTTGAAAAATCTTAGTCTTGTTTTCCCATTTCTTATTGTGGTTTGATCATATATATATATATATATATATATATATATATAATTAAAATAAGCAGTGACACATAAACAGAAACACAACAAAGACTCACTTTTCAATATTTCGACCGTAATGGCGGTCGTCCTCAGGAGAAGAAGTGAATTGACGGAGCGACGACAGTCAACTGAAGAACTCACAGGGTGAGGGCTAAAGCAGTGCTGCCGCAAAGGAGACAAATAAAAAAGGAACTAGGAAGTCGAGAGCAAAAATAAAAAAAAAAAAAAAATGTTTTTGAAAGGTAGAAAAAGGTTAAGAAAAGAAAAAATAAAGAAAATATATAGAACAATTAAAAATAAAAAAATATTAAAAAAAAAAAAAATAATAAATAAAAAAAAATAAAATAAAATAAATAAATAAATAAATAAAAAACTAACGATTTAAATTCAAGCCAGGTTTCGAGCGTGCCCCCAGGAGCCAAATGTGGGCTTCCTCAGAAGCTTTTAAAGTAACTTGT
This sequence comes from Hermatobates lingyangjiaoensis, assembly GCA_026182355.1. Lineage (NCBI taxonomy): Eukaryota > Metazoa > Arthropoda > Insecta > Hemiptera > Hermatobatidae > Hermatobates > Hermatobates lingyangjiaoensis. The sequence goes on from JAPFBL010000882.1 coordinate 1,842,436, forward strand.
CTGTTATCACTGGGGACTTGTTTAAGAACTTGGACTGTGAAAGAACTTGGACTTTTTCACAGTCCAAGTTCTTAAACAAGTCCCCAGTGATAACAGACAAGTTACTTTAAAAGCTTCTGAGGAAGCCCACATTTGGCTCCTGGGGGCACGCTCGAAACCTGGCTTGAATTTAAATCGTTAGTTTTTTATTTATTTATTTATTTATTTTATTTTATTTTTTTTTTTTATTTATTATTTTTTTTTTTTTAATATTTTTTTATTTTTAATTGTTCTATATATTTTCTTTATTTTTTCTTTTCTTTACCTTTTTCTACCTTTCAAAAACATTTTTTTTTTTTTATTTTTGCTCTCGACTTCCTAGTTCCTTTTTTATTTGTCTCCTTTGCGGCAGCACTGCTTTAGCCCTCACCCTGTGAGTTCTTCAGTTGACTGTCGTCGCTCCGTCAATTCACTTCTTCTCCTGAGGACGACCGCCATTACGGTCGAAATATTGAAAAGTGAGTCTTTGTTGTGTTTCTGTTTATGTGTCACTGCTTATTTTAATTGTTATTTGTCCTGCCGGACCGTTTTTCGTTTATCATGGTATATATATTATATATATATATATATAATATATAGTTCAATGTACATAAAGAAACATTCTTAATATTAACCCAGGAAAAAAGTTGTGTATAGTGTGTGTAATATATTTGTAATTATTTTTTTTATTTAGTGCAATATATATGTATGTATCACAGTAACTGCATGTTACCCTTCTGAAACAGACTACATAGCTGGTTTCTATACCCTGCATGCTGGCCGAAAGTCTACTATGACCTATTTACATATGGTATCCAAAAAAAATAATTTAAGTAGAAGTCATTTTTGTAAATAGAATTACATGACTTTCACCATATGCAATTTGGAATTATTTTTTAAACTTATCTTTGTAAAAAATATTTCAGGTAAATTGAAAATAACGGGATTAAATGTTTAAAAACAAAGACCTTCCTTTCCATCACTTCACAACAGTATTCAGAGATGTGCAGGATTAAATAAATTAATTTAATAGTTATACTAATACTTAGTAGGATAATTAAGCTTAAACAAAAATCAAATGAAATCATTAAATTTTGTAATATATCAACACTAAAATTCTTTCAGTTTTGTAGGTAATCAAACCCTGACATTCACTGAGTTTTTCAAGGTTAGTGTTTAGAAATCTCGGGGAAATCATTCTACTGTTTCTACTACTCTAATGTATAATGTGACCACAACCGGTTGTTGATTTGTTCCATTTGAATTATACTATTGATTAAATCAACAGTAGAATAAAAAAATCAACTCCTCAGCGTCACGAAATTTCAACTCTGTACAATTAAAGTGGTGTAACAGACAGCAATTACAGTATTGTATATCGTTAACCTAGCAACAAGCTTTAAAATTTGAAAAGCTAATATAAGATAATATAAGAAAATAAGGCATTTCATAACTGTTCTTATTAATATATATGTATATATTTGTATATATATTTTTTCTTGGTGCTCTCCTCTTCGACTCGTTCTGTAACGTTAATTTTTTTAATTTTTTTTCAGTTTTTGCCTATATGTGATTTCTAGTTTTTTTATTTTTTTCTCTTATTTTAATTTCAGTATTTTAACATGTATTTTAATTTTGTATTTATTTTATTACCCACTGCTTTAGTTTTCTTCTTTTTTGCTTCTATTTTTTTTAGTTTCGCGTTTTTAGTTAGTCCTCTTTCGTTAGTTAGTTACCTTTGCGCAAGGCACACGTGTTTGTCGCATTAGATGGTTTGCTCAGCCAGCTGCTGCTGGTCGCAGAAGTACTTCTATCAGATGACGACGTCAGTCAAAAGATTGTAGTGAGTCGTTTATGCCTTTCTTTATGTTTTTCTCTTTTTGTATTGAGTTATATATATATAAGTATAGTTATATGTAGATATCTTATTTCGTGATCTGTTCGACTCTGATGAAAACCACTTCTTTTAGTTGAAAGTGCTTATCACTTTTCTGATTTCATCTGTGGTTTAAACGTTGATGTATGTATATCTTATACTTGTCAATGTCTGGCAAAATGATCTGACTTACTTAATATAATCCAAATAAAGTGAAGAAACAAAAAAGTGTTTTTATTTTCGAATAGTGTATATAATGCCATTCTGTTTCTTTGGGTTTTAAAAATTAGGTCAATCAATTGGGATCCGTTATTGCCCACACACTTTTCAAAGCGTTCACGAAAGTTGTCTATAACTCGGTGGGTCATTTCATGTGGAATGACAATAATTCCTTGACGATTTGCATCTTTAAGTTTTTCAATATATTGAGGGCTATTACTGCAAACTATTGACTTGAGGTATCCCCAGAGAAAAAAATCAATGGTTTAAATCTGGTGAACGTGTGGGTCAATCGATGTCAAACACGCAATGAAATCAAATGGCCGGGGAACATCTCCCTCAAAATCCTTATCGCACGTCGAGAAATGTGGGCTGTTGCCTCATCCTGTTGAAACCAAACATTGTCCATATCGTGGAGCTTGTTCAAGTTTGGTCTGACAAAAGTCTCTGGCATCTCACAATATCGATCAGACTTCACAGTTCTTCCACAGCACACCGTATGTATGGTATAAAAATATCATTATATGTACTTTTTGAAAAAATATCAATTTTTTGTTTCTTTTCTTTATTTGCTTTTTATTAAACTTACAAATGTGTCATATCATTTTACCTGACCCTGTATATAGATTTCACATTGAACATGTAAAATAAAAGTTGGTTTAATTATATATAAATATATATATATATATGATGCAATATTTAATACCAAATTGATGATTTTTTTCAATTTTAAATTTTTGGAAGGTTTTCTTGAAGGTATTTCTTGATATTTCTTGAAGGTTGGATACATACATTTTAAAAAAATGAATGTCCGATTTTACATTTTTCAATTTTTTAGAAAATGTGAAATTGGAAATTAATTTTTTAAATGTATATATAATTAACTTCTGTTTCATTTTTCTTCAAAAAATATTCTAATATTAAATAATTCAAAACTTAAAAACTCTGTTAGGACAAAATATCAAAAGATTAGAATAAAAGAACACGTAGAAACAACACAAAACTCACTTCAATATTTTGACCTCGTCGTTATCAGGAGAAGGAGAAGAAGAAGAAGATGCTGTTTGCCAGTCAAGCATGAATAATCTTCTTCTTCTCATTCTCCTGATGATGACGAGGTTGAAATATTTAAGTGAGATGTGTGTTGTTTCTGCGTATTCTTCTATTCTAATCGTCTAATATTAAATATGTAATATTATCTCTCATTACAATAAAAACATAAAGGTGGTTGCAATAATCTTATTACAAAAGAAATGGACAAATAAAGAAAAGAAAACGGACATAAACTATAAAAGATATTTTTGTCTGGTATATGAGACAGGTAATCAAAAGTTGAAAGCGGAAGTGTGACTACTCCACTGGTCGACCTCAGCTGATTGGATAGCTTGACTCACAGCCTTGGACCGATTTTTATTATTCAAATCTTTTAAATTAGCAGGAATTTTAAAACATAAATTTATTCTTTTTAATGCCTGATGAAGATTCTGTTTATATAAAAATCAAAGATTTATTGATAATATAAAAATACTATCTACAATATTTAAACTTATACAAAATGGTGTCAATTTTTTTTTAAATATATATTTATCTGTAACTTTAGCTGTATATTAAAGAAACATATTACAGGAAAAATCATGATCAATCGGGTTTATGTCTCCAAAATAAAGCTGCCTAAAAAATTGTCTATACTTCAAATCACTAAAAAATTCGAGCTTTCAGTATTAACCTAATCAAGCTTGATTTCGAGAATGAAAATTTTCTTGCAAGATTTTAGAAGTGTAAAGGTGTTATTCCAACGAGATATTAAATATATTTCAAGAGCTGCAACTTTTCATTAGATTAGCAACTTGTTTTGTATAAATCTATTGACTTTAGTTATAAAATGGTTATTCCAAATTTTTCGAAAACATTTTTATCTGAGATAACTTTACTAATGGTAAAGTGAAGTGTTAATCATTCTATATTTAAACTTCAGTTTTTGAAATACAATTACAGATTTACATTCAATTTCTAATATTATTTCTGTACTTTTTATAAATTGATTAAAACTACTAAAATCATTGCAACCAAATAAATTAATAAATCATCAAGTACATCAGAATCTCTCCAAGCAATGGCAACGACCTCTAAGGTCACTCAACCTTCACCGTTAAGAAAAACAACTTTAATCTTTCTAATGCACTCTACATTCCTTATGCAAAGGAACTATCCATATCGAAAACCATACATATCTTGATAATAACTGAAAAACTGTTACAAATATCGATAATTAGAAGTCTACTATATAGATCCGATCTAATAACGAGTATTTTATTTAGAAAATTTGAAAAATATATAAATATAAAGCTTCGGTTATAAATGAGTATACTTTTAATAATGCTGTGTAGAGGAGGTAGTGCTGCCTATGTATATGGTACAGTATACAAATGCAAGGAAAAAGGGAAACCATTGAAATAAATGTCCTGAGGCCTTCCCCTTTATATCATCAGAACATTTACTTCTATTGTTTTCCTTTTTCTTTCTGGTTTTATACTTAATTGATTGCATCACGTGTTTATTGTGACTCTATGGCATATATATATAGTCTTTATTATAGAAGCCTCAAAAATTTTGAAGAGTTACTTTTACTCTTGATAAGGATGGTAGATGAAATATAAAATGATGTTTGTCAGATCAGCCCATGTTTTTACTGGGAGTAATTTATTATTTTATCCTCGTGAAAAGTTTTTTATTTAAATTTATATACATATATATTAACAAAATGTAATAATGTTTTACTATAGTTAAAAAAATTGGTGAACTAACCATTGGTTTAGAGTCGATTTTATTTCATATATTTATTGCAAATTCTTCTTTTATACATGTTTTCCAAGAAAAAGAGAAGAAAAAAATTAAATGAAAATACGTGATCCACACTCTGCAAAAATAATAAATAATATGAATTATCATATATAACTAACAACATAATCTTATTAAAATGAAATAACTGCTAATGTGTTTGTTGTAAATCCTAAAGATAATTATAATACATGAAATAATAAGCACAAAAAACATATAAATCAACATATTTTTGTTTTTCGTCATAAAAATGATTACTTCCTCCATTCCCCACTGTCTCGTATGATTATAACGTGTAGTGAGTGGCCTGTAAGAGTGTAGATTTTTTTAACTGAAATATGTCGAATTTAAAATAGTGATAAAACGTAGTATCTATCATTATGTTACAGTTTGTTTAACTACCACTGACTCAATCTTGTATGATTTATTAACATAATGATTACTGTTATGGGTAATTGTTGTTTATTAGTTTTGGTATGCATTACTTAATGTCAGCATAAAAAAATGATTTTTTATTTATGCATGTAATGAAATAATAAACATACATCCAAGATTAACTTCAATAACATTGTAGGACAGGTTTTTTCACCTCATTACCTCTGTTTGTTACCACTTGTCTTTTCATCTCTGTTAAATATTATCTCACAGTGACTCATAAAGATTTATTTTGAAGATTAAAATTTCATTTTTCTTGAATTTCAACTGTCAAATTTGCCAAAATATCATTTGTACTTGTTTTGTTATTTACAGAAATTTTACCATAATGAATTTTCTTCTGAAACAATTCGGTACATTTTCCTGACGAATTTTATTATTCTGGGTTAAACAGTGCAGCTTGTGATGACAAACTATAATATTGAAAATGTACTAGGAAATGTTTCAGTTCTAGGGTCATTGGTGGTCACTTGTTTCAAAAGGGCCCAGTTGTTTCCAGCTATCTTAAAGTTTTTCAAGCTATACTTAAGTTGTCATTGCAACTTTGTTTTTATCTTTTTACATTATAGTAATTTATTCTATATTATTTATTTATTTGGTTGCAACTTTGTATTTATCTTTTGATATTGTAGTGATTTCTTTTATTGTAAGGTTTCTTTAATTGCAACTTTGTTTTTATCTCTTGACATTGTAGTGATTTAGTTTATATTAGGGTTTTTTTTCGATTGCAACTTTGTATTTATCTTTTGACATTGTGGTGACTTCTTCGATTCTACAGTCTTGTCTATATTCGAAGATTTCCTCATATGAAATTAGGTCATGTAATTTACTTTCACAATATATTTGAAAAGCCAAATCAATAAAAATTCTTTATATAATTGAAAAAGAAACACTCACTACCTATTAACTTCCTTCATAGATCCAAAACGAATGAATGAATTCCGTTATGCTTCCAACTAAAATAGAGCGATTCGTTCTACTGCTGTTTATGCCAAATAAAAATTGTGCAAGACAGTCTAAAGAAAAAGTGTGTCAGACATTGAGTTTCCTTTATCCTTGAACAGTTCGCGGATCAATTTAGGTAAGCACAGTTCAATTTGAATAGAACGAAGAGAGAGTGGAACACTTAATCGTCTTAAGAAAGTGAATTTGTTCACTTCCAATACACAGATTCTATTATACTGCTACAAAGTTCTATTCAATCTTGTATAAAAGTAGATTGTCTATTTGTATATTGTAGTTGAAGTTTACAACAAAATTTAACGAAATTCAATATTTCTTTTCTTCATATTCTCTTTATGCTTTTAGCTGTAATATTTAAAGTTATGATTTTAAACTAAAATCAAATTTAATTTTTAATGTTTGATTTGAACAATATAATACATACAAATGACTCGTATTTGTACCTCAGAGGTTACTAAACATCATATTATTATAAAAATCGGTCTGTGTTTTTTTTTTTTTTTTTTTTTCAGTGTAGCACCCTTACTCTAAAAGAACACAGCGGCAAATGCCTTCTATTTTTACTTCTCTCAGAACATTGGAAAATAAGATGAATGCAATGTTCAATTTTGGACTTTGCTTGATGAAAATTTAGGATGCTTTTGGTTCTGATTGATAAGAATGCCACGGAAGGTTCTCCTAATGATAAATAAGTCTTTGGTTGAAGACCTATGGTGGGATAGTTAAGTTCCATGTTTTGGCCGAAAGACTTAGGTGCATGATAATTAATCTAAACAGGTGGAATAGTTAAGGTAAAGTGGTTGTTTCTACAAAGAGAGCAGACATAGACCCTTTGTGAAGACACACAGACTTGATTTACCACAAATTTCTATGTTTATGTATATTTAGAGGAAAGTCTTATAAAAGTACTGGAATAATCTCAGATCTAACATATCCATGCCCTTTCTGAAGATGACATTCATGAACCTTTTCATCTCCCTTATTCTGGAATGAGATACGAACTCATCAATTACGAATCAATACGAACTCAGCAATTAATGTGTCTAATAAAGCAAGGAATGGTCCAGTAATGTGCCAATATTATATTAGTTGTAGTGCAGAGCATTCTGTATTTGTTCTATATTCATTATATCCTGTGTATTTGCTATATGTCATAATGACTATGAAATTTACAACTTATTTCTTGTCCTCATATACTTTAATAACGGAAAACACATTGAAGGTTCAAATTGAATATTTTATTCAATCATTTCCTATTTCTTATTTTATGTGTTTAAGTAAACTTAAATTCTCATCAGTTGTTACATAATAAGTTGTAACAACTAAAGAACAAAAAATTCCCACTGTTATTGACTGAGGGGCTAATATTTACAATGGTGTGTGTACATAAATATGTCTTACTAATATCCTTTGTTTTATATTTCTGACTTTATTTTATCATAATACTGAATCGTTTATATTTGATATGTTTGGTTCCAGTTGGTATGTGTGAGGAGCTTGGCTGAGATGGACGAAGAAAAGGTGGCTGTCAGAGTGCGAGGTGCCTGCAAGAGCTATGGGGACAACGATGTCCTCAAAGGCCTCGTCATGACCGTTCAGCAGTCCACCATGTAAGCCTTGTCAAAGCACTGATATACTAAAAAAACTCATCCATCATTCTTGCATGAAGATTAGTTACAGCTTTAACAATATTCATTAGTTTAACAAAGCTTTAGGCCACTTATATCGGGTGCAGAGGCAGTTGTTAGAATTACTTAACTCTTGGTCTGTGTGGTCTATTGTTTGTATTGATGTCTTACTGTCAGAGTGCGAGGTTACAGAGAAAATGTTAATAACTTACATATAAAAATGAATAGCCTATTGGAAAACAGTTGATCAATAAATGAAAAAAATAACACTTTGTTAAGTACATTATCTAATGTACTTAAATCAGTGCTGAATATTATATGACCTGATGAAATTTGTATTAGCTCGTCGAGGTCAAGTTCTTAAATCAGTAAATACTTTAATTCAGGGAATTTAAAGGACTTTAGAGTATAATTTATGAAGCTTAGAGTAAAAATACTAAGCAATTAGATACAAAATTAATTACTTATCCTAATATAAATTTCCTCCACTCTTTCCATTGGATGTTTACTTGACGATGAACATGAAGTGTTCGAAACGCGTAGTCTAAATTAAAAAAAACTTCTTTTGTGTGAAGACTTTGTATTATTACCACAGTATAATGAAGAATTGAATATGGTATGTTAGGTTGTAGTGCCTGTCTCACGGGAGAACACACAAAGATCATAGATACCTCACAATAAACATTCTACATTGGAAATCCTAAATCTTGCCTAATTTTCAAGTTTATTTAGACTATAAACTTTAGATATAGTTTATTTTATATTATTTTTATTTAGATCTAGTGATCTTTAAAGAGGACCTGAAATTGTACAAGCTCGGGACCGAGGGAATAACGTCTCCTCTCTCAGATTACTTTTTCCACCTCCCACATAAATAAATCGAGGGCCAGAGTGCATATCAAACCTTGGATCTACCAGTTTAGAGTAGAGCATGTAAATTTTGAAAAATAAGAATCTTTCAGTAATTATTGTTGAAAGACTGTACACCTCAGGCCTAGACGTTGTACACAAGTCTCCACACAAGCTAAGTGTTATTATGAAATAAATGTGTTCAAACACATAGTGTTCTTCTTCAGATATATCAGCTTCTATATTCTCACTACAAATGGATGAGTCTGAAGAAAAGCATCACTTGCTTTTTATTTAGAGGTTTTGCTTTTAATATGCTTGTAAGAGTAAATGCCACACAGTAACTAATTATACAGCTAGAGAACTGAACAAACTAACCTTTTTAGTATATTGATACATTGCTGTTTTGGGATAAGAACCATGCTGTTCTTGATGTTGAAGCACTTAAAGGACAATTGTAGCAAAATATGGGTCATGAAATTAATTATTTATTGTGTTCAATTTAAGTTCATTGAAAGAAATCTATCCTTGAATATCACTCGATTTGGTAACAACATCTATATGGGATTGGTCAGTAAGGTATTGGTTTTCAGATGTTGCGAAAGAATCTGAACTTCGTTTTGATTTGAGTGTGCCGCTCACTCTTGTTTTTTGCAATGTATACTGCGTTATTTTTGCCATTTTCCATGGAAATACTGTATACGGTCATAATTTAATAGTATTACAAGCTATGTTAAAGACTTGAAATGGCATTTTTCATGCAGTGACAAGAGTCAAGACGACTTTTCTTTGATGTAGCTTAAACCGCTTAAAGAAAAATCTGAGTGTTTTCTCGCTCTCGCTAGTAGAGCAAAAACGAAATAAATGAGTTCTTAAACAGTATAATCCTTTGACAATTTTATTTCCAATCAAAAAAAGATCACATTGATAGAGCAAAATCAAAGACAATCCCCATACAACCATTCTATTTCATTTCATTTTCGTCGCAGTTATGAAAAGATTTTTGTTAGTGATTCCAGATATATCTTTTTTTTTTTTTTTGTTATGGATCAGTGGAGCGAGCAGCTGGTCAGAGATCGAAGTAAATTTGTCTCAAAATGAAGTCATAGATCGAGTGGTTTGATTTCTATAATAGCACAGTGATCACATTCAAATCCATATCCTTTCTAATAAGAACATTTTAAAACCATAAGCATGCATCCAATAAATTCATATTTTGTTTAGTCTTTTTCATTAATAAAGACCATCTTAATAAGTGCAAGATTTTGAAAATTGACATCATAAATGTTAAAAATCAGGTAAAATATAGGTTTTTAATGTTAGTGGGAGAGCAATCTCAGGCTTATAAGAAGGACATGTTCCTAGTCGAAGCAGTTTTTTGTTTAAAGACTATTGTGTGAATTTGCTGATAGGTCCGTGTTATCCTTGCATGCCTATACATATTAGTCTAGACGCTACATTCAAATATCTAAAGCCAACTTATCTAAATGTGAATTTTAATTACACATTTTAAATCCTGAACCAGCAAGAAATTCACAATTAACGGAAATATATCTTTTTAATGCTGTACTGTAATTAGATGGAATAACTTTCCTTTCAGGCTTATTAAACAGTCTACATGCTATTAATGCTGGATTTCATGTTATTGCATATGTAATATCAATTACTGTAATTATGATTGAATGAGAGGGAGCCCAATCAGGGGCCAAGGTGAAATTAGTTGTTACTATACCAGTTTAATCTGTGATTCTAACGGAATTCTTCGGATTTTTAAAAACCTAATATCTTCTTACAAATACTAATAGATACATCTCTTCTTGTTAGCCAATAACGAATTGGTTTTAAACAATGTTGGAAGTAATCTATACGATAATTTCTCGCACTCGTTAGCATAAGAAAAACGAAATGTGTAAATGAGTTCTTGAAGAGTATAATTGTTCAATAACTCATGAACTGTAGTATAGAAATAATTTCTCAAAAGTGGTGAAATTACATTTATCTAATCTATTAAAGCTAATCAAATATTCTACCAACCCTAACAGACACTAAATGCTAAATATTTTGAATAAATTACACTCCACAAACAATTAGTCAATTTGTAGCTTCTAAATAGAAGAAATCCTACACTATATTTGATCAATCAATTAACATTTATTAATCCCCTCTTTAAAACTAACCATCAATTGTTAATTACATTATTTTATTTATTTTTTGCTTATGTTTATCACATCGGATTTGATAACATTACTTAAAACCAATTCCATAGTTTAATAAGTCACAAAATATTCTATGACAATCCACACTTAGTCATACACAAAGGGGTCAGGCTATCTCAGTGGTTACGTGCTCGCCTCAGAAAATTATAGGACCGGGGTTCGATCCCCACCTGGTCCTCGATTTATTCACGCGGGAGGTGAATAAATCTGAGCACGTCGTCCCTGGGAAAAGGACGTTAAACCGTCGGTCCCGAGCCTGTACGATGTCAGGTACTCGTTAGAGATCCCTACTCTAAATACACTTTAGTTAGGCAAAATTTAGGACTCCCACTGTAGAACCAATCTTCATTGTGTGGTATCACAAAGGGCCAATACTCGGCCTAAGTGTGTTCTCTTGTGGGACTGCCACTGCAACCTAACCTAACCTAGTCATACACAAGCAGAAACACATAGATAAATAATAAATATGACGCAAGTAATATGTAATAACGTTATCTCAAAAGATTGATAGCAATGGTATACAGAAATAGTGGGTCAGGTCACCCCAGTGGCAGCGTGTTCGCCTCTGAACTTGTAGGTCCAGAGTTCAGTAGCACTCTGGCTCTCGATTTATTCCAGCTGGAATATTTCGTTCTTTGAAGAAGAGGTTAAGCCGTCGGCCCCGAACCAAACGATGTTAAAGCACTCGTTAAAGAACCATACTCTAAATACATTTAAGTTGGAAAAAACCTAGGACTCTCACTGTATCCCAAAGGTCAATGTACGGCCTTCCTTGTCAGACTGCTACTGCAACGTAACCAAACCTATACAAAGATAAAAAAAATAGCAGTACATACGCAATGTCTTGCGTACACATTTAAAGTGTTTTGGTTTAATTTTTGTTGTGGTTACATTTCCAATTGCTCAGCTTAAGTTGTACGGTTAATGCCAATTAATTGTATCATTCTTTTTGTTCCCTTTTTGAATAGATTTTCAGCAGCTGTTTTACCTGTGCAGAGTAGTTCGCTTACTACATTAAACATAATATTTAATACAAATAAAAACAATAACTTAATAAAAATAATAACTGAAAAACATGAATGATAAAACGGTCTATTAAAAACTACTTTGTCAAAATTTTCAAATTTCTTAGGTTTCGTATCAGACAGTAGTTCATTGTTGCATTAAAAAAAAAACAATCGGATTATTACAACAATACTTTGGCTAATGAAGCAGGAATGGTGTAAGTGAATTTGATATGAAATAATTTGAAAAAAACTTATCAAAATACAAACAGAAAGACCGAACAAAAAATTTACCAAAAAAAATTTGTCTTAAAATTATTATTGAAGAAAACCCAAATATACCAAAAACACATTCCTTAAAAAATAGAGTTAGTTGTTTTGCAGAAAAATAAATTTGTTTTTTTTTCTGTTTACCTTATTTACAGTTTCAAGACATAAATTGTAGTGTTAAGCTCCATTAGCTGTTATGAAGGAATCTTGACTCAACAATTAAAAACAAGTTTATAGCAGCATATTTTATACAAATCCACGCTCCTCATAAATCTTTGTTGTTGACGTCTACGATGATCCACGGGATAAGACAGATTTCTATAATAGTATGTTGTTTACTAACTTGTATGATACTAACAATGCATGTATTTAAATTTAAAATATTGATGTATATCATGTTTTATTTATGGCATGCAAATATCTAATAAACTAAAGATTTTGGTTATGCAATTAAACATACATCCTAATTAATAAAATTTACTTTTAAGTGGGTTCTTTTGTTTTGAAACTTGTAGTTCACTAGTTAATTCTGATTACAATGATTTTGGTATTTCAACTGTTATGTTTAAAATTATTCATACGACGTTTTAGTAGACTTTGTTTTGCTTTCGTTTCAATTGGCACAATTTTTTTTCATAAATTGAATTTGTGTAAGCTGATAAATTAACTAAGTGAAAATTTGCCTATATCTGTACATGCACCCTCATACATACCAATACACATACATACATGAGTATAAGAAAAGTAAGAATAAAAATAATAACGTAAAAATACAATTGGATAAATAACAAAGATATTGCACTTAAAACGTTATATATGAGCAAGGTTTTTTCTAGGCCATGAGCCTAAAGAACATAATATAAAACGTAAAATTTTAACTTTCGAATTTATCTGAAATTAATTTACTATAGCAGTTGATTAAATAATAACATTTAAAACTAAGTAATATATATGCATATAATAAAATGTAACAAGCCCTAGGACTTTGCAGATAAAATATAACGAAAAGCAGTGCAAAGATAGATATTATATATGTCAGTGTCCATCTTTTTGTTGCTTTCGTTATTACTTAGGAAACAAATAAAACATACAAACATAAACTTTAGGGGCAGACACAATAAATGGGGTACTTACAGTCTCTAATTTTTGTTATAACCTTTATCAGAAGGAAGAAGACACAGATCAACAGTAGAACAATGGCATGACATGAAGCAACACATAGGATCATGAAATAAATATATTTAAAAATTATATTCAAGGAAGAAATAAAATATGTAAGGCATATAGAAAATTATAAATAGGAAAACAAATTCACATAAAAATAAATATGAAACATTACTAGTCAGTCAAAGATATAAGAAAATAAAATAATAACAATATTACGATAAAAATAAATTAAGTTAAACACATGTAAGCATTCTAATATACATACAAATCATAATAATTAAACTCTTTTTATGAAATGAAAAATATAATATTAAAATGAATATATGCTTATATGTAAAATTACATTCTGCATACATGAAATACATGTAATATTATAAACTCCGGATATGCGGAGTTCCATTCAATGATGCAGTCTATGTAAAACTGGTCGGACAACTCCAACAAGTTAGGAGGTATGTCGGAAGTTTTAATAATATCATATTGTGTTTACTAACACCTGTGGTACTAAAAATATGCATAAAAATAAATGTGTTGACCTCTTACAAGGAATGAATAACAGATTAAGTTACAAATTCACAAGTTGTATATACTTTTGTATTTTAATATAAACAACCGGCTTGTAGAACATTACAATATTAACCTTCACTTATAAAGAGGATATGAAGTTGATAGTAAAAAAAAACCAGATTCTTTTTTTTTTACAATTCTGAGTCATAATTGATGCTAATTGATGCCAAGGGAAGGATTCGAATCCAATTTACATATCTCCTAACATGTGAATTGTTATATGCACTTGCATCTAATATGACAATTACTATTAATGAGCAGAAAAAAGTATTTTATTGTAGATTGTAATCACTCAAACTTTGATTTCTCAATTTAAAACCTAGACAATAAGCATTACTGATCAACAGACGCAAGTCACTAAATTATTAAACACTTATGATTTATTATCACTATTATTGTTAAGTTCAATTAGAATTCTGAACAACTAACCGTCAGTACCTCTATACTTCGACTCCTCGAAGATTTTTAATAAACGACTAAATCCGATCAATGTTGCCATATATAAAATTGACTCAATTTAATATCTTTGGCTAAATACTGTCGAGAGTTTTAAAGTAATCATGTGCCATTTCGTATCCGTAGATATTGTATCATATTCCGCCTAATTTATAAAGCTATTATTTTTATATTTATCTGTAAGGTATCATAAATTGAAAAAATGTTAAAATTTAATTTCCATTATCTCATATTTTTAAACAAATGATAATTATGAAATCTGCTATGAGTCTAGATAATACATTCTAAAGTGTTAGTGTTAAATGTATCGTAATTAACCATTACATTTGAAATCTAACAGATATTCTAGATACAACTGGAATCACGATCTATAAAACCTAAAGACAATAAGCCCATAGATTAAGTTTGCGAATTGAAGATGGACCAAGATGCCGAAAGCGCTCCAACATCTCCGATATCAACTTACGAGGTATGACGGTTTTTTCTAATTCTAATATTAAAATTATTAAACGTTTATGATTTATTATCACTATTATTGTTAAGTTCAATAAATTCTGAACAACTAATATCAGTACTACCTTTATACTACACTCCTCAAATATTTTTAATAAACGACTAAAACCAATTAATGTTGACATATATAGAAAAATTGACTCATTCTAATATCTTTTTGTAAATACTTGAAATTTTTAAAAGTAATCATTGCATTTCGTATTCCGTATAAAAGTATCATATTCCGCCTAATTTTATTAAAGCTATTACTTTTTATATTTTACTGTAAGGTATCAATATAAATTAGGAAAACATGTTACAAAATTTTTAATTTCCATTTTCTCATATTTTTAAACAAATGAAATTATGAAATCTGCTATGAGTCTGTAAGCACTTATAGAAAGGTTTACCATTCTAAAGTTGTTAGTGTTAAATGTATCGTAATTAAATCCATTACATTTAAATTCTAAAGATTTCAAACAACTTAATCATGATTTTGAATCCTAAAGACAAAAAAATTTATTTAAGGAGCCAAAAATAATTTAAAGGATTTTTGTCAAATTTGATAAAATTCATTTACCAAAAAGTAATGGTCATTAGGCATAAATTTTGTAATGAGTAATATACAGTATCTCTTTACCTCAGAGTTGGTGAGATTGGATACCTAATGCCACAGATCTTTTTACTCCTCATGTTAAACAGTAGTTAGTATAAAGAATTGTTTTTAGTTTTTAAAAAAATGTAGTTTAGTTTTAGTTTTACTTCTCGTAGCCGTGGTTTTAAGCTTTTTTTATCTACAGGGGATATTAATTACCTGTTGGACCTTGTGTGGTTTAGGGTCGTGGAAGCTCGACTCCACGAGGTCCAGCTTGGGAATATCCCAGGGGCTTTTTAGACTTTGTCCTTGGCCAGGGCTTGTTGCTCCTGGTCTTGAGCGAGAGAACTTCCGCATAAAGGATTATGACATTCCGCGTATTATGTCATTATTGTCATAATGTGCAGTACAGTCGAAAAGTCCTGGTATACATCATTATACCAGAATAAGTTGGTATAATGATAACGGAATGACCGAAAGGCTCGGGTATGCGCCATAATCCCAAAACAGGTTTGTATAAAGCATTGGGGCCACTAATTCAAAACAAGTTTGATTAAAACAGTAAATTACTTTATCAACTGATTATTATTAAATATTGGAATATTGTTAATTAACTGATTAACGCAGGTTCTGCTGGTTTTACATGGTATCTTCTACAGATTTAAATACAATATCTCCTATCCGTCTGTTTATTTATAATACCCATAGTGTCCGTATTTATCACGCAGTTCTTCACTACAATCAGACGACCTTAGGAAGTCAATTACCTCAATAAAAGCCAGTATCCAGGGGAAAGTCTGGACTATATGCTAAATAACAACCAAATTTTGTAAATTTTAAACAGTATTAACTATTTTGCCAGCTTTAAGATCTTTTTCAAGCAAGACTATCACTTTTTGTATGTTTAACACATACAAAATGGGTTTCTGCTTCCAGCTGATCAAAGAGCAACTCCTATAAACTTAAATCTAAATTCATAATACAATAAATCTAAATAATTGTAAATCCACTTAAATCTAAGTAATGACACAAATTTTAACACTATTTATTTGGCATTTTTTATGATATTCGTTTTCTTAATGCTACTAATAAATAATCATACTTTATGAATTAATACAAATAAATACGCTTGCAGCCATTTGGCTATTGTATCTTAAAAAAATGTGTTAGATGAAAAATACGCATAAATTAGTAGACAATGTGTAATCCCAATTAATTGTAGTGTACTCATTCGTTTTAAAAATAGATTTATTTGGAATGAATTAGCGTAAATTATCTTAGGAAGTAACTTAATTACATTCTTGTTTTGAAAAGTGTAAAAAAAGGAAATAAACCTAAGAAAATAATCGATTAATCTTAGGCTACATCTTTGTTTGTTATGCGGTAATTACCTTTATCCGTGATATTCAAGCATGACTAATATTCAGAACTGCGTAAAAACTTATTAGGAAAAACCTACTACTTTACGCCGAGAATTTTCTTTTATACTACTTGGAAACAGAAGTATGTTTTGACAGTGCTCCGTAGAGTAAATTTGTTAGTGTAAATGTTCAGTTGTCTAGAACTTAATCTGCAAAAAAACAAATTAAGTTTTATTATACTTATATTTATTATATTTAGATTATATTTATTCAAATTATAATAAATAACTATTTATTATAATATAAATAAATGGCACTTTGTCGTGCCAGATCTCGTCTTCTTTCAACCCAAAAGAACGATGCGAGACACCTGTAAGGCAAATATATTTCTGTAAATAAACATACCTCATTATGTTGTCTACTTTAATAAATCTTCTATTAAAACTACACCACGCTTTCTCATTCACTTACTGGAACCAGTACTGGTACGGTTCTGCACCAGAAAACTATTAAAACTGTTAAACTATTCTCAACATTACATCTCCCTTTTCTACAAGTGCTATGAATACGCAATATAAATGATATACGAGTTACAAGCAAAGAGTTAATTTAAATTTACTTTTAAATCATTAGAAAGCTAATCATCAATTTAAATTAGAAATTATCAATAAGATAATGTACAACAATAATGTACTGAATACATTAGAAAGTTATGGACATTAAGAAACTTCTAAATATTTCAAGGTGTTTGATTATCTAGTATTCACTGAATCAACCTTTCATGTTCTTCTTTTATTTGTTTTTTTTTTTTCAGATAACAAATGTCTGAAAGTGTGACTAGTTTTCATTTGGTGTGATGTGTCTAGCGTTTCGGTTTTAGAGTTATAAAAAAAAAAAGCTTATAAAGTATGAATTAAAAATTATAATATTCGTGCCAAACTTGTTTTCCTGCTTCAGAGCTAACAAGAATGAAATTCGTGATTCTAACTTTTTCGTTTTTTAAGAACGATTCCTCGCATACCCTCATACACACACGCTCACACACACACACACACACACACACACATACATATAAACAAAATAACATTTATCAGGAATCAGTCAGTTAGAATAATATTTATTCAAATTGGACAGTTTTTATTGAAATCTTCAAATTGTTTTCTCTCAAAAAATTTCTAATGTATTACTTAAGTTTTTCTGTTGTAAAATTTTGAATTTCTAAAATGACTCCTACGTATTTGTTCTCTAAAATGTTTATTCTATTTGTATATTTTAATTTTTTTGTAGTTTGGTTTTTGAATGATTGTATTATTTCTCATATTTTCTGTTTTTGTATGCTTATGAGAAATGAACCTGTTTTAGAATCAGAACTGACTGAGTCCTGATAAATTTTATTTCATACTATGATTTGCAGAAATTGACCTAAGGGGCATGAAGTACTAATAAATAAACCACCAATTCGTCCTAATAGCTTTCAACTACGATTTAATTTTCAAACAAATAACATTTATTCTAAGTTTACTACATTATGAATATATATAATGAGTTAAGTGAAACTTGTGTAGTTTTTTACACCAGATTTGTTGTATTTATTTGTTATTGAGGCAGAGCTACAATACGATTTGTTGGTGCATTACTTGTGGTCACGACATATACTGTTGCAACAATAATCGCAACTGTGCTTGCTATAATTTCAGCTGTAACTCGTCAGTGTTGCGCGACTAATGTAAATGTGAGTTTTAAAAAAAGGTTTTGACACTTCTACGAAACATCAATAAATAGCGTTAATCTAGTATGGAAACTTCAAGTAGAGAGAGCAGCGTTCGTAAATGTAATATTGAGGTTACAGAAAATTATCGGTCAACTCTTCTCAACTCATCCCAGTGATACGAGCCTAATATCCAAAATTACAAAAACCCCTCATGCACACTAAGAGGAGATTTACAAACTCTATATCATTTTGTCACACAAAGTATTGAATATCCCTCGTACTTACAGGTTGAGCTACGTTTAACTGACAAAAAATAAAATTTATTATAATGTCTATTTAAATGAGATCATTTAATTTAATGAAGTGAATATAATTGGCAAGGCTTCTCACACAGATTTCATTGATTTTATTATTCAACCAAAGATAAAATCACGATTTTGTACTAGCTCATTACCTCATTTTTGTTAAACATAACATAATAGGGTCATTTTTAGTCGAAACAGATGTTGAAAAAATTTCATTTAATTCAAGTATTAAGGAAGTATTTGCATTTCATGTGCACTTCAACACCAATTTTTAAGTTTTAAACCAAGCACTATTTTGATTTGTTTCAGATATGGTTTACTCGGTCCAAGTGGGTGTGGTAAAACAACTTTGCTCAACTGCATTGTGGGAAGAAGCCGACTAGATGCCGGTGAAATAGCTGTCCAAATACGATCCAAATCTCAAATGGGGTACATGCCACAGGTATACTTTACTTTCACTACTTCCATTTATGTATATGTTCCTTCTATTCATTCATTAAATAAATATAAAATATTGCTTCTAATCCTGAAGATATGTAGTTTCTTAACTTTAATGTAAAATTAAATAAATATAAAATATTGCTTCTAATCCTGAAGATATGTAGTTTCTTAACTTTAATGTAAAATTAAATAAATTTTCATATTCTTTTTGGATATGTAAAAATATAAAGCATAGCTTAATTAAGTTCTATTAAGTTATCACTATTGAATTTCCGCTAATTATGATAAGAGAATGTTCTGTTATTAAGAAATAAACATGTAAGGAAATTACTTCTTGATTAATTCACGAAACATTTTTGAATCAATCATGTAAAATCTCATTCATAAAGTTCATTGGTTTGGTCTTTTTCATTGGAAAGTTCAAAATCTGGGCAATTTTAGTTTTATGAAATTACACAATTATATTAAGGAGAACATTTTACAACTCCATTTGTTTTAAATTAAGATATATAAATGAATAAATGTAATATATGAAAGGTTTTGTACAATAGAAATTTATTCTTGAATATATTTGTTATTAAATAATTAATTGTATGATATTAATATATTGCGATTATTAATTATAGTTTCATTAATTAATAGAGAATTTGTTCAATGTAGGGGATATAAGTATATTACATTACATAATACAAAGAGGAAAATATCTAAATAGAAGAAAGTGTTTTCTCAGTCAAAGCTGTTCGTTGGCATCACTGTCATTTCCAGCCGCAATCACCATTATTGATTTAGGAGTGATGGCCCTGGAATGAGTGTTATCCTTCTTCCTTCAGTGGAACTCAGCATCCTTACAACTGGGTTGCGTCCACTGAAGGGTGACCGCACAGTATTAACGCCACAGAATCCTAAAAAGTCTATTCCTAGTTAATGAAATGCCAGAAGGCAATGTCCAGAGGTTGCTCGGAAAACAGCAACGCAGGTTATGCGAGGGAGGTCACTGTCCACTCGTATAGCGGTAAAGGAGTGTGTAGCTTTTCCTCCATTACTACCCAAAGTAGCAATGAATGTACTATTCTACAGCCTTACGTATTAACTTAAAGAAAATTGGCTTAAATGCAAATAAATATATGCAAATGTTTATATTTTTTTGTTCTAAGTAAAATCACAAAATATATAATCTGCTATCTGATTGATAAACCTTTCTATACTTCGAAAGTTCAATAGTCAAAGACATAAACCAGTGGCAACAATATAATAAATTCATTTCTGTAGTTCTCTTATTCATATTTGTTTCAGGGATGGATAAGTATTTCAGCAAATAGTGATAAGAGATTGCTCTAAATTAAGAAGTAAAGATATACGGAAACTACTTTATGAAAGTTTTATAAATAGAGTAGAAAGCGATCCCTTTCCGGGTCAAAAACGTCAGAGGAGTAGGTCGCATCCTTCTTTCGTCAGTGAGAACTCAGCAGCCTTGTAATATTATTGTAATATATATATATATATATATATATATATATATATATATAGGAGGCTATATATATATATATATATATATATATATATATATATATATGGATATTAATAAAATTTGGTAGCAGTCCTTCTTGTATATATACATTTAAAAAAGATATGACTTTTTTAAACCAGGCAGCCCGAGAAAATAATGTTACTTTAAATTATGGAAGAAGCCTTTTTAAGTATGAATTACAGAAACAGAAACGTGTCGACAGTTAATAATAAAGCAATTGAAAAAACATACGGTGGACTCCTTTATGAATTGAAGAATCTTGAACTTAGGAAGCATTTTCGAAGACTCGAGAAGATACCAGAAATTACAAAATAACTGGTGAAGAACAATGCGGACTATCTTTTTTAAATGTATATATATATAAAGATTTCACATAAACACGTGAAATAACAATCAATGATCAAACCACAATAAGAAATGGGAAAACAAGACTAAGATCTTTCAACCGTATCAAGCAGTCTTCGTCAGAGTCAAAAACCTAACTCAGTTTTTGACTCTGACGAAGACCGCTTGTTAAGGTTGAAAGATCTTAGTCTTGTGGTTTAATCATTGATATATATATATATATATAATTAAAGTTACAGCTAGAGAACACAAAATGTGTTCTCTAGCTGTAACTTTAATTATTTGTCCGTTTGGACCGTCTGATTTCAATTTCAATTCAAAGTATATATATATATATATATATAATATTATTATTATCATCCTATACAGGAGAAAGTGCCTTTTCAGGCACACAATAACTAGATAAGAATCTAGTACGAAACCATATACTAGACTTTTATCTAGTATAAGAATTCTGAATGTATCGAATGTGTACTCTCGGGTATTCACAAAAGATTAAAGAGGTTACACTTATAAAAACTTCCACGTCCCTGATTTATGATATAGTGAAGGGTGAATGCAACATTTGTAAATATCAATGAATATTATTTTGATTTCATTTACTTATAGTGGTATAGCTGACCTTCAGAACGTACAAACATCAGCATTAAATCATCACGCACAATGTTCTCATTAGTTTTTCATAATGATAAAATATGTAGAAATATTATATGGCTCTTTTTTTTATGCTATATTTAAATTTGATACAATCAATTTGCATAAAATGTGTGACATATTGAAAAGGCTTTTTTTTTCGTAATTTTCAACTATATTTAGAATTCATGTTATAAATCAACTTTTTTATTTATACAACATTTTTTTATGTATACATAAGACTTTGTATTTCATAGTCTTAACTATTACTATCACAAAAATATTTTGTGTTTCATATTTTGTTTAAAGTCAGATAGCTCATTGTATATGGAGTTTAAATGGAGTATGAAATAGTTACTATATATTTTGTATAAACGTTCAGTATTTTTTGTTTAGAAATTCAGGTTTGGAGCAGTCTTGCTTGTTAAAAAAATATTTAACAAGTTCACATCAAAGAACTTTACCTAAATATTTCATTCATTCATTCACATGTAAAACCACATAATTGAAAGACAACATTTACTCATTCAATTTCAAATGTCGTAAATTAATTATAGCTAAAATTACTGTATTTTAACGCCTATGAACACAATATGGAGAAATTAATGAAGTTAATAACTGTATAAGTCAAGGAAGACTCGTAATGATTTATTTTTCTAGCCGCAGGGTTTTCTTAATTGTCTGTGTGGATTCGGTAACAAGATTCACCTCAGGAGAAAGTAAAAAATAGCTAAAAAAAAAACTAGAGATGTTGCTATTCCTAAAAAATGGAGGATATTGTTTTAAAATCTAATTAATTTATATATTTAGTAAAGCTAAAAAGAAAACGACTACATACAATTAATGAAACCTTAAATAAGTTTGTTTGCTCAATTTCCAACGCCCACACTTACAAGATATTCACCTTTCAGTGGTGTTCTAGGGGAGGAAATTATGGCTTATTTATTATTTGGCACACATTTTAGAAATGGGTTTGCCACATTCCCTGTTGATTCTACATTGAGAGTCCTAAATTTTGTCTAACACATGTGTGTTTAAAGAGTAGGGATCTTTAATAAGCACCTAACATCGTACAGACTCGGGACTGACGGCTTAACGTCCCCCTAAGAGGGACGACGTGCTCAGATTTATTCACCGCCGATGTAAATAAATCGAGGGTTAGGCGGGTTTCGAACCCCTGACCTACTAGTTTAGAGACATGTACTTTAACCACTGAGCTAACCTGGCTCCCACCATAAATAAATAATAACAGAGAATTACTCTTAACTGTTAAGTTTAACTGTTAAGCTGAACTTTGTTAAGTTCAGCTATCAGTTCAAGTTTAATCTACCTATTTTATTTTAAAATCCATTTATTTAAAAAATGAAACAATTTTTGAGCAAAACATTTAAATATTTGTTTTTTTATCATACCTTTTCTTATTCTGAAGTAAAATGGATAAACAAGCAAAAGTCTCCACACGAATGAAGCTTTATTCAACGCGTCTCCACACAAATGACGTTTTCAATAGGTTGTTTTCACTGGACCAACCCGTCAGCACCACATCCTTGGTGTCTTCCTGATGATGAACACAAAGTGTTCGAAACGCGTTGAATAAAGCTTCATTTGTGTGGAGACTTTTGCTTGTTTATCCATTTTACCTTAGAATGAGTAAATACCACACAATTACGGACTTCACAACTAATGATACCTTTTCTTCTTTTGTTAATAACACTCGTATTGTTTGATTTTTCTTAAATTTAATTTAACAATTTGGAAACTCATATTTCTTTCGTTTTTTAACAACTTTTAGGATTGGGTGCTTTTATTTAACTAAACAAAGTAAAATTTAATATTATGTACAAACCAAAACATAATTAAAGAAAAATATACAGTTTATTCACAGTAAAGTGGAATCAAGTTTACCTACAGTTGGTTTTTATCACGGTGAAATAAAGCAACATGGTCGGAGTAAGCGAGTGTGACATATTTACCGTACTACATTTCCACTTGTTGACTGACCACAAAAACCACCTCTAATTTTCAGGAAAACAAAATAATACTCAACATATACAAATGAAAACAGTTTTCATTAAATTTTATATCTAAAAATATTTAATTTCGCAGAAAATAACTTGTGATTGTCACTTATTTCATAATTACTTTAGTTTATAATATTTCTATATTTTACTTTGCTCCCTCAAACTTCAGAAAATCAAAGTTTATTATTAGAGTCTACTAATTATATTAATAGACAGTATAATAATAAATATTATTAACAATTATTGTTGAAAAATATCTCAAACAAGAGTTTGACAGCATATTTCATATACTATCAAACTATTTTCTGATAAACTTCATAACTTTTCTTACAATAAGTTAAGTTAAAATAATTGCAATTAAATAATTACACCTTAAAATAATGTAGATAGATCTCTAACATTATATAAAAATGAATATGGTAATAAAAATGTTAATCAATAGTTACAAGACGTAAATATAATATAATAATTTGTCTATAGTACAGAATATCAGTCGTGCCATGCAAATATTTTCGAGTTGAAAATCGAACAAGAGTAACATACGGAGTAAAGAAAGACAATTACAAACTCAAATTTTCGGGCAAACCGTGTTCAGAAGAAAACAGTAAGGGAGACCATAAGGACAGCGTGCTCGGTCCATTTCTCTTTTTTCCTGAAGACAGATTGCCCGAAAATTTGAGTTTGTAATTGTGTTTCTTTACTCTGTGCATTACTCTTCTTCGATTTTGAACTCGTATTGTGTCCTGCTTGGACTATCCTTTTAGATTTTGTGATGTATGTAAATATTTAGCCTTACGAAAAACAAGTGTTATTTTTTATTCAGTTAGATGATTTTAAGGTTTTATTTAATAAAAATAAATAATATCAAAACCAATATTTCTTATAATCTTATTAATTTCAAAACTTATGATGAAAATGTTGTGTTTTACTGATGACAAGGATAAAATATCATTAATATAATAATTAGGCTTTCTTGTTCGGTTCCCTAATAAGTATTTTAAAAGCTTACCAATCTTCTTTTAAAACATTATTGTAAAATTGTTTATATGAAGAATTAATAAATCGTATGTGAACTTATATTGTATAAATCATTAATAATCAATTATTTAAAAGCATTAATACTTAGTTTGTAATACAATTTTCATACAAGGACTCTATATTTGATGACACCCTTTTCAGATAGATAACAGAATTAAATCTTTTTTTCAGGATCTCGCACTCTTCACAGAATTTACTGTTGATGAAACTCTTCATTATTTTGGACAAGCCTATAATATGAAGAATGAAGAGATCAAAAAAAGAATAACCGAACTCCTTTCATTACTAGAACTTCCAAATAGAAGTAGGCAACTAGATACCCTCAGGTATGTATACAGTTCCAATTGGTTGCATCAGTTTTTCATTATAATTCGTTATTAATTATATAAATATAATTAAAATTGTAGGGTACTTCAGGGTTGTCAGTACTCAATAAAATGTTTTTTTGACAGTGAATTACCATGAAAAGCCTTAACAATTTAAATTTCCAAGAATGCAAAAAGTTCCACAATGTAGTAACAGAAACTTATTTAATGTCATATGTTATAGTTTTGCCTAAGACTTTCGAGGCTTCCTTGTAATCTTGGCTTAATATAGTTTTACCCCAACGGTAATAAAGTATAGTGGTATTTACGAAATTCCGTTTGCATATATATATATATATATATATATATATATATATATATATATATATATATAACAAATTCAATAATATATCAACCGTTGGATAGAATAGGTGTATAATGTAATCGGGATTCGGTCAATTTTCCAGGATCAAAATCAAACTCTCAATGCCGACGTTTCGGTTTTATTTAAAACCTTTTTCATAGGCAGTAGTCAGAATTTTTTAATTAAATTTTTTTTTAATTAAAAGAAAAATATTATTAATTAAAAATATTAAATAAATATTAAATAAAATATTAAATATTAATTAAAATATTATTATTATTAATTAAAAAGTAGTCATTTTTCTAATTAAAAAATTCTGACTACTGCCTATGAAAAAGGTTTTAAATAAAACCGAAACGTCGGCATTGAGAGTTTGATTTTGATCCTGGAAAATTGACCGAATCCGATTACATTATACACCTATATATATATATATATATATATATATATATATATATATATATATATATATATATATTCACTTGATAAACGGAAATACGATCCACAATACGAACAATCTTCATTACGAGTTCAAAATTCAGAATACGACACAATACGAGTTCAAAATTCAAGAAGAGTAACACACAGAATAAAGAAACACACTTACAAACTGAAATTTTCAGCAATTCCGTCTTCAGGAGAAAATTTGTATTTGTAAATGTATTTCTTTATTCTGTGTGAGTGTGTTGCTTTTCTTGAATTTTGAACTCGTGTATATATATATATAACGTATCGCAACGCAATTGTAAAACCACGAGGAAAAAGGAAATAGTTGCAATTTCAATAGAAATAAATTCTCTGGTGACATAAAGTGAAAGACCTCAGAGCATTTATTTATACTGTTTTCCTTTTTCCTATTTCGCAGATAAAAAAAGAAAAGTAGTGTTGAATATATGTGGTCCAGATAAGAAACATTGAATTGTGTAAATAATGAACGTTTAAACCATTGTATTAAAATCAGAAAAATGACCAGATCTTTCAACCAAAACAAATGGTCTCTGTCAGAGTCTAACTGATACTGATTATCATTATAAACTCTTCACTGATACTCAGTAAAAGTTACTTTCTCACTTTCTCTAATTTGTGAACTAACTTTTTCTCAACTAGAGTTAATTTATGTCTTTTTTTAGTCGTGAAATAATTCAGGTGAATGTTCAATATTTACATGAACAAATCTTTAGTGACATATTTTGAGGGATACTTTGAATGCATAGTTAAAAGAGAATTAATTTTACAAAACATTTAACGAAACATATTTGAAATTGAATTGTTCACAGTATATATACTTAAAATAAACTGTGACACATAGAAGGAAACATAACAAAGACTCACTTTTCAATATTTTGACCATTATAGCAATCGTCCTCAGGAGAATAAGTGTTTTGATGTAGGGATGACAGTTAACTAAATAACTCACAGGGTGAGGGTAAATGCCGCGAAGGAGAAAAATAAAAGCACCAACGAGATCAGGGAAAAAATTAAAGACGAATAAGGTTGAAGAAAACAAAAACTCAAAAAAGAAAGAATATATATATATATATATATTAGGAAATGAATACAGAGATAGACACTGGCATAACTCACTTCTATATTTCGACAATCTTATCATCAGGAGGCGAAGTGACCAGCAGGGAGGTGGCCGTAGACTATATATATTTGATAACACATTCAAAGCTTCAAGGTTATAGGATGCTAGAAATGAACTCCTCCTAACTTTAGAAGACGGAAGTCGATTTCAAGGTGGTATTTTTGACCCACACTCAATCAGGGACTTAAGTGGAGGACATTCACTGATTACTTCCTTAACAGCATCATTTTTGGAATGTTGTAATAATTGTATTTATTATAAATAGTAATCATAAGAATTACACTTTTACTCATTTTGCTAGGACACTAATTCAGAGATGATTGATATAAAAAACAAATCAATCAATCAACAGATAGAATGCTATATGTCAAAGTCAATTAAACAAATACTGTTTCCACATACAAGGTAGCATCAACCATTCTGAAGTAATATCGTAATTCTGTTAGCTGAAGATATGAAAATGAATGAATTATTGTTCTTACTTATGCACGATTCTTTTTAATATATAACAGTATTCTTCAATGCAAGAATGAGATATACTCGTAGACTGAGGGCACAGGTTAGCCAAGTGACAACGTGCTCGTTTCTGGACTGACAGATCCGAGGTTCATTACACACACTTGCTCTCGATTTATTCATGCGAGAAGTGAATAAATCTGAGCACGTCGTCTCGCGGAGAGGATGTTAACTCTTTAACTGTCAACGGTGTCATTTTTTTGGGCCCACAAAAATCGTCATTACCTATGAAAAATGAAGTTCATAACTCAAGCCTTTTAACTACATTTTTGTACCACATTATTTTACTATATTTTAGTTGATATTTCTTTTTCTGTTGAGTGGGAAGATTTGATATATTGTCATGGTAACTTAACTATTTTTTGCACGGCGTGGTGTAAATGCGATTTTGGTGTGTAAAGCATGTGAACACTTTTTCGCATTCATGTGAACTTGGTGCTCAAAGAGTTAAGCTGTCGGTCCCAAGCCTGTACGATATCAGGTACTCTTTAAAGCTCACTACTCTAACTACATATTATAAATTAGGCAAAATGTAGGACTCCCAATTCAGAATGTCCATTGTGAGTTATCGCAAAGTGTGAATGTTTGGCCTATGTGTTTTCCTTTCACTTCAACCTAAATTATAAGAACTAAAATTTGATTTTTTGTTTTAACAAATATCTTTTGAAACATTGCATTCTATATCTATCTAGTTTTAACAAACAATTAGAGAGGGAAAAAATTAAGTAAGCTATCATTCATGAATATCGTTAATACCCCTGAGGTTAGTATGATTAATATTATTAGGAAAATATACTGTCTTACCTCCTATACTGTTGCTGCAGCTCCCTGACCGGTTTCGGGCGTCACCCATCTTCAAAAAGAACTGAGGCAAAAGTTGTCGTAGGTTGCGAACGACGACTTCTTTTGCATCAGTTCTTTTTCAAGATTGGTGACGCCTGAAACCGGTCAGGGAGCTGCAGCAACAGTATACGAGGTAAGACGGTATATTTTACTAATAATAATAATTATGCTATAACTTTTTATATATGTCTTTCTTCATTAACATCTTCAATAGAATATGTATAAGAAAATTATATGTTTGTTTAACTTAAACAATAGGTTAAGATAGGTTGCAGTGTCCTTCCCACAAGAGAAGACACATAGACCCAATATTGACCCTTTGTCATACCATACATTGAACTTTCTACATTTGGTGTCCTAAATTTTACATAACTCAAGTCTATTTATGTTGAGATCTGCAACATATACCTCACATCGAAAATACTTGGAAGGACAGGCTCTGTATCGAACCCCCAACCTACCAGTCCAAGGCGAACACTGAGCTAACTTGTCCCCTATATTAGGAATAAGTAGAAATAAATGTGTGGGTTCATATTTACTCATTTATGCAGATAAATGTTTTTCTGATGCACGCTATGGTCTTTTATTGCAGTGGGGGCCAGCAGAGGCGTGTTTCCCTGTGCGTAGCTTTTCTTCACAATCCTAGTCTTCTTATTCTAGATGAGCCAACTGTAGGAGTTGATCCCCTCTTGAGTCACAGGTATATATACATTATTTCTATAGATCTAAGATCATGTGCTGTGGGTATCCACTATATTGGTTCTACTAATACTGCGGGTGCGGTAAAATACTCCTGTACCTCTTACATCTCTGTCATTAATTCATAGTATGCACATGTTCATCAGTTTTTCGGTTTGTTCATGTACACACTCGAAATGACTAACACCTATTTAACATCGCCTGTTTAAATCCATTACAAAACTAAATTGTAGTTTACTTTTTTATAAACGTGTTCTTATAAATTACAGTAATCTTGTTTCATCTACATAACATTTTCAATACATAACTATTATTCTACATAAAAAAAAGATGTTTTTTATTAATATTTCAAGCATTATGTTAGAAGCAACTTTTCTGCTGTTTTAGTTTAAATATTATTATTCCCATAAAGCTACAAAACGAAATTATGTATAGTAGAATCAATATATAACCTGAAGAGTCCATGGATTGGATACATAGTTCTATAACTGACTACTTGGCCGCAGCACTATCCAGGCCAACTAAACTCCGATATTTTATTTGTAATTCGGGTTATCAAAATGAAACCTTTCATACTCGTTTTTTAACAATACAAATATATTGTAGTACATTGAAGAAGAAACTTTTAGTGTATATGTATTTGAGTTTACTTTAACATGCATTTAACAAGTGTAGCTAATCTAAGTCACAAAATTTCTTGTAGCTTTGTTAACATTATATTGTTCATTGATACTAAAACTTTAGACGAGGTTCAACAAAATACATTTCACTTTAGTTTTAGAAGGATTCCGAAAACTATATCTTTACGCTATCGACTTTAATTTTTACACAGACAATATTTCACAGGTACTGGTTATCAACAACAATATTTTCATCAAAGTGGCAGACGATTCTTATTTACCTCACTAATAACATGTATTTAATTTACATGTATTTACATGTAAAACGCCGACCCGAGATAATCTCGTTCCCGAGATTTGTTGAATATTATTGAATATTTACCTGATAGTCACTTTAAGTACAAGTACATCTCATTTGAAAATAATTTAATTATTAATGATGTCATATTAAACATAAGGTTATAGTTGTCAAATATCCAAATAATTATTTATTATCTATATTTTTCTAGTTTTCGTTTGATATCTTTATTAACTTAATCACAGACCTTCGGAGGTTACTTCGTAGATTACATATTGCTATATGTATTGCCTTATAGCTATTAAATGTTTACTGAAAAGCAAGAACCACAACTATTTTAAAGGAAATATTTCTTACAAATCGAAAAAAATATTTTTTTCAGAAAAAGTTTCTCATAAGAAAGAGTTATATCGGCGCCGGGATATAACTCTTTAGGTTTACATCTCAATCTTAGGTTTTTGAGATTTTCTACTCACCGATTAGACAGACATACACACAGACTGACCTATTAATAATACATATTATTATTACTGGCTATAACATTATACTAATTTTGTTATTGAAGATTACGTCCCAATAAAACTTCTGATTATAAGCCGACGTTTTTCCAAAATTTGTTCGACATTCTCAAAGCTTATTGAAGGAACTATTCAATGCATTATCCACATCTCTTCTTTTTTTAATATATATTGCCGAAAATGAATTGAATTGACATGGAAGCTTGTAAACGATCACAACTATGCTCAAAACATCATAACAGATTCATAAGCCTTATATAGAAAATTATTAATTTTGGACCTAATCTTCAATAACGAAATTAGTCTTTGAAGAATCACTGGTCGAAAAACTTATATGTAATTGTTATAATAATATTAATTAAGTTATAAAAGTATTAAATCAATTGCACTTTATGTTCAGACCACATTTTAAATTAATTTTTATTTCCTTTAACAGCTTAATTTAGCTGTTTTTCAAACAACTAATTAGTTCCACTGAATACATTAAATACGCACAAGTTTGTTGCCTGGAAAGTGCTGCTGCCTCACGTAGTGGACACTGATAGAACTACATCCCATTCATTGTTTGAGTTAAATAGTTCTGTTCTAGTTATTTTTATTTATGGTCTCTTAGTTTTAAGTTTGTCAATCAAAGAAAATTATCAATAGTAGGAAATATTCAACTTTGTTTGTACTATATAATACATAAATTTGTTTCAAACAGTTTTGAGTCTCATTAAATATATTTAATCCAACATTTATTTTTCTTTAAGCGTGCTGTTATTGTAACTTTTCTTTAGATTCATATATTTTTGTAGTGAGAAATTATATCAGTTTATAAAAGATAAAAATACATTTCAGGGTAATTTATAATTACAAATATTTGGTAACATCAAACACAATAGGAATGCTTACCTCACCATTATTTTATTGCTTAGTTCTTAACATCTTTATTCAATTTAAACACTGGCTGATATACTCTTTTAGACGAAACATCCCAAAATACTTTACTTAAACAAAAATAACTATTTTTTTTTATTCTTTAATGCCCATACAATAAATCAAAAGAAAACAAGACATTTATAAAATAAATGTTTTATGCAAAACTTTTCCATAAGTTAACTTTTAATAAAAAAATAAATTTCCAATAATAGTATGTGACAAATAACGACAACTAATAAGTAGGGTCATTAAAATTTTTGAAATGAATTATTTATCAAATCAAAAAATTAAATGAAATTGTAAATACTGTGATCTGATTTTTTGTCAATTTAGAAGGGAAGAATTCAATATATTGCCAATATCATTTGGAAGAGTTTATAAAACATAATAAATACAGTTGGTTAATAATGAAGAAGCAATACACTATTTTTCAGACAATTTGTTTTGTGTTTGGCTGGTTGGATAAATGAAAATAATCGAAAAAATTATTGTTAAAAGAACAGAAATCTGCAAAAGAACTTTGAAAATTCATGATAACTTAAATTATTTAGAGCAGTAATTATTTTAAATGATACCAATGGAGATTTAATTAGTCATCATATAGAACATTTATTACTGGATATTATCCTAATAAGTAAAATATATTCAATTGTTATAAATATGTTATTTTTAACGTGAAATTGAGGTTAATAAACCCGAGTATTGATTGTAGGTAGAACTTAATGGATGGGATGTTATACGACTTCCTGAAATAATTTATAATTTATTAAAATTGTATATAATTAATAATATTGCATGGTAATTATAATTGCATTGTAACACTTGCATTATAATACCAGATAAAAAGTACAAGTTTCAGAAAAAAGTGCTAGAAGTACTAGACTGATCAGGAAAACACAGAAAAAATTAGGTTTCTATTAGGATATTGGGTGCTTCAGTAGTTTAATGTAGATAGGCAGGAGACCTTCCTTTTGTTTTAAAAAATACTTTATTTTCTTTAAATAGTCATAATTTAAACTTTTATTATTATTATTACAATCTGTTTTTTTTTTAAATTTATCCAACTTGTAAGTTATTAATTTATTTTTTTCTATCCATTGTATATATTAATCCAGCATTTTTTTTTGTTTTACAGTATTTGGAAGCAGCTGGTGTATATAGCCAATGTTCAAAAAAAGACTATTATTATTACCACTCATTATATTCAGGAAGCAACACAGGCTCACACGGTATTGTATTAACATATTACTTTATTATTAATATCAGGAATAAAACACTAAGGAGTGCAGTCTGAAACATTATTTATGGAGAACTTTTAAATGGAATTCTTTGCCATAAATAGTGACAGCCAAATAAAAATTTGTCTTTAGATTTAATGAAAGATATCAAAAATCAAAAAAGTATTTTAGCTCATCTGAATTACTTATATCAGAGTAT
Organism: Hermatobates lingyangjiaoensis; assembly: GCA_026182355.1. Classification (NCBI taxonomy): domain Eukaryota; kingdom Metazoa; phylum Arthropoda; class Insecta; order Hemiptera; family Hermatobatidae; genus Hermatobates; species Hermatobates lingyangjiaoensis. Next base: position 1,875,521 of record JAPFBL010000882.1, read on the forward strand.
TTTACACATATATAATGCATATGGTTATGTTTAGAGGTCATTATTAACTCGAAGTTAACAACCTCTAGTCCTTTGTATAAATGCTATGTATAAAAACCAACTGAGTTGGTTTTTTGACTCTGACAAAGACCGCTTGTTATGGTTGAAAGATCATAGTCTTTTTTCCCATTTCTTATTGTGGTTTGATCATTCATTGTTATTTCACTTGTTTATGTGAAATCTTGTTGTCCTATATATATATATGTGCATAACCATACACATAACCTCTAACCATAACCTATAGACTATTTTGTTAGAAGTACTCCTAACACTTCTAACCTTCTAACATCTTCCACTAAGGTAGATGTGACATGAGGGTGGAAACAAAGTGTTTTAAACTCATAGTTTACCAATGAACTGAATTTCTGTAGATACTTGTTTTATTCTCAATGTTTTTTTAGACCCACCATTATTTTAGACTCATTCTTATTCCCACAATGAGTAAATACCTCACAATAAATGATTGCACAATTAGTGATTATGGAACTTGAACTCTAATTTTGTTGGATGAGTTTTTCTTAAGAGAATTTGTGATTGTTTCAGATTGGTTTGCTACGAAACGGCACCCTCCTTGAAGAAGGGGAACCCAATCAGCTATTACAAAGTTATCAAACTGATAATTTAGAAAAAGTATTTTTAATATTAAGCCAAAGGCAAGAAAATGTAGAACTCTATGATAATAAAAAGGTAAATACTTTTCAATCTATTACTAATTAAATTAAATGACTCTATTTCGCATTACAAATGAACTTAAATATAAGTTTTTTTTTTTTGGTTTTTCAGTCTCTAGCTAATTTTGAAGTTAAATCAAATAAAAACCAAATAATGCCAGAAGGACGTAATTTACATTGGTGTAGGATAAAGGCTCAACTAATGAAATCAAAATTTTGGATGGGCCATAATATCCGGTTTGTATAAAACCTAAAATTCGTTTTTTTTTTTAAATATAAGATAAGACCTTTAAATGTGACAATAAACAATCATAGATACTTATCTATCATTTACTCAAGAATCACTTGATCTATTACTTTTTTTTTTGAAACATATATCTAGACAATTTATTTTAATTGAAAAGTAGATGCACAGTTAATTCCACAACTCTGGGAGTATTATAATTCACTGTACATTATCTGTGAGCGAATTCTTCACTAACAATTTATTTCTCTTAGCCAGAAGCTCTTGAAATAACTGCTACAGAGGAAACGGCTACGTGTAATGTTTCATATGGTTCTAGAGCCTTGTTAGTGGAATAATGCTTTTCAATCCCTATTAGGGCTCAAGACTAAAATGTATTGTCTTTTTTCGCCAGCTAATTTTTAAGAGGAACCTAACAAATTTATTCTGAGATAAAAAAACTCTTTTTTCCATATATTTTATATTATGTTTAACTAGTAGTCCGTTAAAATAAACAGACTTAAGTGATTTATGTCTGTGTGTGTGTGTGTGTGAGTGAGTGTGTGTGAGTGTGAGTGTGTGTGTGTGTGAGTGTGAGTGGGGAGGGACATGAGTATAAATAAACTTAGAACGAAAATAAAATGCTAGTACAAGTTATCTGGACTTTTTTTTTTCATCGTAGGATGTGGAAAAATCTGTTCAGCAGATCCCTTAGCAAGACGTCTTGCTTAGGGTATGTGGGATTGGGGGTCCCGACCCACTAAAAAAACCACATCCTATTTCCTGGCAATATCCGACACGGAAATCGTTTGCACATTACTTCATGCCGGTGTCTCAGTCCTCCTGAATAGGTTTCGCCTTCTTGTCCCCATTCGTTCATTTATGAATTACCGTGAGTCCTTGCCTCGTGCTTTCATTTTTCTTATGACGGAGAACCGCCTCTACAAAATTTGCAGATTTTGACCCATTTTCTTCACTCTGGAGCATCTTTTAAACTATAGTCTCTGGAGTGACCTCACCCAGTGAAAAATATCTAGACTTAAAATAACCATTACATTAATAATTTTATTCTTGTCATTAGACAATAAAAACTAAAGATGCCAATACTTATGACAAAAAAAACAACCAAAATTATACTGTATCATAAATTTCATTATACTGTTATCATATTTATTCTATTCAGTAAGATAAAAAATAATTTTAAACAGAATAATCAATTTGCAAACATTCATGCAGAAAATGTTAAATTCAAATTAACTTTTAAAGTTCAACTGTCAACTCATAAAATGGTTATTTTAGATGAAGCACAATATAAACTCTAAAACTCGTCTTGTTTTTACAGGATAATTATTTTTAAATGTAACTCTAAACAGTTATTGTTTAGAGTAGAAGTTAGTAAAAATATGAAAAATTGGTCAAAACCACCTACAAAGTTAAAATAGTTTTTGGGGATTATAAATATGGAGTAATTTAATCTCTTTCAAGAAATTATATTTATATATATAAATGTTACATTTATAATTAACTCATTGTCTTAATGACAATGATCCAGTCTAAAGTGGTACTTGGACAGTTGTAACGAAATGTCCACTTTCCGACAAATATTCTGTGGAGTGATATGTTGATTACATTTACATTAAATTTTTCGATTAACCATAACAGTTTCACCTGTGGATGACCTAAGAATCTATATTTATGATCGACCTCCACATATCAGGAAAACTGATACACTTTTTTTTTCTTTTCTTTTTAGTAATAGTTATAATTGACATGTGATTTTAACGGTATTGTTGTGTTTCAGAATAATGCTTTTTCTTATGATACTTCCCATAGTTCAGAGTGCTCTTTTTTGCTTAACCGTTGGCTTGGATCCTAAAGGACTTTACATAGGAGTTGTAAATGGTGAACTATCTCCAGGCAGTTATTGCCCCCCTATGCCGAAAACTTGTATTAAAGAACTAACTTCGTGTAGATATATCCAACTACTAAAAGAAAAAGACATCAATCTGGTGAGCCAAAATTATTGCTATTACAAATGATTTATGAGAATGAAATCAAGCACTATTCTTAATCGAAATAGTTGGTTCAGATTTTTCATATGAAATTATATAACACTTTCAATCTACAGAATAATCTTCTCCAGACAGTAATCTATAATAGATTTTAGTAATATTGTTTCATGCTTAAGCTATTATTGTCTGAAGTGTTTAAACATGTTTTTCTAACAAGCAGTTTCTTTGTTGGAAAATGATTATTGTTTTTAATTTATTTTTAAAGTACTAAAATAGTTAGCAACATTAACTGCAGACCTAGAGAGCAGATGTGGTAGCAGAGCTACGTAGTACGGCAGGTGACTGTAGCAATAGAGCAGTCATATCTTTAAAAAAATAAATAAAGCTTAGGATTTTTTCTATATATTCGTACGGATTATCTTACTTACTGTTAACTACTGTTATTGTCATTTATTTACGTACATAATAACTTTACTTAATAGTTTTATATCTATTTATTTGATTATTTTTATTTATTACTAGACCACCCCTAACTCTATGTGTCACTCAGAAATTATAATAATAAGTATTGAAATTAATTCACTGAACATGATTGACAGGGATAATTTTAATTGTTGTTTCTTCTTATTAAGGCACGGAAACAGATTCTTATATGGCCCAAGCTTTTCATATATAGTATTCTTAACATGATTCAAGATATATACCGTAAGTATATTTAGCAAAATGAAAATCATTTATTTTATCATATAAATAAATAAAACATCAATTCATTTTTAACCTTTAATGTAGTAGTTTATTGTATATTTGTTACATTTATTTATAATACATTTGCACTACTGTCAACAGTGAGCACGCAAGACTCTGGGTTACTCTGGCTCCATGTCTTTATTTTATTACCAGTGTTTATACTTTGCAAATTTAAATTTTTTTTTTTGTTACATTTATATATAATATTTTTGTACTACTGTCATCGGTGAGAACGCAAAACATTTGCTACCCTGGCTCCAATTTTGGGGATATTGTGTTAATTTTCTTTTATTTATTATTCAGGTAATAAATAATACATCTTTAACTTCAGATCTCTATCTATACAGAAAATGGGTGAACAGACAAAAAACAAAGGAACAAACAAACTCACGAACTTTATATATAGAGATATACATACTAAATAATCACAATAAACACGTGATGAAAACTAATGAACGTATAAGCCACAAGGAAAAAGTAAAAAACACAGAAATTTTCTGTGTTTTTTTACTTTTTCCTTGTGGCTTATACGTTCATAGAGATATACATATATATTATAAACACTTTTTCTTCATATTGAAATTTGGACAGGGTTAATATATGAAATCACCTTTCGCTAATGTTTCGTCTTTATTTTAAGACATACTCAGAGCTATAAACTAACAAAACCAATGGACTGTACATTTGCCAGTTTATAGCACTGAAGGATGTCTTAAAATAAAGACGAAACGTTGGCGAAAAGGTGATTCCATATATTCCAAATGACCTTTCCAAATTCCTGACCAAATTCCAAGAGGAAGAAAAAGTGTTTATTAGTAATTGTGGTCATGAAAGCAATACCTTAATATATAAAATATATAAATAAATATAATTTATAAATATAAATATGTATATATATATTATAATATATATATTTTATAATATATATATATATATAAATTATATTTATATTTTCAATAATCTGATCTTGTTATTTGAACACCTCTGCTAAGGCATTTGTATTTTGTAGAACTTGTCTAGGTTTTATATAAACTTATAAGTTTTGACTTTCACTGGGACTTTTCATATTGGATCATACATTAAAGATGAATCACAATTACCCTTCTTAGAATAATTTTGAAGACAATCTACTATTAATGCGAACACAGGAGAAAGCATACTTTGAAATAAAAGTTGCAAAAAGTTCGCAACGGTCATTCTTACTATTATATGATGATTTTATATTTGGGAATTTATTCAATGATTATTTATAATACCACCAATCGGTATTTATTTTCGTTAAAACACAATTCTTAAGTTATGTAGTAAATCTAACATTGTACTGAACTAAATAAATATAAATTCAATTATTTCAACTTTAATCATATCAAAGTTTGGAAATATTATTTGTAAGTCTATTTAAAAAATATTCTTATACCGGACTAATAAATTATTACGAGAAGAAGTTTTTAATATCAAGTTTTTACATTTTTAGTTTATTCGGTATAAAATGATGTAAATGCTTGAAGTAAATAAAATATGTCAATACAGTATAAGACATGCTCTCTTTTGATTGCTGTTTGACCTACAGGTAGCGTGGCCGAGCGGTCTAAGGCGCTGGTTTAAGGCACCAGTCTCTTCGGAGGCGTGGGTTCGAATCCCACCGCTGCCACTACATTTTACTCTTTATTACATACTAGAGTACCCGTGACCCCGTTCGGTTATCATCCAACACCTTCCTTTTGATTGCAATCAAGTTCACATAAATTCAGATAAACTCTAAATTAATTCATTTCTAATAAATAGGATAATTAACATATTCTTAAGACTGTTCTCTTTATTTACATTGTTTGTACAATATGAATTTTGTAAAAAAAAAAAAAAAAACATTAATGCATTCTTGCTGTTGACCCTACTGAAAGCAACAAGTAGTTGGCTTATTGAGACTTATGAATAATAATGGCAAATACTAACAGAATTGGAAATTGAATCTTTAAAAAAAGAATTTGTCCTTTTCAGATAAAACGGTTTTCAATCTTGGAATTAAAACTATTTCCCCTTTTTAATAAATGATGACTGCGTGGGTTCGATTCCCACAGCAAGTGTGTAATTTTATTTCTGTCTAGAGTCTAGAACGTGCGACGGTTTGAAGCAATCATGATGATTAGAGTTTTATCTCTGTATATAAAGTTCGTGAGTTTGTTTGTTTGGTCACCCATTTTCCGTGGAGAAAGAGACCTGAAGTTATTATTTATATTTAACATATTTACCTGATATATATTATTTATTACCTGAATAGTGTTAAAAAAAGAAAATTATCACTATATCCTCAAAATTGGAGCCAGCAAGTGTCTTTCGTGCTCAACGATGACAGTAGAGCAAATGTATTATATATAAATAACAACAATTTTTTTTTTTATTTAATATTTGTGTAATATAAACACTGGTAATAAACTAAAGGCATGGAGCCAGGGTAGCCCATTGGCTTGCGTGCTCCCAATGACAGTAGTGATAATGTATTAAAAATAAATGTAACAAAAAAAATTTTTGAATTTAAAATTTGAATAATATAAACAATGCTAATAAAGTAAAGGCATGGCTACAGGGTAGCCAGTCGCTTGTGTGCTCGAAGATGACAGTAGTGATAATGTATTATGTATAAATGTAACAAAAAAAATTTTAATTTAAAATTTGCGAAAGATAAACACTGGTAATAAAATAAAGGCATGGGGCCAGAGTAGCCTAGAAGCTTGCGTGCTCGCTGATGACAGTAGTGCAAATGTATTATAAATAAATGGAACAAATATATAATAAACTACTAAATTAGAGGTTAAAAATGAATAATTTTAGAATCAAACTTGAACACAACAGTCAGATAAAATACGAATGTTCTAAGGTAATATTATAAAGATACATTTCTTTCATTGATTTTATTTATGTTAGGTAAATAAATTGAATATTTCTATTTAAAGTTTTGTTTGTTTTAAATATATTTCATTGTGTATATAACCAGAATTGATCTTTTATTTATTTATATGATAAAATAATGATTTTTTTTTACTTTTAAATTATTTTTATTTTGCTAAGTATATTTTCTGTGCATATATCTTGAAATCTGTTAAGAATACTATATCAAACGCTTGGGCCATATAAGAATCTGTTTCCGTGCGTTAATAACAAGAAACAAAATTAAAATTATCCCTGTCAATCATGTTCAGTGAATTTGTTCCAATAAGTATTGCTATTATATATATAATCATAGATATATATTATCATCAAAAAAACGGTACACAAGAGACAACAAACGTTTCAGAGTAAACTATAGGTATACAGTATATAGAAAAACACACTTATAGTCTCTAATTTTCGGTTTAACCGTCATCTGGAGAGAAGAGATAGGAACACCAAGCACACTTGCGAAGCGATAGTTGGAGACCCTCCGAAAAGACGGTCTATCTCTTTATCTCCTGATGAGGGTTAAGCCAAAAATTAGAGACTGTATGTGTGTTTTTCTATTACTGTGTACCTTTAGTTCACTCTAAAACATATATATTATATATATATAGATTTCATCATAGAATAGGTGATAATGTAATCGGATTCGTCAATTTTCAGGATCAAAATCACTATCAATACCGATATTTCGTTTTAAACTTTATGGTAAAACAAAGGATGACTAAGAAATCTTTCAACCGTAACAGCATATATAACGTAACAGTCAATGGAGTTTAAGTTGACTCTGAAAAACAAACCGCTTATATACAGTAGAAGTAATAGAAAGATCATAAACTTGTTTTCAACTTACTATGTCGATTTTGATCATTATCAAATATATTACGACTTCTGTAAGTTCAGAGAAATGTTATTGTTTTTCTTTATTCTACTTGTATATATGACTGTTTTGTCACAACTGTAATATTCCATTTAGATGTTAGTATATATATATATGTTTATATATATTCTTTCATCCTTTGTTTATAGCCTATGAAAAGGTTCTAAATAAAACGAATACGTCGGCATTGAAGTTTGATTTTGATCCTGAAATTGACGAATCCGATTTAATTATACGCTAATCTATAAGGTGATATATTATATGAATTATGTTATATATATATATATATATATATATATATAATATTATATTATATTTCTTCTCTGTTTGAATGCACATAACCAATTTATGTTTTTGATACACACCAATAAATGTGTTAAAATCTTATATGACTCTAGATTGACAAAAAAAAAATTACAGTGGTAGGTATGCTTATCAGCTTAGCAATCAATAGAACTGTCCACCTTTGTTATTTATTGTGCTATCTTTGAGATTATTGGTTCAATATTAATAGAGTGACTTCAGAAAATATATTTATGTAATGCGAAATTTCTTTGAAATATACTTCACAGATTTGGAGTTATCTTTATTTTTGTTTATGCCAAATAAAATTATTTAACATAAACGTAACAGAAATTTCCTTATAAAATGTGAATGAATCAGAACATATTATAAGATCTATATAGATTTAAACAAATTAATGAATATATTGTGTTATTTTATTCTGAAAATATTAGTGTTTAATATGAATGGATAAATGTTGATATATTTTTGTTGTTAATTTAGATATATTATGAAAGTACTGAAGATGCTTATGATGGTGTTGCTTCTAACGAGGTATGGGGTTATATAAAAGTGCCTTCAAACTATTCGAAAAATCTCCTCCGCCGAATATCTCTTAATCTCAACACGCCTGATGATGTATTGACATGGAGTGAAATTCACATTTGGATGGACATGTCAAGTGAGTTTTTTAACAGATTTCATGTTTCGAATTTAGAAATAGTTTTCTATATTACCCTACTTTACAATAGAGATATATTGTGGAGGGAACTCATGATACTGGAGGTCCAGGAAGAATGCGAGAGTGCGTGCCACCTGACCTAACATTATTCTAACACCACAAACCTGTTTTGATTTATTCTTGTATCTAAGCCTTTCGACCAGACCATGATAAAGGAAAATAGGTTGTTTTTAATGTGGAGCTATGACTGGTTCGTCACGGGGAAAACTAACCACTTCCTCACAAATGAGAAAATGAGATAGTGAAGGTGAAGAGCCCAAGGTGGACTTCACGGAAGTTGCGAACCAGTGCGCGACTGAGCGGACTCCAGCATAGGTCGCCGACCCTGGCTAACCCTCCGTCCAGTGCCCTTCTTAGTCCACGCCGTGAGGGAATAACCACCCAAGCGTGGTAAGCACCCTCACCACGACAAGACATATCGTGTGGGATGGGGGAAATCAGATTAGGAAAATCTCAAACATATATTAAGAACTTTTAAACTTAGAACTGGTATACTCTAATTTCATTTAAAGTAAATTATTTAATTGTATAATAAGCGTTGTAAAATAATTATTTTTATTTTTTTTTATTAAATTAACGTTGTTATTTGTTTTAGATCAGTACATAAGTAATTTGTTAAGAAGAGATCTTGTGTTTACACAAATAGATTTCCTGAAAGATCTGTACTCTGACTGTGGTTGGCCCCCAGCTGCTGCTGGAGTCCCTATCAACGTAAGAAAGTTTCTCCACTTTAAATAGATCTTTAATATTATTTAATTTTGTTGAAGTTTCCTGAAGTTACTGTTTCGGCACTTCAATATCAGAGCACCACTGCTTACTGATGTATATAGAGAAAAATGTTAGTTATATTATCAATAATAAATAAAGTTGTTTTTTTTTTTATACAGCAATATTTACTTATTTTCATCAAAGAAAAACATATTAATCTTTATCTATAAGTAGCTTTTCCTCCTGGAAATAGGAAAGCCGGAATTTCGTGGTTAGTATTTCAAAATCCATAGAGTACCCCAGGAACACGGAAGTAGAATATAAATTAATCTTTTTGTTATTTGTATTCAACTTGGGTGTTTCCTTGTGTTTCAGGAACTATCTGACACAACCACGAACACTATCTATGGAAGTCCAATAAATTAACTAATTTCAAATAACACTTATTAGAGAATATTGTAATAAAAGAGAAAGTTTTGTAGAAAAGAGAAATATTGTAATATTTTAAAAGAGAACCTAAAATAAAGCACTCCCGTGGAACAATCGGTCGTAGATATATACTATTTTAATCGAATGTAATCCTTCCATTATTCCATATATCATATTGAAGGTAAATGAATTTATCAAAAAAGTATTTTAAATATGTATTTATACATATGTAGAGTTAGCTCTGAAACAGAACAAGTTTAGCAGTCACATTCCACTTCCTGTGAGTGGATTTAATCTGAAATATAATTGTTTATCGTGATTTTTTTTTCAAATTAATCTCCACGATTTTGATTATAAATCACTATTGTTTTGGCTATTCATTTTCGCATTTCATATAAATAAAGTGCCATTCACGTTGAAATTGTCCTTCAGGTTCAAATGTTTAAAATACTATTCTGAATAAGAGTCAGCTAACATTTAAAAGGTTCTGATTAAATTAGTACATATAATAAACAAAAGACAATAAAATAAATAGTTCATATTAAATTCCATCCGAATAAATTAAAATGAAGCTCAGAAATCAAAAAGATCTACTTTGGTAGCTATAAACTACCAATCAAGCAATATTAATATTAGAACTTAAAAATACTAACCTCAGTGGTATTAACAATATGCAATAATAAAGTAATACTTCTTTATGTTAAGTTGTGTAATATAAACAACCTAATGTTCACATTTTACTAATCAGAATATAACAATTAATTAAAGTTCTTTTTAACCAGTTCGGGAACGCCGTTTTTGGAAGCAATCGTCCCAGTTTTGCTCACTTCGCTGTTCCTGCTGTAATTCAACTGTAAGTATTATTTAAATAGCACTTAATTCTATAACACACGTTTATATGTACATTCTCGTAAATGAATTGTAGTATTTTAGTAAATTGTTATCACAATACATAATTTACTTATTACTCTACTAATTTGTGTATATTATTTTTTACCTCATCTAGAAATCTAAATATGGCGCTTTAAAATAGTGCTTTAATTAATCATTTATTCATTGTATTAGTTAGAATAAATCTTTGAATTATAATGTTAGAAGTCTTAACATTATAATAATGATATAACATTGATGATAATTAAATATAACTGTTTGGCATTGTTTCAGATTTGAATTTTATTTGCCAATGATGTTCACTGTTGGTGCTATTCTAATGGAGAAAAGAGATGGAATTCTTGAGAGAAGCCTAGTCGCTGGTAATTACATTGAAACTCTATGAAAATAGTTAATGATCTATATGATAGCCTATGATGATATTACCATGGAATGTTATTTTACCAATTCATTGACTAAACTTGGTTACCATGGAATACCATGGAATGTTATTTTACCAATTCATTGACTAAACTTTGACCAAATGATTTGCAATGCTTCTTGTATACCTATTTACTGTGTTCAAACTTCAACTAATATATATATATATATATATATATATATATATATATGTTGTGTTAAAATCAATTGACTTAATTGCACGTACCTTTTTCTTACTGAGCTTTTCAAATCTCCTAGCTAATTTTCTTTCTTCAAGGTTCAGTTCATTATTATTGCAACTATTTATTATAAGTTGCAACTATTCTAAATGTAACAGATGAATTAAATTAACCTAAATAATTGACATGTTTCGGTTGTCTTCAACCATCTTCAGAATGTTCTGATATTGTTATCTACCAAACAGGTATGTAAACATAATAAAAAGGAAAAATTACACTAAAGTTAAGTTTGGTTACAGTATGGTTTTAAAAATTATAAAAATTATTGTAAAAAATTAAAAAACAAATTATGATGGGTGGGTTGTTATTCCTAGTAGTTTTAGTACTAAAATTAGCTAGGAGATTTGAAAAGCTCAATAAGAAAAAGGTACGTGCAATCAAGTCAATTGATTTTAACACAACTTGTATAAAAGAAGGTCTGCTTCCTACCTTACTAATATATATATACTTTAATACTTATGAAAGAAACAGAGAAAGTCACTACAGAAACTCACTTTGATATTTCGACATCCGTCGTCATCATATATAAATATGTACACACACACACACACACACACACACACACACATATATATATATATATATATATATATATATATATAAACGAACTCGGGTTCGTTTGCATTCGGCCTACCACTCAGTTAGCTTCAGCTACTCAAAGGGACTACTTCTACCCGATGACGACGACTGTCGAAATATCGTTGTGAGTCTTTTGTGTGTATCTTTATTTGTTTTTTCTCTTTCATGTTAACTATATATATATGTTTGTATAATTTGGAAGCAGTCCTTCTTTTAAGCATATTTCGTTAAACAGCTGACCGTATTTCGCTGATGTCATTTTCTTCACTAGTTTTTCAAGGTTTCTGAATACCTTCTTCTTTCCTTCTTTCCTTCTTCCGTTTGGATGAAGGAAAGAAGAAGGTATTCAGAAACCTTGAAAAACTAGTGAAGAAAATGACATCAGCGAAATACGGTCAGCTGTTCAACGAAATATATATATATATATATATTATATGATCAAACCACAATAAGAAATGGGAAAACAAGACTAAGATCTTTCAACCGTAACAAGCGGTCTTCGTCAGAGTCAAAAACCCAACTGAACACTAGTGTCAGAAAACATCTGGTGAGGAGTTGAGAAGAGTGGGAGGGAAGAGTGGTATTTTAAAAGGGTGAAAGCACAGGAAAGTTATATATTATAATGTTTATATTATAAACATTAGTAACGGTCTCTTCAAACTTGATACTTTCGTCACGAGGGCAATAGCCTCTTCAAAGAGGGTTGACAGCTAGCGGATAGTTTTTTACTTTTTCTTACTGTAACTCCTTTGTTTCCCAAACATCCCTTTCTGGACATTAGTCCTTTCCTGTGCTTTCACCCTTTTAAAATACCACTCTTCCCTCCCACTCTTCTCAACTCCTCACCAGATGTTTTCTGCATCTAGTGTTCAGTTGGGTTGTTGACTCTGACGAAGACCGCTTGTTACGGTTGAAAGATCTTAGTCTTGTTTTCCCATTTCTTATTGTGGTTTGATCATATATATATATATATATATATATATATATGTGTGTGTGTGTGTGTGGGTTTGTGTGTTTGTTTGTTGTAAAAAATAAACTAAATATGCACACAATATCAATGTGTCTACTTACAAATATAAATACCATAAATTAAAAAGGTTTCTTTCTTTTTTTTTCAGGTATAACCATTATTGAAACTCTTATAGCACACATCATAGTGCAGGCAGTCGTACTGGCAATACAGACGATTCTAATGTTAATTGTCTTGTTTATAATTTTTGACAATCCAATGGAGGGGAGCCTTCTCGTCTGTGTTACATTGCTGGCTTTGATTGGCATTACTGGAATGTGTTATGGTAACTATATCATAATAATATTAGCTAGATCACCTTGACATACATACAAAACATAACTGGATTCATTTCTTTCTCCTTTTAATTATATATTTTTTAATAAATGTTTAGCTTAGGTAACACTAGAATGCGAGAATCCATTGTTTTTATACCATTGACTCTGTCACAGTGATTTCCTTTTTTGTTCTCAAGATTTTCTCATATGCATCATTAAAAAATTTCACTTTTTACATAAAATATATCCATAATTTTGTTGACCATGGTGACATATAAAAGAAGTTCTCCATTATTTCACCTATAATGCTCTTCTAGGACTATTTTAGCTCACTCAGTTTTAATAGAGAAATGCTTTTTTTTACGAGTACATAAAATTGTATCACAGCACCCCTGCTGTAAATAGCTTTACACCATGGGTGCTCAAGCATTTTCTAAAATGCAAGCTATTTATGAAATGAACAAGTCACAATTATCTACCCACTGCATTTATTTAGAATTATATTGAAGATTCCTACAATTTATGATCATAAATTTAGTATTTCGTCATCAAAGTAAGCTTCCTTTCCATTTCATATGAAAGTGACATTTCTTCTCTTTTTAACCGATCAGATATGCTTGCTTCTTTTTTTTACCCTGTATTAATTTTTTTTTTAAAAAAAAATTAAAATAAAGAGTAAGAGGCGACTGAATGACTAGCTGGTTAGCTATACTACACTTAGAGCCACTTTTGTGGTTTAAACAATGAAAAAAGTCAACCTGTCTGGTGTGTTGGAAGGAAAAGTAACTAAAACATCATAATCCATTTGTACCCTAGGTAGAAATACCGTAGCCTGCAAATCGGTGCTAATGGACAAACGGCTTTACCGTTTGCTTTAACGTCTCTTTGTACGTTAAACCGAGGCATGAGTGTACTCTGCAAAAATTATGTCTGTCTTCTAGAATAGGTAATATATTTGTTCCTAGAAACAATCTCTAGGAACATTCACCGTTTTTAATAGTTATTGTTCTGTTTCTCTATTTGATAGAGCAAAAAATTATTCTGTTATTATAAATTACCTAATAAGAAATTTATATTATCAATAGATTTAGATAATTTAGATAATCATTTACCTAATTTCAAATACTATGAGTTTGTACAGATTAAATCAAATGGAAGAATTTTTTTAAGTTTAAAGAAGTAAAAAGATAATAGTTGCACTTTTTTTACTCAAAGTTTGTACAATTTACTTTTCAGGTTTTTTCGTCTCAACATTATGTGATTTGGATAGCGCCGCTCTCTACATGGGTTTAGGAAGCTTCTTTCCCTTAGCAATGCTTAGCGGTAAGTTACCTCAAACCTTAAGTTAATTGTTTAACAAACAATTAAATTGAAGTAGTAAGTCGTATAATAATGAGTAACCGAAATCTAACTTCTAGAAAAAAAAAAATTTATTATCATTATCTGGTCTAGGCGAGTTTGTCTAAATCAATTCGTTTAAATTACAATTTATCTATAAACAATTTATCTAAAATACAGTTTGTCTAAGAAATAACAGTTTAGCAATGTTTTATATAATTTTTTCAAATTATATAAAGATGAAAAGTAATTTCTCTTTCTTCATTTACAAGTATCAATTTGATCCAATGCATGCGGAAAACCGAACTTTGTAGAAAACTTTTTTTACTAAAATACTGATTATTTTCATGCAAACGAAAAATATTCGATTTTTAGTAAGAATTTCCGATGATTGACCTGAATGCTATTCTAGTTTCCATTGGTTATCGAATAGTAGATCATATGTAACACATAATATGATGCATATGAACTGTGTACATATATTCATTATATATATTACACATACAGACTCACATATAAGACATGCATATATATTAATAGGTACATTTTTTTAATATTATCCATTGTGGTTTATATAAAGAAAAAAACAAATCAAAAATCGGGAAAAATCCGTTTTCTCAGCCCTGTTTTAAAGAAACTGTATTTTAGATAATTTTTTATAGATGAGATGTACTTTAGACAAATTGTATTTTATACGAATTGATTTAGACAAACTTACCGGATCTGAACATTAAGATCATCATAATAGCGGTGTTTTTCTGATGCCAATACAATTTCATCTAGATTGATTTCTATAAATGATATTGCTGCAGGTATGGTTTGGCCGTTCGAGGGAATGCACTGGTCCCTGCGATCCATTGGCTGGCTCCTACCTCTGACTCAAACAACAGAGTCATTCAGAGCCATCACTGCCAGGGCTTGGGACATCACTCATCCAACTGTCTATAAAGGATTCATTTCCTCTTTTGGATGGATATTATTTTTTATTTTAGCCACTTTTATTGTTATTAGAGCCCAAAATGGCATTAGAGGTAACATCAAAATCCCCATATTATCCAGAATTCTTCGTACAAAATTTTGAAGGTCATATCTTATTTAAATACCTCTGTTCAGTTATTATCCATATTAATTCCATTATTTAATGAGACATTAAATGTTGAATTCTTATATACTTTAAACTTGTGAAATGCATTAAATACAATATAATTTAGTAAGACTGTAGTAATGTTCAACCCAAATAAAAAGAAATGTTATTTGACCAAAGGCTTCATGCTTTTATAGTCAAAATAATTAATATAATAAAATTTATTTTGACATATGTATATTTGAAGAATTTGCTCAATATATTTTATTGTAACATGTATTTTAGATTAGTGTATTTATACATTTTTTATAGACTGCTTTCCATAAGTGAGTAGTGACTGTAACAGATTAATTCATAGCCCTAGTCTGTAATTCATTAAAAAATCAACTTAACTTGAAATTTCAAAATTTCTTTTAAATACAAACATTGTTATACTTGGATAGTACATTGATTTTTTTATAATTTTGATAATGAAGGTCACGTCAACATTCGATTACGATTAATAAAAGAACAGTTTATTCAAGAAGGCTTAAAATTGTTATTCAATAATGAATCAATTTTTTAATGCCTAGCACGTATTATACGTGCAATAAGCAGTTCAAAATGACGAAATTATTTCTTATGGTGTTCAGGATAAAAAAGTTTGACCTTTTTTTCCTTTCCATATCTTATTTCAGTATTATTTGCCATACCTCATACATACCTATTTATTTATCTCTATCACTCCTATTCTTCTGTTTCTCCCCTCCGTATCACATTCTCATTGTCTCTCTCAACATTCATTTAGGCTTATAAAATACAAACGATAATTCGATTTGAACATCAGAAAAAATAAAAAAAATTATAATATAAACTTCATATTCGGAACTTTCATAAAGCCTCATAAAACCACTAATAACTTGATTAATGTACTATATATAAAGAGTTTTGTAGCCATAAATATATCCCTGTAAACGTCTACCATTATTATATTAAATTAACTATTAATTTTGTTTTTAATGTTACTATTGCTATGTTTATATTTATATTTTTATTTATCATTTTTAATTCTCTTGTATTGTTAAATGTAATATAGTGATGAGCTGTGATGTAGTAATTACAATTGTAAATATCTGTGATTTTGTGTAAACATCAGTTTGTTTCAAATAAATTGATTTTCTCTAAATATAATATTTATTGGCATATACATACTTTCAAACATACCAATGTTAGTATGTTGGAAATATGAGATTAGTATTCTTTTTCTTATTATTTCTTATTTTTATTTTTTTTAAAAAACACTTGTAATTAATATTAACTGATTGGTCAATGAATTAATTGATTAATTAACTGTCGAAAAATGTAATATTTTTTTTTCATTATTATTATTATTATTATTTGATTTTCAAACTAATTAGAGATGTCCATGGATTGAGAGATATTTCATGGAGAGGATGGGTGGGATATTACCTCACGCAATTTCTGAGCGTACATGGTTACTTTTGCGCCTACCTATGCAAGATAGGGAAGCACCAAACATCCGAGTGTCTGTATTGTCCAGCGTTAGATGATGTGGAACAAACATTCTTTTCTTGTCCCAAATGGAACAGCCAGAGGAGAGACTTGATACACAGAATAGGCATATTCTCCCCAGAAACGATCATTGAAAAAATGATCCGGAGTTCTAGGGCATGGAATATGGTAGATGGCCTAGTTAGAACAATTTTGACTACGAAAAAGCTATACTTGGAAGATCTAGAAGAATAATAAAGTAAGTATGCCTCACCTAAGGTAAGCTATGACCAAGCCTGAAGTAATGCGGAAAACAGTTCCAGGCTAAGTCTTAGGAGAAAAGGGGGTGTTTTAGTTGGTAGTCTGGTTTATCTGGGAGCCCAACACTATGTGCGTAAATGCATTTCACCTCCTTACCAAAATAAAACAAAAAAAATATTATTTGATCAGAATTTATTTTTATTTTTCATGTTTTTCATTATTTTTGTATTCGTTTATTATTTCTAATTTGTTTTCTTCCCTCTCCATTCTTACTTAGTTATGGTGGTGGTGGTATCACTGAGTGTGTAATAGTCGTGCTGTTGGACTTCAGTCATTGCCTGACCTCTCTGCGGACACTTCACCTCCTATGACGACGATTGTCGAAATATAGAGAAGTGAGTTGTGTCTGTGTTTATCTTTGTGTTGTTTTCCTTATAATTTTTATCTAAAGTTCTATGAACCATTTTATTTGAATTACTTGTATACTTAGAAGTCAGAATAAAAAACGACAACATGAACATTTTATATGTAAAATTTTCAGTTTATTTCTAGCATAAGTGTCTATGAGTAAAAAAAATTGATCGCAAAAGTTGTTCGCATACTAACAGCGACCAACAAATAATTCTGTGCAATATAGTACACGCATTAATTAAGATTTCAAACCATGGGTCCATTACAGCTGAATAATTGTGCTACTAAAGTAAGAAGGTCAGAAAATGTGTCAAGTCGTCCATTATACTGTCTTGTGTGAGTCATTTTCGTGGTCATCAATTTCGCCCAGCTAGGTGTTGCTGAAGGTGATCAAAAGATCAAGTGAGATTGTGACATGGATTCAAGGGCTATGGATAAGGAAAGTTATGGCTATGGTTTATACGGACAGTAAAAGTTTTGTTCACTAACTGGAAGTTGTGGTAAAATATACAATAGACTCCCATTACAAATGATGTACTTCCTGTTTTGAAATTATGATGCTTATCTTAGCCTTTCGGTAATATCACTACATAATGTCAAAATAGACTGATGCCTTTTTTACGTTGAAAAGCTTGCATCTCGGGAGCACTAATACTATCCGAGTATAGGGGAAACATAACCACCAGGATGTTTTCTGGTGTACACCGGGCAGGTGAGTTTCCACGACTCTACATCAAACAAGAAAAGGAAATACGAGTATGGTCATCAAAGTATAAAAACTAAGTATAACACAAAACACTGAAAGTCTATCGTACTTGCGCATGACTAAACATTGATTCCCCTAATTTTGTATATAACGTCATAGAACCCTTTGTAGTTCTTTGTTAGTGCCCTGCTGTAAGTTTGGTTAAAAAAACTCTCCAGTAATCATTTCATATAGCTCCTACAAAGTTACTCCAGACTCGTGTGAGAGTGCAAACTCCTTCTCGAGACAGTTTCAACCAACAATATGGTTATCCTTAAATGGGTGCCGGTCACTGTGGAATAGAAGGTATTGAAATAGCTGACAGGTTGGGCAAGAAGAGAACTGAAAGCTCTCTTCTAGGTCTAGAACCTTCCAGTGGGATAACTAGTGCCATAAAGGATGATGGATGCTAAAAGCATGAAAAAAAAGTGGAAGTCTACTACCGACTAAAAACATACAAGGTTAATGATTAAAGAACCTTCCAAAAAAATGACCAATGACCTATTAAAGCTAAATAAAAACCCAATCAAAGTAATGGTGGGTTTTCTAACAGAACGCCATTATTTTAAAAACATCTACATAGATTGAGAACATTACATAAGAACCTCTCTGTAGAAAATGCAACAGGAAAAGGAGGAAACAACACATAATTTGTTATTTAAATGTGAAGCCTTGGCATTGTTGAGATCAAAGGATCGATCTCAAGTTTAAGTTTAACACCTGAAATTAACAAAATACACAAAGAACTTGTATTATTTTTGAGTTTCTTAAAAAAAAATCATTTCATATTCATACCTAGGCTGAGAATATCTTGGGCATACTTCCAGGATATGAGACACGCATCCTTCACATGACGGCTCCTCGCGTACCCTAAAAGTGTTGTATATCCACATTTATGGATTATAAACGACTCCCAACTATAAACGGATACATTTATTATTCAGGACCATTTAATCAAAGATTTGTTTGTCATCTCTGTAGAAAGTTGAAGAAACACCAATCTAATAATTAATGGAAAAATAAGAAGGAAAAACAATTCTAATAGCTAAAATAAAATTTATAAACTTATTTTTATATATATATTAAAATATTTACAAGGAATAAAGCTAATTTAATTATATTATTTCTATGTTAATAATTTACAAAGATATTTAATAATAAATTCAGTCCCTTTTTAATAAATTATTTTGTATTCTTATTTAATTTTAATCAACAATAAATAGGTTTTATTTGTAAATGTCGAGCCATCCTGTTTTGGCTTCCTTAGAATATAACTAAGAAAACAATTGACTCAATTTTTTTGTATCATTTGAACGTTTTTTGGATCATTATGTTAACAATTATTTTATTTTACATCTCAGTATTTTCTTGATGCTCCTCCTGAATTTTGGGATCAGGATCTTCATACTTGTATTGTACAGCGAGGTAAACAAAAATAAACATTACAAACGTCATCATGGATCCAAAAAGGAAAAATTCATAAGCCTGCAAAAAAAAATGTCATAACATGAATAATATATCTCAGATTTTCCTTAATCAATTATGTTGTCCTGATAGTTTAGAGAATTTGATTACTTTTTTTTTAAGAATTATTGTTGACAATAGTATTCCTGGACACTAAGCACAGCGCCATATATATATATTTTTCTTCTCTTGAAATGGACATGCGTTGTGACAACTCTATTCGTCTCTAACCGTCGCTACGCAAGTGCGCTTGGTGTTTCCTAATTACGGTTAAACCGAAAATTCAATAATATAAAATAATGAAGTTTTCAGAGAATCATTACCTCTTTTCATAAAAACCATTTTTAATTTGATAAGTTAAAGAAACAGAAAAGAATACTTTTACAGAAAAGTATATTAAAGATATAAAATTTATAATTATATATTCTTATAATGTATTATTTATTTTACTCAAGTTTATATTAATTTAAACATATAATTTAATTCTATATTTTGTAATATTTATAGTTTCTCATTCCCTTACTATTTATTTTCACAGCGCCATATATATATTTTTTTTCTTCTCTTGAAATGGGCATGCGTGTGACAACTCTATTGGTCGCTAACCGTCGCTTAGCGCAAGTGCGCTTGGTGTCTCCTAATGACGGTTAAACCGAAAATTAGAGGCTGCAGTGTATTTTCGTATTAAGTATTATAGGTACTGTGTACCTATAGTTTACTCTGAAACATTTGCTGTCCTTTGTAGATCGTTTTCTTGATCATAATACTCGTACATACGAGGGCATAATTATCCCGAGGGCATTTGATTAACGGGATAATTAGATAGTATGAAGTCTTCATCATTGAAAGCATTCAGGTGTTGCCAATCAATTCTGGAAATTTCTAATCAGTCAGTTAGCAAGTCATGTTATTGGTTTTTTAGTTCACTTGCTCTCGAAGATGTATTAACGAAAAGCCTTAGAGCTGATTGTTTTAAAATTGTTTTCATTGTGGTAAATTAATCCATATATATATATATATATCAATGATCAAACCACAATAAGAAATGGGAAAACAAGACTAAGATCTTTCAACCGTAACAAGCGGTCTTCGTCAGAGTCAAAAACCCAAAACTCAGTTGGGTTTTTGACTCTGACGAAGACCGCTTGTTACGGTTGAAAGATCTTAGTCTTGTTTTCCCATTTCTTATTGTGGTTTGATCATTGATTGTTGTTTCACGTGTTTATGTGAAATCTTTTATTTTATTATATATATATAATAATATATATATATATATATATATATATATATAAATTAAAACGAAGGTAACACACAGATAGACAAAGGAATAATTCACTTTTATATTTCGACGATCGTCGTCATCAGGAGGTGAGAGTCCCAAAGGAAGGCAGGGTGGTGACTGAACACGATCAGTAACCATGTTGCTGCCTTTCGTCGGAACTCTTCTCCTCCTGATGACGACGATCGTCGACATCAGGAGTGAGTTATTCCTTTGTCCATCGGTATGCTATCTTCGTTTTAATTCGCTTTTATTTAAAAGTCTTAATACCCTCATATATAATGACTATATAGATGAGGGCGTTAAGAGTTCGCTCCCCTGCATTCCTTAATGATTAAATTAATAACATTAGGTCAATTGCCCTATCAATAAAATACCCCTCCTGATTTATCGACTTGCTTAAATGGTGCTAAAAAAAACCTTCTCTAATGTTTCAACAGAGCCCCGTTCATTGTTAAAATCTATAGTTATACTGTATCTCTCAGTCACTGCACGTAAACTTGATTTTAATATACTGTTTCCAATTATAATTACGTAAGAAATATGTTAATAAAAAACTCTCCCAGGGAACTGAAGTCTGGTTTTATTTATAAAATACCAATAATGAAAATCATCATATTGATTGGATTGGAGCTAAGTGTATTACCTATGAAAAATTGGTGTTAAGAAATATTGAATCCTCTCTGATCAAATTTAATAGATCACATGTTATCAACATTGGTAACGGTTTGTTGAAACTTGACTCAGTTTTAACGAGGGCAATAGCCTCTTCTAACAGGGTTGACAGCTAGCGGATAGCTTTTGGCTTTTTCTTACTGTTCTAATTTGTTTCCCAAACATCCCTCTCTGGACATTTGTCCTTTTCTGCCCTTTATACCATTTTAAAATACCACTCTTCCTTCCCACTCCTCTCAACCCAAGATGATTTTCAGTCACCATGATTTTCTGTATATGGTGTTTCAGTCGGGTTTTTGACTCTGAAGAAGACCACTTGTTACGGTTGAAAGATCTTAGTCTTTTTTATAATTTCTTATTTTGGTTTGAACATTGTTCTTTTACGTGTTTATTGTGAAATCTGTTTATATGTATATAACAATATTTTACAATAAACAAGTGAAAATTATTAAATCATAGTAAGGAATCAAAACAAATGAATACAATTTTTCAACCAATACAAGTGGTTTTTGTCTGAGTCTAAACTGAATCTGAGCATCTAATTGAAGTCTGAAGAAGACCACTTGTTTTGACAGAAAGATGTTTATCATTTTTCTGACTTCTTACTGTAGTTTAGATGATCATATATTAACCATATATATTAATATATAATATATATATATTATATATATATCATACCTATTCTTTTCCGGTTTGGTCGGTATATTGGAAATACTTTTTCCTGAAAACGTCCAAAAATGTATTTAGTGAATATTTTGTGCAAGATAATCATACCGTATATTTATAGTTAACTAACTATATTATTAATATATATATATATATATATATAAATTCGTTAGAATACTATCCGAAACGGACAAATATAGTTCAATGTAGAAAAAGAAACATAGAGAAATTAAAAGCATACACTTACAATCTCTAATTTTTGGTTTTGAACCGTCTTCAGGAGAGATAAGAGAGGGAAACCAAGCGCACTGGTTCAGAGGCTGGTCTCCAACCGTCTCTGTTATATATATATAAAAGATTATATATATATTATAATATTGTTAATTTATTTATAGGTAAATATAACTGTTTATATAAGATTATAAAAAATAAATAATTATTTAAAATTAAAGATTTACAACATATTAAATTTATATTAAATATAATCACGAATAAACAAGATAAGAATCAGCAAAGTTACTTTGTTTGTGTGTATTTAATTGCAAACTATTTTTTAAGGAGGTGCATAAAATCACAGAAAAATATTCCTTTTCTACATTCTCCTAGGTAAGGAGGTATATATAATTCTACATGAAAAATGTTATATCAAATACTTTCTTAAATTCTCTGATGTTTTATCCAGGATTCAACAATATTTTTTTTATTTGTATTATATGTTATTTATTTCGTTTTCAAAACATTAATGATTATTCTGAAAGCAGTATGATTTATAAAAAATATTTTTAAAATATAAGAGTCAAACAAATAATGATACATACTTGGTTATTAAACATCCTGAGACCAGCAATAAACAGAATGATGAGATTGCCAAAAGCATCCATTACTAACCATATGGAAGACATTATTGACTTTAGACTATCAGGACTCTGCAAAATACAATTATAAAATTAATAAAATTAACATCTTGCAAAAGTGCCCATCACAGTTTTTTAATATTTTGTAAAGTTACCAATGACTGGGATTATTCACTGAAACGTAAAGGTGCTTAGCTAGGTAGGTCTCCAACTGGTCGGGATTCTATCTATGGATGTGTTCACCTCTCACAATCATTTTGTGTGAGTAGATATTTACAATAGATACACAAGATGCAAAATTCTTAAAAGCGTACTCTCCACCGAGCTTTAAGTTTAGCTTCTCTCATTTTACTATCATGGACTCGTTTTTGACCAAAAGTGAAAAAATTTCACTCTTTGACCATCTTTTATTAATTTTTTTTTTATAAAAAAAAACTATTTTGTTTTTTTTTCATCCGAACCCACCGGCACAACTTCTTCATGTGGTTTTGCTTCTTCATTGACAAAAGGAGTTTGATATAAATATTCCAATCGAAACCTCTCCTTCAGGTTACTCTCTAAGCACCTTCACATATCTAAATCTTATATTAGTCTATGGAAATCAACTAATTAGAAATACCTATTTCTCGGCTTTTCTGAATGAACATCAGCTGAGAAATTGGTAAGGTCTCTCAAAAATCGTCTAGATAACTGATCTAGAATTATTTACAGTTTCAAGCTCAAAATCTGCTGTATAGAATTCTTTTTCACTTAAATCTGATCACCGTAGAATCTTTTTAACACAGATTTTAGCAGTACCAACAATTATTTTCAAAAAATTTCCCACCAAGCTGCGGTTGGTGGATTCAATCTCTACGTTGTTTTCTTTCTGTTTTTAGATAATTTCTAAGTTCACCTAATTTAGCCATTGTGCAGAGCTATTCTCATTAAATCATCGAAAGAATGATAAATTTCTTCACAAAGTGTGCCAAATGTTCTGCGAATATTTAATTTTAAACAGAGTTTCTAAGAATAAATAAAAAAAAGAAATTGAATGCAGACATCAAAAACTAAAACTTACCACTGCTGTCCATAACTACCTACTATCAAACTCCTGAACTGAAATTTTTAACAGTTGACATGGAAGGACATGCACGAACCAAATAAGCTTCAATGAACTCTTATAACGTTTATAGCACTTGGAACATTCTGTATTTCAAAAAAAACATTGCAATAAGCCGCCTTAACCAAATCAATTGTTTGAATAATAGATTTTCCAAGTTTAACACAAAATTTCACAGCAAGTATTGATTATTCAGATAATTCATTATCAAGACCACCAAAATGAAAAAAATTCACTTCACTAGAAAATGCATAGCTAATGCACAACAGGAGAAAACTTTAAATGGGAAATGTCATGATAATCAACTGGTTTCTTAATTATCTTGCACCACAAAGAAAATTCTCGTGGAAATACTTCGAAACTCTCAGTGAATTCTCCTCATATTCCTTTAGCAGACATCGTACTTAACAACATTCGTAGTAAGAATCCACAATATGTTAAACTTTATATATTCGCCAATTAAATTATATTTCATTAAGTTCTTAATACCTTTTAAGTGTTATATATAGTTCATATTTACCTGAGTAAAGGAGAATTCTATTCCTGTTATAGAAAACATGATTTCAGCAAAAGTAATAACAACATACTGAGGGACCTGCCACAAAATGTTGATATTATTTGGTTCCGTAATTGTAAACAGTGAGATAGTCTGAAAAAGAAATTTCAACATTTCGGTTAATAATATAACATTTTTCAGTTTGATCTATAAGCGTTAAAAGAAAAATGCAAAAAAATGAGAGACGATATAACATAAATAACACGGTTTTCTTATACATTGTAAGAATCTGTATCTTTAAAAACTTGTGTAACCTTATTAATTTACAATAATTCTATATATATTTTTGATTAGATTTCTTCTGTTCTTAGTATTCTTGATTGAGTTAGCTTAAACAAATATTTTTACAGTATTAGATTAAGTTTAATAATATTAATTATGCAATCATTGTAAATTGCATGCTTGAAATACTTTTGTGTTATAAACAGAATTAAAATACCTTATACAAAAGGAGAAAGCTTAGTATTCAATAATAGAGTAATAGAAAACTATATATTTTCTGCCATTGTGGTGCAACATTTTCAACTATTTATACATTTAAATAACTGTAGATAAGTAACAATAAAAAATGTTTATGTTAAATATGGTAGTAGTGCAAACAATTTTGTATTTCAGATTAAACATACGGATATATGTAAGTATTTATATTCGGATGTATATACGAATGCATATACGTTAAAATAAGTATTTTGTAGTGTTAATGAAAGAAGTATTGCGTACAATTTGACGATGATGCATGTAATACACAGTGGAACATGCTGTAATAAAATACAAAATAAAAAAAACACATACGGATTTTTCAAGACTTTATTTAAATAAGTCATTTTAAACAATAATGCAATAATGCTTCTAAAACCCTATGAATTGTTTGATTCATACTCTCGATCCAGGCTTTTTAAAAATTGTTAAATGCTAAATTAATAATTGGTAAATTCATGTTAAAAAAACATCAATATTACTATATTCAATATTTTAATTAACTGATACATTCCAATAAAAGTGGAATAGATAGACATTTGAGATTTTAAAATTTATCTTCTTTGTGTAAAATCCTAGACTAATTACATCTAAGAAATATAAAATCACGATGGATTGTGTTATCATAGTCATTTTTCATAGCAATAAAGATAATAAATCAGAAATGAAAGTTCACATAAATATAATTATGTATTATTTTTGTAATGAGATGAATAATTCACGTGGTCGTAGAGTAGAATATATTATAATGTTTTAACACATGATTTTAGCAAAACTTCAGTACTGGGTTCCAAAAAAAAGAATAATAATAACAAAAATCAGAACAAAATGTTTGAATAAAACTGTTACTTTTAATTTTATTCTTTAAACATTAATAATTGAACAAACATTTTTCTTTAATTTATCGTATGTTATTTCCTGGTTATACAAAGGAAGACATTTTGCATGAAGGCATACTTAGCCAACTTTTCCTTCACATTAGTGCCAGTAAATTTTCTAAAAAGGTTTTGTTGTTACCATTTTTCATTAGAACGCTGATAAGAGTATTATCGCCCCTTGTGGGGCCATGCAGCCCTCCACAGGCTGCATCGGCTTTATTTCCACAGGTTCATTGAACCAGGGGCTACAAAGGCCACTGACCTTACCTGCAGCTGAGCAGTTTCTATAGCACCATTGGTCCGGAATTTGATCTGAAACTCTTAAAACAAGTCGGTACTAAGGGCGGTGGGGGCTCCTGGAGGGTTTTCTCTTCAGCCCACCTCAGAGGTCGGACTCGTAGTGGTTGTTGGTTTTCACCCAAGTGGTTGTTGGGTAAACCTTTGTGGTCGCTGTGTGAGGCAGTTCACCTTGGGCACGCTGTGGACTGCCATCAGAGCCTCCTTGCGTGGACTGGTGGGCTTCCCCAGCGTGGCTAAAGGGCACCACGTAAAAAATATCGACCTGGTCTGTTTTATTCCGTGGTATGGCCGAGAGGCTTAGGTACACGGCAATAGATCAAAACAGGTCGCTGTGTGAGAAACAGTAACTTCTCGGCAGGATGTCTGCTTAGCATACCTGGGAGCTAGAGACCCCAAACCCCTACCAGTGGGAACAGGCCATGAACTCAGGTGAATGGACTGGACAAATGGTACTTGCTTTATAGACGCTTTGGTTTTTGATGGGATCTCAGAGTGGATACGATTTAGCCCCTATCTTGAAACCTTTATATTACGAATAGAGAGACTTTAAAGGCTCTTTTTACAGTAACAGTAACTTCTAAGAGTCGTATGGTAGTCCTAAAACTGACACATGGTAGGTGCTGGTCACTAATAAAGAGTATTAGAGTAAAGTCGCAAACGATTGGTAAACTGAAGGCAAAAATCACATAAAAAGATGAAGACAATTCAAAGAATGGGATGGTACAATAGGACAGGTGCAATTTCGTACGGCATAATACTGCAAATGCCAATTGTAGGATTCAGTTTATATACCAGATATAAACTTAGTTTTTGAAGCATATAACCCCAAAATAAATTTTGAATTGCTCCACTTTAAAACAAATGACTGAAATATTTTCCTGGTAAATCCTAAATGAAGAGTTTGAAAAAAAAAGGTAAAACATTTAATAAAAAAAACTTACCGAATAATTTTAGTGCGATGCTGACTTGCGAGAAAAATGTGAAATGAAATAAGCATCATTTATTTATATAGTAAAATAAAGATTATGAACACAGACATAAATATATATTTAACATTTTCATTTATTTTTTATCAAACTTACCATAGAAGGAGATTTTATCATGATGATATACATTCCACCAGGCTCCAGGTTGACTGAACCTACAGTTTCATTCCCAACGATTACGGAATAACTACAAAAATCATTTTGTAAATTAGACGAAATAAATCTTTATAAATAATATGTTATAATAAGTGAGAAATGGTCATTCGTGAAATTGGGTTTTCTTTTTATGAAGTACAATCATTTTTCAATCTCCATTATTCATTGAATTGTTTCTTATCCTTCTTATAACAATTTCAATTTTTAATATTTCAATGCAAATTATACTAAACCTCTTAGTTAAACTATTCTTAAAAATTTGTTTTGTATATGTATAAATGGTTATTATTTTGAAACTTTTCTTTTAGAAACTTGAAACCGATAGTTATTATTACAATAGCAGTAGTACCTTTACTAGCAAACGTATGGATACACGAATGTTACGATATATGCGTAAAATTTGAACCAAAATTCGTCTCAATAAACAAATATTTACTCAAAAAATGACGTGCAATGGAGCAAGTAACGAAATGAGTGAAAGTTAAGTAAAGAAAAAAAAAGCCTGAAGTGAGTAAATAAAAATATCAATGTGAAAATTAGAAAAGTAAAGGTATGTTAATAAAAAATTAAAAAAATATTCCCCCTGTGTACAAACATAGTAAGCTAATTTTCGTTTTACGTTAAGTTAAAGATAAAATTTAAAATAAGTAAAATAAATAAGCTACGTTACGTAGTGTAAATTAGTGTGAGATACTGTACGCTCCACGTCCCAACGTATCCTCCTCTAACTCCACACCATCCTTCTCCACTGGCCTTTATTCGCGAGTCTCTAAAGGCGATGTTCTATTCGTTATTTCTTATTTATGTATGATTTATTTTCTTAAAACTGTCTAATTTACTTAATTTTTTTATTTAATTATGCTTGTGTAATTATTATTCATATCCAGTAATTGCTGTATTTATTAAAGATATTTACCATGTTTATTGGGTGTGGAACATATAATTGAATTATAATGTATTCTTATAGAAAAATGGTAGTAAGTCTTGGTATTACTGTATACAATTACGATATCAAGTATTCTTAAAAATCAAGTCAAGTAACTTTATATAAAAATAAGTTTTTTTTCTGTCAAAAATATAAAAAAAATATTTATATATAATATACTTATATGGTGTACCAACGTCCAAACCACAGTAAGAAATAAGAAAAATGGCTAAGATCATTCAACCGTAACAAGTGGTTGAAGTTAACCTTTGTCAGGGTTGAGATTCGACTCTGACGAATGTTACAGTTGAAAGATCTTGGTCTTTTTTCTGATTTCTTACTGTGGTTTGGACTTCGATTTTTGTTAAACCTGTTTATTGTAAAATATTGTTATACCGTGTATATTTATTATAAACACATTTCATTTATATTATGATTTGTGTATATTATATATAAGGAATAATGATTATAGCATTAAACATAATATTAACAGTACATAAAATATGGTCAATAATAGTTATCTATAATGTACAAAAGAGATATAAAAGAATATACAGGTAAAAGTATACATACATCTATTCATATAAATAAATAATCAATACCATAACTAAATTAAGTTTGATTAATAGTAGAAATTAACTTTAATTTAAAAAGAAACACAATTTTAAATAAATTATTGATGATAAGGGAATTATTTTAGAATAAAAATGAGTACTTCATAGTTCATTGGTTATACTGGTACAGTGTATTCATTAATCAAACATACAGGATTTCATTACTTGTACAAGACATGATGGATTATAACCATAATGCTGTAGTTTCTACCATTTTGTGCTATTGGCATCTCAATAAGGTTGCTTTGCCTTCAACAAGACTACAGATTTTGAATGTCATACAAATAATGAACTTTAGTTCACAATTAGACGCATGCATTAAGATTGTAACGAATGGTGGACAATGATTGAGATACTTGATAAAGTTTAAACCTTCCAGTTCCTGTTGTGTCGTTCCAATTGGTCTGGTGACTTTTGGGATCTAAGAGGAAAGTATGACTCTCTCCATTTCTGCTCAACTTAACAGATGTAGTCTCGTTTAAACTGTAAATTATCCTAAAACATCAACATTTCTCCTTAATATCCTATCTTATATTCAATGTATTACAATATATTTATCACCAGTCAATAACTGAATAGTTTACAAAAATATACAATTTTAAATATTAATAAAAACATATTAATTTAATTATACAGTCATCCAATGGTTCTTGACTATAATCCGTTCTAGAAGGCTATTTAGAAACTGAATTTTACGAGTTCTCAAACGACGTTTTCATTAAAAATAATGTGTATATATATAAAATTCAAGGTGAGTCTACTTCTACCTGATGACAACACAAGTCAAAATATCATAATGGGTCTATCTGTCAAGCTTTTTATTTCTTATTTAATATTTTTTGTCGTATATAAATTATTTTATTAAATTATTTATTTGTCTTTCAAAACAATTATTTCAGCTAACTAAAGTAATAAAACAGGTTTATGAACTTTTATATATATAACTCAATATAAAAAAAGAAAAAATAAATAAAGACATACAACACTCACTACTATATTTCGACTAGTGTCGTCATTAGGTAGAGGTATTCCTGCGAGTAGTCGCGGCGGCTAACACATACATACATTCATACACACACACACATACATATATATGCTTTTTTGATGAAAATACGATCTGGAATGGACAAATACAGTTCAATGTACATAAAGAAACACAGAGAAATTAAGAGAAAATTAAGAAAAATTAAGTATTTAATAAGAACAGTACAAGTTGTATTCACCGATTCAATAAAGCACCATTATTTTATGACACATTCAGAATTAGATAAGTTCTTACCTTATCAACACTTGAACATATTTGTTGAAGTAATTTAATTTGATTTTTGTATTTCATCATATAGCATAGGAAGTATTATACATGAAACAATGAAATTTATATTAATATTTCGAGACTTACTTGTATTTGGGATTTGCTGTTTCGGATTTTTCAAGTTCTCGGTTTTCGGTTAAACTTAAAGCACCAATGTTTAAGTTGTTGTGATCGCTAAACAGAATATATGAAGACGCCTAAAACGTATCAAATTTGAATCATTAATAATGGATATATTTATTATTTATATATGGATAAATTTTTTACAAGGTTTTTATTTTGTTTCGGCTAAAATTAATCAATATATAATAACTAAACTAATAAACACCAATTATACATAATACAAATGATAATGATAATTGAAACGAACAAGATTGAGTTTAAACAAACTGCGATATAATTTACACTTTCTTATATACTTAAATGATTTTTTAATAGATAAAAATATAGTATTTAAAAAAATTAGAAACCAATAAATTATTACATTAGAGGTTTAAAATGAATAAACTTAGGAATAGAATACGTACAGTTATCAGGAATTATTTAGTTTTTCAAACTGAATTTAATCACGAGGTCTTTCTAAAATTACATCTTATTTCGGAACAAGTGTGAACTACCATTACTCAAAACCAAAGCGCATATGCTTAAGAAGCAAATTAGCAACAGATCACAACTGATAAGAGATTATACTTTTAATAAAACATGGAAGCAATAGAGAACATTCCTGAACTTTCATAGTTTTGAGAATGATGAAAAGGCGACGGTTGCCCTCAAACACAAAAATCGCAACTGCATTGTTCCTACAAATATTTCAGAGGCATTTTCTGAGTCCCTCAGTGAAACATGCAAGGAAGGTGGGTCTAAACTCCATTCTTGTTTATTTTTTCACAAAATTGTAGGAATTGCAACATGTTAAAGAACCTCCTGAAGTAGATCCCTGACCTAACTCTCCAAAGAGCAACAAACATATTTACTCTATGAATCAAAACTCGTTTCTTTAGGGAATATTGTCCAAAAAATAGTAATGCCTCAACACAACCAAATAATTACAAGCTTATAAGTTTTCTTATCACTTTAATTAAGGTAGTTTATTTGAAAGGCCTTCATCAGATACATCCGACTTACTCCGATTTACAGACATTCAGTTTGGATAAAAAAAAGGACACGTGCATGCTCAGTTTTCACTGTACATTCTCAACCTTAAAACTATTAAAGATAAGACTTAATTAGTTTTGTCAAGGCACTTGCACATATGAAAGGTATATTAAAGTGATAACCTGAGCGCTATTAACAGAAAAAAATCCTTGAAGACTCTGTGGAAAGCATGTAGAATTAATAGTGTAGGCGATTGATGTATGTTCGTGTGGAACCTTAAAATTCAATTGTTCCACACTTCCATATTTTTTGATGGTGTGAAAACCTATAAAATCACTTTCCAACTGCACATCGCAATAGTAGTTGTTAAAAATTCTCAGCTGTGATTCCCCTGGTCCCGGAATGACTGGATACGATGGCTGAAACAGAAAATATCCAACAATATTACAATTCTGTATTTGCATCATTTATTACTGAATAATACTTCTTAGTAGTGGAAAGGTGTTATTTATTTTCGAGATTCATATTACACTGTAATAAAATAAATTAGTGGATTTATTTTATAGCAAAGTTTTTAATTCTCTTAAAAGTGATTTTTTTTTATAATAATTTACATGTGCATAATTATTGTCTTTAAATGGTAGGGGTCCAAAGATGATAAAAGTATCCCTTAGGGCACCTCGACAAGCAAATTATGGTTAAAACCCCCTTGTTTAAGGATGAAAAACAAGCTTCCTCAATATATCAGTACAATGAATGAATGTAATGGTTTCTTTTTTACTTTACTGTGATTTTCTTTTGTAGAAGACTGAGGGACTGAAAAAGTCAGCCCTCTGATGCTGATTTCTCCAGGGAATATTGCATCTCCCATTGATTCTTCTTTGTGAGTACTAAATTTTACCTAACTGAAGTGTATTTAGAGTAGGGATCTTTAATGAGTACCTGATATCGTACAGGCTCGGGACCGATGGTTGTTCTCTCCGAGGGACCAAGTGCTGAGATTTATTTACTTCTCACGTGAATCAATCGAGGGCCAGAGTGGGTATCGAGCCGTGGACCTACTAATTCAGAAATAAGGACGTTGCTACTAAGCGAACCTGATTCCTTAGGTATGTTGCAGTAACCGACCTGAAGAAAGCCCACATAGGCCATAAAATGATCCCTTATGAGGTCAAAAAAGATATTAGGGCTATTCCAAAAATAACCATCAATTTTATTAGAATAATAATAATCTATTATTTATTTAGACTTTCCTTGCACTCCCTGGAATATCATCTGGCACTTTCTTGAAGTGAAAAAATCTCATGTGAGAAAGACCTGTTATAAAGGGAAAATTAAAGAAAGAATTCTCCACACCAATAAATATACGAAGAATCTACTACGCTTTTCGAAAACTTAGTGTTCTTCTTCAGATAATAGTTTATCAGAAGGATGAGCGATGGAGAGATCCAAGATTGATCTCCTATTTTGTATATAGCCTGAAGAAGACCATTAAATGTTACAAAGGATTGTTGAATTCCATAAAACCTATTTGTGTAGTAGCAATATCTATATTTAAGTTTAAGTTTAGCTTTAAGTTTTCATTATAAATATTCTAATGAATTAAAACAACCCATTCTATCATTTATCACTTATCTATAGAAGGAAAATTATTAAGTTGAAAAATAGATATCATAACAGATTTTATAATTTTGAAGAATTGGAAATCAATTTAATCAGAATTATATCAACGAGAGTTTAATGATAAGTATTTATTCCTACACGTTCCGTTAGCAATACTGCATTTTTAATAAGCGCTACAAAATATATATTGTTTCAAGTAGTTTCCAATTACGAGATTTATAACATAACTACATATTTTGTGACATTTTATTTTATATATTTATTTTACATATGATTTATATAAATATTCATAAACATGAATGCAGGTGCACCAAAATGCAAATGTGTTTGCTTCAGGGGTTTACAATTAAATTTTGCAGGAGCCCTTAAAAGTTGTTTCAATATTGACTCAAGGAAAATCTAATTGCATTGTTTAACTAAGAGATAAGAATCAATGGTACTTGAGTTTTTTCTTGATGTCAAAGCGTTGAAATTAACATTAAACACTAAGGAAGTTAATTTAATTTGAATTGTCCACTTTAGAGTCAATAGTTTATTGATAATATAACCATTTCTAATGAAAAACATAATTCAGTTTTTAAAACTACAATTTCTTTTATCATTATATATATATATATTTATCAATGATCGAACCACAATTTGAAATGGAAAATGAAAAGACAAAGATCTTTCAACCATAACTAGCGGTATTCGTCAGAGTTAAAATCCAACTGATGTAGACTGCTTCTTACGGTTGAGAGATCTTAGTCTTTTTTTCCTATTTGATATTCTGGTTTGATTATTGATTGTTATTTGTCGTGTTTATGTGAAATCTGGTATATATATATATATATATTATATATATATATTTATATATGAAGTTTTTTTTATCTATATATATTTATTATTTGTTTCGTTTTTCTTCTTCAGCTATTTTTAATATTTTTTTCGTTGCGGCCAACCAGATCATATTCTCTGAATCTGTCTAGTTGGTTTCTATTTTCTTGCTGTCACTCCCTTTTCTGAGGACAACTGTTAAAAGGGTCAAAATATTGAAAGTGAGTACAAGTGTCTGGTTTTTATTCGTGTTTTTTTCTGTTTTCAATGAATATATATATGATACAATAAACACAAGTGAGTTTGATAACATCCCTATAAAAATAGTAAAAGAAAAATTATATGAAATAAAATCTTTTCCAAAATCTTTCTATTTTCCGGTCTCAAATTAAACTTACAAAACTGATGTTTTTAAAACCGTTTTCATAGGTGTCTTCGTCACTTGTTTTTCTCTTTTCTGGCTAAGAAAAGACCTAGTTACATAACCAAATTTATAATATATAAAACTTGATGAAGGTACCGACCGTGTAATTGAATAGACAAAACATCCTTTATCAGGAATAGATCAGTTTTCCTTATTTAAATCAGTACATTTCAGCCGAAAAAAAACCTCCTTGACAGGCATCTCCATCAATGAGGAAAATCTCCATCATTTATGAAAATGATTTTATAAAACTAAAATATTGAATTGAAAATTTGATTTGATCCTGAAAAGCTGACCAATTCCTGATATTATTATTTTTATTTTTTAAATAATTATAGATCTAACATATATTATTATAAATGTCTAATTACAGAATATATTAAAAAAATTGTTGTTTAGTGATGAAATCTTTTAGAAAACTTGAAATTTTTAACCTGCATATAAAGCTGGAGAAGACCAGACATGAAGAAAGCAATAGCTCCCATAAAACCACCCCAGGAAAGCTTCTGTAGTGGAGTTCTGACAAGGCGGACTTTATTGAGGAATGGATAGATGAACTTTTCAAAGATTGGAATAAAGAGGAGACAGAGAACAGGGTTAAGTGTTTGAATCTGATCTGGAAGGATAATCCAAGAACCCACTCGTCCATCCATGTGACTTGCTTGAAAAGTCCATCTTGAACCCTAAACAAATCAAATACCGTGTTCAGTGTTTTAAATTATTTAATAATAATAATTTTCAATATATTAAATAGATCATATATATATAAATAATACTTCTCTTAAAACCTGAAAGTTGATCTAAACCGGACAACGAGACTTTAAAATAACCTGCAGAGACACATACAATAGATAGGAACACTTACTTACCATAGGTTCATGCGTTTTACTTTAGATTAACATGCATATCCATAATCGTGTATAACAATTATTAAACTTAAAAAAGTCAGACATTAAAGTAAAAATTATTTGTCAAATGAAAATAAGATAATAAAAAAATTCTAAAAGAACTCCAACGTTTTCTGATCAAGTTCAACCAAATGTGGTCCTAATCAGACTCT
Source organism: Hermatobates lingyangjiaoensis (assembly GCA_026182355.1). NCBI lineage: Eukaryota > Metazoa > Arthropoda > Insecta > Hemiptera > Hermatobatidae > Hermatobates > Hermatobates lingyangjiaoensis. The sequence continues at coordinate 1,911,193 of JAPFBL010000882.1, forward strand.
CAAACTTAAACAGTATTTATAAGGAGCTACTTGTTTAAGATCTTCGGTTTTAAAGAGGTTGTTGAAGATAACACAACTTAGAAAAGATATACTTATAGAAGAGATAGTACACATTTCTAGAAATATAGAACAAACCAGACTTGTGTGCTATCTTGAGGAAGCTCTGTGATGATTTATATGGATGCTGAATATGGCATGGAAAAAAACTAAGAAATTGCTATATTAGATGCCCTCTAATTAGTAATTCACTTCTAGAAAGTGCAGATAGCTATTACACTGGATGCACTCCAATCGGTAATTCAGTTCTTGGAAACTCATATAGCTATTGTTTGTGCTACATTGGATGCATTTCTGTCGGTAACTTAGTTCGCGGAAGTGAAAATATGTATTGCTGGTACTATATCGGATGTACTCGAAACCGTAATTAAATGGTGGGAGAAGGAAGGTTCAGTTCTAATTTAGAAACACGATCAAGACTGAAGCCTGATATTTTCAGCACTGAAGGTAAAAAAACTACCTATTCCTGCAAGACCAATTTCAAATATACTAAACTTTAAGACTAATAATCATTGTTTGACTTGCATTGCATTATTTAATTGTTCGTTCATTTATAACCTCAAGGTTATAAATTAAACTATTCAACTTCAAATTAGTTTTAATGAAAAAGGCTTGAACAAATTATTAAATATGTGTAAAATCTTGTTATAGCAGTGATAAAGTGAATCACATAATAATAGAATGTTTTAGTTTTAATTTTAGAGTTTCATTCTCAAGGAATATTGAGATGTAAATATTAACTGAGTGTTATTTATTAACAAGAATGTTTTGCTTTTTTTTAAGATAACAGCTGGAATATTCAATAGCCAGTAACAATGGGTTATTTATTTACAGACAGAACTAATTAATAAATGCTATAAAATACGAAGCATAAATAAAATAATGATAAAACAATACTAAACACTCGTCTATAACATATGTAGGAGAAGTTAGTCAAAAAATGTATGATTTACGAAATCGATTAAACTTAAAGATCGGTTTTCCAATTAATAATCTGCTAAAAGAAATAATATGTATAACAACGGAAAATAAACTGATAAATATGAAAAAGGCGAAGTACATAAACAGATATATAGGAATTGTAAAAATGTTTATAAGAACAAGTAGAAGGACTTTAAAACAAAGATTCAAAAAACACCTGAACAAATATTTAAAAAAATTAATAAAACAAAATTATTTTAATAATTTAACTAAACTTGCACTTGAAACAGGAAGTGTGGAAAATTCAATTAACGTATTAAAATCAGGATGAAAATGAGAACTGCTTAATAGTAGAGGAACTAAAAATATGTAAACATAAAAATATAGGTTTACTTTTTTTTTAACTATTTGGAATCAGATATAGGTACATAAAGTAAATTTGTATTTATACATTTTAACACAAATTTTCATATACGTTCATTTATTATATGATAACAGAAACAGGATTCAGAACTTGTCCATCCTGCTGAGTTATTTTGGTTTATGAAAATGCTCTTTAAATAAAAGAGGAAATTTACCATTGAAAATACACAGACAGTTTTATGGAAAAGGAACAACTACCGAAACAGGATGAACAACTCGTGCTCTTATATTCAAAATAAGAGGGTATCATCTACTAATGTGATATTTACCTGTTGTTCGTACAGAGCCCAAAACACAATAGTGGGACTGAAGAGTATTATTATTTTTATTAGTATTTTACAGTCGCGAATCATTTTTTCACTATACTTGTCGTCAGCATAATCCAACCAATGATTCTTCTTTTCTCCTTTTGATTTTATTTTTCTCCAAACTGCATGCTGGTAAAAATAGATTATATCAGAATTAATATTAAATAGTTACAATAGTTACAATTTAAATAGTACAAATAGTTAAACACGCATTTTATTATCTGATTGATTTTTAATAAGTATTATTAAATAAAATAAATTTAGGAATAACAGATTAAAGATAAGTTAATCAATGCTTTAGTAAATTATAATTTTTCGTTCTTAAACATTTAAGAAATTCAAGAAAAGATTCAAACATTTAACGCCATAATTTTTTTTTACTCGACTGGATTCAGAACTGGATCCTGTTGAGTGAAATGAAGTTTTTCATCAGGATATCCAATATTTACAGGTTCATATTGATTCTATTTATTGAACTTATTTATTATATTCAATTTGTTTTACTTTTTTCATTTTTAAATATATTTAATTCATACATTAAAAATAAATATATTTCATAAATAAAATTAAATTTTGAATTCTGAATTTATAAACAAGGAATAACTTGCTTAAAATTTTCACTTTTACTCTGGAACATAGATCCTATACTGGTAGAGTGAGAAAGAAAATTCACATCATTATTACTAACATCTGTTAACTGTTACTGACAATCGGTAATTGGTGCGAACTACTGGTAATTGTCACAAAAACTGTATTGTCACTAACTACGGTTATTATTACTAACAACGGTTAATAGTTACGAACTACCAGTAATTGTTACAAAAAACCGGTAAATGTTTCTAAGAACGGCAATACCTACGAACAATAGTAATTATTACTAGCAACCGGTAATTGTTATGAACAATAATAATGAAATAATTAATGAAATTAGCTCAGTAGTACTTACGGAACAACATTTCGTTACTTCAACTGCAATATTTCTTCCTTCTGGCTTTTTTATTGTATATGTTGCTCTACCAGAAATGAAAAATACTGAAAATCACAATAACAAATAAAAATTTAGTTTTTATAAATATTTGATATATTTGCTGAAAGAAACTGGAAAACAAAATATGGTATGGCAGGGGATAGTAAGTTTTATTTCGTATTGCTTTTGTCCATTCATAATAAAAGCTGTATTTAACCAGGACGAGAAAATTTATTAATTCTAAACGAAAGTTTTTGAAAAGTATATATTTCTTTAAACTTAAATCATAATCAAGTATTTTTTGAAAATTCCGATCAAAATTCAATTTTAAATAAAAGAGAATTAAAAAAACTCAATATTTTCTCCAAATTATTATAAATTATAATGTTTGATATTATTTTATATTATACCTTGATTCTACATCATAAAAGTTTGATATTATATTATAGTTTGATATTATAGTATACAGTTGGTATAAAAAGAAGTGGAGTCTCATTTACTCTTATAAAATATAAGTCAATGTAAGAAGCTTTTTTATCATTAAGATGTTATTTAATAATATTACAAGAATAGAATATTGTAAGAATCTATTGTAAATACCTATGGATAAAATCATAAGAATAGCTGGAACTCCAAAAGCCAATGGGTAACAGTTATCTTGACCAAGGCAAGGCATTTCTCTAAGCATTGGAGTGAGGAATGAGGAGATGACGCTCCCTGCGTTGACAGAAAAGTAGTAGATGGAGAAAAAACTCTCCAGCTGACGTTGTTGTTGAGGTAGGACAAACTGGTCTCCTCCGAAAGATGAAACGCAAGGCTTGATTCCACCAGTGCAAATGGCAATCAGCAAGAGTCCAAGCATCGTGAATAACCTTTCAATATAGATACATCATTATTTATTTTCATTATACAAGTATACGTCACCCAACGTCGTTAATTAGGACCAGGAGAAGCAACTTAAGTCGACATAATAGTTGGGTAATCCGTAATTGTGTGGTATTTATTTATACTGGGGTAAATGGATAATACATTCTCCACACAAAAGAAGTTTTTTTAATTCAAACCATGCGTTCCGAACACTTCTTGTTCTTCGTCAGTTAAACATCCAATTGAAGAAATGGAAGACTGTCCAGAGTCGAGTTCACTCTAGTTTGTATTAAAAAAAATTCTTTTGTATGGAGACTTTGTGTAATCCATCTGTCTCAGTATTACTTAGGTGACTGAGTAGAATCAGGTGGTCTCTAGGCTAGCCAAGACTGGTTACGACACTATTGATATTTTCAATACATAATTTACCTAAAACTACCTAATTTTACTAGCCCTGACATTTATCAGCTTTCATGAAAAATAATAGGTTTTTAAGAAGTAGATGAAACACATTTTTTTTAATTTAATGTTTATATTTTTAATAGTAAATGTGGTTATACCCCTAAAGACCACAGTGTCGAAAACAACACCATTTATTTATTCTTAGTATTGGAGCAGAATTTATTATTTTTTTAACCCATTTTGTTGTCCAATGCTTGTTGTTATTGGCAGAACAGTTCAACTTACGCTCCTCAAATTTCTGAGTTTATTTTGAAATGTAATATAATTAAAAATAACCAGAAAAATGTTGTCATGCATAATATTCATTCTCCTGCAGCTACTCGGTAGTATGATGAAATACCCTCAAATAATTGGATAATAATTGGATTCTTGATTATAAAGGTTTTCTAGTGATATTATGATTCGAACATTTGTAGCAGACAAACGTAAAGTGGACTATCTGATGTAAACTTTTTTTTTATTTTTCCAGGTTTTTTTTTTTTGAAAACCCACATATAATTGAGATGAACTGAATTCAAAACATCGAAAGCCGAGATATACCTGTATTAGTAACAAAAATGATAAATGAAATATGATTCCATATTAAACTTACTTATGAGGAACAAAAGATTCGGGGAATGCAGACCAAGAAAGTGCAACATTTCCAAGCGCATACACGATTGACATATAAAGAATTGTCCTGAAAAAAAAGTAAAAACAATCCATTCAGATATGTAAGTACAAAATAACTATTTACATTTTCACTATGAAAAAAGAATTCAGTTATCAAGTCATACATTCTGAGACTGCGGTAAACGTTAATAAAATGTAAAAAAATATAAACATATTTTTTTTTCCAAGAGTTTGGTAACATTAAAGGCTTGCTTTCAATAGTCATATCTAATAAATCACATATTTTAGTTTATGTGATTCATACAAAGATTCTAAGTATACTATTACTTTAAGTTGTTATAGGATTTTTTAATATTCTTTACTTTTTAAAGTGAATTCAGAAATAAAATCGGTTATTATTACTTTATATTATCTAGATATTTATAAAGAATGATAGTAAACATATTATAATTTTCAAGGGAGTTTATAAATATCACATAGAAACCATTGTTGTAATGAGTTCTATAATATCTTTCGTGCTGTTACATTAAAACTGACGTGAATAACATTTTTAAACACTGAAACGAATGGTACTTCAATTAATTAAGAAGCCTCAAAGAAAAAAAAACACAAAAGGAATTCAGAAGGACCAAAATTTATTAATAAGAATAAGATTTTTGTTCTTTTCTTACCAACCTAAACTTTCCCAACCATGAATCAGCGACAATTCCACCAAAGACAGGGCTAAAGTAACAGAGCATGACGAATATATGGTAAACTATAGTAGACAGATCTTCAGAATATCCCAGCTTTTCTTGCAAATATAGAGCCAGAACCGCTGTAAATTAATACACTCTGGTTATAACAATTAAAAATATGAAATTTTGTATGATATTGAATATTGAATTGAATAGAGAATGAGGTTAAACTTAAGGGACACAGAGATAACTTAACTGGGAAATTAAATTTCTCCACATCGTGGTCTAGAGTTACTGAGTGATGGGAAAGTGAGTTCTGCAATCAGTTAATATTACTATTGCTATACTTTTTTTAATCTTATCATGTATTCATATTTACTTATGCACTGTATACAATCTGAATTACAATATTTGAATGTATTAACATACTGGCGTATATGAGCCCTTTCACAGATCTTCGAATATATTACTGCATCTTCATTATATTGTACAATACAATACTTTTTTTTCAGTAACTCTTTGTTGTAGCCTTTAAAATTAATTTTTATTAATATGTAATATACCCATCCTTAAAAATAAACTCTTTGGGAGCTTTAATGTATAATCAAACATGAAATAGGTTATGTATTAATTTAATGTATTCATTAATTTTATGTATAAATATGTTACGTAAATTAATTTATATATCCTATTTTGTTATTTCAATATGTTAATTAATAAAAAACGTAATATATAATATAATTTATAAAGAATAGAGAAAAAACAGAGAGATTGAGTGTGTGTGTGTGTGTGTGTGTGTGTGTGTGTGTGTGTGAGGAGAGAGAGAGAGAGAGAGAGAGAGAGAGAGAGAGAGAGAGAGAGAGAGAGAGAGAGAGAGAGATTTTACTCATATGTGCCACTGTAATTAACTGATTTCATTTCTTCAAAATTAGTTAGTCAGTCAAAGTTAAGAGACCAAAAATTTAAATCAGAATTGAATATTCAAAATATATAGAATCAAAATTATATGTTCTGAAACTTATGTAATCTTAATGAGGGTAGTAGTAGGATTTTACATAGATAAAATGAGTGTTCCATAGTTTAAAAATAATATAGTTTTAGTGTAATTCGGAGTCAGATGCTGAAAATAATAAAATCAGTGTCTATTATTTACTGATTTATGTTTTTATAGTGAGGGTTGAAGTAGGTTTTTATAATATATAAAATGATATATGAATATTTTGAAATTTGCAATTTACAAGATCAAACAGTTTAAATTTACAGATCAAAATGGAAGAAGGCTAACACACAGAGAATAAAGAAACATACTTATAAACTCGAATTTTCGGCGTGCTTGGTCTCCCTCTCTCTTTTCTCCTCAAGACGAATTTTCTGAATATTTGAGTTAGTAAGTTTCTATCTTTACTCCTTGTGTTACTCTTTTTTAATTTTGAACTTATATTACGTCCAGTTTGGATCTTTTTTCCAATTTTATAGTGTATTTTGATTTTTATGTAGTCATAAAGTGGAAGTACGAGTAGGATGCTTTGCGAACTCTTAGAGTCAGAGCCGGAGCTGAGGTTATGGGTACACCAATTAATCAGGTTATGGTTAATTTTTAAAAGAAAATTGAATAGTTAATTCGCTTTTATTAATACATTAAAAGTTATGTGTTGCAGCTGAAAAAAAAGACGGTAGTTTTATTTATTCATAAGAAAATACATGACATATAATTAAATTATGACATAAAGGAAATACAACCTACACAAATTTGTGCAACTAAACAAATATTTTCAAACTTGCATTAATGTTTTATCTCTAAGTGTAAGGGTAGTGCATGGCAGGTGCACATCTATCTTGATAGTGGTTTACACTGGCATTACTGTAATTACTTGCAAAAGTAATTTCATACCGTAAATCAAGCTCAATTCACAACAACAAATCAATTTTCTTTTTTTTTTTGCAGCTTTTAAAATTTTATTACATTTTCTTATTTGATACATTTATAACTTGAATTTGGACATTATTTTCTCTGAATTAATTACCTAAATATTTTATGATACTCCAAAAACGGAATTAGAATTTATAAATTCACTGTTTCTATTAACTACATTTTCCTCTTCTATATACACAAATGTAAAAGTTTTGAAGTAAACAGAGGGTTAGGCTAGCTAAGTACACGTTCTTGCCTCTGCACTGTAGGTTCAGGGTTTAGTACCCACTCTGGCCCTCGATTTATTCACTTGGGAGGTGAATAAATCTGGATACATCATCCCTCGGAGAGGACGTTAAGCCATCTGTCCCGAGTCTATAACGATATGAGGTACTTGTTATAAATCCCTACTCCAATAACACTTGAGTTGGGTAAAATTTAGAACTCCCAATGTAAAATCAATTTTCATTGTGTGGTATCACAAAGGGCCAATGTTCGGCTTATGTGTAATCTCTGACTACTACTGTAACCTATCCTAACCAAACTTTTCAAGTAAATAACATTTTTTTTTGAAATAAAAATAGATGCAAAAATGAAAAAAATGATGGATAATTATACTCACTTCGCATTCCATAGTATGAAAATCTTTCACAAAATTCATTGCTAAATATGAAAAAAATTGACATGGGATATTTAAGTTTCTGAAACAAAAAAAAATATTATATTTATAATTTATTCTTTAAACAAATTATTTAAACATTAAATATCATTAATTCCTAAATCAAGTTTATAAGTATATCTACATCACTACAAAATCACTTTATTCTTTTTCCTTTTCATCTAGGTTATAATTCTATTATACATGTGTTTATTTTTAATATGATAATTGTGTAATCACAAACAGATGAAAATGGTAGTACAATTCTCTTTATATTTTCACCAAGTATGGATAAGTTATGTACCACTTATTGAAAACACTAAAACTATATAAAGAGTAGTATTTAAAGAATATATTTGAATTACTGTTACAATATTAACTAACTAATAAAGATCGTTTGTTCATTTTACAGTATTATTACAATAAGTATATTTTTAAATTTCATTTTCAATATTTTTAGTAACATATATATATATCAATGATCAAACCACAATATGAAGTGGAAAAAAGACTAAAATCTTTCAACTGAAACTAGAGATTTTCATCAGAGTCAAATAAAAAAAAGTTTTTTTTTTACTCTGACGAACCGCTTGTTACGCTTGAAACTTCTTAGTCTTTTTTTCCCATTTCATATTGTGGTTTAATCATTGATTGTGATTTCATGTGTTTATGTGAAATGTTGTATATATATATATATATATATATAAGACATGTTATATTTGCTTTTCTAATCTGTTCGGTTTATAGAAGGCATACCTCTTGTTTCTCAACATTGCCACTGTCCTTCCCCGTCTTCTCGAGGTTGGCGTTCAGGTCCATAGACATTCGCCTAATGGCCGTCGTGCTTTCATCTGCAGTTCTCATGTTCCCTTCAGCTCATTAACTAAAAACAAATATTCCAATTCAAATAGTATTCACACTTTTTTCTTAATTATTATCATTATCAGTCAATAATTATAAACAGAAAATAAAGTAGTATTTTTAAAACAAAAATGTATAACAAATGACCACCAAAATACTAATTAACATCATATTATTGTATTCATCCAACATAACTTGTTGTTTGTTGTTGTAGTTGTTCGATTGGATAACTAGATTTACTCAAAAATGCAGTACTTGCAAAACCGGTTCGATGTTTACAATGGTGATTCACGTGATTGACATATTTACATTAATAATACGATGTTTGCAACGATTCACGAGGAAAGACGAATTTATATAGCAATATTATTTTTACAATCCTCTGTGGTACTAGCAATATGTATGTACGTTAATGGAAGACCCAAAACAAAACTAAAATAGACAGATTACATTTTTAGGGAAAAAAATCAAAGTGGGCCTTATAAAAGTCAACATACTCGTACAAGAAATAGATAAATAAAATATAAAGATAATTTTACCATTTTGTTAAGTTTAAGTTATAAAAATATCTATTTTGATGAAAAAGACTGTTTTCAAACTCATTACACATGATAGTTCGAAGAAATATTCAATCACAGAATTTTGCATGAATGAAAGTTCCGTACTTTCATGGTAGTCAAACTCCTGGAACGTAAGTCCAAGTAACAAATATCATTTGTAGCCTAATTCAACTCTTCAACGGTGGTTATACGTTTATGAGATTGAAAACTAAAGTTTTTAATATACTATGATTCATATTAAGATTAATATTAGTTTTTGAATAATATAATAAATATAATTTGCAAAAAACTTCCAAATCATGAGTACTAAATTACTATGTTACTTATTATAGTTTAGTGTCCCAGGTTTTTGTGTATCAGTTACTCTTAGTTTATTCAAATCCCGTGAAATTAGTCTGTTTGGACTGAAACATATCAGTGTATTAATGATAGGTTTAATTTAGTGATTAAACTTAGTGATAGAGTTTGATAATGGACTTTTTTGGAGACATTGTATTGGAAAGATCACTTTTTTAATAAGTATTTGATTAACTAAATATATATCAATGAAGGGTTGCTTCAGATAAATACAAGTATATATATATTTTGATAGAAGTATCGTCCGTGGAATAGAAACAAAACTAAAGTTTATCAGGACTCGGTCAGTTCTTCTATCTATAAAAAGGTTTTAAATTAAAAACCGAAAAGTTGGCAATGAGAGTTTAATTTGAACCTGAAGAACTGATTAAGTCCTGATAAACACACACACACGCATATATATATATATATATATATATATAACAACATCTAAACCATAGTAAGAAATACAGAAATGCGTCGAAGACATTTTAACTAAAATAACTGGCCTTCGTCAGAGTCCGTCATGAACTAACTAGACTAATTGTTATCGTTGCAAGGCAATGCTGTTTAAACGTTCATATTTATTTCAAGCGTTTATTATGAAATCCTGTTATATATATCTGACCTATCACACCTCTGTGTTACGAAAGTCTTTGTTGTCACGTTATCATGTAGCACTTTCCCAATAATTGTACGGCTGGGGGGTGTAATGTAAACTGTAAGAGTTTTTGAAACCAAATAATTCATGATTATATATTTAGTTTATTTATCTCTATTAATGCTCACATCTCAATTCTCTTTCCCTCATCTCTGTTTTCTTTGGTGATTGTACAGTGAAACTGGTCCACCCAAGGACTCTTTTTGCTTTTTTTGAGCATTTAAGTCAGTTATGATAACAGGTCAAACATGAGAAATAGTTTTTTGTTTGTGTTTTTCTCCATGGCTACTGACCTCACTAGCAGCTAACACGGGATCAGTTGGACTTCGGTCCAGAGTACCACCAGAGTGCTATTAAAATATTATCCGTACCACAGGGACGAGGTTCCAAGCCCATGAGTGATTTTCATACTCCTCTTCACATCTTATTATTTTCATGTTCTGTTCCTTCTTTTTAAAATATCCCTCATGTCTTGTAATGCGGACGGACTCATGGTCGGTGTTGTTCCTTACTCCAGGTAGAGTAGACACAAATGATCTATTGTGATGTATCGCTGTGTGGGAAGCAGTGTCTTGTGTAGGAGTCAGTCAGTGGCGGTGGGGGTGTTGCTGGGATGAAGCTGGGAGATGAGGTTGGAAGAGAGGTAGATGAAACAGTAGATGGTTTGCTAAATACCGGGCAGCCCCAGTAGTTCGCAGGATGAGCTCCTTTACAGTTTACACACACTGGTTGTGTCTGTTTAGGAGCGGGACAGGAGGAGTAGTGGTGGCTACCCGGGCAACGAACACAGCGAGGAGCCTCTCTACACCATGTCTGAGTATGTCCCAGGCGTTGACACCTGAAACACTGGGCAGGCCCTGGTCTTCTCCGAGACTCCTCAACCGTGACTGCGATGCCCAGGCAACTGGTAACCGTGGTGAATATTTTTGTATTAGGATCTGATTCAACGGAAATCTCAAAGACTGGGAGCAGTCTAGGGACACAGTCACTGGTGAATCTTGGTCGTCTAGAAATTAGTTGCCTGGCTCGTGTCTTAAATCCCTGCGTCAGTAAGTCATTTTCTAGGTCAGTCGGGTCTGTGTCTGTTGGTAAGTATTTTATTATGTATTTTAAAGTCTTCGGCTCCCATGGTGGCCTAAACGAGTGAAACTCGATGTCCATTGACTTAAGAGTCCGCGTTATATCCCTGTATGTGGAGGGTGTCTTGGCCTAAACTCTGATTGACTGCCCACCAGAAGTCACGGTCATGCCGTCAAGGAGGCCTTGTGGCACAGATTCTCTAAACTTCTGGTAGGAGGACATGGTTCTAATCATGATGGGAAGATGAGGTAGAGTTCATGGAAGGACTATCTCTGTCTCTATTTCGGTCGTTGGGATAGCAGTTTGGTTATGAGTGGGATTGGCGCCCGGACGGGTGTTGTTGACGGGGTTATCAGGTAAGTCTTCTAACGGAGAGAAGGGATTGTGAGTGATGGGTATACTGTGCTTTGTTTTTCTGGAGGACCGGGTGGTGGGTCGAGGAGGCTTGGAGTGAACGGGAGAGGGATGGCTTTTGGATGTGTTTGAGGAAGTCTTTTTAGAGGTCAGTTTTGGGGCAGGCTTAGACGGAGCTGAGGTTGAGATAGTGGACAAGGGTGGGGAGGCCGAAGTAGAGGGCTCACTAGTGGGCTCTAGGCTGGCCATCTCCCGAGCCAAGGCGGGGAGAATGTCCAGCCCCTGAGCCCTCCACTCCATCAGCTGGGAGACCATTATTTTGAGTGCTTCTTCGAATGTTGTCATCGTCAGTCCGTATCAAGTCTTTTATCAAATATAACAAAAAAAATATAAAAAATAATAATATAATATAATAATAATAATAATTATATTAAAAAAAAAAAAAAGTACCTCTAGTTGAATTAGCTTGAACCTAGTTCATGTTGGTCTTGGTACTCAGTACAAATAACGATTACAATTACAATAACTAGAAACAACAATAACTTATAGTACTATATTAAGTCACTTAGAACTTGAACGTCTGGTAGGTCTTGAAGTGACAGAAAATACCATGGCTGATGGCTGAGCAGGAACACTTCAGATTCCTCCAAGGACACTGGATCGGTTTATTGATTAGATTGGATTGCCTTTAATCTATTTAATCTTGAAGTTTAGTCTATTTACTCTATTTATCTATTTAATCTTGAAGTTTAGTCAAGTATAGAGACCAATTCACAATTGAAGGGCAGGTGGTACACTTTGCGATGTAGCCAGGCAGAGCACTTAGGTTGAGAGGCTAATCCCTTTGACGTGGGTTGACAACTTGAGGGGCTGGTCAGCTTTGTCGGCAAAGCGGCTAACGGTACGAATGATAACTACAGGGAGTTTACGACTCAACACTTAACATCAACAGCACGAGCAACGATGTTCACCCTTCGACGTCTCGACCCAGACTGACTGAAGTTAGGTAAATGTACATAAAAAAACAAGAAAATATTATTACTGTTAAATAATTTCATCATCACGCTATAAGTAATTAGGGATCATTTCATTAAATAATTGAATAAACTGAGTAAATAATTTAATTAAATTAATATTATTTTTATATATAAAATTAAATCAAACTTTATATTAATATTGAATTTTGTACATTCAATATTATGTAGCAGTAGATGTATAAATTCTTTTCTATAGAGACATATTATAAATGATTTATACTAACATGATGAGGTTAACAATTTAAGTTTTTAAATTATTACTGTACTGATTACCTTAGGGGAACTTAATAACGGCAGTCATCCATCTGCTTTGTCTTTAGAATTCGTCCTTGTTACACAGTTTAAATGATATTCACGTCACTATAATAGTAAAGGTATAACTTTTTTTTATTTTTTCTTTAGTTTTTTAATCTTTTTTTTTATTTCGTATTCTTTTTTCAGGCTATTTATATATTTCCTTTCGATAAATATATATAATTAAAGTTACAACTAGAAAACACAAAACCAAAAGCTAAGACTGATGATTTTCAATCATTTCGGCTTTCTTGCTTCTTTTTTGGAGAGGAGAAAAAGAATAAGAAGAAGAAACACAGGAGTGGAGACATGAAAGCGTCCAACGACCGATACAAAGTCACGACACACAGTGTAGCCATTTTACGATCGTCGCCCCGTTTAAGCAATGAATAATTGAAAAAATGAAAGTAGTATTTAAATGAAGGAGGAGAGAAGATAAAGAGAAGAAAATAAAACAGATAAAATGAAATATTAAAAATTAAGGCTGAAGTGAGAAATAATGAAAGTACAACAGACAAACATCAAGTAAAAACTAAACCTTAGAGAGCTGAAGAGTGATATAAGAAACCAATATATATATATATATAACTTTAAATTACACAAAGCACGACACAGAAAAGAGAATACAAAGAAAACTTACAGAATTCAATATTTCGAACTGTTGTTCGTCATCAGGAGAGTAGACTAGAAGAGAGGACGAAGTTAGAGAGATCTCCCCACGTCGAAGAACGGAGCGCGAAAGAAGAAATAAAGAGTCAACCGAAGAGAGCAGCACTAGCGTAAAAAAGGAGCTAGGCACTAAACGTCGGAGAACGGAGAAAGCAAAAACAATAGATAAAATTATAAAATTAAAAATTATAAATTAAAAATTATAAAAAAGGAAATAATAAAAAAAAAGTAAAATAAAAAAAAATAAAAAATAAAATAAATAATATAAAAGAAATAAAATAAAAAATATATACGAGTATAATAAAAAAAAGGGGAAAAAATATAAAAAAAATAAAAAAATATATATATGAATATGAATATATAAGTTAAAAATAAAAGGAAAAACAAATAAAAGTTAACGCTTCTGATTTAAACCGGGGCCCCCAATAACCATATGTGGGCCTCCTCAGACGCTCTTAATATATATATATATATATATATATTATTAAAGTAGATGGCAGCTTCCGCATTCAAGTTTACAAGAGAATCTGCTGCCAATATACACTAATATATATGTTTACAAGAGAATCTGCTGCCAATATGCACTAATATATATATATATATATATATATATATATATAAAACTAAAGTTTATCTGGACTTGGTCAGTTCTTCAGGTTCAAATTAAACTCTCATCGCCAACGTTTCGGTTTTTATTTAAAACCTTTTTCATAGGCAGAAATATACATTTTGAAACAGAAAAACTAAGTATTACATTATAAATTATTTTACGAAGAAAAATAGTCTGTGGATTTCAACAACAACTGTAGTTTGAATGAACATGTGACACTGTGTTATATATGATGGAAGGGTTATATATACATATAACCTTTCCAAAAATGAATTCAATTAATTTGATTAACACTTATGGGCTAGGACTTTTATTAGTATCAATATTAGAAAAAAAAAGGCATACATAATTTTGGTTAAAAAATTAGGACAGAATAGGAGGAAACTGATTTTTTTTTTGTAATCAAATTATCAGGTGATTAATTTTCAGACTTGATTATAACCTTGAATTCCTTGGCCATTTCAGATAAGAAAGTGTCATTTATGAATGATGCTCTCTGATATGAAATATCTTTCTTCTTATTCCTTGTTGTTTTTTTTTTTGGATATATTTTACATTTTTTGAATGATCTTCTGCCATTAAAGTGTTCAGATATACAATAATAAATTATTATATCAAGAAATGGAATTCGTATATTTAATTTTAAAATTAAAATAGTCTGACGTCGTTATATAATATAATAAATTATAAAAAAAAATTATTAAGCATTTTAAGTATGTCTTGATATTTTCTTTGGAAATTCAGGAGAAAAAGTTATAAAATTTTATCTTATTAATAAAGTTGTATAAGTCATAGGTCATATCGTTTATACCTCATCTCCACTCCGCATTCTGTTTGCTAAATTTAGGATTTGACAAATTTAAAACTTTTAACAAATAGTAGGACATCACACTAAATTAGTATCTTCAAAAAATGTTTTACTGATTTAAAGGAAACTTTTATAAGTACAAACGTGTATAAAAACTTGGTATTTTCAAATCTTGATATTACTTTTTAGCGTGCATTTAAAGTGACATGAAGATAATAAAAGTTAACCAAATAGTTCAACCCAACTAGTAATATGAGACACATAATAAAAACCTCAACAACTTTACTGACGTTCTCCGTTCAAATGTTGATGACATATATTAACTGTAAGATTATATGTACTATACATGAAATAATATATAATTTTTGATTTCTTGAGACAGAGTTGCTTAGATCATGATAATTGAAAATATAAATAAATAAGCCAAAGTTCAAGAAATAATTATCCCAAATTATATTTTGGTATAAGTTTCAGATTTCATTATTTGTATTTTACTTTCTGCTAATTATCGTTCTAATTCCTTTCTCCATTCTTATTTAACTTTGCAGGTTTTTAAAATAGTGTACTAATATTTGTAATAAAAGAAAAGTAAATAAAAAAAAGTCAGTTTCATGGAAATAAAAACAAAATTTTTAAATTTATTTTGATCTTAGGACAAAAATGTCTTAGTTTTTGATATTTTTTATCATTATATGCCTTAATATCAAAGGATGAAACATTAACTTCAACTTATTTTCAAATATCGAGTTTGTAACCAACTCTGCCATTGATTTATTCACGATCGATCGGTAGATGAATAAGTCTGAACACGTCGTCTCTCTGAAAGGACGTTAAGCCATCGGCCCGCCTGCACGATGTCAGCTATTCGTTAAACATTACTACTCTTAATGCACTTGAATTAGGCAAAATTTAGGAATCCCACAAATGTATAATACCAAAAAGGTCAATTTTTAGCCTATTTGTGTTCTCTTGCCGGACGGCCACTGCAACCTAATCTAAAATAACCTAATATATTATTTGACATATAACAATGAATAATTTCTGGGTGATATCAAAACAAAGTTGTTATGATTAAATGTAAAACATGCTTTCAATTCAAAAAAGTTTATTAGAAAAGAAACTAATGAGAACAAAAAGGATGATTTTGTAGTGCAATGATCTCTACTCTTGTAGGAGCTGGGTGTGACGTATAATTTACCACTAAGCCATGCGGACTACAGCTAGTATTTGTCAGTCCCGACAAATCACATTCCTATGTTTGTCATATAATTTTATACTTTACATTGGTAAAATAGTTGTTCAAATCCCGTAATAGAGTTTGAAAAACAATGTTTCGTTCTGCTTATGATAGGTACAAAGTTAGGTCTAAATTTTAAATATTCTTTCAAGAGCATATTAAAACATATTTACCATTTGTTATATTAATCAATTATTTAAGATTTGTAAAAAAAATACATTTTTATTTCGAAAATATAACATTGATGTGAATAAGAAAGAATTTTTATATTTTATTGAAAATAAACTATTAGAACAAATTATTTTGAAAATAATGATTCGTGCAGTTTATTTAGATAAGGAGTTCTCAACCTTTGTTTTGTTTGAGGACCCACTGAAAGGTATCTTATCATTTATTGTCCCTCTGTCGCATAAAAATTCAAATTAGACTCAAGTAAATTAACAAAAAAAAATTTTAATTAAATAAGAAATCTAACAACAAAATAATGCCATTATATTAGTAACTTCAATTCTAAATACAAAAATTCAAAAATATTTTTTAAACATTAACTTAATATTCTCATAAGAATTTTACAAAAAAAAAATTAAAAAAAGCATACATGGATAAACCTGAAAAAAGAACAATATTGTAACATTTTAATTTATTGGGTAATTATGACAAACGAACTTCTTATGAGAACTTGTGCCTTATTTGATATTTTGTATTATGATATATTTACATCATATTAATAAAAATACATTTTCAAATTTATGATTAAAAATTTGTAGTTAAAATATCATAAATGAATATAAATTTAACATGGAGCACTAATTACCTACAAGGAACAACACAATTTTTATATTTTACTCGTGGACTACTATGATTTTCCATGGGACCTGTGGATCCATGGATGTATCAAATTGATTTATACCTCCAATTTAGAAAAAGCAATCAGCCAATTATTAACCACAACCATGGTTTAGGACAGGGGTGCTCACACTTTTTTAGTATGCGAGCTACTTTACTAAATGACCTAGTCAAAATAATCTACCGATCCTTAAAATAGTATGTTATGTTATCATCATAAACAATATTATGACATTATAAGCGTATGTTATTAATATTAATTTATGTATTAGAAGTACGCCAGTATCCAAATATCAATATATTATTTTTTTTACAAACGATGTTAAAAGTAAATTCTACCTTACAATAATTTTACATTGATATATCTGTAAGTTAATATATGTATATGATTGGACAAATAATGAGTGTCAAATGATTAGGAAAACGGATTTGACATGAAAGATTCTGGATAGCGGAATGAGTGCATCCATTGGAAATGGGCTACTTATTGGAAAGTAGCCGAATTTGAAGCATCGAATACGGGCTCTAAGTATGAAATATGTATTCGATACTCGAGAGTATTAGCCCATCTCTACCCTGTACATCAATCAAATGATGATCAAACTACAATAAGAAATGGGAAAACAAGACTAAGATCTTTCAACCGTAACAAGCGGTCTTCGTCAGAGTCAAAAACCCAACTTTATGTGAAATCTTTTTATCAAGCAAGTGATGGAGTGGACGATAGGCTGACAGTCACCCTATTTATAAATAAATAAGGACCCTTTTATTTAGAAATGTCTGGCTTACTAAGTAGCATGTGCACGACGAATAGAGTACTTTTTTCTTCAAAGTTGTATGTGATCTACCACTATTGGTCTCGCGATCGACTAGAAGAAGAAGGGATCGAAGTAATGAACACCCCTGGTTTAGGAGGTTAACTTCTGGTCGTGAAAGCCAACCTCAGCAATGTCCACCTTGGGTGTATCAATAGAACTGCTACTGGTAACTTTCTGTTGATTCGAAATAGAAGACATACTATTTCAACAACCTGGTCTACTTATTGTAGTACAGGCACATGAGCATTTAAATTATTTTGGAATTAACAATTATATTTCGAGCAATTAAGCTGCGGTAGTAGCAGCATACTATCCCCGATTACTACTACAACTTAATTTAAAAAAGATCCTCAAAATCACAGTTTTTGAAAAAATTCAACGCATTCAAATTGGCCAGAATTTTAAACTTCGTTGTTATTACCAAACTTAGTTTCATCAAAATGAAAAAATAACGCTAGATACAATGTTCATAACAAGGGTCGCAATTTTCATAGAGGATATTAAAAATGATGCCATCACTTGAAGAGGATGCAACACTCTTATTTCTGAGCCTCACAATATCAAGCCTATTTTAAAATTCAATGATCCAATATAATTAAGTAAAGTAAAATGCGAACCCCTCTTTGTAGCAGGTTTCAAATTAACTATATCTAAGATAGGTACCTATCAGTAAATAAATCATACATTTTGCTTCTAGAACACCAAAAGAAGTGAAAGTTTATAAGTTTTATTACGTGTTTATGAATTGTTTGAAACCAACAAACAAATTGAGATGTATTTCTCATGCATAATTGCACAGATGAACCATATATGTCTAACATTAAAGAGGAGGTTAGCAAGCAAACTGCAAAAAAATATCTTCACACCTTGTTCGCAAAATATTCAATTTGCAATGGTAAATATTATCTACTTCCAAAATAAAATGAAAATTATTCAATAACTTAACAATTTTGTCAAATTTGTATGGTTTGATAGGGTTTAAAGAATTTACTTATTCCCAATAAGAAAATGTAAAGTAATTTAAAAGTAAATACAGGTAGTGGTATTTACAATTAAATAATATTTTAAGTTTTCAAACTTATAAAATTCTCATATGATCAGTAATTCAGTAAAAAAAAAAAATATCTTTCTAAGTATAAGGTGCCATCAAGTCTTTTTAACCGAAATTTAGACTTAAAATTTAAAATTTTTGTCAAAAATCACAGTTTTTGGAAACTTTAATACAATCAATATGATTAATATTTCAATTTTTTGTAATACTAATAGTATTACAAAAATAATTGATTTTTTAGTTTTATAAAAATTAATTTAGTACAAATAATTAACAGACGCATTAACTCTAATGTAATTAATATAAGTAGCTATGATTTTATCAAAGAACGTGCGAGGGCATTGCGTTTCATTTGTTTCTTTAATCTATTGTATGCTATTTATCATCACGTTGCATTCATCAAAGTACACATAACTTTAAAAAAAAATATATTTATATACAAGCTTAAGAGTAAACTATAGGTATGCAGTAAATAGAAAAACACACTTACAGTCTCTAATTTTGGTTTAACCGTCATCAGGACAGAAGAGATAGGGGTACCAAGCGTACTTGCAAAGCGACGGTTCGCAAGTGCGCTTGGTGTCCTATCTCTTTTCTCCTTATGACGACAAACCGAAAATTAGAGATTATAAGTGTGTTTCTCTATTTACTAAATACCTATATAAACTATACTATATAGTATATAAACTATAAACTATATAGTGATGATAAACTTTACACGTTTATTATCCTTTGTGGATCGATATATATACATAGCAGGTTAAAATTTATAGCAGGATCTGCATTCACGAATTTTTTACTAATTGTGTCTACTTTTCTCACAATCTTCCTTTGTGGAGCTGATAATTGATAAAGCAAGTTAACTTGCTTTACCTGTGATATTTATTAAGCGACTGGTGTAGATATATATTAGTATAAATAAGCAGCAAATCTTCTTTTAAACAGGTATCATTAAAGTGAACCGCAGTAGCGGCATTCACGATCTTGAGATTGAGCGATTCGATTCCAGGAACTAATTTCCTACAAACAGGATTTAGCAGGAAAAGGAGCTGACCAAGTGATATGTTATGCAAAATCAATGAGATAGTCAAAAGAGATAGATTTTTTTTATAAATAAATTAATAAAGAACAAGGAAAGGTAAATTAATTTGAAAAGAAAAATAAAAAATATATACAAAGCAGTTAACGTAAAATAAAAGTGTTGATAGAAAGTAAGAATTAATAAGGAAATATAGAAATATAGAGGTAAGTATTAATAGTTATAATTTAATAAAACATTTAATTAATGATTTATATTCCTCATTATATATATATATATATATATATATATATATATATATATATATATATATATATATATATATATAAATAAAATATTAAAACGGCCCAAACCGGACAGATATATAAATGAAAACAGAAGCCTGATAAAAGCAAAGTGTGAATATTACAAGGTGACGTACTTGACAAGTAGTTCTTTAGGCTGCCCAGGCAATACCATGCACTAATATACCAAGTCTTTCCAGCACTGATAACACCTATCTATTGACATCTACTGAATGACTTACTTGCTAATCAACCAATAGTTAGTTACTATTTTAAACACTCACTATATAGGAACATTTCAAATGGAAAATTTAACGATTTTTTATATTAACTATTGTTCAGTCGGAGTTTCTTTTAAAACTGCTCCAGAAAAAAAAAGATAACGAGCATAGCTCTTGACATTCCAATTATCGCTGTTTCTGCAAGACTTGCATAACACTTACTTTACATATACCTTATCTGAATTGTTTATTGACTTTTACTCAATTAATCATAATAAATCAAATCAGATTGCCTATTTCACAGTTAGAAAAACATATTCTTTATTCAAAATTAGTATAAACTGACAGTAAGTTTTCTTTTAAACAAATATTATTATAAAGCACTGCTGTTTTTGCATTAACGATTTTCTTAGAGAGATGCTCTTTTTACTTTATTATACCAATAAGTAACTGGTGGCTCGAAAGTTAATCTGCCTAAGAACATAGTGAACACATTTGAATTATTCCGAACATTAACAAGAATAGAAGAATGAATCTTAAAAAAACTAAAGAAACAAGCTATATTTAAAACTAATGAAACACAAGCTTTCGACCACTTTAGTCATCTTAATGTGTATGACTATATCTTAGTAAATGTGTAAGGGTAACATTATTGTTTATTTTTTATTCTATATTTTAATTTTTTACCTGAATATAACCAAGCTTGTGTTTTGTTAGTTTTTAATACAGTTTGTTTCCTTAGGTTTTTTAAGATTCCAATTCATTGCTATTAATTTATAATTTTAATGGCCTATGTAATTTATTACAGTTTTATTTTTATTTGTTATTTTATCCCAAATAATAGCTATATTCTTTAAAATGACTCCGATATTATTGGTAGGAAGCTCTTTCAGTCACGTTAATTGACTGTAATTATGACTTTTACAGAGCAATAGAGATAATAAGTTTAATAACTATAAGAGCAATTCAATGAACCATAAGTAATTTATATGAAACTCTTAAGAAGTGAGATTTTTTATAATTAAATTATTTATTGCAAACTAATGTTGCAGCAGAGGTTCATAAGGAAATTCTAATTTTATTGCTTAAACTTTTGCTTAAAGAGTACAGAGAAAACAATAATTTTCATATTTTAACGTGGAATTATGGAAACACAATTTTGGGATGATGGCAGCGCAGTGGCTTGTGTGCTCATTTCTGGACTGGTAAATCTCAGGTTCGATTCATACTTTGGCCTCGATTTGTGACGAAGTTTGAGTACGTCGTCCCTGGGAAAGGATGCTAAGCCCTCAGTCCGAGCCCAAGTCCGCGATAAATATTCATACTCTAAATACACTTGAGTTAGATAAAATTTAGAACTTCTAACGAAGAATCGACCCAGTAATGTGGGTCACCCATTAGTATTTCTACTGGTCAAATTTGCTCATATTAACCAGTAATATTTTTTACCTAATACAGATAAAAATCTGTGTTATCTTTGAATAAAAATCGGCGTCTTTGAAATTTAACCATCTCGTTCATACTTTACCACCAGATAAAACAGTGCAATAACACAAAAAATATGGTAACATGAAGAAAAGTGTCTACTATTTTTATTTAATATGAATGGCCATATTAAATTTTTATATTTTAGAAGCTCTCAAGCCATATATTAGAAAAAGAATAATTAAATGTTTAAATGATGGAGAACAGTTTAGTTTTGTTAATGATTTTATGTAAATCAAAATAATAACAAAGTGCCAAATCTATTGAGAAAGTTTACCTTTCTATTATTGATAAAGTAGTAAATAAGAATTTAAGAAGAATACCCTTTTCGTAAAAGTAGTATTGTAGTGGCCAAGTACAGTCACTGTGCATGGGAGGTCAGCTATTTATATGACATTGCGAAATCGCTGAGTCAAGTGACAAAAGTTATTACATTGATATGGGGTTATGCAAATAGTTTCTACCATTTTCTGCATGTATTTCTACCAATACTAATATGTATAGCAAAGAAAAATTTATTAAACATGTCGAATCAAAGAAAATTATAAAATGGAAAGAAAAACAATTTTCTTAAACTTTTTAATAATACTATCTACAGGAATGTAGTGTGATTTACTTATTGGTTACCTGATCCAGTCTCCATGAATGCTTCCAACCTTGGACATATCCGGGACCTCCTTTGTTCTGTTCCCCTACTGGTAGTAAACGCTGAACTTAGGAAGTGATGAAAGCGCTTTCAATTCATTGGCTTTCAGCCCGGCTTGCTTGATTTCATTGTACATCTGAGTACTTGCTACTCACGGGAGTGTGGTGAACTCAATATTCAATTTTTAAAAGAACTCTCATACAATTATCTAATATTTTATAACATTATAATATATTCAATACGATTTAAATATAGCTTTAAACGTGAACTAAAAATGTTTATCTCCTTAAAATGCGTTCTAGAGCGGGTTCCAATATGAATTCGTTCATCAAGAAGACATTTCGCTACAGTTATTTTACAACCAACTGATACACCGAGGCACAAAACTCATTTGGCCTTCAGTTCTTACAAGGAAAATTAGCCTTATCTGTTTCGCATAAACACACAGTCGCTTATTGAAGCACAATATGTCACCTTTTAGAAATTCAAAACAATAATTCAGTTTTCTCTTTATTAATGAACGTCTTCTTATTATGAACTGATTGTTTATAAACTAAAAAATATTATTTTCATTAATGATTAAAACAATAAACTTTTGGTTTGTTGAAACGAAACACGATTCAATTACTACTGAAAATCAAAGCACCACTTCAAACTGTGCATCTGATACATAATACTATATCATGTTATACTGCACAATATGTCTGCACTGCAAAACTTGTTCAAGTCCTAAAAATACTGCAATTCTTGGAATCTTGGATAAAAATTATTTAAAATATTTCAATAATTGTACACCCGGTTCCTATGCAATATTTAAATAAATAAAAATTAAATAAGATATTTTATAAAACAAATAAGAAAATTATCGTTATATTTGTTTCTGTGAAATATATTACATGTAGAGATTATATGATTTTATGCTTCTTAATTTTCCAAAAATCTAAAATGATCTAAAAGTATAATCAATATGAACAGCAATTTTGCAAATAATAATATTTTGTTTATTTTATGCATATCGGATTTACTGCTTTCGTATAGATATTGCAATATATATTTATTTTAATATATAAATTTCAAGCAAAATAAAAATTTTTGTATTTTTAGCAGAAGAAAATTAGAAAAAAAATAAAAACGTAAATAAAATTAAAGAAATATTGCACTGTTATTCAATCTCTCTCTCTCTCTCTCCCCCCCCCCCCCTCTCTCTGTGCTCAAACCTAGCAAGCTACTATGTTTTGTTTAACGTTCAGTGAAGCATACAATTTAAACTAAGCTACGGTATGGTCTACGTCCCATCGTATCTTACTCTTCCTCCACACTTCCAGCCCCCAGGAGACTAATAATACTTTTAATAATAATTATAACTTATTGTTAATATATATATATATTAGATATTATTATTATTATAATATGTCTTAAAGGAACAGTCTACTAGAAAGTAAATCTGCTCCTGGAGATAACTTCAATTGTTAATTGTTCTTTTTATTTATTGTTAATTAATTTGTTGTTTCTAGATTTTTAATAGTTTTTTATTTAATTTTTTTAATTTTATTTATTTATATATATTTATTATTAATTATTTGTTATTTAGGTTATTATTAACATTTTCTTTCCTTGTCTTGCCTTCCAGCATAAGTTGGCTATACTGATTCACCCGTAAGTTGGCTTACCTGTTTTCGAAGCTATTCGCATCTATCTTCCTGATGACAAGTGAATCGAAATATATTTTGATTTCTTTTTCTTTTATCTCTGTTCTTTTGTGAATTTAGTATATATATATATATATATATATATATATATATATATATATATATAATAAACACTGAATGTGTTTCAGTTGGGTTTTTGACTCTGACGAAGACTGCTTGTTACGGTTGAAAGATCTTAGTCTTGTTTCCCATTTTCTTATTGTGGTTTGATCATTGATATATATATATATATATATAGGAGAACATGTAACAGAGTACACCCTTTCTTTCACTTATGCCTGGACTAAACAAGCGATACCTGTTACAAAACAGATCCACATAATACTATATGGTTGAGCCAAAGAAATCAATTCTTTGCTCATATTTATAGTTGGAGGAGTTTATTTTAAATTTAAAAGCAAGTGTTTTAAATTTAAGACCTGCGCTGCACCGCAGTACTAGTTCTATTTTAGAGAGTACATCTTATTGCAGGGACGTTTTGCAGGCACCACCCCAGACTGTGCGATATCCAGTTCAAAACTGGGACTGTTTCAAATCATCCTACCAATCAACTAAGTATTCTTCCAAGTATAACCATGTATCTATGCTTGACGTTTTTTAATTGTGCTCAAACTTCAATCGGTAATAACTAACGGTAAATTGAACATTTTAAACGTTCAATGATCATTTAAATTTTTTTTAAAAAGTCATCGCTCTTAGCCAAGAAGTTTATTTGTATGCATAAACATCTTTGGACAAAATATGATATTCTACAATAAACATAATAGGAGACTTAGAAAGATATTTTCATGCACTGAAATTGAAGATAGTGTTATTAGAAGCCAGTAAGTAACACTATTACATACCATGTTAACTTGATTAGTAATTAGTCAAATAGGCTGTTAAAACAATGTGTATGTACGACATGTTGTTTTAATAATACTCATAAATTATTATGAGAGCATAAAAACATTACTGTTTGTAAAAGCATTAATTTGGCAGTACTGAAAGAAGAAGATAATAAAGATCAAATAAAGCTTTGGTAGAAGATAATCAGATTTTATTTGTTACAAAAGGATATCTATCATTTACATTACGCAATAATAGTAATAAGATTGTTGCTAAAATCAAGACGACAGAATGTATCCATCTTTGTCAAACTTTCATATCAAAATCATACAGTGGAATAACACCAAGTATTATATATGATTCAATAAAGCTACATAAACCAGGATATCTGCTGCGCCTTATATCCCGATTTAATAGCACAGCTATTCTCTCAAACGGTCGAAATATTATTGAATTGTTATTATATTTGGGTTTATATAAGAAAATATATGGGTTTTCATGAGGAGATAAGAAAAGTGTATGGAGAAGATATGAGTGAATATATGAAGAAATGGAAAGTTACACCGTGAAATTAGCTAACCACACGTTATAATAATCCATTTTCATATTGTTTATTTGTTGAATGTTTATATGTATACATTACTTATTATCCTTTGTTTGTAGGCCTATGAAAAAGGTTTTCAATAAAACCGAAACGTTGGCAATGCGAGTTAAATTTTTGAACCTACAAAATTGACCAAATCCCAATTACATAACAATCCAATATATATATATATATATATGACTTATAAGGAATATATGAGTTATATATATATATATATATATATATATATATAATTAAAGTTACAGCTATATATATATAACTCATATAAGGAATATATGAGTTATATATATATATATATATAATATAATATATATATATATATATATAATTAAAGTTACAGCTAGAGAACACAAGAAAAAGGACGAACACTCACGAATCTCGATAATTTTGGCGTCTGCCGTCTTCAGGAGAGTAGAAAGAAAGAAAATAAAAGGAGAAAGAATGAAGGAACGGAGACGTAAATGCGTCCACTGGCCGATGTAAACTGGCGCGATACAATGACACGCAGTGCAGCCACCTTACCAACGTGTAGGCTGTGAGTAAGTAAAATTATAAAAGTGATATTTAAGTAAAAGGGAGGAGAAAAGTAAAAAAGAGAAAGGAAAGGAAAAAAACATAAAACTAACTAAAATTAAACGAGGGAAAAAAAATAAAAAATAAAAAAAAATCATCTGATTAAATTTAGACCAGGGGAATTTCTTGCACCCAATAACCAAATGAAGGCTTCTTCAGAAGCCCTTAGAGTGGTCTGGGTGTCATCATTTGAGAGTTTTCTTAGTACTTTAACCCTGAAGCAATCGTTGAAGGGAAGGTTATAGAAATTGGCGTGGGTGGCAACAGGCAGCTGCTTGCGTTGACCAACGGATGACCTGTGACCATTCATACGGAGGCTAAGTGACGTGGAAGTCAGGCCCACATAGAATGAGTCACATTGTTTGCAGTCCAGACGGTAAACACAATTGCTGGAAGTGCAGGAACTAGCAAAGGAGAGAGGGTATGAATGGTTGTTCACTGTCGAAATGAAATGGCTGTCAGGATTGATGATGGGACAGGTGAGGCATTTCCTTCTGCCACATTGCTTTGTGCCAAAAGTGTCGAGTGCAGGCCTGGAGCGTTTAAAACTTCTATGGGAGAAGATATTGCCCAGAGTGGGGGGTCGTCTAAAGGAAATCCTGGGTGATTTGGTGAACATATTGGAAAAGTATATATATATATACTTTTTCGTTGGAAATACGATCCAAAACGGACAAATATAGTTCAATATAGACAAAAAAACATAGAGGAATCAAAAGAACACACTTACAGTCTCTAATTTTTGGTTTGAACCGTCTTCAGGAGAGATAAGAGAGGGAAACCAAGCGCACTGGTTCAGAGACGGTTGGAGACCAACAGTGTTGCCGCATGCGCTCCCGGTCACAGAAAATAAGGTAAACAGGAATAAATTTATAATTAAATTAAATTAGTGGAATATGAAAACAATAAATAAATAAAAGAAAAAATTGGGGGACGAACAGAGAAATTGATACATAAATAAAAGTAAGGACTAGCTATGATAGTCCTATATGAAATATTTTATACATTCGCTTTGTTCTTCAGCTCCTAGAATTAGTAAAAGATAGTTTCTAAGACGAATGGTTTTATCTTTTCTTCTAGATTGAATCTTTTATACAGAATACATGAAGAAGGAAATACGATATACGCGACACAAATATTTAGATCCTTCCCAAACATCTCAGCTTGAGTGACCTAGCATGATTCAAATTGTGGTAGTTATTTCTTACTAATCGTAGAATTTAGGTTAAACACAATTACAACATAAAAAGCTACACATTAATAATGGAGATGTATGGAATAGTTTTTATTTAGTTAAATTTTTCGTTTGATTCATCTTTAAAGAGATCAAGGATAACATAACTAAAGAAGTGTTTTACAGTCGAGAAAGTTGATATCCAAGGCTGGATTTAGTGCTACTTTATTTGGAACATACCTGAAATATTTTCGGTAGAATATGATAATAAATTTGATTTTTGTATAAACTAGTAATAAAAAGGTTTTAGAAAACAATAAAATACTAACTCGGAATTACAGATAAAGAACTTCGTGAATTAAGTATTTTTGTTTCTAGTTTATCATTTTCATATTCTAATTTACAGATAAAAAAAAATCATTTGAACAATAGAAACAGCTTTACAGAAGGCTTTCTTTGTCTTCAGCTGCATTTTAGTAATATTGGAAAATTTTGACTCCTTGCAAGTCTGAAAAGTTTACATTTGTACTAACTCAACCCAAAACCGATTCTTTGGTTCTCAAGATAGGATAACCTTTACTTTGATAACCTTTTGGGAAGGAAATGGTGATTCTTCATAACATCATAAAAAAAAAGTAATTTACTTTATAAAAATAGAATTTATACATTTTTATTTCAAATCATTGTCACTGATGATTTTTCTAAAGTGCTTATGTTTTGATTGTCTTATACTGGAAGCTGTCGAAATAGAGACTGTTTACACGAGTTAACATTAGCAGATGGTTCAATTGTTAAGGTTGAATACTTGATTAAGTTTATTATCTTGATTCATAAAGGCATTGGGAAAGGAGCAGATGGAACAAGGACAGGGAGACTAATGTTGGGCAAGGCGTTAAAGTGGAACAACGACCTACTGCGTCCCCCCTTCACACTAGTTCATCATCCTTGTCTCTCTCTAACACTGACTTTATCTTACCAAGCTTTAACAACACTTGCATTGGCTAGTTGTATTGTTATATTAGTTCATTGATACAGTTTATCATAAAATGAGGATAACATGACAATCTTTACAGATTACTTCAAGGTCAAATGTAGAAGGTTGCAAGTGTCGTAACAGTTCTGAAGAATTTAAGACATTATCTTTAATAATTCGCATATAAATATCAAATTAATTTATGTTAACATGTGTTGAACTTAATGATTCAGTTATATTTGCAAATCCTACAAATCTCAAAGTTTGTTCCGCAGTCATCTTTTAATTCTCCTATCCACGTGTTATA
Organism: Hermatobates lingyangjiaoensis; assembly: GCA_026182355.1. Classification (NCBI taxonomy): domain Eukaryota; kingdom Metazoa; phylum Arthropoda; class Insecta; order Hemiptera; family Hermatobatidae; genus Hermatobates; species Hermatobates lingyangjiaoensis. The sequence goes on from JAPFBL010000882.1 coordinate 1,940,122, forward strand.
GCGCAAGATGAACTTAGAAAAAATTTGTGCAAACAAAGTGAACATAAATATAAGAGTTAACAAGTAATTAGACAAAATTGAACGGTTATCCTCCGTTGTAAAAGTATTGTTATCTGCGATATGAAGTATCTTAAATTACTTATCAACAGCAATGCACCTACAAATACCAACCATCAAAGCTAATAAAGAAATTAGTGAATGTATTCACAGTTAGAAATGGACTTAATATATTACCTGGAATAAATACTTAATTCCTGAAATATTTATTGTTAAATATTAAATATTGATTATTTAAATTCAAATAACCAATGGTATCGCTCAAGAATTTTTAAATGTTTTGAGGCCATCAAATGAAATCATCTTGTCAGCAATCCGCAATAATCCTTTTTTAATTTATTTGCAAATACTGATTCAATACTAAGTGAGAATTAATTTTTCGTTTAATTAAAAGTAACATATCCGAAAAATGTAAAAAAGAAATTCATCGGTTTTTTTCTCTCCAGACATCCTAATGATCTTATAAGTAATCATATTAAAATTTGACTTTTTTCTAATAATTTTGCTTCTTTTGCAATTTTTTTTCATAAAATTTTAAATGTTAGATTACAAGTTGGAGAAGAGGATAAATTATTTGGTATAACAAACAATTAGTTTTATATATATATATATATATATATATAACAGATTCAATAATATATCGACCGTTTGATAGAATAGGTGTGTTCTCTAATCGGGGTTCGGTCAATTTTCCAGGATAAAAAATCAAACTCTCGTTGCCAACGTTTCGGTTTTATTTAAAACCTTTTTCATAGGCCTACAAACAAAGGATAATAAGAAATCACATATCAACATCAAACATATACACAATATGAAAATGGATTGTTACAATTTATGAATATTACAAGCGAAATATTTCAGAGATAGATAAAACAATATTACTTACAGAAGTAAGAATTTTTTAACTAAGAAAATGAAATTTACATTATTTAAAGGAACAACAATGTTAGCCGGACAAAACCTTCGACTAGACTAATAAGATAACATTACAAATAACCTCAACGCTGTTCACTAAAGGGAACTAAATAAATCAAATTTCACTAAACCTCAGCACAACACTCCAGAATAAATATTACTTAAATTAGTAATATCACTTCTATGATTAATCGAACTTAGATCCTTTTTAATATATAACATCTCAAGTGTCTTCCTTCTTTGCTCATCTTTTTCTTTTTCTATTATAGTTGTATCTTCAAAATCGAACGTGTGACCTTCGTTTATGGCATGCCCAGCTAAGGCTGTTGCATTACTTTTATTTGTTCTTATGGAATAATTATGTTGGTACAACCTTTCTTTGAGAAAACGACTAGTTTCACCATAGTAACACTTGTCACAGTCTTTACATTTGATGGCATAAATGAGGTTACTTTGTAACTCCTTCGGTATTTTTTCTTTCAAATTTGAAAATAAAGATTTATTTTTTCTTTTATTATAAAATGCCAGTGTAACTTCAGGTACGTTTCGTTTGAACACTTTTCTAATTGATTGTGATAAGCCCTCAACATAAGGAAATTTGAAATACTTCCTATTTATAACTTCTAGTTCAGCATGATCTTCATTTGAATGTGCTGGTTGCTGTCTTAAATATCTTAACCAATATCGTTCAACTAAGTTCTTCGGATAACAATTTTTCTGTAACAATAATTTCACCCTTTTCTTATTTTCATTTAGAAAACATGGACTACTTATTTCAATAACTTTTTTAACCAAATTTTGGACGCAATTTAATTTTTAGTTTATAGCATGAGAAGAATGGTAGTTCAGGATTCTTGCAGCACTGGTAGGTTTTTTAAACCAATCCATTAAGATATTGCCATTTTCACCTCTTATAACTTTCACATCTAAGAATGGCAGATTTCCATCTTTCTCTACTTCACAAGTGAATTGTAGACGATTATGAAAAGAATTAAATATATTTAATACATTCTCTTCTTCTCCCTTTTCAATAATTAAAAACAAATCGTCCACATATAATTTAATAAATTTCACCTTCGTACCTAATTTATTGATACTGTTTTCCAATAGTTCAATCATAACTATATTTGCGAGAACTGGTGAAATTGGTGATCCCATTGGTAATCCATATTTTTGTTTATAAATAGTACCATCAAAGGTGAAATACCTTGTTCAAACGAAACGTACCTGAAGTTACACTGGCATTTTATAATAAAAGAAAAAATAAATCTTTATTTTCAAATTTGAAAGAAAAAATACCGAAGGAGTTACAAAGTAACCTCATTTATGCCATCAAATGTAAAGACTGTGACAAGTGTTACTATGGTGAAACTAGTCGTTTTCTCAAAGAAAGGTTGTACCAACATAATTATTCCATAAGAACAAATAAAAGTAATGCAACAGCCTTAGCTGGGCATGCCATAAACGAAGGTCACACGTTCGATTTTGAAGATACAACTATAATAGAAAAAGAAAAAGATGAGCAAAGAAGGAAGACACTTGAGATGTTATATATTAAAAAGGATCTAAGTTCGATTAATCATAGAAGTGATATTACTAATTTAAGTAATATTTATTCTGGAGTGTTGTGCTGAGGTTTAGTGAAATTTGATTTATTTAGTTCCCTTTAGTGAACAGCGTTGAGGTTATTTGTAATGTTATCTTATTAGTCTAGTCGAAGGTTTTGTCCGGCTAACATTGTTGTTACTTTAAATAATGTAAATTTCATTTTCTTAGTTAAAAAATTCTTACTTCTGTAAGTAATATTGTTTTATCTATCTCTGAAATATTTCGCTTGTAATATTCATAAATTGTAACAATCCATTTTCATATTGTGTATATGTTTGATGTTGATATGTGATTTCTTATTATCCTTTGTTTGTAGGCCTATGAAAAAGGTTTTAAATAAAACCGAAACGTTGGCAACGAGAGTTTGATTTTTTATCCTGGAAAATTGACCGAACCCCGATTAGAGAACACACCTATATATATATATATATTATATATATATATATCGTTCAATATTGGCCAGACTCCAGTTGATTTTTCTCTTTACAAAGGATTACCTATTTGTTAAAAATGTAAGTCAAATACTGGAACTGGTAAACTAGTTATTACGTTTTAAATACTTTAAATCCACACATATATACAAAAATCACCAAAGTAGTTTTAAAACACTTAAAATCAGCAGAGAGTTTTAAGCAGCATCTGCATTAAAATCAGAGTAAGGATTGAATACGTATCTTCCAAGTCCAGAGTTGAGAACGCAAGCCACAGAGCTACCGTGGACCTAGTCATTTGCTAGTTTCTAATTGATAGGAACAAAAAAAGATTATTGCCATTGAATTAAAAAAAAAATTTCTTCCGTTGTAATTTCCTATATCAATGAATTTATTTATTAATTTTTAAGTGATTACCTTAAGAAATATTAATGAATATAAATATATATAAGACATCTTTCTTCAATCCTATTACATAAAAGTATTTACTTTTGAACAAAAATGAACCTACAAATAACAACCATCAAAGCTAATGAAGAAATTAGTGAATATATTCATATTCAGAAATAGAATTAATACTTAATTGATTAATTATTTACTGTAAATAATTTACTGTTAAACTATTTTAAATATATACTGTATATTTAAGTTCAGTCGACATATATTAAGTAAACAATAAAACCCGTTATATGATATATTGTGCAATAGTGCCTTCCAAATCAAACATTTTTCTTGTCTGTCTTAATGCTCCCCTCCAGGAACTCCAGAGGTCGTCAGAAGTTTGAGGAAGACCCAACAACAGAAAAAAGTAAATTTGCATATAGTAAGCAGTAAGAGGTCATTGCAAAATGTATATATATATTTAAAATAAACTGTGACACATAGACAAAAACATAACAAAACTCACATTTCCATATTTCATCCGCCATTACGGTCGAAATATAGAAAAGTGAATCTTTGTTATGTTTCTGTCTATGTGTTACAATTTATTTTAAGTGTAATCTGTCCTGCCGGACAGTTTCCGTTTATCATGGTAATATATATATATATAACTTTAAATTACACAAAGCACGACACAGAAAAGAGAACAAAAAGAACACTTACTGAATTCTATATTTCGAACAGTTGTTCGTCATTAGGAGAGTAGACTAGAAAAGAGGACGAAGTGAGAGTGATCTCCCCACGTCGAAGAATGGAGCGCGAATCATATATATATATATATATATATATATATATATATAAAAATTTAAATTACACAAAGCACGACACAGAAAAGAGAATACAAAGAAAACTTACAGAATTCAATATTTCGAACTGTTGTTCGTCATCAGGAGAGTAGACTAGTAGAGAGGACGAAGTGAGAGAGATCTCCCCACGTCGAAGAACGGAGCGCGAATGAAGAAATAAAGAGTCAACCGAAGAGAGCAGCACTAGCGTAAAAAAGGAGCTAGGCACTAAACGTCGGAGAACGGAGAAAGCAAAAACAATAGATAAAATTATAAAATTAAAAATTATAAATTAAAAATTATAAAAAAGGAAATAATAAAAAAAATATATAAATAAATAAAATAAAAAATATATATAATAAAAAAAGGAAAAAAAATATATAATAATAAAATAATAAAAAAAAATATATATATATGAATATGAATATATAAGTTAAAAATAAAAGGAAAAACAAATAAAAGTTAACGCTTCTGATTTAAACCGGGATCTGATCGGGCCCCCAATAACCATATGTGGGCCTCCTCAGACGCTCTTAATGTCAAACTACGGTCATCAGTGGTCACTAGCTTAATGATTTGAACAGAAAAGCAGTCATTAAAAGAAAGGTTATGGCTGTTGGCATGGATAGCTACAGGAAGCTGTTTGCGCTGACCGACCGAAGCTCTATGGTTGTTCAAACGCTCATTGAGCTTGGTAGAAGTCATACCAATGTAGAATGCTCCACATTGTCTACAGTTCAGTCGGTAGACGCAATTCCTGGATGAGCAGGAGGTGTTAGGTGGGACGCGGAAAGAGTTGGTTGGTGAGAAGAAGAAAGGTGAAGGGTTAACTAAAGGACAGGTAAGGCAGAGGCGACGGCCGCATTTCTCCATACCAGCACGCACCACCCCAATCCCAGGAGTTTCAAGGGATCTGTGGGAAAACAGGTTTCCTAAATTGGGAGGCTTTCTGAAGGACAGGCGAGGGGGTTTTCGGAAGACGGAGGAGGTGGAGGGGGAAGAGGACAGGAGAGGAAAAATGTCCTTGATGATATTCCCGATCCTATGGACCCCAGGAAAGAAAGTAGTTACGAGGAAGGGAGAACTGTTGGGTTCAGCGGCAGTCCTAGGAAGATATTGATTGGTGGCAGGTATTAAGCGTTTATCAACAAACCTGGGAGAGTAGCCCCGCTGGACGAATTTCTTTCTAAGTTTGTCGATATGACACTGTCGTTGATAGAGGTCACTGCAAATACGGTGTATGCGGATGGAGAGCGAACGAGGTAGGGACTTTTTTGTGTGGGATGGGTGACAACTATTGAAGTGTAGATATTGTTGGGCATTGGTAGGTTTTGTGTGTATGGAGGTGGTGAAGGTCCTGCCGCTTAGGGACACTACTACATCTAGGAAGGTTAAGGAGGTATAGGAGAAGGAGTGGGTGAAATATATATATATATTATATATATATATGTATATATATATTATATATTATATAAATAAATATATAATATATATATATATATATATAATTATATATATATATATATATATCTCACTGATAACACATCAACAATATATCACTAAGGTAGGAAGCTGACTGTCAGGATGGTGAAACATTAATATTGCAACACCAGACTCTATGTTTCCTTTAGCTTTTCATAATGATAACCATTTTAAAGCTTTATATACATTTTTCATTCTTTAATAAAATTCAATTTTTTTCTACAATTTATTTGTAAAAAACGAATGAAATTTGTCAAACGTTAATAAGATTCCTTTTGTAGTTCAAAAATTTTTTCTTTGCAATTCATATTGTAATTATAATGAAATTTATTTTTCACCTTTTTTAATTTTTTAACAAGCAAATATTTTAATTTGAAAATGTACATATACGTGATTAATAGGGAATAGATAATACGGTAGCATTCAGTGGGCCTCCAAGCAAATAAAGATTCTAAACCCCTGGTGCATCTTAAAAAAAATGGATGAATTAATCTTATTAAAGCACAGAAACCGTTAATTGCTTGAAAGATTCTGATTGGATAATGTTGGTCAATAGTGTTAAAATTAGTCCGACCTGCCACTCGTTGACCACGACCTACAAACAAAAACTGGAGTTACTAGTCATAAATTATTGTATTTCTGCAACGGTTTCATGCCTAATATAAATGAGCAAAATTACGGTTTAGGACTAATCAAAAAACGAGAAACACCCAAGCAGATAACTTAGCTAATAACATGTCTTAATTAGTTACATTAATTACACCCAAGCAGATAACTTAGCTAATAATACCTTTTAATTAGTTATAATTTGCCAAAATAAATAGCCTAGTAACTGGTCTAAAAGAATCAATATTCATTAAAGATTTCAAATAAACATTTTCAAGAAATTATAAATTAAATATTTTTTAATAACATAACTGAACTGAAAATGGAAGGCCTTAGACTGAATCAGTCTTTCGAACTTGTAATTTTTAATTTCTCCATGTTTGTGGTAAAAGATAGATAAGTTGTCCAACATTTTTATTTTCATAGCCCGACATGTTTTGGTCCTCACTGACCATTTTCAAGGAATATAGTTGAACAAAATCATAACTAAACATACATAACTAAATATAACTTGAAAACATTCATAATTAAATAAACACTAAACACACTCTAACGTCCTAATTTCGAGAAAACTGGGAATGGTTCGTTTTCAAGGAGAGGTTATATACAATATTTCCTTGAAAATGGTCAGTTAGGATCGAAACATGTCGGGCTATGAAAATAAAAATGTTGGATAACTTATTTATCTTGTACCACAAACATGGAGAAAGTGCATTAGAGAAATTGAGAGACTCAGTAGAAAAGTGGTGAAATTAAAAATAGGCATAGAATTTAACAAGACATGCATAAACGAAGGTCTTGAAATCCGAAATATACGAATATATATATATCTATATATATATATAAAGATTTCACATAAAGACGTGAAATAACAATCAATGATCAAACCACAATAAGAAATGGGAAAACAAGACTAAGATCTATCAACCGTAACAAGCGGTCTTCGTCAGAGTCAAAAACCCAACTGATATGGTTTGCTGTGGTTTGATTATTGATTGTTATTTCACATGTTTATTGTGAAATCTTTACATATAATATATATATATATATATACGATCAAACCACAATACGATATGGGAAAAAAATACTAAGCTCTTTCAGCCAGTTGGGTTTTTGACTCTGACGAAGACTGCTTGTTACGGTTAAAAGACCTTAGTCTTGTTTTCCCATTTCTTATTGTGGTTTGATCACACACACACATATATATATATATATATATATATATAATATATCTATATATATAAAGATTTCACAATAAACATGTGAAATAACAATCAATAATCAAACCACAATTCGATATGGGAAAAAGAGACTAATGAAAAGAAGAAATTGGCGACCTGGAGATATATAACATCAATTGTAACCTCTCAGTTTAGATGTTTAACTTGTATACTGTGTTATCATGTTATTATTATAGTGTTACATTTAAGTATTGGATGTATTTGTTAAGTAGTTCTTTTAGGATACTATGACTATTAGTGAGAAAAATCACCCTGAAGATGGCCGAATAAGACCCAAACATCGGTATTAATAAAGATTTTATGAAAATGGATAAATATTCATATGGCGAGTTACTGCATGTAGTTGCCGGACCATGGACCAGATTAATTAGAGAACTGGAAAAGATAATTAAAAAATTGATGAGAGAAAAAGTGGGCAAACAATTTAATCTTACACATATATGCTCAAAATAAACACGTGGTGCAATCAACGAACTTTAAACCAGAAGGAAAAAAGAAAACAATAGAAATAAATGCTCTGAGGCCTTTCACATTATGTCATCAAAGAGCAAACAAAGTAAAAACTGTTTTTAATTTGTGTGCTCTCTAATAACAATGTGAAAAGCCTCAGAGCATTTATTTTTATTGTTTTCTCTTTTCCTTCTGGTTTAAACTTCACATATGTACATACATATTTGTATGTATATCATATACCAACCAATAACCAAAATTATAAAGGAATATGAAAATTTTATAGTCATTGTAAATTGTTTATTAAGCTCCTACGAACGACTTCATAAAATTTTAATATTTTTATTATCATTGTAGTGATTTTTTAATTGCAGAGTCAAGTGTTCTTACAATTACACTTGTAATTACACATTACTCAGATTTAAAAAGGTTATAAATCAAATCACAGAGAAGTTACAGGCAAGACCTGACTTATTTATTTCAACAGTCACTAGGAGGAGGAGTTATCTGTTGAAGCAGTGATCAGCAATTGTTGGTCCAATAATTAGGTGACAATAGTTAAATTGTTGATGCCATACTAAAAAGTGGGGAAAAATATTGTTATTAAACAAATAATTAGGCAAAATAAAGTTAAAAATTAAAAAAGAAACTAACAATGTTTTTGAAATTTATATTTTTGGCATGCTTACACTTGTATACACAAGAGATATGATATTATTAAATGTTTCATTGCTGACTAAAATGGAAGCGAATTGGACTTTTGGGACCAATATGTCACATTGCTAAATGTGACATATTTGAATTTTGCTGTCATTTGTTATCATTAACTTTCTGCTTCTCGTGGTTTATCAGTGTTTTATCCTCCTTTTTAATGGCGTATTTTTCTTTTTCTAGTAAGAGTTAGGAAGTTTATGGTACTCTCATCATTGATAAGATAAAAAGGGAATCAGCCAGTTTGAGAAGCTGATGCTCATGTACTGTCATACAAAGAAAGAGTTGTTCGCATAAATATTTGCTTTCAAAGCGACACGCTAATGTCGACAGCCCTCTTTAATTAATGAGACAATGGAAGTTATCTCTTGTTCATCTGTAAGTGTTCGTTACACTATGTCTAGAAGTTTGAAAAATTGAGTACCAACTGAAAAATATAGGTCTTAAAATAACTGTTCATTTTTATATGCCTGCGGTCATCTCTGCAACCACATGTTGCTCACCGAGGTAGTACTGAAAGAAGGTGTATCTGCCTTTAACACAGTGATGCAGGAATATTGAGTACAACCAGAACTGAACCACTAGGATCAGACCTAAGGTTTGGAACCACAGCCACTACGAGGCCAACGCTATAAAGCAGTAATGGTAAACCTACGACACGCGTGTCAGTGTTGACTGCAGCCTCAATATGGTGAACCACATCTTCAAAGATAAAAAATATCATCATTTAAATATTTGTTTCTCATAACAGCCACAATTGGTTATTAATAATAATATTAATAATTCTATATTATTATTATTAATACTTCATTTCTGAAATCATACATGTATGTACAAGTACAGTAATGTTTTGTGACAAATATGCATATTCATAACATTTAAACATATTGTTTTGATATTGATATTAATATAATAATGCTAAATTATAAAAACATGCTAAATTTTAAATTATTAAATTTTGTTTTTTTGTATTTTAAATTGCACTAAACAAATAATTTTAATACATTATAAGATATTAACTTATAAACATTTATTTATATTTTTATGATAATTAAATAATTATATTTCATTTTTAGTTTTACGTTTCCATTGTGTGATACACCACGAAAATGATGTCTATATTTTTCAAAATTCTGAAAAGCCGAACTCAAAAGGTTTACCAACACTGATATATATACTCGTAGCCTGCTATTACACAGTGGCGAGGGAGCATAACGTCCTTGCGGTGTCCAGTCGTATCCAGTGTGCATAAATAATGCACCAAACCTATAATTAATTCTAAATATAACTTTACCAGTTGATAGAAGAGAAGGAAGGGATGACTTCATAGATCATTTTTGGCTTTTATTTTTAAAGTGATACCTCTATACTAGGGTCCTTCCAGTTTTTCAGAAGCTCGGCGTCGACATAGCAGATAGGCACTTATAAACTAAGATATATAGCTTTCAGTAAAATGTGGTGACTCTCTGTGTCAGCCAGAAAAATGATTGGCAACCTTTTCTAACCCGCTGAATAGTTTATAAATTTTAGAACTAACAAAGTTCAAAATTTAAATTATCTACCTTATCACTTCAACAGTTCATTTTTGAAGAAGTTTCTATGAAAATTCCTTGCCGGTACAGCTGAAAATGTTTGTACAAAAAAAAATACTTGCTAATTTGGATATTACTACGGAGACAAAAATTATAGAAGCTAGGCTAATATATTGCCTTAATCATAAACATCCAATGTATGACAAAGATATCAAGTACTTGAATGAAGTTTCTGTTCGGCTGCTGACCTCGTAAAATGCAGAAAGCTTTAAGCATCTATCCATGCATGAAGTAAATATGACAATTCTATTATTCTATTGATATCATGTGGCTAAAATTCTGAGATTATCAACTTGAAACACCTAAGCAACATAGGTGCTCAAAAGGGGTCAGGCTAGCTCAGTGGTTACGTGCTTGACTCTGAACTGATAGGACCGGGGTTCGATCCCCACCTGGCCCTCAATTTATTCACGCGGGAGGTGAATAAATCTGAGCACGTCGTCCCTTGGAGAAGGACGTTAAACTGTCGGTCCCGAGCCTGTACGATGTTAGGTAGTCGTTAAAGATTCCTACTCTAAATACACTTGAGTTAGGCAAAATTTAGGACTCCCACTGTAGAATCAATCTTCATTGTGTGGTATCACAAAGGGCCAATGCTCGGCCTACGTGTGTTCCCTTGTGGGACTACCACTGCAACCTAACCTAACCTAACAACCTAGGTGCTCAAAGATTAATATGCTAAATTATATTATTTTTTAGATTATCTTTTTTCTATATTTTACCTGCCCCCTCTCCTCCCTTTGAAGTGACCACCCTGTGGTACATGCTATTCGGCTTGCGGATTGGCAATGCCACTGATGTCTACTGGCTACATACCGTTATCAGAAGCTCAGATAGTGCAATGACTATCCTTATTACAATATATATAAGTATTCTAATTCCCTGATTTAACAAGTACTCAGATTTATTCAGCTTCCGCATAAATACATCTAGGGTCAGGTGGGGATCATATCCCGGACTACCAGCCCAGAGGCGAGTACGTTAACCACTGAGCTAACCTGACCCCTGGAATTTGCTTGCCTTAGAGACTGAAGATTGGAGGTTGAATGTGCACAATTGACCTAGATTTTCATGTGGTCAGTGATGAAAATCCATGTGCCCGGCGTACATCGAAGAGAGCCGAAAGAGGCCAATGTCGACCCTAAACCTGTGCAATATGAATAATTAAATGAGTGTCATATAATTAATACCCCAAACATTCCTTCCATCATAGGAAAGATGAGAATAAACTGCTAAAGCTTATAAAGTGTGAGCATTGGAAAAAATAACATTTAATGAAATTAAATAATGTAATATTTAAGACTTCAGGTACTAAATAACAACTGACTCACACAATCCTCATATCAAACAATATTAGAGATAAAATTCTATAAATGAAAGCCTTGAAAACAACAACATTTACTTGACTATTAATGAAATTTTGATAAGTTTGTTATTGGAAAATCTTGTACAGGATATGATTTAGAGGAGATGTGAGACAATTGGTCTCAAACCTCTGTATTGTTAAGTACTTGTTAAAGAACATTTTCTAATCAATTGGAATAATGTAGGATTTAGGATTTCCGGTGCTAATTAACAAATAATCTATACTTTGTAGAGTTTCTAAACAACATCTACTCCTCCTCTAATGAATTTTTAGTAATTTAAGATTTAGGATTTACGGTGTTAAATAACAAATTAACAACACTTTATTCTCGTGAACAACACTAAAAGTAAAATAATATAAGTGTGGGCTACATAATTTTATTATAAATAATATTTTATTTGAATTAAGAATAGATTAAAGGATTACTGCACGTGAAGTCTGGACAGAAAGTGAGTAAAAAGTAGAAGCCATAGGAAAAGGAAAGTGACGTTGATTGGAAGTGACGGGCCCCGAAAGGAGGGGATGAAAGCACAAGTCAGTCAGTCTTACAGCGCTATGGACTCGACGGTTGTGTCGCTAGACCTGGTCGCGTGCCCTCATTCTCCCGACACATCCACCGACAAGTCTGTCACAACACAATGTCCGGAAAAACAAACGCAGGTTCATATCTTACTTCCTACTTACAATAAATTGAAGATTTTAAAACCTTATGTATTGAAAACACATTAACTAACAATCAGTAAATGAAATAAACATTTCTTTCAAGGTAAAACCATTTAAAATAATAGTCGTATTCTTAAAAACTGTATATTCAATTATAAGTTCAATGTCTAAATCAATTATTCAAATCACTCTTACTCATACACAAAGAAGTACACATACATATACACATATGTATATATATATATATATATATATATATATATATGTTTCGGAAATATGTTTCAAATATATATATATAGTATATATATATATAACGCTCATTGAAAAGTTCTTAGAAATGTGTAATATGTCTATTAACATTGTGGTGATTACTTGCTTTCAATCACTTAGTACATCACGACATTTATATATATATATATATATATATATATATATATATATACTAGTAAATATATACATATTTTTTGTTTATACATGTTGTATTAAAATCAATGCCCTTGATCACACCTACATTTTTTTTATGAAGTTTTAGAGGAATAATTTTGAAGAAAATTAGCTAAGAAGTTTGATAAACTTTATAAAAAAAAGGTACGTGTAATCAAGGGCATTAATTTTAATACAACATATATATATATTCTGAATTTATTGTTTATATAGTATATATACTTTACAGACTACAGTATATACTGTACATATATAACTTTAAAAACTTACTAATTTTCAGGTTTTTACACTTCATTGTAAGATTTTCGTATTTTCTTAAATAGGTTATCCATATTTGGGAAGTTTTATGTCGTTTCAATCTATTAACTAGAACGTAAACAAAGTTTGAAATAAAAAAGAACATGTACATAAAACTGCTAATAAAATAATTTAAAATAATGGTGCGAGTAAATTCTTCTATAAAGAAAAAATGGTGGCCAAAAAACAGAAAACATCTTTTAAAAAAATAGTCACAATAAAATGTACAAACACGAAATTCTGTGTTATTTAATAGGACATGTTTAAATGAAGTATCGCACAGTGAATTAATTTATGTAATGAAAAATAGATGCTCAACAAAACTAAATAAAACTGGATTCATACATATATTTTAATATAAAAAAACAAAGTTTATAAAAAAGTTTAATGAACCTAAAGAAAGTTGAAAATTCAAAAAGGAAATAAAACTGACAGAAACATAATGTTTCTAAATAAAAATTTAGTTTCTATATTATGAGTTTTATTTTATTTTTATTTATTTTAAATAAAAAATACTTTTTTATGTAATAACTAAATCTGTCATGCTGGGCATTTTAAAATCTACAAAACAATTTAAGAAACTAACAAAAATCCTCATAAATCAGTTTATAAATTGTTTAATATTTTTAATGAATAACGTAATTTTTCATAACTTGGAATAGATTAAATTCATCATTCATTAATTACTCACTATCATAGCAGTTAAGAATTTGAAATTTTTGAAATTACAATTTCTTACTTCAGAATTAAATAAAATTTAAATTGAATTGTTTGTACAATCAAACAAATATTTTACAGGAAATGCATTTTACCCAAACATTAGGCTTTACCTAATGACAGTTAAATATACTTTATGGAAATATAAAACATCCTAACTTGTTTATTAATTGGTAAATCTACATACAAGTTTCCTGTTCAATAAAATAAGATTTCTGTACTTTTCTTGTAATTTTTCAATGTGGGCGAAATATTTATGTCAGTGAGGTGTTATTAGTTGTTACATGTAATCTATAAAATTGTATATAATTAGAATTACTGGGCTATTCTTATGAATGGGCTGGTGACATTGTCACAGTTAGGTATTAGGTCAAAATAAATAAGATATTATTTGACTCTATAAAACTTCTGTGTAAACATATTTTTTTCTCATCATCACTTTTTCTTACATTTTTTTCAACTAATTTTATAAACAAAGTAACTGATTAATTTAAATAAAATATTCAAAAGAAAAAAAAAACAAAAAGAAATTGTTAACGGTTTCATTTTATTTCTTTACTGAAATTAGTCTATAGTAATCTTGAAAGGAATGTGATTCCAGATTTTGATGGATTTACATATTTTAAGGTCCTCAACATTCCTTTTTGAGGATTTAGTTTATGATATCTGTACATATATGGATAGGTGTGTACCAGTAAGTTTGCACACTGCTAACTACAGGATAGATATACCGATTGATGGATCTAATTCATCTTTTATACAAAAATTCATCCCATAGTATAAATTTGCTTATGTGTTGGGCAATATTCCATTCTAGAAAGTCACATTTTTAGCCTAAATGTAATTCTAAACTTTTTTTTCACTTAAACAAACAACTAGAGTGTCAAAAGTTTGTTGTAAAACTGACTACAGCATTAGTTGAAAAAACTTCAAATTTTTTTGTAATATTGGTAAAGTTAGGTTTACACTGAAAATTAAAAATGATCACTTAGATTTTAAATCCTTGTTGATACGATATGGGTCATATCACTTGATGTTAAAATATTTCACGATCTACCAATATTGAAAGAGTGATATCACATTAACAATGTTATATCTATAGTGACAGAAAAATTTTGAGCAAATAAGAGTTTTCATAGTGGACCTTTTACTTATAACACGGGGAAATTCATAGAATGAGTTCAAAAATTGTGGTTTTGTAAAATTGAATAATGTTTAGGACTTAAAAGCATTACTTTCGATTGTTTTTTGAAAATAGAAAAAGTAACTGATGCACGCCTTTGAAACATTGATTCATTTATCGTACATAATTTTATTTATAATACATTATATATTATAAATTATTATTATTTATTTTTTATAATATTTATATATTATTATTTATTTATATTTATTCTATCTAAAACACGTAGATGAATTATTTCAGAATCTATAGAATGGTTTACACAATGTAAGGCAGGAATGATAAATGTAAGCATTGTATCTACCACAGATAAATTATGACCTCTAAAGTCTGTCCTCACGGAGGTGTGCTATCACTTCTTGAGGATTAGCTGTGGACGACCTACTTGATACTCAATATAACCAAGGTTACGAAACGCGTTGCGATGGATCGTGAGATTACATCAAAATGACTGTAACATTAGCATCATTACCAAAACTTGACTCTTAACGAGTTTGATATTATTGTTACTAATAGTAATGATAAATGTAGTCTGCTACAAATTATTACTTCTGTAGTATTTTCTATAAAAAAAGTTAAAATTTAAAGCGTGCAAAAGAAAAATGATTTATTTATGAATCAAGCATTGGTTGTTTGTTTTCTTGTATACTGATATTTATGCAGCTTTCACCTTTTAGAGTTGTCCGAAGGGTGGAAAGTATAGCTCATTTATTACTAGACACACATTATAGTTACCAGCAAGCCATATTACAGGGTTGCTTTGGAGGAGTTCTTAATCATACAATTCTATCAATCTCAAATTTGTTACAGTAGGTATCATTAATATGTAAATTGCCTTAAACATGTAAACCCATCAATATATTACATTAAACAAGATTTCACATTCTTCTATGAAATATCAAAAGTCAAGGCCAAGTAATCTGTAAACATTCGGTAAAAGCAAGCCGCTATCTATTAAACTACACCTGAACCTTCAAATAAAGTGTAAAAATTATTTCAATAAACAATAATTGGAGTATAATACTAAAATTGTATTTTAAAAATTACTTATAGTTTATTAGACAGTTATGTAATAGTTTGAGAACTTGCAGAATGAATTCAAAAAAGAGAAAAGTTAGGTGCAGAAAATTGATTTTTTTTGAGAATATTTTACCAAATTTAGTAAAATATGTATTAAAAAAAAAAATCAAAAACTTGTGATTACTGCACAAGGCAATAAAATTCCAAAAACTGTAAACTTAACTTGAAATGACATAACCTCCTGTACTTGTTGGATATGTTTAAATTAACTTAACAAATTCTTAACTGAATCCAGTCTAACAGAATAGTTTTAAGGTCTTAATTAAAGAAGTTTGAAAATATTGTTCATCATAAATATGATATATAGTGATAATGAAATTCATAAAACTATAAAAACAAAAGTTAAACAACAATATAATGATTTATATTATTAATATGGCAAACCGTCATACCTCGTACGGTGATCTTTCGCTTTCCAGAGTGAAGATGATTATCTAACGAAAGTGCAGCAATCAATGAAATGGTGATTTCTTTAACATATGTAATAATCAGACATATTGCTCTTAGTATGTACAATAACTCCTTTGTTTTTGAGTAATATTGCTGTAACAAAACTACTTTTCCATTTTTTATGACAATACGGCAACTGTTCTTATTTATATCTCATCTCCGGTGATTAAAGATAAATAAAATTTCGTATTACGTATTGCCTTACTACGTATATTTCAAGAGCTTACAATATTGAGAGTGAACTATTAAATTAATAATGACAAAGGTTATATCTATTATAAAATATGAAGTTTTAGATAAAAAGTCATTAATGAATGGGCAAAAATTAAAATGCTAAAACAAGTTCGAATGATTTAAATACTAAAAGTTGAGTTTGAATATCAGCAAAATATACTAATTTTATTGCTTGAACAATAGACTGATATTGTTAAAGCAAGTTATTCTGTGGCTTTTTCTGTTAGCTTATTGCTAAATAAAACAAATGATCTCTGCCATCTTCAGCCAGTAATTTTTTAAAATACTGTTTAGAAGCTGTTGTAAGAGATGTTTTATTAAGAAAAAGTGATATATTTACGACGATCAACCATTTACGTCAATATATGAAAGGTCAGATAGGTTACAGAAATATTGCAGATATTTTTTCTGATATAGATATGACATATTCAGTCAGAAATATACATAGAAAGATCGATGAATTCAAAGAATTTGAAGCTTATATCTTATTTGGGGAATTTCAAAAATTATTTCTAAACAAAAAAGAATAAGGTTTCTAACACCCTGTTCTTCTTATCAATAGTGCAGATGTAAGCTTGAAGAAGAACACCAAGTGTTCGAAACACGTTGTTAGTTTTGATGTTAAACTTTTTTTTGTATGGAGACGTAATTTTTTAAATTTCCCAATATGATTAAACACACCCTCAGATTGCACAAGTAATGCTTATAACTTAGTTTTTGATGAAAGTACAAATATATCCGACACTTATCACTTGTTTCAGCGATTTGATTACCAACTCTCACACAGAAAGGCTTTCTTCTCTTAGAGGTATTTGAGGTGCGGAAACTGTTGCTCATTTATTGTTTGGCATCCACTTCAGTTAACTGAAGTGTTATAAGAGTAGGTGTCTTCACCTGTAACAGTGTCTACCTGACATCATACAGGCTCGGGACTGAAGGAATAATGTTCTCTTTGAAGTATGACGTGCTCAGATTCTCCACTTTCTGTGTGAACAAATCGATGGTGAGAATGAAAATCAAACCCGGATCTACCAGTCCAGAGGGCGCGCAAGCCACTACGCTACTACCTAATACCCTGGCCCTCAGGATTTGTGCATGGAGCAAACGGTTTTTTCTAAATGACTCTTTGGATTGTTAAATCTATTAACTTTAGAGAAATGTAAAAAAAGAAGTTGAATATATATTGCAAGTTATCAAAAAACGTTTATATGATAATAACTTCAGATGTTTTTTAGATTGTCAAGAGATAGGTAGCCGATGCTGTAAAGTTGTTTAGAAATAAGTTAGAGGCAAAAGCCATCGACACTAAGGAAACGCTGACAGCGATTTCTTGGATTATGGGAAAAGATTGACACTTTTATATTTTAAGAAGTCCCAGTTGTAAAATTCTAACTTATATTATGAAAAATATGGTTGTTAAACCTATATTTTTCTAGTTAATATAATCAAACAAACCAACCAGGCAAATCCAGTACTGCAAAGATAAATAATTTAGTACTGATGCTGTAACTGTATTGAAGCATTCTAATGAAATTAAAGTTGTTTCAATCTTAATCTAAAATGAATAATGTTTGACATTTCCAATTTAAATGATTAGAAGCAATTAAATAATTGCCACTATTTGAGATTGATTGATTTTTAAATCTTTTAAAAAGCAAACATAGATGTTTCTGCTATACTTTGAGGAGATAAAAAACTTTCGGCAAAGTTTTCCAGAACTGGATAAATATGAAAGATCTTTTGAATTATTTTGGTTTTATTTCCAAATTATTTTGCCTGCCATATCACAAACACTGCAGATGAAAGTAATCGAATTACAGTATAGCAGCAAATAAAAAAAAATTAAATACAGTATAAAAAAATTGACATTTACTTTTGAACAATTTCAATAATGCAACCTTGAAAATCAATGTTCCCAAGTGCCAAGTTATGTTCTACTGCAAATATACATGTCGATTGAAACGAATTCCAAACCCTAAATAGAAGCAAATTTCGTGTACAATAATGTCGGTTCACTGATACGCACATCGAATAATATTAAGATCGGTTTAGATATATTTGATCAACAAGCATAATATTTTTTTGTCACAGGTAATTTCAGCTACCATGAAACTATTTATAATAATGTTATTACTTTTAGTAGATTTAAAGAAATGTAGGTCTAACTTAAGAATATAGTGTTTTCTGATAATTATGTGGAAATTCAGACGTCATATGAAGTTTAATGGACGTTTAACTGCAAATCTTGTTTTATATATTCACATATAAAAACTAAACAACCATAAACATAAAGAGGGGAACGCTTTGATCAATGGATTTCAAGCTAAGTAGTTCGTAACTTCAGGAAGGGAGTAAAAGGGCTTAAAATGAAGATTAGTAATTCAAGAGTGGACAGAAGCGTTCACACAGTTCATGAAGTAAGTACTTCTTCTGCTGTCTTTTACTCTAACTTCCTGACAGACAAACTTCGTTTTGAAAATACACAGGTGTGCAAGTAAGGTATTCCCGTTCTTATGTTGATTTTAATTTCAGTTATATGATATATGATATATATATAACAAGTATTTCAAGGTAAAATCATTGAAATGGTATATGAACGTCTAACACCATCTTAAGGAAATCAGAAAACACTAACATCATTCAACGAGAACAAATGGTGTCAACTCTGTACAGGAGCATTGTTTTGTTGAATACTCTTAGTTATATTTGAACAGGGAGGATATTACTATTCAAGCAAGTGCAGCTTGTTTACGCTATATGTATCTCTCCTGAAAGAACTGTACAAGTCACTCAAAGAGATTAGAGACTGTAAGTGTGTTCTGTGATATCTCTATGTTTCATTATCTAATTGAACTATATCTTGTCCGTTCTGAATCGTATTTCTCACTGGACTAGCCTGTCATGAGTATATATATACTATATATAGTAGAGCACAATCATGCTATATATTTAGTATGCAGTATGACAAATTATCACGTGAAATACGAAACAACTAAAGTTATCGGGACTCGGTCAGTTCTTCAGGTTCAAATTAAACTCTCATTGCCAACGTTCGGTTTACAACACCTTTTCATAGGCAGAAGTATATTTTGAAAAAAAACTAAGTATTACATTCAAATTATTTTACACAGAAAAATAATATGTGGATTTTTTAACAACAACTAGTAGGCGGACATAACACGTGACTGAACTGTGTGGTATTGGTGTAGTACATGTATGTATACTTCACATACCATATGATTCCGAGCCACTATCTGTATTACGTATGATAATGGTGTGTTCTCAAAGTCGGGTTCAGAGTCTATTTCGCAGGATAAGATAAACTCTCGTCGCCAAAGTTTCGGTTTTTTAGACTTTCATAGCTACAACAAAGGAAATAAGAAGGTCAGCATATCAACATCAAATTTACACACATATGTCAAATGGATTGTTACAACTTATGAATATTACAAGCAGAAATATGTCAGAGAGTACATAAACAATCTTTCTTCTACCATGAAGCTAGAATTTTGGACAGACAGCTAATGTAGTGTATTAAAGAACATGGAGGCATTTGTTTAAACACTGTAGTAATAATGGTATTTTTCTACATATTTCTACCTATTCTAATGACATTTTGAAAATGACCATAAAATGACGGAACTTCTGATTCCTCTGTGGTATAGCCGAAAGGCAATAGGCACACGGCAATAAACCAAAACAGGAACTTCTGATTCCGTCAAAGACGGGTACGTTTGCTATGTATTATATATAACTGTCAACTTTTTTTTAATTTAATATTTGCTTAATAAATACACTGGTAATAATGTAAGGTATGGGACCAGAGTAGCCCAGTGGCTTGCGTGATCGCCGATGACAGTAGTGCAAATGTATTATAAATAAATGTAACAAACAAATATTTTTTTGAATTTAAAATGTGGATAATATAAAAGATGGTAATAAAGTAAAGGGATCTAGCCAGGGTTGCCAGTAGCTTGCTTGCTCGCCGATGACAGTAGTGCAAATGTATTATAAATAAACACAACAAAAATATTTTTTTTTAATTTAATTTTTGCGTAATATAAACACTGGTAATAAAGTAAGGTATGGAACCAGAGTAGCCCAGTGGCTTGCGTGCTAGCTTTTGACTGGGAGCACGTTAATTAGAACTAACTCATTTCAAGTTTTCTTTACGTTTCATACTTCAGAGTAGCCACATGTACCCTTAGAATAATTTCTGTCTGTCGGTTTGTCCACAAAATATTGCTACCATAAGACATATAAAGCTGAAACATTGATTGTAGATTTGTGTATGTCTAACTTAAAATCTAATCTTTGTATACAGAGGCTTTTTTTTAGCACTGTACTAATAATGGTATTTTCTACTATTCTATAACTTCTAATTGTAGTATTAGTATAATACTATAATTGATATTTTGGAATACCAAGTATAATAGAATTTTTGATTCCGTCAAAGACGGGTACGTTTGCTAGTACAGTATAAAAAAATTGACATTTGCTTTTGAACAATTTAAATAATGCAACCTTGAAAATCAATGTTCCCAAGTGCCAAGTCATGTTCTACTGCAAATATACATGTCGATTTGAAAAATTCACAAACAGTAAATAGAAGCAAACGTTACAATAATGCTTATACTGACACACACATCGAATAATATTAAGATGTTAGATATATTTGATCAAAACAAGATAATATTTTTTTTTAAGTTTTCATATGAAACTATTTATAATTTAATTGTTATTTTCTTTTTGATAATTTAAAGAAATGAATTAATTTAAGAATGTAGTGTTTTCCTGATTTCTTTATGATGGTTTAGACGTTCATATTAATTTAATATTTTACCTTGAAATCTTGTTTTATATATTTATATGTATAAAAACTGAAAAAAACAACACATAAAGAACGAGAACACTTGCTGGGATCAATATTTTGAAGCGAAGTTCGTCTTCAGGAAGGGAGTAAAAGGGAAAAGAAGAAGTACGTGCGTTCAAGACCGTGGGAGGAAGGCGTGTTTCACCCACAGTCATGAACGTAAGTACTTCTTCTTCTTCCCTTTTACTCCCTTCCTGAAGACAAACTTCGATTCAAAATATTGATGCCAGTAAGTCTTCCCGTTCTTTATGTGTTTTTTTCAGTTATATATATATATATATATATATAACAAGATTTCAAGGTAAAATATTAAATTAATATGAACGTCTAAACCATCATAAGGAAATCAGGAAAACACTAACATCATTCAACTAAAAGAAATGGTGTCAGACTCTGACCAGGAGCACTTGTTTTGGTTGAATAATTTTAGTTATATTTCAAATATTGGATATTACTATTCAAGCAAGTGCGCTTGGTTTTCCCTCTCTTATCTCTCCTGAAGACGGTTCAAACCAAAAATTAGAGACTGTAAGTGTGTTCTTTTGATATCTCTATGTTTCTTTGTCTATATTGAACTATATTTGTCCGTTTTGGATCGTATTTCAAACGAAAAAGTATATTATATATATATATATATATTGATAAATTATCTACCATGGAATAGAAACAAAACTGAAGTTATCGGGACTCGGGCAGTTCTTCAGGTTCAAATTAAACTCTCATTGCCAACGTTTCGGTTTTTATTTAAAACCTTTTTCATAGGTAGAAGTATAAATTTTGAAACAAAAAAACTAAGTATTACATTACAAATTATTTTACAAAGAAAAATAATATGTGGATTTTTTAACAACTGTAGTCTGAATGAACACGTGACACTGAACTGTGTGGTTTTGGTTGTATATATATATACATATATACATATATATATATATATATATATATATATGTATATATACATATATACGAGTATATTGAGTTGACTGTCGTCCCTCCGTCAGTTCACTTCTTCTCCTGAGGACGACCGCCATAAAGGTCGAAATATTGAAAAGTGAGTCTTTGTTATATTTCTTTCTATGATTTGTTAAAGTTGTGGACTGACAGTATAGCTATGAGCTATACGTCTATATCCTTGGAGATATTTAATAAAACAAGGCGTTTCGAACTCAGTGTTCGTCTTCGGTTTTATATAATTACTGTGTAAACATGACTTTAAATATGTAGATATGTCGGTAATTGAGCTTTGTATTTACCATTTCTTATGCATTTGTGTGTTTTTATTTTGAAGATATAGCAGTTAGTTTAAAGCTGACCTTGCCTCTGCGTGTAAAGTCAAATCCCGCTTCTCTTCTTATCAAGGTTTAAACCATAGGAAGGATTATCAGTCTCGTCACTGCATAACAAGTTGTATACTACAACACAAGTTACACAATAATTATTAAAACTAAATTATACGTTTTACCTTAAAGTAGTAGCAGTAGACTATTGAGATAATATAACAGGTAAGCAAACAACTAAAAACCCAATACCATTGTGGTTGTGTCACCGCTTACAGCTTAGAATAGACTTATCCAGAATGAATGATAAAATATCAAAAGTAATATATTTCCCAAATATTCCATCATTTTCAGCCAGCAAACTTATTCATTTACAAACTATATAAAATAAACAAAACAGTAAATTTAATTTTAAATAAATAAATTTAATTTTACATCTAAAATTAATGTATAATGTTCAACATTATAATTGATTAACAAAACTACCCTGAACCTTATTTCAAATAACGCGTAAAGAATTATATAAGTCAAAAACTAAAGAATTATTGTCTTTTATTAAATTTTGATCTTAATAAGCATTTCACGAGACTCCAAACTGCAAACCATTCCAGTGAGCACTACTCAATCCAGACCACTCAGGCTGATTTGAATCTCAGAGCATTCCATTACAATCCTAATTATAATTACAGCATTCATCTAAGTGTGATTAGTGGACGTCTGTCTGGTCAGCTATTCTGTTAACAATTAAATACTAAATTAAGTTTAGTTAAAGTTAACAAAACATTCATTTACTGCTAAGCGGTACGAAGTCCGCTGGATCAGCTAATTAATGAAAAATATTAAAGCTCTCAGTGCAGCATGAACATACAGTTCATATCTTGGACATATAAAGCTTCAGTGAAGATATCTTCATTTTATTTATGATTTTTTTTTATTTATAAATATACTTGTAAACTGTTGTTAAAAACGTCTTAGTTTTTGCTTGTAAGACAAACTTACAAGTTCAAATTCTTTAAGGAGTAGATACAATATCACTAAAAATTTTCCGTGAGTAGTCTTTGGTCTACAATCTCATTATATTTTCACAGCACACACAAAGAATAGGAGTACGACTGTTTTTGTTTCCTTTATCACATTGGATAACGATTCAGAAAGGAATGGACTAAGTGATTTGTTACTCTGCGGCTGATGTTATTTTGTGGCGGAATTCCCAATGATAGACATCTCTTCCGTCTACTTTTAGCTGAAATAACATTTCTAATCCCAGAAACCGTGATTAATACTTTTGAACCAACACAATTAACTGTATTTTATAACTTAGATAATGATTTGCATGAGTAAAGGATAATTGATTTGTGGTACAAACATTAATATAAATATGTGTGTAATTAAATAATGAGTGAATCCCATTTTATAATGATTATAAAATAACCACCAGAAATTAAAAAATAGTTTAACCTCTTCTTATATTCAATTCAAAATTTCCACCTTCCATATAACTTATTGACGAATTGTTCAGCCGTCATCTCTATTCCTGAATTTCCATAGTAGATATTCATTTTTCTGTTTATATTAAATCTTCTAATGTTCTACAGTGCTTCCATTATGATAGTTGTGATCCTACTTTTATCAAGAGAAGTACCCCAAGATCTATTTTACCCATTCGAAGTCACTGCACTATGGCTTTAAAGGATCTCAGCGATATGGCTGAATAAGCTGGGAGCGCTAAATAATACCAAAACAGGCTTTAATGGATCGCAGTAATCACATTAAACTTCTAAAAAAGAAATTGCACTCCATATTTCATAATAATTGTTATTGGCTCATTTCATTCCATCATCACCAATTAAAAGATCTCTGCACAGCACCTCTTCAGCTTTTATAAAAAGATAGTAGGGATTCTGCAGTTACTGGATAAATGATTATTTAATGATAATAAATAAATTATTTAGTGATATTTAGAAATATAGAAGGGAGCTCCAAAGGTATCACAAAGACTTATGTATTGACCGGTATAAATTACTAAGTAGTTGTTGTTAGAAGGTTTAACTTATTTCAAAATCTTGCAGTCGGATAGATGAAATACATCTAAATTTAGTTGTATATCATTCTTGTACTGTAAGGATACTTGGAATGCTTCTCGGAAAGATAGACAGCAAGTTGTACTGTATCATCAGATTCTATCATCTTGATCGTTTGTGTTTATTGAAACATCTGTGTGACTCAGGTGAGTCGGGTCATATATCAGTATAGGACGAATTTTACTACATAGGTAAATGAAAAACATACGGTTTTTCAACCGTAACTAGCGGAATTCGTCATAGTCAAATTCCAACTGATAACAAAATTTCACAATAAACAAGTCGAGAAAAAATCAACGTCCAAGTCACAGTAAGAAATGAGAAAAAAGACTAAGATCTTTCAACCGTAACAAGCGGTCTTCGTCAGAGTCAAAAACCCAACTGATGGGTTTTTGACTCTGACGAGACCGCTTGTTACGGTTGAAAGATCTTAGTCTTTTTTCTCATTTCTTATTGTGGTTTGATCATTGATTGTTATTTCACGTGTTTAGTGTGAAATCTTTATATATATATATATATGTGTGTGTGTGTGTGTGTGTGTGTGTTGTTTGAAAAAAGTTTCCTCTTGTTAGATAGTTACTAAAATAGCTCCAATTTTAATGCAATTTTCTTTTTTTCTGTCCCTTCGTAAACTCGTCAACTCTTCTTGACTTTCGAATGTGCAATTTTCTGTAAAATTACTGCATAATTTTGTGAAGCAACATGTTTGAAATGATCGCAAGTCGTCATCATCAAGCAAATCGAAAAATTGATTTTGAAGTTGGTTTCCTATTGGGTAATATAGAAGTCGTGTTCCAGGTGCTGGTAGGTCAGGGGAGGGGGTGCAATCAAAGAAGTAGGTTCAAGCTGACCTCTGGAATTTCTCCCTCAGTCATTATTAGAGCCACTAAACTCTCTCAATTTTCTCTGCTGTTTTAGCGGTTATCTTACTTCTTTTAAAAAGACTTCTGCGATATGAAAACAACTGCAATTCTGATGCGTTGCAATTATTGGGTCTGATTGACCAGAATGGTGCCATGCTTTTCCCAATTACTTCTTGAGACTCCAGAGAACCGTGTACACATGACACGGAATAGCTTCATAACACCCATCAGTTATAGGTGAATGTATATACCTACTAGGTACACATCTCAGATTTCCTCTTTGTGTAAACATTGTCTTACATATTGCTTTTCAAAAGTAAACATACTGAGCACACACAATATTTTTACACACTTAGAGTCTCAATTTATTGGCTTAGTTGTCATAAGGAGTGATAGAAGATGGAAGACACAACAAACTCAGCGGTTTTTAATTTTAGAACCGTTGATCTGCCAGATGCAGTTCTTCCACACTGTAACTGTGTAAATTTATTGCATGTGCTTTTTAGTTACTTTCAGAATTTTCGTTCTCCATTTTTTCACCAATTTTCCATTATTTAAAGTTTTTTTTTCACATAAGTATACGAATGGTCATCAAAAGAGACATAAATTAGCCTATATTATTTTCATGTTATAAATAAAACAAATTATTTGGTAAAACATGAAGTCTTAACCAAAATCTACACTTCGACTTCACAGAATTACTTCTCATGTGGCAAAACTAATGCTATAATATGCATCGGTTGTGTGATATCCTCAAATAAATTAAAAATATACCCCAATTAGGCTGAATGAAATAGAGGAAGCAATTGAAATGAACAGTACTATACTTCCAGTACTGAAAAGTTATTAAATTTCCCGCAGTTATTTAAACTGAGTTTCTTCATATATTTGTTCAAGACTTTAACCACTAAAAAGATTTAGTAATTATTGGCAGTATGTATGAATTGACGTAACTGTTGAATACTAAATTTCTCTCAGTAGAGTTATAAGCATGCGATGTGATTATATCTTAAATTTTGAGATCCTATGTTAGATTTCTGTAAGAATTTTATAACGTATTTTGAAAAATCGTAGTATATTTTTTGTTCCTCGACATATGAGTTTAATATGTTCTGTAATCTAGAATTATACCTTAGTTCAAATAATACTCACCATAAGAAAAATAAAACACAGTCATGCGTTCCAAACCACCTGATAACATTCAAGTAATCTTAAATACCGAAAAAGAAATTGTAATTTATAAATTAGTATAAAGAGAACTTAATAAATGATAATAAATAAATAAAAATGGTGTTTCAATAAGACACTTTGCTTCGAATATTGGTAGATCTAATTATTTAGATCAAACAATCTCACATAGCTGAATTAGAGTCAAGATATTAAGTGTATGTGCTTCAGAAAATACTATCCCATAACTTCCAATAAACAGAGATGTGAAATTTAATATTAAAAAAATAATTAAAAAATTGCAATTTCAAATGAGTATGTAATGTCATAACCAAGCTGTTAATTAGTTGTTAATTAGATAATTAGTAGTTAATTTTACTGTAATTAGTCATAGAAGATCTCTATCTTCTTGATATTGCTTTTATAATTAGGCATTTTTGGAATTATACATGAATTGATGTAAATATTGAATACTAAATTTCTTTCAGTGGAGTTATAAGCATGAGCTGTAATTATATTTTAAATTTTGAGGTCCTATGCTGGATTTTTGTGAGAATTTTATAATGTATTTTGAAAAATCGTAGTATCATTTTTTGTTGGATATATGTGAGAGTTTTATAATGTGTTTTAAAGATCATTTTAAAAGAAAGAAAAATAAAAAAAATCATATGAGATATGATTATAACCTGTGCAAAAATAAACCAGAGTGTTGATTTCCAGAGAAAAATTATAATAAATAATTATTATATTGTACAAATATCTTTTGCGGAGGAGAAATTGTGACTGCTAAAAAGTTTTTTTGCAAAATTTATCTTATTTAAGTTATTTATATCTAATACAAATAAGAGTAATAACCTATGATGAATTTCCAATCGAACAACTCTATTTGTCTTATCTCTCAAATATTTTATTGCAAATTTCAAATCAGTAATGATAACGGAGAATATTTCCTTAACGGAGACATTTCTTACTAATAAAAAACCAAAAATACATAAATCAATAATATTATAATAATTAAATTAAAAATTTATTACGTTTATATTATATATTATTTATTATATATATATATATATATATCGTATATATTAAATATAAGAAACGGTGGACAAGGACTATAAAACTTTAAGTTACACAAAGCATGACACAGAAAAAAGAATAAACTTCCAGAATTCAATATTTCGAACTGTTGTTCGTCATCAGGAGTAGACTAGAAGAGAGGACAAAGTGAGAGAGATCTCCCCACGTCGAAGAACGGAGCGCGAAATATTATATATATATATATATATATATAAATGTGTGTAAAAAAATCAATATGCCTTGCATGAATTGCCAATCAAACAACTGTCTACTTTATCACTTATCACAAACATTTCATTGCTTGCGAATTTCAAATCAGTAATAATAAGAGAGTAAATACCATTTGTATATTTGTATCAGTCTCTTTGTATATTTTTTTATTAATAAAAATCTCTATTTTTTTGTATTAATTAATTATTAATCTCTGTTTCAAACTTTGATATCACCTTCTGTGGAATCAATCGAGTTTGAAGTGTTGAAGAACTTTTTAACAGGACCTTCATTCTGACCTCAGCTTTAGTCACGCTGACAGAGAGCTTAACGAACCTCGACCGAGGAAATTACCTAATTGTTTTAACTCGACATTAGGTCATAACAGTTTCCCATTAGATTCAATAACAGTTTTCTAATATATATTTCTATTATTCAGTCTGAAATTTTAGGATTTAGGTCTTAGCTAACGAAAAAAAAAATAGTTAAATAAAATAAGTTCACTTGATCACGTGTGTGAAATGAACTTTCATATATAATTAATCTTTAATAAAAGTTTTTAAGCATTAATTTTAAAACTAAGACTTATTTAATGCTTATTTCGATTTACAGATTGAGATATGGGTAACAGTAAAGCATTGCAATTACCAAAAGATACAATCTCTGTAATGTAAAAGCCTTCAGTGTTCTTTCTACATATCTAAATCATACCATTCATTCAGAAAAAAAGATTCATCTTTATGAATCTTCATAAAGTTTATGAAGTAGCAAAATCATTTTATACAAATTTCCAGAAACGTCTTTCTTATAATTCAAACCCTTTGGTTCTAATCATCTCTTCCCTTAAGTTACCGGAACTCTCCCAAGACACAAAAAGAGGATGTGGACAAGAGACTTAGTGGAGTAAACTTATTATCACATTCAATTATTTTATAATTTTTATTCATTTCGTGATATTTTTTATATAGTTTATTGTATATTTTTTATGCTCCTACTTTAATGTAATCCATTTAAATTTATATTTTTTATCGCTTTCACTATTAAATAAATTAATACCCATGCTAAGAAATGAATCAGGCTCGTCTCTTAGCAATGCTGAACAGGGGCACCCGCTCTGGGCTCCGCGGGACGACGGTAGTGACCTCAGACAAATGACCCGTTCACCGATTAATCTGTCATGCCGACGGCAGATTTAATTTTCAAAGAAAATTGGAACCTTTAAGCTCATTTTATTTCTAATATTTTCACAATACAAGAATTTTGTATGTCTATAATAATTTGTAGATGGGGGACTCCCCGCAGTGGTTGAGTTGCCCCGGGCCTAAGGGCTAAATCATTGGATTACTTCTTATTTCGAATGTCTCCTGAATGTATCACTGATATCATTATCACTAGTAATGTATTTAAATTATATTGCTTTGTTATTTCAAACAATAAAGAAAAAAAAATTAATTTTAAATAGCTATTATATGTTTTTCAAACAAAATAACTTTTGACTCATAAGGAATTTTAAACACTGTTTGTATATGAACTTTAACTGTAGGCTAAATGTGATATGAATACCAGTTCTAGATAATTAACAGACCGTAAAATTCACAATTTTTGTATGAATTGTAAGATTAGATTATGCTTAATTGGCCTGGTACTTGTTGTGCATTGCTTATTGTAGATCGTGTACTAGAAATCATCAATCTGTCATCATATTGAATTATTTAAAAAAAAAAGACATGCTACATATATCTCAGGCTCTAAAGGATGTATCTGTGAAGTACAATCTCTTTACATCATCAACCGTAAAGTGAGATATTTTAAGTAAATTGCTCTAAGAAACAACATGACTCGTATATCTCAGGCTGTGGAAAAAGTTACTGCGAAGTGCAGCAAACATATATCACAGGCTGTGGAAAAAGTTACTGCGAAGTGCAGCAAACATCATTCAGTCATCAAAGTGACATACTGCTTAAAGTAAGTCAATTGCTTTAAGAGACGACATGTCTCATATATCTCAGACTGTGAGGAATGTTTCTGTGAAGTGCAGCATACATCATTCAGTCATCAAAGTGAGATATTTGAAGTCAATTGGTATAAGAGACAGCCTATCTCATATATCTCAGTCTGTGGAGAAGTTTCTGTGAAGTTTCTGCAGCATACATCAATCAGTGATATTCTATGAGTAAATATTCTGTGAGACTGCATGTCTCATACGTCTCTAGTCATGAGGATAGTATCTGTGAGGTGCATTTTGTATACTCGTACATGAGCAGTCATAAAATGAGTTATTTTAAGTAAATGCTTCCATGAGATGATGTGATAATAAGAGATAAGATTCAGGAAGAAAAGTGTTGACAGACGAATGTACGCATTTGAATATGGATACTGTATCCTTGAAGCCAGACTCCAGTGGGGACACAGCCATAAAATCATCTATGTTTTAACCGAGAAAAGGCGATTCCTTCAGCAATCAACCCGACACTACGACGCATGCCCAATGACCTTGGCCACAATTTCCTTTTACCTCTGTACACCTGCATTGTCTCTACTAGTTAACGTTCTATCTTACACGTAATCTATGAGGTAAATAACACACTACTAGCAAAGAACTACGTAACAATAAATGTGTACTACGTCAGTTATCATGGAGAGTAGCTGCTGACTACTGTCAGCAGTAGTTAGCTAGTAGTAGTAGTAATAATTTAGTAGTACTAGAGTAGTAATTTCATTATTAATGAAATGAATAGAAGTCTATTCACCGAATAAAGAACAACAGTTGGTTCTATTTTATGCTGACATTGTTTCTGCAATGTCTTAGAGAATGGCAGTTTGCTATTTAGATTAGTAATAAAGTTCAATGATCCAAATAATAATTAATAATTAAAACCGAATTCATAACGACTTACGAACAACGGATTTTTCTCTGAATCTATTGACTTCATAAGTTAGACAGATTCTATTGTCAACATTCAACTTTAGTAGAATCAACATATTATCAAGCTCATTTATAAATAATTTGATTAATTTATTTTGAGTTAGTCTACTTCATTTTACTAGTTATAACAAAATGCAAACATGATGACAAATTATCATAAAATAAATATTGTTTTATTTTCAAAAATTCTTACTCTTGTAAATTTGCATAAAAATGAAAGAGGTGTTTACGACTTAACATATGTCTCCATTACGACCGTATGATGTCTCCAACGGTAAAGTGTGAGAAACACATCTTCAACACATACTTTCATGATTCACCTCCAAAAGGAATCTTGAACCTTAGAGTGGTGACCAAACATAATTATCTACAAGCCCAACTTCGTAAAATCTAAGTCAACACTAACTCTGTTTGCCTTCTGTATGAAATTTGGGAACAATAAATGTAAATAAATCAATTGTGAACCGAGAAACATAAATCAAAAGTTTCTCGAGCGTTATAAAAAAAAAATAACGCTCCTACCAATGACTAGCGCAAAAAGGGACAAATATTTTCGACTACAAAGAGGGGCATGAACTTTATGTCCCTAAGAAACAAATCTTTTATTTGTCTTGCATACGAAAAAAAATATTAAAACTTTGAAATGTAAATTTCAAATAGGAACATTAATACTAAATATAGAAATAGCGTCAGATAACTCTTTATTTCAATTTTTTGTTTCTTTATTTAAGGTCATTGTTATATTATCCGCATAATGAAGGTTTCATTTTGGTTAAATTGGACTGTAATATTCAAAACCTTTTTAAAATATGATACCCAGACGAATTGTTGTAGACGAAGTTATTAAAAGTGTAGATTTGGTTACGCTTATCTCATGTTTGTTAATACTAGTTGACAAAGTTTTCCATTTATAGAGTTGTGATGTTTTATCAACAATTATCATAATAAAGATAAACAATTTAGGTCAATCGTAAATAGGTCTAATCTAAATTTCTGTTCTAACTAATTGGTGAGACAGTTGTGATCACTTTACATGTAGATAATTGTAATAACAGCCAAAACTCAAAGTGATTCTTGTCTCCTAGCAACCAATATTTCATTAAACAGACACTGTTAATTATTTTTCTTTGTAAACAGTTAGAAACTTTTTAATTTAGATATTCATTAAAAAAGGTTACCATAACGATATATATTCATAATTTATGTGAGTAACTAGATAATGCTAATCAAGTTTCTAATATAGTGTAACATTTAATCGTGTACACCTATTTGTATTCCTCGTAGCTTTGACTTTGCGGACTCTGCACATATAATTTCTTGCAGTTATATTCCATAGAGCAATCAGAGGTAACCATCTTGAATGGACTTTGCATGTAAACGAATGGTTTCTTTGTGTGGTCTTCCCATGAAGTTAGGTTAGGTTGTCGAAGCAGTCACTCAAGAGAACACACATAGGCTGAACATTGACCTTTTTTGATACTACATAATAAACAGTCTACTACTTTAGAAGTCCTAAGTTTTACCTAGCTTAATTGTATTTAAAGCAGGAATATTTAACGAGTACCTAGCAACGTACATGTTCGAGACCAACGACTTAATGCCCTCTCTGAAGGACGACTTGTTCAGATTGATTAATCACCTGCGTGAATGAATCGGAGGCCAGAGTGGGTACTGAACCCCGGATCTATCAGTCCTAAGGCAGGCAGGTTGGCACTGGGCTAACCTGGCCAATTTGCTATGGAGTTACATGTCTTTCAAATACTTTAAATAACATAATTATTGATGATTATAGAACAAAAATGGTACCTTATTATTTAAAAAAAATAAAAAGCTTATTATTAATAGATAATGTACAAAATAATAGCAAGCGCCAACTATCAACATAGATTTTATCTTTTAATGTTTTGTGAGGAAAGAGATAAAGAGTTTTAGTGAACAAATGAGAGATAAACAACAAAAAGTATTTCAGAAGGCTGTTTTTCTAACTATTATATAAAACTTATCTCGATATTGGCTGAAAAGTCATATATGTGACTAGCCATTCGGTCAGCCCTAAGACGATTTTGCAAAGGTACTTCACAAACCTGACAGTAGTGCTATGATTTTTTTCTCTCGAGGTAACATTAAAGATAAACTGTATACAGAAAGTCCAGAACAATAACGTTATCAAAGGAAGCCTTGCGAGAGAAGATCAGAGCCGGAAGCCTTGAATAATTTCATACTATACTCGTATGTCAAGAAATAGACAAAATATTGCCTATTTTCAATATCTCCTATTTTTTTGAAAATTGGTTTTAGTTTGTTTGCAAATTATATTAACTTACTTTGATAAACTATTTCACTTATTTCTTTGCAGTTTATATGATTATATATCAGATTCTATTAGCACCAGGTAGACAGAAAATGAATTGATGAGTCGTGACTTTATATATTTTTAAATACTTTCTGAATGTTAAAAACGTACAGAAAATAAGGAAATAACTTCAAAAGAATAGAAGACAAACTTAGTGTGAGTGCTCAAGGAATTTATTAGTTGCTGCTATGTGGTGTATAATGTTGAGGGTCCGTTATCAAATAATTTAACGAAAGGAGATTCTTGATGTCAGCTTTTATTTTACACAGTTCAAAACAACACATTCAAAGCTACACATTTAGTCAACGTATACAGAAACACATGGTTCATATTCAGGTTGTGCAACACTGGTTCATTACAGGTTGTGCAGTCCCCTCAGGCATGTTTTTAAATGTCCCACAACACTCTCCCTCATTTAACAACATCAAAAAAAAAAAACTGAAAAACAAACAATGATTTACATATCTACAAGTCCCAATCGGGAACACAAATCAGAATGTCGGGGCCTAGGCAGAGCTTTAGTTAAAATATCGGCAAGTTGGGCGGTTGATGGTACCTTTTGTACCTCCACTTCTCCATCCAGGACTTGCTCACGCACAAAGAAGTGTCTTAATTGTACATGCTTAGTACGCTTGTGATATTCTGGATTCTGAGCAAGTCTTAGTGCGGCTTCATTGTCAATGTGGAGTTTAGGAGTATTGATATGAGTCACCTCAAGCAACAGTCTCTTCACCCAGACCATTTCTTTGACAGCTTCACTCGCAGCCACTACCTCTGCTTCAGTAGTAGAGATTGCAACCGATGACTGTCTTTGACTGGCCCATGAGATAGCACCACCAGAATACAGACAGAGTATACCAGATGTAGACCTGCCTGTCTTGCTGTCTCCTCCATGGTCCGCATCACTGAAGCACTCAAGATTCCCATTATTATATTCAGACTTATAAAGAATACCATAGTCCACAGTTCCCTTAATGTAGCGAAGAATCCTTTTGATTTTTGACCAATCATGCGCGGTAGGATTCTCCAAAGATCTGGATGCAACTCCAACTGCATACGAGATGTCAGGTCGAGTACCAGTCATCAAATACATGAGTGACCCAACGGCTTGTCGGTAAGATGAAGCCCCAAGTTTACTGCTTGCACACGAGTCTTTGACAGGTTCCGAAGGGCAGTTGATAATGGGAGTTGAAATAGGGTTGCACTGGTCCATTCCAAGCTTTACAAGAATCCGTTTGGTATACGTGGACTGACTGATCTTCACAGATCCATCATCAGTCTGGTTTATTTCGAAACCAAGGTAGTATGAGGCAGGTTTGTAGGAAATTTTAAATTGTTCCTTCAAATTACAAATGAATTTGTTGAGCATGACATTGTTACTGGATGCAACCAAACCGTCATCAACATAGAGAGCCACCAACAGTTTATCAGACCCCTTTATTTGAATAAAAAGGCAAGGGTCAGCTGAGCTTTGTTTGAAGCCCAAGTTTAACATGAAGGTACCAAACCTCTTATTCCAGCAACGTGGTGCCTGTTTCAACCCATATAAACTTTTGTTTAATCGACAGACACGGGAGGAACCATCTTGATAGCCTTCAGGTTGTTGAATGTAGATCTCCTCATCCAGACTTCCATATAAGAAGGCGGTTGAAACGTCAAATTGTGTTAGACTTAGTTTTTCACTTGCTGCAACGCTGAGAATTGTTCTAATTGTACTAGCTTTAGCAACAGGACTGAAAGTTTGCTCATAATCAGTCCCTTTCTTTTGAACAAATCCTCTCACCACAAGTCTAGATTTGTAGCGCTCAATAGTGCCATCAGAATGATATTTTAATTTATAAATCCATTTACAAGGAATGGCTTTCTTACCCGCAGGTAGTTCTTGCAAGTCCCAGGTGTTGTTGTCTTGCAAGGAGCGAATCTCAGAGTCCATTGCCTGTCTCCAAAGCTTTGACTGACGACTCTCAATAGCTTCCTCGTATGAAGTAGGTTCTTCAACATCTGAAATGTTTTCATTAATCATGACAAAATCCGAATATCTTGCCGGCTTTTTCAGTATGTTGCGATCCCGAAGAGCAGTCCTATTTTCGACAGATTCGTCTTCTGAAACGTGCTTCTCAAAAGCACGTTTTGGAGATGTTTCAGAAGGCTCGTTAGGTGTCTTGTCACATTCCTCTTTAGGTATATTATCACGTTGAACTCGAAGGGGAGTCTCTTCAAATGTAACGTCACGAGATCGTATAAGCTTGTTAGTGCTTTTACACCAAATCCGATACCCATCCGCTTCATATCCAATCAAAACACCTTTGACAGCCTTAGGATCCAACTTGTTACGTTTTTCTTTAGGAACATGAGCGTAACATTTTGATCCGATTATTCTTAGGTGTTTCAGGCTAAGTTTTCGTCCTTCCCAAAGCTCAAATGGGGAGATACGCGGTTGACTGGAGGTACCGGTCAGGTTCAATACGTACACAGCAGAATTTATCAGCTCTGCCCAGAGTGCTTGAGGCAATTCTTCATGAGCGTGCATCATCGCTCTTGCAGTCTCCACTACTGTCCGGTTGTCCCTCTCTACGCAGCCATGTTGTTCAGGGGTGTAGGGCATAGTGAGCCTCTGTTTTACTCCATGTTTTTGTAAAATCTTCTTTACAGCGAGGTTATTGAATTCCCCTCCGTTATCGGAAAGAAGCTCTCTCACAGTGTACCCAGCAGTTTTTATTTCAGCTAAAACAGTTTTCAAAGTATTGATCACTTCAGATTTATGTTTTATGAAATAGACAAAGCGAAAACGTGTATAGTCGTCCTTGAAAAGAACGAAGTATTTGTATCCTGAATAAGAAGGTACAAATGGTCCACAGACATCCGCATGTAACAGGTCACCCTGTTTACAGGATCTAACCCTTGTTCCAAAGGATTTTCTATGTGCCTTACCGTAGATACAGCCTTCACACAGTTCACTGTCAAGTGGAAGGTCTATACCAAGCTCTCTCTTAACCGTTTCCCTTACATGGCGTTTATTCTGATGTCCCATACGTTCATGATGAAGTTGAAGCAGGTTTTCATGACAAGTAGAATAGAGCGCGGGTGGTTGAGTTGTGACAATGTGAAGCTTATAAAGGCCTCCAAATCTATTTCTGGAACCAACCAGTTTGGTCTCACCATCAATGGTCAAGCAGCATTTCTCTCCCGTTGACTCGAACTTGCTACTCAGAATTTTATCTTGAATAGACAAAACAGAGAATAAGTTTTTCTTTACATCAGGTACATACCACACATCACTCAATGTGATATTTTCTTGTCGCCCATCCACTAGAGCAACGATGTCCACTGAGCCCTTCCCAAAGGCTCTCATCAAATCTCCATTCGCTATTGTCACCATGTGATCCGTCGAGAATGGTTTGAAATCACGTATCATATCTTTCCAGCGGCAGACGTGGTTCGTGGCTCCGTTATCAACAAACCAGTCTTGTTGATTGCACTCAGCTGACAGTTTGCAGGAGGTGGTGGCCAACAACATCATGTTAACCCCCTTTCCATGAGATTTTTGGGTAGATTTCTCTGTTTTTGGTGGTCTTCCATCAGAAATCCACTTTTTACAAAATATTATTTTATGTCCAGGAAGCTTGCAGTAGTTGCACACTATCTTCTTGGATGGATGCTTTAGAGAACTGTTAATACTTTTCGATGACTTTGAATACTCAGTTACCAATAATTCATTGGCATTACTGCTCTCTGCTTTTCCAGACAGGGCCCTTTCATATGTGCATAGCTGAGTGGTCAAGTTTGCCAAGGACCTCTCAGACTTGGCTATCAGAGTCCAGCTAGACTTGAATGAAAAATAAGACTCAGGCAGAGTCTCTAAAAATTTTGCACATAAGGAGCAAATCAGGGAGTTCTCCATTATTCTCCTTCGACAACTCAATATTCAAAGCATTCCAAATATTCTTCAATTTGGACGTGTGTCCCATTATGTTATCAGAAGGATCCATTTTATAGCAAAAAAATTGAATACACAAGTCAAATGCTTTGTCCTCCCTGCAGCCATCAAATAACCTGTGTAATTCCAGCCAAACATCCCTAGAATTAGAAAAGCGCATCACCAACTTCAAAGTGTCCTCCGTCATGTTAGTAGTAATAATCAATAGAGCAATACTATCTAACTTGGTAAAAGTTTCATAATTTTTTTCAAATGCCTTTACCACTGATGGACTTGCATCCTTTGAAGGATCTTCAGGTGCAACCACTCTCCTCTTCCACAATATCCAGTGCACCAGGAGTACTTTTCAATAAAATTGTTACTTTATATTTCCAGGTAGACCAGTTTTTCTTTCCTTCAAGAAGGCCAATGTTTACTTTTGTCGCTTCCATTGTTCAAAAATACAAACAAAACAAATTGCAAACACGAGTCCAAGTTCAAACACACAACTTTGCTCAATTAACAATATTTAACGGCCTGGGCCCATAACCTGTTGAGGGTCCGTTATCAAATAATTTAACGAAAGGAGATTCTTGATGTCAGCTTTTATTTTACACAGTTCAAAACAACACATTCAAACCTACACATTTAGTCAACGTATACAGAAACACATGGTTCATTTACAGGTTGTGCAACACTGGTTCATTACAGGTTGTGCAGTCCCCTCAGGCATGTTTTTAAATGTCCCACAACATATAATACATATGCATGATACTTTGTTAACGATAGTTAACATATCGTTAACTTTCCTGATTATACATATCATTACGTAATGTTATATTATACAAATCGCTAACACTCATTTTGTCTTAGCTAACAAATTTGGGCATAGCAGATATGTAAAATATATCATTCTCTTCCTCCTTTTGATAGAGTCATTATTGTTTTGTAAATATTCACTAGAAACCAAATTCTGATAAAACTGCATGAATACTTTTTTTAAATAGTTGGTTGAAGCTCATTCTCAGCCTGTTGTGTGAAAGCACAAGTTTCCCCAAAGCAATATTCCACCTTCATTCTATTTAATAATTGGAACAAATACATTCTTCAACAATAATCCATAATGTTAGCAACGTTATCTGATGACGAAGTTGTCGTAACAAGTCACAGTAATTCTACTACGGCTTTTGACCAGTGACAAGAGCGCCTCATTCTCCTTCTAGTAACTTGACCACTGAACCAAACAAACGACCAAAGATTCCAGGCCATGGATCTACGACTGCTGAATTATAATACTGCTCTGTTTGTAGAGTCAGTAAGTAAATGTTTATACTCTTTTTATTAGGTTTGTTGGTATAGATTATTTCGTGATCGTTTGGTCTTCTTGAGTCGTAAAAAGTTGTCGGACTAGGGTTTGGCTTTCTATTTTGGCTTCCAACCACAGCCTCTATGATGGATGTGGTTGGGGAATTCTGAGGTTTAGGCTCTGGACAAGGGGGTTTGGATGGAGTGGGATTTTCATGGCCTCATTAGTCACTAGTCTATTACTTACTTTCTTTATTTAGATCCACAAATTAAAGAGTCATAACATGGGAGGGAGAGAGTTGGAAAAGCATAATTATCATTTTACAAAAATCATATTAAGTGAAAGATATTTATATCAATAAACTAGCAGACGTGTATTTTACCCGTCTTTAACGGGTATTTTACAAAAATTTTACAAAATTTTTTGTGATATTCAAAAATATTATGAGAAATTACACAATAGTAGAAAATATCATCATTAGTACAGTTCATAATTGTCATTAGACCTGGAGTTTCTTTTATGTTTATCAGCTTAGGAAACTGAACTGAAATTATATATTATTCTAGGAATACTTCTTATTTAGTATGCGGGTAACTGGGACACACTTTTTTAAAGCAAGCGAATATGATATACGCAATTGATGTGAATTCGTCAATTGATTCTAACCTTAAGTCTCTTTGAATATCCACATTTATGTGCTCCATAAAAAGGTGCTCCAGCCATAAGCCGTGCACATTAATTCTGAACTATCTGTATCAGGGTTTTATTAGTTCTTGTGACTTGTAACCAGGTCGAACAAACCATTGGAGAATCAATGGCAGAAAAAGTTCAGGAGTAACATTTATTTTTCCTCTCATCTACTTGGTGGTGCTACCAATGCCTGTCGACTTGATTTCTGTCCATCGAATAGTTAAATGTAAGAGAAATTTTAAAAATGCTTAAAAATATATATACTATATAGTTGAAGTAACAAACAAAGAAAATATTTGCCTTCAGATTCCAAAATGATGTATATATTAAGTATTTATGAACATTATCTAAGCTCTCCTGCACTCCTTTGTTTTGTCCCACGTAAAACCGAGATAAACAGAAATAATGGGATGATAATTAAGTGCACCACTTATCTTTCTAATTTCCTCGTAATTTGCAAATAGTACATTAATACATCCATTTGCATAGAAGAGTAAAAAAAAAAAGAAAACTTTTTTCCCAAAAATCTAGAAATTAAAACATGCAACTTTCTTAACTTTGAGACTGAAGAAGATTAATATTATCAATATAAAACTCATATTAAATTGATTTGCTAATAATAAATTATTCATAGAAGACTAGCTAGAAGTAGTAAAAGGTGAAAGTAAAGCAATTAGTTTGGAATGTAGGCCACAATGAAAGGCTTTAACAGAGAGGTAAGGAAAGTTATAGCCTCAACCAAATTACGCTGTTTAATAATTAGTGAAAAGTGTTACTTTCTTTATTAATATCCACAAAATAAAGAGTCATAACATGGGAGGGAGAGAATTGGAAAAGCATTATTATCATTTTACAAAAATCATATTCAGTGTAAGATGTTTATATCAATAAACTAGCAGACGTGTATTTTACCCGCCTTTAAGGGGTAAATGATACGTGGTATTCCAAAATATTATTAGAATTATGGAATAACAGAAAATATCATTATTAGTATAGTCCACAACTGTCATTAGATCTAAAGTTTCTTTACGTTTATCAGCTTAGGAAACTGAACTCAAATTATAATTTATTCTAGGAATACTTATTATTTAGTATACGGAAAAGTAGGACGTACTTTTTTAAAACAAGAGAATTATGATATACACAAAAATAATTAAAATCAACTAACAAACAATACCAACTTGCTACAGTATCAGGCACTTAAAAATACTTAAATTTTTTTTTAGCTATATATATGTTTTTCTGTGTAGCTAGCCAAACACAGTTTTCAAGTTCACAACTTTGCTTCTACGTTGAATTTTCAATCTATTCACATGTTAACTTTTAAGTTAGACAAACAAAATTCTACTATCAATGTTTCAGCTTGCCATGACTTATGAAAAGTAGCTGAGTTTGCTTGTGACAACATTTTTGAACAAACAAACAAACAGAAATTTTCTAAGGGTATATTAGAATAAAACGTAAAGATAACTTGAAATGAGTCAATTCTATGCAATGTACATACAAAACCTTTCTTTTATGTATATAGATGTTTTGATAATTAAAGGTTCACATTTATAATTATAATTATTATTACTATTATTATTATTATTATAATAAGCATAAGACTTAGGATTAAGTTATTAGTTTGTAAGATAGATTGTACAATAGGGAGAAAAGCCCGATGGGCGGCACTTTAGTGTCCCCCGTACGGCTACCCCTGAAATCTGTAAATTGGGAGTAATCCCCAATAAAGAATTTTCATTCATTCATTCAAAGGTTTACAAATTTAATGGGTTAAATACTTAAAAAATGTGATTGCCTGAAAAAAATATCTGGGAAGAGGGATGAAGAAATGTAATAGAATTACTAATCTATTTTATTTAAAAAGACTATCTTCACATCACTGTTAGCCACCTATACTAAATATGCTAAAAATACACTAAAAAACAAAGACAGAGTGTCCAACAAGTCAGTAGATACAGCGGTTGTGCACGTGCAAAAAAATAGCAGAAAACAACAGACTTGAACTGTTTAGAAGTAGATGGTTTTAGTTAAATAGGTTCAGAATGACAGAAGGTGAGAAAAGAGATATTCTTAAGACGTTTGCCACAGTGGTTCTCTATGCATAAAAATTAGCAATCTGCAGAGTTGAAAGTTCAGGTTGTTATTTAAAATATTCAGAGTGAAAGAAAGCGAGAGGGAAGGAGAGAAATAGTTAGGAAAAAAGGAAGTTAGTCTTCAGAATAGTGCCACAGTTGTTCTCTAAGTGTCAAGAATTAAAAATCAGTAGCAACTGGAGAATTTTTAAGTCGAGGCTGTTATTTGCCCTCGTCTCCTGACGGATGTCACATAATCAACAACGAGACTGATGGCAGATTAATTACTGAGCTGGAAGATATAATCAGGAGGAAAAGGCAACAAGAAAGGTATATTCAAAAATAGACACATTCATTAGACCTTCGTAATAAACCAAGGTCACATACATACACTTTGCAACTCTGAATAGAAAAAATAGAGCATAATAACCCATAAAGAAAAGACACGAAAACCATTACCTTTAATTCAAGATGTTTGATTGCTCGAACATTAAGAATAGAACGTGAGAAGAAATAATCAACTAGATTGTATTTTAGTAGATTCTGAATAGGTAATGATATTAATTTGTTATTTAAAGATTCTGGCTTTTTTATTGTTTCCAATTACCTTTTAGATCCAATATATTTCCTATCTTTTATCATTAAACAATTTTATTTCATCTTCGTAATAGGGTTTTGTTCTTTCTGAGGCTTTACCTATGTTAGTATAAATAATGTTCAGTATATGTATTCTCTCTCTCACTCTCTCTCTCTCTCTCTCTCTCTATATATATATATATATATATATATATATATATATATATATATATAATGATCAAACCACAATAAGAAATGGGAAAACAAGACTAAGATCTTTCAACCGTAACAAGCGGTCTTCGTCAGAGTCAAAAACCCAACTGAGTTGGGTTTTTGACTCTGACGAAGACCGCTTGTTACGGTTGAAAGATCTTAGTCTTGTTTTCCCATTTCTTATTGTGGTTTGATCATTGATTGTTGTTTCACGTGTTTATGTGAAATCTTTTTATATATATATATATATATATATATATATATATATATAATAAAAGGTATGTGTGGACAATAAAAACTTTAACACATATGAAAGAACAGAGAAAGTCACTACAGAACTCACTTCGATATTTCGACATCTGTCGTCATCAGGAAGAAACGCAAAGTACTTGAGTTGAGAGTATTTCAACGCGGCACTTCGCACTTCTTCCTGATGATGACGGGTGTCGAAATATCGAGGAGAGTTCTGTATTGGCTTTCTCTGTTCTTTCATATGTGTTAAAGTTTGTATATATATATTGGTATATGTATAAATAGAGTAAAAGTGAACATAGGCAAGTACATTCGTAGGTTTTCTATATACACTAAAGCGTAACTTTTTAGGTAACCTATGGATCAGGACATCTAAGAAGGGCAAATTAACACTTATGTCTTCTTCCATTGTGAACTGGATTGTCACACTTTTATTCTTCCCATACAAAAAATGTTAAAATTTCTGTTTTTAAAAATATGTTTTTGAGGGCGTTAAGAGTGTGCTCTCCTGAATTCCTTAATGATGAGAATAATAACATTAGGTCAATTGCCCCATCATTAAAATATCTCTTATAACGATTTAGCTTTGAAAGGTGCTATAAATACTTTCTCTAATACTTCAGTAGAGTCCCGTTCATTGTCAAATTCCATAATTTTACCCTATGATGACTCATTTGACCCACTTCCTAGACTACCCAAACAACTTGATTTTAATATAGTGTTTTCTAATCGTAATAACGTGGGTAACATGTTAATAAAAAACTCTCTCAGCGAATTGAAGTCCGCTGGTATTTATAAAATACCGTGCAAAAATTGCCATAAAATTTATATTGGTCAAACTGGTAAATCATTAAAGACAAGTGTAAAACAACACCAATACAACGTAAGTAGACAGAAAAAAGTAGTGCCTTATTCTTGCATATAAACAATGAAAATCATCATATTGATTGGACAGGAGCTAAATTTATTACCTATGAAAAGTCGATGTTGTTAAGAAATATTATTCAATCGTCTCTAATTAAATTAAATAGATCAAATATTATAAACATTAGTAACGGTCTCTTCAAACTTTAGTAACGAGGGCAATAGCCTCATCTGAGGGTTGACAGCTAGCGGATAGTTTTTTTACTCTTTCTTACTGTACTCCTTTGTTTCCTCAAACATCCCTTTCTTGACATTAGTCCTTTCCTGCGCTTTCACCCTTTTAAAATACCACTCTTCCCTTCCACTCTTCTCAACCTCTCACCAGATGTTTTCTGCATCTAGTGTTTCAGTAGGGTTTTTGACTCTGACGAAGAACGCTTGTTACGGTTGAAAGATCTTAGTCTTGTTTTCCCATTTCCATATTGTGGTTTGATTATTTATTGTTATTTTACGTATTTATGTGAAACCTTTATATATATATATATATATATATATATATATATATATATATAATAATAATAAAAGGCTTTCACATAAACACGTGAAATAACAATCAATGATCAAACCACAATAAGAAATGGGGAAACAAGACTAAGATCTTTCAAGTCCAACTTCAGTTGGGTTTTTGACTCTGACGAAGACCGCTTGTTACGGTTGAAAGATCTTAGTCTTGTTTTCCTATTTCTTATTGTGGTTTA
The DNA here is from genome assembly GCA_026182355.1 of Hermatobates lingyangjiaoensis. Taxonomy (NCBI): domain Eukaryota; kingdom Metazoa; phylum Arthropoda; class Insecta; order Hemiptera; family Hermatobatidae; genus Hermatobates; species Hermatobates lingyangjiaoensis. The sequence goes on from JAPFBL010000882.1 coordinate 1,984,352, forward strand.
ATCATTGATATATATATATATATATATATATATATATATATATATATATAATATTTAAAATAAAGTAAACTAAGCTGATACCTGTTTTTTATGAATTTATGGTTTTTATGAACAAAACTTCATAAGTAAAATAGTTTTATTTTGTCTAGACAGTAATGTCTGCTTCCTATGCCGACGTGCTCACCATTCACTTTCAAGACATGAATAACTTTTTTGGTTTATATAAGCAAAGTGAAGTCGGTGGGGTTGTTTTTTCTAATTTCAAGATAAGCTGTTCGATAATACTATGGAGTGGCTCGCGGTTTGAGTGTTTCCTTCAAAGACACTGATTGTTTTTATATGATTGAAATAATATTAATTTTTACTATTATTAATCTGAATATTAAAATGTGGTTTCAGTTTTCCAATTAGTATAACTTCTAAAATTTTTCTTTCAAACAGTTTTTAAGATATACAGTATTGAAAAGGTTTTTGTCAATTATGTATGTCTTAGGAAAGGACTGCTACCAAAATATACAAATATATATGTAAGACATACTCATAGGTCAAGGTGTTAATCATTTTTATAATCTAAACAGCTGCTTATTGCGTGTTTCTGTGAACGGAATCACGCGAGGTAAGCATCCACAATTTACCTCTGTGGTGACTGTTCAGCCCCTACTAAGCGGGTTGGGCAACTGCCTTTTCTTTCACCCTGTAGTCGATTTTATAAATTTAATACACTGATTTTATAGATAGAACTCAATCTAGTAGTTTGGTGTTAAAAAACATGAACAACTGTATTACAAATTAATATTAATTAATTAAAATAGACTGCTTAATGGAAAAGACTGACTAAATGTCAAGTATTTTTTTTAATTTTTCTAAAAAAAATTAGGTAAATAAACTAATTTTATTATATGTTCACTCTTTTTGTATAATTTATGTCATAAATGTGTATAAAAAAAATCAGTTATAATTATTACAAAGGAAACTGATAATTAATTCAAAATGCAATAGTCCTTAATTCAAAATACCGTAAATCAATAAGCCTAATAATATCAAGATTTCTATGAAATCAGATCTGTTTCAAATAGAGGGAGATATTACTTTTTTACCAGTGCCTACATCCAGCTAAATGTTTGAAGAGATGTCATATCGTCCACTAAGGTATAAAAGTTGACATCGATCAGTTTATCTCCAATAAAAGAAAAACTATTTTGAAGTAAGGATGATCCTGTATCTTCGAAGGAAGCCCAGTAATTTTGTCATATTTCAGTTCCACACACTCTTTTAACTATTTGATGTCAGATTTCTATGAACACTTGGGATTTCCTAAATGCATGATACTAGGATCATCCTAGCATTTTGAGGAAAAAACTAAACCCAAGATCAGTATTTCTTATTTTAAAGTCATGATATCTGTCTTCAATGTCATTTGCATATTTCATGATAAGATCTCGCTATTTATTTTTTACTAATCCTTTCATCTCTCAAACATCCATTCAAAGTAGATGTTGAAGTAAAGTAGATCAACTTCTTGTAAGCAGTGCTTATCAGTTAATCTGGAACATTCTAACAAGTGATAAGAGAACTAGTAATTCCTGCAACCTTCAATTTCATAAAAAAATATAAATATAAATGATGAAGCTTCAGCTAGGTGAAATATTTGTAAATAGTTTTTTTTAACAGCAATATAAACGTCTTCTAAAAATTCAATCAAAATTCGCACATATGAAAAAAATGTGGCTTTATGATATAAAAGCAAAAATTTTTTAACATGTTCTTGACAATGTACTGTATGGAATGAACAATGGGCAACACCTAAAAGATAAATTATAAATTCCAGAAAATCGCAAACCATAAGAAAGTACCGATCTCATCTCGAAACAAAACAGACCAAATTGATCAAGCTGGTCCTTACAACACCATCAGTAACTCCCTTTGTCGAAAAGTCTCAAGAATATCAAAACCTAGAATACCTAAAAGCTTCTTAGAAACCCTTCTAATTATATATTTTATCTTTCATAACAACAACCTGAATACACGCATTATTAAATAATATAGCAATTCTTAGTTTTACTAGCTTTTTTATTGTATATCATTTTTTTTTGACTTTGCTTTTAAGCTTTCTGAAAGTGTAAAAATCAATTTAAGAAATTTAAATCTACTCTCATCAAAATTATTTAATTTATAAAAATTGTCTTGTTTATTATTATAACAAAAATAATTTTTGTTATTATTAATATTAATAATATAATAATTATTAAGAAAAGTGAAATGAAATTTGTTTCATTGATTCATACAATTGCATAAGTTTTTATTTAAAAATACCGTAAATTCAATAAGTTTAATAATAATAGCAAGTTTTCCAAGTAAACACGTGAAATTAATGTCTAAACTAAGTTGTAGTGTGACTGAGACGATGACTAGTTGTTTTGATAGAAAGATCTTAGGCTAATCTCTGAATTTCTTAGTATGGATAGACGTTGATATATATGTATGTATATCAAAGTTCAAAATGGAAGAAGAGTAACATACAATGTAATGAAATATTCACTGAAATTTTTGGACATTGCGTCTTCCGGAGAAAAGAGAGTGCATCTCCAGCGTGCTTGGTCCCCCTCTCTCTTTTCTCCTGATGACGGATTGTCCAAAAATTTGAGTTAGTGTGTTTCCTTACTTTGTGTGTTACTCTTTTTTAATTTTGAACATCAGTATTGACAGTTTGGATAGCAATTCCGATTTTAAAGTAAATACATGTAAATATAGTTTGCACTTGTGTATTTTAAAATGTTCATTTATGAAGAAATATTTACATTTTAAAATTTCTTTATGAATATTGTAATAAATGTAACATAACAATGAAAGTCAGGTTTAAAATATTGTTTGTCAATTTAGAATGAATCATGAGTGTGAATAACTAGAACTATGGGTTAATTTCAAAAGACGAACCAACAAGAAAGATTTAAGATGATTATATTTAGTAATACAGTAAATGTAGTCCGATGTGCTACATAATGTAAATAATGTTTCCACAAGGTTCTGTTATTATCAGCGTAAAATTTAATACTCTTAGATGTGTGCATTAAAAAAAAGATAAAATGAAATAACAATAAAGAAAATTTATCTTTGAAATGAAAGTGCATAGTCTGTCCAAGAGAGATAACAGTGAAGTATCAGATATTTTGTTTCTTACGTGTTTTCCTTTTCTTTGTGAATTTTGCTTCCAACGTTTTTTCCTTAAGTTATAATTTTTCTTAAATTTTCTTTTTACTTTTACCTATGAAAAAGTTTTTAAGTAAAGACCGAAACATTGGCATTAGAGAGTTCAATTTGAACCTAGAACACAGATCCGATCAGTATTTAGTTCTTATCTATCGGACGGTTCATACATTATTTTTATTCATGTATAGCTTATATATATATATATATATATATATATATATATATATATACAAAACTAAAGTTTATCGGGACTCGGTCAGTTCTTCAGGTTCAAATTAAACTCTCATTGCCAACGTTTCGGTCTTTATTTAAAACCTTTTCCATTGGCAGAAGCATAAATATTGTAACAGAAAAACTAAGTATTACATTACAAATTATTTTACAAAGAAAAATAGTATGTGGATTTTAACAACAACTGTAGTCTGAATGAACACGTGACACTGTTTCATTCAGACTACAGTTGTTGTTAAAATCCACATACTATTTTTCTTTGTAAAATAATTTGTAATGTAATACTTAGTTTTTCTGTTACAATATTTATACTTCTGCCTATGGAAAAGGTTTTAAATAAAGACCGAAACGTTGGCAATGAGAGTTTAATTTGAACCTGAAGAACTGACCGAGTCCCGATAAACTTTAGTTTTTTTTTTTCTATTCCAAGGTCGATACTTTTATCAATATACATATATATATATACATATGTTGATATATTATTAAATAAATTATCGAATATTTAGAAAAAATCATCCTATTACTCATACGAAAGATATCCAAACGAGAGGAAGTATTTACTTTACCTTGTTGAATTAAATACTATGTTGAAGTTGTTGAAGCATTTATTCACAAGATCATCAACATTGTTTTATTGACATACATATTAGCTGTCATACATATTAGAAAATAAATGTTACAGTATCACCCATGTTCTTATTATCATCTCATAAACTTAGTTTTACTGAGTCATATATATATATATATATATATATATATATATATATATATATATATATATATAAAAATATCAACTTCTATAAACAGTAAGAAATTCATAAATATGACTAAAATTTTTCAACTAAAACAAGCTGTCTTCGTCAGAGTTTTACTCAAACTGAGACCACTTGTTTTTTATGTAGTTTAGACGTTCATTTTTATTTTACGTGTTTATAGTGAAGTCTTCTTAATTATATATATATATATAAGTAAAATTTTACAGCATCGCCCAAGTTCTTAAGATCATCTCTTTAACTTAGTTTTGCTTATAGCAACTTATATAACTAGAAAATTAATATTACATTATCACCCACCTCAATCTAAGTTGTGTTCACCTCAATAACTTTATAAGGGTCTCTTCGGAATTTATTTTTTAAATGTCACCCAATGAATTTCGCACGCTCTATCTCTTAAGGTATTAACACTATCGCTATCTGCAAGGGATATTGACTGCATATTTGTGGCTCCGCACGTCTGAGGGTGTGATAAGATAAACAGTATTCTGATTGGTTGTTTAAGCTTATTCAGTGAGCTGAGCTTACCTGGATGACCTCAGTAAAAAGTCATTAGAATCTCCCACGACTTCTCATCATCCGTCAACAAATACTATTTTCTATATTATAATCCTTAACTGAAATATATAATTAAATCATACCTAATCAAGTTAGATTATTTTTATATATTGACGATATTTTTTTTTTCCTGATCTAAATCTATTAATAATCTGAAATCGCCAATCAAAGTTGACATTCATAGAAAATAGAATTCATTAGAGCCAACAATTTGATTCACAGTGGAAGATGGAATAAAAAGATAATTGCATTTATTAAATGTCCAAACTATTCAATCTCCTGAACTGTTACAATTTACAATCTACATAAAACCCAACCAGTGTCCTTGTTTACATAAATTTTTATTCTCTTCATCATAAAATGGTTGAAATAAAGTTTGTAGCAAAACTGGGAAATGAATTAAATATAATTTTGAGTTCCAATTCCAGTTAAGTAATTCGAAAAATATAAACGATAAATTTTTATTTCAGTTCCTTTATTTTTATTTATTTAAATTTTTTTGGCTTTTTATAATAATAAAATCGATTTGGCTCCGAGTTCAATTTAAGTTAGAGTTCATCCTGTATATCAAATACTTAGATCTAATATTAGTAGCGCAATTCCCTTTGTTCGAGTAAATTATAATTTACTACAAAAGAAAATATAAAAGAGTTTCTCTCTTTCTAGTCATTTTTTTGGGTTAACATTTGTCTAAAAAGTACTTAAAAAAATAAACTAATCCTTTTAACACTATAAGGATATCGGCAAAAATATGTCTAATACAGAGAGTATTAACGACTTAATAGTTTTCAGGGGGGAAAATTACGTGTATTTAAAATAATAATAATAATAATTCTCATAACAATGTATTAATAACATTTGGTTATGTAATAGAATAACTAAAATGTTATCAAATATATAATATTTTAATAATATAATAAAGACAATAAATATATATACTAAAGTTCTATATAAAATATATATAACCAAAGTAAGTAATCAGAAGAATGACTAAGATCTTTGATTCTTTAATTTATAAGTAAGTTCTCTGATTTCTTACAGTGCTTTAGACATTAATTTTATTTCACGTGTTTACTGGGAAATCATAACTCAATAACGAAAAGAGGAAAACAAAAACATAGTCATACAAAACTCACTAATATATTTCGACAGGTGTCGTCATCAGGTAAAAATACTTCTCTGGAGCACGTACACTCAACTGCTGTAGCCCCGGAGGTGTACTCTTACGTGATAACGAACACTGTCGAAATATAATAGTGAGTATTGTATGCCTATGTTTATGTTTTCCTCTTTTTGTTATTGAATTGGTACCTAGTTGGAGCTTTCAATTATCTTTTTATATATGTATAAACGTCCAAACTACAATATGAAGTCAGAAAAAAAGGTCTTAGATTTTTTCCTCATTTCTTGTTGTGGTTTGAACATGATATATTTTTTACGAGTTTATTATTATATCTTATATATATATATATATATATAATCAGCTCAAAAACGAAGAAAAGCAACACACAAAGAAAGAGACACACTTGCTAACTCAAAACTTGCTTGAAGAGGATACAATTTTATCAGGGCTTGGACAGTTCTTCAGGTTCAAATTAAACTTCCATTGTCAATGTTTTTGTTTTCACTTAAAACCTTTTTCATAGTCAGAAGTATAAAATTGGGAAACAAATAAATTGAAGTATTACATTGGAGGTTTTTTATAAAAAGAGAAAATTCTCTAATGTAATACTTAAGTTTTCTGTTCCAAAATTTTATACTTCTGCCTATGAAAAAGATTTTAAATAAAAACCGAAATGTTGGTAATGAGAATTTAATTTCAACCTGAAGAACTGACCCAGTCCTGATAAAATTTTATTTTGTTTCTACTTCACGGTCGATATTTTTATCAATATATATTTATATATATAACAGATACAATAATATATAGACCGTTTGATAGAATAGGTGTGTTCTCTAATTGGGATTTGGGATTGGTCAATTTTCTAGGATAAAAAATCAAACTTTCGTTACCGATGTTTCAGTTTTATTTAAAACATTTTTCATAGTCCTACAAACAAAGGATAATAAGAAATCACATATCAACATCAAACATATACACAATATGAAAATGGCTTGTTACAACTTATGAATATTAGAAGCAGAAGTATTTCAGAGATGCATAAAACAATATTACTTACAGAAGTAAGAATTTTTTAACTAAGAAAATGAAATTTACATTATTTAAAGAACAACAATGTAAACCAGACAAAACCTTCGACTAGACTGTCTATATTAAGAGAAAAAGACTGTCTATTTTTTAAAGAAAAAGACTAGACAGTCTAGTCGAAGGTTTTGTCCGCTTAACATTGTTGTTCCTTTAAATAATATAAATTTCATTAACCGAATTAAATTGACCGAATCCCGATTAGGGAACACACACATATATATATATATATATATATATATATATGTTAAATAACTCCCAATATTTGGCTTGTATCTGTTTCTTACATAATTTCTCCAGTTTCCGGAATTCCTTTCTCGTCTCTTCATTAAAACTATAAGGCTTATCACCAATATTGCTAGTCGACATGTTTCGAATGTACCACATTTATCATCAGGACAATAATGAGAATAATAGTAGAATTGCCAGTTTTTATATATATACACATTATATATAGTCTGTACATTCGAAACATGTCGACTAGCAATATTAGTGATAAGCTTTATAGTTTTAATGAAGAGACGAGGAAGGGATTCCGGACACTGGAGAAATTATGTAAAGAAACAGATACAAGCCAAATATAGGGCGTTATTTAACAATGTATGTTTAAAGGAAGGACTGCTTCCAACTTTTAAAAGCATATATATATATATATATATATATATATATATATAAATCCAGAGTTGGGTTTTTGACTCTGACGAAGACCGCTTGTTACGGTTGAAAGATCTTAGTCTTGTTTTCCCATTTCTTATTGTGGTTTTATCATTGATTGTTATTTCACGTGTTTATGTGAAAGCTTTATATATATACACTTTTTCGTTAAAAAAACCATCCGAAATGGACAAATACAGTTCAATGTACGTAAAGAAACATAGAGAAATTAAAAACACACACTTACAGCCTCTAATTTTCGATTGAACCGTCTTCAGGAGAGATAAGAGAGGGAAACTAAGCGCACTGGTACGCTTAAATTAGAGACTGTAAGTGTGTGTTTTTAATTTCTCTATGTTTCTTTATGTACATTGAACTATATATATATATATATATATATATATATAAAACTAGGATTTTCAAAAGAACACACAGAAAAGAAATCACGGAAACTCACTACTATATTTTGATGTCCTCGTTGTCATTGATGAGACTAATTAGAAAGTCACTCTGACAGCTTCAGAAGAAACACTTATTAGTCCTCTGGGTCGTAGAACTGCTCCTGGGCTAAACCTCAATCGTTAATTGTTCCTGTATTTTATTTTAGACTTTTTTACTTACTCAGTTTCTTTTTTCTTATATTTTTATTTTAGTTTTAGTTTGTTTTTTTTCAAGTTGATATTAGTTTTTAATTTTATTTTTATTTATCAGCCTTTGGAGCGATTCACATCTATTCTTGACGAGGAGGACTATATTGAAATATAGTAGTGAGTTTCAGTGATTTCTTTTTTGCGTGTTCTTTTGAAAACTCTAGTTTATATATATAACTAGATTGACATAAAGAACACACATGAATGAAATCTTAGACACTCACTAGTACACTTCGATTACCTGTATCAGGAAGGTAGTAGTGAGTTTCTCTGATTCTTTTACGTTTGTTCTTTTTGTGAACCTTGATTATTTACGAACTATGTTTGTGGTGTCGTTTATTTAATTTATATATATATATATTGGTATATATTGGCAGCAGATCTTCTCTCAAGCATATTTTATTGAAAATGATCGCAGTTTCTGCATTCACGACCTTTTTGTTAACTGATTCTAACCTCCTGGCTATTCTCCTTATTGTAGTAGGTAAAATATAAATCAGGTTCGGACCTGAACATCATTGGCGAACCTGATTTATAGTTTACCTACTACAATAAGGAGAATAGCCAGGAGGTTAGAATCAGTTAACAAAAAGGTCGTGAATGCAGAAACTGCGATCATTTTCAATATATATATATATATATATATATATATATATATATATATATAAAGGAAGTGAGGGAATGCCATGATTAGTAGAAAGAGAGATGCAGACAGAAAGAGGTAACGGACAATTAACTCTACATTATGTCTACTAACATACACAGATTTAACAAACAAGATATATTAGCGCTAGACGACTTGTACGCAGTAAACGACTCATTTCATTTGAAGCCACATTAAATTCATGTCATCATTAATCTGTAAATCCTTAGTAGCTGAAAATAAATATCCTAAGCTGTCGTTTTTTATAACAGATTATCTGATATCTTATCAGGATTTTTCAACCCAACTTAATTCTAGGAAGGCTGTAAATTACATTTTTATCATTGAATTATGGTTTGTTCAACCTGGAACAGGTCTATAACAGTGCAAAATTTCAATTTTTTTTAAAAAATAAACAATAAGTATATTTATTCCACATGGAAATTTATGTTTTAAAAAAAATATATTATTTTATAAAGCAAAGAACAAAAAAACATGAATATTATTTTACTTTTATGATTTAAAGAAATTGTTACGGATAAAAACAGCCTAATACATAGGTTGAACATTGGCCCTTTGTGAGATCAAAGAAAAAACATTCTACTATATCGGGAATCTGAATTTTACCAAACTCAAATGTATTTAGAGTAGGCATGTTTAACGAGTACCTATACTGTACAGGCTCCGTACCGACGGCTTAACGTCCTCTCTGAGGGGCGATATGCTCAGATTTATTCACCTCCAGCGTGAATAAAATGATGGCCAGAATGGGAATTGAACCCTGGATCTACCAGTTTAGAAGCAAGCACGTTACCACTGGCCCCTACTACCTAGGCTTAAACATAAGATTGGTTTATACAAACTATATAAATATATATATATATACAAGATGTCACATAACACACGTAAAATAACAATCAATGATCAAACCACAATATGAAATGGGAAAACAAAACTAAGATCTTTCAACCGTAACAAACGGTCTTATTCAGACTCAAAAACCCAACTGGTCGTCAGTTGATCTTTCAACCGTAACAAGCGGTCTTCGTCCGGTTGAAAGGTCTTAGTCTTGTTTTCCCATTTCTTATTGTGGTTTGATCATTGATTGTTATTTCACGTGTTTATGTGAAATCTTTATATATATATATATATATATACTCGTATATACTCGTATATTATATTCATCCTTTCAGTTCATATATCTATCTTATCAATGGTGTTTTTGTTGCAGAAATACAAATACCCCAAGTCTGTCATATTTATTCTTGGTAACGAAACCTGTGAAAGGTTCTGCTATTATGGACTTCGAGGTGAGAACTGGTTCTTCACGTTTCTTCCTGTATAAACTTATTTTACTCTTTAATGATGCCCTATTCTGTTACAGCCGTTCTCGCCCTTTATCTCAAGAACGTCCTGCTCTACTCCCAGAGTGAATCCACTGCTGTTGTTCATTTTTTCACACTTCTCTGCTATTTTTTCCCACTTCCTGGAGCTATACTATCAGATTCGTTTCTTGGAAAATACTGGTAGGAAATAAACTTTCAATAATTCTTGCTTTTGTAATTTAAAAAATATTTTTCTGATATAAAAACCATACTTAAAGAATAGATAGGAAAGAACATGTGATAGTGTGATAACATCGACTAAAGTATACAAAACAAAATGTATACAGAAGCTTTGACCGGTCGGGTTGACTCAAACATTCCTGACAGTATAAGGGCATTGCGCAACTCCTGGCTTTATGGTTCTTTTTGTGCATCAAGTGCATTTGAAAAATTAAAAAGATACGAGTATATTAACAAATTAAATCATATTTTAACAATTGCCAGATAAAGCTTTTTTTCTGTGATTACTTTTCCAGGATTATTAAGTGCATCAGGCATTATCAATAATGTATGCCATCAAACATGACAACGCCAGGAGGGAGTACACTGTTTTAAGTTCCTTCCAAAAACCGAATAGACTTTCGTGCTCCATGTAAAACTTTGTAAAATTTTTTGCAACAGTTTTGTAGTTGAAAACAATATTACTTTGTGTTTATCTCTTCAGAGCTCAAAAAAGAAAAAGAAGGAATATAACAATTGCAAAAACACATTTTAATATCCATTAAATGACTAATGTTACTTATGAAACCTATATGTATTGTCTGAGAAAAATACTATCTTTAGCAAAGGTTCATCTTACAGATGTTGGTTTGGACAAAATAAAAGAAATATCACATGAAAATCTAAAGCAGTTAATGTTTAGTAAAAAAAGGTAATTTTTTAATTAAAAACTGACTTTCTTTAATGTATTTAGTTAATTACAGTAATAAATACTTCTATATTATATCTTAAATTTATTTTATACGATTCTTATTATTGAGGTAGTATTATGGCTCTTTAAAGATATCACTTTTTCATCAAATCTCATTGCAGAAAAAGCTAGTTCGTCAACCACAACAGGTGGTCGGTCATTCATTTTTAGTGACTAGTGGTTATTGTGTTTGCGCTGGTATTCGATTGAGTGCAATGTTACTAAATTTTTTCATGTAGGAAATTGAAAAATTCTGGAACGTAGTACAATAGGTTTGTTATAAACTTATTAAAGTTTAAGATTCATTTCTCGTTAAGATTCATGGAGTAGGCTGAGGCATAGGTTAACATATTAAAACAGGTTCTAATTAACACAGGTATAAATTAAAGATTTCCACTTTAAAAAAAAATTTGAGGATTTATAACTCCTGATATAGAATTCGAACACTGTTATCTTAGTTATTCATGCCTTAGATCAGAAAAATGAACAATTATTTGGAATATATTGGTCTTTGAAACAATTGTATCATCAGAATTAAAGGCTCCCGTCCATTCTCCGATTCTAAACCGCTTGTTTTTTACGTCTTTGCAATGCCGTTGGGGAAGAGAGTGTGACAAGTTTTGAGGAGCTTTTCGAAAAAAGACATGTTTGGTGTAAATTGTTTGGTAAGCAATGCCTCCTTTTGCAAAATTTAGCGGACCTTTTCTTCTAAAGTGTGAGAGAGTTTGGTTATTACCCGAATACATGACAAATGCTATACGTATCTTGGAGGTAATAATGGCTGCAGGTATCATGTGGCACTTGCCACATGTCATGTGGTGATGGCTTCATGGTTGATTAAAGCTAGGTAGTCTCTCCGGCTGGTAGATTCTTCAAGTAACAGCGGTAGGCTACAGATTTGAGCCGGCACTAGCAGGCAAGGATCACTTCTAGTGAGGACTCAGCCAGAATACTGGTTCTTGCCTTCGGCTGAACCCTGCATACTGGATAAGAGAAAGTGCCCTCAGACCAGACGCCGCACCCATCTGGGACAATGATAGTCCTGAAAGACTGATATATTGTCAGGGCATTAATATTTTCTTTGAAATTTAAAGAGAAAAATATATGTACATAATTATAACTTTTATATATGTAATTCTCTGAAATTAAGATTGTAACGTTGAGATAGTTAACATTTCAGTTTTATTGAAACAAATAACTAACCTATATTAATATATTTGTTTCTGTTCCTAGGACCATTGTAGATCTGTCAGTTATATACACCTTGGGTACTATCGTGTTGAGCGTCGGATCCTTGGAATACGAATCAATTCCTCAAAGGTAACAGCTTGTTTACATATTTTTTTAATTCATTCCAGCAACTATTGTTAAAATTAAACTACTGATATCGTTTTTATCACTTTTTATTAACAATTATTATTTGAGTCTTTAAAATTTATTTTTGTAAACATATTTGTCCTTTTTTAAAGTTATTTAATTTAAAGAAAATTAACTTATTTTTTTCATACGACATTTATATTAGGATACGATCTAAGAATATATCTGTGCCTCTCATTTTCTCTATATTAACAGAACTAGAAGAAGTTTAATATGTGAAACTTTTTTTCAAATATGCTGGGTCGCTGATAACTCAACCAGGAAATAAGAAAATTTGATAAAATCTCCTTGACAGCTTTTAAGTTCTCCTATTATGAGACTTATTGGTTTAAACGGTGAGACACTTCAATCAGTTTCAAAATTATTGAATTTTTATACTGTTGAAACAGTCGATAGTTGCTTCTTCAAAAAGTTGACATAGACAACAAGATGAGAGCAATACTTCTGCTATCATTAAAACAAATAAAAGCCAATCGTTCACAACAGCGTCATCTGCGTTGCTTCAAACTATAGCGATTATTTCATTGAGAACTGGGTTACCCATAGAGCACTTGAAACTAACTAGGACACCATTACTATAACTCATTAGCAAGCATCCGAATTATTCCCTTGATACAACTGAAATAGTTTGAATTCACATGTGGATTTAAATTCTTTTAATATAAATACATTTAATAAACAGTTCTTTAACACTTATTAAGTATATATCGGACCGTATTTTTAAATAAAATATTAATTTTTAACAGAATTTGTATTCAACTAAGTGAATGTGTTCAAGTTTGGAGAGCAGGTTGTCTGGTTACTTTTAGTAGTGAAAAGGGAAAATCGTGTAAAGCTGTCAACTTCGTGCATGTGCGAAGGTACTCGAGGAAAGATTCTATCCATATGAACTTGAGTAATGCAGCATTTGGGTATCTAGATATATATAATCCCTCCGGCAATGGGGCTGACCCATAACTAAAATAGTGTTAAAACAAATAAACCACGAGGCTAAACTTATTTTCAAAGGTAGTGCAATTATATGTTGACTTAGTGCCACATACAGGTGTTTAATGAGTTAAAGAACTCATAATTAAAGAGGAAAAGAAAATCTTCACACATAAAAAGGATTTAATAAAACTACGCGTTTCGAACCTAAGTGTTCATCGTCAGACTACATCGATGATACAAACAAAAATATGTAAACAAATTTTGAAATGTAATACAACAAAACAACAAAAGTTTACACAAATATATTTTGTTTAGTTTCTTCTCCTCTCTAATCAGGAGTAAATACCACTTAGTTTTCGAACACGCAGTGTGTGTTCCTCAGGTCAAATGTTCGTCAAAGATTTAAACTTGAAGAAGAATACTCAGTTTTTGAAACGCATTATTTATTATGTGAAGAATATTTTATTACCTTTTTCCCCTACAATAAACTTATTTTATCAAACGAGCTCAAACTTAATTCATAAAACATTTGTATGGTATATCGGAAATATGTGTCTCATTGGAAGTATCAGAATGTGCAACTCAGCCTTAAATTTAATTTCTACTGAGAAGGTCATAAAATCATATGCTTCACCCATTTTATGATATTTATATTTCAAGTCATGAGAATTTAGTAGTAAATTTCAATGGATTTTAAAGCATAGTTCATATTTGAATTTTTTTCACCTTAACTTGAATATTAATGCAAATTCTAAATCATTAATACAATTTTATATTATTTTAGCTAAATTATCTAATTATTAAGAAAACTGTATTTCTTATAAATATCTATTTTTTTTAAATTTCACTATTATTAGGACTTCTTATTATAGTTAAATTAAAAACAATTAAATTAATTATAGGCATTTGATTAATTTTATGAATTTTTAGAAGTATTAGATATAGACCACACATCCACATATATTCTTAAACAACATGACTCAAGGTATAGCATGAGTATATTTTACGCTGTTTTTACTACTTGAAAAACCATATGTGTTATTCCTGAAGTCCAGGATATCCATCACAGGATAAATCACGATAAGTTTCTTTTCGAAGTATTTGTAATAATTTTTTAATAAAATTTCAAAAATGTTTTAATTATATAGAAGTCTAAGGTCAGCAATCGAGCACCAGAGGTTATGAACATGGTTTCACCGGTATCAGTCACTCCACTTCATACTGTCACTGCTTTAGCATAAAAGTATTTCACTTTTTCATACATTTAAATTTCACCCATTAAATTTAACTATAAACAATATTTAACTTTTGTTTAAAGTTGAAAAAAATATATATTTATTTAAAGTTTAAATATCACCCATGATCATATTTAACGTCAATTAAAATCAATTACTTTGTAAAGGGTTTTTAGATACCTTGCTTTGTAACACGGATAACTATAAGAAAGAAGAATGACGTTCATACACCTGTAATGGTTTGACATACTTATTAAGATTAGAGTAGGAAAACATGCTTTTCCTTCGGAATTCATACAGATTATAATGTGTCGTAACTTCAAGTGGCAAATTTTGTTAATCTCAATAGCCTCATAAATTTATAATGGTACAATATAACAAGATTGAATGTATACCTGAAGTGATCAGTAGTGAAGTGAAGTGTAACAGTAGGGAACATGTACAGTAGTCTATGGCATATAAGTGAACTGTTGATTGAAATTATACAAAAAGGCGTTTCATATGTATAATATACCAAGTGTTATTCTATTATAATAATTTTCCGCAATCACTTTTCCATATATATATATATATATATATATATATATATATATATATATATATATATATATATATATGGCTTACTTGCCGTTACGTCTACAACGTGCTTGGTCTCCCTTTCTCTTTTCTAATGAAAACGGATTACCCGAAAATTTGAGTCTGTAAGTTTGTTTCCTTACTCTGTTTGTTACTCTTCTGGAATGTTGAACTCATATATATACCGTTTGATAGAATAGATATGTTCTCTAATCGGGATTCGGTCAATTTTCTGGGACAAAAAACATTTTTTTTTTTATTTATAATGTTATCTTATTAGTCTAGTCGAAGGTTTTGTCCGGTTAACATTGTTGTTCCTTTTAATAATGTAAATTTCATTTTCTTAGTTAAAAAATGATTCTTACATTCTGGGTCTATTGAGAAAAGGTTTCTGAACATAAAACCGAAACATTGGCTATACTAAGTTATTATATTAAGGTTTTGTGAGAAAATATGATCAAACGAATAAACCCGATTTAGAGTTAACATACTATACTATATATAAATGATTTACATAAACACAACGTGTATAATAATAATCAATGATCATAAAAAATATATATATATATATAATATATCAAACCACAATAAGAAAGGGAAAACAAGACTAAATCTTTCAACCGATACAGCTTGTCAGAGTCAAAACCCGTCTTATTGTGGTTTAATTCATTTATAACTATTGATATATCACTTATATATTATATATATTATATATATATATATATATATATGGAAAAAAGGGAAATCAAGCACAAGTGTGGCCAACAATATTGCCGCATGCGCGCGTTACAAAGAATAGGATGACAGAAAATTTATTGTTAAATTAAATTAGAAATATAATCAAATAATAAGAAAATTAGGGATGGAGAATGATAATAAATAAAATTACAGACTAGCTATATAGTAATATAAAGATATATAAAGTAATTAAATAATAAAAGAAACTAGACAAACTAACAGTCAATCCGGCCTCTTGGCTAATCAACGATTGATCAAAAGTATTTCAGGGGAAACATAAATGCAGTCATATTCAATTACTAATTTGTATGAGCAAATCAAGTTCTGCAGTTAGTTTAAATTTCAAACACTTATTGTGTTCTTCGTACAACATGTCAAATCTTTAATACAGAGATTCAATTATATTTTATCTATCTACTTCACTTTCGGTATCGTGCAAATGCAGTCTGTTGCTTTTCTAAGATCTTACGTGTTAAAGCCATACCAGGCTTTCTGGTAAATCGTTATTAAGGACCATACACTAAATTCAGCTCAAACTTGTCTTGAAATTTAGTATTGTCATATGGAGAATAAACAGCTTAAAGCTGTTCAATAGCTTTGGTCCACTTATTAATGCAAATATTTATACATAAAGTGACATTCTTCAGTCTTGAAAGCTTTTTCAATGACGGATATCTTATAATGGGATTGACATTATTAAAGAATTTAAAACTGTATAAATTACTAAAAATATACTCATTCTTATATTGTTTATAAATATCAATTTAAACCATATAGAAATCGAAATGATTATTTTGTGAACAAGTTTATCAAATCTTGTATACTAGCATGGCTGGGACTTAGATTCATCTTTGTGATAATTTGATTTCTTATCTATGGTTCATATTTATCCTCTGTTAATACAGTAGTTGAATTCTTGTCCCGTGTTTGATCGATTTCATATTCCTTTTTCTTACGGTTATAACAACCTAATCCATTGTGCGCTGTTTTGTATAACACTCTGATATTTCTTTATTGCTATAGCCGTTGTTCAGGAGCACCTGCGTGGATTTTATCTTAATTCGTCATGTATTAATTTCCAATTACTGCAGTGTGTAAGTGCTCTACGTATGTATGACGAATACATACATACATACATGTATGACGTAATACATGACGAATTAGATAAATCCACGCAGGTGCTCCTGAACAACGGCTATAGCAATAAAGAAATATCGAGTGTTATCAAGACGCAAATGGATAGGTGGTATACCGAAGAAAAAGGAAATGAAATCGACAACACGGGACAAGAAATCCTACTGTATTACCGAGGATATATGAATAATCAATATCGACAAGATGAAACAGCGCTTAAGAAGATTATTAAGAACAATGTCAAAACCACAGATCCTAATGATAAAATAAAATTAAGAATATATTACAAAAATAGAAAAACTCAAGACCTCATATTAAGAAACCGTCATGAAAAAGCTGTACCAGACTTTTCTAATAAAAAAATTAGAATTTTTAGCACATACATTACATTTAACTTTTTTTTGTTACATACAATACAATCACATCTTGTTTCTTAAATATGACCATGATCATTAAATATATGCTTTAAACCAATTAAAGGACTTTTCATTGGTACGCCAAATTCGTTAATTAGTACGCCAAAATTGTATATATTTTTAAAATTCGATTTTTGCTTTTTATTTAAATGAATACTATATTAACTACAATAAAAAACGTAGTTCAGACAAAATTACAGGAGCTACAGTTCGGCCGCCGCTGTTCAACAAGTTTTACAGGAATTGTAGCAATGACAGTTTATCTCTTTTCCTACAATTTTCATTAAGATGAATTACAATTAAAATATTGTAAAAAAAAGTCACCAGTTCTAGAGGCACTTATTCGTACTTGAATAATGTTATATTGAAATTGGTGAATGACTGATAACTAGAGTTCACATTCTAATGTCTGAACTCCGCTTCGCTCTCAGACTTTGACACACTGCACGGCCATTGAACCTTAGAAGAGTCGTTTTTCATTCAATAAGTAAAGTTACTATAAAAAAAAGTTTATAAAATTGCCTGTGACCCACAAACTGCAGATATGACTGTTGACACTCAAGAGTAGAATTGTTTCAGCAATTGTGTTTTGTTTTCATCAATAATTTTTTGAGTTTTATTTTCTTGATTTTCAAACTTAGGGTTCATTTAGGTTGTGACGAATAAGCAGACTGTACTTTATAAAACCAAAAAGTTGTTTATGGTCTTAATAAATATAAACCATAATGTTTAAAACTTTTCATAGTTACTTTCAATATCAAGTTAAATATGGTAGATTTTACTTTCTAAAACCATAGGGTTTTTTATGGTTTTTAAGAAATATAAACTATAAAGTTTTAATAGCTTAATAATTTTTCTCAATATTAAGTTTGTTTGGGTTCTGTTAAATATATCAGATTAAATTTTATAATACTATCTTTTTTTTACTTTTAATAGTAATATACTATATTGTTTTACAACCTTTACAGTTTTCTTTCTCAAAATCAAGTTTATTTAAATGTGTCATATGTAATAGATTAAGCATTCTGTAGCAATAATGTTTTGTTTAATTAATAAATATAAATCATATAGTTTTGAAACCATGATAGTTTATTTTATCAATATCATGTTTATTTAGGTTGTAATGTTAAATATTGTAATAGTTAAATGCAGTAGATTGTACTTTATAAAACCAATATTATGACTACTGTAATTCAAACCTAAGGTTAGTTTATTGAACTAATTCTGGTTTTGTTTATGGAAAGTAAAAGAAAACTTTTCGTTTCATTGAATCAGCTAGATAGTTGATAAACTGGAATGTCTGGTACAAAGCGAAAGTTTAAATATTCCTTTTTTTTTTTTTCAATCAGTGAAGGTAGATGTGTAGAACCATAGCAATATTATGAATCAGATCACCATAAATAGTACTAAAGAAAACATATTGTAAATGAATTCAAACAACAATTTGTAAAATTACAAGGCAATTAATTGTAAGAACAACTTTTTGATGAAGATTGTAACACATATCACAGTAATTTATGAATACGGGATCAATGGAAACAATAAATATATACATGCATATTGCATAGGTTTTTTGAGGACTAGGTCCGAAATTAATTACTCTAGGACACTCACATTCCATAATTCGGCATTCTCAAGGCTTTTTTAAGGGAACTATTCACTGCATTTAGCACATCGCTACTTATTTTGGTAAAAATATTGTCAAAAATAAATGTAATTGACTTGTAACTTTGTTGTATCAAGGATCACACTTGATAAGTTATTCAGCACCATTATAAAAGACAAGAAGCTGTCTATAAAAAAGAAAAAAAATAATTTTTGACAATATATTTTTGATAAAACAAAGAAGAGATGTTCTAAATGTGGTAAATAGTTCCCTTCAAAAAGCCTTGTGAATGTCGAACCACTTTCGACGAAACATTGGCGAATGATCTGGAGTAATTAACATTGGACCTAATCCTCAAAAACCCTATTTTGTATGTGAAGAATCAGTGGTCGATAATCTATATAAATAGATGCATATTTAAATTAAACATGATCATGTGTATGTCATTTATAAAACTTACCGTCACCACTATTAATTCATTCACATTTTAATAATAAAAATACTCTGTTATACCGAGTATAGAAATACTCGGACACAAAAAAACAAGAATTTTATTTTAAGATAACTTAAGGTAAAAATCTTTATATTAAGGTAGTTTAGGATGAATTATATGAACATAAAAATCAATGAGCTAGACTGCTAATCTGAAAAAACAAAACTAAAGCTTACCTATTTTTTATTTTCTCTAATAGATAACCACATAGCATGCCTTATCCATGATAAATAATTTATTTAGGACAAAATATCAAATCAAGTGCAAGTAGGAATCGATATGTACAAATTACTTTTCAGATATTCAATGTTAAAATACTTACAAAATTGGACATAATTACAGTTTGTTCCACTCAGCTTATTTCTTTGTTGTTTTTTTTTTAAAGGATTGCAAGTATTTTTTTATAATGATAAGTTTCCAGGAAGAAAATTCTGCTTGCTTGTAACAGTTAAAAACCTCAACTATAATTGATTTGTTAGGTATTTTATGGGACTTCGAAGCTCCTGGATGTTAATCCGTTTAAGAAAACTGTGCATCAAAGAGTCAACTAGGTTGAAATGTATTAATGTTTGACCTTTGACAGTTATCTTGCGGAAAGATAGGTTAATGTTTCACAATTGTTCTTATCAAGGAACTGACAGATTCAAGTAGCAGTGCAACAAGAAAAGAACACTTCAGAGTATGAACAGATATAAACAAACATATTTACCACCTCTTTCCTTCACACAGGATCTATTTAAAATTAAAGCGTTTACTAACATCATGTGCACAAATGGAAACTAGTAGAACTGTGAATTAGTAGTTTTTATTTTTTTCATTCTTTATTTTTAGAACAAAGTTATTATTTTGATTGGGAATTTCAAAAATTACTTCTCCACAAAAAAATTTCATGTCAAAACTAGTAACACGTTTCGAACACTCAGTGTTCTTCTTTAATTGTACATCCAAAAAAACATTCATATCTATGAGCTTTAAAAACATATGAATCAATTATTTGAAAATTGAATACAATATATGAACGATAAATTGCACTATTAAAGCTTTTAACAACGGAAATAGTATGGAAATTGACTTAATTAAATCTGAATCTTATAAAACATTATAACATGATGAAACATGAATGAATTTATAAGTATGATTCTTTTATTACCTATATTGCTTTAACAGATTACACAAGTAATGATTTTTATTTATTTTTTTTTGTTATTATATCATGATCTTTCTTAACAGTAATATTTAATTTTACTTACTTGTTATTTCTCTATTTATATGATTTAGAACCTTTCCTACTTATAATTTTACTCATAAGTATGTAAAACGTAATATTTAATCTTATTTATAATTGTTTGTGTTTATTCTATTAATTAATTTTACTTCTGATTTCATTTATAAATCATATTACTAAATTATTAGTACATGTAGATTTGTTTTTCAGATACATGATACAAAAATTTAACGATTTCTCTACATCTACGGTCGAGATTTTACAGTCCACTCGTTCATTCTATTTGTTAATTGGAACATCCAGTTGTTATTAATATAACAACTCATTTAACATAAGGATTGGTAGTAATTTTATTTGTTGAGAGTTAAAAGGAAAATTATCAGCCGTCCCAGTCGCCAACGGCCATACCATGTTGAATACACCGGTTCTCGTCCGATCACCGAAGTTAAGCAACATCGGGCGTGGATAGTACTTGGATGGGTGACCGCCTGGGAACACCACGTGCCGTTGGCAATCATTTTTTGCGATAGTGTTTGATCTGAATTATTTTTAGTTAGTCATCACTTTTGTTGTCATTTCAATTAATTTTTTCTTGATTGAATATGCCATTTAGAAACAATGATTTCTAAACATAAGTGATATTGGAAAAGAAAAAGTAAATTAAATTAAACAGTAGCATGAAAAGTCATAAAAACAAAACATATAGCAATTGAAAACTTAAATATTTTTTCCAGATTTCTTAGTCAAGGACTAAAGGAATTCTTGTACCTAAACCAGTGAAAAAGGCTGAATAATAAGAAATAATCAGAGGAAGTTATAATTCAGAGCGTCCCAACGGATTTTTATTCCTTTGTCTTCTTTGTCCACTCAAGCAACAATTACTTCATCTCAGTGGAATTCTCCCAATAGATCGTCTTCAATCAATTATATATAACTGTTTCTGATCAAGTGACACATTTAATCATCACTGTCCCTTTAATTATAAACACAACACATTTCAAATGATTAATGATTACACTAAACCAGTGTAATTTTTAAATATTACATTAAAAATTAGGTTAAATAACATTATTCATCTTTATAAAGGATAATGTTCTTTGTGTTAATTTAGAAACTCAAAGCTTTATCATTTGCATAGAACAATCAAACTGATTGACATTATTCATTCAACAAACATCATTAATCAAACTATTTGAATCGCCTCATCGTGACATGTTAAAGTAAGATCAAACGCTTTACGGATTTGATAAAGGCTAAAATTATAATCATACCATGCTATTAATGAGGGATTAAGTATTAATATTTTTAATGAACGATACCATTTATAATAAACTAGAGGAGCCGTGACCCCTTGTGTCACTCAGTGTTAAGAAAGTATAGCATCAATTAGTAAAATAGTCTCTGAGTGTGATTGACAAGAATAACTGTTATTGTTGTTTCCTATTATTAAGTCATGAAAACAAACATTCTTATATGGTCCAAGCGTTTGATATAGTAATCTTAACATGATTCAAGATATATACATAGTAAGTACATATTTTAGTAAAAAAATAAATAATTTAAAAGTTAAAAATGTCACTTATTTTATTACACAAATAAATAACATCAATTCAATTTATATATTCAATCCTGTAAATTGAAATATTCCATTTATCTTACCCAACATAAAATAGCATTAATGAAAGGAATGTGTCTTTATATTACCTTAGAACAATCGTATTTAAACTGACATTAGTGCGCATGCTTGTATTCCTGAAATTATTCATTTCAAACCTCTAATATAATATTTATATTAGAAATAGGTAAAACCGTCATACCTCGTAAGATGATCATACCTCTCGTTGGAGCACTTTTGGACGTTGCCCATCTTCGATCGCTACAAACCTACTGAGTAGGTAGAAGATGGACAACGTCCGAAAGCGCTCCAACTCCTGGATCATCTTACGAAGCATGACGGTTTTACCTATTTCTAATATAAATCATTCTAACCTCAGTGGTATTAACAATATGCATGTACATATTCTGTAAATAAAGTAGTGAGACTGATTTTTTTTTAAATTTTCTATTCAAATATAATTACAATGTGATATTGTCACCTTCAAAATAGTTCCCTTCAGAAGCCACACAGCGCTGGAGACGGTCCTTCCAATCATTGTAGCATTGCTGGAACTCGGATTCTGGAATGGCCTTCAGCTGGTCGGTTACAGCAGTTTGTATGTTTTGTAGTGTCCCGAAATGAGTTCCCTTGAGGTGATTTTTCAATCTCGGGAAGAGGAAAAAGTGATAAAGACTCATGTCTGGTGAATAAGGAGGCTGAGGAGCAACAGGAATGTTTTTACTGGCCAAAAACTCGTTTTCTTTTCGGAATTTTCGGAACCATTTTCGCACAAATTTTTCTCATCTCCAATTCATTGGTCAAAATGTGATGAACGGAGGTGTGATTCAAATTCAACTGTTCCCCGATCATTCTGACTGTCAAGCGTCGATCTGAACGCACAAGGTTCCGTACTCTGTTGACATTTTCATCGGTGTTTGCACTTGAAGGCCTTCCGCTTCGTGGTTCATCTTCAATCGACTCTCTTCCTTCTGAAAATTCCTTAAACCACCGAAAAACCTGTGCCCTTGATAAAACACGTTCTCCATAGGCCTCCTGAAGTTTTTCAAAAGTTTCTATGTCCAAGTCTGAAGCAAAATTTGATTGCACACCGCTGCTCAACTTTGAGGTCACTCATTTTTAAAACGCTCAAGAAAAAACCATTTCACGAAAACCAACGCTACGGACAAACAAATGACTGTGGCGAGTTCAGATTCATACTGGAGGCGCATCACACGTGCACCTGACGCTACTCAAGGCCACGCGTCTCCAGCGTTGCCAGATCGAAAGCGACGTTGCCAGTCTCACTACTTTATTTATACACCTCGTATCTAATGTAATAGTTCATTATATATACTTTCGGAATTTCATATATCTGTTTGTTGATTAAGTTCCAAATACTTGTTAAAGCAAAAGTTGACTTTGAAAGTTTGATATAAACCTGGAAAACTGACCGTTCCTGATAAATAAAATTTGTTTTATATATGTTATGACAATAATTAAAACGTGTAAAATTCGTAGTAAGAACGACCGTTTTCCTCACACCTAGATGGTCTCCATTTTAAGTTTACTAGAATAATAACACATGATTATTCCTTGCATGCATTATTATTATTATTCATCTTATCGGCAGAGTAATGTTTATTTTTTCTAATTGTACCTTTTCTGTTTAAAACATAAACTTAAAACCAGGCACTTGGGGATGGAACGTTTTAATGCAAAAAATTGCTTCGTAATACGATTAAATTGAAATGGAAGCTCAGACTGGAAACAAATTAAACTCGTACTGCGAGGTTATACTGTATATTTTGGGGATATTATATATTGTATATTATGATAATATTATTGTTTAAAAGAAATAATGATCACAAAAAGTTTTTGGAGAATTCACAACAAAAAGAAAACCAACTTCTGTTGCTAACCAAACCATGAAACCTTCCCCCAGTCCTTTTTCTACAGGGTTGCCACTCCAAGTGTTGCCACAATATCATTTCTTCCCGTTTTAATGTGAGCACCCTTCCTATTAAACGAATTCACTTGATTCAGAGCTCTATGATTAGAATAAGGATGATCTATATACCAAGCACTCTTATCAAAGGCTACAGATAGCTTTTTGTACTCCATTTCATAATTTTATACTTTGTAAAACCCTCTATGAAGACTGTTACAACACGATGAAGTGTATGTCATTAAGATATCTCTCAAGTTGGGTTCCACAAAGTGATAAGCTACAGTTGGCTGGAATGGAAGATAAAAACCAGAGTCAGGAATCGCTTTTTACATATTAATCCAATATATATATACTGTTCCTATATGCATAAAATAAATGAAAAATATGAAAAAAAGTTACAATGAAAACTCATGACTTCAGAATGAAAAAAAATTATTACAAAGAAATGAAAATAAGTAAGTAAGTTTTTTATCGAAAAGAAACAATCATTCAACTTTATTTCTTTGTTGTTGTCATGTCTTTTTTTTTAAATTACATTATCTATAGAATCCCAGGGAGAAACCTTTCTTCTTATGCCAACGGAAGTCGACTTATCAGTGGTTCTCTGATAATATATTTGGTTTCCATGGACCATATCCGACTATCCTTGATATATATTCTGTAGAATAAAACACTAACCCAAAGGAGTAAATTGTTTTTGTGTGGCTTTAGAGGCTTTATGTACAAATAATGATAGCATCTACTAAACTTGTAAACAGAGAGGCAAAAAAGTTTAATAAATAAAACTAATGTTGTATATAATGTTAATTGTTTTTTATAAAATAAAAAGTAAAAAAATTATATATATCTCTTTGAGGTTTAGTAATATCTAATAATACTAACATCTCAGTAAACAATTTTTTCAACCAAGATTGATTTTTCTAAAGTTGCATCAAATTTGTGTTTTGAAATATTTTTATCCATAGATTTTTGAAAATGTTTTTATTGCAATATTTACATATTAAAAGATATATGAAATAGCTAATATATTACAGGGAGTTAACAATGATGGGCCTGGTATTGATTGCAGTTGGAACAGGAGGGATCAAGCCCTGCGTGTCTTCCTTCGGAGGAGACCAGTTCAAGCTGCCTGAACAGGCAAAGCAGTTAGCTCAGTTCTTCTCTCTTTTCTATTTTTCAATCAACATTGGCAGTTGTGTTTCTATGATTATCACTCCCTTACTTAGAAACATAAGCTGTCTTGGAAACGAGTCTTGTTATCCTATTTCCTTCTCCATGCCTAGTCTCCTTATGATCATTGCAACAGGTAAGCAATATTGTTCACAAATCGTAAAGCCAAACTTAATTTAAGTTATTATTCATTTAATTTACTTTAATAATTCGATAATATTGTAAAAAAAAATTATGAATTCATCTTTACTCGTGTAGCCTAGTTTTATGAATCGCAATATTAAATCAATAACTCCTTACACGCTAATTGGTTTAATGACGAGTTTAAGTTAACTCTTTGGATACTTTAGTTTTGAATACTGCTAGTTGTTCTATAGTTTGTATTTTATAATTTCTAAATTTGATTTTGCCTAATTCTTTATCTTGGAAATTACCTATTAAATCATTCTGTCTTCTTATATACTTCGAAATCTGTTTTCTACTAGCTTTCCTTTTCTTGAGACAGTATCGAAACTTCACAAAATGAACTGTTACATAGAGTAGAGATAGATTTAGAGTAAGTTTTCTATATTTAGAAAATAAAGAAAGCCAACTCAAATATGTCTTACCTAATTTAAGTTTTTTAAATCATTCCATTGACTCACAGTTGAGTAATAAATCGTAAAGCACGTTGAGGAAAAAAACATTAAGTTTGATGACGACTTTAACCTTTCAGACTAACCAAAACCTTCCATGGTGTGCTTAAATTAACATTTGAAATTTCATCAAAATTAATAAAGCCATTTAATAATTGTTAACTAGCAGGCCAACTTGGGAAGATTATATATATACATATATAAATTCACTATAATATAGGAAAGATTATCCAAACTGGGCATAAAACCAGTTCAAAATTGAAGAAGAGTAACACACAGAGTAAAGAAACACAATTACAAACTCAAATTTTCGGGTAATCCGTCTTCAGGTGATATAGGACCTTTGTGATAACACACAAAGAAGACTGATTCTACATTGGAAGTCCTAAATTTCGCCTTAGTTCAATGTATTTAGATAAGAGGTCTTTAACGAATTCCTGACATCATACAGGCTCGTGACTGACGGCTTAACGTCCTCTTCGAGAGGCGACGTGTTCAGATTTATTCAACTCCCACGTGAATAAATCGAGAGCCAGACTGAGTATTGAACCCCAGACCTACCAGTTCTAAGGCGATTACTGAGCTAACCTGGTTCCATGAATTGATTAACTTTATCTTAAGCGCAATTATCTAAATATGAGATTAGACAATTTGAGAAATGTTTTTTTAATTATAAACTACTAAATAATTTCAGTATTTTTTCAATTACATCATTCTGATCATAACTATTACATTTAATAATTTTTTATATGTGATATAGGTTATAACAATCACTTTTTTATACTGCTTTGGCGTAAATGTGTTACTTTCCTAACTTTTTGAAACTGTTTTTAAAAATTGTCATATTGGGTACTCTCCACATTTGATTTTTCTGATTAACTCATATATTAAATTACTCAAATTTCCAGTTATTTCTGTCAATTCTTACCATTGATGTCAAAACATCAAAGTTGTAAATATTTGGAAGCTAATATTTTAAGCTTTTAACCATCTTTTCAGTCTACCTGTTGAATACTTTCCATTTATTATAAACGGATGTGCCCTGGCATAACTGAATATATAGTTTAATTAATCCACAGCATTAGTTTTGATAAAAAAAATTATTATATATTGTTAATAATTATTAGGGACTAGTCTTTCATTACATTTTAACTATTAACGGATCATTTATAAAAATTTATCATACTTTCATTAAAATTCTGTAACAATAGAATTGTTTAGAACACATTAATGATTTTCATAATCCCTATAAGGCGACTAAGCCTTATTAATTAATATCAAACCAAATAACAGAAAAACAATTTTTTGAAGTTAACAATCTGCGGTTTGCTATCTACGTTGACTGAGCTATAACTTTTGTTATAGCTTTAAGTATGATGCTAAAGTTAAACACGACCAGTGATAATGACATAAAGTTAAGTATGATGACTAGTGAATTAAACATAAAAAGGGTGTCTAATTAATTATTCCAAAGGCTCGCGAGACAAACAGTGGCACGATGGGGAACAAATTGGGAGGAATCCACTAAAGGCCTTCTAGCAAAGGAATATTTTCCTAATATCAAACAAAGATTATCCATGAAACATTTCCAAATGAACTATAAACTATCCCAATACATGACAGGACATGGACCATTTAAAGAATACCTGAGCAGGTTGAAAATAGCTCCTAGTCCATCATGCCCATGTAACGCGGAGACACCCCAATCACCTAGACACTTGGTGTATGAGTGATGTTTGAGGGAACCACAAAGACTGACTCTCATACGTAAGGTCTTGGTTTGTGGAGAGGAGTGGTTCGTTAGGCCTTCCTCATTAATTAAAAAAGGTTATTATAAAGAATTAGTAAAATTTTTCTACAGTATAGACATTTAAGAAAAAGATATTATAATGTTGAATTATGAATGAATGTAAAATAAGTTAAAATAAGTATTTTGTAGCGTTAATGAAAGAAGTATTGGGTACAATTTGACGATAATGCATGTAATACACAGTGGAACATGCTGAAATAAAATACAAAATAAAAAAAAATATATAATTAATTTATTATTTTTTTTTTGACTGAGAGTAGTATAGAAATATGTAGCTAAACAGGTATTGAATACTGTGGCAAGTACTGAAGGTGGACATCGCGAAGGAGGGCTTCCACAGCCTATATCAACAAGAGCTGCTAACAGAATTATTTTAAACCTTATAAGACTGATGGTTACTTGATGAAATCAATTTCAATTAAAAATTTAAAAGGATAAAAGGAAAATGAAAAGGGAAGAGTAACGGGTAACAGAGAGTTCAAAAAGATAGCAAAGATTAGGTAAGTAGGAGAAAGCGTACAAGATAGAAGGAGAAGTTATCAGGAAGCAGAAGAAGAAGAAAAGCAAGAGATAAAAGAAGAAAGCAAAAGCAGACAAATGCTAACTATACCGAGACTAGCCAAGCAAACCTTGGTACAACATAACCGGTCTCAGACAGGCGACATCTGCAAACACCTTAGGCCTGATGGGCAACAAAAGCTGCAACTTCCCACTGAGGGTCGAAAAAAGCTCAAAGAAAACAGGTCTTCTCTCGCGAACACGAAACCAGGGACACAACCCGACCCATTGCCCTTTGTAAAATGAAATTTTGAAAAAGACAGGCGTTGACTTCGTAAGACTGATGAGGATCCCCCCCCACCCCCCACCCCCCACCCCCCCACGGAACCAGCGCGCAATAGAGCTGACTTTCGACCCGCGGGCGCCAACCCAGGTTCATTATCGGACTGTTGTGCCTTTCTTAGTTCATGGCCTGAAGAAACAACCCAGGCATGTTAAGCCCTCACACCACGACAAGGTGAAGGCACATCGGGGGAGGAGAGAGGACATTAGGTCGTTTGTCCTGAGCCTCTATGATGCCAGAAAATCATTAAAAATCCTTCTCGAAATACACTTGAGTAGGAAAATATTGGAACTACCAATGTAGAATGTTCATTGAGTTGTATAACAAAGGCCTATGTGTCTTCTTTCGTGGGACGGCCACTGTCCCAACCAACAATCCCAAAGCCTAACCAAAACGAAGCAAGTATTAACTACTGTCATTTGTATGATACTTAAATTCAAAGACTGAAAATATTTAATGTGATTTTGAGCAGAATATATCATTGTAGATATAGAAATACTCGTATGATTTAATTATATTAAATAAATTGTTGTTTTTTTCAGTGGTGTTTATAGTTGGAAAACCAGGCTATCAAATAAAAAAACCTGAAAGCAATGTTATCATGGATGTGATTAAGTGTATTTCTGTAAGTAAAAGTTATACTGAAATTAAATTGCTGATATAGGAAGAAAGACTAATTTTGCTTGTTATTGCAGACAGCTGTGACGGAGAAAGTAAGAAACAAAGAACCAGTAAAGAAGCAGAATTGGTTGGACTACGCGATAAGTAAACATGGGGAAAAGCTCGTGAGTGATGTCAAAGGACTACTTGATGTTGCAGTTATTTTCCTTCCTGCACCGTTTTTCTGGGCAGTCTTTGACCAGCAGGTATTATCTGAAAAATAGTCTTGCTAAAAACTAAATTGAATATCTTTCAGGTATGCCTAAAAGTGCAATTTAGACTGAAAACTTATGTAATATTTGACATAGTTTAAAATATAAAGTAATAAATTAACACTTCAGGGTTTAGTTCAAATAAACAAATGACAAATCAACCGGAGTTTCCCAAAAAATGTATGGCATTGTCAAGATTAAAGAATTTAAACTGAAATTGAAATTAACAACTATACAAGCAACGCCGAATTACGTTGTAATAATATTTCTACTCACTACCATAAAAAAAACAAAAACAATACTTTCTAATTATAGAATGCAGGAATTAAAAATTGAAAGTAGTTATAGCATTCTCTTTTTCCTTCTAAGTTTTGTTTTCTTATGATAATCTGTAGAATTAACTTTGATTTGTTTATTAATTGGAATATAAATTTGAAATATCTTCCGGTTTAAGAATCGTGAGCTAATATATAATTTGCTTACTTAGCAAAGCAAGGCGTGTCAAACTTAGTTTAGTTAGTTTAGTCAAACTTAGTTTGGTTCAAACCATCTGATCACATGTGAACGGAACTAGTAAAATAATTGCAAAAGAACTTCTGGTGCTCCAACCCTCCCCTCCCCTCTCCCTCCACCGACCTCATCACAGATAACTCCAAATTTTTTGCTTTGTTTTTCAGTAGTACATTTTATTATTCAGCCTAGATTTACAGCGTACATTATATTGTATTCATGAATTACAAGACATTTATTCAGCAACAATGGAATTGAACTAAAATCGTTTCACTTATTTTAAGAAATGGTTTTCTTTTATATAGTAAAATTTTATATTTATCCACCTGAACCACTCAAAACAAAAACTTGAGAAAACTATCAAAAAATTGAGATTTATGAAAACTAAAATAAGAAAACCCAAATTATAGGAGTCAATGGACAATAAGATGAGGATACAACAGATGGAAGATTTGTAGACTAGGGCACTAAAGACGTGAAAGAGTAACGTAACGTTATGTTTAACTGTAACGTAATGTGAAAGAGTCAATATCTTTTAATATGAAAGCAGACTAATGCTACGTAAAATGATCTGTATTCCTGAATGCAAACATATTTTTTACAGCTCATCACATCTTCGTTCTCTCTCTCTCTCTCTCTCTCTCTCTCTCTCTCTCTGTGCACTCTTGTAGACTATTTTCTGTTGTTGGCTCTTGAAACTTGACTTCCATTTGAATAGAAATTAGGTGTCAAGTCCTGAGTAATAACACATTTAACAATGTCATCTAAGTGTTTGTTTGCTATCCTAGAGCATTACATCTTGTACCACTCCACCAAATATGGACCAAAACTTCGCAGCTATGGATGTTAATCTCGGGTCCCCTGGCACGAGATTTTATAAAACTTTTCCAAACGGTTGTAAAGTTATCCTTCATATCAGTATAACTCTGCAAACTTTTGAAGTATTCACTGTAAATGGCCTACGAAAAAATGTACATATTTAAAGAGACATATTCAGTTATGAGAAAGTGAATTAATATTTATATACTCTGTAACATAGACATCTTCCTAATAGGTTCATGTTTTAAAGTTTATAGTAAGTGATTTTTTGTTTCAGTCATCAACATGGATTTTTCAAGCTGAAAAGATGAATGGCCAGATTGGGTCAATTACAATTTTGCCAGAACAGATTCAAGTTATCAACCCAGTTTTAATCGTCATATTTGTTCCGTTCTTTGAGTTTGTTGTCTACCCAGCTTTTCACAAAGTTGGTATTTTGACTACGCCACTTCAGAAGTTCGGATGTGGTCTCATATTGTCTGCTATTGCATTTGTTTTATCAGCGGCAGTTGAGTTTTTCATACAGGTATTTTTTTTATGTGTTACAAAGTTTTATGTGATATTACTATTGTAGTTTATTATTTTTTATTTATTAAAATTACTTTATATAAGTGTTCTTATATGTATCACTCATTTAAGAGTACTGGTTTTGAGTTAGTTTAGGGGGACTGGTAGCAATGCGCTTGCGTGCACGCCTATACACTGGTTCATCACGGTTCGATTCACACTTTGGTCCTCGATTTTTTCTCTTGGGAGGTGAGAAAATCTAGTGAGTCGTCCTCGAGAGGATGCCTCCAGCCCTAAGCCAAAACAATATATCACTGTTCTAACAAATTTACATGAGATGACATATAGAACTCTTCATAAACAATAAGATTTCACAATAAACACGTGAAAAATCAGAAAAACAATAAAACAATAAACCACTGTCAGAAATCAGAAAAAAGATTAAGATATTTCAACCGTAACAAGGAGTCATCGTCAGAGATGAATTTCAACTAAGATCTACAACTACAAATCTCAGTTGAAATTTGACCCTGACAAAAACCGCATGCTACGGTTGAAACATCCAAGTTTTTTTCTGATTTCTTACTGTGGTTTGAACATTGGTAGAACCCCTCATATAGTGTTAACCAGGTAATGTGGCTCGTTACAACTAAATGGATGCTACTAGTATCAAATGAACCACTCTTTCCAACCTTAGGAATGTGAAAGCCTATTAGCGTTAAACTGAGATAAATATAGTAATGATGGACAGTAATTTACAGAACTGAATAGAGGAAAACGTTGATGTAATTGTAGAAAATTAACATCAATTTTATTTCTTACTTCTTCAGTCTATTCGACTTTTTTGAACTCAAAATCCATTTCAATCTATATACTTTAATACATCACTATCTACAAAATCACTGTTACATAATTATTGCGATTGCACTGACAATCACGTTGTAATCTCTGAACAGAAAGTCAATCATACGAGTTGTCCGAGCTAAAGTAAATTTACTTCAGTACAAATATACCAATTTTGGCAAAGATGAATAGAAAACTATCATAAAATGCATCAATGCCTTTTTTTAATATTTTGTTTATTTGTTTTGGATTAAGGATTTGTCGGAAAGCTACACTTCTGACGATGGTTTTTAGGACCTTTAACTAGTAACTGAAATCGTACAGGTTCGGGAACGATGGCTTAAAGTCCTCTCCGAAGGACGACGTGGTCAGATTTAATCACCTTCCATATGAGTAAATAAAGTGCCAGAGTGTGTATTGAACCCCTGATCCACCAGGCCAGAGGAAAGGACGTTGTCACTGGGCTAAATAGTTATAAAAATATATATAAACTTAAGTTATACATTCATTTGTTAACATTTTATTAATTAATGATTTTAATGAAATATTTTATTAATTAATAAATACATAAATTATATACAAAATTAATATATTTTATTATTCATTAATTAGTAATAATTATTAATCATCTTGCTTAATTATCATTAAAACTGAATTTATTATTCAACATGCAATTAATTCTGTTTTCTTTTTTTTAGGGTAATGATTCTGTACACATGTTTTGGCAATTTCCACAGATTCTCGTCATGACAATGGCTGAAGTTATGTTTTCTGTTCAAGGACTTAATTTTGGCTTTACTCAGGTAAGACCTATGTTATAAGTTGTAACTGTAGAACAGAATACTACTTGTACGCTATCTTTGTTGAATAACATACCATGAATCTAAACTAATTAAAAAAATCCAGAGTGGCCTACACTCAACATTACTCTAAGTAAACAAAATATCAAACATCTTGGATATATAATATTTAATGTCCTACTTATATATAATATAAATGTTTAAATAGATGTTTATTAGTTTTTCATTCCTGGATATGGTGATTGATTCTGTTATCAATATTCTCGCACATGATATTCTTTGGTATTACCACAACAGTAATATCACTTTTGTAAAGCCAAAGTGAAGATTTCGTGATACTAAATAATCTCTTGGAGGAGTACATGGCTTTTCTTCCTACAGCCATTGGATCTCTTACATAACCATTTGAAACATTGCATGGTCAGTGGATCTGATACATTTGATGTCGTTTATCTGATCTTCTCCATTAAAGATTTAAGCCTATTTATGTTACAGTCATCAGAAATATATTAGAAAAAATATCAGTGTCATCAAATCACCGAAGACTTAGCTTAAAACTGGTGTCCGTTCTGTAAATCTAAACAATGTAAAGAAATCCGACAAGTATAGCAGGTGAACTATTAGTTCAGGATGAATATTCAGTTTTTATAGCTTTTCTGCTCTTTCCGGTAATTTAAATTTCACGGATTTTTGTTTCTAAATTCCTAATTTTTTGTTCAATTTTCGGCAAAATTTCAATGTTTTTAATGAACCGTTTAGCATAAAAAAATTCTGAAAACAGAAAAACGACCCTTTGGTTAATGTAATTTTGAAAAAAAATTCCTCAACTCTTCCCTCATATAAATCTCTATTTTTAGTATAATTTTATTTTGATCCGTCAAATGGTATGATTGTATCGCTTTCACAAGCGATTTCATCGTTTGTCAAATTTTTACATTTCATTGAAAAAAAATTACAGTTATTTTAAAAAGTGAGAATACGTTTTAAGAATTTCATGCTTTCAGCTACAAAGTTTTTATGTTATACCGAAAAACTGGTTTTGCATTTGATTTGAGCAGCAAAACTGGTAAATTACTGATATATTTCTTTATCAATATATATTCACAGCAACCTTATAACAGCACGCAGAAAAAAGCTAACACCTGCTGAGAGTACATTTTTTTTTATGATTTTTGACAACTGGAAAGAATGTGATTTTATAAAAATACTCTAGTTTGTAATAGAATTCCGAGTACAATAATTTTACAAAAGATCAAAATGAAAACAAATTCAAAATTGAATGCATGCTTTGTGAAAATATAATAAAATCATCCTACATAGAAACGAGAGTTCGTAAATTGCTGAAAACATTATAAGAGGCTCAGCTATAAAAAAATAAAAAAAGATTGTTATTCATATGAAAGCTAAATTTCAGTTCAAATATTATAAAGTCTTCCGGAGATACAAAATTTATATAACTCCGGATATATTTATTTATTTATTATTTATAAATAATAATATACTGTTATATTATTTTCATTAATTTATAAATATATTGCATTAATGACGATTTATTAAACTTTATATATATTGTTATTATTAAAGCTTCACTATTATATTTAGCAAGCAGAATATAAATATATTAACTAATTTCAATTTTAATTATAATATTATATATATATATATATATATATATATATATATATATGTTCTATTAAAACCTATGCCTATTTCAATTTTGACGCATTTTCGAATTAATTTTTCAAATTTCCTTACCTCAAAAAAAAAATTAATTCGAAAATGCGTCAAAATTGAAATAGGCATAGGTTTTAATAGAACATGTATCAATGAAGGCCTGCTCCCAAATATATTATATATATATATATATATATATATATATATAAATATTAATAATAATTTAATTAATTAATTTCAAAATATATTAAGCATATTGATTTTTACAATCCATTTCTTTGTTTAACTAATGAAATAATTACTAATTAAAATTTTTAAAAGCTGATAATAATCTATACGAATGAGACTTAGTAGATAAGATAAATGAATGCGGACCCCACTATATTTCATAAACAGATAGGACTTTCAGACAGGCATATAAAGTATATGTTCAGCATTTAATTAAAGAAGGAACAAATGAAAGAAATTTCAATTTTTTTAAAACAATAAAAAAAGGTATTTGTTTCAATAAAATGTAAAAATTTATTTTATTACAGTAGTTATTAGTTCTATTTAATTTTATAATTAATAGTTAAATTTAGATAGTTTAAAGATTGGTAAATCATTAACTTTTAAATTTGTTGTTAATATAGATCATTGAGCAACAAATTAAATATATCCACCTGTTTCAGGCTCCAAATCAACTTAAAGCTGTGGTAACGGCTGATGTGGCTTCTGACGACTGCTTTTGGAAACCTCATCGTTATACTAATATCTGGATCAAGACTGTTTTCAAACATGGTAAACTACAAATCAGTCAATAACTTTATTATTTATAATAATTTTTTTTATTGTTTAAACCGATCCTCTAGCGGGTGATAACGTCTACAGATTCAACATTGGGAGTAATAAATTTTGCCTAACTCAAGTGCATTTCGAGT
Source organism: Hermatobates lingyangjiaoensis (assembly GCA_026182355.1). Lineage (NCBI taxonomy): Eukaryota > Metazoa > Arthropoda > Insecta > Hemiptera > Hermatobatidae > Hermatobates > Hermatobates lingyangjiaoensis. The sequence continues at coordinate 2,020,245 of JAPFBL010000882.1, forward strand.
AGGGATCTTTAACGGGACCTGATATCGTACAGGTTTGGGACCGACGGCTTAACGTCCTTTCCGAGAGACGACGTACTCAGATATATTCACTTTTCGCGTGAACTAATCGAAGGCCAGGTGGGGATCGAGCCCCTGACTACCAGCCCAGAGGCGAGTACGTTAACCACTGAGCTAACCTGGCCCCTAATTCATAATAATAGTCTCCAATATATTTTACACAGCAGACCGGTATCAAGTAAAATATATAGTAGAATAGACATGGCAAAAAATGTTGATATGATGATTTAGAAGGTAAAAATAAAGTGGATTGTTTCGAATAGAAAGTAACAAAAATGAAATACTTTTGCTTGGCTCAGACACTACAAGAAAATGTATGTAGGGAAGGAAGAAGAACCATCCAGACGCATCGCAAAAGGTCAGGCAAACCTAAGCCCCCGACTACCAGCCGAACTAGTCTTGAAAAAGATAGGCGCTAGAGGCAGAAGGACGAGCAATCCCATAGACCAGGGCCCGCCGAGCAGAACTAACACCCGCGGACCCAAGCCCAAAGACACAACCACCCCACCGCAAGAGAAGTTTTGATAAAGACAGGCGTTAGCCACATCTATCCAATAAGGGGAAACTGCTACACAAGCCAATATGCAAATGAACAGACTTACCACCCTCGCGCCGGCCAGGACTAGCCCCTAGCCCAGGTTGTGCTTTTTTAGTTAACGCCTTGAGGGAACAACAACCCAGATGTGTTAAGCCCCTCTACCACGACAAGGTGAAAGCACATCAGGGGGGGGGGGGGGTACAAATAGTCAGTCCCGGGTCTGTACGAAGTCAGGTACACGTCAAAGATCCCTAATCTAAATACACTTGAGTTAGGCAAAATTTAGGACTCCCAATGTAGAATGTTATGATGTTGTATCACAAAAGGCCAATGTGTGGCATATGTGTGTGCTCTTGTGGGCAAGCCACTACAGCCTAATCTAACCGATAGGAATATTAGTGGTGCAATATACCACTATCCGATAGGAATGTAATGAGTCCAACCTCGTGGATGGGAGAAAACCACTCCATGGGCCCCGCCGCCCGTAGTACAGAGTTATTTTAAGAGTTTCAGATCGAACTCCAGACCGAAGGTCCTACTCAACCTACTTGGCTACAGGTAAGAGCAGTGGCCTTTTTTGCCCCTGGTTCAAAGAACCTGTGGAAAAGCCGATGCAGCTTGTAATAGAGCTGCATGGCCCCACTAAGGGCGGGAACCGATAGGATTCTACGAAAAACTTTTAAATTACTGTAGCAAGTTTTGAATTAATAAGTTTCTGCCAAAGTTAAATTAGCTATGTGTTAACAAATTCAGCTTTTATTTAGAATATATTCTAATCAAACCACAATAACATACTGATCATTAAAACTGTAGAATTATAGTAAACGTGAATTGTTAATAAGGACAAATTTCAGAGTTTCCTATGTTTCAGGTATTCGAGTTCCTATTCTACTCAGCCCTACTGGCTGTAGACTTTTTCTTTTTCCTGTACCTGGCAAGAAGATACAAATACAAAGAATATTCCACTTGAACATTTCATCACTTTACAACATTTGTTCCAATGTGTCTTGTGTACATACATTTGTATATATAACATTCAATATGTGCCGTTATTTTAATGATTAAAAATTATTTTAAAAAATAAATTGTATAAATAACCTTTTTATAAATAAATAATAAATTTACTTTTTTATTTTAGAAAAAACGACAACAAATTATTTCAATTCCAACACTTTCTTCCGACTGAACTGCTTTTCATTTTAAAAAAAATGTATTAAAAAAATTAGAAATCACAGGTAGGGTAAATAAAGAGGTTTCAATTTTTTAATTGAATGAAAAGTCAGTAATCAAGTTTATATAATTTACTTTTATTTACCATTTATATGAAAACAGAGAAAATACTTGATTTGAGTTAAGATTTCTAAATCAAGTTTTCAACGAGAATACACGTTTCGAGGTCCCTTGAGATCAATAAAAAATCAAATTTCATTTGTAAGTTGCTGGCATCTGTAGCACACCAAACTTGGCACCAAGATTACACTCTTTTCCGAGGTACTTTATAAGGGCAAAATTTATTTTTATTTGTTTTGCTAGAAATCTGTACACCCAGTTACATTAAAATCCCTTTAATTCTGGAGCTTTAGTGGTGATATTATATGTATAGCATGCCATGTGCATAAGTTGTGTCACTCAGAGTCAAAATTGTAATAAACTGTTTTCAAGCAAACTTTTAATGAACTCTTGTTTACATTGATAAGGATTTTTAACAAAAGATTAAAAGAAATGTATATATTAATTTATATTAAATCCAAAGGGATGAAATTGAGTGATAGTTATTCCAACAATAATAAGTTCCGAAAGTAAAAACAGCACAACTGAGATAAAACTTGCTCGTCCCTACTATTTAAATTAATACCTTTAGTGGATAAGACTGATAAGCAAACAAAGTTACTACCCTCGGTATGTACTTCCTTTTATGAGAAAAGAGTTCATATAATTAATAACGTTGAAAGAGAAACATCCGTTATTTTTAAAGAATTTTATATTGAATTTAAAGAAAAGGATATTGATGGACTTTCAAAAAATAACTTACTGTAACAACTGACGGCGAAAATAATAAATCATTAGATTTATTTAGCACTTGAGAAGAATATTTCACATACTCTGATTGAATAACATTACAAAGCGATTAAGTACTTGTAATGAAAATATTCGCTGTAACTGGAGATTTTTAGGGCAGCAAACATCGGGATAGCATGAGATGATTAACGACAAACGAAAATTTTATTTTTATTGCAAAATTTTTGCAACATATTGCAAAACAGTTAAAACATAAATATATAATTTAATGTTTTATTTATATATAAATACTTGAAAATATGATAAAATTAGTTCAACAAGACTTTAGGAAAATTCAAATAAACAAAACAGAACAAAGCAATTACTGTCATTGATATTAAACACTCTTATATTTCTCCTCGTGCTTCCCCTCTTTTCCTGACAACTAACTAATTTCTTTGTTGTCTCTATGTATTTCAGTTTATGCTCATTTTCAGTTTTTGTTATTTGGAAATTACCTTGTAAAATCTACCGTAGATTTATACATGTATTATTTTCGACTTGTACTGTTACAATGTACTATACAATACTATTCGATTACAGTCTCTCTCTGTTCGTGGGAAATAAGAAACATTAACTGAAAGAATGAGATGTCAGTCATATTAGGAGGCTATATGTAGAAGTGCATAGTAAGTATAACATTCTATTGAATTATGTATTTTAATCCTGCAGAGAGATGAGATATTACAAAGTTGTGCAGCCGAATAGAAGAGACAAATTTGTATTTTGAATAGCTTTTTTCATGTATTATTGGGAGTTGGTAGGTTTAATGCTGACTGAAGTATTGAACGAATTATTCTTCAGGCTGATGTCAAACCCAAAAAGTTTATTGTCTTCGGGTATAATAAGTAAACTTTTTATTATTATGGGTCTGTAAATAACTTCGATTCTTTGCACTCTTCATTTCTCCAGAAGACAACGAGTTACCAAAATTATTGACAATGGTGAAGGTTTGTCATCTTTCTCTGTTCTTGCTTTGAAGTTTTAGTTATATATATATATACTTGATAAACTAAATGCGGTCCGGCAGGACAGATTACACTTAAAATAAACTGTGACACATAGAAACAAAAATAAGAAAGACTCTCACTTTTCAATATTTCGACAGTTATAGCGGTCGAAATACTGAAAAGTTAGTCTTCCTTATATGTTTTTACTATGTGTCAGTTTATTTTAAGTATATATATATATATAACAAGATTTCACATAAACACGTGAAATAACAATCAAAGATCAAACCACAATATGGGGAAACAAGATTATTGTCTTTCAATCTTTAATGTCAATTAATGTCTTTTTTTAATCAATATTTGAATGTAATAAGTTATTTAATGTATCTTATTCATCAAAAAATCATATATTTATATAACTATGTATTTATTTATAATATTAAAAAAAAAAAAGGCAAAAACCTGCTGCTGTTCTCCTCTGGTCATCATCATTAGAATATTTCTCTACTTTAGAGATATTTATTTACAAATATGTTTTAATAAACTGGCAGCAGATCTCCTTTTAAGGGAATATTATTAAAGTGAAAAGCAGTTTCCACATTCAAAACTTTTATGCTTTTGTGCTCAAGCATCCTATATTCCGTTGGGTACAGGGAGTTGTCCTAAGGACAACTATATAATACACAATAGTGTATTAAATACACTATTGGCACAATAGTGTATAATAGTATAGTATAATTGTCACGATACTATAATGCCGATAGTGTATTCAATATGTCCTTAGGACAACTCTTTTGGGAACTTTCCTCCACCGAACTGAAAATAGTAAGGAGACTTGAGGACACAAACATAACAATCGTGAATGAGATAGCTGCCGTGCACTTTAAGAATAAATATATTAGTATATATTTATTTAGAGACGCCTGGGTATGTATTTAAAAATACATTTATATATTTAACACTAATTAAACGAATATTTGCAAATAAATGTATTTGTGGTATAAATTTGTATTGCTTCTAATGTTCCTCTCATTGAAAACTTTTAAGTATTTTAAAATAATTTCAATAGTTCTCTTCACTTACCTTTGAATATTTCTTATAGAAGATACAAGCTGTCATAACAACTTTAGACAGAATAATGGAGAAAAGACAACAAATCAACATATAAATATATATATATTCAACAGCAATATAAAAAAATCAATATCAATTTTAGTATTAATAAGATCTGTACACAAAATAATTACGCTTATTCTCTATAAGAAAATATAAGATGATATACAATTATCATTGTATAGAGACAAGAGTTATATAAACAATATACAATTTTATTTTTATGGATAAAATAACAAAAACAGGTATTTACAACTCATTAATCAAACAATTATTAGTTGTATAGTACAAGTGTCTATTGAGACCATAAAACACATAGTTAGATCTCAAAAAGCACACCTAGCTTGAAATCTAAAAAAGAAAAATAGGAAATGCAACATTGGATGAAATCACTTATGACAAGAGTTTTATAGAAAAACAAGAATGCCAGAAAACGGTCAATTACACAATCTATCTACTTAACACTAAGATCCTTTATTAATCAGATAAAAATTCTTATATTTTAGAAAAAAGGAAATGAGAATTTATACAAAAAAATTTTTAATTTCTCTATGGTAGATAAATTTTTTTATATTTTTAAAATTTTTGAACTCTTTAAAGGTTATATAGCATTGTGAAACCCGCACTTCCATCTGTCTACCAGAACAATAAAAGATAATTAATTAATAACATTTAGTGTGAATATTACTGAATTTCAAAATTTTATCGATAAATATAATTATTCAAGATTAAATAACGAATATCCGAGATGGTTTAAAAAGAAAAATGAAAAAAAGTTACTGGGCCCACAATCGAAAACGGTTACTTTATACTAGGTTGAAAAGTGAACGGTCAGCACCGATTGGAACAAGGCACCAAGGGGAAAAAGATAAATGTATTGGAAATAAATTTAGTATTGTTCCAGACATCACGCTATAGAGCACTTCAAACTGCACCTATGTGTAAATTTTACTAGCACTAGTAATTATTCCAATGAATCAAAGGAACCCGATAAAACTTTTGAAATATTAAAACTAATTCCTTTTCATTCATTGAAGTGACTTCGTATTTGTACCACAGTTTTTATTCATGTATATTGATAGTACCACATAGGTAAGTAAAGGTAATACTATATTATAAACTTCCCTCATACTTCATATCATGTTGATGAAGCCGTCTCACCGGTTTGCATAGGCTGCATCATCGAATAGGACTATAGATTTCGATATGCAGCCTAAGCAAAACCGAAGGAACGACTCCAACAACAAGTTACAAGATATGACGGAAGTTTATAACAATATTATAATTTGTCATTGTTATTTATAGATAAAATTAACCTATAAACCAAAGTGGAAATTCTAAAACGAATTAAGATATTTCAAACTAGTAATAATCTCCATAAGAGAGGTTTAGAAATCTTTTCTGACGAGGACTGCTTTCCAGTGAAAAAAATCATAATTCCATTTTAGAACTTCCAAGTGTGGATTATATGTGATTTTTTTTATGTGTGATTGTAAAAATAGTTTTTTTCTATATACACACATATAATATTGATATGACAATACTTAGGTTTAAAAAAAAATGCAAATCAGGTACAATTAAATGAACCTAATAAAAATCGTGATATTAACAAGGGGAAATAGTTAAATTCTATGTAAAAGAAATCATTTGTAACCAATATTTTGCTTTACCAATTAATTTTTGAGGATCAATTTAATATTAAAATACTTAAATTAAGCAAAATGAAGAATGCACGAAAATCAATCAATAAAACCTTTTATCTTGTAGGTTATGTTTAGTATGTAAACTTCGTAATTTTGTAACTTTTGTATGTGTAGTGCTAGTATTCATATAACATCTTTCAATAGAGCATTTAAAATTATCTACAACTCAAAACAGAAAGTGAAGCTAAAACATTTTCCTATGTCAACTGCAGCTTAATTCTGCCTTATATAACAAACAAAATAAATTTGTAAAAATAAAATCAACTAAATAAAATGTAAAAAGAAATGGTCAAAGTTATGCAGTATGAGAGATGAATTATCTATAAGTTTAATGCTATTTTACTGTACAATAAGAGGCCATGGTTTCGGTTTATGTTTTTATAAGTGCTTTGTATTTACAAATACAAAAAAATAAAGAGATAACTGTAAAGTCTCAAAAAGCCAACAATTTTGCCTTTCTGGAAAATCAAAACCATACTAATTTATTTGTCAATTACACTGATTAATTAAAAATAATTAAGAGAATCAACAGTCTATGAAATACTTACGAGTGTATTGTAATCGATTACTGGGAACAAATGGTTATTGCGTACTTCCTTTTGAATAATACAAATCTATTTTAGTTTAAAAAAAAGAACTCCACACTAATTTAACTGAATGCTCAAAAAACCTATTGGTTTTCTCATAATCTGACTACAATGCAACACAAACAAAAACAATTTCTTGTTTCAAAAATTTCCATTTTTATTAAACAGAATAGATCAAAGCCATTATCTAAATGAATTTTATATTATGAAGTTATTGCTATAATATATTAACAATTTTATTTCACAAAACTTAGTGTTTGCTAAATAAAGGAACAAATTTCGATTATTTTTGGCAAGAAGAGCTCTATCGGTGACATATCTAACTCAATTACTATCAGTATTCAACTTTACAATAATGAGATGTCATTTTTGAATACGCATGCTTGGCACAGCAATACATTACCCATTATGTAATACTTTATTTAAATTGAAAACACTTTAGTGCTTTATGTTACTGAAGCATAACAAAGCATATTTTTTATTCAACCATTGGACATTTTAATTAACTGTTACGCCAATTTAATACTTTACCTGTGTAAATACAGAGGCACCCTCCAAAATACTGACTGGTTTAACCAAATCATGCATTTAATACAAGAATTCTAATACTGTACTGTATTGCTTAGAAAAAGGTACATTAAGACGAAATTGCAAGAACTTACATAATTATTAAGCATAATAATATTATTAATAATAAAAAAATATGGTAAATTACTTCATTAGGCTTATGTACTAGAATAATAAAGTGAAAATTATACTAAAAATAAATATTGAAGCGTTAATTCCTTCAAGACAAGACAACTTAATATTCACTGTTAATTTACTTAGAGGTAACTAAACTCATAGAATTAGTGTTTATAAATTACTTTATCAATTCAATAACAATAGGCTAAAATCACAATCCATTTCCAATCAATTGCAAATGACTAAAATAAATTTCGAGTAGTCAATTTATGAGTTTTCTTGTATGAAAATAGAATTTACTCCGGAGAAAAATGTATGCTATATAAAAAAAAAAAGTTATACATAATTTAATAATAAGTTAAACAATAAAAACTGTTAACTGTTTTCATTATTAGCAGTATAAGGATTGTGAGGAACATTATTATAAAAATATAGTTTCTTCTCAAACATTCGTCCTCAAAACTTCTCAACTGAAACTGGATATTGTCTAGTATCCATAGCAAACATCAAAAGTGGTTTGCTCTTGACATCAAACAAGACCCAAAACCGATCGAGGAGTACTGAGTACATACGAGATACGGCCCTGTTTTTGTAATAATATCGTAAACTCATAGTTGAAATAGTATGAATTAGCTTAAAATATAAAGGAAATGTTATTTCTAAATAAATTATTATATTGATAATTACTTGAATAAATTTGTCGTTTAAGTTAACTAAATTAATACCACAGAAAACTTGGTAATAGAGACAATTGAAAATGTATATATTTTTTTTTAATATTCTAAATAAAATATTTACTGAAAATTAATAATAAGTAATAATTATATATAAAAGTTTAATTCTTTACAACATAAGTGCCAAATTAAAAATAAAATAACGCTAAATTATGGGAATGATTAAATATTTTGCATTCCTCCCCCTTTTTTTAAATGATTTTTCACATTTCTACAACCTTATAATTTACTAACCAGTATTATCTGAGAACTAGGAAAACTCTCAAAGGCAAATAATTCCCAGAAGGATATAAAATTCAAACTAGAAAATGCACAATTCATATATTCTTAATTATTCACTTTAGTTGAAATTGCTTACTTCAGTAACTGTAAAACACTATGAAAAATAACATGTTAATCAATGTTTTAATAAACTGTTTCTTAATATGAATTATTAATTAGCAATGCTTTATTAAATAAAAAAAAAAAGCTTTTCCAAGTTTAAAATTCATTGCATATCTAACAAAATATAATAACGGAAATACTTTTTGCTCAGTTTTCAATTACAATAATAATGATATATATAACAATAGAACATAAACATAAAAATGCTATTGGAAATAATTGCTTCAATTAACAATCTTTTTGCTGTTCTTTGAAAGTGAATATTAAACATCTTTAATATTAATATTATTAAAAATTAAAATCTCTGACAGCAATATATTAATTTTATTTTGCATGAAATAATTTGTGAGACAAATTAAATTTTGGTAGTTACTAAATGGTTAAACATACATATATCAGTATGCAACTGAATATACATCCAATTAAGTTATTAGAGATAAAAAATATACCTAAAGGAGAGATATTTCCTTATACTATTATTAATATCAATTACTAACTATTACAAATATGTTTTAATTATTGCGTTCCTTATTGATGCAATGTTATTAGTATTAATCTATGAAGATTACTGAAAATGTACAATGTTATAGAGTTGCTTCTTTTTGGATCCAATTTTAGTGAATCATTGAATAAATATATATATATAAATGACGCTTTCAAGTCACCAAATATTTACGCTTGATATATTACGTAATTCATGGAAAGAGGGATTGGGTTTATTTTGAAATGAGTTGGGGTTTGATAAACGAAAGAATTTATTCCAAACACTGTTTGAAAAACAGATATCACAACTTACGCGTTTATGGAAAATGACAAACAATCAAAAACAAGAAATATATTCGAGTCCATATACTTTATACATTTTTTAATAATCAATGAGTTTTAATGTAAATAAAACGGGTATTATGAATCAGGATGAAGCTTAAGATATTGTAGCACAGGTACAATCTTTTGTATTTCAAGTTGAATTATACTATAAAAGGAATCATGTGTTCTCATGACAATTGTATAACCTTTACTAAATAGTACTAAAATAATTTCAAACTGGTACAAATGTTCACACGCATTTGGAATTTTTTCTTGTAAAATACAAATTAAAAATAAATAACGAATATCTAATTGTAATGTATTATGTAATTCAATTGAGTATTTGGAATGGTTTAAAAAATATATAGTTTTTCAACATTATTAGAACTAATTACAACAGTATTAAACTTTTAAAAGTAATAAGGGAGAAATTTCACATCTAGACATAAATTCTGAAACGGTCTAATTGACTTTTGGTTACTTGAGATCGATACTAGGGGATCTGAAAGGAGAAGGCATTTCTACGAGAGGTGTATTATCTTCTTGAGGAGAGTTATCCATGACTAAAATTTTAATTTTGTTGCTGTCCAATGATAGTGAAGGAAGATGACCATTACGCTGGGGTGAACTGTAGGGGACAAAAATTCTGAGAACATCTTGAGGTGGGGGACTGGAACGAGGTGTTGGAGGTTCAGAAGGACAGCTGTGTGAATCTGCTGAACGAGCAGCAGAACTGAGCACTGAAAGGTCAGCTGTTGAAGTAACACTGGTGCCTGCCAGGGAACGACGTGAGCCTTCACCAAACAGCGAACTGGTGTCTTGACCACCATCACCTAAGACACATTGTTCAGGTCGCAAACGGAGCTTCAATACATGCTAACTCAAATACCTTCCAGTCTTTTAACACTGTTGAGATGATATTAAATATACTTGTATCAATGCAATCCAACAAGCAACACATACCATATCAGCTTGGACAAGAAAAAACTACTAAAAGGCATTTTTAAAATCAAATAACACACAAAACACATTCAAAATACGAAAGCCTGATTCAGAAGTACTTATTAACAACTGAACAATAGAATGATACACAACCAACAAGAACGCTTGTTTAAACGATTTTCAAATGCATATGTATACGTTCAAACCACAATAAGAAATAGGAAAAAAAGACTATGATCTTTTTTCCCCCATTTCCTATTATGCTTTGAACATTGATTGTTATTTCACGTTTTTATTGTAAAATCTTGTTACACATACACATATATAAATATAAAAAAGATTTCACATAAACACGTGAAATAACAATCAATGATCAAACCACAATAAGAAAATGGGAAAGCAAGACTAAGATCTTTCAACCGTTTCTGACGAAGACCGCTTCTTACGGTTGAAAGATCTTGGTCTTGCTTTCCCATTTTCTTATTGTGGTTTGATCATATATAAATAAATATATATATATATATACAAAACTAAAAAAAAAACTATAGTTTATCGGGACTCGGTGAGTTCTATATATATATAAAGATTTCACATAAACACGTGAAATAACAATCAATGACCAAACCGCAAAATGAAATGTAAAATGGGTTTTTGACTCTGACGAAGACCACTTGTTACGGTTGAAAGATCTTAGTCTTGTTTTCCCATTTCATATTGTGGTTTGATCATATATATATTATAATACTATAGTATAGTGGTATAGTATATATAAATGAAAATATTAAACAGTCCAAATTGGACAGATAAATAACTAAAAAAAAACAAATCATCAAAGAAGGAGAACACTTACTGGATCAATACTTCGAACCGAAATTCGTAATATTGATCCAGTAAGTGTACTCATTCTTAATGTTTTGTTTTTTTCTTCAGTTATATATGAAAACAGCAATAAAGCTGTTTATGATCGAGAATCTTGAATGCCAGCCTCTTTTTTGTGTGTTCTAGTTATAAATTGGCTTTTTGTTTCCATAATTCCCATCATATCTTTTATTATGATTAGTTTTGTATATATGGTGCGGTTATAACGTTTTTTATTTCACGTGTTTATTGTGAAATCTTGTTTTATAATACATAATATATATATATATATATATATATATATATATATATATATATAATATATATATATATGATCAAACCACAATAAGAAATGGGAAAACAAGACTAAGATCTTTCAACCGTAACAAGCGGTCTTCGTCAGAGTCAAAAACCCAACTGACGAAGACCGCTTGTTACGGTTGAAAGATCTTAGTCTTGTTTTCCCATTTCTTATTGTGGTTTGATCATTGATTGTTGTTTCACGTGTTTATGTGAAATCTTTATATATATATATATATATATATATATATATAAACCAATTAAAAAAGATAGTACACAGATAGACACAGGAATAACTCACTTCTATATTTCGACCATCGTCGTCATCAGGAGGCGAAGAGTCCCGCAGGAAGGCAGAGCGGCGACCAGTTATTCCTGTGTCTATCTGTGTGCTATCTTTTTTAATTGGTTTTTATTAAAAAGTCCGTTGGACCGTTTCATTTAATTATATATAAGGCGATGCATTGTAACAGTTGTGAGTACTAGTCTCCTTTTCTCTTTTTTCTTTTGTTTCTCCTGATAGCAGTCAGCCAATAAAAAAGTTCCGATTAACAAATTGCAGTTAAGAAGAAATATTTTTTATAAAATAAAATATTAATGACTGGAAGACAACAGTGCTGCCACGCACATGCCCAATGAAAGCAGGACGAAGAGAACTTATAATTAAAATTAAATAAAAAAAAAGTTAAATACAAGAAATAAACATTTCACAACTTTTCGAAACAACACATTGTTCTAAGAATTTCGAATTGAAATTAATAATCATTTGATAAACAAATTACAACGTGAATATTACTCAATACATAAAAGAGAATAACACTGCAACAATACAAGATTATTTATGTATTGACCCAAATAATAAAAAAAAAACCTAAATAATAACATTATTTTCTCATGAGCAAAGAGTGTAGAATAAGAAATAATTTGTTTTTCTTATTATACACTCATACCTCGATTTGATAGACCCCACTTTAACGGATTTCGGAAGCAACGGACAAAATCTGTAGCTTTGTTTACAGCTGTGCCGGAATCAGTGTATCTGTTTCTTCAGTGTTTTTCGACCTTTTTGGTCCTGCTTTGTGAGTTGTTTGTGCAATATTCAACATTTTTTTTTTAACTGTGGAATGTGTAAACCCTGTAGAAAAGCGGAAAAGAGTTAACTTAACAGTATCATACAAGTGTGAATTGACAAAAAAAGTTGAAATACAGTAGTAACGGAAACTTCGAATGATCGTGAATATCGGACAGGTGTTCCCCCCTTTTAGTCTGTTAAACCGAATAATGACTGTACCTGTAAACAAATTAAACAAACATCCATCTTTAAATAAAGTTTAACAATTATTATAAAGCTAACTAAATGTTTATTTTTGAAATGATTGATAATTGTTGGGTAGGTTATTGCTCAATACATAGGTTAGGAAGGATACATTAACAACCAGTGTAACCGTACTGGGACACTCCACACAAAATAAAGATTAACAACCTGACCACAACTGTTTGAATTTAAAATAATGTAAAACTGAATTCAGACAATTTAGTTCAAATGAGCAAATCGTTTTACAAAACAATATTTCGAAATACGGAATTCATTAAAAAAAAAATAAATAAATAAAAAGGATTCCAACATTGCATTGAAATTATTTTGAATTTCATATGATGATGTAGATGAAATTATTATAAAAATTTAAAAAAAAAAATTTTCTTCAAACAAACAACAAAAAAATGAAGCATTTCTTGTAAAGAAAAATCAACCAACTTGAGTAATAAGCTGTTGTCCTCAACTGTAGTGATGCTTATAAAATCAAAGTTATGCGAAATAGCAAAATCTTAAAAAGTACTTTTTTCTTACTCACACTACTAATGTGCACAACGAAAAATAAAAACTGGAGACACGGAATTAGAAAGTGTTTAATGACATTGTACTAGGTATCATACTGTATCATCTCTTTTTTTTTCTATCTTACATTAACTGGAATTACCGTAAAATTATTTACCAGTTATGATCATAAAATTATATGATCGTTTTTCTACTAAAAGAATGGCCTTTGAGATCCGTCCCAGTACTGTATAATATTCGATGAATACGTATTCATTTTTGTTAGTCCTACAATTAAAACTCGTGATTTAGAAAAAAAGAGATACTTTTTAATGATAATATATTATCAAGGTCCAAACCTCTGTGAGAAAATAAGAAAAATTACTAATATCTTTCAACCAAAACAAGTGGAGCTTCGCCAGAGACTGATACTGAAACAAGTGATGCAGAACATCTAATGTGGCATTCAGAAGAGAAGGCATGACAGGATTTTAAAGGGCGTAAAGTGCCACGAAAGGGCTAAAGGACTGGGGTAAGTCAAGTCAGAATAAACGAAGGAGTTGAGGAAGAAATAAGGAAAACATTATCTGCTGTTGCTATCCGTTATATATAAAGCTATTGATTGATAGCTAGGAGATATTTTTTTTTTACTTATTTCTTCCCGAACTCCACTGTTTACTCTGACTCACTTTCCTATACTTTTGTCCTCCTTCCCTACACTTAACGACCTTTAAGTTCCTTTTTTGCTTGCCTTCTTTCTCAACACCACACCAGATGTTATGCATTATTTCTTTCAGTATCAGTATGACTCTAACGAAAACCATTTCCTTTGATTGAAAGACCTTAATCATTTCTCATTTTCTTATCGTGTTTTAGACGTTAGTTTTTATTCCAGCTGCTTACTGTGAAATCTTATTATTAACTAAATATATTCTTTAGTTAATTTAATTAAATATTTATAATTTAATATTTATAAATCAAACAAATTATTTGAAACAACTACAAATTAATTACAAGAACTGTTATAAGATTAATATATAAATTAATATAAAATTAATTGTTTTCTGTACAAATTACCATTATTAACTTTTTTCTTCACAAATGTAGTCAGGAACTAATGAAAATTTAAATAAATAACTAATTATTGGCTTCAATATTATGAAACTAAAAAAATATTAGTATAATTTTTGTAATACTGATTCCAATATGAAATTTTAAAATAAAGAACACAAATATAATAATTAATCAGTAAAAAAATCCTTTCCCAATTATTCGTATAAATACCACATTGTTATAAAATAGGACGGTTAGTTTGCAATATAACAAAATTTATTATTTTTTTAATGAAGTGACCAACCAATTAATAACTAGCGTATTTCTACGCTTGTTAATTAATATATTAAATGAAATATAAATTAACAATAAGTTTAGATTGTCCATTTGTGTAATAAAAAAAAAATCATATTTGAAATATGGAGATTTTTATTTGACAATTTTCAATGACGTCAACATTGTAATGTGAATAACATCTATTCAAGAAAATGTAGTTTCTGAAGACAAGATAGTACCCTGCTGATATTCACGGAGGATACGTTCCTTCCACTCCCACAAAACACGAAAATAAATGAATTGTTGATGCAGATTTAAAGGCCCATATAGGATGAATATAATACAACCTAGAATATGCTTCCAAAATATACGAATAAAGAGCTTGTGACGTCACGCCATCAGGAGTCAATCACCAGGAAGGGAAAAAGAAATCTCATAACCGCAATTGTTATTTTAAAATACTTACCAGATACGCATACGTACTGGTACGTCGTACATTGTACTAGGTACAATGATACATATTGTATCATCTCTTTTTTTTTCTATTTTACATTAACTAGAATTAACTGTAAATTATTTACCAGTTAGAGTGAATTTGATCGTTTTTTCTGTTAAAAGAATTGATTTTTTTTTTCTGCTAAAAGAATGGCCTAAAAAATTCAAAAATATTACCGAAATAAAAAAAACTGAGAAAAATACGAGAGTAAAATAGAGGTCCGAAAACTGTATAAGGGAACATAACTCAAAGCTCACACTTATAGGCCTTTATTTTTAGTACTGTTTGATGAGCGGTGTGTAGCTAATTTACTATTTTGAACCAACTTCCGTTATTGGCAATCCACTAAACAGGTTGATTTGATTCTCGCTCAAGTTTATAAGAATGGGGAGTCTTAATGAAATATACCACCACACATGCTCAGGACAAACAGTTTTACGACCTCTATGGACAGGACGTACAGAAGATTTTTTGTCTCCTACCTACAAGGAAAATCTAGGTTCATGGAAAAGAATCGAACTTCTAAATTCCAATAATGAAGGTGAGGATGCACCTATTATGCTATGATTTATATTAAAAATAGGTAAAACCGTCATACCTCGTAAGATGATCATGGAGTCGTTGGAGCGCTTTCGGACGTTGTCTATCTTCGATCGCAACAAACCTACTGAGCTGTTATAAAGATGGTTGGTTATCTGTCAAGTCCACTGCTATCCTGACAATATTATTTTGATTTTGTTTAGTTCTTTTGATTTTAACAAATTATACTATTATTAAAATAATATTATCAGGATAGCAGTAGACTTGACAGACAACCAACCCTCTTTATAACAGCTCAGTAGGTTTGTAGCGATCGAAGATGGACAACGTCCGAAAGTGCTCCAATGACTCCAAGATCATCTTACGAGGTATGACGGTTTTACCTATTTCTAATATAAATCATACTAACCTCTGTGGTATTAACAATATGCATAAACATTTATATTAATTTACATAAGGATGTAAAATAAGGTCACCTCATATATAGATACTGTACATGGAATAACCATCATATGACCGGGGGTTCATTATGCTATTGGTGACGTATTTAGTAGAGTTCAGGGAAGCATATTGTATTCTTTCAAAAAAAATAAAATAAAAAAAATGGGATGATATTTAAATATTTTCACATATAATACCCATTACATTTAGACTATTTCATTAGGAAAATAATTTATACTCCAGGCAATCAGAATATAAAATTGGTTATGCAATGAG
Organism: Hermatobates lingyangjiaoensis; assembly: GCA_026182355.1. Classification (NCBI taxonomy): domain Eukaryota; kingdom Metazoa; phylum Arthropoda; class Insecta; order Hemiptera; family Hermatobatidae; genus Hermatobates; species Hermatobates lingyangjiaoensis. Next base: position 2,036,858 of record JAPFBL010000882.1, read on the forward strand.
TCCAACCTGAATAAACCATTACTAATGTTTATAGTATTTATTATTCAGGTCTTATTACAGAGTAGTGATTGACATGCAATTTCAATAATTTACAAATTTATGTATAATTTATGACAATGATGCTCTTTCTGCATTCTTTTGCCCTTTAAAGTTCCTCTCTTGACTTCCTTCCTTCTCAGACCACTAACTATTCCTGATGTCTTATTTACTGGTTTCCGTTTGAGTAAGATTCTGACGAATACCAGTTGTTCAGGTTGAAGACCTTAGTCTCATTATATATATATATAATATATATATATATATATATATATATATATATATATAAAGATTTCACATAAACACGTGAAACAACAATCAATGATCAAACCACAATAAGAAATGGGAAAACAAGACTAAGATCTTTCAACCGTAACAAGCGGTCTTCGTCAGAGTCAAAAGTCTTTTGACTCTGACGAAGACCGCTTGTTACGGTTGAAAGATCTTAGTCTTGTTTTCCCATTTCTTATTGTGGTTTGATCATATATATATATATATATATATATATATATAACCAGATATTTAACCGTAGCGAAATGAAAATCAACATCTAAATCCCAATAGGAATTCAGAAATCGGACCGTGATCTTCATATCAAATAACGATTCTTCATCATGATTCCACTCCTATTTATTGGAATAGGACATCAGATATGGTATTGAAAAGGGATGCAAGAGAGGTATTTTAGTACTTAAAATGGTATAGATGGCAAAGAAAATGAACAAACGGATAGGCAAGTCAGAGTAATCCAGTGTTCCCAACCTTCTTTTATTCCTACAACCCAAAAAAAAAATTTTTCTGACTTAGCACCCCATACATATTATACTTTGTTCAAGGATTAAAGATGTGGACTCATACTAAATTTTATCAAAAGAAGATATTCAAGGATATTTAAATATATGTAAACAAAAATGAAACTTTTAGATAAGAAACTTCACAGACTGATATTTGAATAAACTTTACGGAAATAATAACTCTTGTTTGAAATATATGTAAAATAGTAACATCAAAAACTAGATTCGTAAAGCTTAGAAAAGAATTTAATTTTGTAATATGTAAAAAAAGTCAAACATACAGACTGAAAAGGATAACCTAAATTAATAATTGAATATAAATGACAAAAAATTATTTCTTTCTTCAAATATGTACAAGATAATAAAATCAAAAATACTATTTTTTTTTTCTTTGAATAATTATACTATTAACTTAGGATTTCCATGACGTTATCGACCTAAGCTTCTGAAAATGCCCTTAGAATTTACTTAAAAAATATCATATCCTTAAAAATGCTGAAATTGCCTTAATCTAAGGAAAGTAGTTTGTTATATTTTCTTCTAGCACCCACTGGAATGATATTCGCACTCCTGGTTGGGAATCCCAGGGGTAAACAAAGGAGTTCAGAAACGAAAAAGTAAAGGTATGAGCTAGCAGTTAACTCTGGTATACAAAACAGTTGATATTGAGTCCTATTTCAATAATTTCAACCTATATCAGTACAATAGAGTTGTTATATCAATACTATTTCAATAATCATAGGATTTGATCTATTATATTTAATTAATAAGGAGTCAATAATATTTCTTAACAATTTAGATCTTTCATAAGTGAACACTTTAGCTTCTTTCTAATATAGATCAGGATTCTCATTAGTTAATGCAAAAATAAGGCACTACTTCGTTCACCTCTGATTAAGGAACATTGGTGTTCGGGACACGTAATTTTAATGATCTAGCAAACTGAGCTATGTATATTTTATGACAACATTCACACAGACTTTTATAAATGTCACTATACTCCAGTTTCCCATGGTACCTTTTTATTAAAGAACTTATTATATTGATTAATGACTATAATGACTATATATATATATATATATATATATATATATATATATATATAGTTAGTTAGTTAGTCAGTTAGCTTCAGCTACTCAAAGGGACTACTTCTACCCGATGACGACGACTGTCGAAATATCGTTGTGAGTCTTTTGTGTGTGTCTTTATTTGTTTTTTCTCTTTCATGTGTTAACTATATATATATATATATATATGTACAAAACTAAAGTTTATCGAGACTCGGTCAGTTCTTCAGGTTCAAATTAAATTGAACTTAAATTAAATTCGGTCTTAAAGACCGGAACGTTGGCAATGAGGGTTTAGTTTGAACCAGATGAACTGACCGAGTCTCGATAAACTTTAGTTTTGTTTCTATTCTACAGTCTCTACTTTTATCAATATTTATATATATATATATATATATATATATATATATAAGTAATGAGAACGAACAAGCCTAGGAAGTCGCTCCTATTAGTAATGATGTGGTAAAGCAATGACATATGACATCATGTGTGCTTACTTAATCAATTTTTATTATGCATATCCAAGAAATGTTAAAATATATGTTATTAGCCATATCTTTTTGAGGGTGTTAGTGTTTGCTATCCTCAATTCCTTAATGAAGAAATTAACAACATTAGTTCAATTGCTCACTAATTAAAATACCAATGTTCACTTCAATTCTTCTACACTTTAGATAAATTAAAATCAATTTAGACATACATTTATTAGTTACTTAAGAGTTGGGTTGCACCAATTATATAAAACTAACAAGAACACATATAGCTCTTAAACATTTACAAAAAAAAAAAATAATAACGAAACAAAACAAAAATAAAACAACTAATTTCTATTAATATATTCACTTTTGACCATGATGAAAGTTCAGACAACTTGGGGCAATGATTGTTTTGGCATTTTGGTGAAGAGGCAAACGGAAGCTTCACAGGGTCTCTTCAAGTGTGGTAAAGCAGTAGAAGAGTAACTGGATGAATATTTCAATCCAAGAGTCGTTGAAGAGGCCTTGGTCGTGGGCAAGGAATGGCACAAACTCCTCACTCCTGTGCAGGATGTTCTAACAATAATTCTTTCTACTATCTCTGGTGCCTCAAGGAATAGTACTACATTCACTATTACTGCCTATACGTGCAGGCTAAAACTAAAGTGCGTGAATATAAATAGTGTAAACTTCAACGAAACAAAAAATTCCTTCGTATAATAATCATTCCTTATATTATTCAATAAAGCCGAATCATTTCTTCACAAAATAGGGCAGGTCATCAAAAAAAACATTAAGGTCAACATTAAGAAAGTGTCCGTCAAACTATAAAAATCACTATGCAACTTCTATTTGAATGGGAGGGTTCAAATTTCCTTGTATATTTGACCCGTCAAGTTTTAGAGTAAAAAAAAAACGAAAACTCAGTATTATACAATTTAAAAAAAGTTAACTACACGAAGTTGCGTTTTTTTTCTTGGCACATTTTTCTACCACATCAACAGGCCGGGTCTTCCCTAGTATACAGTACTAATGATGAAACTGAAATATTTCTCCTAATAGTTCTCAAAAATAGATATGAACAGAGCAGTCAGAAAAAGTTTGATTTATAAAGAAATGTATCCACTGATACAGGGATACTAAAAACATGATCAAGTCAAAATCAAAAAGGTCAACCATAAAATCTTGCAATAAAATAAATAAAAAAAATGGTGAAATATTTAGATTAAAATATATTAACTAAAAAAAAGAATGACTTTAAAAAATCTAGGAACACATATTCCATTAAATATTTGATTATCACCAACTTTAATTCGAAACATTTCCCTCTATAAAGTTGTCTATTTCTTTAAAATCTTAGAGAAAGAAAAACAAAAAAACCTTTTCTTCTACATGAATTGGTCCTAAAGGGATAATCTATCAAGTAGTTTCCATTGTGGTCGACCAAAATGTTCAGTTGGTTTCATAACATATTATTTATCTTTGTTCAACAGTGCAAAGGCTGATTGTTAATCAGGTGGGCTGATTAGAGAGTTTTGGTAAGCAATAATAGATCTTATTTTTGTGTTCACTCCCAATAGTTTTCAGGTAACAGTTAACTTCAGGAATATAATCTCAAAATAGACTATCAAAAATAGATATGAACGAAGCAGTCAGAGAAAGCTTGATTTATAACGAAATGAATTCACTGATACAGGGATACTAAAAGCATAATCATGTCAAAATCAAAATGGTCAACCACAAAATCTTTCCACATTATTTTTTTTGCAAACGTATTCAATTATGAAGTTTATAATTAAGTAAAAGAAATTAAGAAAAAAATTTCCACTCAAATCTAGCAAATAAAATTTATACAGTTGACATTTCCCATTTAATTGTATTGTACTGTCTTTTTCAGTGAATGTCTGAACTAACTTAATCTCACTGGATAAACTTTCCAAAAAAATATCTTTATCAATAACGTAATAATTTATTATAATGGTCCTAGAATCTATTTATCTATCTGGGAATGGGTAGATGTGTACTCAAAATTTTGTGACAGGCTACACGAATCAATCAGGCCTACAGGCTACAGGACATAAACAAACGGAATTTAACAAATATATAATTTATAATTTGGTAAAGAACTCTTTGGTTGTTTCCTTAATACAATTAAAACATAAGAAAACTATTTATACCTTGTACTACAAGAGAACTTTTTTCCGTTCTTACGGCCACTATGAACTAGAAACTGGAGGGGCAATAAACACAAAGAAGGACAAATGTTAATTTCTTGTAAGTTTTAATTAGCACTATGGAAAAATCCGTATTACAATAATTAAATTCATTAAATTTATTGAGAATGAGTAGAACATGCGTTCATTTACTGAAAAGTTCAGTCCTTGTTAGACTTCATCCTGATGGTGATTAAATCGAAAAAAATAAGTGTACATGTGTAACCATATATAAGTGTGTGTGCTTACGAGTATTTATTTATTTTGAATATATATATATCAATGATCAAACCACAATAAGAAATGAGAAAACAAGACTAAGATCTTTCAACCGTAACAAGCGGTCTTCGTCAGAGTCAAAAACCCAACTGTTGGGTTTTTGACACTGACGAAGACCGCTTGTTACGGTTGAAAGATCTTATAACCAAGATAAGTCTGCCTGATGGCCGGGTGTACCATTTCTATTCCTGATGACGACGCGAGTTGAAATATTGAATGAGTAGTCTGTTGTATCATGTTATTTCTGTGTAATTTGACTTGCCTTCGTGGACAGCTTCTTCTTCTTGTATTTATATTTATATATATATATATATATATATATATATATATATATATATATATATATATATAATATCTCAGAGAGAAAAAATAAAAGCTCAAAAGTAGACGAGGTAACAAGGCAAATTACTGACATAACATGACGTGTCAGTTTCACGTGTTCATTCAAACTAGGCAGTTGTTCCAATCCACAGACTATTTCTCTTTAAAAAATAATTTCTAATGTAATACTTGAGTTTTTCTGTTTCAAAATGTTATACTTCTGCCTATGAAAAAGGTTTTAAATAAAAACCGAAACGTTGGCAATCAGAGTTTAATTTAAACCTGAAGAATTGGCCGAGTCCTGATAAACGTTAATGTTGTTTCTATTTCACGGACGATACTTTTATCAACATTATATATATATATATATAAATTTTTTTCTGATCTCGACCAAATATATTCAACACTATTTTTCTTTCTTTATCGAGGTTTGGTCTTTTGTCAAACAGTAAAACATCTGTAAGCTAAAGTTTTATCTGTATTTGTTGACATTTTCAGGATCACAGCAATACAGAATTTAATTACAGTAAGATGGAAATTTTCTTTAATATTTACAATATTCATATAAATATTGTAACGTATAAGAAATTGTTCATGTTAGTGTAATTAAATTCTATATTGACTTAGCCCTGAAGATGTCTAGAAATAGTTGGCTAAAAGGTGTTTTATTGTTTGACACTAGAACAAACCTGGAATATATATATATGATCTATATTAAAATCCTTAGTCCCATATTGGAAGTCTTAATGTGGTTTACGTGCTGAAATTATATAGTATTGCGACCACAAGAAAAACAGCGAACAGCAGAGATTATTGAGGGTTGATCTAAACAATAAACAGTTCACTTAGGCCAACGTTTCACTATATTTGTATAGAAAAGTTCGTGAGATTCTCTCGTCTGGTCACTGATGATGCTATACAAATATAGTGAAACGTTGCCCTATGTGAAGTATACATTGTACACTATGTATATATATATATAGCCAAAACTGGTAGTTAGGCTAGGCAATAGTTTTGGCTAGGTGAGGATGACTACCTGTCACGTAAAATCGCTATATATATATATATATATATATATAGTATACACTATGTATACTAAATATATATAGTGAAATATATATTTGTTTATTTAGGGAGCAAACTTCTAAATAAGAATAATCACTTTTCTAGTGATAAAAACAAGGATCCAGAAAGAGTTTAATGAAATATATATATCTCCCAATACTGTTAATACATATGCATCACTATGAAATCGTACTATAGATATTCCTATTTAGTGGTGATGACAGTTTATTTCTTCGAAACGTTACATAAGATAAATACATCACAGATGTACAGGTCTTTATGATGATAATTTTTTAGATGACAAAAAATTATTTATCATTATCAAATATGATGATGTGCGATAACCTTATATAGAATAGAGAATTATTTATGATTATATAGATAATCATATGTCAAATGTTTAAGATTCTTAAACACAGAGAATACTGTCTAATGTCATAGAAATCTTAAAAATTGCATTATTCAAAACCTATATGGCTCAAAAATATCAAAATACAGTTATTCATGTCTTTTAATAAAGAAATTTTCAAAAAAAAAAATAAAAAGCAATTCATAGATATTGAAAAAAAAAACACATGCCCAAAAAAACCACATCTGCAAGCCACAATAAATGAAAACTGGCATTACATGTACTTCCAAGCAGTAATAATCAATGACCGACTATCAGTGATCGTAATAGTTTTAAACAAAATTATTGAAACACCCAGAATTGATTTGATTAATTATAATTATATATAGAACTTAAAAGTATGATCAACTACTTAGCTTAGTACAAGATCAACACTCCTTTAGAAAATTAATCTTTTACAGAACTATTCCTTTAATAAGAGAAGGGGGTAGCCGTTAAAAGCAAGATAATATCTGTAGTTAGGGGACTGACAACCATTGAAAAACACTGTATGTCTACTTTCCTCAGTGTTCAATCCCCGATACCAAATAAAAAAAAAATGTGATTAATAAGTTATGTAGCCGTTTCTATCTTAAATCAAATAATGTATAAAAAAAATATAACTTTGTTTCTTGTACACTTAATTCAAGATATACTCTTCAAGTCCGACTGAACGAGAGCTTTTTGATACGGAATACATGAGTACATGGACAATACATCAGTACTAAACTTTAAAAGAGTCCCTAGTAAAGTATATAAGAATCCAAGTCACAATTCAAATTTGAAGTGAATGAAAAAAATGTTAACACAATTTAAAGAGTTTACAGAATTCATAGAAGTTTTTAACTCACTGAAAAAAACAAAACTTTTTTACTCAAGAGTATAGACATATAATAACTATTACCATTTATGCTAATAAAATAAAAACCTATATATGAACGAATGGAAAGTCAAATTGCTTTGAACTTGAAACTACCAGGAAAACAGTAAATTTTAATAAAACACTAGTATATATTTTGAATTTTCTGTATGAAAAGTTTAGAAGTATAATAATTGACTATAATTAATGGCCAGCATATTAAAAATGTTTGTCATAACTTAGTCCCACAATAATAAACTTCATACGAGTTCATCTTAACTAAGGTTAGCTGGAACCTAAAGAGAGCCTTTGATGAATCCACAAAAAAGCAGTTATGGTCAAATATTTCACATTTAACAAACTACATATATCAAATTGTAAAATTCCAGGTTAGTAAAATGGAAAATTAATTCAAACCTATATAAAAAACTTCACAATTAAGGAAATAGTGAGTTTTATTGGATGTTGAAGAAAGAAAAACTTGTATATCTCACAATAACGAATTAGAATTTTCGTTAGAAAACAAAAACCACATTCAGATCTAATAAATATTATAAGTTTATTTAAACAATTTTATTAACTTGAAGGTAACCGATCAAACTGAATTGAAAAAATTGATTATGTTAAAACACTGATATAAAACGTGAAATTAAGTGGCGTCATAAGCATATGAACGTAGGAATTTTATTTAATAAAGACTGATTTGATATATGTAATTGATTTAAATAAAATAAATTTATTTTACCTTTCCATTCATTCAAATTTAAAATCAAAAGCTTTCAATTTTACAGCATTGAAATTAAAAAAAGAAAAAGAAAAAAAAGTCAAATTCACATTGGCGAAAACAATAATCAAAATCCATTGCATCCAAATGTTTTATATTAACATGTTTATGTGGATACATTTATCATTTTTTTCTCCCAATACAGTAAAGTAAATACCATAGACAAACTGATTGTATAATTTATGCAAAGTTACCTTCTTCATATTTCTTTGCTTAAATTATTTCAAAAAATATGCCCATTGGAATGTATATATTTGGCATTGTTAAACCACTGTAAAATATTATTAAGAGCAAAATATATCAGCAGCCGTTTGCATGAAAAGAAAAAAATAAAGAACACAAAACAAAAACTTCTTCAAAAATAATTTTTACACGGTTGATTACTAGTTTCTTCATCATAAATTATACTACTACAGAAGAAAAAAATAAAACTTAAAATTAAAAAAAAATTAAAAGTAATTAATAAAATTTGTTGTATTATAAGTCAATTTATTACAAAATTTAACAAGAGGTTCAATTTCTTAAGAAATTCAAGTTTTTATGAAGAAAAAAAAGGATATTTCATGATGAATGTAAATTTTCGTTTTATTTTATATCATTATATATATCGATTTCTCTAATACATATGAAAAAAGGATATCAGTTTACCAACTGAGTGAAAATATTTCGACTTTATTTGAATATTTTAAAAGATAAAAAGTTTTATTTTGTGAGGTAGTAGACAATAAAAAAAAAATGATAAGAACACCAACATAGCAGGCATTAACTGGGAATGTCAAATTAAAAAAAACATAGCTTCAAAACAAAAATATATTTTAACATACGGTACTTGGTACCAGTGCATTTAAATAACAGTAACATGCAGTAAAACAGAGCATTATCATGCATAACAAATCTCAAGATATAGATCTAAAGAATAATAAAATTAGAACAAAAGGCAACTACACATCTAGTGTTTTAAAGAAATTAAAGTTCTCGTCTAAACAATAAAATCTAGTTTTGTTAAATATTGCAACTGTATATTAAATATGATGTAAACTAACTTTGTTTAATTCAAACATTTTTTGACATGTTATAAACATTTAAATCAATATAAATGTTTGGTGTTTTGAGTCACATCATTGTACTAGTCAAGCTTACATAGAATGGCAGAATGGAGGGAGATCACAATCATAACAAGAAATACATTTTAATTAAAGCACCAGCAGAATGTGAAATATAAATATAGATATACTGAATTGTTAACATCAATACTATATTAAATAAAAAATTGAAGTTATAACAAATAATTCTTAAATAATAAGTAAGTGTTTATTGCATCAAATTAGAATAATTTAATATAAAAATTTACCTAATAATCTTACAAAAATTTATATAATTGTCGTATATATACATATATACAACCTCTACACCAGTAACAAGACTTTAATCACCTAGGCAAATCTGTGACCTACGTCTGAGTAGCTTTTAACCCAGTAAACAATACGTATCTTCGTTTCGACGACTCGAGTGCTTGTTCCTAAATATTCAAAGGAAATAATAAAATGGACATTCGACTTAAAAAAAAAAGAAAAAAATGAATAAATACTTAAAAACTAACAAGCTGCATGAAGAGGGTGGCAAGCAGAGTGTTAGAGGGGGGTTAGTGACTAAAGCCTTGTAGTGTAGAGGTGGTACTTACCAAGCTGTTGACTTGTACGGAGTTTCGAAGGGGTTTGGACATCATCGTTGTCAGAGTCATCATCTATATCCATTGAAGACTCCAATTGGTTTTCTTCTTCAGCTGATGCAGCGCTACAGCCATATCTCGTCTCATTGACACGTTTTCACGAGTTACAACTTCCTCATTGCTAAATTCACTGCGTCTTCTCCCGACCTGATTTCAATCAACATATCAGCAAGAATATAAATAGCACATACATCAAACTGGTTAAATTTATACAAAACTCTCCATTAATTTTATGATTTTAATTTTTTTGAACATTATACTCGTATGTTCAAGTAGGCAATGAACTCCACTGTCATAAATATTAGAAATATTAATTAAGATATAAAGATCCATAAACTTTAAAAACAAAAAGTCATCTCTAATAAATAAATAAATGTTGATAAATATAAAATAATTAAATGAATTCCTTCTATATATAAACAACTAACACAATTCTAAAAGTTAACAAGTACGTGAACCCTTATTAAAAAAAGGAAAAAATATAATTCCTCCCCTTAATGTATTTTAAACAGATTTTATTAAAGAAAGTAACCACTTTTCAGCTATTGAAGCCCACCGGTACGTAGAGCCATTACCATGTTTGCACGCTTTTCCTGTTAACTCAATTATACCTCTTATAACTCAAATATCCTGTTGCCCGTGGTTCTCAATTACATGCTTTACGTCAAAACAGCTCAGCATCTTAGACGTTTGGTCTGTTCTCTCGAGACATTATATATATTAATACGTGAGCCGAGTGTGGTCTATCTGTAGGCGGTTTGAAACCACACTCTATTCCTTCCGGTATAGGCTTTATGTCCTGACTTTTTTTTATTATTCTGTTCGTTTAAGTGGTCTCTCTGTTCCAATCACCGTTCCATTGTTGCAGTATTGATTTGGTTAATACCCTTCTGACATCATCAGAATTTCAATTTCCGGCTTCTATCCTAGTACCAGACTTTGTAGTACAGTCTACATTACTGCTCCCATCTATTCCAATATGCCTTGATATCCAGAAAAAAATTAATTTGTTTCTCTTTATCATTCAACCCTTCTAAGCTTTCAAATATTTCGAGTATGAAAGAGCTCTTTAGAATCAAGTTCTTTATTGGATGGTACCAGAAAGCATCTGATACTTAAGGTTTAGTACTGAGTACCAATAGTAAAATGCTATATGACCATGAATTCGGCTATAAATGAATGGGAAAGGGACAGCGAGTGAGCAGAGCCACTGGCTAATTCTTTTCAAATTTGGTTTCGACGTAAAAAAATACATTATTTTGATTCAATTTGTTGAAAACTATTTATATAAAAAATTTATCGCATAAAAATTGTAAAGACGCTAAGTTGCAAGTAAAGTTTGACCCAGAATTTCACAACTAATATTATTGTAATTTGATTAAGAGTTTCTTCAACTTACTTGTACGAAATAATATTCTGTGATCATAACACTGTTAAATTCAATGAAAGCAGTTCTTTGATTGCATTCAACCATATCAAGATCGTCTATATAATAAATAAATTTATTGTTAATTAATTGAATTAATTTAAATTAACTAAATAGATTATAAATGATATGTAGAAATCTATTCAAATTATTTCAAGCAGGAATTAATAATTTTATAGAAGCTCTGAAAAAATTCAAGGAACGCTAGAATTTGCGCAGCTCAGACTGAACAGTCTAAGAGATAATGATTGAATCAATTGCCGCCTCCTCTAACTCTCTAATAGTGGAAACAGATCTTTTCAACAATCAAACATTGATAATTTTACTCTCTCACAGAATAACAAACCTTACAAAACCTGTATTTTTTTACAATTACTGCGTTCTTGTATAGATTATTTCATGCATTAATTGCATAAGTTATTAATTATATAACAATTTCCTCATAATTATTTATTCTTTTTATTCATAATGGAATAATTACTTTTTTTTCATGATTGGAAATTTAACTAGTAACAATTGCTCTTAATTCTTACTTTTTTTCAACTATTATTCGTAATTTTCTAGCTTAAATTGAACTCTAATATAAATTTACTTTCGAAGCAACAGATAAATTAAAGAATTACATTTAGTTAACATTATGGAATCAAACATTCAACGGGAATACACGTGTGGAGATACTCCGAATCAATAAAATTCAGGGGAACTTATTTGCAACAATAAAATAAGTTTTGCAAATTGGCCTCCGTGAGGAGGATATCTCAAAAATGAAAAGAGATATAATTACCAGCTTTTTTATTAGTTTCCCCTATCCCTGAGATGGAACAGTAAGCTTGGTACAAAAAAGTCTTCTCTTCTAGGGGTGCTTTAGGGGGCAAGTTTTCCCAGTAGCAAAGGGCTAGTCTCTGGAATGGTACGAGTAGCTCCATGGTTTGATAAACACTTTGCCCTCGATTCATTCATGCTTATTTATTCATTAAACATGAATAAATATGCATTTATTCATGCTTAACATCATATCTGAGGGTCAACGTTGAGCATGTAGTCTTTGGACAGGATATTAAACAGTGTAGGTCCCAAGGCTATACGATGTCAGGTACTCTTCTTGAAAGATCCCTACTCTGAATACATTTGAGTTAGGCAAAAGTTTTGGACCTCCAAAATTGAATATTCATGGTGTAGTATCACAAAGGACCAATGTTTAGCCTGTGTGTTCTTTCTTGTGGGACTTCCCCTGCAGCCTAACCTAACTTAACCTAGGGGTACTTTATATGAAAAAAAACTGGATTTTTCGTTTTTCTAAAAATCTGTCAACACGATTTTGATTAAAAAAGTGCTTTGATTCTTGCGTTTCAGTTAACATTAAATATATATAGGATGTGATGCATACATAAATTATCCTTCAAGGTCAAAAGCCAAAAAAACCTGTTCTCCTGATGGTACAGGAACTTTTTAAAGAACTCTTGTTTGCAATGACAGGGATATTAAAGAAAAACAATAAAATACACATTTTAGCATTTAATTAAATCCAAATTAATTAAACTGAGAAAGAGAGAAATCAGAGGAGAGAACATTTGTTTGCAAAATAGTAAGTGCCAAAACATCTACACCAATACCGAGATACAACTAGCGTTACCATAACAAATTCGCCAACCTTTATTTTAGCATCTCACGCCAATATTTTTTAAGATAAATCATAAAATTAATTTATGTTTCAGCTGAAGAAAAGAAAGAGTTTTTTTTTAATTTCCGTAAATATTTCTTTAAATGACTTAATAGCAACAGTCCAGGTTTTACAAGACGTCACAAAATAATAGCTACAACTAAATTTATCTCAGACGTTTTAATTGATTCTCCTTAAAGAGTATTTAAATAATTACTGTGACGGCTGATAACACAATTAATTCTATGATAAATTACAACAGTTTTGATTAAAGAGATACTGTGGTATTTGGACTCATGAACGCGACGTACGATTATTTCGTATATATGACGTAAATTTCTATTTTAAAATTTGTCTCGATCTACGAAGATTTGATCGGGATACGACGTACGACTAAGCGTCATACAGTAATCGTAAAAAAACGAATGGAAGTGAAGCAAAGGAAAAAAAAAGTCTAAAGTCAGTGAAAGTGAAGATGATCAAAGTGAAAATAGACAGAAAATTAAAGAAATGTAAAAAAATCTCTCTCTGTTCATCAAACGTAGTAAGCTAGGCTTCCTTTTACTTTAAATGAAGCAAAAATGTAAAACGAAAAAAATAAATAAGTGACGTACTGTAAATTAGAATGTAAGTTACGGTGCATTCCACGTCCCATCATATCCCCCTCGAAGCCCACACCCTCCGTTCCTCCGACCTTCATCCACCGGACTCAAAGATAAGGTGATGTTCTATGCTATATTTCTTCTTTACTTATAATTTATTTGTTTTAAGCCTGTCTAACTGATTTCTATTTACATGCAATTATGATCTATATTTGTATAATTACTATAAATAGCCCGTAATCGCAGTATTTATTGAGCATTTTCGTAGGTTTTTGTTCTGTGGAACAGATTAATCGAATTATGATGTACTCCCATCGGAAAATTAGACTCTACAACGGTAATATGTATAAAACAAGTCAATCCCATATCGAATTAAATTCGCAAGTCGAGCTGTACTGTGTATAAAAACACTGTACTGTGTTTTTATTTCGCATTCATCAGAAACATTAATAATTCTGTCACATCTTTTTATCAACTTCCACAGAATAAGAAATATTCACACCAGAGAATTTGAAGCTTAGTGGAAACTAATATATGTAATCATCAATTTCACTAGAAAATATCCAGCGTTCATCAGAAATGAAAGGGATTTTAAGCAAAGACTTCCAAAGATAGAATAAATTTGTTTACTTAATAACGCTTAAAAATGTTAAAAATACTTATTGAAATGATTCATACTATTTCAAATAAATACTGAGTCATTTCCAGTTTTATTTCATTTTTATCAATTACTCATCACTTCTATACCCGGAAAACGAATTTCTTTATATTTGGACCTTTATTGTTCTACAACTTCAAACGACAAAAACTCAATTCTTTTCCTGTGTTTTAGAACAACTTTTAAAATATTATCAGTATACCTTAGACATTTTACTTAAATTATGACTACTTAAGTTTTACACAAATACAGAATGAATAGATTTAACATGGGATGTTGCTCCTCTATTATGCTTTAATGTTAATTACACAAATACATTACTCTATATAGCTTATGATACTGAAAAATGTATGAAATAACGGCTTAAACCTGAAATCAGGGAACCTTTAACATGCATAGAAGACTTTTTATATCATAAAAAGGGATAAATTATAAAACATTATAATTATAATAATGAAATTTAAAAAGAGAAAAGAAAGTGGGTTGTGACCATCTTCAAATCACAAAATAAATTCACATCACTGACTAGTTATGTTCCAATTTAATAAAGATTGCAGAAGAATCACAATAAACTCGTGATGCAATCAATGAAGTTTATAAACTTAATAAAGATTATTGCACAAAATTATATAAAACATTGTAATTGTAAATATTCTAGGCTACTAAGAGAGAGAACTTACAGAAGTTTGAATTAAGTCTTTTAGTCCAGAATGTTTATATTTGTAATTTACGTCTCTTGATTCTTCATAATTGCTGATTACCATATAATTTTTTATATATCACATTACTATATAAAATTATATAATATATAGTAATTTAATACTATACTATGTTATAATACAGACTGATTCAAAAATAATGACCCAATTCTATGATTAAATATTTTATTAAGGAAAAATAGCAAAAAAATAAAGGTATTCTACTAACAGTCAAGTTTTATTTCACATGTTACAAATCCTCAATATGACCACGCCTCATTGCAGCACGAACAACATCAATACTATATGAAAATTCTTCCCAAACAAGCTCAATAGATCAATTGACCTCACAGTTCGTGATTTCTTTTTCTCTGGCGGTTTCAAAAACATAAAAATTGTATTCCACCATTACATACTAACCGGGAAAACTTAAAACATCGAATAACAAGTGATCAATTCAATTGATCCTGATGTGCTTCAGCGTGTTTGAGAAGAATTATCATATCGTATTGATGTTGTTCATGCTGCAAAGAGAGGTGGTCATATTGAGGATTTGTAACATGTGAAATAAAACTTGACTGTTAGTAGAATACTTGTATTATAAGTTTTGTTTTTTTAATATTTTTTCTTAATGAAATATTTCATCATAGAATTAGGTCATTCTTTTTGTGTCACCCTGTATACTCGTTTGTATTTAAGTCAATGAAAAAGTTCTTAAATAAGACGAACCGACAGCTTTGAAAGCTTGCTCTGTACTTTGAAACTGATCGATCCGATAAATTTAGATCCTATTCTATTCGATAATTGATATCTTTATCGATATATATATTTGTTTTTATGTTAAAAAGGTTACCTTGTGATCAAAGTTCGGTTGCTTAAATAATCCAAATGGAGTGGTAGGAAGTTCATTGGCCGGCGCTGGCCCGGGGTAATCAAGCTTGGACTTTCGCAACTCTTCCAGGCACTTATTCAAGCTTTCTATTGCTTCATCATCATCCACCTCGAACTTCTTTTCCAATTGGACCTAAAAAAAATTATTCATAGCATAAATTCATATTTTTTAAAATAATTCATCCTTCACCCAGATTTGTTTGACAACATGTTATTGTGTTGGATTCTAAGCTTTCTTCTCGGATGATTTAACACACACATAACGCAATCAAACAAATAGTCGCCTTTTAGGGTAAAAAGATAATGAAATAGTTTTCACCTATACAAGTTTAATAATCTAAACAGCGAGTTTCGACCACATAGTGTTCTTCTTCAGGGATAAAACCAAATTTCAGAGTCTGTAGTACAACTGAATAGTGGAGACTATTTCATTATCTTTTTACCATACAACGAGTAAACACCACATAATAACTGATCGCTTTACTTTAGAATTAGAAATACTCGCCTTTTCAAACACAAACAGTAATAACAAATCTGGAGTAATGTTCACATTTTCATATATAAAAAAATTAAGAAACCCATTACTAAAAATAATAAATAACTGTAATTAATCAACTAATAGCTACCAATTTTACCAAAACTGTATTGGCATTTTATTGATAATCGACTACCGCTTAAAAGATTTGTTTCCTCTATTCATCAATTTCAATTGCTAATTGTTAAATGAGAGACAAGTAACTATCAGTATGTAACAAGTAAGATCAGCAGCAGTCGTTGAAATGTCTAATTTATCTATTTATAAAATGAAATACAAGGCATGAACGATGTAATCTGATGGGTTATCAACTCACTAATACAACATAGAATTAGTTATACAACGTAATTAGAGTTGAGCAAAGTTGTGGTATATTCTGTGGTATATAAATAATGATAATCATAATATATATATTTTGTTTATTTTTTTCCAACGCCCACACTTATAAGGAGGACACTTCTTCACCTTTAGTGCTGCTGTAGGGGTGGAAATTGTGGCTCCTTTATTATTTGGCAC
Organism: Hermatobates lingyangjiaoensis; assembly: GCA_026182355.1. Lineage (NCBI taxonomy): Eukaryota > Metazoa > Arthropoda > Insecta > Hemiptera > Hermatobatidae > Hermatobates > Hermatobates lingyangjiaoensis. Next base: position 2,053,855 of record JAPFBL010000882.1, read on the forward strand.
CCATTTAAGTAATGGCTGAGCCACATTATCCCCGTTGATTTTCTCCATTGAGAGTCCTAAATTTTACCTGACTCAAATGCATTTAAAATAGGGATCTTTAACATTGTATCCAACATCGTACAAGTTCTCTGTATGACGACTGTACTGACGGCTTAACGTTCTCTCCGAGAAATGACTTGCTCAAATTTATTCACCTTCCATGTGAATGAATCGAAGACCAGATGGGTATCAAACCCCAGACCTACCAGTTCAGAGGCGAATACGTAAACTACTGAACTACCCAGGCCTCCATTCTATAAATTGGACAGAAGTTACACTGATAAAGAATGAAAGTCCATGTTGTTAAGAAATAAGATCCCGTCATCTTTAATGGAATTCTATAAACATTGGTAATTGTTAATTCAAGTTAGACTCAGTGATGACTAGGGCAATATCTTTTTCTACCAGGGCTGACAGCTAGCAGATGATTTTTTTTATTTATTTCTTCCAAACTTCGTTTACACTGACTTGCCTTGCCTTACCTAGTACTTAATCCCCTCTAAAATACCTCTCTTGCTTCCCTTTTTTCTCAATATCAGAAAACAAGTTTTCATTGAATAATGTTAGTCCGATTTCTAAACGTTTTTATTGTTGTTACCATTTTTCTTTCACGTGTATAGAGAGAAATCTTGTAACATAAATATTGTCCTAAAAGTCACGCTTGTAAGATTTGACTTTTAGAATTTCTACAGCCGGAAAGTATAGCTCATTTATTATTTGGCACCCATTTCATTTATGGGTAAGTCATACTGCCTTAATTCTACATCGCCAGTCCCAAAGGTCAACTAATTTAAGTTTAATAGAGTAGAATTCTTATACATATTTTACTTACAGTGATGAAGGTGAAATAAACAGCTTAATATTATTTTCCTTCCTTTTCATGTAATAAACAACGGGTCAAAGAGGACCACCCATCCAAAGACTGGTTTGCCTTTCTGTATTATGTGAAATATGGTAATAGAATACATCACGGATTTAAATTTATTTTTTTCCACACATTTGTTACCTCTAAAATAAATTAATTAATATTTGACTAATATATAAAACGATTACAAGAAAAGAACACATAGAAAACAACAAGTTACTTCAATATATCGACCTCGTCGTCACCAGGAGAAGGAGAAGATGACGGCTGGCAAACAGCGAACCAAGCAGAACTCATCTTTTACTCCTTCTCCTAATGACGACGAGGTCGAAATATTGAAGTGACTTGTTGTTTTCTATGTGTTCTTTTCTTGTAATCGTTTGACGTGTTGTCCTAACGGAATGTTTCGTTTTTTGATTACACTCAACCCTCTACCAAGGTAAGTGTTTGGTTCCATATCTCTTCCACCTAACTGGAGAATGAAAGTCAGTCTTCAATTGATTTTCTTTGACACGTGCTTACATAAAGAAAACATTTTTTTTACGGGAAACTACCCCAAAATATACAGACCGATGGATATTTAAAACCCACGATTTCCCTATGCTTATGTAGTATTAATACATGAAAGGAAATAAAACAGTGTTAACTGAATATTTTATACAAAATATATATTAATAGGACTGCTTACAGATATATTGGTAAATATACAAAAAAAAATATAATTTGATAAAAAAAATACACGTAAAGATATAACATACCACAAATAATCAACGAAACAAAACATTAGAAATTGTGATGCCTCTTATTCAATTTCATTATTTTATTTTTATACATGGATATTAACCCATCGATTGCTGATTTGCAAGATTGTAATCTTGCACTATCTGGTTCCATCTTTTCTGCTAGTCTTTAATAATATGTATAGCGAAAAAGAGAATTGTAATAAATAAATTAGTTTTCTATTGTATAAAATCACTGGAATATATTATTCACCTTACTTGAGTTTTGACCACCTTATATATGAATCGGGGTGTCAACAAAATACCCACCTTACAAGAATTTCAACTTGGATGAATTCACCTTATTGCAGACTTATGTGTAATATATATTCATGAACGTTTATTTTTCAGAACAAACAACTATCAAACTATTAAGCCATAGTTTCAATCAATCTGATCTATTCTGCTTTATATTTTTAATTACTCTTACATGGGTCTTTTCTCATAAAAAGATAAATTATGGTTCTTCATGCCATAAATAATATGTCTATATTCATTTTAACTGTCACGAGTTATTACACTGACAAATTGTATTAAAATAAAAGTTAAATATCACAGCGATAATTATAAATTTAATAAAATTGCCTTACTTGTAGAAATTGTAAAATATCATCCATTCCCAAACTACTAAGCCTTCTTTTGTGTAGCTTCAGTAAGTTGTAGGCCATAGCTGATAGAAGTCGTTCTCCAATATAAAGATATATATCCCACACTCTGAGCGTCAATCTAAACGGTATCTAAAATAGGAGGAATTATATACTAGTAAAATAAATTTTAACTTAATTTAATTCCAACCACGAATTACTCACTCTATCTAAAAAACATTGAAAAAACCATTTTAAAGTATATATTCCAGTGTCAACACCATTTCGATCAAGATGTTTTTTCAATTTAGGAAGGAATTTATGCATTATTTTATCATGATGTTCTTGGTACCTAAGAAGTTTGGGAAAACCAGGAATGAAAAAACCTAAAACAAATAAATATATATATCATTAGTTGTGCAATCCGTAATTGTGTGGTATTTACTCATTCTGAGGTAAAACTTTTCTGTGTGGGGACTTTTGTTTGTTTATCCATTTTACCTCAGAATGAAATATATATATTTATAAAAGCTGTAGAGAAAAAAAAATATTTAATGTCTTTATGGTACGGAGAGTACAAAGTAAAGATATAATAAATACAAATATTTATACGAAAAACTTTCTTTATATAAATATAAAAACAGAAAGTTTATCGTGTAAACAGCTGTATTTATTACGAGTATATTCTTACTTTATACTGTTCACTTCATCAATCCATATGTTGCTTTCAGTCAAACAAAAAGAAAACATTAATGTTTTGTTGAAAAATTCAAATTGTACAAAAAATGTTGTAAATTGAGAAGCATTATTACTTTAAAAATATTTTCATTATCCTCTACGAAAAATATTAATTTAAAGTTTATATCCATTTACATGTGAACATGATTGCATTAAAGAAGAAGGAACTGGGTGGACTCAACGCGTCCACGAGTGGTCTAGTATACTTGCAAAATACTGTTGATCTTAATTACTTGTTTGTTTGCACAATGTTAATTCTAGTTTATGCCGAATTACTCAATAAATATTACAACAACAAAAACCAGTCAGTAATACATTACCAAACAAATAACGGCATTAAAAAGAAAGAAGAGTGAAAATAAATTTCCACAAATAAGTCAGGTAAATTCAATGACTCCAGATGTAAAATCTATTACCGATATAAACCTAACCCGTTATTTTCTACGAAAGATCAGTCCCACTTTTAGAAATCTTATTGTTGTTTAGACGATGGTTTCTTTTTTATTTCACGTATTTAGTGTTAATTCTTGTTATATATATATATATATATATATAAAGATTTCACATAAACACGTGAAACAACAATCAATGATCAAACCACAATAAGAAATGGGAAAACAAGACTAAGATCTTTCAACCGTAACAAGCGGTCTTCGTAAATATACGTTATTTATATATATTTATATATATATATATAAAACAATTTTTTGTTATCAGGAATCGGTTAGTTTTATTGGTTCAAATCAAAACTTTGAAAGCCAACTTTTTGATACAAAATTCGTATTTGGAAACTTCTTAACATTGAAATATTTCAATATTAACTATAAGAAAAAAGATAAGAAGATGAATAAGAGTTTCCCTTACCGTGCATATTGTACTTAGGGTCAGAGACTAAGTTGGAAAGCGCCCAGAAAGCCTCTTCTTCATTAAAATACATAAGGAGGAGGGCAGCAATTTGAGACATGCCTTGGCAATAGCCAATTTCTAAGTTGTACATGCTATAAGCACCAAGTACGTTGAACAACTCCTGCTGCTTCAAGCTGTATCTTTGTCTGAACATGATGTGATCTCTGTAGGTACGATTAACATCCAGATCAATCTGCCGAATATCTGGAGACCATTTCCATGCAAGCTCCCTCATTTCCTGGAAAGAACTATTAGGTTAGATTAAGCTTCAGAACAGAACACAAGATAACATACATACGCCGAACATTGGTTTGTATAAATTCAATGAACATTCTACTTTGAGAGTCCTAAATTTTTCCTAACTCAAGTGTATTTAGCGTAGGGATATTTAATAAGTACTTGATACTGTACAAACTCGGGACCGACGGCTTAACGTCCTCTTCGAGAGACATACTAAGATTTATTACCAGCTAGAGTAAATCGTGGGTCAGAGAGGGCATCGAACTTCAGATCTACTAATTCAGAGACGAGCATGTTGCCACTGGGCTAACCTGGTGCCCAAAGAACCATTAAAAAGAATTATAAACGTCAGATGTCACCTCAGTTACCTGGGCAAGATAACTCTTATTTTAAGTCACACAATTTACCTAACCTATTAGCTGTTTTATTTGGAAACATATATTAAAGAAATATCTATTTTGTAAACTTAAAAATTTAAATTGACAAGGAAAATTAAAACTATGAACTGAACAACAAAAAACAAACCCTTAATCAAAATGCATTACAATATCTTTGTTGTTTCCAAAGCCTGCCCTCATAGGATTCCATACGCAGCCTTATTTTATGGATAGGAAGTGCCGATAATTTATTATTTGGCACCTATTTTAAAAATAAGCAAGTCATTTTACCGGGTTTATTTAACATTGGGAGATCCAAATTAACCCACTCTTAACAGTAGGCGCATGACATTGTAAAGATTCGCGATCTTCAGTTTTAAGTCCACTCCAAAGAACAGTATGTACAAGGTTTTCTTCCATCACTCATGTGAAAAATCTTATGTCATAACCAAGATTTAAACCCCCTAATCTTCAGCACTAAAGCAACTTCTGCCTATAAGCAACATCTGACCCTACAAGACCAATATTCTTAACAAATACTGAAATTAAAGCAATAAGCAATTTAAAGAAATTTTAAGCTACCATAAATCAAATATATCATTATTTTTAAGGTTAAAATACAAGTGACACACGTCTCCATTTTTTGGGAGCACATACTCACCATGTCAAATTTGATTTATTTACGTATTTGATTTAATATGTGTTATATATTTTAATTTAATACTCAGAATGCATACAACAGTAGTTGTTTTTAATCCCTACCTAAATCAAATCGGCTTTAAATTTATGCGAAAACGAAGAGGAAGTAACATACCCGACTTACCTCGTATATTCTCACACCTCAATACTTCATAACGTAAATAAGTTCTTAAACCAGTAAAGTACGTGTATGAGATAAGAGGGTATATATTCTTTTAATACAATTAAAGTCTCAGTCATAATATCTATATCATTGAAAAAGAAGGAATTTCAAATAGAAAATAATCTGTTTTGTATTAAAATGTTCAAGTACTTTTCGATTTTGAATTTTGTACTATTGGAACAGTAGTGCTCATTCCTTAGGCCAAATACACTCAAAACCTTAAAATATTTTGAGAACTACCATTAAAAGAAATCTATAAATAGAAAAAAGGATGAGAAAAGAAAATAATGAAAATAGGTATCCACATACGCAGGCATCCTGTAAAGACTTAACTATTTATCAACTTTAGTTTCTACTGTAAATTGTAACTATGGAGTTAATATTTGATTTAAATATTATTTTAAATGCTGTTAAAGTTTTCATTTCTAGGCGAAATGCAGACGTTATTCACATAGTGGAACTATTTAGCATTTTGTGTAAAATATATTTCTACGTCAACTGTTAAAATAATGACATTAATCAACACTGATTATTATATTGAAGCTTTATTTGTCCAAACCTGATATTTCCCCTGCTGCTTTTTCTTCGTCTGATCCAAAACTAACATTCGACTCCAAGCTTTGGCTCTCAATGAATCAGGAATCCCTTTAAAAACTCTACGCCTCAATTTGTCTGTACCAACCACATCATCCCAGATTGATAACATTTTTAGCCATTTTTTCGTCCTTTCCATCTCGATTTTAACTCCAGCAGTACTTCTGGCTCCTTTCTCTTCACTTTCAGTGCTGTAATGTTTACCATTCTTGTCGCTACTCCACACAAAAAAAAAAGCGACAAAATATAAATTATAATTCAGCACAAACAGCAATACCAAGGAAAACACAAAATCAAAATAAAAACAAAAGAATATGTCATGCTACAAGGCACAATATAATTCATCAAAAAGGGTACTAAAATATCTAAATGATTACTTAGTGCTGGCTAAATTAATTAATGCCAAAGCATGTTATTTGATGACTTAAGGAACTGAAACATGCAATGATTTGCCACAGACACATGAAGATAATAATGGTAAGTATTGAGTAAATTATGTTAGCAATGTAAACAATGCTATTTATAAAATAGAAAAGCTGTACTAAATAATGTAAAAAAATTATTCCTTGAAGAATCTTTTTTAATCATCAACCCATACCTTCTCTAAGTCTTCATGAGAAACTGTAATGTAGTCCAAACGATAGCTCTATCACTATACTAGTAACCTTTTCTCAATAATAACCTAATTATTAATATTGAAACATATATATACTAGGCACACAAAACAACTGAGCTTTTGTCTTAAAAATTAAAATACAGCAGGCTTATATTCTAACTTTTTAATAATTATTCATAGTAGATCAATAAGTAATCAATCTTTATATTCACTGGCACTCATTTACATTTTTTTTTAAATAAGGCCCTTTAAAAAAATCTTTCTAAAGTGCAACAAGTTTCGGAAACGATTAACTTTAATAATGGTATAGAAACAGGAGCTTTCAGATTAAAATGAAACTATCTAGCTGACATTTCGAATATATTTAAAATATTTTGCATAAGCAGAAGTATGAAATTATGAAAATGATAAACAAGTAAATATTACATAGTGGTTTAAAGAGAACACGTCACCAACTCTTTAATTTTAGCAATTTCATAAATTGAGAAGACTAATGGAGTAAAAATTAGTCTTTCGAAGTGAAAATATTATAATTATCATAAATTGAGAAGACTAATGGAGTAAAAATTAGTCTTTAGAAGTGAAAATAATTATCAAAGTTCTTTTTTTAATCTACATCATAGGTCATGCTTTCAAAAAGTAATACACTTTTCATACAAAGAAAAACTGTAATTTAAAATAGTTATAGAAGAAACGAACAAACCCACACAAGGTTCCTTTCACTTTAGGAGAATTATAACACAACTTACAATGGTGTTTGTAATATTTAGCATTCAATGAAGTACTACACAAAATCAGTGTGTGTTCATAACATACATTTACAAGATTTGACATACGATAGTATTATAGTGCGTATGCTTGAGTAAGAATAATGTAGGATGAAAGGTTAAATAAAACAGATGTAATTACTAAATGAAATAATTACTACATAATGTAATCATGGTTAGCGCGTGCATCATTTAACTGAATTAAGTACAATCTACATGAAATTGACATTTGAATACTATAAAATCACAGATCCAATACCTCAGAAATGAATACATCATTTTACAAATACCGGTCAAAAAGAAATTTTTGAAACTAAGAAGCAAGTAAGTTTTGAAGAATAATTATGTCTGATACTTCTTTCACTAATTACAGAATTATGACTCACCAAATAAATCCATATCGGTCAATGTTTTTATACTGTTGTACCTCAGGATCTTCCCATGGGTCAATAACAGCTCCTTCCTTTCTACCATGTTTATACTTAGCCACAATAGCTGCTCGTTCATCTGCAGCTCTCTGTACCAGTTCTTCCTCATTCATCACGCCATCTTCAACTAATTTAAAGCAATATTCTCTTACCTAAAACCTACCAATTACATAAACATGAGAATTTACATCGCCATGAATACTTGTACACAGTAAAGGATTCCGTTAATGATCAATCTCTCAAATAAAAATAAGGGAAGTAATTAATTCTAAGCATTAACAAAACAACCACGAACCACTTTAAATTGAAAAACTAAATTACCTCTAGTTCTAGGTTGCAAAGTTGACGGCTTCACGCCCGTCTAAGTATAATACCAATACCACCATACACATGTTTGAGTAATGCATTTACACATATGGGCGCAACCAAACTAACCACAAAGTTAATACTGATTACTATTTAAGGCATATTAAATTATTATTAGAGTCCAACTTTAATATCAATATACGACAAAACTGGTTTAGTGAATCTTTTGTAATCAAACTAGTCTCCTATGTATCAGCTGTTCAGTAATTTTGCTGCTTCCTGTAAATAAATTATTCACTAAACTTTGTCATGAGTATAAAAAAGAAATAAAATTTAATTCCCAATAAAACATTTCCATTTAAGAAAAATAATTTCAATTACAATTCCTAAATATAAAAAATAATTGATTAAATGAAGAAATAATTTTCATTCTACACCAATGTTTTTTTTCAAGAACAAAAAAAGCATACCTCTTAATTGGTGAAGCCATACAAATGTCTATCTAAATTATTATGTCCACTTCCCATTCAATGTAATTAAAAAAACATTGTATAATTCAAATTTGTTCCAACAGATGAACTGCTGAAAATACTCTAACCAGCACTTGGTTAGAAAAACAGCTTCACATTTAATCTTGTCTGGTATTAATTGTCTTCTGAATTATAGTTAGAATAAAAAACTCTGATATTTAAAAGTAATTACACATGTTGAACCCACTTCATTATTGGAATGAGAACATTCCTTTGGCGTAGTGCGTTTGATTTGTGATTTAGTACAAACTTTTATGAATGACCTAAATATTCAGTATTTACAAGATCATAATGGAATTGGTATAGAATCTTTCTTTGGATAGAATAAGATTGAAGTATGAAAAATAATACTCTATGATAAAAGATATAAATGTTTTCCCGCAAATCTAAGGAATAGGTTGAAATTTAATGTTCGATACCTTTGCAATAATATCGTAATATGATACCCATTTTATGAATTTAAACTCACAGGAACAGGTAATAAACCCAAAAGGGAACTGTTATTACTATTTACACATGTTTAATTCAAATTATGTATATAATAAAGTTTTCTAAGGGAAAATAATTTATTTTCCCTGTCTGCAGGAAAAACTTGAAGTTTATTGGACGGGTATTATTTAATGTTTTACATACACTAATTTATGAAACCAATACATAAAATTATGTGGTGATATGCTGAATGATTTAAACATTTCTTTTCGCGGGAACTACATGCTTACCTTTCGTATGGTTTCTATTTTAGTATATGTATCTCCGAATCCAGACCATTTGAACTGAAAACACAATATGTCGTCAAAATGTCATAATGGTTATAGTACCAATGGAGTCAAATAATTAATATAATTAATTTATTTATAATTATGGCCAGTTCATTATAAAGTGACTTATAGTAAGGATGAATTTAGGCCATTTCACCAGTATATCATAATAGCTCATATTTTCAAACACACAGACCTCATCATGGGAATTCCTCCACAGGAAAGGTCAATGAAAATTTAATTATATTATCATATTATCATTAATTATATTATCAAAAGCCATTTATGAGATATGGCTTTTCTCATAACACCAAGCCATAAATTGATTTACTAAATTAAAGTAGGACACAACAATGTTACAATTGAACTGATTGATTAAGCGCTAAGTTGAAATCAACTTGGCCTGAAAACTATAATAATTAATTAAAATTCTTCACTGAGTATCACAACTCACAAAAACAGTAACCAAGTAACTAGCAGGTCTTCGAGATATACATTATATAACGTAAATAATAAGATTTCACAATAAATATGTGATATAAAAATCAAAGTAAAAAATCTCTCTTCCTCCCTTCTCACCACCAGATGTTCTTCATAACTTAAGTATCTGACTATGTAATGTAATGTAATGTAATTTTTTCTGATAATCGTACTGTAGTTTAGACGTTGATTATGTAACATATAAGACATTTACTGTAAAGTCATTTAATTTTACGGAAATGTTTAGATTAAAGTCATGAAAATATTTATTATGGATGGATCTCATAAAACAATAGCAAAACAAAATCTACTGTTGATATTTTAATAAATAATTAATTTTACTAATATTATAGTATTGTAATAGAAAATAATACCTGGCTATTACAGTACTAAGGGAACAGCTTAATTATAACGCTGTTAGTTATATACTTGTATAACCTTGGCCAGTGTTCTGAAGTAAAACCGGTTTTATTAAATGTCTCACGTTGGAATTTATTATTTACATAATTTATTTCATTTATTTATAGGCATATAGTATATTAGACTTCAGAAATTGTTTTTGCACATCCTTAAAGAAAAGTAAGAATTAGTAATATGTATATCGACAATTTGTGATCATAATTAAAAAGGTTAAAAATGTTGAAGATATCTTACATTACTCCAGGACTTCAATATATATTCCTGTAAGAATACACATTATTATTTTTATATACCGTATTAGTTCACAATACTACATCATACCTCGTATAACTATATTTTAATTATTGAAATTATCAACAAATTATTTTAAAAAACAATTACTTTGATAATAAATATAAAAATGAATTGCGTCAGTTCTTTTCTTGTGCTCGTTGTATGTTATTTTAGTATATATATAATAACAATTTAACAGGATTCGGTCAATTCTTCAGGTTCAAATTAAACTCTCATTGTCAACGTTTCGGTTATTATTTAAAACTTTTTCATAGGCTCATATCACAACCATATGTTCTTCTTAAATATATATGTATGCATATTTTGATAAAGTATCGACCGTGAAATAGAAACAAGATCGAATTTATCAGGACTCGATAAGAGGTTAGTTCTTCAGGATTAAATCAAACTTTTAACGCTTTATTTCTTAGACATTTCATTTTTTTATTCTTTTTTTATTAATATAAAATAGCGAAATGTCGGCATTGAAAATTTTATTTGAACCTGAAGAACTGAGAGTTAAATACAAATAAAAATACATGATAAATTTGATTCTGTATTTTATTTTTTTTAAAATACTCGTATATAATTTCATATTAGATAGTCCGATTCGACGTATAGACAAGAAAGTTCCAGGTAAGACTGCTTGCGTTATTTTGGCAGCTGTTGTCCTCCAGTAGATGTAGTGTTTACCTTGAGTGGCACTGGCAGGCCAGCCATCTGGGCTTGTCGGTCAGAGATCGGATTGAGAACCTTGTCTGGGAAGCAGTATTAAATACAAGTCCATCTGAATTGCAACAAACAAATTGAATCTCTTCGGTTAAAGCGTTATTAGGTGATAAGACAAAGGTAGTCCTATCCATGATGGGTAATAATAGTATTATTCCAACCGCTGCATAGTTGTATTACATTTACCTCTATATTGATGAGGGTTAATAGAAATATCACCTTAATATAATCAGGTGGAATAAAAATATTAACCAGCCATCCACAAATATTCTTATGGCAAAGGTAGATTATTTCAGCCTTTCGAGCAGTATATCTAATAGTAATTTAGAAACAGTTAAAACAATTACAACAAAAAACTAAGACTTTAGTGAAACAGTGTTGTAAAATCTTCTTATTAAGATGTTTTCCATTTGTGAGCATCACATTCATACTTTGTTGTCAGATGAGGAAACCTTTGTATTGAAACATGACTGAAACACAGAGGTGTAATATCATCCATATTTTCAGTACCATAGAGGTTAGTAAAAATCATATCATGGATTTCTCAAAGGCTGTGTGGGACCTCTCTTCTTTAGAAGGGTTCTTTTTCTTGGCGGGGTGGTAGACCTCCTGATTCTCATGTACCTATCCATCGACATCCTCACCTTGAGAGCTGGCAACAGGTTACGCTGATTGCGTGGACTGCCTAACAGGTGGAAGGTTTTTGTAACCTGCAGTCAAACCAGGCTCTTTAGGACCTTGGTTCGGAATTCCACTCGAGACCTCTTTAAAATAAAAGCAGCAATTGTCAATAAGATACGGGATTCTTTTGGGGGTTTTACATAAGTTAACATGTAACCAATTTTAATGGTGTTAAACTCATGGTGGCTGTTGTTCTTCACTTGGGAAGGGTAGACTCTCTAGGGAGTCATTGTATTTGAAGCAGTATCTTTTCGGAAAGTTACCTGCACAGCAACAAGGAGGAGTTAAGAGTCTCGACTGTTACCTTTAAGTAAGGTCCATCAGTTAGCAGGTGGACTTGAAATCTGTACTCACATAGGTGAAGCCCGGTCCCAGTTTAATCGGCATTTCATTTTGAGGGTACGACGAATCCTTATGGATACTATAGTATCCCTCAAATTGATGACTTAGTAAGAGTGGGCAGCCTATGGTTGGAAATCAATAACGATTCCCCAGGTATGGCGGATTTCTTTAATACTATGATTTATAATATCATGATTTTTAATATACTTATGTTATATTACTACACAGCATAACATAACATCATCTAAGTATGAATATAGAAGGGGAGTAAGGTCTCAGGGAGCGTAGGCCGGCCCAAGCCATCTCTAAGGATAGCTACAATCTCATCCATAGTGCTCCTGTCAGCCTATCATCCCTAAAATCATGTCGTTAACTTTTCTGATAAAGCTCAACATTGCTTTTACTACATTTTTCTTTCAGTCTCAAAGTATTCTGGTGTCAAGTCAGATGTTGATACCGGAGTGATTATTTCACCAAAACCCAAATAGCCTTCTGTTTGTTCTTCTACCATGCAAGGGGAAGGAAGAGATCAAATTTCTAATTTTTTTTATATTTATTCTACTTGATTATTGATTAAATCTATACACTCAGACATATAGATTTTTTTTTTATAGGACCATTGGCTATTAATAAATAGCGTTGCAATAAAACCCTATTCTGTGTTCACCTACAATTTCTTTTATCTTCTAATTTATTTTAAGTGCATATCCATTTGACGCCATGCTTGGTTGTACTATGCAACTTACAATTTTGATTGTTTCATTAAAGTTTCATGAAAACCGTAAGTTAAAGTAAAGTCTAGGTTAAATTACGAACATCAAATGCGATTTCAATAACTTCTACGTTATTAATCACTAACTTACTGTTAAAGGTACCGAATATGTTTAGGGTTGTTAATCAGTTGCTGAAATTTTAGAAAATAACTGAAAATACAAGTTATAGTTGACGTCATAATTTTGATTTTACGGGTTTACAGTGCATCAAAAGAGCTAACACATCAGTGGTTATTATAATGAACACATCTATTACATTTTAAATGAATACCAATAAAACAGCAAAACATATTAAGATATCACTAGATATTGTTCATAAAGTTTATTACAGTAACCACTACTTTAAACAATACAGGTTGCAACTACTATTGCAAAAGATAATGAAGAAGAATGCGCAATGCAAAAATAGTAGTGACAAGCTAATTCTTTTTTACATATTATAACAACCCAATGTTGGCAAACTATATGTCAAAAATAACAACTAGATAAAGATCTCTACAATGAAAGAGAAAAACCTTTTGTAAGAGTGCAAATGTAACCAGAAGAAGGGGGGTGGGGGCGGGTGCAACCTTCTCAAACTCGTAAAAAAGAATAAATTTCTATCTAGGAAACTAAAAATAATTTTAATACTTGGAGCCCGCAGAAAACTTTTAAAAAGAAAAAGGCATGAAATTAACTCCAGAAGGTACAAAACGACTCAATGTTATATGTAAACAAGTAAATTTTCTGTTATTTAAAAAATGAAGCTAGATATAAATATTCAATTAGAAATTATGAGTTGAATTTTAAAACTCTTCAAACTGGATAAGGCCAACATAGACCTTATAAATAGGACAGGCTCAACACATCCTCTCTAGTCCACTCAACTCAAAGGTTTTAGACTAATTAGTAACATATCTACCTCATAATCCACCCCAGGTTACAGTTTCGATTGTTAAATCATTAGTTGTGCAATCCGTAATTGTGTGGTATTTACTCATTTTGAAGTAAAATGGATAAACAAACAAAAGTCTCTACACAAATGAAGTTTTATTCAACAACAACAACGCGTTTCGAACACTTTGTGTTAATCATCAGGAAGACATCGAAGGATGTGGTGATGAAGGGTTGGTCCAGTGAAAACAACTCTGTGAAGGGTTGTTTGTGTGGAGACTTTTGTTTGTTTACCCATTTTATCTCAGTTTCGATTGTTTCATTAAAGTTTCATTAAAGCTGTCATAAATGAAAACTGAAAACAATATTCATTAACGTCTAGATGATAACTGGAAAATTGTTGCAACATGCCAACTGTGCCAAGTTTATAATATTGTGTAGGTAGTATAAAGAGGAAATTGGATAAAAACTAAATAAGGAACAAATATCAGAAAAATGCGGTCATATATATACGTGTGTGCGTGTGTGTGTGTCTAGTGTCAGAATAAGGACAAGCGACTCTATATTCAAGAAATCTTCACTAAAAGTAGTACAGAATTGAAAAAAAAAATGTAAGTCCTATTGACTGTTGCCTGTTTTCAAAAGAACTGAGGAGAGCCAAGTAGTCGGGAGTAGGTGTCCATTGTAATTGAAAGAATGTTTTCATAACTCGTCAATCAACCTAAAATCTGGCAGGCAAAAAGAGAGTGAAACAGTTAGGCAGTAACTTGTCTAATAACCTTCTTTACCAAATATCCATCCATTTTTAGCAAACCAGGGTTGATGTTAATCAAGTTATCAAAAATTTTTTATGAGGAAGGATTCAGTAATATTAAGTTTAATGATGGCTTTTAGTGGTGATTTCTTTGACATATATATCAATGATCAAAACACATTATGAAATGGGAAAAAATGACCACATTATGAAATCGGTATTGGTCAGAGTCAAAAACCCAACATTTGGGTTTTTAACTCTGACGAACACCAATTGTTGTGTTTGAAAGATCTTTGTCTTTTTCTCCATTTCATATTGTGGTTTGACCATAGAGTCAAAAACCCAGCTGAAACACTAGAGAAGAAACTTCCTTCTCAACCCCTCACGCAGGACACCATGTGTCCTACATCTAGTGTTTCAGTTGGGTTTTTGACTCTGACGAAGACCGCTTGTCACAGTTGAAAGATCTTAGTCTTATTTTTCCATTTCATATTGTGGTTTGATCATTGATTGTTATTTCACTTGTTTATGTGAAATCTTTATATATATATATATAAATATTAAATGAAACGGTCCAACGGGCTTTTAAGTAAAAAAAGAGTTAAATCGAAAGTAACAAAGAGATAAAAAGAGGTATAACTATCATCGATATTTCTTCGATAGTCGTCATAAAGAGGCGAAAATCCCTGCAAGAAGGCAGAGTCACCGAAATATAAAAGTGAGTTATGTGATTTTCTATCTCGGTGTTACTTTCGTTTTAACTCTTTATATATATTATGTACTTCACGGATAATATGTACTAAACAGATGAATCAAAAATTTTGCTTTAACGATAATATGATATTTTAACGTGGAACTATAATCATTCAACTGGGAATGTGATTCGTGAGGATGATACTAATCAAATGATCTTGGACCTTCATTAGAATTTCATATTATGATATATAGGGTAATTTTTTTTTACTTTCAGTTGAGCAATCCTTTATTATTTAAGTTTTTGAACTAGATATTCCAGATTTGAATGAGAGAGTCGGTGTTGATTGGTGACTGACACAGAAGAAAATTATTTCTACATATTTTGAACTTGTGCAATACTTGAGCTAAATGACGAAATATGAAAGCACCAATAGTAAACGGAGAATGAATATCAATGAGTTAGCTATTTTAAGGAACTTAAAATAAACACAGTAGAAATTTGTGACGCGAGATGGCGTGTACAGAAGGCTGGCTGGGGGGTAGGGGAAATTGTGCGTAAGAATTGTTTTGCCGTCAGTGAGCACGCGTCTATATAAACCAGTCGTGACTAACCAACTGTTCTTTTTGATAGTGTCCTCAAGTCAGCATCATGGTCCACTCGACGAACACGCCAGCGGTGGGGCATCCCCTCAGCCAGGTCATTACCCCAATCAATGTCATTTCCCAAATATCAATTGGTTATTTATAAAATGTTTGATTTGCTCAACAACACCTTATTTCTATTACAAAACATTCTATAACATACGTTGAACTAAACTTATTACTATTTAACTAATGATCAAATTACAATCAATATATATATATAAAGATAATATATATCATATATATAGCATAAGCACACGGTCAACAACGTACGAAGACAACGTTACATATTTTCAATCATACGATCGATAATCGTATTAATATATATATATATATATATCATATATATATATTATACCTTTGTCTTCTTAGAGTGCCACATTCTCTTCTGACGATGTCTACAGTCCCATTTGTGTTTCTTTTCGATATAATATATGTATTTATACATATAACATGATGTATATCGAAATGTTGAAATAATTCTTTGTTAATTTTTTTATGCAATTATGTTCATAATATTGATGAATGCAAGTATAATGTATACCATATATATGCATGAATGTTTATTATACTGTAGATATACGTTATATATATATATATAATATAACTGATAAAAAACAAAACATAAAGAACGGAAACACTTACTGGGATCCCAGTAAAGTCTTTTCATCTTTAAGTGTTGTTTTTTTCAGTTATTTGTCCGTCCAGTTTGGACAGTTTAGTAATTTCAATTATATATATATATATATATATGTCGTCTGTGTGTGTGTGTTTGTGTGTATGTATGTGAGTGTGTGTGTGTGTGTGTGTGTGTGCGCGTGTGCGTGTGTGTTTGTGGTATTTGTTTATGTGGGTGAGTGTCAAACAAACTGTTGCCAATAAATGTCATTGTGAATTCATTTTTGCATGTTTTTTATAATTACCTTGTTAATTTTTTCATTGTATCCAAGTAGTAAATACTACTTATATTAGATATTAGTTATGAGCTATTAAATTACGAAATTTTAGATTCCATTTATATGTTTTGGTTAAACAATGGTGATATTCGTAATCATACTTTCCAGAGTTCATTATGATTCTTCATTATAACAATATCAGTTTACGTTAACGTAATAATCGGTTTTTGAACTATGTTGTACAAAGAAACGGGGAGACGATTGTAAACATGTGCATGGGAGAAGGTCTCAAGTGATAGGGCGAATCTTCTAGCTGGTACCTTCTGTCATACCTTGATATAGATCAATATATCTAAGACTTTTGTATGTATGTTAACAAAGTTTCCACAAAATGTCCAATCACTTAATGACAGTTTGTTTTATGTGTCCATACTGTGTAATTTGAAGTGGACCGCTTCTTTATATGCATGTATATCTGTCGTCTCATTCGGAGTGGCTCATTTTTATCTCTACCTGATGAAGACGCGGTCAAAATATAGTAGGAAGTTTTTCTAAACTCTTTCACTTATGTTCCTTCTCTAAATCCTGTTTAATATAAACCATATATTTAATTTGACACAAGAATATCATACAAGAAAACTTTTGTGAAAAACACTAACAAGAGATTTTCAATTCGTATACATCAGCTATAATAAAAGAGGTATTTATGATTTGAGTAGCAAAGTATGGTACAATTACATTATATATAATTTGTAAAAGTAGGAAGCACTCCTTTATTTAACATATATTGTTAAATAATGCCCCATATTTGTCTTGTATATGTTTGCTTTGAGGTCACAAATAGAACAAACGAAAAATATATTCAGAATTTTGAAACAACGGAAATATTCTTTTTTCAATAAAATGTAAAAATTTTGACTTCGAATTCAATCCCAAACCTTGTGAGAGCAATACAAGCCATACTGTTTGACGGATCAAAATAAAACTATGCCTAACAATAGAACATTATGTGAAGAATGAGTTGAGATATTTTTTTTCAAAATTACATTCGCTAAAGTTTTTTTTTTGACGCTAAACGGCTCATTAAAAATAATCAAAATTTGACCAAAAATGGAACGAAAAATTAGCAATTCATGAAAAAAAATCATGAAGTTTCAATTACGGGAAAGAGCAATAACGCTATAAAAACTGTTTGTTTACCCTAGACTAAGAGATCACCTGCTATACTTTTCGAATTTTTTATATTTTTTTACAATGTTTACATTGACTTAGAAATTTTTTGAGTGAATCCACTGAGATAAAATTGATGTTTATAATGGAAAAATTAAAATAATGGTGTGATACACAAAAATAAACTTATATATTGAGAAGTCTATCAATCACTATCTGTACTACCTCAGGAATGAAAGACTAATAAACATCTCCCCATTAGACGGATTATATTATGCTTAAATGATACATTTATATTATATACTCAAGAAGTTTGATATTAAGTTTACTTATAGTAAGTGTGTAGGCCACTCCAGATTTTTTAGTAGTGTCATCAAAATTTCATAGAAATTTATGGAAATATATGGACAGGATTGATGGTTTATAAATCTCAATCAGTCCGTTTTGTTCCGTATATTCATTAATAGTTCAGACAACTTTTAAAAGAAATAGGTTTAGAAATTACTTTTATTAATTTATATTACTACTAATTAATTTAATTTATATGATAATATATTTGCTGTTTTTTAAAGAAATAGTTTAATTCGTTTCTTTGTATGTTTGATTATTATTTATAAAAGAAATACTGATAGAAGGGGACGATTTTAAAATGAGATAATTTAGATGGCATTTGATTGGTGCACCGGTAGAGCTAAGTCATTCTAAAAAGGCGCATTACACTCCTTGTTTAGTCCTCTGCGTCCTTCCTGGAACCTTTCAAACTGTTTTAACCTCTCTATAGATTGTTGTGTTCACTAGTTAATTCTTTTAATAATACTTCAAATAGTAAGTACAAATTCCTTTTTAACTTATTTTGTAAACTTAATGATTTCCTATTAGTTTAATGCTAAATATTATTACTTCATAATTAGTAATTAAAACGATTTCACAAACTAGATAAACTAAACCAGCAGAAACAATACACATAAAAGATTCACAAAAACTTACTCTTATATTTCGACTGTTTTGTATAAAGATGTAATTTGCTACGATGAAAACGACTTTCATGTTGTGTTTTCTCTGAATTATTTCACAAAAATATAATCAAAATAATTATTAGTTTCTAAATAATTACTACTAAACATTTAATAAATATAATAAACATTGAATAGATTTATTTTAATTTAGTTTTTTAAATAATTCACTATTTAGAACATTAAAAATACTAACAATAGATTATAATTTATTTATATATAGTTATTTTGAAATGTATATTTTAAAATCGAGATATTTGCGTTACAAATTAAAATATTGTCATTTAACAACAATTTTGTATAAAAAAACTTAGTAATTAGATTATTAAATTCTGCAAAATAAAATGTAAATATATTTAAATAGCTACAAATTTTTTAAAATGGAATGCCACTTAAATAAATGGTTTCGTCTGTGTTTCCTATTGCTTTTGAGAAATGTTGTAATCCATTTGAAAATTTGAAATGATTTAATGACATAATGTGAAATGTAAGAAGAATAAAATTATATGTAAAAAATGAATGCCAATCAAACATCTAATTTCTGATGTTTCCATTTACACAACTTCTAAATTATATTGAAAAGCCGACTTTGAATTTGATTTGAGTATGCAAAACTGGCTGATATATTTCACTGATATATTTTTTCTCAATATATATTTACAGCAACGTTATAACCGAATATAGCACAAAGGAAAAAGTTACTTATATTATGTTTGGTGTGAAAAGCAATTGGTTGTTGACTTTTTTGTGTTTATGAATCTTATGATCTTTGAGTAATATTGAATTAAGAGGAATGAACTCCTTAGTTTTATATTACCAAAGAGATACTAATTTTAAACTGATTCTAAGGTGATTCGATGACAGTCATTTTTCAGAATCAGGTCCTCAGCTAAATATGACTACCTAATGACTTCACGGTACGAGTATACAATATCTCAGACAATGCAAAGCCGGAAGACCATACGACCACGAATGTGACTCCTTCCATATTCGTGAAGGACGTCCTGACTGACTGACGTCCCATCCCCGTCCTTATGATTACTGACCTTAACAAGAAATGCAGGATGAGAATATAGCAGTAGTGGGCCTCTGGTCTAGGGCTGCTAATTACGACGTGCACTGATGTGTATGGAATATTCGTTGGCCGCTGGAGATCCATTGCCTTTAGAAACAAAAGTCATTTTCGTCTGTAAGAGATTATTTCGTAACACAATATCGTCTCTTTGATTTTACAAAAGTCTTATTACTGCTGTGCTAATATATATGATATTATATGCATCAATTGTGTAATATACGGTATTGATAAGAGAATCAATCACTATCTGTACTACCTCCAGGAATGAAGGAGTAATAAACATCTCCCATTTAGACATATATATTATGTCTACATACTACATTATCTACCCAAGAGGTTTGACATTATACTCACTTATAGTAAAGTTGAGTGTAGGCCACTCCACATTTTTTTAACTGATTATTATTGATTTTAGGAAAAGTTAATAGTAGATAGGAAAGTAGTAGTGAGATGAATACTTATTATCAAATTTCCAAACAGTTTGTAGAGAGTTGTTTGTTTCAGTTAGGATTATACGTTTCTTAAGAAAATGTTAGTTGGATTTTACTCCATCTGCAAGAAATTTAGTAATATAAACACATAATTTTATATTACTAAATGTTTGTAATTATACATCAATAATCATATTACCCTTACAATCTAATTATTAGTGTATAAGTATTACAATATAATTAATTTTTAATTATACTGTATGCAATTAAAAATAAAAATATAAAATTATTATATTATTAATAATTTTATATTATACGATATAAAATTATTACATTATGCAGTAATATAAAAATTAAAACAAAATTTTATTTCAAATTAGTTGTACTAAAACCTGCCAAAAAAAAAAAAGAAAAAAAATGCGATGTATATGTAAGGAAACAGAACTTTGGGATAGACTTCATGACGTCTATCACTTATACGTTATGATATACGTCATGACTTTAGCAACTGCAAAAGTGCAGATATTGTTAGGGACTGGTGGGTTTTATGAATGTGGAAGTTATGTATTTTGAACTTTATACGACTTTATATTTTACACTACTCATATTATTCAATGTTTACTTAGTTTTATCTATTCACTTCACTCACATATTTTTTTAAATTTACTATTTACTTTCTATATACCATTTCCTGATCGGACATTTTTATGGCTGCATTGTCGGTTGTCCACCATAGTTTTGCCTCATCACTAGGTCTCCTCACTTCTCTTCGTCCTTTTGACGGTTAAAAGAAAAATTTGCGACTGAAAATGTGTAATGATATTGCGTGTCTTCAGTTTCATGTGGAACTTTTATATATTATCCTATACAATGAAAATGCCAAAAAAAACTCTTATTACTGTTTCATCAAAGTAATTGCAACCATATTAACAGCAGAGACCCTATTTCAAACACAATATTAATAATTAGTAGGGTAGAGAATTAAAGAAAGTTTTTTACTACCGAGTTAGTGATCTGAAATATCCCCATAACGTTTTAAGTAGATTCCTTTATTATTTCAGAAATTTTAACTATTTTGAAGTAAAATTTACTTCATTGTGGTGGTATTTTTGATGTATATGTAATAATTACTAAACCAAATTAGAATCTAATTAAGTATAAGAGAAAAAAGAGAGAAAGCACAAACAGACGCACTTTCATATTTTGACATACACCGTCGTCTATACAGTCGCCTACCCAAGAATATGTGTCACATACAGACAAATACAGACACAGACACAGACACACACACACACACACACACACACACATATATATATATATATATTATATATATAATATATAATTAAACCACAATATAAAATGGGGAAAAAAAGACTAAGATGTTTCAACCGTAACAAGCGGTCTTCGTCAGAGTCAAAAACGCAACTGAAACACTAGATGAAGAAAACATCTGGTGAGGGGTTGAGAAGAATGGGAGGGAAGAGTGGTATTTTAAAAGGGTGCAAGTGCAGGAAAAGACAAATGTCCAGAGAGGAATGTTTGGGGAAAATGTGTCACGTTTGAGTATTTCACGTGTTTATGTGAAATCTTGTTATATTATAATATGTATATATATATATATATAAAGATTTCACATAAACACGTGAAGTAACAATCATTGATAAAGCACATCCCATTTCCCATTTCATATATATATATGAATAATAATCAAAATAACACTTGATATAATAGATGGATTAATTTACCACAATGAAAACAATTTTTGAAACAATGCTCTAAGGCCTTTCGTTAACACATCGTCAGAGAGCAAGTGAATTAAAAAAAAATTGTTTTTTTAATTCACTTGCTCTCTGACGATGTGTTAACGAAAGGCCTTAGAGCATTGTTTCAAAAATTGTTTTCATTGTGGTAAATTAATCTATATATACATATAAATATATATATATTATAGGAAGTTCACACTTGTTTGACCCCCTTCCAAAATTTAGTATGATTATTTTTTTTTTAATTCTTTCAAAATATTTTTGTTAGCAATAAAATTTATAATGATGTTTAAAACAGTCACTTTCTTTAAAAATTATTAGAGTAACAGTTGTGGGTTGGAATATATTGGTTACCACTTTAATTTTAAATAAAGTTTTAATTTTCTTTTTATTTCGTTTACATATGCTTAACATTCGCAACCTTGGGTTCTAACAGATCTATACTATTGAGGAGCTTTGTAGAAATATTGATTTGAGTTAAGTGTAGCTTTAGTACATAGTCTGGCTGTATTTTCTTCATTGCAACATCACAAAAAATGTGTACATACGACCTATTATTTAAGGTCAGCGATATAGCGATGTTTTTAAGAATCGTCCTTGATTTTCATAAAAAGAGCCGTCTGACGGTGACCTATAACACTTTCATTCTCTTCTTATCACAGCGCCCTCTTATCTCATCATGCTGTAATAAGTCATACCATCCTGAGATCAGGTGATGCCAGCATGAATCTTCACGCTCTCTCACCATACCGATTATATAACAGTTTTATGATTATAATTAGCTAACTGTTTTAAAATTAGAATATATCAAATGTCTGATAAAATTACGATAAACCTTCCACAAATCACTACTACTATTATATTTTATTTCATATCAAAGTATCGGTGAAGTTATTCATAACAATAGCATTAAATTTATAACAACAAATATTTTAAACTTCTGGGGTTACATTGGTAAATAGGGATTTACTCTATTCACTCCAGAGGAATTAGTTAATTATCCCCCCACCCCTTCCACTTCCTTCTATCACTATAATCGAGTTAATTATGTTATGTGTGGTGAATTGTCACATTCAATTTGAAAATAACTTTTCTAAACAAAAATTTATTGTTGCAATGAGTAACTGCTCCCCCCCCCCCTCTTGAGTAATACGAGTAAATTTATGGGGTTTTTGAAAGTAAAATCGTAAGTTCAATATTATCCAGGCATGTTAAATGGTTTTGACATGTTGATGATATATTATGAATATGTCCTAAATCTATAAATAAAGATGATTTTCTAATAAAATTAAATTCATTAGTACCGACAATCCAGTTCACAATGGAAGAAAAAATATATTGTAATTTGTCCTTCTTAGATGTCCTGGTCCATAGACTCCCTAAAGAGTTAAGTTTTAGTGTGTATAGAAAACCTACTAATGTATTTTCCTATGTCCATTCTTATTCTTCCCATCCAAGAAAGTTAAAATTTTTATTTTTATAAATATGATTTGAGAGCGTTAGGATTATGCTCCCCTGAATTCCTTAATAATGAGATTAATAAGAATACGTCAATTGCCTTATTTTAAAATTCTCCTCCTCTTACATCGACTTAACTTTATAAGGTGCTAAAAAAACACTCTCCAATGTTTCAACATAATCCCGTTCAATATCAAATGCCATAGTTTTACCGTATCATGAGTCATTGGACCCTCTTCCTAGCTTTGTCCGTAAACTTGATTTTAATATAGTTTTTTCTCATCGTAATAACATAGGCAATATGTTAATAAAAAACAATCCTATGGAACTGGAGTGCAGTGATATTTATGAAATCCCGTGTAAAAGTTGCCATAATATTTATATTGGTCGAAGTAGTAAATCATCAAAATCACTTGTAAAATAACACCAGTACGATGTAACAAGAAAGGAACGAAGTTATTCTTGCATATAAATAATGAAAATCATCATATTGATTGGACCAGAGATAAAATGATTACTTATGAGAAACCAATGTTGTTAAGAAATATTAACGATTCCTCTGTGATTTAATTTAATCGAGCAAAAACTATAAACATTAGTAACGGTTTATTCAAACTTGACTCGGTCCTGACGCGGGCAACAGCCTCTTCTAAGAGGGTTGGCAGCTAGCGGATAGTTTTTTACTTTTTCTTACTGTACTACATTGTTTACTCAAACATCTCTCACATCTCCATTGTCCTTTCTTGCACTTGACACCCTTTAAATACCTCTCTTCTCTGCCACTTCTCACAACCCCTTACCAGATGTATCTACATCTTTGGTTTCAATTGGGATTTGACTCTGACGAAGACCGCTTACTACAGTTGAAAGATCTTGGTTTTTTTCTCATTTCTTATTGTGGTTTAGACGTTTATATATATATATATAATATATATAGGTGTATAATTTATATTATACACCTATTCTATCCAACGGTTGATATATTATTGAATTTATAATATATATATATATATATATATATATATATATATATATATATACTAAATATAAGAAACGGTCCAAAAAGACTATAAAATATGTAATATAAATTTATATAAATATATATATATTGTTAAAAATAGAAGCAGCTTCTGCTCTCACGATTTTTGAGCTGGTGGCCTCGATCTTGCGGGCGATCTGTTGCTACTTTTAACAATATATGCATACAAGAAGATTTGCTGCCGATTTACACCAAAAGTAAATACCATAAATTTGGGGAGCAATCCTTCTTTTATACATGTTTGTTGTATAAAAAACATGTCGTTCAACAATGGTCACACAAAGGTCGTTCAACAAAACATAATATATATATTATATTATATATATATATATATATATATATATATATATATTTCACTGATAAAACGAAATACGATCCAAACTGGACACAATACGAGTTCGAGATTAACAAAGAGCAACACACAAAGTAGTAGTCAAAGTGGTTGCCGGGTTGGTTACTTGCCGTTGCGTCTACAACGTGCTTGGTCTCCCATTCTCTTTTCTCCTGAAGACGGATTACCCGAAAATTTGAGTCTGTAAGTGTGTTTCCCTACTTTGTGTTTTGCTCTTTGTTAATCTCGAACTCATATATATATATATATATATATATATATATAATATTATATGTACCATAGAAGTACCACAATAATGATACACCACTTTATAATGAATGAGATCGCCAGTAAAAGTAGTAAAAGTAATTGAAAAAGTTCCTAAAATCTCTCAGGTATTACGTCGTTATCAAAAGAACTGCTTTTTTATCAATAGAACTGTTTCTATCAAAAGAATAGTTACCCTGTTATCAAAGAGTTCACATTAAAGAAACAAGTATCTGTTTATTGAATATTTGTTTTATGATAAAGAAATACTACAAACTACTAGTACCAGCTTCGCATGGGTGAAAATAAATTAATATTATTAATAATTAATTTGACTAGATTTATTTGGTGTATAATACAGACATACGGTTTTATCATTTTTGAATTGTAGAGAATATTTAACCTAAATAACAAAAGTACCAGAATTTGTTTGAATGAAATCTTAAAATAAATACAAATATAATACTTATAACAGTAACAATATCATAATACCTTTATAATAATGCATGAACTACTTATCCGAGATTTTACATCAAAACTTGACTTAGAAAATTTCCAAAAAATTGAGACCCAAATTGTTGTTAAATATCGTATTTCTATTTTAATTCTCATCGTGTCTTTTTAAAATATGTGTTAAATGATTGTCTTTAGACTAAAAATGTTTCTATTGAGACTATTAAAATATCTTTTACAAAACCTATTTATCAGATTATGATATTATCAGATTATGTTCTAACGGGTATGAAACTGTTTACGAATCCACAAGTAAAACCTTAAATGTAGAATAACTATTTTTTAGTTCTTTTAATAGTATTGATAATACGGTATATAAGGCGGAAATTGAAATTATGGAATTTTGTATACTCGTATTTTAAGAAATTTATTTTAAGAGTTATTTTTGTTGAAGCTTGCTAATTAAAAATTTAATTAAAATCTTGTTATTTAATTGTTGAGCTAATTCGAATGTATTGGTTTTGATAAATAAATTCATACCTTGCACTCTGTAGTTATTTGTTTTCTTTTTATCTGTGATTCAAGGGAATTAATAGCGATGTTCATTGTTCCAGAATAGAGCATGTATTCTTTTTTTAGACTACTTTTGTTGAGCTATTCAAGGAGATAATGTAAAAAAAGGTTTGATGCTTAGTGAATGGGCATTTTTAAGTTAAAAGTAAGCAAGCGATAGCAGCGCTGTGGCACACAAATGAAATGAAGTTGGTTTGCAGGTCGCTAAAGCCCAGGTCAGTATCGACGCGGCTGCTCCAGTAGAAGGCATGGCGAAGGCAGCCTACCCTCCTGATCAGGCCCTTGCCA
Organism: Hermatobates lingyangjiaoensis; assembly: GCA_026182355.1. Classification (NCBI taxonomy): domain Eukaryota; kingdom Metazoa; phylum Arthropoda; class Insecta; order Hemiptera; family Hermatobatidae; genus Hermatobates; species Hermatobates lingyangjiaoensis. Next base: position 2,080,667 of record JAPFBL010000882.1, read on the forward strand.
AGGGCGCCCATCTCTCATCAATGGAAGCCTACCGCCAAATGCATCAGGAATCACTTGAAAAACCTCAAGAGTTTTGGTCTGAGATAGCAAAACAATTCCACTGGGAGACTTCCGCTAATAATAATAATTTCTTCAGTTACAACTTCAATCCTAAAGAAGGACCTGTGTCTATCAAATGGATGGAAGGGGCATCAACGAATTTGTCTTACAACTTACTCGATCGAAACGTTAAGCTGGGACATGGAGATCAAATCGCCTTTTACTGGTAAGTCTCCCACTCATTTTATAAGTTCCTACAAAAATAACAAAACATGCATGATTTTCTAAGTGTTTTATTCACTAGTATAAGTAATTTGCTATTTAACTTCTTATTTTTTGTACCAAACAGTTATGTTAATACTCGTAGACACCAAAACCTGACATTATATTTCCTACATAGAACAGTACTACAAGATTTTCTGTTTTTGCTGTCCAAAGCAGTTTCTATTAGTGACTTTTTTTTTCATTTATACCATTCCAGTTTCCATTTCGTTCAGTTTTATCATTTATGACATCGTTGTCGAAAATTAAAGGACACCAATGACGTAATATTGGTAGTTAAAGCAGTGTTAAATGATGATTGGAGTTAACTCAATCAGTAATAATTGTTTCTTTACAAAAAGAAAACTTAAAAATTAGTTCATGATGGCTAAATGAAGAAATAACAGTGGAAACATACAGAATATTTATAATTAGCGTAAACGTTTGTTATCAGTTATCAACAATAATTAAGTTTAATTATTATCTGACACAAATCCCCTGTTTAAAGTATTAAAAAACTGCTGACTAAACTAGAAGAAAATAGATTGTTATTGCATCACGTTGAGATAATAGAGAAAGATACGAAAGAGCGATATGACAGACTCTTGACAATATCAAAAACTTGTGAAGGGAGGAAGGGCAGATTTCGCGTCAAGTTAATCTTTTCTTAAAGATCGCCTTAATATGTGAAGTGAGCAGCCAAGTCTCGTCTTTTATTTTACTCTATTATTATTATACTCTATCAAAATATATCTAATCTATATCTAATTTATTATACTCTAATGACAAGTAAAACAACTGATGTTGCCTAATAAAATATATTAAACATATATCCGTAATTTCGGAAAATCATCTCAGTTGATTAGTTGTAGAGCCTGGTGACTTAAACTGTGTCGATGCATTTTTTTCATCTTCAACAGGTGGTTGTTGTTGTTAAAAACTTTTTAAGGATTGTTTTTGTTTTAGAACGAAAAAGTATCAAATTGTCTTAACTCAAGACTGTAAGAGTATGGTGGATGATTCTTTTACTGACATTCTAGCAACATGATTCATATCGTTTAAATATTGTTACCAACTGCATTGTCATGTTTAAAAGTCTGGAGTGGCCTACACTCAACTTTGATATAAGTAAACATAATATCAAACTCGTTGGCAATCAACTGATTTGGAATAATGTATGACTTGTATTCACCTCTCAAGCTTATAGATTCAATCATCAGTCAAAATTTTTACATTTTATAAAAAAAAAATAGTTTTAGTTGTTATAAAAAGCTGATGATGTTTCCGTTATTGGTTTTGCCACTTCTTTAATAATCCCAAAATTTCAAGAATCTAGGTCAGTAGTTTAGGAGAAAAAAAGTTGTCTAAATACACATTTTGGCTAAAAAGGTTGCTTTCTTTTCATGCAGTATTGAAGGTCCGTACCCCGAACAATACGGCACATCTATATGACAAGACCAATTTTTATATAAAATATAAATTTTATCCATCAAGAATTGTGGCCTATAGCGTAGTAATCAACTTTTAGATACACACTGACCCACTCAAACATGAACAGACATTATCGAAAGAACGTCAAAACTTGTAAATCCCTCAAAGTTTTGAGATCAAATTTGTCCATGATCATTACATTTGACTTATAGTAAAGAAAAAAATGATACGTCTACGAAGTCCCTCGGGTGTTTTTTAACGATTTTCTTAGAACATTTTCTGTAAACAGCTATACAATATACAGCTTTACATATTATCTTTAGTTCAAGAAAGTTAGCCACAAATTTCTTCATTTCTTTCTTTGAGATTTCCATTAAAAGCATTTTCCTGTTTGTTGCTCTCTTGAGTCAAAAAGTTTAGACCAAAAAAGCTTACTGTCAAGTTCTCTGTTAGAATTGAGTGAAGAAAACCAAGATTTGAAATGTATAGCTATGAGACCAGAAGTGATATACTGGTCAGCTCGGCTGTTCTGAACAGAATCTAAAGTAAATAGGCTGCCACTCCGATCAACATCTTCAACCATAAACCTTCCACTTCGGTAATAATCTGCACAAGCAAGAATTCAATTGTGTGACAGTCTGGAGAAAATCTGTCGATAAAACATCAAAACTGGCTACCGATATTAAAGATGAACATGCTTCTAGAAATCTAAAAAAAAAATACATGAAATATATTGGTTTAAGTAAAATAATTAAATAACCAGTAAGAGGTTACATTATTTTAATTCAACTGTTTATAATGAAATGAAAAGATTGGATTTGTATTAAAACTCGTTATGTTTGTATTTCTCGCTTTTAAAGAATAGGATTTGCTATGTAGCGTTGGTTCGTTTGATTTTCTTCTCATACGTCAGAAAAATTATATATTTTTTAATGATATCGTAGCTAGCAACGAGAAATGTATTGTTTGCGGTAATGTACATGCAGTCGTGGGGACATTAAGTATATTTATATTTACTATCAGCTTTGAGGTTCAATATCAGTTACCAAGAATAACTGGGTCTAATTATTATCTGACAGACATGCCATATTTGAAGTATAAGACATTATTTACTCAAATAGAAGAAAATGTATCGTTATTGCATCAGATCGACAAAGATACAAACAAGTGCTCTATGATACACTATCCACAAAAGTGGAATGACAAATATTCTTTATCCCCGCTAGAAAACATTTATTTGAAAACTGCTGAAATTTAATATGAAACGTCCTATCTGTAGTTCAAAAATAAGCTGAATTGAAGCTTTTATAACGAAAACAATTATTTAATCAGTAATGTTCTCGATTTGATACATTTTTTTTATCCTCTAACAGATTTTTTCGGATTTCCTGTAATCAGAAGGACAAAAAATGTTAAACAGAAAAGGCATAATGTCCAATAATGATAATGCTTCATTTCACACATGTTTCATCATTTATCAGAAACTCTTGTACTTTAAATAGAATATATGCTTGCTTGCTTTAGTCTTTCAACCATTTTTTTAGAAAGACAAAATATTAACTATAACTGTGGATGACACAAATCAGTTGAATATTTTTTTTAAACTCATATCAGTATTTCTACCATTTTAAAACCAGAAATGTTATTGAAAATTGAACACGCATTACTTCTGGTAACATAAAGGCTTACTGTGATTTGTATAAAATAAATAGGTGAATAAAAACCTCTGCCTGCTTTGGAGATTGCTCAAAGAGAAGATCCAAAAGCTACACTTAGTTTGTGAAAACGTAATTTGTTTGGAGGACTTTACGTTTGACAGCAGGTCTTATTTACTGCTGTACAACAAACTATAATAGTCTTCTTTTTTTTTAAGCTTAAGATTATAAATCTAATATTTCTTCCATAAATGCAGAAGAAAAATGATGATTGGTTGTCCATGTTATACCAAGACGAGTCGGTATTTTTAGATTTTTTAGGATAATATAATATATTTCTCTCCAGACTAAATACAAATGAAGTTAATTTAACTTCATTAATTAAGAAACCTTTTCATTCAAAAATGTCAAATAAAAGGGGTTTAAACTTTATTACACAATATGAAAATCCATATATTCAAGGTTATCTGCATACTAAAAAAAAGACGAATTCAAATGTACGCTAAATAGTTTATGCAAGATGGTTAAAAAATATTGGGACATGATTTTAAACCAATCAATAAACAATCAATAAAACTGAGTCAGAGAAGAAAAAACTCGCCTTTTATCCAATGGAAATTAAATGTGGAAAATGTATCGGTGTAGAAAAATGAATTATAGGAAAACCCGTTGAGTTAGAAAATCAATCAGGGTACACAGAATTTCATACTATCTGGTTTAGAAATACAAATATTCTATTTATCAACTTGAAGTGTTGGATTCATATAAAAGTGATTTCCAGTGAATGCTTTAGTAGTGCAGATAACAAAGATATGGTTTGGGAATATAATTATTTTCTTTTTGTTACTTCATTCTCATTCACATAGAAGAAACATTGCCAACCATTGCCAGACATTGGACAACATTAACGTTCTCTATATCAATTATTCCTCATTACTAAAGTACAGTGATCGCATATTTGTCGCTGGTGTTATATCATTTCTCACTTTCTTCTATAAGTGACGATTGAACCAATAATTAAGATTCTGTGTAAATATATGTGAATCTTCAGTTGTTATTTCAACTATCTTCATAAAAACAGGATCAGCTTTCTATTGTTCTAGTCATTTATATATGCTGATATATATAAAGATGGTAGGGCAAACAAACATACAATTCGAAATATTTATAAACTTATAAATACGAAACCAAAATAACTAATGTTCCTAATATTTATAGAAGTGATGGCGAACTTACGAACCGTGGGTCAGACACTGACCCGTGCAAGATTTTTAACTGACCAAAATTGCTAACCATCTATTTACTTATTTACGTGGGCTTATTTAGACTTTATAATTTGTGTGGATAATATACATTCCATTTGCCTTTTTCATCCAAGCACAGTATTGACTCAAAAGCAATTGAACGCTGTCTATAACCTTCAGGTTTGATCATACAGTTCCGAAGTTACACAAATGATGACAAATGAGGTTGCAGTATTTGAAATAAAGCAAAAGTGGTTGCAAAAATATCAAATAATATGTACAATAATACTGGCGTTTTGTTTGTTAAAACAAAATTTACAAAACAAAGCAAATAACCATATTGAAAGAACATTTTTCAGCTAAAATTTATAAGGTTATGTTCAGTTATGTTTGTTGATGAAAGAGACTTCCATAGCATTCGTATTGTCCCCTCTCTTCGGTGGTTAAAAAATTAAAAACAAGTGATACAAGTTAAAGGCCACATCAAACTGAATGTTTTGATAAATATTGTGGATTGAAAAGAATAAAAGGTTATATGTGTAATATGTAATGAAAAAATGACTTGAAATATTTATAATGTAATAAGACATTTTCAATCGTTCCATTCTAATCTTGTCATCTCAACAGATGAAAAAAAGTTTTGTAACAAAAAAAAATTTCTCCCAGTAGTGTTTTAAAAAGTTGTTATAGTCCCAAAAATAACATACAGATGCTTGTTTCCCAAATGCTCATTGGATTACTTGGTAGAAGAAACTTCTTTCAGAAGAACAAATCGTAAAAAAATTGATTGTATGTAGTCCTACATTGTTTATTGATTCTAAAGAAAATACTTGATTATAAAGCATATAAATGAATTCATTATCAATCGAAAATATCATTAAAGATGTTATAGAATTAAAAAAAAATTTCAAAACTACTTCAATTATTAAGAAATCCATTCAATTGTTTTAGGTTAAAATAGTAAATAGTAACGGGCATTTAGAAGTTTTTCCGCGAAGTAAGTCTGGAAATAATATTTAAGGAAGAGTTAATAAAACTAATTATATTGAGAGGAAAGTATACCAGCATTTTTAAAGAAATTGATATCGCATTCAAAGAAATAGATATTTGCCAGCAGCAATTAGTTTCTGTAACAACAGACGGTGCACCTAGTACGCCAGGAAAAACATTCGTTCATTCAAAATCTTAGACAAAATATTTCACATTTCTCACTGAATTACATTGTGTACTATACCAGTAAGTTATGTGTGCAAAGGATGGTTTAAAAACATTTTCTTATGTAATCTCAGTTGTAATGAAAATAATCAACTTTATTAACGCAAGAGCTTCTAATACACGGCAATTTCCGCAAATAGTTTTTATGAATTATCCAATATACATACAATGGTTAAATGATTATGTGACATAACTATCATTTTAATGAACTGAATAAAAAACTTCAAGGGCGTTGATTAATTGTTTGAACAAACTGAATAAAACACATCCATGTTCAATGAATAGAATTAAAAAATTCAAGTCCATGGAGTAATTATTTTAACGAACTAAATAAATAACTTCAATGTTTTATGAACTGTATTTAATTTTATTTAAATATATTAAACTATTTATAACAAAACTTGACATCTAAGACTTTGGAAATAAATATTACGAAATATTGTCCTAAAACAATAGATTTTTAAAGTACAATAATTGCTGAAAAAATGATTCAAATTCAAAAAAATGAATTAAAAAACATTTTACGTATATGCAAGAATAAAACTAGATTTGAAAAAGACATTTAATTAATTAAAAATTTTGAAAATACATTCACTTTATTTTAAATCCACACAAATTCTAAAGAGAATTTAGAGAGTAAATTTTAAATCAGGTCATTAAAAAATCTATTTTAGAACACAAATAATTAAAAAATTTATGTTAATATAATTTTTAAAAATAATAATTAATTCTATTTTAAAAATATTGAATTATTTATTTTGAAGTTTTAACATTGTTATTGATCTTACAATTGTAAGAATGATGATAAGCTATCCATTTGATTCATAGTAAGAAATTTCCTCGTTTGTTACCAATACAATATGATATTGGGTATTGTGATAATGTAATCACTGGATCTTCTGGTATAATAATACCAACAAAATTATACATGAAACAATGGAAAGCACTAAATCATGTTCTTCTTCTGTAATGATACATCTCTCAACGTCTTCAGTCCGTGTTTTGTCGAGAATCTTTATTAAATGAAGGAATATATATACTAACAATCCTTGAATTACTATTCAAAACTGTTATGATTAGAAACACTTAATTACAACTAGTTGAGGAAGGAAACAATTATATGAAAAAAGCCATTTGAAGTCCAGAATAGCATAAATTAGTTCGCATAAAAATTAAAACACGTACATATACAACTTTTATGAGTCAAAGAAACAAACACTCACGATTCTCATTAATTTTAGTTTTATGCCGTCATAAATAAACACGTGAAATAACAATCAATGTTCAAACCACAATAAGAAATCAGGAAAAGAGACTAAGATCTTTCAACCGTAACAAGTGGTCTTCGTCAGAGTCAAATCTCAAATGAATCAGTTGAGATTTGACTCTGAAAAAAGACCGCTTGTTACGTTTGAAAGGTCTTATTCTCTTTTCCTCATTTTTTATTGTGGTTTGAGTATATATATATATATATATAGTATATATATTTTTTTGATGAAAATACTAACCGAAATGGACAAATACCGTTCAATGTACATAAAGAAACATAGAGAAATCAAAAACACACACACTTACAGTCTCTAATTTTTGGTTGAACCGTCTTCAGGAGAGATAAGAGAGGGAAACCAAGCGCACTGGTACAGAGACGGTTGGAGACCCAACCGTTTTTTTTTTTTTTTTTTTGACATGATGTGATGTCGTGGGACCCGCCTCCGCGAGGTCCACCTTGGGCGCTTGGGCGTGCTCGGTCGCATCCCTCCTCTGAGGAATGTGGTGTGTCCCTTCATGTGGCTAAAGGGTCTCACGTAAAAAAGCATCGATCTGTAACTTGCTTTGTTCATGGATTGGGCCGAAAGGCCGAGAAACATGACTACAAATCAAAACAGGTCAATAAAAGAGAGAAATAATAAGATTACTTACCAATATTATTCCCCAAAACAAATTTCCTAACTTCTAAAAAACATATTTAATTTTTGTTTTTGCTAATCAGATTATAATGTTTATCTTGTTTGTATCCTAAATTGGTAGTTTCATTTGATATTACATTGTTGCTGTTAAGGATATTTTTTTTTATAATCAATAAACCAGCATTCCTCTTCTATTTATTAGGCTCTAAAAACAGCTAAATTTAAACTTGTACGGGAATATCTTTTGAAATAATTTTCGGTATGTAGTGTCTAAACTGTTCTGTTTTTCAATCGAATTTAAACAGTTGGAAACGGTTTTCTAAAGATAAGAGTATTTAACTAAAATATTCATTATGATCCATCTTGTGAATGAACAAACAAATAGAATTTAAAGAGGTATAAAATAGATAAAGCATTTCAGTAATTATTTAGTAGTTTGTTTAAACATGAATAAAATAATATCTAAATAATATTAATGAATGTAATTTTGAATTTAGTCTACATATAAATTTGCACTATACTATATAACAAGATTTCACCATAAACACATAGAATAAAAATCAACATATAAAGCACAGTAATAAAATCAGAAAAATGACTAATATCTTTCAAACAAAACAAGTTGTCATAGTCAAAATCAAACTGATACTGGGTCAGTTAGACTCTGACGAAGAACACTTGCTTTGATTCAAAGATCTTAGTCATTTTTCTGATTTTCTTACTGTGATTTAAACGTTGATTATGCACTATATATAAGAAGTAAAAGATCAATCAAAGTGATATTGAACTGGATATGCCCCTTTCCTCTGAGTTGTCGAGTGTATTGTATAAGGAAGGCCTTGATTTCTATTTAACAGTGTTTATTTGGGAGTGGTCCAATAACCTTGATGAGAGAAAGCATCTTGCTTCCAGTTTACCTTCGCGATCATATCTTCCGCTCACATTAATTCTACTTTTCCCTTTGTTTTTTTTATTTGTCATGTCACGCCATTAGTATTTCTTAACTTTTACAGACTTCACAATTACCTTCAAGGACACAACTAAATAGACCTTTCGTATTGAATTGACCATATAATATTAAATAGAAATTTGAATCATTATTAATCTATATATATATATATATATATATATATACTTTTTCGTTGAAAATACGATCCGAAACGGATAAATATAGTGCAATGTAGAACAAAAACACAGAAAGATTAAAAGCACATACAGTCTCTAATTTTCGGTTTGAACCGTCTTCAGGAGGAAAGAGAGGAAAACCAAGCGCACTGGTTTCCCTCTCTTATCTCTCCTGAAGTCGGTTCAAACCAAAAATTAGAGACTGTAAGTGTGTGCTTAGGACTAACCATAACTAAATTATAGAAGAAAACACAAGTTTTCGACCTCATAGGTCATCTTCTGCCTGAAAAGTTTGTGAAATCTGAGTGAAGATGACCTACCAGGTCGAAAGCTTGTGTTTCCTTCTATAATTTAGTTATGGTTAGTCCTTAATATATGCTATCAGTTATTGGACTGTGTTATTGCCTCCAGTGTGTCCCTGGGAAATTTGTTATTTTAATTGCGTTTGCAGCATAGCAAAGTGATTCGAAAAAAAGAACAATTGCTGAAAAAGATCGTGAATGTAGAATCTGCTCTGCTATTTAACAATAAATGCATAGACGAAGACATGCTGCCAGTTTATATATATATATATATATATATATATATATATATATATAATATTTAACATACACACCTGAAATAACAATATATATTAACAATCAATATTAACAATCAATGATCAAACCACAATATGGAACGGGAAAAAAGGCTAACATCTTTCAACCGTAACAAACGGTCTTCGTCGGAACATCAGTTGAGTTTTTGACTCTGACGAAGACCGCTTGTTAAGGTTGAAAGATTTTAGTCTTATTGTTCCATCTCATATTGTGATTTGATCATATATATATATATATATATATATATCACTGATAAAACGAAATACGATCCAAACTGGACACAATACGAGTTCGAGATTAATCTTCAGGAGAAAAGAGAATGGGAGACCAAGCACGTTGTAGACGCAACGGCAAGTAACCCTCAACTTGTTACTTGCCGTTGCGTCTACAACGTGTTTGGTCTCCCATTCTCTTTTCTCCTGAAGACGGATTACCCGAAAATTTGAGTCTGTAAGCGTGTTTCCCTACTTTGTGTGTTGCTCTTTGTTAATCTCGAACTCGTATATATATATATATATATATTGTAAAAGTTGGGAGCAGTCCTTCTTCAATGCATGCTTTTAAAAACTGGAAAATATATGGGAAAACTTTTAAATATAAGACGAAATTGAACCAAGTGGAAACAGACATCTAGTTTTTTAAAAGCATGCATATATATATATATATATATGTGTAAAACAAATTTGATTATTAAATATTTTATGAGAAATCTGTTGCTCAAATAGATCATTAATATCATGTTCCTTCTTTGTATTTATTAGATTAATACATTTTTCAGTTACGAGGTATGTAAACATTTATTATGTGGTATTTTCTCATGAAATGGTATATTTTCTATGTGAAGAAATATACATTTAGTCATTTAGTCTTCACACAGAAGGATTTAATTGTACTCGGCGTTTCAAACACTCAGTGTTGATCAGTAAGGTGAGACACCAGATGATGAACACGTTCGTAATGCGTTGTGTAATTAAATCCTTGTATGTGAAGACTTTATGACTTTCCTGATTAATCATTTCGCAGTTAGGTCCCTCTCATAAAGAATGCTATTAAACGATTTTACAAATTTTCTTGATGAAAAAAATTTTTCACACGAATATAGGACCCAAACATAATTAAGGCAGCAGTAACTAGTTTTTTATTGAAATAAAATTATTTGGTAAAGAACCCCATACGTTAAATATAATATTTGCAATATTTACTGTGAGAACTACTTTTACACAGTTTTCTACTTCAAAAATCAAGTCCTCAAATTTTGATTTACCCACTAAGCGGCTTCGAAAGTCAACTAATTACATTTGTAAATTATTGATACCTAGCCACATAAAATTGGTTAACTCAATTGTTTCAAATTCTATTTTCTATGGAGATAAAATAAAGTAAAATGTATTTTCCAAACTTTTAAATTGGTTGAATCTCTCCCGAAATGTTCGTTTTATTTCTTGTATAGTCATTAAAAATTGTTAATTCCATTTTCCTGAATGTGAACCAAGTTTTCTAAAATTATTGTGTTTTGAAAATATATTTGTAATTGATTGACGGAAAATATTTTACATTTTTTATTTTTTTATCCTTAGTAAAGATGTCAAGTTTTTTTATAAATATATTAATAATTCTGAACAATGTTTAAACATAATTGTTGCTTGTTTTTAATTTTTTAACTACCAAATACAAGTGCTATAGAAGCCTGTTTTAACAAACATAGCTTTACAAAAGTGCCTTTTATCTGATCAATGTTCTTTACATATAGTTAATGCTTTGGTTTGTAGATTTTTTTCAACAAACGAAATTTGAATTAAATTTTACAGTTTATTTTATATTCTAGAAACACCTGCTTTATTTTAAATACTATATTTGAATTTGTCACTATTTGCTTATTTTTAAAACTGTAATGATCAAAATGAAGGTTATAGATAACAACTAAACTGTTTTTATCTCAATGCAGAAATTGAAAAAATTCAAAATGGAATAGAAATTATCCAAACAAATTCGAAAATTTAAATAAACCCATATAAACAAACAAATGGGTGCGTAGCAATCGTGGGTCACTGTGTGACCCACAGGTGTTGATTCTCCATCACTTCTCATATCATTCACGTTTGTTCGACAATTATAAAGAAACGTTAGTTACTATTTTATTTTTGTATTTATATGTTTGATTTCAAGTTATATGTTTGTTTTGGCCACCTATCTTTAGAGTTATGAGGGCATACGAGCATATAACACTAATTATAACTTGAATAAAAACATTACATTTGTTTATAATATTTTATCTATTAAATTTAATTTATGTTGACTCTATAATGCTTCTTAACAAATACCAACCTTTTAATTCTTTAACATTTTAGCTTCTATCTAATTTATATAATGATTCTCTCTGGCAATAATAAGGTACTGTTTCTTTAAATTCTTTGCATTTTACGCACTTTAAAATTCTTCTCTTGCTTCCCTCACTTCTCAGTACCACATCAGCTATGCTATGCACTTGGTTTAGTATGAGTGAAACTCTGAGGAAGACCAATTGTTTTAGCTGAAAGATTTTAGCCCGGTTACGATATTGTTTGCTCTGGTTTAGACGTCATTTTGATTTCACTTGTTTACTGTAAAATCTGGTTGTATGTAAATATATGTTTTCTCAACAATTATTAAAGACAAATTAGCTTTCTTCACCATACCACTTCTTTTCCTGAGGATGATCGCTTAAAGAGTCAATGTTTTGAGAGTGAGTTTTAGTTAGTTACTTTTCATTGGCTTTTTTTTTCTATTCTATATATATATACATATATATATATATATATATATATATATATATATATATACTTTAAACTACATAAAGCATTATACAGAAAAAGGAATAAAAACCACTCATTCTGAATTCTCAATATTTTGAACTGGTGTTCATCATCAGGAGTAGACTAGAAGAGAGGACGAACAACAGTTCAAAATATTAAAAAATCATTAAGTGTGCTTTTATTCCTTTTTCTGTGTTGTGCTTTGTGTAGTTTAAAGTTTTATGGCCCATGTGGAGCGTTTAATCAATTTAGTATACTCGTATATATTCTTGTACAACTGGCAGCATGTAAGCAGAATCTGCTCTACTTTCACGATTTTTGTTATTTTTATTGTAACTTATCTTTTTTTTTATTTTATTCTACCTGAAGATGACTGACGATGACGAAAGTTTGTGTTTTCTTTTATAATTTAGTTATAGTTAGTTTTTAATACATATATGTTATCAGTTATTGAACTGTGTAATTGCCTCCAGTATGTCCCTAGGAAATTTGTTATTTTCATTGCCCAACATAAAAAAGCATAGAGAAGCGATTAGAAAAAAATAACAGTATATATATATCAAAAATCTGCTCTGATATTTCACTATAATATATATATATATATATATATATATTATATATATATATAGTGAAATATCAGAGCAGATTTTTTTCAGCAATTGTATTGCTGAATTATATTGCAATTGCAATATATATATTATATATATATATTATATATATATATATATATATTTGTAAAATTTGGAAGCAGTCCTTCTTTTAAGCATATTTCGTTCAACAGCTGACCGTATTTCGCTGATGTCATTTTCTTCACTAGTTTTTCAAGGTTTCTGAATACCTTCTTCTTTCCTTCATCCAAACGTTGGAGAATGTTAATTAAGTTATAACCGACATGTTTCGACTGGCTTCCAGTCATCTTCAGGGTGATTAATTAAACAAAGAAGAAAATTATTAGTCTTTGGAGTTGGTATTAAGACACATTATACAGTAGAAGTTTGAAGTAGCCGCTCTTGAGAGCCAGGCCCAAGAGCAGCTACTTCAAACTTCTACTGTATAATGTGTCTTAATACCAACTCCAAAGACTAATAATTTTCTCCTTTGTTTAATTAATCACCCTGAAGATGACTGGAAGCCAGTCGAAACATGTCGGTTATAACTTAATTAACATTCTCCAACGTTTGGATGAAGGAAAGAAGAAGGTATTCAGAAACCTTGAAAAACTAGTGAAGAAAATGACATCAGCGAAATACGGTCAGCTGTTCAACGAAATATATATATATATTATATTATATATATATATATATATTGATAACGAATCACAATATGAAATGGGAAAAAAAAAGACTAAGTTCTTTCATATTGTGGTTTGATCATTGATTGTTATTTCACATGTTTATGTCAAATCTTTTATATATATACAGTAATGAATTCTCGATTGACGAATTGACGATATGATAGAAATATAACTAAAAAAGATGAATCAGGATGTAGTCAGTTTCTTCTCTTGCAATCAAACTCACATTTCGAGTGTTTCGATATTTCGATATAGATTTACAATATGGGGTAAAAAAGAAATTAGATATATTTCTTTAAAGAAATGAAAATTAACAATTTATTTTGAAAATTATTTACAATTTTTAAATTTTTTATTTTAATTGTCTAATAGACTTTCGATTGTAGATTGAAGTTTTTCTATAATCAAACTTCGCATGAGTTTATATCGTAAGTTAAAAATGATAATGATATCTAATTTCTTTTTCCTGTATATTTAGAATAATTAGAAATAGGACTTTTGTAATAATAATTCAAACATCGCAATGAGAGTTGATGAAAGTGAAGAAGACTGACTACATCCCGATCATCTTATTTATTATATATAATATATATCGATGTGAGTATATTATTATTATATCATATTATATATATATTATATTATATATATATATAATCAAAAGAACATATTATCTGTGGCGGAATTGAGAGTTTTGTCCCCCTGGACTAATTAACATAGGAATGAATGTTGATGCAATAGTTGTAGTAGTATTGTTGACAATATTCAATGATTCACTCATATCATTGTGGGGAACTGTAATGCCTTCGTCAGAGATTTGCCTACATGTATTAGACATGAGTTTCGTCATATTTGACGTGTCTGGCCCGTGTATTAAGATACATCAGTTCAACTTATAACCCAGAGACAACATAATTAACTACTATTTTTTTATTAAAACAGTTCAGTCAATAATTATTACTTCCACAAATACCCAGTAGTTCTTTTTTTTTTACTTTTTTTAATAAATAATAGTTATATTATTAATTATACAATTTTCTATATTGATTTTTTCAACTATATAACTGTAGACAGCTATTTTTAATATTAGATGTGAACATTTTTCCAGCAGTAGTGTAAGATACTGGTTTTAATTTTATGAAATATTTAATAAAGGAAAAATAAGATTCGTAATTCAATTTAGAAATGAAACAGGAGCTTCTTTTCATATAAAATATGCAAATATTCCCTTTTATATTTTGTCTGAATATTAATGTATAGGTTTTACTCGTTTTACATAATGTATATTTTATGAGAGAATATTAAATGCATTAAATCTTTGACACAGAGTTTTAGAAGAACAACACATTCCAGAATTCTGGTAGATTATTGGTATCGGTATTGATTCTTATCAGCATTATCAATCCTAAAAATTATTATTTTTTTTTTAAAAATGGAAGTTAATTTTATACAACACTCTGAATGATAAAAAATTAGTTATTTTCATGACATTTGGATTATAATGAAGAAAAGAAATCCCCAAGACTCTCCAAAAAGATTTTATATAGCTACGCGTGTCGAAAACTTAGTATTAATGAGGTTAAATCTACAGTATAAAATAGGACAGAAAATTTGAAACTGAATGCTGAAAAGTAGAAGAAAATGTAAACTGGAATGAGTTTAAAAGAAACATATAAAGATAGTAAGGATAACTCTGTTATTCTGTTTATATTCTGTTTTATTTCTCTATTCAGTTCATTATTTCTGTTCATATTTTATATGATAGATGATATATGATAGATATGATAGATGTATCCTGAGGATGAACGAAACATTCGAAAAACGTCGTCACATAAAATTTTTTGTGTGGTAACTTGATTTTCCTTTCCCTCATTCTAATCATGAGTAAATACTAAACAATAAATTACTCCATAGGTTGTTAATCATATTTATATTAAAATTGTGTTAATTTATTATTCATTAATTTTTAATATCAACATTTTTAAACTATATAAAATAAAGTAATTGTAATAATCACGTATTTTGTTTACCTTTTTTTTTTCAACAAAATATGCCGAAATTGATATTTAATGACATTTTGTTCTATGCCTTTACAGTGTTCAAGTAATCATAGTTAGGTATAAAATTCACATGAGAATATTGCATCTAGGTAGGTTTGTCTAGAAAAAAAGAAAAGTTATGAGCTTTTGTGATTTCCATTTAAAAGTTTTTAAGCAGTTTTATACTGTCAATAAACATATTTTGGTGGTGAGAAATCTATAAAGGCGATACCTAAAACAGGACATAGAGCAGTCCTGAGCGTGAAATATTTTAGGTACCCGTTAAAGATCTCTACTCTAATAAACTTGAGCGAGAACAAAGTTAGGTAACATCAATTCAGTAAGGTTCCATATGTATGGCTAAAATAACCAATATCAGTAATGAACAAAGGAAACTAATATCAAATAACAAATCAGCTACACTTTGAACAGCTTTGAAGGAGAAACCTTATAAGGTAACTGATGGAAACAAACATCTTTGATTGTAAACTATAATTAATTCATTCGCTTCCTCTGGTAAAAAGTTTCCTTATAAAATCACCAGTTTTATAAATGGTTTTCAATTAGTATTTGTGCAATTCCTTTAGATTAGTATAATATAACATTAATGATCAAATAAACCTTTTGAGTCATGTCTGGGAGTTTTTATTTGAAAGAATGATTTATTATTACATTACATGAACATGATTTTTATTTGAAGTTAAATAATAGTATACAATAATAATCCATAATTTGATTTTTAACTGTCACTACACTATTAAATTCACTGCTAATTTCATAGTTAAAGCATAAATTATGGATTACAAAATGAAATCGTCTGCTGAACCCTCTTCCCTGCTATTGAAAGTCCTTAATTTGGAAATTAGTTAAAAGTCTCAAGAAAGTATGAAAGAAGAAAAATACGTAAACTTTTTAATGAAATATATGTAAACGAAGGCAGCTTCTCAAATACGCAAAAATACATGGAACATATATCTGAATATATATATTTTCAGATATATCAAACTTCCAGTATAGACAGGGAAACACGTCATATAATTTGTTCACTCCATCTTGATTAAATCGTTTATACAATCCATCTACTTAAACAATTTATTAATTCGTTTTGTTCATTTAGAGTGATAGTATTTTAATCATTCATTAATAAATGAATAAAATTAATTGAAAAATTATTTAATCACTATGTGAGCAATGAAAACAATACGAGAAGAATATGTTAACAACAGAGTTATGTAATAATAGAATTAAGAAACAAACAAAAGATACAGATTTGTTTATAGTGTGCAAATAGCAATTTCTAGAACATTTCAAGCAAGTGAAAGAGTTTTAGTAAATTTATTAAAAGTAATGTTACTTGAAATGACCTTTTAGTATATGTAAAGCTATTCATGTCAGCCAAATCATAAAATTAATGTTAATAGATTATATCAGCAATACAACAACAAACCTTTTATTCCAAATCAATTAAAAGGTTATTCTACATCACAACGAAAACCAAATATATGAAAATAAAATTTTCCTTTGAAGTTAAAAGTTCAAAAAACTCTCCTCTAATGGTGATAAACGAAATTTTGAAGGATTTTCGTTCGTATTGATATGGATATTATATATATATATAAGGCATATTTAACATTATTTTTCTTTTCTATTGAGTTTGGGTCTAGCTTGAAACAATACACTTTTATGCCAACGTACCGTCTATATTTGTAGACATCTCCAGGTATACATGAATACAAAATTTAATTAGAGTAACATGACAAAATTTTATTACTTACATTGTTTAATTAATATACATTATTACTTTGATATTATACTATGCAAAAAAAAAATATAATAAAATAACTGTTGTATTCAAATCAACCTATAGTACTGCTCCTAGCAATCGTTAAACGAACAGATAAGCGACAGCTTAGCAGTACTGTAGACTGATTTGAATACCACGGCTATGTAGAATTGGAAAATACCAAGGTATTTGGGATTAAATAATTAAATAATGTAAATTATAATTTTTTTTCATGTTTGTGTAATTAAATTCTGTATTGATGTAACCTTGAGAAGTCTACAAATATAGACGAAACGTCGGCTTAAAGGTGTATTGTTTGGAAGATAGACCAAATCTCGATAAAAAGAAAAATAGTGTTATATATGTGGCCAAGATTAGAAAACATTTAAATATATATATATATATATATATATAGATAGGAAGCAGTCCTTCATTTAAGAAAGTATGACTAAATAATACGCCATATTTACGATTAATTAGTTTTCTCGTGTACTTATCAAGGGACCGGAATAATCTTCTTGCGTCTTCGTTTAAATTGTACAGAACTTAAACTACTCTAATTATTATAATGTTATTTATATATATATATATATATATATAATATTATCTATATAATAATTATTATTATATATAAAAATCTATTATTATATAACTCTATTTGCTTCGGCACAGGTGAAACTTGAAATACCTATTATTTAATAGTTTATGCATAATTATACAAATAAATAATAAATTAAACAATGAGTAGTGTATTATTTTACTAAAATGAAATTCAAAGAAAGAAAGAATGAAAAAGTAATTCTCTCAACATAAGTAAAAAAATTAATGACTCCAGATATGAAATCTATTCTTGATATAAAATAAACTGAATCTGTTTTTCCAGGAAACATCTTACTTCTTTTTTTTTCGTTGTTTATTGTAGTTTAGACGGCATATGCTATTTTACGTCTTTACTGTAAAGTTTCGTTCTAAATAGTTGACAAATTATATTCATGAGAAATTAGTCAGTTTTCTAGGTTCAAATGAAACTTTTAAAGTCAAAGTTATAATTTAAAATTAGCATAAACTGTTTAAGTGGAGACATTTTCAATATTTTTCAAATGTGATTAATTGCCATTTAGTAACCGATTGCACAACAAGAAACAATTGAGAATTTATAGCACTTTTATGGCAGTTAAAACAATTTTATAGCATTGACACGATCTGGAAAACTATGACTAATTTAAATAATTAAGCATTAGCAATTCTACAAATATGACATGTCTTTACGTCATATTAACTTCCAAACTCATGTTGATTTGTTCACAAAAAAATTATTGATAACTTTATTTCTAATAGTTTTGTTCAAAATTATTTGACAGGTTCAAGGAATGTATTATTGTATATATTAATTTTGTTAGACGCTAATGATACTAAACATATTAAGCGATGGAGTAGTAGTGATTGCGAGGTGTGCATTTGACCAAACAATCAAAAATTACTTACCCCCTTATATGTAAAACTTATTTGAAAATAATTCATTGATTTCCTTAAATAATCCACTGTTTCTTACGAAGCTGATAATATTTTTAAATACATGCATATGTTTGCATGTATTTAATAACAACATACTTATACATATATATATTTATCGATAAAAAGATTTCACATAAACACGTTAAATAACAATCAATGATCAAACCGCAATAAGAAAATGGGAAAACAAGACTAAGATCTTTCAACCGTTATTGTGGTTTGATCATATATATATTTAAACATTTTTTCTTCTTCTCAGAATTTCGGCAGGGTTAATATTTGGAATCAAATTTCGCCAACGTTTCGTCTTTAAAGACATCCTCAAGGGCTATAAACTAACGAAAACAATGGACATTTGTCATATCTACTTTACATTCATCATAAAAAAATCAAAAAAAACTTACTCAAGGCTAGCTTCCAATACCGAACCAGCAAAACCGATATCTGAATTTGATGAATTTTTTATGATGAATGTAAAGAAGATATGACAAATTTCCATTGTTTTCGTTAGTTTATAGCCCTGGGGATGTAAAATAACGACAAAACGTTGGTGAAAAGGTGATTTCAAATATTAACCCTGACCAAATTCCGAGAAGAAGAAAAAGTGTTTATTAGTAATTGTGGTCAAGAATACAAACCTTATACATATTATACATATGTTTGCCATGCATATGTATAAGGACAGAAGTTATTATACATCATATATTATATTGTCGTCCGATCGGTACAATATCTTTCTTTTTTTTTTTTATTCATTGTTTAAAGTGATCCTAGTAGCGGGTGATAACGTCAGTCATTTATTGGCTTTTTGTTTGTTCGTAGATTCTACATTGGAAATCCTAAATTTTGCCTAACTAAAGTGTATTTCGAGTAGGGATATTTAAATAGTACCTTACATCGTACAACCACGGGAACGACGACTTAACGTCCTCTCCGAGGGACGACGTACTCATATTTATTCACCTCCCGCGTGAATAAATCGAGGGCTAGGTGGGGATCAAACCCCGGACTACCAGTTCAAAGCGAGTACGTTAACCACTGAGCTAACCTAGCCTCTTTAGTAGATCTTAGAATATGTTACTTACAGAATCTTACTTAATGGGACTAATGGAAAACTAATTGTACGACTACAGCAAACAATTTACGAGATAAAATGGGTTTATCTAATACGAGTAATATGATGATAATTTTTGTGAACTATTTGTTTAAATTGCCATGTCAGTTCTTCGTTAGACTTTTTTTTAGCACATTTACCCATCTGGTGGCATTTAAGAAATTTATTTGCTAATCCAATACACAGACTTTGAAAACATTACACAGGCATGCAATATAGAAAAACTAATAATAAAAAAACATCTTACTTATAATTTATGGATAAACATAAAATGTATATACCTCGTAAATGCACTGAGAAATGCTCAAATAGCTCTTCCAAGTCAACTACAATACAACTACAATTTGGTTCAAGTACTTCTGTTCCCTTAACTTCTTAATCAGGGCGGAAAAGAAAAGAAAAAACTTGTGAATATATTAAATGGCTAAAAAAGATTTATAAATACGATATCAGAGACATTTTAAACTACATTTTGATAATTTCTGTCCACTGTGGAATAAATTAAAACAGTTAAAACAGTGATTTTTAAATATTAGATAAGGACGACTTTTAAAAATGATCTAAACATTTGCAAACACATAAGCGATGTTTTCGGCTTTATGCACTGGCTAGGTGACTAAGAGAGTAGGCAATTATTAACAGAAAAAGTATGAATTTTTATGTTTCTTATTCAAATTTAAAGCAAAAATACAGTAACAAAAATATTTTTTTAAAAAAAACGTACCTTTTTTTTAATTAGTGGGAAACGGTTCGACGGAATTCAAGGAAAACGGTTGAGTGAGACTAGTAATCATATTGGATAAAGCAACACGGATATTCTCTTCTACAATCAATTGCAATCTTTGTTTCTTTCTTATCTAGACAAAAACAAAAACCCAGCTTCATATAAATATGTTGTAGAAAATTTTAGAAGAATGTTATACTAGATAGGCAGTGTTACACTAAATAGATAGCTTAATAGATAGTGTTATACTAACTAGATAGACAGATAGTGTTATCCTAACTGGATAGATAGAAAAGTATTGTTATAGGAACTAGAACTAGAAAGACAGTATTATACTAACAGGATAGATAGATAAGTAGTATATAATAAATAGGTAGATAGATAGCGTTGTACTAGGTAGGTATTGTTACACTAACTGGATAGATAAATAGTGTTATACTAACCAAATAGATAGTGCTATACTACCTGAATAGATAGATAGGTGGTGTATACTAACTAGATAGATAGATAGCGTTATACTAGAATAGATATTGTTATACTTCCTGGTTAGATAGATAGGTAGTGTATAATAACTAGATGGATACACAGAGTTATACTAGATCGATAGTGTTACACTAACTGGATAGATAGACAGGTGGTGTATACTAACTAAATAGATAGCGTTATACTAAATAGAAATTGTTATACTTACTAGATAGATAGATAGTGTTTACTAACTAATAGGTAAAGAGTGTTATACTAACGAAATAGATAGATTTATACCAAACTAAGAATATTTATACTGACAAGTTAACTTGACTAACGATTAATATTTTAGACTGTAAAAAATTGTTCCTTTTTTTCTAACACTAATCCTTGGTTATTTAAAAAAAATAAATAAAAGTTCTCACAAAAACGATTCCTGATTCTTCAGAACCTACATAGTGTTACCGAATCATTTAAATATCACGAGTTTTGGAAAGGAAATAAAGTGAAATGGTCCTACCACCAAAAAATTTTTTTTCCAAATAAAGTAAAGATGCTGCAGAGTAGTCAAAAGGGAAAATATTTCAACCGAGAACGTGGCATAGAGTTTGAAGTAAAAGGAATCTCCCATTTATATAAGAATTATCCACCAAAGGAGTCCCCCTTTACTTTTTCTGGTAAAAAGACCTCTAGAGGTTTCTCTTTGTTGACTTCTTCATTGAAAGGGATTTGTTCGCTAAGATTAAGCTTCAAATAATTCACACTCTATAAGCCGACGTTATATTTTATACCAGAAGCCAGTTACCAGAATAAATATTATTACAATTTTCAACTAAAAATATATAACTTGTTCGGACTGGAGTTTAACGTTGAGCTTAGAAATAATGGGTACTTTTCAAAGTATACTTAACAAAGCTCCTTGATTTCACCAGGACCGTTTATGAAAATGCCTAAAATGACCTTTAAAACAAAGCAATGACCTTCGTTGGTGCTCTTGGTTTCATTCTGATTTCAATTTTGATAATTATTTGACCAAATTTTTTGTGACCCTATGTAGGTATTACATTACTTATGACTCCCTTCTTTATTATTAAACTTTTATAATTTTTTTTATGAAACTGTTTCAATGTGTATATTATATAAATTACAAATAATCCAAATCAAACAGTAAAGAGGAAAGCCAACACTGAGAAATATCAAAGAAGAAAAAGTTCTAGATTTTTTTCACTATTCGTCAAAGACAGGGTTCATTGTTGATTGTTAGTGATTCTTTTACAAGAATTAATCAAAAAGTCTTACAATTTTTTTGATTCTATGAACATTTTGTTGTTTCTTTAATAGAATAGTCAGGTTTATTTATTGTAGAACATTCTGCATTTTCTCTCACAGTCTAATCAGTGCTGAAACATGTAAACCCTAAACACAGAGCTATTGAGTGAACACAGAGGGTTATTGAATAATAGATGATTTAAGTGCAGTCAGATTTTGCAATATTAATTACTTTACATATAATATGCATATTAACTATTTTACGATAGATATTAATGACTTCGTTTGTTGACACATATTAATTCGAGTTAATTTTCATTGTAAATAAGACTAAAGTGTTTGTTGTAATTCATACATAATATATTCCTAAGAAATATATCTTCTATTAAAAACAGCTAAGGTTTCGTTTCATCATAATAAAAATTAGTAAGTAGGTCACGATTGTTTTTCAATTTAACTCTAAATAAAATTTTCTTAATGCAGTTTTATTTGTTTCAATAAAGAACGCATGTCTTAAATCACTACTATTTATTTTTTGATAGAGTAGTTTGCTGAATGAGGTGACGTCATCGATTTTTGGAATGACGTCATGACAACACAACTGCAGCATTGATCAATATCCGACCGTAGGCTTACAGAAGGCCAACCTTCTTTTGCCCCTCCCATTTGTCTGTCACAACTCTTATTAACTATTACAATTAAAAATAAAAAAAAAAGAAATATACCTATGAAATTTGAGGAAATAAACAAATTGTCAGATTAGAAGAATACATCTATCAAAAGAAAATATAAAATGCCTTTTGATTCTTGTCAAAGAACAAAAAAAATACTGTGATAATTTGTTTGATTTAGTCATGCAGGTTATTGTTTCTGAATATCCATGAATAAAAAAAACCTTCATAGCAAAGAAGTAAAGTGAAAAATCAACTTACAAAACACAATAACAAATTTGAAATGATCCCGGGACTCTTTTCTCAAGTGACGGTCATCTTGTAGATGTAACGAGAGCTTTTACTTAATCGAATTTCATGACGTTTTACTATTATTCTTTCTGATATTGACTGAAACACCTAAGTGTTTGATGATGATTGCTTTCTACGGACCAGAACTACAGCCATGGGCACCTGTATGGCTCCTTCTTTCTCCAATATCATTCATGTCCCGAATTGAAAAACTTTTAATGTTGTTTCTCTTGTGGTTTTTCTCTAATATTTGATACATTTTTATAATTTTTGTTTTGACCCCCATAGTGAACTCAAATTGTATTTTTGTTCATTGTGTAACTTCTTTAAATCTTTCATTTTTTGATTTCGAGTAAGACTTGGAAGTGAGTCAAATGACTCATGATAAAGTAAAACTATGACATTTGGCACTGAACGGTATTCTAATACATAATCAGTTAAACTCAGTACTAATGAGGGGAACAGCTTTGTCTATTTCGTGAACTCCTTTGTTTACTCTGATTTGCTTCTCAGCCTTTTGTTTCCTTTCTAAACTTCACCCTCTTTAAAATACCTTTCTTTCCTCCCCTTCCCTTCTCATACCAGATTTTTTTTATTATTTGTTTGGATATCAGAGAGACTCTTAAGAAAACCACTTCTTTAGCTTGAAAGATCTTAATCATTCGGATTTTCTTACTTTAGTTTATACTTTCATTTTTATTTCACGAGTTTGCAAAATTTTGTTATATGCAGCTATATATATATTTCAAATGACCGTTATTAATCTTCAGGGATGAACAACATCTTGGAATAATATAAGCAAATATATAATTTTGTTAAATAGAAGCGAAGTAAAAGTATTGAGCGTTATTTTCTTGGAAATTCGTAATAAACTGTTTGTTATTTCTGAGAGAAGAGTGGCCTCGTGGTCTTAATACTACTTGTGGAGGTCCTGCATTCCTTTGAAATGGTTAAAAAGGCTTTAATATTTTGTTACTATTCTCGATCTAAATATTTAATATCCATTTAAAAAATATATATAAATTTAAACACAATAAATAAATAAACACAATATAATTGTGTTTACATATTTGTTATTGGAAACACGCAGTTGTACAAAATCAGAGAAAGTAAAATAATAATGAAAAAAAAAACTTATTTTGATATTTTGACTAACTTTAGAACTTCATGAGTTAAGTTGTAGCACTTTTTTTTTATAACATCTTTTTGCATATTGGGTAGACGTGATCAAGGTATTTTGCCCAAGGTTAAACGTTAACAGAAAATTGGTCTTAGGGAGAAAGCTACACAGTTTTTAGTGCAAAATTGAACAATGGGAAAGGAACTTGATTCAAGAATATGTCAAAACACTATTTGTTTAATACCGTTGTCAGAGTAATAATAAAATATTAAATTTGCATATAATATTTTGACAATTTTATAGGTATAAACAAAAATTCTCGGACTCAAATTTACCATTAGTAAATTCATTATCAAAAATAAAAAAATCAATTTCAATTATTTATTTCTTTTAATATCATTAATATCAACTGCTATTACGACTCGTTTGCCAAGAACAATTGAAACGCTTTCCAGATGTCTTTTGCATTTAGTTCAAAAGTGACTATAATTCAATAATGAAATGAAATTTGCCGTAATTTTAATGGTACGAGCTACCATTTAAATTTCCAATCATAAAATCGAACCAGAAATCCATACCATTCAGTTAAGATTCGTAACACTTCTTGAAATGTATTATTAATCTTATCGAAATATGTATCAGAGATTAGGATCATCTGCTGGGTTATCAATTAGGAACCGGAGAGTTTATGTAGTTCATTATACAGTATATTTGCATTGCTCATCATTTCAAACTGGTTATATAAACATGATAAATTTACTGAAACTACTGACCTTAACGTTGACATAACTAATTTATTTGATTTTTTATTTTTTACAGTACATTTTGTTTTAAACGAGGTGGTTGGATGATTAAAAAAGTGTTAATTATTTCTAATATATAACTTTAAAAATTACTTCAATTATCATCTAACTATCATATTATTACTTTATTATAAGTAAAGTATAGTGTTTTTTATTTCGGAAGAAACTTACCTATTATAAAATACTTATATTATAAATTATATTATATTATAAAATAATTACTTATTTTGAACTTTGATGTTTTATAACATTTAAAAATGCAAACAAAATAATAATAACAGGAGGAGCTTAATTTTTTTACTCTGTAACGTAAATTACAATTTTCATAAAATACCATTATGAAACACCAACTGAAATATTTTTATGTTCTAGAATCTTATTCATGGTTCTTTCACTAATTGTATTACTAGCTAAATAGATATTTCTTTTACTTTAAAAAAATGACATATGAATACCGTAACTGAAATTCACATAGTTATTATTGAAACAAGAATTATTAATATATTAATATTAGAAATAGAAAAAACTGTCAT
The DNA here is from genome assembly GCA_026182355.1 of Hermatobates lingyangjiaoensis. NCBI lineage: Eukaryota > Metazoa > Arthropoda > Insecta > Hemiptera > Hermatobatidae > Hermatobates > Hermatobates lingyangjiaoensis. The sequence goes on from JAPFBL010000882.1 coordinate 2,106,553, forward strand.
ACCTTGTAAGTTGATATCGGAGATGTTGGACAAGATCCGAAAGCGCTCCAACATCTCCGATATCAACTTACGAGGTATGACGGTTTTTTCTATTTCTAATATTAATCATACTAACCTCAGTGGTTATAACAATATTCATGTATTAATATATTGCTTTCAATTAATTACTGTAGGTTAGGTTAGGTTGCAGTACACAATGAAGATTGATTCTACAGTGGGAGTCCTAAATTTTGCCTAACTCAAGTGTATTTAGAGTAGGGATCTTTAACGAGTACCTGACATCGTACTATATACCTGATATCGTAGTACCTAACGTCCTTCTCTGAGGGACGACAAGCTCAGATTTATTCACCTCCCGCGTGAATAAATCGAGGGCCAGGTGAGGATCGAACCCCGGTCCTATCAGATCAGAGGCGAGCACGTAATCACTGAGCTAGCCTGACCCCTTATTAATTACTGTAAAAAAAAAAAGGATAATCAATCACGTTTAGAGTGAATGCTGGAATTCATAGTTGAAATATGATCAAATTTAATATAAAGAAATTTTTTGTTTTTGTTTTAAGGCAGAATATTGTAACATCTTTAGTGAAATTGATTTATTCTAAAAGACATAGCCATTATACATATTTTACCATTGTATTATTTTCTATTAGATTAATAAAACTAGAAAAGATTTAGGGAATCGGCCACAAAGGGAATAAAAAAAAAGAGACTGACTTATTTGCATAAATCAATAAATGGAAGAATATGTTGGTTACAGTTAAAAAAATGAATGTAAAGTATATTAAATATTAGGCATATAATGAAACATTGTACTATAAGAAGTTGTATTCGAAATGATCAAAAATAATTTACTTTAAATTAAAATTTCTAAAAAGAATTTATACTATTTGGAAATGAATAAGCATAGAGAGTTAACATTTATTTTTATATTCGTTAAGTTTAATTTTATTTTGTTCATACTTTGGTATTAAACAAAATTAAACTGATTCAGTTATTTTTCATTTTCTGTCGTTGTCACTGTCAAGAGTGGTGGAAATCGAATCGGTTCAAACCGATAAACCCCTATGTTAATCAAACCAGTGACAAGCTGTCGTCTGCTTCCACCAAACACCCTCTCTCCAAGCTTACTCCTATGAGGAAAATTGACTTTTAGACAAATTTGAACATGGTAACATCCTACAAACTTATGTCACAGCTTCTAAAATATATATATATAAAGATTTCACATAAACACGTGAAATAACAATTAATGATCAAACCACATTCTATTTCTCATTTCATATCTATATATATAAAATATATAAATGTTGATAAAAGTATCGACCGTGGAATAGAAACAAAACTAAAGTTTATCGGGACTCAGTCAGTTCCCATATATTTGCATATCCATAGTGTAATACTCACTTTTTGTATAATATACAATGTACTAATAAAAGCTTTTTTTTTTAATGAGATAACAATTTAGTTCCGTTTAATTCTGATTTTTTTACAAGTAGAACATTGGAATTAGAATACCAAAAAAAGTCATACAGTTTTGATAAATGGAAAAGTAAATTTCAGATAAAGTGTAAGGATTTTAACTGACGAATCAATATGAATAGATCACTATACTATACTTTCCGGGGCATATAGTTTGGTAAGTCATAATAAAATTTTATATAAAAATTGCGACTTCATTTTCACAGGATGAGCTGTACAATTTTTTTTGGTGAACTTACATCTTAGACAATTAAGTTGATAAAAAATATATTTTTATCCAAATGTAATATTATTAATATTATATTTTTTATAAAATATTCATCAATTTACAGAGAAGTTTAAAGAAAATCAACGCTAGATCCAATTAGGTTAGGTTACAGTGGCCGGTCCAAGGGCCATAATACCATACATAGAAGATGTGGCCTTTATGATAGTTCATAATGTACATTCTACCTAACTTAAGAAAGTTAGGCAGTCCTCACTGAAGAGTATTTTAAGTAGAGATCTGTTTTTGAGTACCTGATATCCTAAAGTTTTGGGATCAATAGATTAACGTTTTTTTCGAGGGACGACGTGATCAGTTTTTTCAGCTTCTGCATGAATAAATCGGGAGGCAAAGTGAGTATCTAGAGGAGAACACGCAAGCAAACCACTCGGCTACCTTGGTTCTCCCTAGGTCAAATTGCATTCTACTAATAACAGCTAACTCTTACTTGAGGCATTAAATATAAAGTTAGTTGTCGACTAATGTTTAAAAAATATTAGTATAACAGAATATCAATTATACCTAAATATTTCTTTTCTACATATATAAGTATATGTATAACAGATGAAATTATATAAATATAATAAACACTTAGTTAATGCCCATTCAATGGCAAGTACACAGCCAAGAGGATAAGCCTTAAGTCGTGTTGATTTCCCCACGGTCCAGTCAAGGCCATTGATAAAAGGTTTGCATCAGGGAGACACAGCTGATCAATAAATAATACTCTTCCAGGTCACCAGAGGTCACCTATCTTTTACACATCCTAAGTATTTTGTAGTAAATAGATGTTTCCTTCAGATTAATTACTATAAAACAGAATTTGTAATGTGAAGATATTTTATATATAACGATTTCAAACAAATTTTATATTGAAAGAAGTTTCACTAAAAATTTATGACATTAAAACTAATAAAATATATACAAGGTTTATATATATATATATATATCACATAGACAAAAGAAAAGAACAAAGCGATTACTAAAATTCATAATTTGAACCCTAGTTTGCCAAATGTGGTGAGTTTTGTACTCTAAGTTGGTTTAAACAATATTTATGTATTGTGAAGTATATAAATACACCGTACTCTAGGCAATATACGATAGAAATTATATATATATATAATATATATATATATATATATATACTCCAAACTTATTTGCTATTGCATTTAAAGAAAGGATAATGACCTTCACATAATAGTTTCTTTTACAACGGACGATGCACTTAGCATGGTAAAGAAAATATTGAATTTATTCATTATGTTCAGCAAAATATTTCACATTTCCGATTGAATTTCATTGTATAAAATACCAGCGAGTTTTATTGCGCGAAGCATAGTATAAAAACATTTTCCAGTGTGATGTCAGTTATAATAAAAATAATCAATTTTATTGAGGTAAGAGCACTTAATAAACGGCTATTTGCACAACTCTTAGAGGAAATCGAATTGAAGGATTATGACATACAACATGCGATGACTTAGTTTCGGACAAGTCTATAATCGCTTTGTTTCGTTATTAGAATTTAAATGATTTAATGTCCTTACGCAACATCGCTAGCATTTTAATGAACTGAATGAAAAATATGGACTAATTGTTTTAACGATGTTTGAAAATATTAAAATATTTATAACGAAACGACATCTTTACTAAATATTTGGAAATAAAAACATGAACTAGTTTCCTCAATTACAAATGCAATTTCAAAACACAAAAATTTTTGAAAACTTGGTTTTACCCATATTTTTGGATATATATATATATATATATATATATATATATTATATATATATATATATATATATTATATATATATTGGGGAACAGTCCTTCGTTAATACATGTGATATTAAATTTTCTGCCTATTGTTTTTTTAATTAATTTCTTGGATACCTTTTCCAAATCTCTTAAGAGTCATTTTAATTCACCAGGAACTAGGTACATCAACTCACCGTATCCATAGTGTCCAAGAAATTAATTAAAAAAACAATAGGCAGAAAATTAAATATCACATGTATTAACGAAGGACTGTTCCCCAAATATATGAATTTCAAGCTATATGACCCAACAGTCCGGAAAGAAGTACTTTAAAGTGTAGAAGGAGTCTTCTATACCACGAAATCAACAAGGAAGAGAAAGAAATCATCGAGATAGAGAAAGAAATTTTATATATTAATAAAGAACTAGAGAAATGGACTGATAACATAACTCTAAAGTTAGAACAGTACACATATGGTGAGTTGTTGTACCTAGTTCCTGGTGAATTTAAAAGACCCTTAAGAGATTTGGAAAAAGTATCCAAGAAATTAATTAAAAAAAGAATAGGCAGAAAATTCAATATCACATATAATATATATATATATATATATATATATATATGTATGTATATATATTTGATCAAACCACAATATGAAATGAAAGACTAAGATCTTTCAACCGTAACAAGCAGTTTTCGTCAGAGTCGAAAACCCAACTGACTCTCCTTTCATATTGTGGTTTGACCATTGATTGTTATTCAAGTGTTTGTGTGAAATCTGGTATATACATATACCAGATACCATATATTTACATACGTGTAAAACTGATATCCACCTACGACATTTTCTTTCTGTGTAGTTTATTCACTAAATTAAATTTAATGATTTAATTCTTTTTTAATGAAATGACTGCATAAAATTTAAAATGATTTACAGAACAACGTGTAAAGTTAGTACCAATTAACATGCAATTTCTTTTAAATTTTATCATAATTTTGTAATATTAATAACATAGTTCCATTTTTAGCTTGATGCTATTGAAATGGTTATAGCATAGTAGAACTTTCAAGAAAGTCTGCTTTAAGGAAAGGGTTTTTGAATTCAACTATAATGATCTAGATAAAGTTGTCAAGTAGATGGGAGTTTGAAGGGGTCTGGATAGGTCACCCAATTTCAGAGATCCTTAACTCAAATATCTACCCTTCCAAGTCCAAGCTTTCATAATTCTTCTTACAGTACATACCCTATCAATTAAACAGTCTAATTAGTTGTGAATGAATATAAACTTCATCACAACAATAATTAAAATGGTCAAATTATATATAACACAATTTTTAAATCAATTTGGATGATTGATACGATATAAATAAAATAAAATGTAATTCTAAATTAAAACAAACAGGTAACATGATTACACATGTAAGCCAGAGAGCATTAGGGTTTCAAATAAGTTTTATTACTGAATAGCGGTAATAAAAATAACGAAGGATATAAATTATGTCAACATGCAATCTGATTAATCACATACATGTCAACATGATATTAAACTTCATGTTAAGTAAACATAAAGCTTCACAACTAGGGACATTATGAACAGTTCTTAACAGTTTAATCACAGTGTTGTAAATTTTATCAACAGCGAAATATTTATCAAACTGATTAAGTCAACATAATGACTAAGGCTATAGTTAACAGTATACGAACAGACATTATCCATCAATATACTGACAATATTAAAAATTTATTGCATTGTCTATTAATACTGCAGTTATACTTGGACAAGATTTTTCATAACTAAGAACAAATTATTGTCTAATGATATCAGTGATTTCTTTTCAATTATTTACTAATGTTTAAAAACCGCAATGATCATCAAGACGTATTTATAATCAAGGTGTATATACAGGGTCAGGTAAAATGATATGACACATTTGTAAGTTTCATAAAAGGCAAATAAAGTAAAGAAACAAAAAAGTGATGTTATTTTCGAAAAGTACATATAATACCATTTTTATTTTATACCATACATACGGTGTGCTGTGGAAGAATTCAGTATATGGGGTCTGTACTTCTTTGAAGAAGACAACCTTACACTGACTGTGAAGTCTGATCGATATTGTGATATGCTAGAGACTTTTCTCAGACCATGCTTCACGATATGGACAATGTTTGGTTTCAACAGGATGAGGCAACAATCCACACTTCTCGACATGCGATAAGGATTTTGAGGGAGATGTTCCCTGGTCATTTGATTTCATTGCGTCTTTGACATCGGTTGGCCCGCCCGTTCACCTGATTTAAACCGGGCGAGTTTTTCAAGATTAAAAATCTTTCTCAGAATGGTATTAATATTCTTCTTCATCCCAGTTGTCTTATATTCTATATTTTTTCTAAAATAAATAAACTTTTACAAATACCTCGGTTTTCGAACGATTCAGAACTCGTACGAGTAGGAATTTGAACGAGAAATTCCAAATCATTTCACTTCGGTAGTCGTACAAATTTCGACACTCAAACACGCCCAAGATAAGTCGAGAAAATACGACGACGCGTAATCACCCAAAGAATGTCGTTCAATTCAACGCAGAGTTTTAAATTCTTTTAATAACGTTATCATCTTCCACTATCCTGACTATAAGATGCTCTCTTAATATACTTCGTTGAAAAGTACTGTTAACACATTTTTTTTTAAGAAAAAGTCGTTTTCTAGTCTTGGAATGGATTAAAATTATTAACATTATTTTAAAACTTTTTTTGGAACTCTTACAATTCGGTTTTCTGAAACGGCCTTCTGGAAGGGAGTATGCTCGAGAACCGAGTTATGACGGTACCTGACGACCCCAGTCCATAGTATCCTCCAGCTGTAGTTTTCTTTGTTGACTTCATTTTACAGCCGCTTGTTTGTATTCAACTTTCCTCTTGTAAATATACTCTCCACTTTCTCCAACTGCAAAAGAGACTTTTCTCTTCCAAAATTCTAAATACTTTCCTTCAGTAACACTTTAATAAAGCTTTCGCTTATTTGATGTAATACGACTGTATAACTGAATCTCATTCGAATTTAATTTTGTTTACTCCCTCAAAAAAAACTATTTAATTACTCAGGAAAGTTAATCAACAGTATAATTTACGAAAATGTAAAAAATAATCAAGAATAAAAATAGATTAAAGAAGAGCATTATAGTGAAGTGATGTGCTATGCTTAAAGGAATTTTTCATTAAGTGCTTGATTCAAGGAAGAATTTAATAAACCGTTTGTTTATTGTCTGGCTGTGTGGCAGACCTTTGTTATTAATGTGGAATTGAAATTTAATATACGTAAAATATTAAATGTCTTGCATGAGCGTCATGTGTTTTTTTTTAAATTTATTTAATATCTTTTTTGGATCATATTGTTCTGTTTTCGTATTTATTACTTAGTACCAAACAAAACTAAATATACTCGTACTAACTTCTAGACTAAAATATATCAAAAATAAAGAACACTTTCAACAAATATTTTTCATCTGTAATACTTAAGTATTCTTAAATGATCTTTGTAACGACCATTTAAGAATTCTTAATGATTTTTAAACTACCACTGTAGCGACCAAAGTTCAATGAATCTTTGCACTCACTGTAGTGCACGTGACAATTAGCAGTTCCAGGTCAAGAACCTACTAGTGGTATATTACTGTACTACTGTGAAAGTTTTATTTAGTTTGTCAGTTTACATTATTTTGTGGTCGTTTGGTCTTTTAGATTCATTAAGTTGTGAATTGGTTGTATGTATACAAAAAGTTTGGCTTCATATTTAAACAGCAGCTTGTACGATGAAAGCAATTGAGGAATTCTTCAGGACAGGCTCTGTACAACGGTTGACCGATGTGTTAACGATTTTCGAGTCCTCATTGGTCACCACTCTCTTAGTAAATGGGTTACTAGATTTCAACCGAGGTTTCTTTTAATACCCAATTGTGCCAAGAAATTTTTTTCTCTAAATACAACAAAAGAGCAATTATTCACATTTTCCAATTCATATTCATAACAAAAAGAGTCACAAAATGTTAAACATCTAACATTTAGTCCTTTTTTTTGCAAAGTAACGACACAATTATGTTTGCCTGCATTTAATGAAGTCGCCCACTGCTTCCATGAGATGTTCCTCTTACCGTGCATATACCTACAATAAACTGTGAGCTGTACAGTGAACATTTAACTATCTATCTTTTACGTACTGTAAAAATGTAAGCCCTAGTTAAAGGTGCATGTCATTTTTACAACTTATCATTAGAAAAGCTGGATAATGCTATTATGCGAGACATGTAATATGTTACTGGTAAGGTGTAACTGTAATACCTAACATTTTAACATATGTATTCATTGTTTTGCTTCTTTTTGAATCAATCATATTTTTTATTATTCTCATTCAAATCAAAATTTATGAAGTTTATAAGTTTATAAAATATTTATAATTTTTTTTATAAATATATTATAAATTTTACAAATATATACATATATTTTTAAAATGTATTTATTTTATATATATTTCATTAAATATTTATAAAATAAAAATGATAAAATATATTACAGCTATTAATAAGAAGCAGAAATAAATTTTCAGAACTTAAACATAAAAAATATTTTTATTTTATAATCGTATTTTTATTTTTTTTTAATTTTATTGCTTTTAAACACAAGGTAATCTTTTTATTTTGTTATTTTGTGTCTATCCCACGCCAGGAGTGTAATCATTGGATTACTTCTTCCCTTCTGACTTCCCTCCTGTATCTGTGTTATACAGGTCACTGGTTATGTTATACTTATATTGTTATGCCTTTATGCAAATATAAAAAAAGTGTTTATTTAAATAAGATTTGAAAATAAATGGAAATGATGAAAATTGAAATAATGCGTTGCCAGAAAAGATATTATGTGAGACAAAAAAACAATAGAAAGTTATTGAAGCATTTGCAACAGATTTTACACTTAACTATTTTTAGTAAAAATATTATCATACTTATTTAACATAAATTGAAAGTAAAATATTACCTCTTATCATTTAATTTAAATGCAATTTCTATCAAATCTAATTTCTTTTTTATATCTCACTAATAAACATTAGATGTCTTCAGTAGCCATTACATAAAGACCAGATTTACCAAATCAGATAAACTTATTTTCTTGCAATTCAAAAAAGTTTTTTGCTTGTAAAAATGGATTACGAAATTACTTGGTTGCAATTTACTCACACTAAACAATACTGTAATACCTTAATTATGAAAAATAGTATTCTAGTATTATCAAATTAAAGAGTTGCGAGAAAATGTTTACAATTTTCTTTCCGTGACAAAGTAGAGCTGCTTTGTAAAACGTCCCAAATTTTAAAATAAATCTTTTTAAAGAAGAATTACCGGTAGTAATAAAAACGTTTTGCAACAATACTCTTTTTTAGTCAATTTGATTTGTTTAGTAGACTGCTCAATTCAACAGGTGTCCAGTACCGTTTGAAACATATTTACAGTTATGGTAATCTTATTCCCTCCTTATGTTTTGTCATAAGTACTTTTGTTTATTACGCAGTTTAAAGGTTTACACTAACTGCTTTTTTTTTTTTCTTTTATAAATTCTCCTTGTGAAAGAGTTTCCCGTAGCAGTGCAATCCAATTGGTTGCTTAGAAACTAGCTGCTGTAATGCTATTTTTTGGAAGAAAAACAAACTCCTTAAAACAGCGCTGTGAGAGAAATTCTCCTTTTTATTTTGTGAAAAATAAGGTTTCCTTTTTTCATCTGTTGATAAATTAAGGATACAATGCAACATTTCAAAATATCGTATATGTCCATGAAGTCACTTTTTCATTAAACATTTCACATATAACCAATTTATTGCTTTTAACCAAACCATATTTATTAAAACATTCAGCTTGATACAGTGGCATAGCAAGGGGGGGGGGGGGGTGCGGTCCGCCCCGGTTGGCACGTGCCAGGCGGCGGCATTTTGAGGGTGTAAAAATAGAAAAATAATTAAATAAAAGGAAAACACAAAAAAACCGACAATTTTATACCAAAATACGTTTTTAAGGTTGTAATTGTTTTTATGTTTCATGTGTGTAATACTGTTTTTAAACTGGTTTTTCAACTATAATATTTGCAAATCAAAAATAAATTTATTTTAAATTTTTCAAAACCATTTTTTTATAGTGGTTGAAAGTTTATTATATTTGTTTGCGTGGCCAGTTAATTTAAGTTAACATTTTTTTTATGATTTGAATTATTCATTCGTTTTTGTTTTGATAAATTTTTGGTTTCCTTTGATGATGACTGTATATGTTTACGAGTACTGTAATAAGATGAAAGTCTGGGATTAATATGAGCAGTCTAAAATTAGATCCTTGATTGTAATTCCATGAAAATAAATATTTTGAGGACTTTTGAAGGTTAACGATTATCAACGGCCTGCCGGGGGGGAAGCAAATCTTATGATCGCCCCAGGTGGCAAAAATGGTTGCTAAGCCACTGGGTATCACTTGTTTTTATTTTTCAACCCAAGGGAGGAGACTATACAATTGCTATGAAAGGCTCTTTCTTCAGACATAATTGAACATGACTCATTCCAGAGGAAAAAGAGATAATGAAAGAGTCTCCACATATAGAAGTTAATATAAACAACGCGTTTTGATCACGTTCTGTTCTTTTTCAGTCATAAACCAAGGATGAGTGTCTGTGATAGTAAATACCACATAATAACTGATTGAACTACCTTACAACTGAACATAACTTTACAAAAGTCTATTTTATCTTTTGAAAGTTGTTAAAATAACCTTATTGCTTTGGATTGTTAATTTTTGTAAAATGAGTAAAATTATACACTTTATTTGAGATTTTTTAAACAGTTTTGCTTTCATTCCAATACCACAACTTCATAAAGCCATCATTTGCGTAACTTAAGAATTGTAGTGATTAAACTAAAGGTTAAAGATAGCATTTCAATTGCTTTTATGTTAATGTATGCTTGTGAAAAATACAAATGGAATGGAAATTACCCGCACAAATTAAAAAATCTAAAATAAGTCCGTATAAATAAACAAATGGTTTTACAGCAATCGTAGGTGAGTTAATAATCTTGCGAGGGTTTGTGTCGGACCACGGGTTTTTGATCACTGACATACACTATTGCTGCTATCATAGTTTTCTTTTCAAAACAGAGCATATCTTAATTGTAATGTAGGCTAGAGAAATATTTTGTATCGTCATATTGAAATGTTCATGAGTTTTTTATGTGCGCAGGGAAGGCAATGACCCAGAAGACTACAGTCGGCTGACTTATAAGAAGTTGCTAGAAGAAGTATGCAGATTCGCCAATGTGCTGAAGTCACATGGAGTGACCAAAGGGGACAGGGTAGCTCTCTATATGCCAATGATTCTGGAAGCAGTCATAACTATGTTGGCTTGCACTCGCATAGGTGCCGTCCATTCTATCGTGGTCAGTAAATTTACTCAAGTGAAACGTCCTCAAATACAAGAAAATAGAAATATGCATATAAAAATTTCAAATATATTATATATATATGTTATATCAGAGTAAATACTTAAAATTAAAAATAATATATATTTTAATACAAAACTCAGGTTTTTCCGTTGGTAAAGCTTATTATAGATTTAAAAAATGAAATACATGAACACCATTTGGTTCATTTTATGACTGTAGCTAAGGTTTGGTCAACAAATTCTAGTTTTCTAAATTTAGATTATTACATATTATTTTACATTACATTACATTATTTCACATTACATTTTACATATTACTATTAATTACATATTTATTTTACGAATTCCTACAAGTAACTTGGAGTTTTACAAGCTTTCTAGACTGAGTCTAACTTTCAAGAGTTTTGCTTTTATTTTCATCCTACTTTACAGTAATTTGTTTTTATTCTTAAAAAAATAACTAATTCTGATTTGTTTTTAGTTCTAGGCCAATTTTCATATCAATTTTTTATAAAAAATATTAACAAACAAAAGTAACTGTTTGATGACGAGTTCAATTAATTCGTCATATATATATATATATATAAAAAACTTATATATAATTGGCCTCAAAACATATTACATGTACTTTTTCACAATGGTGATAAAAAACACGGAAGAAAAAACAACTTTTTGCAACTCTAAGAATGCCCCCAAAATCTGGTGTTGACAGATGTCAAACTATGATATATAATAAAATATATAATATTAATATACAAAGAAACAGTCCGCTAGGAGAACTTGTCAAACAATGAAGAGAAAAGTACACGGAAAAACAACAAAATTACTTCATATTTCAACTACAGCGTCATAAGGAGGTCTGCTAGCCTTGCAAGAGGAAATCACTCAGAGCTCTTTTTCTCCTGATGACTTGATCAAATATTGATGTATGCTTTTTGTCGTTTCTCTGTGTTCTTTTCCCATAATTGTTTGTATATATATATTTATTATTTATAAATATAATATAATCTCCAACTAGAATTTAAAAAAGAACACATAGAAAGGAAACCACTGAACTCACTACTATATTTCGATGTCCTCGAAATATATATATACATCATTTTACCTGATGATGAGGCTGTCGAAATATAGTAATGAGGTTTTTGTGATCACTTTTTTATATGTCCTTTCTATGAATTTAGTAATTATGCACATAATTTGGTGAAAAATTCGACAAATAGAATAGATCTCACCATGTGGGTTTATAACTCTATAACTCTTTATAACTTTTGCTCTTCTAACAGTTTGCAGGGTTCTCGTCTGACTCTCTGGCAGAAAGGTTGCATGATTCCAAATCAAAAGTGTTAGTTACTGCTGACGCAGTCTGGAGAGGAGAGAAACTTTTACACCTCAAGAAAATTTGTGATGCAGGTATTTATTTTATTTTAAAATTAGCATGTTGTATGCTTTTAAAATATATCATTCAAGTTAAATATATTAATTTATATAAATATTAATATAATACTGATTAAATTCTTTCTTACTAAGTCAAAGTTTATTCATATTGTAATCAATATTTGTTTGTGCTACACTCTGTTTAAACGGTTTTCCGCAACCCTAAGGTTGCGCAAAATATTCTTCAAAAACAACTGAGCAAACTAATGCATTCTTGGGTTTTCATTTATATAATTATAAACATATATAATTGTATATTACATTAAATTATAAAAAGTAATATCATTATTATTTATATTTTCTAATATAATGGCAACATATTTTATAAGCTGGTGCAACAATATCTGTTTTCGCTTACATTACTTTTATGTATTATTTTAGTTATACGATACTGGTGTTCAAGTATATATTGATATAGCTTCTCGACCACTGATATTTTAAATTCACACAAGGGGTTCTTGAGGATTTTGGTCATAAAACATACAACTCCTGATTATAAGCCGACGTTTCGCCAAAAGTTGTTTGGCATTTTCAAGGTTAAAAAACAATTTATTAACGACATAAGTAAAGCAAGATAAATACATCACCGGACACCACTCAACAGAAAACAAACAACACAAACAAAAATTTTGTAACAAGAGAACCACAAAGGATCATGAAATACCTAGTGTTATTATAATAACAGTTAAATAATAACACTAGGTATTTCATGATCCTTTGTGGTTCTCTTGTTACAACATTTTTGTTTGTGTTGTTTGTTTTCTGTTGAGTGGTGTCCAGTGATGTATTTATCTTGCTTTACTTATGTCGTTAATAAATTGTTTTTTAGCCTTGAAAATCCCAAACAACTTTTGGCGAAACGTCGGCTTATAATCAGGAGTTGTATGTTTTATGACCGAGATCCTCAAGAACCCCTTGTGTGAATTTAAGTATATAGTTTAGTTTGAGTTTAGATTTTGTATATGAACGACAATTTTCTGATTAAGTTTTACATATAAACAGTAAAGCATTAAGACATTTAGCACTACTACAATATTGGACAAGAGCGTATTCATTTTTTTTAAATCAATAATCTAATCACACACATATATATAACAAGATTTCACACTAAACTAGTAAAATAAAAATCAGTTTGAGTGAAACTGTGACAAAACCAATTATTTGGTTGATATATCTTAGTAATATTTCTGATTTTTTTTTACTGTTCTTTAGTTGCATATATTGGTGTATACAGGCAGCAAGTCTTCTTTTAAAAAAATGTTATTGAAAATCACAGCGGCTTCAGCACTAATTATCTTCTTATAAAGATGTTCTTTTTGCGTTATAATCTTATTATAATCCATGGTAGCTCATAAATTAATCTATCTAATGCCATAACGAGAATAGGAAAAGCAACCTTAAAGAAAACTAGTGAAACAAACTATATTAGAAACTAAAGAAACATATATATATATATACACAAAACTAAAGTTTATTAAGACTCGGTCAGTCAAACTGACCGAGTCCCGATAAACTTTAGTTTTGTTTCTATTCCGCGGTCGATACTTTTATCAATATATATATATATATATATATATATATTTATATATGGTTTAAAAACCACATATTGTTCATTTTTTCATTACAGTTTCCATAGTAAATATCATGGAAAAAATATAAATATATATATTTTATGATATTTACTATGGAAACTGTAATGAAGAACATGAACAATATGTGGTTTTATAGTTTGTGTTATCAGCAGTTTCTGAGGAAATGTTACTTATTTTAATGGTTAGAGAAGAGTAAAAATGTTTAGAAACGCTGCTCTACTCTACTACGTATTTCATTAGTTAGAAGTGCATAATTTAACCAAATTAGTAAACGATTTGCATGTTCAAAGTTAAAGATAATCGGACGCTTGTCATCAGGTTATTATTTTAAAAAAGTATTTTGAATGAAGTTTTTTTTCAATAAGTGAAATAACCTCATGACAAGCTCAACTTATTTCAGAGTCTTATAATAATTTAATTAGTATAATAATTAGTATTTTATTAGTATAATAATAATAATACATACTCAGCAACTGGGTAGATATCTACTTCACTATAGGTACAGTTAGAACTATGGTTTCTTGATTACTATTATTAAAGCAAATAATGAACCTCTAAAAAAGTTGTAGTCAATATGATATAAATATACATTACCATAAAATAATACATCAATACATGAATAATATATAAATACAGGACTAAAACTGACTCAACCAAAGGCCTCCCAAGTAATCTGTCATTAATGAAATTAGTTTTAACGCTTTTAATAGTGATAATTAAAAGATTATGGACTTTCCTTTAAATTCGTATAATTACCTTAAAGACAAATCTTCTCTCTATTTTCCAAGCTTGGAAGTTCACTCATTAAGAGATTTGCATCCTTTAATTATCTTCATAATAAGTAGCTTATTTCTTGCAGTTATTTTGCGTTATTTTGGAAACATTAAAAGGGTGTATATAATCAAGTACCTCTTATATTTCTGTGCTTGATTGTAATCCTGATAAATTGTCATACCAGTCTATATAAATAAAAGAAAAGTTTAGTTTGTAATTTGCTTAAAACCGACTCATTTCAAGCTATTCACACGTTGTATATATTAGAGAAACCGAATCTACTCTTAGAGAAATTTCTAAATCTAAAAATTTTAAGGGGCCATTATTTAACCTACCTACCTGCGTAATAAATAAGAAATTTGTCTAAAATAAAATCAAATTTGAGCTCAGTATTTAAATTTGCAAAATATAAAAGAAACTCCAGACCTTATGACAGTTATGGACTGTATTAATAATGATATTTTTAATTATTTCACACGTATAATGTCTGAAAATACTCGTCAAAAATGGGGCAAATCTGCTAGTTTCAAATAAAATTCTCATGACTTTGTGTATACAGTCAAATTCAATATAATAAATGCCGTTCAAATAATGATGTATTATATGAAATCTGTGGGTCTGATACAGATCTTACAGTGTTGATAATATTATAAGATAAAGTTTTTTCTTTCTTTCTTTATCAAACGCCCGCCCGTCCGTGGCACATCTGCCATCTCACCTAGACCTAGACCTAGCAGTCCAATATAGGTTGGTAAGTAGTTGCGCGGCCGGTAAATGGTTTTGTTTGTGGATGTCAAGGCAGAGCAAAATATAGTATTTAAATTGAATAATATAATATTACTTTATTATATTATTAATTTTGGCATTAATGAACACATACTAAACTAATATAATATAATTTGTAATACATATGTAAACACATGTAAATATTATGTTACATATATGTGTAACATAATAAACACCAGTTACACATATGATAACGATATTAAATCAAAGAAGATTGAGTGAATGACAGCTATGCACTGTAACATAATGATGGATAGCTATAGTAGGTGTTTTATTACTTTTTTAAATTCCTTTATGTCAGAATTAAAAAAAGAATTACACTGCTATACAAATAATTACGCTTTATCATCATATGAGGCAGTGGGGAATGAACCAAATAATTAATTTTGTCACATGCTGTGTAAAATAATTTGGAAGTTTTTAAAGCATATGATGGGATGTGGAAATGTAGTTGGAAAGTGGTATAATAACAATCGATTAAATTATTTAATAATTTATATATAAATAAGATGTCATAATAGGTCCTAAAGAAACGGAGCGAGCTAAAGACACGTGTTGTACCACTCACCTCCAGCATAATACTGAGAATGACCTTCCAAAGCAATGAAAGGACAAGGGTCATGGCACTTTTTCTCAAAATGAAGTAGTATAGTAGTATAAATATCCTCAATTTAATTTTAGGATATTTACAACTTATTTATCCTCATATTAGGGTAAACAAGTTAATGAAATAGTCTCCGTTCATTATATAAGTTACAGCTCAAATCAACATCCGAGTAGACAGTTGTGCAAATAAAGCAAACCTTGGACCTTTGCAAAGTGTTATTCGCATCAGTAAATTTTAATTACATCAACAGCTTTGGGATGGATACTGCCTTAAAGGGTATAATGTTGTATATTCTGCCAGTAGTTCCTCTTTTCGTCTTACCACCATGTAAGTGTGTTCACTTTATTTCATATAGAAATGTAATAATATAAACAACGCGTTTCGAACAAGCAATGTTCTTCTTTAAGCATTAACTAAAAATTCAATGACATCAGAAAGTAATCTATAGTATAAAGTAAATCAAAAGACTATTTCATTATCTTGTTTACCCTAATATGAGAAAATATGGCATAATACACTCTGCACTACATTAGAATTATTTATCCTCAATAATATATGAGGATATTATTCGTTATCTACATTTTCATTAACAAATATAAATGATCAATTCATAATATGAACATAAATGAACAAAATATGCTGGAAACATCTAACAAACCCAAAAAAATATTCATTTCTCAAATAAAATCCAATTTTTTCACTTTTTTATCCCATCTTTCAAACATATTAAGTCTGTTATGTTCTACTTCAGTAATTTTTTCTCTTAACTCAATGTTATTAGTTTTAAATAATGTCTTGAGGTAACTGATTTCAGCTATGGACAAAAGTAAAGAATTGGGACACGATGTGAGTAGTTGCATCGTAGTGAAACACCTAATGCGCCTCAGCAATCCAAACCTGACGGCAAAGACTGCTCAGTCGGCAGCCAATGGACTCAAGGAGGAAGAGTTTGATGTGAGTCTTCACCCAGTACTTCACATTGTCTTTCCACGAACTTGAAATAGTCTTATTTATTAATGGACGAACAACTTTTGTCGATTACATTCAATAAAACCGCATATATTTCTGTGTTTTCAATACTGATTGATATAACACTACGATTTCCACGTTTATTATTATATATATATATAATAAAATAATAATATAATAATAATAATAATAATAATAATATATGGCATTATATATCAAAATAGAATATATTATTTTATGTTAACACTAAAATGTTTATTTATTTGTCACAATAACTTATGTACTCATAACGTATAAAAATTTAATCATATTGATTCCTTGATTTGTAATCTGTATATATAAAAACAAAGTTTGTCCGTCTGTCCGCTATATAAATAAGATTGGAGATTTAGATACAAAGAAACACACATACACACACACACACACACACACACATATATATATATATATATATATACTTTTACGATGAAAATACGATCCGAAATGGACAAGTACAGTTCAATGTACATAAAGAAACATAGAGAAATTAAAAACACACACTTACAGTCTCTAATTTTTGGTTGAACCGTCTTCAGGAGAGATAAGAGGGAGAAACCAAGCGCACTGGTACAGAGACGGTTGAAGACGTTGGAGGTTCTCCAGTGCGCTTGGTTTCCCTCTCTTATCTCTTCCGAAGACAGTTCAAACCAATAATTAGTTACTGTAAGTGTGTGTTTTAAGTTCTGAATGTATCTTAATCTACAAATATATTTTGATGGATATATGTTTTCAAGAAAAATAAAAAGATGAAATATTTTCATCATTAGTTGACGGTTTCATCTCTCCTGAAGACGCTCCAACCGAACATTAGAGACTGTAAGTGTGTGTTTTTAATTTCTCTATGTTTCTTTATATACATTGAACTATATATATATATATATATATATATATATATATATATATATATATATGTGTGTGTGTGTAATATATATATATATATTATATATATATATGTGATGTGTGTGTGTGCATGTGTATCGTAGTTGTGTTTGTTCATTAGTGTGTGTGTGTGTGTGTGTGTGTGTGTGTGTGTGTGTGTGTGTCATGAAAAAAACGTCAAAAAAGGACTTTGCGGACCGCAAACATGTTAATCCGTCAAAATCTTAGATTAAATTTTTCCACAATCTACAATGAAGTATTTTTCAATAATTAAAGTATAGTAATACTTTACTTATAGTAGAGTAAAAACATAAAATAAGGTAAATTACAACACCAACAATTACGATTGAAAATACCATTAAATCTGGAAATCACCATTGATGAATCAAGTAATCTACGATTAACTGCTTCTAAGCGACAGTGTAAGATGTGGTAGTATTCAGTTTCAGGTCCCCTGGGACGACGACAGAGACTACTGGTGGCATGACGAGATGGAAGACGCTGACTCAGCGTGTTACCCAGTCTGGGTGGCAGCAGAGGATCCCTTGTTTATGCTTTACACTAGGTTAGCATACCTTTGATTGTATTCAATTTAAAGTTCGAACAGACCACAATATTTTGAGTTTTATAAGTAATATGCAATATGATTTTTTTTTGTGAGCCATAATAATCATTTGTTATAATATAAAAAGCCAGGAAAGGAATTATATGGGCGAAACCAAATTTGAATCTGAAAGAGAGGCAGAGTCGTTTGACCCAGCAGTCAAATTAGAACTATTGATTGAAACAAGAACCGCTTTGTGTAAATAACCCCATATCTACTTTCTCTTTACATAAGACTATTGAACAATCATGTTTGAGAAAGGGCTCTGTATTTCTTATCATACCATACCACAGAGAACATATCAAAATCAAATTCTCAAAACACTTAACAAGTACATGCATTTATGATTTCACTAGGAAAAAAATATTGTAAGCCATGTCAGGAATACATTCACATACTTATATTCTTCCAAAATAATTGTTGTCTAAGTTTGAAGTTTTTGCATTACTGTTGTGAAATCGTAGTATAAGTAAGTGAAAATTGCTTGGTATAAGTATAGAGTTTCTGATAATATCGTACTTTTCTGGTTTTTGGTCATTTTTGCCTAAATGTATTTATATACATTTTTTTATATTAAAAATGTTAATTAGTTACAAATTAATACATTTTTGCATTAGGTGTTTATTGATGAAATATGATTTCACTTAAAATTAAATTTTTAAAATTGTTTGGCAAATTTCTGTTATACTCTCATTTATTAAAATCTTTCATTTCATGATTAATATTGATATATTAATATTGATAATTTTGATATATGATATTAATAATCATTGATATATTAAAAAAGTGTAATGTTTTAAGTTATGAATTAATAATTGTATATTTAGGTGTTTCTTAAGACACTATTTATGTTTTAATATGATTGGCAGTGGGTCGACGGGTAAGCCAAAGGGAGTTTTGCACACAACTGCCGGTTACCTACTTTACGTCGCGACCACCTTCAAGTATGTCTTTGACTACCATCCCGGCGACGTCTACTGGTGCACAGCAGATATTGGCTGGATCACAGGACATTCTTACGTTGTTTATGGTCCACTTGCAAACTGTGCTACTTCAGTTATTGTTAGTATTTCTTCATGTTTCATTATGCATAATATTCGTTAGGAAAAAAAATATTTAGTTTAGAAAATGAATCAATGTTTAGAGTATTAAGATATATATATTGTATGTATGTTCATAAATCATGCTAACAGCATGTTACTCGTTCTCTCTTAAGGTAATACATCCACTATGAATGTTGTAAAAACGATCCGGAACAACAGTAATTATACAAAGTTAGTCAAGTAACAGAATCACATTATACGAGTAATGAGTCAAAATATAAACACATTTTTGTTTTAAATGAAATCTCTCATTTTCGGTTTTAACCGTCTTTAGAAAAGTAAAGGAAAAGAAACCAACGCATGAAGCAACTATAGTTAGAAGCCAACCAACCAATTGGTTTATATCCAACCGACGCCTTTCGTGCGGTTAGGTCTGACTTCCTTTGCTGTCCTGAAGACTGTTGAAAACAAATATTAAACTGTATGAGTGGGCTTTTTCTTTTGATTATGTTTTTTTACTAACTTCGATATATGCAAGCATAGATATAATCGAAAACGATTAAAACAAAATCAGCATATATGTTCCTCGGCCTTTCGACAATACCATAGTAAAGCAGACAGGTTGATATTTTTTAGCCTGGAGCTCGTTCGTCATATCATGAATAGTTTACCAAATATCACAATTGAGTAAAGAGAAGTCATCGTGATGTTTAAATTTAACGTATTACTGTCCTGCTAGCAACAATAATTTTACACCGATCCGGAACAGAATACAAGTTGTCAACTAGGAACACATTCACCGTAAACTATCAAAATAAAACATTTGATTTAAGTAAAGTATTATCGGTTTGAAGTTTAAATAAAGGAACTAAATCAACAAGAGCAATACGCATAAGCGTTTTAGTCTTTGTAAGACCGATGGTTACTTGGTGAAAGAGATCATCAAAAATTAGAGGTGAAAAATTTAAAAGTATAAAGGAAGAATAGTAGATAATAGGGAGTTGATAAAAATAATTAAGAATATGCTAAAAATAAGAGAAAGAGTAAGAGATAGATGAAAAGGTATAGGGAGAATGAATACCGTCAATCATAGAGATAGCGGCAAAGCAAACCTAAGTAAGCCATAACCGACCCTAGACAAGTAACATCTCCAATACATTATGATTGGTGGGAAAAAAAGTTGCAAATCCTTACAGAGGGGATAGAAAAAGTCAAAAGAAATGCAGTCTACTAGCAAAACACTGAACCAGGAATACAACCCATCCCACCACGCCCCGAAAAGAAAGTCTTGAAAAGGACTTTCAAGTTAGCCACATAGGACTGATGTGGGTGGACAACACCAAGCCAGCGCGCATTTCGAGTAGACTTTCCACCGAGGACGCCCACCACAGGTTAACCTACCGATCTGTTGTGCCTTTCTTAGTTCATGCCATGAGGAAACAACCACCAAGGCATGTTAAGCCCCCCCACCACGACAAGGTGAAGGCACATGGGGGGGATCAGCATATAAACTAGAATCAAAGAAAAATCATATTTACAATAAAATATACAAACTCATTCATTTGTTATGCAACTGTTATAAGTTTACGTTATGACTTTTATTCTATTTGATTCATGTTTCAAATAAAATTATATGCAATTCTTGTCTGAAAGAGATGTATATAATTTGAAAGTATTATGTATATAATCTGAAAGAGACCATTTATGGTTGATGGAAGCTTTCGTCAAAGACATCAAAGTGTTTTCAGATGAACCTGTATGTAAAACATAATCCCAACTCTGGGTCAGGTGTGGTTCACTGTAGTATTTTTAAACCACTGACCACTGCACACCAAAGTTTCAAAAAGTATGTCACGTCTTAGGTGAAGAATTTTCCCGATTTTACATAATTGGTTGGATAAAATTTTCCAATGAATGAATGGTAACATAATTGGAACGTTTCTGTATCAATATATTTTAGTATATTGAGAAACCAACGAGTTCTGCTCAATCGATTGAGAAGATAGTATTACATTTTGTCTAGTGATGTATCATAGTTACTTTGGTTTTTTGAACAATGAAGTATTGTATTAGGAAAACACTGAATTAATGGTTGGTGTAAAAATAATACACTGTTTTATATAATATTCTTTTTATATACAAAAAAAATAAATTTAAATATTTTATATAGTTTAGAAAAATATCACACCACAAAAATGTGTACTGCAAGGGTGGAGCCTTTTCTCTTTAATTACTGCACCAGTCGTGAATATATAAGGGGTAATCTGAAATAATAAACAGTAGAACAAAGACTAGTCGAATCAATGTTGAGTATACATAGATAGTCGTTTCTTCTCATATAAAATAAATAATTCATTTTTATTTCTATTTTATTTGAATAATAGATGTGTTTTGCAGTTCGAGGGAACTCCTTTCTACCCTGACAACGATAGGTTTTGGTCTGTGATTGAGAAATACAAGGTGTCTCAGTTTTATACCGCTCCCACAGCTATAAGGGCTCTCATGAAGTTTGGATCAGAACCAGTCAAAAAGTAAGTATTGCATCTGTCTAGTAAATCAATTAAATGAGTTTAAACAAAGGACTATAAATCATTAATAACTAATAAATTATTTTAAATACATTACTTAATAGCACATCATATCTCCATTGTTAAAAAATATAAGCGTATTGTCTATTTAATATTTTTTTTGCATATTCCTTACTATGTGTAGTGATAGAAAACAAGTAAATTAAATCTAATAGCCAAGAGAAATTACTTTTAAAAGCAGGCACAATGAACTATAACTGAGGGTTAATGAATGAAGAGTCATTGGATTTTTTTTAAACTTCATTTAGATTTCAGTATATTTTGTTATCCAATATATGCAGTCAAAATTAGTTGATTAATTATGTTCTTATTGAAGTATCTACCCTAGATGATAGAATATATTTTTTTATTTTAGGTACAAAAATTAGTTTTTTTTCGATGGTTCATCTATTTATAAAACATCTCTGTATATCTGTCTGTTTGACGTGCATGCATGAATAACTTTCTAAATTCATTATTCTTTATAGTATTTTTTATATTTTTCAGAACTTAAAAAAAATCTTGTTTCAAAAACTGAAAATATTTCAAGTTGGTCTTTGTACTCCGCAAATATTTTGTACAGCCTTAAAAATATTTTCTTTTTTAAGTATTAAAAGATACTTTCTTTTTTAAGTAAATTAATTTAATTTACAACCCTCCCCCCCCCCCCCCCAAGTCAGAGCGTTTTTCAAGCAAACTTTCCAGCCGCGGACGCCGAATTTGCTTAACTTTACATGCTTGGTGAGTGAAACCAAGAAAGCTATGAAACCACGAAAACAACTAATTAAAGGCCTGAATAGTGATTTATTTTAACAAAATAAATAAGCAAGACGAAACAGCATCAAATACACATTCTTGTAACTTTCGAAAATGTGGATTATGATGACGCTTTGTCAAGTAAATCTTTGTAAGGATTTCTTCCACATATTTGAATGTAGCTTGGAACATTTAGATGTTAAATTTTAGAAAATTCCTAAAAACTGAGAGGCAGTGATGCCTCTCATGCTTTCATGGTTACATAGCTTTCTTGGTTTCACTCACCAAGCATGTAAAGTAAAGTAAAGTTAGCGTCCGCAGCTGGAAAGTTTGCTTGAAAAAACTGCACATTTTGGTGGTTGCAATTGTTACAGTAATGTTTATGTTTATTCTTATGTTCTATCATGCGTTTGGTGACAGAATGTTGTATTTTTGTTCTCTTTTTCCTCCAGACACAATCTGAGAGCGCTCAAAGTGCTTGGCTCTGTAGGAGAGCCTATCAACGCAGAAGCCTGGCTGTGGTACTACAAGGTTGTAGGAGGCAGTAAGTGCAGCATAGTGGACACGTTTTGGCAGACTGAGACAGGAGGCCACGTACTCACTCCTCTTCCCGGCTGTACACCCATGAAACCCGGCTCAGCTGTCAGTCCCACAATTTATTTTAACTTAATTTCTTTTTGATCTTTCAAATTGCTTTCAATTACATCTGTAATCTTGAAAGCATTAAATCCTTCATGTAACTAAAACTTATCCCTTCCTGCATCATACCATCGAAAAAAATAATTTACACAACATAAAAATATTTAACATTATAGATTCTATACTTCTATCTTACTTTACTATTTCAATTTTTTAATGAGAACTCTACTTTAGTCCTCTCCATTAGAGGTTCCCTTATTAAGAATCATACGTATTCTTCTGCTTTGGCCTCAATTAACATGGATGAGAGATAAAAAAACTAGCCCAAGGTGATGACCTCTGATTACTTGAACCTGAATATTTTGTATTATTATCGATAGTATAGCTTCAGTCTTTAACACAAAGCCACAAGATATGTATATGAGGACTAATTATAGTGTCAATATAGCTATCGATTTATTTTATTAAAATAACGATTTTTTGAATGCTCAGATTGATATAAATGGTTAAATAATAGTTTTCCATGAATTTTCTAGTAACTTAATTGATGTGTTTACTGTTTTTTACAAGTTTCGTTTAAAATTTTTAATTATTTTCATTTTGATGATTATAGTAAATTATAATAAATAATACCTAATTAAAAGCATTCCTTTTTAAAAAATTGTTTACTATTACATGTTATATGTTTATGAAACACAAACTGAATGTTAAACAACAGTATCACAATTCAATGACCTGAATTTGTCTACTTTGATGGAACATCCAACGTTCCAACTAAAGACAAAAGAGAGAGCTAGAGACAAAGATTTCTAAATGTCCATATTAATTATAATTTTTAATAAAAATGCCAATATTATATTGGTAATAAAAGTTTAGATTTCATTAGTTATTTGGAAATTATCTAAATTGGAATATTTGATACTGAATTATCCAAAACTAAATTATTATATTTTTTATTTAAAATTGCAAATGCATAAACAAATTAAAATAAAAATATAGTATCTATTTCTTGTGTAATACAAATATATTAATTATTTAACGTCTAGGAATTTGCTGAAAAGTATTACATTTAGATATGTACTATCTTAATACCTGAAACGTATTTAAGATGTTGAAAAATAAATGATCTACCTCTAAATGCTACAACAGATAAGAATATTTAAGAAGGTTAATTCCAAACAGAAGTTGAAATAAAAACGAACTATTTGATTTGATAACAAAACAAATCCAAAGTATCCAAGAGTTATATTTCCAAAAAAAAAACTAAAAACACGCAAAAAAAGGTCGGTGTTAATACGTGATTAAATCACATTTTCAATTGCTTGAATTAAATTAACTAAAAAAATAATTATACATAATAATAAACAATTAAGTGAATCCTATTAATTAAATAAACGTGAATAATCTCGCTATTGACATTCATTACAATATATAAACGTATGATAAAGAGCTCCCAATCACAATAAACATTAGGTTTCACATCACAACTATTATATAAACAAATATTTCACTTGATTATTTAAATAGAAGCATTTGTTTCACCATATTAGTTTGAAACATCTCCGGAAGAATTGATCACCTGCTGTCACTAGCCAGACTAAGTCGAATTTTAATAGTGAAATTGTAATTAGAGAAATATTATATCTATATATTGATAAAAATATCGACCATGGAATAGAAACAAAACTAAAGTTTATCGGGACTCGTCAGTTCTTCAGGTTAAAATTGAACTCTCATTGCCAACGTTTCGGTCTTTATTTAAAACCTTTTTCATAGGCAGAGGTATAAATTTTGATACAGAAAAGCTAAGTATTACATTACAAATTATTTTACAAAGAAAAATAGTATGTGGATTTTAACAACAATTTTAGTCTGAATGAACACGTGACACTGAACTGGTTCCAGTTCAGAAGTTCAGAAGTTCAGAAGGTTTGAGGCTCTACCAAACCTGGATAAACAGTATATGTGGTCGAAAAGAAAACATTGGTATTTATTTCAACGTTTAAACCGATGTCAGACGTTCAGTTTCAGATTGCAGTTTAGACACTGAGACGTAGACTAGTTATTTTGGTTCAATAATCTTGCATGTGTGTGTGTGTGTGTGTGTATGTGTGTCTGTGCGTGTATGTGTGTGTGTGTGCTTGCGTTAACTGTATCGACTGAAGGATATTTGTAAGAATATGCAGTCTTTTTTTCAGCAAAAAAATTACATAATGGGCCTGTTAAAAGTAGCACAAATTCTGTCCTGAATTAGTCATTCCTGCTTACTAATAGCAAATTAAACGTTGTTTCTAAATCGAAGAAGAGGCAATCTATATAAGTGACGTAAAAGCAATACGTAACAAGAGTCACGTTCACATAAATGATATCTTATGTTTACTGAAGAAATCTTTTGATATAACTACAAAATGTAAAAGCATAATAGATATTCTATTTAAAACAAATGCTTTTAATATATAAAATATATAAATCATTAATCATTACTTGAAAAAATAAAAAGATTATTTACACTTATTTATAATACTGTTGTTTTTTACCAAAATTTTCTTTTAATCAAAATTTATTTAAATTTTTTAAAATGTAAATGACATGCAAATGGTTCGTTGATCTAAATGTAAATAGGCGCTATTCGACAAAGTGTGTATTGGAAGGAAGGAAAGCACCCAAGTTTATCTCCTGATAACGTTTCAAGTTTATCTCTCCTATATTTGCATTTTTTGCATAAATTATTTTTACCATGTCTAGTTTATTTCTTAAATAATCATTTATTATTTTTTTCAAAACTATTTAAAAATGAAAAAAAAACTGGTGAAAATGTGAAAATTCAATAGGTACCTATAAATGTAACCTTTTCTACTTATACATTTTTTTTACTACACCCCATTGCAATTATTTTTCAAAAGAAGTCTTAATGAAATATAACTCTTCTATATTTTGGATTTGTTTTTATCAAATCGAATTTCGTTGTTATTTCAACTTCTGCTTAGGATTTACCATCTTAAATATTCATATCTGTTGCAGCAATTGGAGTTAGATGATTTGTTTTGCGTAATCTTAAATACGGTTGAGGTATTAAGGTAGTACACATATATATAACGTTATTTGATCGGTTTACTTATACGATCGTATAATATATATTTATAATATAAATTTGGTGAAAATACACCAAAATTTACCTTTTAGCAGTTCTATATGTTAATTAGGTTAGTTTATTTTTATTATATTTTTATTTTTTTATCGAGGTTTAATCTTGCGTCAAACAGTGATATACCTGTTTACTGGTGTTTTACAGCTTACTGTTTGACGCTAGACCAAACCTCGATAAGAAAAGAAAAGTAGTGTCTGTTGAATATATGCGACTGAGGTAAAAACACATGGAATTTTATCTTTATTACAGGAAAAACATTCGCTATCTTCTTATTTTTAATATGAATTTGATCATGTACTTGCATTTTTCAAATCATACCTTATTGTCTTAGCGTGAGTAAATACTACAGAATAAATTACTGTGCCACTCACGAATATCCACATTGTGTCTGGATCTTATAGACTCGAGTAATTTGAATATTACTTAACTGTTGTTTTAATTAACTCATTTAAAATGAAAATCTTCACTGACGTAACTCACTGAATAATCAACGAGCTATGTGATTATCGAACAGTCCAGTACGTTCGACCAACAATCGTATTTCATTGATGAATTTTCGACTTTGTATATATTGTGATACCATACATATATACATCATTTATTCAATAATATCTACGTCTTACAGGAATAACAATAAACCCTAAATGAATAAAAACACAATTCATAATTATATTTTTAGGAGTAAATTTAACATTCTTTCCTCAACATTATTTAGGGTTAAGAGGAATAACTCGAAGTTATTCTGATTATACAGACACATATAATTTCTGAAATATTGTTTCTAATATAAGATCACAATTTCAATTATAAAAACAATATTTATTTTTATTATATGAGAGAAAAAGTATAGCAGGTCAACGAAAAATATTTTTTTTCAGAAAGAATAAGATCAAAAATTGAATGACTACAAAAATAACCACCACTAATATCCATACAATGATTCCTTGAGATACAAAATCAATTCATTCCAAGGGGACTTTCGTATATTAACTTTTTGTATAATGGGACACATTTTACATCTTAACAGCATAATTCATTCCAAACCTATTAATTTTAAATATTTATACACCTGAAAGTTATATATAGTATGATCATTAAATACAACATAAGCATTTCAATAAATGTTAATAAAATAATAAGAAAATAAATAGTCAATAAAAAAATAATAATGTAGTGGTGTTACGAATCAGTGGAACCGTATGTTTGGAGATAGGCGAATGTAGCGGAGAAGGCGATGTAGAGGAGGGGAAAAAGGAGTTCTCACAAATGATAGAAATCATACGTATCTTTACAAACTAAATTTAAATTAATTACACTCCATAATTGTAACTTTATATTGATTTTTTTCAAATATAATTTCAGTTTCTTTTTTGTAATTTTTTTTGTTTTATTTATTTGTTGTTTAGGATTAACGTTCGTATTTTATTAACTTTCGTATCTTGAATTCTTCATATAAAAAGTTATCTTATTTCAAATATCGCTGTATAGATTGCAATATTTTAAAAACAATGGCTGCTGAGAAGGTATACGGACTCAATGATGTTGTGGTCTTATGATTGTTCTGTACATTGGTATACGGTCTCAATGATGCTGTGATTTCATTATTGGTCTGTACATTGGTATGCAATATCACACTGCTCTACGGTTACTTCTAAAGATATAATACCGAACCTAACCTAAGACTCGGATACTAATCCTTTTTGTTAATGGAAATGCTCCCATTTGACACTTGATCCTTTAGATAACAGTCGTTCCCGTTTTTCGGAGTTGACCCTGTACTGTTGGATGAAGAAGGTCGTGAAATTAGAGGACCTGGCGAAGGATATCTCGTGTTCAGGCAGCCTTGGCCCGGCATGATGCGTACACTTTTCGGCAACCATCAGCGCTTCCAAGAAGTATACTTCTCCAAATTTCCAGGATACTACTGCACGGGAGATGGTAAGGGACTATCATTTTATATGCTTAGATTTGTATTAACTTGATATTACTATTTGACTAATCTTTCTAGGAGATGGTTTTCTTTCTTTGACGAGTGGTGTACCAAAATTACTAAAACTATGTAATTTCACATATTTAACAAAATTTTTAGTTTTTATTAAACTCTCAATTTGAAAAACAAAGTTTGTTTTTATTATTTTTTCATATTGTTAACATAATGAATTATAACAGTGGGCTCTAACCTCATTTACTACACTGACTAGTTCAATGTAAAATATATGGCCTTACAGGGTATAATGGTTAAATCAGGTTGCAGATGGCCGTCCCACGGGAGAGCGCACATGGACCAAATATTCGCCCTTTGTGATAGCACCAATGAATTTCTACATTCGTTAGTACTAATTTTTGCTTAACTCAAGTGTATTTGGAGTAGGGATCGTTGAAAGGGTAACTGACATCGTATATGTTTCGGAGACCGACTGCTTAACCCCTTTTCGAGGGATGACGTGCTTAGATTTTTTCCACTTCCCTGGACCTGGACTCTGCCTTAAGACTGTGTTGGATAAGCTTGATAATATAAGTCATAAAAACAAAAAAAAGCCACATCTATGGATTAAAAAAGAGCTTAGATTTTTTTTCAATTCGATAAATACTTTTCTCACTGGGAACAGAAACAGATGAAAATGCAATAATATTTTCGAAATAAAACTTCATTCATTCTCTGGAAATCAGTAGAAGCAAATGACTAAAAAAATCTAGTGTAAAACTCTAAGACCGTTAAAGAAAAAAAGACGTTTAAAATAAAAAAAATATGACTTACTTTATAAAAAAATCTAGTGTAAAACTCTAAGATCATTAAAGAAAAAAAAACGTTAAAATGAATTATTGAAGAAAGAGGAATGAGACTAGAAATTAATGCGTAAGGATCTGAAGTAAAAACACTTTTAGAACTCATAATTGGCGAGATCTCCGACTACAAGATAACTACCGATCAAAAACAAGCAAACTTAAAACTGATACATTCAGATATTTTCAGGCAGAGTCAACATACAATCTCAAATGGCTTTTAATATTTATGAAATTTTTGATGTTACTGAGAATCAAATTAAATTGTTATCATAATTTCATCCAAAACCTGTTAAACATGTATTACATATTAAAAGAATGATCATAAAGTGTTTTCTCGATTAATAATTAGAGGGATGTTAACATATTAATCTTAAGGATTAAGCAACAAGTGATGACACATAACGTGTAAATTGCATTTGTTGTTCAGGAGCACGACGGGATGAGGATGGATATCTTTGGGTCACTGGCAGAGTGGACGACATGTTGAATGTGTCAGGTCATCTAATGTCTACTGCTGAAGTAGAATCCGTGTTAGCTGGTCATCCAGGTGTTACGGAAGCTGCTGTCGTATCAAGACCTCACACAGTCAAAGGAGAGTGCCTCTACTGCTTTGTCACACCCTCATCAGGCACAAACTTTAATTCAAAACTTGTCTCCGAGCTTAAAACAAGAGGTAATTTTATAATTTCAAATTATAAATATTTCAATTTGATTGCATTGTTCATTTAAAAATAAGTCACAGTCATAATAATAAAAACAAATAAAAAGTTTTTAATAGATGATTGCATTTCGTACGAACAATGTTATATTATTAAGAAAATCTGACAATTTACTTCATAAGTTCCCTCATATTGCGACTGATTTCCGAATTCATCCATTGTCAAGAGAAAACTGTGAGTTATTTAGTTATATCAGTTTCCTACTGACAATGGATGATTTCCAGATATGAGGAAAATTTACACGGTAAGACGGTAAATGTTTATAATAATACGATTTACTCTGTGATGGTAACAATATTTTGTATTAATAAAATAACCATCGTATCTAATATCTTCATCTGGGAATTCTAGACCGGTTAGGACACTAACCATAATCAGAACTAATCTTTGGCGGGTTTACCCACCAATTATGTGGGGCGCACTGATAACTGTTTATTATGTTTTGGTACAAGTTGACAATAGAACACTTTAATATACATCACTACATGGGTCCCCACATAATGCACAGAGTCTCTGTCTATTGCACATTTCCGGTCAGATCCTCCGTACTGATGAGCAGATGGCAAGGCGTGCGATGAAGTGTAGAATCCATTGGCGAAGCAACACAAAGCGTGACGAGTTGATAGAGTAACAGGGAGAGGGAACGATTCTAAACAGGTAAAGATGGCGAATTGATGGAGTGACGAAGAGACGCTTCCAACCAGGTCAAGATCGCGAAAACAACTGGTTCTTACTAACAGCTGGTTCTTAAGAACAGCTGGTTCTAAAGAACAGCTGGTTCTTAAGAACAGCTGGTTCTTACAGACTTGCGTTAGTGTTGCCGCTACATCACACCTCCCCCAGCGGAGAAGTTAACCTTCGAAGCGTCAAAACAAAATATCCGTCCGGAGCGAGTAACTCGAGGTGGTGGATCGTCCGTTGGCTTCATCGAGGCGTTGGTTGAATTATCAGGTGTTCGATGGGCCTGGAGGCGAGTTACCAGGTGTTGAGTTGACCTGGAGGCGAGTTACCAGGCGTTGAGTTGACCTGGAGGCGAGTTACCAGGCGTTGAGTTGACCTGGAGGCGAGTTACCAGGCGTTGAGTTGACCTGGAGGCGAGTTACCAGGCGTTGAGTTGACCTGGAGGCGAGTTACCAGGCGTTGAGTTGACCTGGAGGCGAGTTACCAGGCGTTGAGTTGACCTGGAGGCGAGTTACCAGGCATTGAGATGACATGGAGGCGAGTTACCAGGCGTTCGATTGGCCTCAGCCTGCAGGAACCAAAACTGGGGGCGACTTTTCCAGAACTGCGGCAGTTTGACGCCCAACCTACCGTCTGCTGGAGGAACCGAAGTTGCTGTACAAGTTGAATCTGAATTTTCATTCATACAAAGCATGGCAAAGTTATAAAATAGTGAGATAATGAGTGCAATTAAGAATTGTAAAGTAATAATTAGCGTTAATTACTTACAAGTGATCGTAATTAGTTGCCCAGTTCGATTTGTCGGAAACACCAAATTGGTGTTTCCGCCCACATAATTGGTGTTTCCGCCCGAAAATATCCCGCCAAATTGGTGTTTCCGACAAATCGAACTGGGCAACTAATTACGATCACTTGTAAAACTGTTTATTATGTTTTGGTACAAGTTGACAATAGAACACTTTAATATACATCACTACATGGGTCCCCACATAATACACAGAGTCTCTGTCTATTGCACATTTCCGGTCAGATCCTCCGTACTGATGAGCAGATGGCAAGGCGTGCGATGAAGTGTAGAATCCATTGGCGAAGCAACACAAAGCGTGACGAGTTGATAGAGTAACAGGGAGAGAGAACGATTCTAAACAGGTAAAGATGGCGAATTGATGGAGTGACGAAGAGACGCTTCCAACCAGGTCAAGATCGCGAAAACAACTGGTTCTTACTAACAGCTGGTTCTTACTAACAGCTGGTTCTTAAGAACAGCTGGTTCTAAAGAACAGCTGGTTCTTAAGAACAGCTGGTTCTTACAGACTTGCGTTAGTGTTGCCGCTACAAATCTAAATAGATGGACGAGAGGTTTACATAACCTCCTACTATCTGGTGCCAAAATATAAAACGCCAAGATTCATATTTACTTTCATTTCCTACCATTAATATTTCATGTGTTTTTTTCATATCATTATAAAATCCATCCAGTCACAATTTTAGTTTTTTTGTTGTTGGTGGAAATAAAACCTACAATTGTCGGTTAATTTGCCCGTTTATTCATTACAACAGTCACCTGTTCTACACTGCTCCTATTGGAAGTTTACCTGATGATGAATCCAAAGTGTTTGAAACCCTTACTTCAAATAAAAAACTTCTTCTGTTCAGACTTTGACTTAATTTTTTGTTCTACCCCCAGTATTAATATGTTTGTTAGTAATATATTATTATATGATCAAACAACAATAAGAAAGGGGAAAACAAGACTAAGATCTTTCAACCGTAACAAGCTGTCTTCGTCAGAGTCAAAAACCCAACTGAGAGTTGTTTTCCCATTCGTTATTGTGGTTTGATCATTGATTGTTACTTTACGTGTTTATGTGAAATCTTTTTACATTATATATATATATTTTTAACATTTTATTTATTAAAGTTGACTTATGTCCGTTGTTCATAGGCTATTTTATTATTCTGTATAAATAATTTTAACCTCTATGGTTCCAACATTATGCATGTATTTCATTAGATTTTATTTAGCATTAATTCACAAAAATACAATTTGTTAATCTTGTTTTTCTGTTTTTTAGTACGTGAAAAAATAGGGCCATTTGCCATGCCAGATGTTATACAACATGCTCCAGGACTTCCAAAAACAAGATCAGGAAAAATAATGAGAAGAATTTTAAGGAAAATAGCGGTTAATGACAAAAACATTGGTGACACATCAACACTAGCAGACGAATCAATCATTCAACAATTGTTTAAAAATCGGCCTGAAGATCTCAAGATTTAATCGTAAGAAGAAAATCCAAAATAGATAGTCTTAGTGCATCGTGTACATAGAGAGCGTAAATGTAATTTATTTAAAATAAATCAAAAGAACTGTGTTACGCGAAAATCAATAAAGCACAAAATATTGTTTATATGCGCCCAGTTACTTCCCTCGTGATAATGTTTAAAAAAAAAGAACTAATTGTCTATTTGATGTTTTATCATAGCTGATTCAATTTAAACCTAAAAAAAAAACAATTAAAATATCATTTATAAACAAAAATTTTTTGAAAATTTCAATATCTTGGAAAAATTCCATAAATGTAACTAAAACAGGTAAAATTAAGTTAAAATATTAATAAAAGAAAACTGTCTCGACTTTATTTTTTCATGTTTTTTTAATTTGTAGTGACTTCAGTTCCGGAAATCATTCAGTTCAATTTGAGACAGTGAGGTGTTAAGATCCTTGTGTAAGTATTCAACTATGCTACAGTTTTCAATGTGCGCTATAAACGAACCACTTGTTCTGCAAATACATATAAAAAAAAATGGCTTAAGCTTCTTGATCCTATATCAGTAAAAGGTCCTTACGAATATGTATCTGCTACCTTCTGCACTACATGAACCCAACGTACATTAAACACACATTTACAAAACATCGTTTCTAAAAAAATATATATATATTAAAAAGTTACCATTTTTAAATACAAACTCATCACAGATGTTATTTTTAAAAAGATTTTGCTGCGTTATTTTTGTGTATATTTATTGTGATAGTATATTTGTGATAATAGTGTAACTGAATTTGATTTTATGACCATTTTTTTATATAATTTGAGTTAATATTTTTTTAAAATGTTAAGAATTAAGTGTTGGCCTTTTAAAACGTGATTCGAAACGAAACATATCATTGTCAGTTAATGATTTAATCCGATTAAACAGATGATGATTATTATTGTAAAAATTATTTAGAGCTTTATGAAAATATATTTGATGGTTTCAATTGTCACTTAATTTCTGGCAATCCTTTATTGGAAAAACAATTACCATATGTAGTTTACTGTTTCATTTTTAATGTTGAAATAACATTCTTCTTATATTTTTACTGTACTGATGTATTGAAGTAACAATCGGAAAATTAATGGAATTCCATAAATATGTGTAATGGTTTGGATAATGGAATTATAAAATTGTCCTTGTAACAGAATTTACATATACGATTAGATTAAGATGCATGTTTCAACTATCATTCATTGAGCATTTCAAACAAACAAGAAATCGTAATCTAGTAAAAATTCCTGTTTCAAGGTTGAAGGTAGCAAAGACTTGACTAATATAAGGTGCGGATGACTCATTTGGTAAAATCGACGATAGTGGATTTAATTTCATTATCATTAAGTATCTGACTGTTTAAACGAAAATGAAAAACATATTCATTTAAAGAAGGGGATCAATGGACAAGGGAAATGCAGGAAACTTGCCAATATATCAACTTGAAATGGCTAATATACTTTGCGTTAATAATATACGAAAATTTCTTTCAGTAGTATAGTGAGTTAAAGACTACAAGAAAGTATTTGTTAAGCCTCATCTTTAGTTGAGAGTGAACAATTGTTTAATGTAGGAGGTAACATTTACGAGGCCCGACAAGAGGGGGAGGGTGCAACCAGTTCCCACAAGTGCCAAGAGGGCCCATGAATATCAAAGGAAATTAAATGGAAGCTGAAAAGGATTCCTTCAGGTGACAACACCGACAATTAAGAATTTGATCATAAGCCTCTTTACAATCTCATATGGTGTTAAAATTGCATACATAATCATTTTATTAAATATGCAAAATAATCTTCAATATTGATCATCTGGGCTGTTAAAAATATCAATTATATACAGTTTGCTAGAGTGATTTCATAAATATACGCTAACAGTAGTGAACTATAAAACTGAAGACCATCTAATAGAAGTTTCTTCCTGTAGAGTAGTTTTGCTTCGAAAATTATTTCACCGGTTATGTGAAATCATTAAAAGTTAATGTTAAAAAACTACGATATATTTTTAAAACTTTTGCTCAAAATTTTAACTTCACTTTCAGTGTAAATCAAGTTACGTCGAATTAAAATAAAAATTGTACTTAAAGTTGTACAGGCTTGTAATTATATCTCATATGACTACTTCGTAACACTAATCTTTATGAGAGTTGGACATATTAGTCCGCCGCCTTTTAAAGACTCCTGTTTAGTTAGGTTGCAGTGACAGTCCCCACAAGTGAGCACTTATGCATCCTTTGTGATACCACAACAATGAACATTCTTCATTGAGAGTCTTAAATTTTGCCTCACCCAAGTAAATTTAGAGTAGGGATCCTTATACAAGTAGCTGACAACGTATAAACTCGGAACCGACGGCTTAACGTCCCCCCCGAGGGACAACGTACTGAGATTTATTCACCTCCTCCGTGAATAAATCGAGGCTAGAGTGGTATCGAACCCGGATCAACCTGTCTTGAGGCAAGTTCGTTACTACTGGGCTACCCTGGCCCTCAAGTATACACACAGTTCAAAGTTAATGGTCCACAGCCTTTTAGGAATATTCCAGTTTCCTAAGCATCTATATAGTTTAAAGTTAGTAGGGAACACAAATAAAAGGAAAAGCAAACACACAACCCTTAATTTTTGACTTCAACAGTCTTGATGAGAGCAAAGACAGAGAGGCCAAACGAACGACGCATGGACGCTTGATAACGAACATGTAACCGCGCACACCAACGAAAAAAGAACAGAGTGGGCAAAAAGGCGAAAGAAGTTGGGTCTGGAAATCAAGAGATGGAATATAAAGAATAAAAAGTACGGTATATTAGGGAGGATAATGAAGTCGAAGTTGTCAAAGCAAAAAAGAACTTCTGCATATTATTATTTATTTAAAATTTCCTCCCTTCTTTTTCTTCCATCATCAGTTTAGCGGTTTTTTTTTTACAAACAATTTTCCATTACATAAACAAAAAAAAATTATAGATACCTTTGCACCAAGCAAATGTATGAAACTCTTTAAATATTTTCCCATGAGCGAACTAAGCTCTATTTCGTTGATAAAAAAAATTCCATCAACTCCATAGATAAGATATAAATGAAGTGTTGAAGACAGATATTCATGAATCAACTGACTGGGAAGCTGAGGTATGACTTCAGGCCTCTCTGATGCAAACACCTGTTTCATATCATTACAGATAGTTGTCATACAGATTATTTATAATAATACATTTATTTTACTTGCAAATAAATGGAAATTATATAAATATTTTACTTAGAACTATTAAAATAGTAAGGTCCGAATCTCCGTAGCTAACAGATTCAATGTTGTGTGAACATTGAAACGCGCCTGCTGACAGACTTGTCATCCTTTTGTTAAACACAACGATTACACAAGGGCCTGCTTTTGGTCTATGTGTGTTTTCCTCTGGGAAGGCCACTGCAACCTCACCTAGACATAACCATTGGCACAAGTATTGTTGTAAATGCAGTTTATAGTGATAGATAAAAATACTTAAAACAATGGTTCAAGCAACCCATGGTGAAATGTGTTCACGATCTTTCGGGTTTTAACAGCAAAGAATGTT
This sequence comes from Hermatobates lingyangjiaoensis, assembly GCA_026182355.1. Taxonomy (NCBI): domain Eukaryota; kingdom Metazoa; phylum Arthropoda; class Insecta; order Hemiptera; family Hermatobatidae; genus Hermatobates; species Hermatobates lingyangjiaoensis. Next base: position 2,143,419 of record JAPFBL010000882.1, read on the forward strand.
TCAGCAGGAAAATGATCAAAAGATAAGAAGGTTTCAAAGATAAATTGAAAATTTCCATGCTGCACCACATTTCAAGCCTGTGAACACTCAGGTATCACGGACAATTTGGTCACTGACGTAGACAAATTCGGAAATTTCCGAATGTAACTCGAAAAAATTTCCACACACTTGTCTCGTAATTTTTTTTTATGCAATTTTACGAATCACTTTTGCTCTCAGCTTGCCAGCTAAGAAACACCAAACCAAAATGTTATACTATCAACAGAAGAGACCAGACTTGGCGTAACTTTTACGTACCCACTACTTCATGTTTCTCGTAAAAAATATTATTTTCCTGCCAATTTTTTACAGATTGTATTGTTCATAACATTTACAGATTTAAACTCAAATGTTATAGATTTAACATATAGATAGAAACTTTCATGGATTAATTAATGATTCCATTTCAGTTTCTTAATAGCTTGTTAAATATATATAAAAAATACCTATAAAAAAAAGAGGACAGTTATTATGAATTATGTATGAAATGTTTCAAAATATTTTAAACCAAAACTTGGCACATAGGGAAATTTGCGAGGAAATGATTCCCCCCCCCCATAAATTGGATGTATTCCTATATACATATTTGGGTATTCCTATATAGCGAACTAACACACATACAGACACCTGATGTTTATATTTATAGATAACACTAATTTGGACAAGATCACTTCTGTGTGAAAGTATATCAACTCTACTGTAACAAGGAAATAAAACAGAGATATCATTATCATGTATATTACTCATAAGGTAGTCTTGTTTCTTTACACTGGAACATTATACACAAGCAGGAACAAGTTACATTTATTAAATATTTCCTGCGCGAAAGAAATAATATACAATTTAAACAGTGCCCACATCAGCACATAATCAAAAACACACATCTTATATGTACACTAGATTTTTTTTTGTTCTTTATCAAGGCAATAATAATTGCATTGAGATTTACGTGACATCACGAACATACAGATTTGCAAAAGAAAACTATTTTTTTTTTATTACATTTTCATTCTACAAGGACAACTAAAAAAGTGTATTACCATATTAATTTATGTTTAATGTTGGTATTACATGGGTTATTTATATTGTAAAAAAAATAGGTCAATGCAACAATTTATAAATAATAAAAAAACAATAAACTGTGGTACTCAGCCACAAGCACTGATGAAAATAAAACGCTAAAAAAGACAAACTTTTTTTAGTTAACTTTCTATTATATCTAGTTAAAAATCCTCCATTGTAAAAATAAAATATTTTTTTACTCAAAATAATATTTCTTCTGTAGTTCGCAAACAAGGGACTGAGATGCTAATTGTATGATCATACGGTATGTACGTGCTGACTGTAAAATTCAAATGATTTTTTTTTGCATTCACTTTTGCCTTTTTTTCTCAAATTTAAACTTATATATAAACCCAGTCAGTCAAAAAATTTTTTAGTTTAAAATACGAAATTAATTAAAAAAAAAATATAGGAAAAACAAAAAAAAAACTCTTCGAATAAAAGTTCAGTCAATACAAATCTAGCCTTATTTAGCATATTATTTCTACACATTATATAAAACTTGCAAAGTTCTAGAGAATGAACAAGCACTGATGCTTATCACAGAAATTTTCACCACTACAGCTAAAAACAAAATCCAACAAAAATATATCCTGATAGAAATCTTAATAAGGCATTCTAATTCCGTATTTTTTTTTTTAACTCCATTAATACCAAGTAATGAACACAAGTATTCCAAGAATATGCGTGCAGCTTTAAAAACATAAAGAAAACAATTAAAATTATTAACAGTAAACTTAAAATAATAAAAAAAATTAGTACTTACAAATATAAAACTAACTACTTACATTGTATTTTTTTTTTACATGAGGCTACAATTAACTGATATGACTATCATAATGATGGATTTTTTTTTTATAAACAAGAGTGTTTACCGAACTAATAACCATCATTGTAGGTCCAAACTAAGGCTGAAACAGCAACCAACATGTCCAAAAAAAGTGGATTGAAACGAAACGATTCTCGGCTAGTGGGCACTGCCTGTTTCAACGTTTTAGAATCTGTTATTTCTACAATTATTTCTTTTTTTTTTTCATTTTACGATACAAATAACCATACAGTTTTTTTTTCGGCACAATTTTAAGACTCATCAATTTAGATTAAAGAAAACAGGTTTTCTTTTTTTTTTTGCTTTTAATTTTTTTTTAAGATTAATTTAAATGGTAATATCAAACCCACATACTAATTGAAGTGGCAATGATCCAAATAAAAAACAAAAAAATCACCACTTGAAAATGCATACACAATTGTTAAACATCCAAGCCAGCTTTCCAAGAATAATTATGAAACCAATTGAAAACATATCAACTCTAAATCCAGTCCTCCTTGTAAATATTATATTTAGCTAATAGTGATCATCAATAACAGTACCAACTTGATGATTCAGTAAATTGCACTCACCAATCAAAAGCTAATTTAGAAATATATATTTATATGTATATATGCATATATACTAAAAAAAAATAGAAAAATTATAATAACTTGTAATTCATATAATAATAAATAAGAAGACAATGTTTTGTTCAAATTTTAATTTTTTTTTTATTTTTTTTTTTAAAACATTATAATACATGGCAATGAAAACGTTTTTTTTTTTCTTGCAATATTTGAGACTGGAATAAGTCGAAAGAGGATGATCCAAGAACGAGGTTTTGACAATTTGCACAAGTGAGGAAGAATGTTACGGAGACGTTGCTGTGCTACTAGGTTCTTGCTGTCTATACAATTCCCATCGTTACAACTCCTGAACATGAGACAATAACAATCAATCTTGCTTACAAAGTATCCATTTTATACAAGCATTGCCAATTTATTACAAAAAAAAAAAAAAAAAAACATTACAAATTTCAATGAAATTTAAATTAAACCATCTTTCATTTTTAATAGAGATTCATTCATTTAATAGAAAGAAAAGAAAAAAGTAGGTGGTGAAGAAACAAAAGGTGCGCTCCAGTCGGCCGATTGATATGTCATCCAGTGCTCTCATCTGATATAAGCATCGTAATTACACAACCTACAACAGTGGAACACAATGAAAACCACTTCCTTGAAAGAACCCACAAAATAGAAACAAAGTCATTGAATGGCCATACTGAATGCTTGATAACCAACACCAATGTATTTCACATGTTATTTATTCCCATCATTTCTTTTGTAAATATAGGATTATATAAGTATTGCGTACGGATCAAAATGTTTATATCCAGTTTTCAACAGAAACGGCCTCTATGTCATTAGAAGGTAAATGATAGGTAAACAATAAAAGATATACACACTTACAGTTTCCAATTTGAGGTTTAACAGTTATCAGGAAAGAGACACCAACAAACACACTTATGAAGCAACGGTTGGGATGTGGAACTGTTTATAATTACCTATCGTTTACCTTTTAACGTTTATTGTCCATTTTGGATCGTTTTCGCTCAATATATAAATATACTTTGAATATAACACTCTGAATTAAAAACGGACGGTTCAAAGGTACGAGTGATTAAAGCTACAACAAGGGCACAAAAAATGGACATTTTAAATCATTTCGGATACATGCTGTCTTCAGAGGTGGTTGAGAAGAAACATAAGTGAGGTAACGTGAAGGTGTGTGTAACTCACCGAGTGTGTCACTTGGTATTGGTTGGTGAACCTTTCCAGGTTTCCTCACTATGTTTCTTTTTATATTCAACAGAAAATAGCGTGTAGGCGTCTTCATATATACATTATTAACGTCCTGACCATAGTAAGAAATCAGAAAAAAGCCTAACATCTTTCAAGCATAACAGGCGGTCTTCGTCAGAGTCAAAACTGATTCGGACTCTGAAGAAGACCGTTTGTAATGACTGAAAGATCTCTTTCTTATTTCTGATTTCTTTCTGTGGTTTGAATATCGACTTTTATTTCACGTGTTTATTGGGAAATCTTGTTGTATATGACTATAAGTCGGTCGGCATGCATGCTTTCACGTCTCCACTCCTGTGTTTTTACAGTTTTTAAGTCGCGAATGCTGAAACTGTGGTACTCTTGAACAATATATACAAATATATATATATATGCGGAAAAATCACAATAAATAAACACGTGAGGCAATCAATGAAGTTTAAACCACAATGGAAAAGGGATTCCATATTCCACGTAATAACGTGGGCAATATGTTAATAAAAAGACTCTTCCAGGGAACTGGACTCCAGTAGTATTTATAAAACTCTTTGAAAAAATTACTATAACATTTATATTGGTCAAACTGGTATTCTTTAAAGACACGAGTAAAACAACACCAATACAACATAAGTAGACAGGAAAAGTAGCACCTTATTCTTGTATAAAAATAATGAAAATCATCATATTGATTGGACAGGAGCTAAATTTATTACCTATGAAAAATTAATGTTAAGAATACTATCGAATCCTCTCAGTGAAACTGTCTTTAGTTCCTCTAGCTATCAAATTCGAAAGAATGCAGTATCACTAAGTAGGGAGTCAAGGTGGTTGCTTCCCACAAATGGTGTTCGAGCTTCCCACTAGTTCCGGAGATCCTTAGTTTGAGGCTCGGTAAACATTAGACTTACTAATGAAAAGGTGTAGGAAAAAACACTTGGGTGCAAGCCGTTCACTTAACGTTCAAGTAAAGTGTTAAGTACATAATTAATTTGGAATTAGATCAGTTTTCCTAATCAAGCTCTCAACGACGATTTTTCACTTTTTACTTATATTTTTTTTGACACTATTACAGAACAGAGTAAAATACAAAAGTAAAACGAGGAAATACATAAAAAACAAGAGGAAAACACATTAAACTTCCAAATTTTACCTCATTCAAGATTATGAGGTGATTCTATAAGTCATATATAATGATACAAATAAAAGCAAGTTACTAACACTCTTAAAATAAGATTTTTCAAATAGAAAAATGTTATGTTATAGAGGCAAGAGCGAAAACATTCCAGCGAAATAGTCATGTCACCCCTAATATCAAATATTTCAAACTAAAGAACTAAAGAGCAAGGAGCATACATCGCAATATCCATTTGGATTGTCAACATTTAAAAATAGTCTAATATTACATAATTACAGCAATTTAGAAATTCAATACATCTGAATAACTAGTGTTCAAATATAGTATACCACATCTATAAACAACAATGTTAGATTTTTACAATATACATTTTCACCGATTATTCTTTTGTCCACCTTGTTATTTATCAACGTAAAAAGTGTAACATTTGCTTAATGAGTCAAATGCTAAAGTTGTTACATTCATATTGTTTGTTGTTACAGAAAAGTTTGTTAATATATTCTTTATTTTAACGTTTAAACCACAGTAATAAATAAGAAAAAAGTCAAAGATCTTTCAACGGTAACAAACGGTCTTCGTCAGAGTCAAATCTCAACTGAATCAAATCTCAGTTGAGATTTGACTCTGACGAAGATAGACTATTATGGTTGAAGTTCTTAGTCTATTTCTTATTTCTTACTGTGGTTTGGAAGTTGATTTTTATTTCACGTGTTTATTATGCAATTTTGTTTTATTATTTATTTAATTAAAACTCCCTGGTAACCTTATCATATTTTTTTTTCTTTTTGTAGGGACCAATCCCCTCCCTACAAAGGGAGGATAAAACCTCAGCCCTTACGGTTTTTTTGTTGATCGGACGTTTGTATACAATAACTTAAGATCAGTGTCTAGAACTGTTGCCCGAGGAGTTCTGTCCCCATCACAATTTATTAAGGTATGCAGCGGGGTCAACACCCTGACTGTTCGGGTTCGGGATTAATTGTCTACGGCTCTCTAGCGCAGTACAGTCTATAACTACCATATTGGATTGTAGCTTCTCCTGCCTCCCATGTAGTCTACACTCTGTCGATCATCTTAGAAGACTGACCTTTTTTAAGTGACTTCTGAAGCATCCGTGTTCTGCCAGTAAACCTACTAGTAACCTCATCTGACTCCTTGGGAGTCTCAGTAGGGTACGAGTGAGTCGTGGGTTGCACTGGTAGTAACCACTTGCAGTAAGAGCCACCACTGTAGGATCTCCAACGACTCCACTGTTCGTTCCTAACCTATCCTGTCACCTCACCTTTAATCCTACTATAGGGTATGGGTGAAGCAGGTTCCGGTCCTATAAAAGGAGTGATGGCTGCTTTTTTGGCAAGCTTATCAGCCTCTTCGCTCCCTTCTATCTCTTTATGGCCAGGGACCCAACTTATTAATACATTGTCGTAACGAGCCAAATCAGTCAGCCCTTCCTGACATTGAAATACCAGCTTCGAGCTAATTTGTATTCCTTCTAGCCCTTTCAACGCGGCCTGGCTATCTGATCACCAGATTCGTAAACATCGATCCTTTAAACCTTCTTCTTTACATTTCTATACATTGTCCCAATTTAGTACTAAGAAGAGAAATACTTATTTCTAAGGAAATTCTCTCTTTAAATTAAAAAAAGAATGATTTCACTTTTCTTTTGTTGTAAAACTTAGTTAAAAAAACTTGTTTATTCGCTTCATATAAAACAAATCAATATAGAAAGATAAAAAGTTTTATATTTAATTGATATATTAATGCAATCCTTACATTATAATTATCAACAGTTAACGCATTTTTTCAAAGTTCTTTGCAAAGCATGAAAATTGAATTATTTATTCGAGATACAAAATAGAGAATTTTCAGAATAATAACATGTCAAAATGTTATGATGATGGAAAATAATCACAAGATCAAAGATTTTGGTGACATTAACTGATTGGAAAATGGTAAGCCCACTTGAATATTCACAGTTACCTGAATGTTAATCGGGAAGAAGTTGGCCCGGTAAACGAGCTCTCCTGGCGTTGAGAGAGAAACCCTTATCTGCGTTAACGGCCTCATCGGGTCCTTTAGGTTGCCTGACCAACACTACTTTAGGGCCTACTCCATCTGAAGACACTGTTCTTACCCTGTTGATCAGTCTCTCAGGTCTTTCTAACTTCTCCCTGTTAATATAACATTAAATGATAAACAACTATTGAATAACATCATATATCTACAATTTCAAAGCTGAGTATTTTTCTTGGGACAAAACAAATCATAATAAATGGTACACCAAATATTTAAGTAAAAACAAACATAGAAATAACTATGTTTATAAAATATAACTTATAAAATATAGAGATATTTATGCTTACATAAATCCCTGCCACACGCCAGCTCTACTATTTTAGAGTGAAAGATACAACAACTTCTACTATTCCCAGAACAAGTTTTCTACTTCACGGATTTAAAAGGTAAGGTAAATTACTGATCAAGTAAGTAACTTCTTGTCAATTTTTAGAGATATTTAATTTCATTTTGGATTTGTTATTTGATACGGGGCATTTGAATGAATGAAGAAATTTGAAGAATGAATTGAAAACTTGTCTACATAAATTATTGCTTACATATATTAACAAAAAACCTATTGAGATAGGTTGGAATTTGGAACAAAATGGGTGCTACTTTGGTATGCGTTTTTATCAAGAGAAAATATTTGTGATATGCAATCAGTGACTAACGTGCATAATCTGAAAACGATCAAATATCAAACTCGTTTGAATTAATCTGTAATCACTAATCTTGATCAAAAACACATATTTTAACTAGTTTTCTACTTCACGGATTTAAAAGGTAAGGTAAATTACTGACCAAGTAAGTAACTTCTTGTCAATTTTTAGAGATATTTAATTTAATTCTGGATTTGTTATTTAATACGGGGCATATACTGACTGGTGCAAAAATCGAAAACTGCCTCACTCTGACGGAGGTGAATAAAACAGCCATCTCCTATCTTCCATCGCTTTCTTCTCTTTTCTATCCTTTTTTCCCCATCTCCATCCTATTCAACCTTTTTACTACTTTCACTTCCTCTACTATAAAAACCAACATTCTCTTCATTCTTGTTGGTTTTTTGGTAGTTTTATCCTGTGGAGGGAGAAAATTGAACCGACCTGATGTTGGTATGTTAAGCTACACGTGCACTGGTTGGAATGCACTTGGGTTAGTTTAGGTGTCGGAAAGGAGCATCTGGGATACCTGGCACCCTCCCAGATTAAGAAACCTTATCTGGTCATTCGGGGATCTCACCAAATAGACATCTACTCCTAAAGTACTTTATGAAAATTAAAAATTTAAGAACAATGTAAAAAGAACGTTGGTGACAGGCCAGTAGAATCTACAACGCAGAAGAGAAAGGATACATCGATCCTTAAGAAGGACGTTCCTGACTCTAAAATGCAGAAGGCAGAGGGAGCGGAGTTCCGGGTTACTGGGGCTACAAAATCTAAAAGGCACTATCTTACCATCCCGTAAGATTACAGGGACATAAAAGGCGCATTGCGAGAGTTTAAAAAGCTTAGTCATTTCTTGAAAGGGAGTTCACTGAGAAAAAGAAGCACTAAGTCGGACCAAGAATGTTCTCGAGATCAGTGAGAAGAACCTCAAACGTAAAGTTTAATTATGTTTATATACACTCACATATAGCATAGGATCTCAAAAAAAAATCTTAGATCACATCGAAACCGTACTAGTACCATAGGTTACTCATATAATTGGTCAAAATTTCGCCATAAACAAATTAAAAGTGCGACAACATAGATAAATCTAGAAATATATCAAACAATACCTGATCAAGAGAAAGAAATGTAATGAGATACTCACGTCACTTTGGAAATGCTGCAGGCGAAGGACTTGCCACTGAGATGATTCGTCACTATTGCAAATTCCACTGTGTCACCAGGTTGTAGAGTAGAACCATCTTTAACTTCCGTCATATGGAAGAAAAGCTTCTTTCCTTCTTCAGGTTCAAACGAGAGAAAGCCAAACTGACCTGAAACGAAAAATTTCCGATAAATTAAAATAATTTAACACTGTTGACCACTCATCAATACTTTATTTTCATCTTGATTTCGTACATGATCGACGTTTGTGGCTGTTTTCTAGGCCATCGGAAGCATAGACATTAACCGGGTCCCGAATTTCGCGAGATGACCGGAGTTCACCCGCAGGTCGCAGGGTTTATTTATAGGTTCAATTTGCAAAAACTTCCCAAAAATACACGATGCCTCAAAACAATATTCCTCAAAAAAAAAAAAATATTTTCTTCCGCATAATCTTCTGTACAATTTAAAGACAATAATTTCATTTTGATCCTGCAATTTCTTGAGCTTTTTTTTTAACAATTTCACACATTTCTATTTTATGATTATTTTATATAATACTAGCAATATAAACAACTATTTATAGGTACCTTAGAGTTAATCATAGGTAGTCATCAATGATTAATTGAAATCTTAAAAAAAAAAAGAAGACATTCGTAATAGATTTAAAAACTTGACAAAATCTCTGAGTGCCAAAAAAATTCTTCTAAACAAATAAATATGTAAGTATATTCGAAAACACAGCAGTCATCTTCAGACGTACCTTTTAACAAACAAGTTGCCCTCTCCCCCTCAACGTATGAAAAGGTTGGCCGCACTTTCCTATACAATATAACCAAAGGGGCTCCACTAGTAGGGTACACCAAGACGATTCAATAACAGCAATCTTATTTCTCTAATCTAAAAGCAATCTCGCAGATGAAAGTGGCTAAAATTGAGCGTAAGCCTTTGGAATAATCCGAAGCGGTAGGGGAAGACTCAACAAGAATGTATTAAATAAGTTCATTAATATGAGACTAAAGTCAAATAGGGTGTATGATGTGAAAATATCTTTGTTAATCATAGAATAGAAGTCGAAAACTCAAACCTTCCGTGGTAAAGAGAATATAATCGCCTTTTTTTGGGACAAGAACGACTCTGGACTGCAGGACTCAATGAAAAAAGCGCATGATAAACCAAATAAGATAAAGAGCTTTGCTGCCAACCAGCAGAACTTATACACCAAAAATCCTTTTGTAAAAGACCTACTGTCAAAAAAAATTACAAACTGGGTTTTGTACTTTTAGAAAGCTAAATCGAAACTTACTTCATAGCAAATGCCAGTTGTGCCTGATTGGACTCTCAGTATCTTTTGTTTGAATAACATACCATATAAACTACTTTTCTTATTTAACCCCACAACCCAGTTATGAAACCTTCCAACATGCAGTCCTAATCATATTTATATCAATACCCCAAATAGTTCAGAGAATGTTTAATGTAAACCACATTAAACACAAGGAAAGTGAATGATTAAAAACAAAACAGAAATACTAAAGACTGCTAATAATAGTGTTATTTCAAATAATACACATACTGCATTTATAAAATGTATACTTACTGGAAGCAGAATTGAAACTGAAAATTAATTGTACATTTTCGCCATAGTTTGTCTGAATTAATGTTATACCTAATTAAAAATAATGTTAGACCTAAACCTAATGCGTGAAATTTATGAGTACCTTAATAATGTATTCATATAAGACTGCGTTCAGTAGTTGTCATAATAACACTAATAACACTGAAATTTCCAGTTTTAAGGGTTGAAACTCCAGAGTGAGTTGTAATGGGACACTAGAAATGACACTCCACACAGATTAGTAAGCAGATATAGCCATACCTTTTTATACGAAATTGATTCGTTCCGAATCAATAAAATGAAAAAAAAATTGACCACCCTGTGTTAAGCATCATACAGTGACATTTCGAGATACGACAAATTCAAGATAAGGAATGATAATAAGAGAATTAATAAAAAATAATATAAATTCCCAAAAAATTTTAAATTAAAATCATAATTAGAAAAATGCAGAGTTATATTTAGTGTAGAGTTATGATTATGAAGTGTAATTCACTTAAATTTATATTCGTAAAGATGCATATGAAACAAGTCTCCCACTTGTGAAAACTCCGTCAAGCTTCACCGACACCACATTTGCCTGACTCCGAAGTTATAGTTCCTCTCATTCCTGGCACTCATATATTTATATTATGTTTCATTGATTGTATTGTTATCTTATTATCATTTATTAACATTGAAGTGATTATATTGATTGTCATTAGTTGTACAATCGGTAATTGTGTGCTATTTACTCAAACTGGAGGAAAACGATAATTGAACATTTCCACAGAAAAAGAAATTTTTTTTTTATTTAAACTACGCGTTTTAAACACTTCATGTTCCTCGTCAGGTTAACTTAAAAATATAAATCAAAACTTACAAAAATAAATAAAGAAATATATTAAATAAAATGAAATAAAGAAAAATTAATGACACTGCTCCTACTGGATATGTCATCCATTATTCCACTTTATTAGATATAATTTCTGGTTTATTTTTTGAAATTTTAATTTTTAATATTTATTGTAGAAGTTCAATAAATATTTATTGTTTTTAATATTTATTGTAGAAGTTTACCTGATGATGAACACGAACTGTTCAAAACGCTAAGAATAAATAAAAAAAAAACATTTTTTGTGTGGAAACTTTCAATTATAGTTTTCTCACAGTTATGATGGTTGTCCATTATGATATGTTGTATTTATTTATTGTATTTCTTTCAGGTTTTTCAAATATTCAAATTATAGGGTTGTTTTCAGCTGGGACAAATTTAAAATGTGTCCCATTATACGAAAAAAATCAATATATAAAAGCACCTCAGAAATGAATTCGTTTTGTATCTTGAGGTATTCCTGTATCTAAGCTCTGTAAATAGCTAAAAAAAAATAAGTTACTAATACAACAGACTTTTCAACATTTCGTTTTGTATTTTTTCCAGTCAAACATTTATTAATCGTTCTGCTTCAAAGTGTGCTGACCCCAAGTACTGAAGGTTACAGGTTCGAATATTGGTTGTGGCTCTAGATTTTTCATTTGGGAGATGAAAACCTTGTGCACGCCGTCCCCCTAGAAGAGGACGTAAAGCTGTAGGTTTAGAGCATGTACAATGTCAGGAACTCGAAAAAGATCCCTACTTAATATACTTGTGTGAAGTAAAATTTAGAATCCCAAATATAGAATTGGCCGAATAAAGTGGCTCAGACATTATTAAAGTGACTGTAAAATACTAAATTATCACACTTTCTGTCCTCACGGACTAAATGAAAGTCTATAAGTGAGTGCTTGAAACAATATCAACAATTTTGAAAATTAAATTTGTAAATTAATAAACGTAATTCAACTATAGATATCAGATGACCTAAACCTAATGTGTGGAATTTATGAGTACCTTAATAATGTATTCATATAAGACTGAATTCAGTAGTCTTGTCCTTTTTTTAAAAAAAGATAAAAAGAAGCTATCTGTCTTACAAAAAAAGATCTTCGGAAAATGTAAAAAAAAAACCTTTATTTTAGAGGTATGTTTACGTCTGAAAGCTGAGGAAACGAGCTCGCAATTAGATAATTTGGCCTTTCGTATGATGAAACAAAATTCGTAAGATGAGACATTTATTCCAGAAATACTTTTTGTACAGTGGAAATTTCGTATGAATATGTACCACTCTATAGATTAAAATGTAATAGAAGGGTAAATGGATTGAGCAAGTCCATTTGGATGAGTAGAGAGTTTGATATGAAATGTTTGTAGTGCCCTACTGTGAAGTTTTTGACCTAAAAATCTACCTTGAGATTTTGGAACTATGATTTTGTTGTTTATACGGAGTAGTAGGAGGCAGGATTTTCCAAGAATTTGTTTTGGAGGATTGTTAGGAAATGAGTTAAGTGAATGTAAAGTAATTTGTAAATGGTCCAACGCCATGATGAATATACCGTTTATTTATCACTAGCTGATCTACCCAGGAAATAATTTAATTCCAACTTTAATAATAAATTACATATAACGAAAACAATGTAAACTTTCTATAGTTCCGATACACATAAGTTTTTTTTCAGATAAAGGAAATTAATAGAGAATGTAAATTATAGATTACGCAAAAAAAAAAGATATAATATAAAACTTATTATAAATTTCAACACATTTCTTTTTTCAAAATTAAAACGAAGGTATAAGAAAGTAGATTATCATGAAAATAAAAATTACATCATTAACTTTCTAGAGGAAATTTAAATAAGTTTCAGTTATAAAATACCCTTTAAGTTCTTTCAGCAACGGAAAGAAAAACATGTTAGGGGGAGCTTTTCTCCTAGGATCCCAAAAAAGGACCCTGATCAAAATCAAAATACCGTAGTTAGTTCCCCAAAAAAAAATCTTTATAAGATCCATATGTTTCTTTGGATCTAAATGTCTCCAGTTTTATTTCTATAGAGGACAGATAAACAAATTTTGTATTTTATATATACAGATGATGAATTCATTGTTTGGAAATGAATTATAGTGAAAGTAAAGTAATTTTTAATGGGCTAACGCATTAGCCGTGATGAATATACCGGTCTCATTAGATCTCCAAATTTAAGTAGGATTGGTGTAATTAGCGCTTGGATGGGTGACTCTAAACACCGGTATATGAGCCACCGGTTGAATCAAAAAGGATTCAGAGAGGCGTTAAACTTTTATAAGAGTAACCGAGTAACTATGATAACCATCATTGGGGTATACCACTACAATTAAATCTACAATAGTAACCTCAATAGTACAAATGCAGTTTTACCTTTGATAGAATCAACAGTAGACCTGTTCTTCTTTCTAATAGCCTGCACATTGACTGCGCGTCCATCAGAACGAATTTGGAATTCGACAGGATCACCAGGCTGAAACATATCCCGCTTATAAATCAACCCAGAAATGCCAAACTCGTACTCCTCTCCTTCTTCTCCCTCGTTTATTGGATTCGATTTGATCAATCCTGCATAGTGCTGAAGATTCCTGTTCACCGATCTGTGAGGTCTGACAATGGTTCCTGTTCTGACTTGTTCGGAGATGGTCACTCCAGGATGGACGGAACCTTTTGGCAGAGGAGTCACAGCTTCTCCACACATGCACGACATACCAGCTCTAGATGATACCACCACTGTATACTCCACTTCGTTACCAATATCTAATTTACTTGTGTCTCCTTCATAATTACTGAAAAAGAAAATCATTTACATTATATATCAAACAATATAATTGTACATAACAAATTCAATATTATTTCAATCGTTTGATAGAATCGGTGTATTATGTAATCGAGATTCGGTCAGATTACTAAGTTAAAAATAAAACACTCGTTGCTGACGTTTCAGTTTTATTTTAAAACCTTTTTCATAGGCAAAAGAAAGAAGTTTTTCAATAAGAAACCTCTTACTTCTGGCTATGAAAAAGGTTTTAAAAGAAAACTGAAACATAGGAAACCAGAGTTTGATTTTGAACCTAGAAAACTGAAGGAATCCCGATTACATAATACACCTCTAAATATATCTATACAAACCGGGGAAAACATAATAATAACCAATGAAACACATGAACACATTAGATAAGCGTGTCGGACGAAAGTCCTTTATCAGAGTAGTGAGAGATACATGAAGAATAGAGCACATTTAACGAGCAGAAGAGGAGACATATCCTGAAATCTGAGTGACTTGATTTTTAATTTGCACATTCTGATTGGTTCGCATTTTTCTTCAGTTTTGCTATATAAATAAGTTAGTTTTTCATGTTAACCTGACAATGAGCTACATAAACTAGTCTAATTGTCTCAACCGGAACAGCACAGTTGCTTCCAACCATTTTGGGCAACCCTATCTTTTTTTTAAACCTCTACATCCTGGAGTTTTTGTTGATATGGTTATTAACAATTCTTGGGATTAAAAAGAAAAAAACACGTTCTTCACTTTAAAAACCAGGAAACTCCAATACCTTATTTTAAAAAATATTTCTAAAAAAACATGGAATCATTAATAAATTTTAAAAAAAATTAATACATCTAAAATTCTAAGAAGGAATTTACTGATTACCCAACTTGAGAAATAATGGAAATTACAACATGAAAAAAATGTGTGCCAAAAGGTGCAACAATAAAGCATTCAACAAATGGCAGAAGGTAGAAAGTGTTAATGAAGAGTAACAATATATTGCTAAAAATATAAATTGTTACTAAGTCAAATCACTATAGCTATAAATAACATAAGAAATAATTCACCTGAAGTGGAAAAATATTTCTTCTTTCAAGTTTCCAGATTCAATAAAGCCAAAATTATCTTTCAGAGCGACAATATAACCTTTGCAAACTTCACCCGGAGAGAAACCATTCTTGGTTGCTATACCGTTGGAGGAGTCTATAAATTCAGTTTGCTGTTGTAACTGAGATTTGTCCACTACAATGTCCACAGCCATAAGCTCTTTGTTACGTTTGATTTGACAAACGTTGAATTCAACCTGAAAAAATACAAACAATTAAATAAAATGTTTCTATGTCTTCATATAAAATTGGTTATTGAGGTTCAAAAATAATTACTTTATATTACAAGCCGATGTTTCACCGAAATTTGTTCGGCATTTGCAAGGCTCATAAACTTATCCCCTCAACAAGGCTATATTGAAAACAGTGTAGCCTTGTTGGGAGGATCAGTTTGTCAGCCGAAAAAATTCGGCAAAATCTTGGCTTGTACTCTGAAGTAATAAATTTTTGGACTTAATCATCAATAACCAATTTTGTATTAGAAGAATCAGTGATCGACATGCTATTCTTTTATATGATTATCAAAAAGGGAATGTACTATATTAGATCAACTGTGACTATACTTGAAGGTCTTTTACCTTAAAGTATATTAAAGTATCAATTAAACAATACTTTATACCAATTTAGTCTTTTTAATGATTTCCAAAATATCAAATTGTTAACAAAACCTTACAAAACATGAGTATTTTGAAAGAAAAAATATTTGTAGTCATTGTAAATCCCATTCCTTTGGTAACACTCCTACATACTTTTTCTAGACTTTCTTAATTAATAAATTAAATATATAAAAGCTAATAACACAGTTAATTTTCCTATAATAGACATAAAAGTTAGTTATTCGAAAGATGTTAATCTCATTCTAAATTTTTTACAGTAGTTTAAACGTTAATTTTTATTTAACATGTTTACTATTGAATATTGTCACATATAAAACCAAAAATTACGCAAAACAGAACAAACCCATTATTATTTTCGATATTTTGAAGAAGAGTCCGTCATCAGGAGACGGCTCGTTAACTAAGAAAGATTACGCTATGGTGTTGTTCTAACTTTAACCACAACAGTTCGAAATTCTTGATAATTGTCAGTGTTTTTTTCTATGTAATTTTTATTCCATTAACCGCCAATTTTGGCCCAATCAAATTTATATATATATAATCATAGGGGGGGATAATTACAATTAGAGTTGGCCAAGTGACATGTTTCATGAAGATAAAAGAAGTTTATTATCTGCAAAAATAATAAGATTTATATATATATATATATATATATATATATATATATATATATATGAATACGTTGGCAGCAGGTCTTCTCTTAAACATATGTGGTTGAAATTTGCAGCAGCTTCTGTACTCACTAGCTTTGCGTTGGTGGCCTCGATCCTTCGGGGATTAGCCTCATAATATACTACAAAAACAAGAAAACGAGTAATTTACTGCTGAAGAACAATCCAAAGAAGAATACCCCGGAGCTTTAGCGCAATCACCTAGTGTACGAGTACACTTGCACCACAGGTGAATGTGAAAGCCTGCCTTCCAAGTACATTGGGATGACTGCGACTAAGCTCTCTAGGAGGTTAACTCTTCATTTGACTGCTGGAGCCCCCAAAAAACACACACAGGAGAAACACAATACGCAGTTGACGAGGGAGATGCTGGTTCAGGGCACTGCTATCATACAGGCGGAAGAGAACGCGGAGAAACTACAAATATTGGAAGCTCTGTACATAAAGGAAAGGAACCCCTCTATAAACCTCCAGGTTAAGGACATGTTCGTAATACCGACGAGCAGGAGCCTGGAGCCAAGCATGAGGTCCAATAAGAGTAGCAGCCTTAACCCTGTGCTCTGATTGGTCCGAATAAGTCAGAACTTTAGACCAACCAGGAGCAAGATCCGCTCGGATAGCTATTTAAGCTCTTGACTACAAGGCATGCTCTACTTGATGATGACCAACGTTTTTATGGTCGAAAGCTCGGAAAATAGTTTGAATATCAACGATGTCTCTAGGACAGATGTTATGGCAACTGCAGCCAGAGGAAAGAAGAATCGCCCGAAGGATCGAGGCCACCAGCGCAAAGCTAGTGAGTGCAGAAGCTGCTGCAAATTTCAACCATATATATAAAGATTTCACAATAAACACTTGAAATAACAATCAATGTTCAAACCACAATAAGAAATAGGAAAAAAAGACTAAGATCTTTCAACTGTAACAAGCGGTCTTCGTCAGAGTCAAGACCCAAGTAAGTTGGGTTTTGACGAAGACTGCTTGTTACAGCTGCAAGATCTTAGTCCTTTTTTTTCATTTCTTATTGTGGATATATATATATATATATATATATATATATATATATACTTTTTCGTATATTGAAGTATATTCAACTATATTGAACTGTATATATATAGTCTTGGTACGTCTCCATCAAGTTGACGTACTATTATACATACTATACAGTACAATACAGTGATATTACATTATAAATAGTAAGAATATTTTTTCTGTGATTTAGACATTAATTCATATATACATGTTTGTTAATTGAATATATATATCAATTACCCTATGGTAAAAAATAATTAATTACATTATAGATATAAGTTTGGAACAAACAATACGTAATTGTCGTTATTTGAAGGTATGTGTCTTATATAAAACACATATAAGACGTATGTGTGTCTCTTTTAATATATATATGTAGGAGAATCATAATAAACTCGCGATGTAATCAAATCACATCGAATAAATCAAATGTGAAGTATAAAATCACAAGGAAAAAGGAAAACAATAGAACTAAATGCCCTGAGGCCTCTCAGTTTATTTCAGGTTTACTCTCTGATGTGAAAGGCCTCAGAGCAGTTATATCTATTGTTTTCCTTTTTCCTTGTCGTTTTATATTTAATATATACCTTTTATATAAGACACACAAATGTTCAAATAACGACAACAACGTATTATTAGTTCCCGATTATTATAAATCTATGAATTATGTTTTTTAACATAAGTATAATTAACAAACAAGCAAATCCACAAGGAAAAATAATAATGTTAATCAAAACTTATGAACAACACATAAAGTTACATCCCAAATATTAAAATATATAAACTCAATTCAATAAAATTCAAATGTTGTTCAGAATTAAAGAGATACGCCACAATGTTAAAAAATAATTCAACTAAACAAACCAACAAAAGAGAAGAAGATTAAACAAGTTTTTAAATATCTGAAAAAGCAAAGCCACATTTTGAAATAAAGGATGACTATAAATGTTAATTAAACATATTCATACTTCAGAAAAAATAAATTTAAAAAAAAAATGTTTAAGTTATTTACCTGTTTGCAAAAAGTAATAGTATATTTGATTTTTGAAATTCTATAGTATTACTTCGTGAATATGTTTTAATCGCAAAAAGTCCTTTTTTTAAACCCCTGTGTATTTCATTTTGTAATTTCTTTGTACCATGCATTATATGTTTTTGTAATTTTCAATTAACATATTTGTGTAAACAATTTGAATTTGTATTTATTTATTAGACTACAGCTGTGTAAAGTAATAAATGCAGGTACTAAAGTTGTTTCTCTTTTTTGGAAGAAAAACTTAAAAAAAAAATTAAAAAAACAAGTCTTTTTATAACTAGAATAGAATACGATATGAAATTTCTAGTGCAAAAACTTTTTGGGTTCTTAAAATGAAAAACTAGCATTTTAATTATCATAATCGACGGACATTTTATTTTTTCAATACAATTTCAATCAAATATAAATTAAAACATCTAATCACTTACTACATAAGTTATTTTTTACAGTTCTTCTTGTGAAACAAGTTTTGAGTTAAGTATGTGTAAAACTTCATTATAATGGAATGAAAGGAATTCTTTAATATTATAAAAAAAAATAAATCAACCTTTAAATTATAAAAAAAAATAATACAGAAGTATATTCGTATTCTTACTATGCTTCGATTCTCTCTCAGTGAGCAAGAGATTGTAAATTAAAACATCTTTTATGAAAGGATACGTTTCTAATCTGATCTGAGATGAATAAATGAATTATACTCAGAGCCGGTTAAAACAATTAATAAATAGGGAATTCAAAGGAATCAATTTAGATGTAAAATTGATTTTATAATATTGTATTTAAAAAAAAAAATAGAATGTCATACAACTTTTCATTTTCATCCCCTGGAGAGACTTTAAATCGTCGGTCCCAAGCCTGTACGATGTCAGGTGTTCAGTAAAGATCTCTACTCTAAACATACTTGAGTTAGTCAAACCTTACGACTCTCAATGTACAATCAAGCCTCAAATATGACTCACCCATAACTAAAATGGGAGCCAAATAATAAATGAGCTACACTTTCTACCTGCTTGAACAGTACTAAACGGTAAAAGCTTATAAACATGGGGATTAGAAAACAAAATAAAAACTTTTATCGTTTAGTATATTGTGCTTGCTTAAAATGACACAAATATACATTTAAAATAGAAATTTTAAGTACCTTATCACCAAGTCTAGGAGGGGTTTTGAGATCACAGTCTTTTGAGTAATAAGGAATAGTTTTCTTGATACCGTTACTACAATACGTTATTAGGCCGGTTTCTTGCGACTTGACATCACCATTGAGCTGAAACAAGAAACAGTATTGAGGATAAAATAAAATATTACGATAGAACTGAGTCTAGAATGTATATATATATGAATGAAATACATGATTTTTGGAAGGGCTTTTCGGCTGCCAGTTCGAAGGAGCAGTTTCCTTGGATATATTTCCGCTTATGTTTCTCTCTATTATTGTCTCGAACTGCACAGATCCAGCTGGGAGAGTCTTGATTCTAATGGCGATTTGCCTTTGGTTTATAAACGACGATAATGGATCCTGCAAACATTCAAATAAAATCCATTTTAAAACTTATTACAACTTATTTGTACATTTCATCTGTAAATTTTATTACTGTGTTGAAAAATACAGATTTCCTTTAGTAATTTCCTTTCTTTTATTAGTAAATATCATTCACTAACTCTTAAAAAAAAAACAGAATCAAAAACAAAATAACCAATTTGATTCAAGAAAACGATCCACAAATAACAAAAAACGCTTTCACAGTGAACTATTGGTACTCAGTAAATAGAAAATCACACTTGGTCTCTAATTTTCGTTTTTACTGTCATCAGGAACGAGGAGATAGGTACACCAAGCGCACTAACGAAGCGACGGTTGGAGACAGTCTCCGGTCCCTATTTCTTCTCTCCTGATGACGGTTAAACCGAAAATTAGAAACTGTAAGTGTGCTTTTCTATTAACTGTGTACCTATAGTTTACTCTGAAACGTATTATATATATATATATATCAAGATTTCACATATACATGTGAAATAACAATCAATGATCAAACCACAATAAGAAATGCAAAAAAAAGACTAAGATCTTTCAACCGAAACAAGCGTCTTCGTCAGAGTCAAAACCCAACTGAATTGGGTTTTTTTTCTCATTTCATTCTTTGGTTTCATCATATATATATATACAAAACTAAAGTTTATCGGGACTCAGTCAGTTCTTCAGGTTCAAATTAAACTCTCATTTCCAACGTTTCGGTTTTTATTTAAAACCTTTTTCATGGGCAGAATTATATAAATTTCGAAACAGAAAAACTAAGTATTACATTACAAATTATTTTACAAAGAAAAATAATTTGTAATGTAATACTTAGTTTTTCTGTTTCAAAATTTATACTTCTGCCTATGAAAAAGGTTTTAAATAAAAACCGAAACGTTGACAATGAGAGTTTAATTTAAACCTGAAGAACTAACTGAGTCCCGATAAACATTAGTTTTGTTTGTATTCCACGGTCGATACTTTTATCAATATATATATATATATATATATATATATATATATATATATATATATATATATATAATATATATATATATGATTGGTTATACACGACTGAATATTGTCGATCGATGATCTTCTTCTCCAACTTTTCAAGTTTGCGGAAAATTAATTTTTCGTTGTGAGAACAACGGTTCAAGGAATGAATTCTTCTTGTCGACGCGTTTCGACTGTCTACTGCAGTCATTTTCAAGACACAAAACAGGTGGGTTACCGGTCTCCTTATATAGCCGAGAGTCAGGGGGGTGAGCGCTGATTGGCTGTGCTATTGTGGTTCTTCCTTCTCATTGGTTATTGGTTTGGCCTATTGCTGGGGCTTGTTCTCCGAGTAGCTTGAGTACTCTTGACATCCCAGTTTGTTGTCTATTGATTGTAGGGCTATTTTTGGATATTTCTATTGCTTCATAGATTGGGAGTCTATTGTAATCATTGGTTTGCCTGATGATGGTGGTGTTTTCTGGGACCTTACCAGGGCCAGGACCTTACAGAAAACACCACCATCATCAGGCAAACCAATGATTACAATAGACTCCCAATCTATGAAGCAATAGAAATATCCAAAAATAGCCCTACAATCAATAGACAACAAACTGGGATGTCAAGAGTACTCAAGCTACTCGGAGAACAAGCCCCAGCAATAGGCCAAACCAATAACCAATGAGAAGGAAGAACCACAATAGCACAGCCAATCAGCGCTCACCCCCCTGACTCTCGGCTATATAAGGAGACCGGTAACCCACCTGTTTTGTGTCTTGAAAATGACTGCAGTAGACAGTCGAAACGCGTCGACAAGAAGAATTCATTCCTTGAACCGTTGTTCTCACAACGAAAAATTAATTTTCCGCAAACTTGAAAAGTTGGAGAAGAAGATCATCGATCGACAATATTCAGTCGTGTATAACCAATCATGTATAAAGGAAGGACTGCTACCGAAGTACACTAATATATATATATATATATATATTTTGGGAACAGTCCTTCATTTATACATGTGAGATTAAATTTTCTGCCTACTTTTGTCTTAATTAGTTTTCTTGATTTCTTTTCCAAAAAATGGACAACAAAACATATGGTGAGTTATTACACCTAGTTCCTAAAGAAATGAAAGTAAGACTTCGAGATTTGGAAAAGAAATCCAGAAAACTAATTAAGACAAAAGTGGGCAGAAAATTTAATCTCACATAATATATATATTCCAGTAGCACTTTGCTTCTCAACGCGAGTACTTCGCACTTCTTCCCGATGACGACGGATGTCGAAATATCGAAGTGAGTTCTGTAGTGTCTTTCTGTGTTCTTTTCTCTGTGTTAAAGTGTATATATATATATGATAATTATATTTAAAATTTATTTTATATTTGTTAACCCCTTCCAAAGATTGCGTACCGTTATCATTTCTCAATAAGATATTATGCACTACTTAAACAATATTCTTAAAGAGTGATTACAAAGATCAAATATGCATTTTATAACAACAATTCCAAAAATTAGAAACACAATAATAATTATTATATAATAAACATGATTTTACCTTATCTCATATTATAAAATGTAATATTATATAATAAATATATAGAAATAAAATACTACTTTACCTGCAAAAGAGTGAATTCAACCTCATCATCTACTTGGGGCAGCCTATCAATATCGAGCATTTCCTTGAAGCTGAAGTACACTGAGGCGTCTTTATCAGCGCACTGAATGTAACCCGAAGTTTCCTTAACAGATGATATCGCACCAAGTTCTCTTCTTTCACCGGATACCACAAATGATTCAGGTAGTAAAGAAATGTTAGTAGCTCTTTGCAACTGGTCCCTGCGATCTGTTGCAACATTAAACTGAACCCAGTCACCGTGTCTTAAAGTATATTCACCTTTCTGATCTTTTTCACCGAAAGGTACTTCTACTTCGCTATGGTCAGGAGCTCTACAAAACAACATTCCATTAGTAAGACTGTGCTAATAGTAAGACAACTAAATAGTTATTCCAAACAAATACGGTAATGAATACAATAAATAAAAATTTTCTGATTGACCCGAGGCAAGGTTTATTATTTTGCATTAACTCATTTAATGTTAACCAGGTTTTTAGCTTCACTTCACCCATGACATGTATTGTAAGGGAAAGATAGAAGTTCAAACTCTTATGATGAATGATTATATATGACTATATATTATCTGATTACTTGATTATATGATTAAATATGATTTAAGTTTTATATATCATTATACACTATTTTTCTTTTTTATCGAGGTTTGGTCTATCTACCTCCATGATATAATCGAATGTTTTCCTTACCTCGCCCACACCTTATCTAGACTAAACCTCGATAAAAAAGAAAAATAGTGTTAAATATATGATGTCGAGATAAGGAAAACATTCGATTACATGATTATATATTACACTACTCCATTAACGCTTGCAATTTTATTTATACAATGACCAAAACCACCTAATTTTGAAGTCTTTTTCTAAGACACTATCTATTACAGATATTATTTAACTAAACTTTAATTTATTTTTTTTTTTAAGAACCATTTCTTAATCTATATTACACTAACCTCTGTGGTACTACGGCAGAGTACCATATGACAATTTATCGTAATATGCAAAGAGACTGCATGTGCAAATGTTAGAATAAAAAAGAAAATGAATCTCAACATACGTTCTAGACAACAATAGTGTATTCAAATGGTACTTCATATTAAAGACATTACTTTGTACTACATGCGTTGAGAATAATGCTACTAAACCTCTTATAAATATAACATAGGGTACAATAACTAAACCAGACATTAGTTACCGAAATGCAACTTTTTTATTCAATTACAATTAAATACTATTTTGTTATATATTTTATGTAATTTTTCCTAAAGATTTTACCATTATTTCTTGATTTTTGAATGAGTCTATAAACTATACTTATTTTCGATATTACAACTGTAAAATTACTCTTAATCGATTTTACAAAAGTAATATAATAAAAAACAATGTTATAAAAGTTTATGAAATCCATGGTAATGGTTAATGTTTATGTATCCATGGTAAAGGAAATGGGTTCAATCAACAAGATGAATGGTTTGCATGTTAGGATGGAATAAAACCGTATAACCTTGCAAAAATGCAAGGATTTATATGTTTTTTTTCTATTTTGCTCTTCCAATATGATCATCTGAAATAGGAATGAGTAATGTCTCCAAAGTCACAATACAATTCTCTCACTACAAATATCATTGGTATTTAATATCATATTGGTATTTATTTTTATCACTGTAGTCTATTTGGTGAATTCTAATTTCTTATTCTTCACTTTGGATGCATTAAATAATTAAACGTTACGATTGGATGTCCCACTTGTAAATACTCATCCCAGACAATTACATCAAGAAATTGTATTTGTTAATTCTACCTACAACAGACCAGATACAATATAGAGAGTATATATAGTACATACAATATAATTACTTACCGATAACGGATTCTTCCTGGGAGCGGGTCCGGAGGAGGCTGACTTCCAGCTCTGTTATTGTCTAAAGGCTTCAGAACTTGACCCCTGACAATGTTGTTACAAACATCTTCAAATACTACCGTACCGGGAGCCAGAGCTGTTATATTGCACGCTACTTCTTTACCCTGAAGAAGAAAAAAATATGTTTATACTATAATAGCAGATACTACAATTAATTAATTCCTATTATTAGTTATTCATTATAATATACTACATTACTAATACATAGTTATTGGTGTACTTTGTAATATAAAGTATTAATTATTATTTTATTAAGTTATAAATATAATCCACGTAATATAAATTAATTATTAAATTATATTGTATTAATAATTATTAATACTTTTTATTAGTTAATCACAATACATTTTACGGCACCCATTATTATAGTAGATACCACGGCTGTGGAGTTAGTAAATTCTACCTAATCCGACTCCAACATTAAAAAATTAATGCAAAACATAAGCATCTAAGGTGCTGTGCCCCTGTGACTGATCTAGTTTAGGGTTAAATGTGCAAAAAAAAAACAAACTTGGCACTGGTTGAATACTTATGCCACTATATTTGTATCTACCTGCATACCAAATATTTGGAGAGGATGGTTGTCTTGGTTACAGATATATTATGCAAATACTTTCATAAAGAGAGGAACAAGGGATACATGGCTCAAAATTCTAAAAACTTTGATGTCATACATCTAAGCTATAGTACCTAACAGCATACAAAATTAAAACAGTGTATCTGTTTTGCTTACACAGATATAGTGCGATAAATGAATGCTAACAACTAACAGACGGATGGACAGATACCAAGGGTAACAACTAAATTCCCAACCAAAATTTGCTAAATTCTAGAACTAAATTGCAAAATAAAAATTTATATTAAAATTGAACTTTAGATTAGAAAACTAGGAAGTACAACAACCTTGCCTCTGTCTAGTTGTGTACATAGCTGCTACTTTCAACAGAACTGTCTAACATTGCAACAAAAATGCCATTTTGACTGATAAGTAGGTAAGGTAGCAGTGACATCCAACGAGGGAACACATATAGGCTTGAACATTTTCCTTTCTGATACCACACAATGAAGATTGATTCTACTTTGGGAGTTCTCAATTTTATACAACTCAAGTGTATTTAGAATAGATATCTTTAACTAGTATTAGGCTAGTATCTGAGAGGGTACAGGCTCGGAACTGAAGACTTAACTTTCTCTCCGAGGGACGTCATGCTCAGATTTATTCACTTCCCATGTAAATAAATCGAGGGCTGAGTGGGTACTGAACCCAGGACTTACCTGTCCAGAGGCAAGCACGTTGCCACTGGGCTAACCTGCCACCCCCCCAGGTTAATAGGTAACATAAAATGAGAAAATGGTGTATTCATAATTATCCAGTTGTTATTATAGAGTAATGAATAGCTTAAACAAACAAAGACAAAGTTGTTTGGAAACAAGAGATTACAAAACGCTAAAGCAACGAAGATTTTAGGTCAGCTAAAACAATATAAATTTTAAAAGAAGAAGCATGTATCTTTGTTTCAATTATAATGTCTTAAAAAAAGAAAATTTATTTCAAATGAATAATCCATTTAATTTTAAGGGAATCATTATAAGTTATCCTACTTTATCTCTTTGTACCTTATTTTTGCAAAGATCTTAGTATACATCTAAATAATTTACTGGGTCCTGGGCACACTTATATCTATGGTAATGACGTGGTTGATCGGCTGGTAAAAGCAGGGGCTAAACCGTTCAATGGATCAGAACTCTCTTGTGGCCATCCTCAAAGCGAATATTACATAAAAGCCGAAAATAAGATAAAAACTTGATATTGGAAGACCGTTAAAGGACTTCGGGAATCTAAAAGATTTCTATCAACACTCGAGAATATGGTCAGGAAAAATACTGAGGCAACCTAAAAAGTTCACTTTTGCCAGCCTCTTACTGAGTAAAATGGAGTAAGGACATTGATGGGAGTGCTTACAAGTCATTGTCTTCAAAGAATCATCAATGATACCCATACTATGGGTATGGTACAAGAAGTGACTTGCACATACTGTGAGATGTAGAAACAAAACAGCATATCCTCTGTTATTGTGTAGCTCTTTCTTCTAAAAGTTTACAATACTTTGAAAGAAGGTTATTTGAACATAAAGAGGTAATGAATGTAGTGCCCAACAAGATTGTTACGCTCTATCAGAATCTAATGATTGATTGGGTTTAGATTTTGAAGACTTATTGTACATTTTTAGGAGTACGATTGCAATAGAACAAATCAATTTATTTTTTTTTGCCTTTTTTCCCCCTTTTCCCTGCTGTATAAAAATAACTGTAACCTATACTTACAAGAAGAAATAGTAGTAGTATGCATATGTGATAATAAATCTGAGATCATAAAATTTTTTAGGAATATTTTTTTTTTTCAATGATCATACTTCTAGAACCTTAACTGCAGCACTTGTTTTTCCATGAAAATTTGAATTTAATTTGAAGAAATTTTGAGTACATGATAGGTTTAACTGAAAGGCACGTTGTACCTTGAATTTACTGTTCAATAAAAGAAACTTTTTGGGTTACACAGCCTTTACTAAGGCATAATTTACCCGTTATCAGTGTCATTTTCATAGTATAAGTTAGTGTTCCAGGTGAAATAGGAAAGTGTAAATATTTGCTACAGAGTAAATACTTGAAAAACCGATTTACGCACTAAAGAAATTTCGTATTTTGCTTAGAATGAACATAACATTTGTAAGTTTCAACAAAGGAAGAACATCACCTTTTTTGATTGAATAGTAAACTGAACATCATCTCCAATTTTGAGGCCCTCTTTAGCTATAACTTCTGAATAGTGGAAGAATATCTCCTGTACAACGTCAGCTCTCTCGATGAAGCCGTAATTATCTTTCATTGAGCAAACGACACCTTGGTACTTGACCGGATGAGCAGGATTTTCCAAACGCACGTGAGTCGCTCCCAAGTTACCTCTGCATGACACAAAGAAACCATTAGATATACATCAGTTTAAGAAAAAAAAACCAGTATTTACAAAGCAAAAAACTAAACAAACAATCAAACTAAATTTATTCTATACTTAAAAAAACTATAAAATAATTAATTACTCTTTACTAAATAAGAAACTGATATGGACATTCATTCCAGTTGTCTAAAATTATCTGACACCCTTAGCAGTTACATCGGCAAACATAATACAAGGGCAATTTTTTGAAAATAATCACTAATACAAAAATTTAATTAACAGAACATTTATTCCGAAAAAATCCGCGAAAGATATATCTGAAATGAATACTTACGTAAGCCAATAAGTGCCCAAGTGAATATTTTTGCATTAAAAATAAAAGCTGTATTTTTACAGATGTACATTGTAGTAATCATTGTTTACAGTATTTAAGGTGGGGGGGGGGGGGGATGGAAAACTAGTATAAACTCGGTTACTTTTTTTTGTTACCTACTATTTATACTCCATTTCTTTTTACCTTCATTCTAAATTTAATTGTATTATAATTTACAAGAATTTGTGAGAAAATAGTGATACGTTGATAAATTTGGTTTTCGGGCATAGGCTACTGAGAAATGCCAGAGAACTGGAATCCGTTTGAATTTTGTAACACTGTCCGTGTTACGTAACACGCCCGTGTTTAAATGCTAATATTTCCCATTATATATGTAGTGAGTATATAATCAATGAAATAACAACTCATAAAACAATATACCCATTTAAATATTTATTCCAATATAGGAAACAGAAATACAGTTTAAATATCAAAAGAATTGTTGACAGTGTAAACAAAAACTGGAATTAGACACCTCTAATCAAGCCATAATAAGAGTTCAAAGTATAAAGCAGCGTCACCAAGCTAAAGCAAACATTTACCATTCCATTTCAGTACTTAATGATATATTTGTCAAACCTACCTGATTAATTTGAACTTTGCATGAGTCATTCTTGTTTACTTTTATCAATACAACCTATTCTTCCCTTAAGCCAGCCCACAGCTTATCATTAAAACTTAAATAAATAACAATGTAACAGGAAATAGGAAATTGAAATATGCTCAGCTGCTTTAGTCACACTACCCCTTCGAAAAACTAAATTTCAAGATTGGACAAAAACCATATAGGCTGTATTAATTGAGGTAAAGCTAAACTAATTACTAATTCTAATTTTAATAAAATATTATTATGACCACAGTGATTATTATGTTTTCCTATATATGTCGAGAATAGTTTGTACAAAGATGGCAATCCCATTAGGCCTATAATTTCTCAGGTAACCACCCAACATACAGTATTGCAAAGAACTCATAAATTTGTAAAATCCATCTTTGCAATGTAATGTACTGTAATGTTTTATATTTCAAATCCATCTTTGTAATATAGTTTTTAGTATTTAAGGATTTACTACTATATTGCCTGATGTCTGATGTCCAGTCGAAACACTATGGTAACGATGTTGAGATCAATAATATAGGTAAAATGGAATACGAAATTGAATACAAAAATGTAAAGAAGAAATGCAGTGAATATGAAAAAAAAGAAGTTAGACATAGTGTTAATTTAATATATATATATAAACTTTAACACATAGGAAAGAACACACTACAGAACTCACTTCGATATTTCGACGTCCGTCGTCATCGGGAAGTGCGAAGTACTCCCGTTGGGAAATAAACTGCTACTGATTGCTTGTATATATATAATTCTATCTTTTTTCGACCACAAAAATTACAGCAAACAGCAGAGTTTATTGAGGTTTGGTCTACACAAACAAACACTTCACTTACGCCAACGTTTCGCTATATTTTTATAGCATCATCAGTTTTGTAATATTTACTACTGTTTTCGTTGTGTCTACCTGACGGATGTATATCTTGTTATTTGTACAGCCCTGATGATGCTATAAAAATATAGCGAAACGGCGTAAGTTAAGTGTTTGTTTGTGTAGACCAACCCTCAATAACCTCTGCTGTTTGCTATATATATACATATATATATATATATATAACCAATTAGATAAACGATTCTTCAAACTGAATAAACTAGATTTTCAAAAGAACACACAGAAAAGAAATCACTGAACTTACTACTATATTTCGATATTGACGACGAGGACATCGAAATATAGTAGTGATTCAGTGATTTCTTTTCTGTGTTTTCTTTTGAAAATTCTAGTTTATATATATATAACCAATTATATAAAACGATTCTTCGAACTTTTAAAATGCAATTTTCAAAATAACACACAGAAAAGAAATATTTGAAACTGACTACTATATTTGACTTTTATTTCTTTATCTTCCTTGTCTCCCCCTTCCTCCGAAAGTTGGCTATACTGTTTGAGTGCTTTTGTTTGAACACCAAGCAGGTTGTTATCAGCCATTGCAGCGATTTACTTCTATTCCTGATTACGAGGACATCGAAAATAGTAGTGAGTTTCTGTGATTTCTTTTCTGTGTGTTTTTGATAATTCTAGTTCATATATACATAAATATATATATATATCATGATAAACGAAAAACGGTCCGGCAGGACAGGTAACACTTAAAATAAACAGTGACACATAGACTGAAACATAACAAAAGACTCACTTTTCAATATTTCGACCGTAATGGCGGTCGTCCTCAGGAGAAGAAGTGAATTGAAGGAGGGACGACAGTCAACTGATATAATATATATATATATATAATCAAACCACAATATCAAATGGAAAAAAAAAACTAAGTTCTTTCAACCGTAACAAGCGGTCACCGTCAGAGTCAAAAATCCATCAGATAAAATGCATATTGTCGTTTGATCATTGATTGTTATTTCATTTGTTTATTGCAAAATATTATTATATATATATATTCAAATGTTTTCTTCACTCTTTTATTGAGGTTTAGGCTAGCTTGAAATGTCAGCTTACAGGTGCTGTATTGATTAAAGCTAGACCAAACGGAGATAAAAAAAAATAGGGTTACAAATATATACATAAGATACAATTTTATCAAGACTCGGTCAGTTCTTCAGGTTCAAATTAAACTCTCATTGCCAACGTTTCGGTTTTTATTTAAAATCTTCCATGTGATCAACATTACATTAGATGTAAAATGAGCCTATGAAAAAGGTTTTAAATAGAAACCAAAACGTTGGCAATGAGAGTTTTTTAATTTGAACACTTGAAGAACTGACCGAGTCAATAATTTTATCAATATATATATATATATATATATATAAAATATATATATAAATATATATAAATAATATAAATATATAAATATATATATATATATATAAAACAAACACTTTTTCTTTTTCTCGAAGTTTGGTCAGGGTAAATATATGGAATCACCTTTTTGCCAACGTTTCGTCTTTATTTCAAGACATCCTCAGGGCTATAAACTAACAAAAAAAAAACAATAAACAATGGACATTTGTCATTTCTACTTTAAAATCATCATAAAAATTGAAAAAAGAACTTACTGAAGGCTGGGTTCTGTTCTGCCTTAAGTAAGTTCTTTTTTCAATTTGTTTATGATGTTTTTAAAGTAGAAATGACAAATGTCCATTGTTTATTGTTTTTTTTTTGTTAGTTTATAGCCCTGAGGATGTCTTGAAATAAAGACAAAACGTTGGCAAAAAGGTGATTCCATATATTTACCCTGACCAAACTCCCAGAAAAAGAAAAAGTGTTTGTTAATATTTTGTGGTCAAGAAAACATTACCGTATATATATATACTTGTATATTTAGGGAGCAGACTTTGCTTGATACATATTTCCTTAAACTTTTTGGATCTTTGTTCGTACCACTTTTCTGGCTCAAAAGCTAGCAAAAAAAATTACAATAACGTGGATTCAATATATATATATATATATATATATATATATATATATATATATATATATAGTAGTAAATTTTGGTAGTAGTCCTTCCATGACACACACACTATTGAAAATGACACCAAATTTAGTTGATACCTGTTTCTTAACAAGTTTCTTAATTTTTCTAAATAACACTCTCGTTATTTCGTCTAATCAATAAAGTACATCTCCTATAGTCAACATGTTTCGAATGATCAACATTCATCATCATTTTTTTGGAAAACAAGCCCTTCTACCTTCTCCATGTATATATAATAAACCAGATATTTCACCTTAGATCTTATTCACGTCCTGATAATGAATGTTGATCATTCGAAACATATCGACTATAGGAGATGTACTTTATTGTGTAGACGAAATAACGAGTGTTTTTTAGAAAAATTGAGAAACTTGTTAAGAAACAGGTATCAGCTAAATTTGGTGTCATTTTCAATAATATATATATAAAGATATAATAGTAACACGTGAAAATAAAAAAAAAAATCATCTAGACTAAGAACTCACTGTTTATTGGTTCTCATTTTCCTGGTTTTGTTTTGGAATAATGTTATTCAGTTTTTCTGGTGTTTCTTAGTTGATTCTAAATTAGGCATATTAGATTTAACAATATAGGAAAAAGTATATTAACTTTTGTCTTCTGCGACAGCCGAGTTCTAAGAAAATGATAACAGAAGTGTATGCATATTGGATTGATTACTTGTTTATTAGTGTTCTAAATATGGAAAGGTATGACTCATCTCCACATTACGATTTGAAACCATCTATTAGGAAACATTTGAAAAAGCAAGTCCGCCTGTTCCTATTGTGGGAATAGCAGTCTTCGATTAAGTTCCTACTTTTGAAAAAAAAAATACAGATATCAATACTTGATATCCTGCTTCTTCTTCATTTGATAGTTCTTTATATCAAACAAAGATGCCTTATGTACGTATGAATTGTCGTGACTTTCCATTTTAAGGATGAGTGAATGAATGATTGGAATGGAAGAATGTGATCGTAAAGGTAGGGATGGCTATAACTATTGAAATACAGGGAATGTAAAAGAATTTAAAAGAGCGGTGTCTTTTGAAGGTTGATAAAAAGAAAGGTCGGACGAGACAATGACGGGCATTGTTAAAACTCATACTGTTAGACCAGTGATGGCAAACCTATTGAGTTCGGCCTGTCAAAATTTTGAAAAATCAAAATAATTGTTGTGCCTTGTCACACCTCATAAAAGTAAAAACTAAAAAAAATACGAACATTTAAAATTGTAAGTTAATTATTAGTTAAAGCCATATAAATACAAAAACCAAAATTATGACACCAATCATTTACATCGAGACTGGCTTTACAAATTTCATTAACTTAACATAGAAAATCAATTATATATATATATATATATATATAAAGTTTAAACCACAATGGAAAAAGGAAAACAATAGAACTAAATGCTCTGGGAGCAAACAAATTAAAAACTGGGAAGCAAATATAAAAGTACGTTTATGTAAGTATTTTAAGTTACTTTTATGTTAGCTTCTCAGTTTTTAATTTGTTTGCTCTCTGATGACATAAATTGAACGACTTCAGAGCATTTATTTCTATTATTTTCCTTTTTCCATTATGGTTTAAACTTCATTGATTGTATCACGTGTTTACTTATTGAGATTTTTCTGGATGTATATATATGTATAAGATCAAACCACAATATGAAATAGAGAAAAAAGACTAAGATTTTTTAACCGTAACAAGTGGTCTTCAAAAAACCCGGGTTTTTGACTCTGACGAAGACCGCTTGTTACGGTTGAAAGATCCTAGTCTTTTTTCCCTATTTGATAATGTGGTTTGACCATTGATTCTTGTTTCACGTGTTTATGTGAAATCTTGTTATATATATATATATATATATATATATATATATATATAAAATAAATTCAAAACAAAGGAAACACCCAGAAAGACACAGACATAACTAACATCGATATTTCGATGTGAGTTATGTCTGTGTCTTTCTGTGTGTTTCCTTCGTTTTGAATTTATTTTATTTTAAAAAAGTCCGCTGGACCGTTTCTTTTAATTGGTATATATATATTGATAAAAGTATCGACCGTGGAATAGAAACAAAACTAAAGTTTATCGGGACTCGGTCAGTTCTTCAGGTTCAAATTAAACTCTCATTGCCAACGTTTCGGTCTCTATTTAAAACCTTTTTCATAGGCCTACAAAAACAGAGGAAATATAAGAAATAATACAATCATTCAAAAATCAAACGTACATAAAAGTGCAATTAGTTAGAATTAAGAAATTACAATAGAAATTTTGACTATAGGTTAGTGTGAAAATTTGGTTACCTTGCTTGGTTATTTCAGTTCAGTGTCACGTGTTCATTCAGACTACAGTTGTTGTTAAAATCCACATACTATTTTTCTTTGTAAAATAATTTGTAATGTAATACGCAGTTTTTCTGTTTCAAAATTACACTTCTGTAAGTTTTTTCACTAACATATAGTCAAAATTTCTTTTGTTAATTCTTAATTCTAACTAATTGCACTTTTATATATGTTTGATTTTTGAATGATTGCATTATTTGTTAGATGTCCTCTGTTTTTGTAGGTCTATGAAAAAGGTTTTAAAAAAAGACCGAAACGTTGGCAATGAGAGTTTAATTTGAACCTGAAGGAGTGACTGAGTCCCGATAAACTTTAATTTTGTTTTTTTATAATATATATATAAATAATATACTTGATACATTTTTATATTAATATCAATATTAAAACAATATATTTATTACACAGTTTGTTTTTATTTGTATACGCACGACTGGTTTCAGAATTAAATTATTAATAATAATAAATATAAGCAATAATATTGGTATAGCTTCTCGAACATTGATTCTTAAAATTCAAAATAGATTTCTTGAGGATTCGATCCAAACAATTAACAATTATGCCGACGTTTCGCCGAAAATTGTTCAGCATTTTTCAAAAAAAAAAGCATTGAAAAATAATATTATGAAGGGTAGTTAATTGTTTGGACCAAATCCTCAAAAAACCTCTTTGATTTGTATGTAATAATATTATTATTAACAACCAACTCTGGCTGTTATGAGAGACAAATATTTGAATTTTGAAATTTTGTATCTTTAAAGATGAGTGTCACCAGAAATGAGCTTGCATGTCAGCACTCATAAGTTTGCATTACAAAACAATAACCTCAGCCTATTAGAAGTGTACAACAAATGAACAGTTGGTTCATCAACTTACATGCAACCAATACCACTATCCATTTCAAAAACGTTTAGATAATAAACAAATTCTTATATGTTCTGGAAAAAAAAAGATATTTACAAAGACTCAGGGATCAGGCAAACTTCCATTTGTATATTATATTTGGCGAGAGTTCATATAGTCTAGTCAATTTGACGAGATTATTTTCGAAAAGTGACTAATGTTTACCCATTTGGAATTCGATATGTTGTTGGACCGGATGAGGAGGAAAAATATGACTCAGGTTGGCAAAACTAACTAATTGTAGCAGGGTAAAAAGCTAATGAAATGATCTCCACATGTAAAAATGTTATGGTATAAACAACGCGTCCCTAGCCTATTCTATGTCAGGTACTCTTTAATGATAGCTATCCTAAATAAACATGAGTTAGGCAAATTTACGGCTCCCTATATAGAATCAGTCTTCTTCTATATACCATACAATTTTTATATGTAGAGGCCATTTCATTAGCATTTTACCCTACAATGAGCAAATACCACATATTAACTGATTGCACTACGTTAGAATAACTAATTGTAATTTTTTGCGAAATAAATGGCTATTATTTCTTTGTTATTATATGTTTAATGAAGTTCCTGCATTATTAATATAACTATATTGCTTCTGTTAGAGTTGATAATTGACACTGAGTCTTAACATGCAGTCTTATCGAAAAGTCAAGATAACTTCAATTGTTTATGGTGACAAGTCTAGACTCTTGGATTAGACAATAAGGAAACAGTTGACAATTGATGATAACCAAGAAATTTTTTCTTTCAGGCATCATTCAGTTAGTCATGATAACAAACAAACACATCACTTATAAATGAAGCAATAAATTTAGATTAGGTTATAGCCACACAAAGGAGCACACATAGGCCGAACATTGTTTCTATTTGATATCACACAATGAAGACTGATTCTATATAGGGAGCCGTAAATTTGCCTAACTCAAGTTTATTCAGAATAGCGATCATTAAAGAATACCTGACATGGAATAGGCTACGGACCGATGGTTTAACATCCTCTTTGAGGGACAATAACTAAACGAGGTATCAAATAACAAAAAACCTCATGTTCCCACCCTTAAACATAAGTAAAATAACCTAAGTTTGGCGTTGGCGTTAAACAAACAGTGGTATGCATAATATGTAACATAATGCATACCTCAAAGGAATTAAGTTATACATATATTTT
The DNA here is from genome assembly GCA_026182355.1 of Hermatobates lingyangjiaoensis. Lineage (NCBI taxonomy): Eukaryota > Metazoa > Arthropoda > Insecta > Hemiptera > Hermatobatidae > Hermatobates > Hermatobates lingyangjiaoensis. The sequence goes on from JAPFBL010000882.1 coordinate 2,179,279, forward strand.
ATTAGGCAAAATATTATAGACTGTCATTAAATGACCACCGTCAGTAAATAACCGATGATGTAACGATGTATTTTTTTTATATAAAACAAATTTAGTACACTTGCTAGCAATGAGATGTGCTTAAATCCTACTTGAAACCATTTGTTTAACAACCTGAGCTAAATAAAGAAGTTGTTACCTTGGGTTAGTGGCTATTTGGAAGCTGACTTTGTCTCCCACTCGTAATACCACATTACCCTCCACATCATCCTTTGTATAGGGCAAGAAGAAACACTCTCCTCTATTCTCATAGCTGATCCTTCCTTGAGTATCAACTCCTGACTCACCTAACTTCAGTTCTGTTGTTACAGTCCCAGTAACTCTTTCTTCACTCAAAACCTAAAATCAAATTTAACCTTAATAAATACGTTAATATAAACGTTTTATATAAAGAATGCATTTTCAATATATATTGCTGTAATAAGTCGAAACAACAAACTTCCTTTCATCATTTCAGCTCTATCATACTCATAACACAGTTGCTATTACTTGAAAAAGATAACTAAATAGTCGAACCGCTTTATTTATACAAAGTATTTGTAATTGAAAACTTCAAGTTTTTCCCCCAACATTAAATACCACATTGCAACTGATTACACAACTATTGAACCACTCCAACAATATAAAATTCATTATTTATTTATTAATTAGTAATATGCAAAGAAAAATGTATTTAAGAAATGTATGCAAACAAATAATATAACAATTTGTATGCAGACATCCAAGAAAATCACTAATTAAGACCAACGAAATTAAATTTGTAATCACTACAAAGAAGAAAACAATAAAATAAAAGAGTATAAGCTACAATAAATAAATTATATTTCACACTAATCAAATCAACATTAAGTTTTGCATGATATATTACATTCGTAAATAAATGTGCAATCAGTCTACTAAGCAGAATCACGCAACATGCACTTGGTGGTTGATTACAAAAAAAAGAAGGTTCATGGACGTGATATTAAGTCAAGTTTTTCATATATTTGAACCATGAGAACTTCAATTTCATTAATGATTATTAATAATTAGTAGAATTTGATTATGACTTTAGGATCACCATCTAACCTCCATGAAAAAATGAAATGAAACGGAACTTCAAGAAAAAAAAAACATACCATTATAATAATCAAAATATATATGTTTCTATATTAGATGATAACTGTAATGACTACTCTAATGCCAAACAAGAATAATACTCAGAATTGAAATTAGTCGGATGATAACGTCTCATGTTCGGCCTCTTTACAGGTTACACTTTCTCAAGGTGACAACCGAGATAAACACGGCCAGCTGGCCTACTGCAGACCCCTCTAGCGGTCAATCTACTAAACACTTATCACTAATAGGCCCTCCCCCCCCTAACACCCCACCAACCTCCCTAAAACAGGTGTAGGGAGATGAATTTAAAAAATTGATGTTAGTAACGAATAAAAGTAACTATAATAATAAAAAAAATAATAATTTTAACACTAATAAACAATATATAAGTCATGACAGCAATACAAATATATAGATATAAAAATCCGATGTTCATTTATATGACACTTTCCCCTGTATAACCAAATGGCATACAGTTTTAAGGAAGGGGATTATTTTCTTGTCAATTTTCTAAATCAAGTTTCAAAATAAAAAAAGGAATATTCCGTTCATGTAAATTTAATGTTTAAAATATTCAGATTAAAATTACAAAAAAATTGACAAATAATTTTATTTGAGAAAATTTCACAAATCAATAACACAGTCAATAACAAATTTAGACCCATTAACAAATTTTACTCCAAACGTTCTTTCCTGTGACGTCAACTAAGAAGTCTAAATCTTAAAAAACCCGCTGTAAAATTTGCATTTACGATTTGTTTATATTTTGACATTCACCTGACATTGATGCAGGTATTCTCACAAAACATTTTATAATTTTTCGTTACTTTAAAATTTTATAATTATTCATCCTGTGGTGGATTCATTGCACTTAATTCCATAGGTAAAATTAAAAATGTAAGTTAATCCCTTAGCTAGATACCTAGAGACTCTAGATTTCTACATGAAACTAGTTTTGTCCTGTAACACTTGTTTCAGTTATGAGTGAGCCTTCGACCGAGAGTATAAATAATATCCATATATCAGTTATGATCTAAACATTGATCCAAAAATGATCCAAACTAGACACAATACGAGCTAAAAATCGAAGAAGAGTAACACATAGAGTAAAGATAAACATTTAAAAAACTCAAATTTTCGGGCAATCCGTCCTTAGGAGAAAAGAGGGAGGGGCCCAAAAATTTGATTTTATAAATGTGTTTCTTTACTCTTGTATACTACTCTTCTTCGATTTTGAACTTTATATATATAGAAAATGAAAATACTTAACAGTCCAAACCGGACAGATAAATAAATGAAAAAAACACATACAAGGAACGAGAAAACATACTGGATCAATATTCCAACTGAAGTTCGTAATATTGATCCAGTAAGTTTTCTCGTTTCTTGTATTTGTTGTCTTTTTCAATTATATTATATATAATAAAATTTTATCAGGACTCTGTCAGTTCATAAAGTTCAAAATAATCGTTTTGGTTTTAAATAAAAACCGATACATTGGCAATGAGAGTTTAATTTGAACCTGAAGAACTGACCGAGTCCTGTAAAATTTTATTTTGTTTCTGCTTCACGGTTGATATTTTTATCAATTTATATATGTACATATCAAAACATTTGTATTTTGATTCTAACGAAAACCACTTGTTATGGTTGAAAGATTTTAGTCTTTTTTCCAATTTTCTTAAATTTAAAAGCAATTACATAAAACGATTCAACCGACTAAATTCACAGGAAGGACACAGATAAAGAGATCACAAAAACTCACTACTATATTTCAACTAGTTCATCATGAGCTAGAAAGAAATGAGTCGCTATGAATACATGTGACGACTGAAGTGAAGTCTCATTGGAGAGCCACTCAATCAGCGCAGAAAACTCAAGGAGGAAGGAGAGACAAGGATAAATAATAACAAAAACAAATACATAAAAACATTTTTATAAACAAAAAAATTATAAAACCAGTAAAGAACGAACCATATATGAAAAATACATCATTACAAAAAATTGTTTAAAATAGTAAATAAATTATAATAATAAATAACAATTAACGATTGAGATTAAGCCCAGGAGCAGATCTATCTCCCAGGAGACAAACAAGTGATACTTCTGAAGCTCTCAAAGTGACTGGAGTGGAATCAAGAACCTGCCTAAGAACCTGTACACGGAAACAGTAATTGGAACTGAGTAAATGAGAACTGGATGAATGGCAATACGAAGGTCACTGCGCTATCCAATGGAAGACATCCATACGCAGCCTTAGCTTGGTAGAAGAGAAATCCAAGTTTTTCCCATCGGACGCAGTCAATCGATAAACACAGTTACAAGAAGTTATGGAGGTCTTATGACCTCCATAAGGTATGACTGCTAAGGAAGGAAGTAGAACAAGAAGAGGATTGACGACTGGGCCACGATGACCACACTGAACTAGCAGTATGAGAGGCTTTGGGGAAAGATATATCTCAGATTAGCAGGTTAACGGTACGAGATTGAAAATGTCTCTCATAAAGTAGAAGAAACACAGGAGGACAAAGTATAGGGACAAATTCATTAATAGTTATATAGCCAATGAGCCCAAGAAAATAAGTAGTAATGAGAAAAGTAGTACCACTGTCATCCCACTTAAGACCAGACTGTGATACACAATAGCAGGCACTATACAACTATCAAGAAAGTTAGGATGCTAACCACTTGAGAAAATTCCTTTTTCAATTCGTTAATTGGGGACCAATCATATAAATTACTACAAATTTAACAAAGGTATATGGACAGGGATCTGGAAATGGTTTCTTTACATGTAAAGGATGAAAACTACTAAAATTTTAAAGTTTTCACTCTATTTAAAATTTAAAAGTGTTGATTCACTCCAGTCGCCTCTTGACACATACATCTTTCTACCGGATTATAAAGAAGTTAAAATGAAGTAGTGAGTTTGTTGTGACCTGCTTTATGTGTCTTATGTCTGTGAATATATATATGCAGAAAAATCACAATAAATAAAACGTGATGCAATCAATAAAGTTTAAACCGCAATGGAAAAAGGAAAATAATAGCAAAAATGCTCTGAGGTCTTTCAATGTATGTCATCACAGAGCAAAGTAAAAACTGAGAAGCTAACATAAAAGTAATGGAAAAGGAAGGTAACAAAACAGCTGGAAACTCAATATGACAAAATAGCTTGATAAGAAGAAATACCCTGTAAAATTGCAGGTCCTACAGTAAAAAATTGAATCTATAATTCAAAAATAACTAAGTAATAGTATAATATTAATAAATAAATAAATAATAATGGGTCAATGAAAAATACCATATTTAGAGAAAATGAGTAAAAAAAAAAAGGAAAAGCTTTTACAAGTTACATTGCAATAAATTATACTTTACGAAAATAGAATTACAATCCCAAAAGAATTGATTCAAGAATTTGAAATATAGACTGAACTCGAATATTAATCACAATAAAAACGTCGGTGAGCCCGAAAAATTAAAATAATAAGTAAATTAAACAACGATTTTACTTGATACCTTCAGAATACCAAACTCGAATCTATATTTAGTTCATTTTCTCCCCTGATTACAGATATCCTCGGAGCGTAATGTTTACAGTTTAGTCCTATATTTACTAAACCTATATTTGGTTTAGTTCAACTTAATTCTCTTGTCAACGGAGCTTGATGAATTCATTACCCTTGGTCATATGTAACTAAAATTGATTACTGTATTGGTTTCGTCCCACTTAAGTTTATAATAATTATAAATTATTAATTAAATCTACCAAATTTTAGTTCTCTGCATACATTCAAACATACTGATACTTGTAAATGAAGAAAGATAAATTACTTTTCCTCTTTATATAATTTGAAACATACTTCTTAAAAGCTACATGCATAGCACATAAAGGCAGAAAAAAGCCAGTTTGTCTTTTTTCCTTTCTCATTCCTAAACTGTCAGATATTAGACAAATTGTATTTTAGATAAATTGTCTGTAGATGATTGTACTTTAGACAAATTCGCCTAGACCCCTAGGGTGCCAGGGTAGAACAGTCAAGACCATCCATTCCCGTATTCAAGCCTATTCACAGTAATCCAAAAGTGTCTAGATTTTAAATATAGAACTTAAGCCCACATACGATCATTTAACAAGTCTTGGTCAAGATCTCTTATCAGAATTGAAAAAACTGATAATAATGCAACAGTAAGAATTTTCAGTCTAATCATAAACAAATTGGAAGTAGCCTAAATGAAACTTAGGTGTTTATAAAACTTTAATCACTAGAACCGTTTATCTTTTCAAAACAGTATGATTAAATGAAGTTAAAGAAAAGATTTTCCAGATTACCAGCAAATGCAAGTTGGGCAAAAAAGGGATAAACGACTACTTTTTATGCTTGATTGGAGAGAGATTAATGAAATAGTTATTTAATTTGACTTAAGCCATGAAAATGTAATAAATAAGAAAAACAAATATAAATAAATGTAATAATATGATTACAATAAAATAATTAAATTTTTTTTTTAAAAAAATTATGAATTATATCAAGGAGCTCAGTAAATTCTAGAGAATAAAAGAAGGGGATACAGTTGCTGACTTCATTACAGATATTTAGTTGAAAAATGTAACCAACAAATTTGAAAAGAGCAGTTAATGAGAGAATGAATCGCAGTATTTCATTGTAACCGGCTTAGAGGAGATCTGAAACTTACACTATATACACAGTATAAAGCAAACCAAGAAAGTAAACCAAGCAACAAAGTTCATGGTATGAATCTGATCCCAGTGAGCTTAAAATTGATAGAATGCAACTGTATACGCAAAGAAGAAAGTTTCCGGCAAAAAACTCTCAAAAAAAGATGTCAGTAGTGTATGTTTTTATCAATGATAGCTAGATTTTTCCTACATAGAATACAATTTTAATAATTGTTCAGGTAAATGATATTTCATTCGTGTATGTCTAGGACGTAAATAAAACTAGAATTAATTAAACTGAAGTATAATTCAAGAACAAGTTCTGTAATTACAGTACTTTGACAAGAGCAATATTAAACTTTTCATTCAATTAATGGTACTATGCCAGTAATTTATACAGAAGCCAAGGTGAAAAATAATTTTGACTGATCTGTTGATGATGAGGTGACGTGACAAAACTCTCAGCTTGACATGCAATAAATAACCTCAGAAAACCAGTTAGATAACAAATTAATGAGAAAATGTTGAGGTATGGTAATAAATCAAATTAGATAAATTACAGAAACCTTGCAAGTGAAACAGGATGAATAAGAATTGAAACAGCTAACAAGATGGTTAACCATTAAGTGAAGGCTCTATTCTATAACAATACCATCAACTTTTTAATGAAATTGGTTATATTGATGGTTCTTATAAAATAAAAATACAGCTGAAAACAATTTTAGTTGTGAAAATATCACCCAAGGTACTTTACCATTATGAACAGTCGTAATAGAAAACCTGCAAGTGTTGAAAGAAAAAAAATTTTTTTTTAAAGAAATAAAAATCTGAATAGCTATAGCATGCAATGGTACTAGTCAATGCGGTCGGTGATCAGGCATATTATGAGGAACTGCAGTCGGAGTTGTTCTGTTCGAATGTTGTTGCAGACGGAGTGTAGGGAATTTACACTCCAATATGCCATCCGCTTTCACATGGGTTATAAAAAAAAAACAATAATATAATAATAATTAAATTGGTAGTTTTTTGTTTAAAATGCTGGTAAAATATTTCAACTGTAAAATATTTGACTTATTAAAATATTGTAAGGTTATTACATTACAGAGTGTCTGCACTGAATTTTAAGTCAATCAGAATATGTAAAATTTTTACGTACAATTTTCCCTTTTTAATGGGAAATCATGTAAATCATACTAATATGATTTACATATTCATATGGCTATACATATGAATTCAGAAAGAATAATTATTAGCAATTACTACTAATTAAATTGTTCATTATTTCACCAAATGAAGCGCGATCGAATGAAACATTATCAAAAACTATCAAACATTAATATACACTGCTAAATAGGAATATCTGCGTTACTGATAGATGAATATCAAGCTTTAATAAATTACACTTTTACAGTTTTTAAGATTAAAAAGACTTAGATGGCGTTCTTTCTGTGAATCTATTTTACATAGTAAGTGTAATTGTTTTATTCAATTGGTACACATACATTTGCAACTCAAAGCTAGTAAGTTAACACAAATGAAAGAAAAAAAAAGCATACACTCACACTATATTTTTTTGTTTCTAATACCTTATTATGTGGATTGATCAAAGGTTAGATTATTATTCAAGAATTATGATTTAAAATGAAATAAAAAAAGGATATGTGTACACTAAATGATTAAATTTTTAAAATGAAAATTTTTAAAGAAGTAATCATACTTACAGTATAAAATTTTCAATTTTAGTAGCCCAAAGAGGAGACCAAACCCACGGTTAGTTTTTCCGATGGTCGTTACATCATGCATTTGCTCTCCTGAAGACGGTTACAACCGAAAAGTAGATACTGCAAGTATTTGATTTCCCTTTTATTTTTGTTATTTTACTAAGATTTAAATTATTACTACCCGCACAGGATCTTTTTCACAAGTGTTTATAAATAACTATATATGGCGCGCACTTGAATGTGCGTACTTTCTATGAATTATGTTTCTTTTGTTCCATTCTTAGAAAACATTTCTAAGTATCGACATGTTACAATTATTCATAATCAAGACACGTATATTTTCATTTTTAAATGTTATTTAATTAATTACAATTTTCGGTAATCTGTAACTTCCTATGTAAATGATATAAAGACTCCTTGTATCCATGTCCTGCCATCACCGAACAAAGGGGATGTAGTGCTCACCTACTGTATTATCTGAACGACCAACATGAGTCACATACAAGCTTCAGATTACTGATGTCCAGAATGTCTGCAATTGGAGATTTCCGAATCTCCCAGCCACGGTTCAAATGCCGAGATTGGATGTTGGACAAATCAAATTAATTTACATTATTAGTATGGGAAACCGTCATACCTAGTATAGTTCAGAGGCAATAGAAGCAATAAGAGAACACAAAAATCATAACTCCACTGTTCAAAACATTAGAAGCAGTTTGTGGAAATTAAGAAAATTACATCAATGGAATATTTCCATATTATGGGTAAAAGGACATGCCGGACACGTAAGAGCTGATGAATTGGCAAAAAGAGCTGCACAAGATGAAATAATACCAACGGTATACATCAAAGTACCCTTGAAATATATTAAAAGACAAGAACACATTAAAAGCATAGACAAATGGAACAATATATGGCTCAATGCAACCGAAGGGATGGTAACAAAAATGTACTTCAAGAATGTATATATAATAAATAAAACTATACCGAACCATACATACAAGACAACAATGGTTGTGAAGGGACACGGTAGAAATAGGCCATATTTGTACCGATTTAAGCATGTCGATTCGCCCTACTGTCCCTGCAATGAAGCAGACCTTTCAGCACATTGTATTTAGCTGTCTAAACATAAATAATTATAGACAAAAACTAATAAAAATTATCATCCTACAAGGAGGAACGTGGCCCGAAAAGAAAGCAAACCTAATCACCAAGTACAGCAAAGACTTCTTTGGTTTTATAAACAACCTACCAATCGATGAATTATAACTGACATATATGCAATTCAAATAACACTGTATGAGAAGACCTGTCATCAAATGGGAACAGGTTAACGAAAATAAACTCTCTCATTGTAGGGTTACATCGGTGAGGAAAGCACAAAAAAAATAAATTTTTAATTTAAATCCTGAAACAGTGTTTAAATAAAGACGAACGTTGGCATAGTGTGTGACAGACTTCAATCCTCCAAGTCCACCTCGATTCAGAGAAAATATATTAAGGTTACCTGTGAATAACACTGCTATTGGAATATGTATCCATTATTTGGTCAATTTTAAGACTAGTTATTCATTCACATAAGCTATCTATAAATAATAAAAATCAAGGTCCATTCGCACTACAGAAATGGCTAAGTAATATCCAATCTCAATGGCACAATCCCATCAAATTCATAAACCCAGCCAATTTTTATATATAATTACATATGTAATTAGTTCATATATAATTAAACATCAAGCATGTATCCATACAAAGTCATGCATTTCAGGTTTTCCCAGTTTTCGACTATACTCCCTATATGTATGCTAGGAATAAACCAGAATGGTATCGTTAATTACGTCTTTAAAAGTTCTATGTAAAGGAAGACTTTTTCGATTTGTTAAGATATGTTACATCTTAATCTGTAAAAGTTTTTAAGGATAAAAGATATACAAAATTAATGTTAAAATATTTTAAAACCAAATGACTTTAGAGATAAATCTGGAAAACAGTCTCTTACAAATTTTATACTCTAAAATTTTTATTCAAAACTTTTTTTTTGTTATTTGACCCATAAAATCTCAAACAAATGTCAAATTAATATACATTTTGATATTCACCTCTCTTTGATGCAAGCAATTCATTCACCTCCTCTCTTACTGACATCTTATATTATTTTCAATTAGATTTTTCACTTATTTGCACATTATTTTAAAGGTAAAAAAATACTCAACGGTAACTACAAAAGTAAAATAAAAGTGAAAATGTTTAGTGCTGATCTAGGGGACGAAAGTTCGGATATCTGTTAACTGTCGCTGATTTTAGGTATACACAAGCCATAGAGTTCACAGTTAAAATTTATTTTTTTTTATAAATTATATGCATCATAAATTCTTATATAAGCCTTTTAACTATTAGCTTAAAAAATGGTAATTCTTAATTGATAATTTTCATTTTAACAAATTCCGATTCACTTGAAATTTAGCTTAGGTACTATACAATACAGAAATGACACAACAAATATATATATATAAATATATCAAGGGCATCCAGAAACCCTTGCAGGTAGCGACTCAGACCGAGAGGCCACTCACCCCACAGGATTAACGCCCACCATTTCTTAAACTTCATGGAAAACAACCCCTTCTACCTTCTCCATGTATATATAATAAACCAGATAATTCACCTTAGATCTTATTCACGTCCTGATGATGAATGTTGATCATTCGAAACATGTCCACCATAGGAGATGTACTTTATTGTGTGGACGAAATAACGAGAGTGTTATTTAGAAAAATTGAAACTTGTTAAGAAACAGGCATCAGCTAAATTTGGTTTCATTTTCAATGATGTGTGTGTCAAGGAAGGACTGCTACCAAAATTTACGAATATATATATCAATCAATGATCAAACCACAATATGAAATGGGAAAACAAGACTAAGATCTCTTAACCGTAACAAGCGGTCTTCGTCAGAGTCAAAAAACACCTTACGTTGAAACTTGTTTTATTTTGTGTTAATATTTTTCATTTTATATATTCTTTTATATATATATATTATTGATTGGTATTTACTAATGATTAGAATAGAGGGAAGAAATACGAACTTTCCATACAAAAGATGTTACCCAACTTTGACGCATTTCGACCACTTAGTGTTCAACCTTAGGTTACATCTACCTCAGTAAGGTGATGTAGAGTATTCAAGGAGTCATAGACTTTATAGAGTATCCACCTCCTTTATTGACAGTAGTTTTACTGAGGCAAATGTAATCTGAGGATGAACACCAAGTGGTCGAAATGCGTCAACGTTGGATAAAATCATTTTGTAGAGACTTAGTGTCCACACACTCCTAATTCTATTCATGAGACTCATAATAATTATAGGGCTTTCATTTGTGGCCTGTTCTTATTAATATTGTTATATACTATGCGCTTGTTTATGTGATTAACTGTATACCTGTTATAATTATAGTGGCCTAAACTTTAATTAATCATAAAGATACGTTTAATTTTCCTCTTAATTAAATAAATACACTTGTATAGTCAGCTAAAATTAAAACAGCAATAAAAACAAAGTTCACCGTTTAAAATAACAGCTTGGTACTCCGAAGAAGATCATTTATGTTCTGTACCTTATTGTTATTCAATCGTTACTTGTGACTTGTCATCGAGCGACCCCAGTGAAAAACAGAAAATACAGTCCCTTTTTAAAGTCAATTGTATTTGAGGTTGCATTATCGTAACCCAAGGATAGGATACACGACATTAGGTTTAGTCCAATTTGTTATAAGATAAGAAAGGACAAAATCTGAAATCACAAACCCTAAAACTAACGAGCTGCAAATGTCTGATGGAAATTGCAAATTGTCATGTGGAACAATCTAGACTATGGTTCTAAAGCGCGGTATTGAAACCCGGATCCCCAGATTATCTAAGAGAGATCTTGAGAACCTCAAATAAGATCATCTATTTCACAACCTTTGATTAATGATCAATTTCAAACATCAAGTAATGGTGATCCATTTCATATCATCAAGTAATGGTGATCTTTTTAAGTAAACATCAAATCGAAAACCTCCAAACTGGACATAATACGAGTTCAAAATCTTTGAAGAGTAACACAGAAAAAAAACATACAACTAAAATTTTCAGGCAATTTGTCTTCATGTAAAAAAGACAGGGAAGCCATCACGGTGTAGACAACATCAAGTAAAGATTACCTATTTAAAACCTCAAGTAAAGATTCATTCTTAGAACGTCACGCAAAGATCAGAATCGCAAATTAAATGTGACCTAAAGTCAAAAAATGACCTCAATAATAAGATTATCTATTCATAACTCAAGTAAAGATTATTCAATTCAGAACGTCACGCAAAGATCAGAATGCCAAGTAAAGTGACCTACAGTAAAAAAATGAACCTCATATAAAAATTATCTAGTTCATAACCTCAAGTAAAGAGAATCTCTATGTAGAACCTCAAACAAAGATTATTATTTACTAAAGTATAGGTCACCCATTTCGCAACATCAAGATAATGATTTATATTTTCCATAAGGTAACTCGTCCGGGTAACCTTCAAAAAAATCTAAGTTTTAAATAGGATAGCTCTAGAGCAAATATGACAATTAATATAATTTAAAGTATAAAACCATGTATAAAGAATTTGAGAACTCAAATATATAAATATTTCACAACCTGATGATTAGATGATCCATTTCATAACATCAAGTAATGGTGATCCATTTCATATCATCAAGTAATGGTGATCTATTTTAAGTAAACATCAAATCGGAAAAACCTCCAAACTGGACATAATACGAGTTAAAATCTTTGAAGAGTAACACACAGAATAAAGAAACATACAACTAAAATTTTCAGGCAATTTGTCTTCATGAGAAAAGACAGGGAGACCAATCACGGTGTAGGCACAACATCAAGTAAAGATTACCTATTTCAAACATCAAGTAAAGATTATTCATTTGAGAACGTCACGCAAAGATCAGAATCGCAAATAAATGTGACCTAAAGTAAAAAATGAGCCTCATTTAAAGATTATCTATTTCATAACCTCAAGTAAAGATTATTCACTTCAGAACGTCACGCAAAGATCAGAATCGCAAGTAAAGGTGACCTAAAGTAAAAAATGAACCTCATATAAAGATTATCTATTTCATAACCTCAAGTAAAGATTATTCACTTTAGAACGTCACGCAAAGATCAGAATCGCAAGTAAAGGTGACCTACAGTAAAAAAATGAACCTCATATAAAGATTATCTATTTCATAACCTCAAGTAAAGATTATTCACTTCAGAACGTCACGCAATGATCAGAATCGCCAGTAAAGGTGACCTACAGTAAAAAAATGAACCTCATATAAAAATTATCTATTTCATAACCTCAAGTAAGAAATAGAATATAGAATATAGAACATAGAATCTCTATGTAGAACCTCAAACAAAGATTATCTATTTACTAAAGTATAGGTCACCCATTTCGCAACATCAAGATAATAATTTATATATATTCCATAAGGTAACCCTTCACGGTTACCTTGACGAATAAATAATCTAAGTTTTAAATAGGATAGCTCTAGAGCAAATATTGACAATTAATATAACATAAATATAACCAACCCTTGCAAAGGTGAGAAAAAGAAATCGAATATATATAAAATATTTGCAGCATTATTGTTATTCACTAGTCACCAGTTTCCCAAGTGAAAAATAGAAAATATAATCCATTTAAAAGCCAATTGTGTCTGTGGTTTTATTGTCATAACTCAAGATATCTACAATATAAATGAAAATATAATCATTATATAAAATATTTTTTTATTCATATAAGATATATATATATATATATAATATATATAGCTTCTTAAGCATTAAAAACGAGGACTTTTAATTTAAGCATGCAATCTACTACATTAGAAGTTACTTGGTCTTCATTAGTGATATAAAAAAGAATTTTTAAGAAATAATGTTGAAATATTTAAAGCAATGAGAACCTTAAATAACACTATAAATAAAAAAATTTTAAAACTCACAACTTCAGGTGCAATTTTCGAAACAAGACTAGCAATTGGTTTTCCAGTTCTTCTATCGTAGGTCATCTCGAATTCAACAGGATCTCCTAATTTTAAGTGTTCGATATTCCCACTAAACTGACTGAAGTGAAAAAATAATCTTGCTTGTCGTTCACAACATTGGATAAAGCCATATGAATGCTGAAACAGTTTTACAATAATTATACATTTGTTTGGTAATATACAAACATTCCAACTCAAAAAAGAAATTACTAAAAGAGTTATCATGACGAATAAATAATAATAAGTTTCAAATAGTATAGCTCCTATATTTTTTCAAATATGGAGCATGTGAAAATATTACAATAAACTCCCTCCAAGTAGGGGTAATACTTTGGAGGAAAAAAAGGATAGCTCCAGAGCAAATTGGTTAGGGATCACATGGGAACCAGTGAAATTTGTTCGAAAACCACACTAATGAAAACTTCAACATAATTCGTACATCATCATGTAAAATTCACTAAATAGGAAAAAAAATTCTCTGTATACATTTAGGTTTGAAGTGGTGTAACAAGTATAGATAGTAATAGGAACAATTAAACTTTATCAACAATTAATTATTAATTGGTCAATTACTAATTATTAATTAATGAACTACAAAATGTGTCTAGGAGGCACAATGAACCAGGTTAAACTGAACAATAATGAAAATAAAATATAAAAAGTGTTCTGGGAGTGGCGTAAGGGTTCTGAATAGACACATTAACCAGATTAAACTGATTAATAATAGAATATGAAGTATAAAAATTGTATTAGGAAGGCTTAAGGGGTCTGAGTAAACACATCAGCCAGGTGAAACTGATCATTAATAAAATAAATATAAAAAGTATACCAGTAGTGGCGTAAGGGGTCTGAATACACATGAACCAGGTTAAACTGATCAATAATAGAACATGAAGTATACAAACTGAGCTAAGAAGGCGTAAGGGGACTGAATAAACACGTGAGCCAAGTTAAACTAATCAATAATGGAATGTAAAAATATAAGTTGTACGAGGAATAAGGCACTCATTAAAGATCATTACTTTAAAATACACTTGAATTAGGCAAAATTTAGGACTGCAATGTAGAATGTTCATTATATGGTAAGGCTTCCGTATGTTCTCTCTTGGAACGATACTGTAGCCCAACCTAAGCATTATTAATGATGTAATATTAAGTGAACAGTCACAAGTGAATGTATATAAAATGTATGCAGCATTATTGTTATTCACTAGTCACTAGTTTCCCCAGTGAAAAATAGAAAATATAGTCCATTTTAAAGTCAACTGTGTCCGAGGTTTTATTGTCCTAACTCAAAATATCTACAATATAGTTTCTTAAACCTTAAAAACGATTTACAACATACTAGATCCTTAGTAATAGATATATATTAATAGTGGGTTACTTAGTAGTACGATAAGGAGCCTGGGTAGTGATATAAGTCACATAAACTTTACCATTAATGAAATACGAAATTAATATAGTTGTCTCAGTAGTGGGATAAGTAGGTAGTGAAATGAGTTTAAGTTTATGACTAATGAAACATTTAATAATGTTTTATTAGAATGGGATAATAAGTCTGTGTAGAGATTGAGGGAATAAAAACTTTATCAATATTAAAATAACTAATTGTAGCTGGAGTGGAGCAAGTGGTCTGGGTAGATTCAAGAAGCAATTAAACTTTATCATTAATGAAATATCAAGTTAATGAAATGTGCCAGGATAGTTAAGAGTCTGGGTAGTGATATGAAGCATGCTCAAATTTATTATTAATATGAAGATAGTAAAGTTGTTTTAGAAATGAGGTAAGGGGTCTAGATGGACATGATATAGTTAAACATAATATAATAATCAAATATTAAGTTATAGAGTTACATAGGAATGGGATAAGGAAAATGGATAGAGATAAAAGACAATAAAATCTTTATTAATACCAACATATTTAGTTAATAAGTGTGCCAGGAGTGAGGTAAGGAGATGTGTAGAGACATGAACGAGTTAAACTTTATTAATTTAAAAAATCTAGCTAATAAAGTATGCTAGAAGTGGGGTAGAGGGAGGCTGGTATGCCAATTAAACTTCTAAAGGTAATTACTTTCTTAACAGACAATAAAATCTTTATTAATACCAACATATTTAGTTAATAAGTGTGCCAGGAGTGAGGTAAGGGATGGGTAGAGACATGACGAGTTAAACTTTATTAATTTAAAAAATCTAGCTAATAAAGTATGCTAGAAGTGGGGTCGAGGGAGGCTGGTATTCCAATTAAACTTCTTAAGGTTATTACTTTCTTAACAGTAAGGGGTTTGGATAAGTTATGATGTTGATAAACTATATAATAATGAAATATGTAGTTACTACAGTTATATTAGAAATGGAAATGAGGTAGGATGGTGACAGAAACAGAAACTTTATCAATATTAAAAAAGTGTTTTGGGGAAAGAGTTGTAAGTAGAAATTTGAGACAGTTTTTTCTCGAGTATTGCGTCGACCCCACTGATCTGTGAAACGACCGACTTCTCTCTTAGATATCAATCTTTCAAAGTTAATCAAATCTTCCTTATGTCCTCTTCCATGTTATCTTGCTCTTACCTCTTGGACGTGAAATTAGGTGTGAGCAAATTACTAGAATAGCTTGTCTCCTCTTCTCTCATAACATTAACACAACATACTATTACAATATTTAAACTTTTAATATAGGCTGACAAGTACTGACAGATCTGCAAACAAGGTCCGTCAGTTCGGCGTTTTTTTTTTTGTTTCTCAAATCCTGATGTTCTAAAAATGGGTTATAAATCCTTGATAATATATCTAGGAGTCCTGCTGAGTTAGGACAAATGCCTCAAACCCGTAGGTCACTACAGGCCTTACATATACTTATTGATAACCCCTGATTTATTTCTCAAGATGTTGATAGGGCTAAAAATCCATTCACAACGATGATTAGTCTTACTCATCAATTTCATCACCCTGAGTGTTTACTGCAGATGCTAAATAAATAACATTGACAACCACCGTGAACTCCTGATTAACTATTCAACAGTCTTCTCTCTTCCACTAGTCTAATAACTTTTAACACTTACAGTTTAAAAGTTTTTATTGCTAGACTTTCAGATTGACTTTTATAATTAGTTTCTTATTAGCATCAGCTCTTTCTCCACTCTTTCTATTTTGACAGAACATTACATTTCTGAAGGCGAAATAGATTGGTTTAAAACGATTCCTCTTCTGGCATCTTAATCTGCCTTTACTATCATGATCAGTACAACAATATCAAAAAATCCAGGTGCCAATGGATCTTCCTGCCTGAGGCCTATCTCAACATAACTGTTCCATACTCCCACCTCTTTCGCAAATCTAGTAAGCGTACAAATTGTGCCCACAACTCTCTACACACTCTCACTCTCCAATCTCTCAAACTCTCTACCAATGGGACTCAAAACGTTGTAAAAGAAAATAGAGAAAACCTCGTAAGTAACGCAAGCCAGATTAATAATGAGGCAGTTATAATTTATCAATAATGAAATATTGATAAATTATAACACCTTAGGTTTGGTATGAGACAAGTTAAGATTTAAAATAGTTAAGTCATAGAATATTCTAGGAGTCAATAATGAAATATTAATGTTAAGTTAATAATCTGTCTTAATAATGGAATAAAGAGGTTGAGTAGAATTATGAATCAAGATCAACTTTATAAATAATGAAATAATATCTTAATAAAATGTTCCAGGAATACGGTAGTATATGGGACTGTAAAACTTTACCAATAAAGAAGTATGAATATTGGTTAATTATCTGCCCTAAAAGTGGAGTAAAAGTGACTGGGTAGTTTCGATTCAAAAAACCTACCATATCTTGAAATATTTGAATATTTCAACCTTATTAATAAGGAAATATTATCCTAATAAAGTTTACTAGTGTTTGGGTCGTGATATGAGGTAGATAAATTTTATTAATTATGCGAGAAATAAGGCCAGAGGTCTTAGCAGTGTATGAGTGTGTTCAACTTAATAAATAATGAAGTATTAATTTTAAGTTCATCATCTATTTTAGAGTGGAGGTTAAGTTACAGCGGCAGTCCCACACGAGAACACACATATGCTGAACATTGGTTCTTTTTACACCATACAATGAACATTCTATATTGGGAGTCCCTAAATTTTGCCTAACAGAAGTAAATTTAGAGTAGGGATCTTTAATGAGTACCTGACATCGTACAGGCTAAGGGACTGATGGCTTTACATCCTCTCCCGAGGGACAATATGTTCAGATTTACTCACCTATCACGTGAATAAATCTAAGGTCAGAGTGGATACTCAAGCCTGGATCTACTAGTCCAGAGGTGAGCAAGTTGCCACTTGGCTAACATGGATCCCACAAGAGTAGTGTAAGGTTGCCTGGCAGAGTTAGGAGTCATGTTAAACCTTATGAATAAAACATAATAAAGTATGCTAGAAGTCTGGTTAGTGATATGAGATTAGTAAACAAACTAACACAGTAGTGCGAGAAATGATGTAAATGTAAGCATAATGTATGAGAGTGTTTAATTAAACTTAATAAACTTTGAGTGGATTAAAGTGGTTGGATAGTGTTTTAAGTCAATTTCAACCTTATCTATAATAAAATATATATTAATAAATGCGCTAGAAACGCGGTAGGGGTCTGGGTAGCGATTTCAGGCAAGTGAACATTACTCATCAGCTATCCGAGAAAAGATGTTAGAAGTCTGGTTCAATAATGAAATATCTTAATAAAGTATTCTAGGAGTCAGAGAAGGGACCTGTATAGTGCTATGGGTAAACTAAGCTTTATTAATCATGAATTTTTATGTTAAGTTAAAGAGGAGTTAGTTAGATATCTGGGTAGTAATATTAACAGTTTAAACATGCATGACTAACCAATAATTTTTCAATAATGCCTGTTTCTCTAGTTCCTTGATTAAGTGATGAATCATTATTATAAGAAGATGTATTAGATATATTATTTGATGAAAATAAATTTCCTCCTTGAGATTGCACTGAATCGCCAATCAAAAGTTCATTTGCTTCGTTACCCGTGAAAGTACCAATAGGGAATCTGAAAAAATTTAAAACACATCACAAACAGTTTCAAGTACGATTAATAACAGCATATAAAACTACATTCATCAAAATTACGTCAACTCTAAATTAATTGGAAATAAAGGATACGTTTTCAAAGTTGAGTTTATTAGAATATTGAAAAACCATCTAATTCAATCCTTACCATATTCTAGATCCTTAAATGATAACATAATAAAAATAAAATTAACCAGATATACTGAAATAATAAATAAGCATATATCATTTGCAATGAATTTATAACAATTTATACATATCATAGGGCTCTTTAAAGTGCTTACATAAACTAATAAATGTATATTATATTATAAACATGCAAATTAGAAGGTACATTAAAAAGAACTAAAGCAGTTACTTGGGGGGAAAAGTAATATTTTCCATGAATGACATGAAATTAGCATTAAAACAGTTTTCTGAAATGAATAACCTAATCTCATGAATATGATAATATACAGAAAAAATTAAGAACTGTCAACTGTTATAAATTTCCTAGTAAATACTGTTGACAAGTAAGCTGTCTGTATAGTAAAAGATAGCTACAAATTGTATTTGATCCAATTTAACAATTTAGATTTCAACAGATAGTAAAAAATATTGGTAACACAAATCTTAAAATGTATATATATATAAAGTCAAAAGAAAAAGGACTCACCTGCCGATAGAGTTGGAGTTATTGCTACTGTACATGTTATAATTGGAATAGTTATGCTGAGAAAACAAACTGTTGGTCATATCCTTTATAGAATCTGATTGGAAATGGTTGTTAGAATTGAAAGGAAGGCCCGAAGAACGGTAATTGGCGCCTGAACCATTCCTTCCGATGGACATGGGTTTATAGTCAATTATGGAAGTGTCATTCATAATAGGCGGCTGGAAACACTTCCACTGAGGATTCCTTGACATAATTATTCACTTCCAGACTTGCTGGGAAATTATCCCTGATTTACTTAATATCTTTTTTATAGTTTTATTAATATACACAGTCGGTTTCTTTAAATAATATACAGATTTTTTATCTTACAAATACACTATGATATATCACAGAAAGTTCTTTGTATATAAAGACACTTGTATGGCAAGTGCTCGACCGAATGAGGCCGAGAACTTAAAACCATAAAATATTAATCAAATATGCATAAACTTGTACTTCATATAATTAAAAAAATTATACAGTAAAATATTTTGCTTAAATATAGGAAGATATTTTTATTTTTTTTTTAAATAAATAAAGTTGATATAAAAAGATTGTGCACTTGAAGGTAAAGAATAAACTAAATAGGTAAAATCCTCAGATGTCTTCAATGCTTGCTGGGTTTGTGTTTGTGTTTTTGTTTGGCTTGTGTGCTTTCTAATCGTTGCTTCAATTTGCAGTGCTTCTTAATCTAATGGTTACACAAGCTGAAAAAGAAAGCACTTGTTAAGTATCAGAAAGGAATAGTGTATAAAGATATCTCTTGTAATGTACAAACAAATATGATTATGAATAGAACAATTGAAATATGGATAAGACCTATATGGTATGCAGAGAATAATAATAACAGGAAAGTTAAGTTAATAAATTAAATGGAAATTTTCAGTTAACATATTAAATTTTGAGTTTTATGACCCACTTCTCAAAAATAACTATATGTGGGTTAAAATGGACAAAAAACTGTGTAAAAGATAAACGAAATTAAAAGTTTGCATTAATATTTGCTTGAGTGACACAGCTATGATATAATAGCTTTATTCAACTGTATACAGGTGCTAAATTTTTCACAACCTGATAAGAGAATAGCTACACTTCAATCGGAAAGTAAAATGATTAAAATGTCAATTTGCATACATAATATAGTCAATACTATTTACTGATAACAATCTGGTACAAAAAAACTTTTAATATGTCAATCACAAGCAACTATTAACTGTTAATTAGATTATATAAAGGCATAAACTATAATTAATACAATATGGTCAATATCCATCTATTATTATTTAAGTTCTTATTTTATCTCCGATTGAATCAATCATAGTTCAGTATAATACAAAACAGATCTTAAGCTAATAAATGTACAGCTGATATCACGAACTGCTGTTTTACTCATTATCAGAATCGTTTAGTCGGCTCGACCCACTTTCTAGTGAATGTTTTTATAAAAGGATTGAACCAGTTGTAAATCTATTGAAAATAACATTCTTTTTAAATAAACAATTGCAATCAATGAAAATGAGTACGCTATCAGTAAATAAAACAATAGATAAGTATTTACTATTACACTCGAACAACGTAGAAGTAAAGTAAAGCAATAAACAAGGTTACAAACATTTCAATATAAGGCTTTCAATTGAAATTATAACACACTAATCTCCAATAAGCTGTTAATTAACTTTTAACAGCGTTAAATTATGTCGGAATGAATTGCTTGAGAAGGTCAAAGATTAGGCACTTAAGAGTTAATATAATACTAACACAAAGTTGAAATAACATTAACAGTAGCTAACTGACAAAGCCTATTGCACTACTAATCTATTGGTAAACTTCTTATTTGTGAATAGTCAGAAATAATCGGAAAAAAGATTAATTGGAATCTACGCTGAGTAAAGTGAAAGTCTTAATAACCACATGAGGCTAAAATAAACGAACGATTTAAGCCTAATGGACAACTGGTTAGTTATACATTCAACATTTTCAAAAAATTATCTTAGTATAAGTAATATAACGGAAATATTTAATATTACCACAACACAGCATAGCACTGTAGACATGCCGCCATATTGGATGTCAACAGTGGCTGACTTAATAGAAACATTAGGCTTTTCTGTAACTAAACAGGAAATACTTAAGGATTATAAATAAAATTAAAAATTCTCTTATTGAAATAAATTACGACAATTTATAAAATTATATTGTGCCTTCTATTTATTTCTGAATTTTTATTAACGAAGAAATTTATCATTCTGCGTACCATGAAATTGATTTTCACGGTAAGAACTCTTAGAAAGCGGGTCAAAGAAATTGCATTGGGAGGAAAAATATAATCTTCTTCTCATTCGAAAATTGACTAGTAATAGTAACCACTAATTCAAATAGTAATAGTAAAAACTATCAATGATTAAATACAACAGTAAGTTTTTAAACAAATTAAAATCATTCCGAATTAATTTAGCATTAACATGTAATAACGGAAGATTAGATACACATTACATAATTTATTAGTACGTGGTTATTTATGGAACATATAATGATATAGTTTACTTCTTGTATTAAATACGAAACAGGGATTATATCAGAAAATATAGGTATTCATGTCTAAATGGATAAGGAAGCTTTTTGTACGAATCCGTTAGAAATGAACTAATATTCTTCTTACAATTTCTTTACATATTTACCTACTTTTAGATTACATAAAGTTAAAAATCACTAAATGTATTTGAAGTTTTGAAGTTTTAAATTATTCATGATTAATAACGTAGAAATCTTTAAAGAATTAAAAACCAAATCTTTAAATTCTTTGAAGTCCGAGCCAGTTATTTAAGGAACTGTGTTGCATTGGAAAGCCACATTATAACAAGTTAATATTGTAACAAACAATGTAGTCCAAGCAAACATCACTGTAATGTACTTCAAAATATGAATTTTGTTTTTCAACTAATTAATGGGAAAAAATCCAAAACTTCTTAAACTCAACTTTATAATCAATATAACAAATACATTGTATCATTAACATAATATCGTTGACAATAAAGTTTCAACAGATTCTAACCCAGGCAGACATAATCAAACATGGATTTAGAAGATCACTTAACCAGTAAATTCGAAAAAGAATGTTTTTTCATTGCTTCTATTATAACTAACCGAATAAAAAAATAAGGTAAAATCTATAATCAACTTTACTATAAGTAAACATCTTCTCAAGCTCATTGACAACCAGTTTATTTTGGATTTTATTATGATGTACCTAACGTGAGACAATATTGTGGCAATTTCATAACATAAATTATCTCTGTTATCAAACTATGTGGTAAAAGAATTATCACCCACAGATTCAACCAATTTACTACCTTAGGTAATAATAATTGTTACATCCATGATCAGCTATAACAAGAATTGGATCACTAATCTAAAATAATCTAACAAGTTAATCAATATAAAACTTAATAGGTGTAATATATCTTCTTCCAATATTTAAAATTATTATTATGACTTTTTTATTATGTAATATTCACATAAGGGCAATATTTAATATAACATTTAGTTTTCTAGAATACACCAGAAGAGTGGACTAAAATTAGTTCCCATTTTGACTTAAGACAATAAAAAACCTTAACTACACCAAAAACTTTACCTTTGATAAATTTTATTTATTTTACAATTCGTTAACTAGTAGACTATTAACAAAATTAGCGATGTATACCTACACAGAAATCTGCAGAGAAACATTACAAATGAGAAAAAAAAAGATTTAGAAGAACATAAAATGTGTAAATCTGTAAAAAAAAATGCAAAACATATTTTTTCCATTATAATATTTCATGGGCCAAGAAAATAAAGGAGCATGAGTACTTGACTGTAACTTTAGCATAGTAATCATGACAAATTTTAATTTAGAAATTTCTACAGATTTACACGTTTTGAAGTCTCCTAAATTAATATTTTTTTTTTTTTTTGATGCTTTTGTAATGTATTTTTACGGGAGGTGATTTGCAGTTGTGTATAAAAACATTTTTGGAGATACTACAGTTAAGACCCTTTCATGAACCAATTTGAAATATAGTCAAGAATAGCTCTTAAGGTAGGAATAGGGGTAGTGATGGAGTGATTAAGCGCCTCTAACAGCCTCTAACACTCAACTCCGACTTTCAGCCTTCACGAGGCTGCCCTGTTAACCTGCTATATGCAGGGACAAACGAAAGAGGAGGAGAAGGTTATCAGGGGTTGGGCCTGATCACCTTCGTTTTACAACCTTCCTAATCCCCAAATCCCGAAGCGTTGAGGGAGGGTCCAAGAGCGCTAACTAGTGGGAGCTAACCTCCCATAGGTGTACCTGAGGACCAGAAGAGAGAGAAGGGAATTTACTTTCTCCTGAAACGTAGGGAGCCTGAATGGACATTATCAATGATGGTTTGTGCAGATTCTGCAAAGAGGAGGAAAACGTTCCACCTGCTGACTGACTGTAAGACAACTTTGCTGCGCAGAGGTAAGTGCTTTGGGACACTCAACAAAACCATAGAAAAAACTTTTACCGCTGGAACCAGCAAAAGTGCTGAGCTTCTTAGAAGCGTTGAAGTTAACTGCTGGGGTACTTTAGTTAGAAGAGGGGAAGTACAATAGTTTTTATGACGCAGTGCTACAGTCATCCTCAAAAAAAAAAAAAAAACGGTAGCAATATTAGCTTTTAAAGTAACCTTTGAGCACTGTTATCTAATGAAAAGGCAGCTTTATTTTTCATTATATGTTTTTTGATACAATTATTTTTTTTACTCGACAACTAATTCTAGATTAGCAAATCTTTCAAAGATCAAAAAAGAATTTCTAGCAAATCAAGAGAGATCAAAGCTTTCAGTTTTGAATGTACCTGAAAGCTTGTGAACACCAAAGTGACCGCCTCCTTTGACGGATTGTAATAAAATTAAACACAAAATTGACTCCTTCCTGAAGAATGAACTGTTGCCTTTTTTTTTTGAAACTGCTTAAAAAAAGCATTTTATAAATAATGGTTTTATAAAAGTGCATTTTATCTTAAAGTTCTTCGGTTTGTTCCACCAAACTGCTAAAACTAGAACATTGAAATATTTCCTATATAGTAATGAACATTTATACTAATGTACTATATATACACAAAAAAATAAACTATTAAAAGTTATAATATGGCCTGGAAAATGAAAAAAATGTTTTCTTGAAATTATATTTTGGGATATTTATTTATTCAGCAAAGTTTAGGGTCACGTTAAAGAAACGAACAAAAAATATTGATAAGAACGGATAAAAAATTGATTTTAATTACATTAATAACCATACTGTATGCTTGAATACAATTCATTTAAAAACAAAAGAAAACTAGCGATGAAAATAATATTTCATAATAATGTACGTCATACTTACGTGTGTTTGACTCGGTGTTATAATTTCATACATGGTGTGTTGGAAGTAATATTCTTAATATAATTTGATATTCAAGTAAATAGCAAAGTAATGGAAAGTGTTAGTTATCATTTGAGATAAGAAATGAACCTTGTGAATACAAAATAATCGAGTGCCCAAAGTTCATCTATTTCTACAGTCTTTATTTCAAATCAACCATCTTTCTTGATAAATGGAACTATGCCACGTAATTTTTTTAGATTCATTTCAACAATATAATCTATAGAAAAACCTTTAGCTTTGTTCATTAATGGTTTTGAATTTGTCTGATAGGAAAAATATTTATCCAATAACATTTGACCAACGTATCTTGAAAAAAACAATTTTTTTCTTACTAGTTTTTTCTGATTTGATTTTTTCTATTTATACTTCATTGTAATTGCATTGGTACCTTGAATCTCGACCATAATGTGTTAAATCATTTTGGTCAAAAATCAATACTAATTTTTCTATAAGAAATTCATAATGGGAAATGAAATAATGTCCATTGTAATTTATTCAGTCAGTTTATATACAGTTGTTGTTTTTTTTTTTAAATATTCTCGGTTTCTCTGTATAAAAACAAACATATGAACTACCAAAAGTAGATTATTACACTTAAAGTAACTCGGACGACTGTTTAAGTTCAAAAATTATGTTGGAATTCAAGGGGAATAAGGTTCTCAACATCTCTGTTCGACGGTGCGGATGTAATTGGAAAATAACAATTTTGTAGCATGCACGCCCAGTCACAGAGAATAAGGTAGACAGGAATCAATTTAAAAAATGTTCAATGTAGTTAGACTTGCTTGACAGTTCTTTATCAATGGTTTAATATTTGTTCTAATTGGTTAAATGTTTATAACTATAATAATAAATAAAATAATTAAATTGAATATCTATAAGTCAATAATACATTTCCAGAATGTACAGTTAAATAAAACTAAAAAAAAAAAGAAAAAATTGGTTGTCAAGAAGTTTGATATTAAGCTTGCTTATAATAAAGTTGAGTGTAGACCACGTCAAATTTTTTTTAACATATTATCATAATTTATAAAGAATAAAGACGTAAATTCACTCTAGCTCTAGCTGCTAAATAATTTCAAAATATGATGTCAGTGACGAGCTTTCGTTTATTACTATTTTTAATTTACCAGTACTACATATGACTATATTTTTACTGTATTAAGGAGTAGGACTCTCATTAGAATGTATTTACGTAGCATATTTTAGAGTACATAATATTATATACTCTAAAGTATAATATAACATCATTAATTTGTGAATTTCCTGATTTGCAGGAAAGGAAGGAACGTTTGCAGGAATCACCGGGTAGCGATGGGATACTGTATTTAAAATGTTAGTTTTATGTCTTAAAGGATATGAAGCATACTACAATTAAATTGAAATTGTTTTACTTGCATAAATGTATACATTTATTACAATGCATAAATTCAACATTATGATTATTATGCATAAATGTATAATTTATATACCATGCATTAGAGGTAAGATCTTAAGCTCGAGTCCGAGCCTGGATCGAAATTCTGGTCAGGACGAGTCAAAAATGTCAATTATTAAGTTCCAGTAGGGTCCGGGCTTCTCTCTCGAATAATATAATATAAATTTACATCTTATATATATATATACTCAAAGGAACGTACGTAAATTAAACGAAGGAATATTTGGTATAAAATAAATAATCGTTAGAAATGAAATAGAATATTTCAGGTTTCTTTCGGGCTTGGTCTACCAAACCAAATTAATTGTTTGTTCTCGGGTTTACCAGCGGGCCAAGGACGGGTCATGTTGGATTTCTTAGGCCCAATCTTACAATGCATGCATATTTCCAAACACGTGAGTGCAAGCTCATTTGTTTAGGTATAAATGTCTCCAAATCAAGCTCTCTTTCTGTCTGTCTCTCCCACTCTCTTTCTCGCTCTCTCTTCTCTCTCTCTTTCTCTGCGTTTCAAAATCTTTAGACTTGGTGGATTTATATTTCGTATGATTTCAATAGTAAAATAAAAAAAAAAGGAACTATTTTTTTAGTAAGAAAATTAAGGAATTACAACATTTTTGTGAAATACATTAACAGGTTATTTTAATTAGTGTATTATTTTATAATAATAATACTTATTTTAAATAATAATAGCTCTGACTGCGAATCATTGGAAGATCTTTATTAACAAGTATTACAGTTGCGCTGTCCATTTGAGTTCATTTGATGGCAAGGACTTGGTGGTCCTATCATTGGCATGGTAGGCGGTGGAGGGTAATAGTTAGGCATGATTGCCATTTGGTTGTACTGCTCATTTGCGTCCATGGGGTGACAATGGTGCGGTGGTCCAATTGGCATGTTAGGTGGTGGAGGATAATAGTTAGGCATGAGTGCCATTTGGTCGCACTGACAGGGACAATCGTCCTGATCAGCAGAATCTAAAATCAAAACAATATTTTCATACAGAAAATTACTGATAGAATTAAATAGCAACTTGTTTTATATCTTATTATATATATATATATATATATATATATATAAATGATCAAACCACAATATGAAATGGGAAAACAAGAAAGATCTTTCAACCGTACCAAGCAGTTTTCGTCAGAGTTAAAAAGCCCACTGAAACTCTAGATGCAGAAACATCTGATGAGGGGTTGAGAAGAGTGGGAGGGAAGAGTGGTATTTTAAAAGGGTGAAAGCGCAGGAAAGAACTAATGTCCAGAAAGGGATGTTTGGGGAAACAAAGGAGTACAGTAAGAAAGAGTAAAAAACTATCCGCTAACTATCAACCCTCTTAGAAGAGGCTATTGCCCTCGTAATGAAAGTATCAAGTTTGAAGAGACCGTTACTAATGTTTATAATATTTGATCTATTAAATTTAATTAGAGACGATTCAATAATATTTCTTAACAACATTGATTTTTCATAGGTAATAAATTTAGCTCCTGTCCAATCAATATGATGATTTTCATTTTTTATGTGCAAGAATAAGACACTACTTTTTTCCTGTCTACTTACGTTGTATTGGTGTTGTTTTACACGTGTCTTTAATGATTTACCAGTTTGATCAATATAAATTTTATGGCAATTTTCGCACGGAATGTTATAAATACCACTGGACTCCAATTCGCTGGGAGTCATTTTTCTGTGTCGTGCTTCGTGTAATTTAATGTTATATATATATATATTGAAAAAGAAGAGCCAATCCCTGTTGCGTATTACTTTGGACACTTCTTATTGGTTGTGGGTGTTTTTTCGTTAAACACGTTTCTCCTTAGCACACTCCGTCTGCTTGGCCGCCTCAGCCTTCACTCCAGGAGAGGGCTCGCAGTCCCTACTTAATTTTCCAATAGAGTTGGATGAAGGTCTTGGCGTCCTGGCTTGGAAGTGTACCTCGTCGAACTCGGTGTTTACTATGGGCTTAGTGGATTTCATTAGATACTGGTTGTTGGTGTTTTCTGTAGATTCTATTGTTGTGGGTGTATGTAGAACCTTTCCTCGTCGGTTTCCTCGTACGCTTGGCCGCATCCGCCGTCCTTCCTGGAGAGGGCTCGCAGTCCCTACTTTAATTTCACAGAGGGCAGGAATGGCATAGGCGTCCTCACGCAGAAGAGTTCCTCGTAAGAATCTGGTCCGGGCTATGGGCATTATGAGTTGAAGTTTGAGCGTGTGTGGCGTTTGTCGTTAGACCCTTTTAGACCTTCATCCAACTCTATTGGAAAATTAAGTAGGGACTGCGAGCCCTCTCCTGGAGTGAAGGCTGAGGCGGCCAAGCAGACGGAGTGTGCTAAGGAGAAACGTGTTTAACGAAAAAACACCCACAACCAATAAGAAGTGTCCAAAGTAATACGCAACAGGGATTGGCTCGTCTTTTTCAATATCTAATCTGGCATTCAGCATATATATATATATATATATATATATATATATCAGTGGCGATTTCTCAGGGAATTGCATGCATAGAATTCATCTTTAAAGAAACCAAAATGTTCGAGACTCGAAATATTTAAAGGAACCCTTTTTTTTTTATTCCACTACACGCTAAGGAACCATTTTCTATGATTGCACTAAGCTTCCCAATGCAGGGGTTTACTCTTATCATTTCTGGTTAATGAAAATGGTCTTAATTGCCAAGAGAAACAAGAACGAAGTTTGCATACACTGCAACTCAGGCTTGCTGAGCTTCTCAAATACATACTGGAAAGTGATTTGCACACAGGTCTTCCGGAAATTTATAAACTCATGAATTTGGTTATGACTATTCCCATAACAACAGCAAGTGTTGAGAGATCGTTTTCTGCCCTCAAAAGAATTAAAAGTTATTTACGAAGCTCCCAAAGTGAAGAGCGATTGTCTAATTTATCCCTAATTTCAATTGAAAGACATTTACTTAAAGATCTCATGGCAGATAGAGAGAAGTTTTATGGTTTTGTTATCGAAGAATTTTGCAAGAAGTTTTTATTTAAATGATGTATTTTGTATCTCTTTCTTTAATAAAAACATTTTTTGCCTATTTTTATTGTATTGGTTAATAAAAGTTAATGTTAAAAGTATTTCCAAATAAAACCTGATTCAAATCCCCATAAAATGTTTTTAATACATCATTATCCTTTTGTGCAACATGAAAAGACTGAACATGAGAATTAGAAGGGTATTTCTCTGTATTTCTTTTATTCTTTGAAAATTGCATGCCTAAAGAAAAAGGTCAGGAGTCGCCATAGAGAGGGAGAGAGAGAGAGAGAGAGAGAGAGAAATTGACTTGTTTTAAGAATGAAGAATTTTACGTACAAGGTTTTAGTGCTGGAACATGTTGACCAATAAATTACCTGAAAAAAGCATGGTCGGAACTTTACTAATATCTCTAGGTCTAGCGAGTTCTGAAAATTGCTTCTAGTGTCAATATCACCATAACCAGGTCAAAAAAGGTCTATGAAGTTCAAATAATCATCACCATGACTACATTCTTATGACAGGAAGTCTGACAATCAAATCTAATTGGGTGACCTAAATCATATTGAAGTTTCAAAAATTGAAAAAAGATATTCAGTTGGAAGGATAAAATGGATATAGCATCAAAAATTCTGAACAAAGAATGTTATCTTCAACAGAATAAAGAATTTTAAGTTTGATTACAAATAATTATATGTATATAAAATAGTTAACAATAAATAAATGAAATAAAAACAAACAAACTACTGCAAGTATGAAATACTGTGATTTGTATTACAATATGCCATTCTGTTTATGACTCTGACAGAACTGTCATTGTTCAAATGATCTAGACTTCTAGAGGATTGGAGAAGAAATGCTCTACATGCTTGGAATTAGTTTACTGGAAAATTCGTACTTGTGCATGCGCAGGCGATCTGAAGCCGTACCACCGAACACAAGAGAGGGAGGGGATATAAAATAACAATTAATGAAATAAGCTCTAGCAAACCAAATAAAATGAATAAAAATATAGCAGAATGAGAAAACAAAAATAAAGTAATTCTAATATGAATAAACAAATAGTTATAAATATCTATAAAGAAAATAATGATGCAATACTAAAAAATATAAATAGTATAGATTGAGGGCAGGAGAAATGTACTTCAAGAAGACAAATATATTCATCCTCTGAACTTATTGATGTTGAGTTAGAGTCAAAGATTTGATTAAAATCTTAGATTCGAAAACAGTCAATAGCCTATGTCTATTAAACTGAGCGTGGATTACTGTACTTACTAACAAAAGCGTAGAGGCAGTTTATATGAAGATTGATTTCAGTGGGAGGTAATCAAGAGTCAAGAAAGTAACACCGGTTTTGGTTCAAACAGTAAATGTCTGGATGTGAAGGTAAGAGAAGGAGCAGGGAGGTATTATTGGTCAGCGAAGAAGTAAAGCGAGTAGTGAATGGTGCTACTAATATACAACTTTGACGTGAACTGTTAAGGAAAGGTTAAGGAACTGTTAAGGAAAACTTCTAAATACAGTTTTTGAAGGTACAAAAGCAAAGTTATAAAAGACGGTAATGCCTATGTTAGTAAGAAGAGAAATGGGGTTAAGAGATGATAAAAAGACAGGTGATGCAATTTTAGTGTCCACACAGTTTCACAAAGAAAGGTAATATGGTAGACGGATTTCCTAAAGATTTTAAGCGTTAAAGAAATGGAAGAAGAGAGGGAATTAAAACAGTGAATGGAAACTTCTGGTTCGGAAATACAGTAGATCCAGATGAAGAATTCACATTATTTAGATGGATATAAAATTATTAGCAAAAGATAGTAATTTTGGTCCCCATGGAAGCTTTTGTTATATCTGAGTAAAAGTTATTTTCCTAGGTTCATGTACCGATATCTTTTATAATGTACAACTAGTTTAATAGAAGTTACCATAGATTTGAGCAATCGCTGTAGAACACAGACAATCTTCTTTTTTCCTCTTGTTACTTCCCGAAGGAGGAGAATCGCACACAATGATTCGAGGAAATTGATCTGTTCGTCTTGTTCCGCACACTATCACTTTTGGTAGAGTTTCTCCACAGAAGTCTTCGAAAGAATCTTCTGCCTTTGCGGGTGTTTTCTTCTCCTCTCGTCGTCGTCCTACTGAAACACTAGACACCACTTTTTGAGAGAGTAGTAACAAAATACACAAATGATATCTTCACAATTCATTTAAATTTAATATTTATATAATTTATAATTTTATTAGTTCAATTACTTAAATTCAAATATTATTAATCTTCTCCAGTCCTTTTTTTAATCCCTACTTATCAATCCTTTTGTAGTAACTATTGAGGCCTTAACAAACAGCTACAAGAGCTGTGACGTAATTTGTATAGGTACCTTAACTTTATTACAATTACACAATGCTAAACAAAACTATTGAATATATTTATGGAATATTTCTGAGGTAGATATTATATAATTTTTAATTCCTCTCCAGTCCGGCTTTGGATGACCAAATTTGGATGATTGTTAAGGCTAGAGCTATGGAGACCCGGCACTAACTCCTGGTCCAGAACTGCCGACTGACTCCTTTTGCATGTATTTTAGAAATGACTCTGATTTCGACTACGGAATTAATTAATAACTAATTAATCATTAATTCACTACCGTCTTCAATATTCTCTCATTGAATATATTATATATAAAAATTACTTTCCTACCAACTGAACATCAGACTATTTTGTACATCATTTACTATTTCAGTTAATGATAATTGTAGTTGCTTTGCGGTTTTTTTATTGAAAATATCAAGTTTAGAAAAAGTGTTGGTAAAGGGTTGAGAGGAGTAGGAGCAAAGAGAGGTATTTTAGATTGTAGAGTCTAGGATATGACAATAGTCCAGGGAAAAATGTTAAGGTAAACAAAGGAGTACAGGAAGAAAAAAGCAAAAACTATCCGCTAACTCTCCCAGATAAGAGGTATACATGAGCGTTTTTCTGGCGAAGACCGTTTGTTGCAGTTGAAAATTCTTAGCCTTTTTTTCTCATTTCTTATTGTGGTTTGAACATTAATTGTTATTTCACGTGTTTACTGTGAAATATTGTTATAGCTAAAAATATACAAGTTTTTTTTTACCGTAGCAAATGAGTATTGTTATGCGAATTTAATTTTTAAGTCCTGCCTCTCCGCGTACTAAATAAGAAGTATTTCGAGAATAAAATCAAATTTGAGCTCAGTATCTCAAAACGAAAAAAGAACTCTAATTACTGTTATGGACTATACTAATATTGATATTTTCTACTATACTTTAATTTCTAATATTATTTTGGAATACTACGTATCAGGTCCGCATTTTTACAAATATTTTGCTTAAAGATCATTATTAAAAAAAGGATTATTTTATCATACTTGGAACTTCTTTGAATAAACAACTGAGGTTGACTTCGATTTGTAGATATATGTGCGTCGGAAAACTCCAACAACGATTGAATTTTCTTTGTGATTTCTTCAAACTGATTGAGTTTTTCAAATAGGTCATATTGCTTCTTTTTCATTCTTTTTTCATCTTCAGAAGTATAATTTTCTTTCTATAAAATAAATGATTGGTTAAATAATTATTCTATGACATTTCATATTCAGTGGCGTAGTGGGTAGGCTGTGTGTGCCGGCATTTCTAAAGAGGTAAAAATAGAAAAAAATTAAAATAATAGAAAGCTAACAAAAAATCTGAAACTTCATTCCAAAAAGAATTTTTAAGGGCGTACTATATTTTTATGTTTTATATCTCTAATACTATTTTTAAACGAATTTTCGAACTGCAATATTTGTAAATTAACAATGCATATATTTTAAATTTTTCAAAAATATTTTTTTAATGGGCTTGAAAAGTTATTATGCCAGTTTGTCTTTGAAGTTAACTTAATTTAACTTTTTTTATTATTTAAATTATGTTTTGGTTTGATAAGGTTTTTGGTCTCCGTTATTTGCATATCCAGTCTTTGTTTGTGTATCCAGTTTTCATAGCTAGTCAATTTATCCATTATTTTATGATATGAATTATATTTTTATAATTTGAAAAATCCTTGATTTTTTTTGTTGGTGACTGAATATGTATACGAGGACTGTAAAAAAATGAAAATCTGGGACAAAGAAGAGCTGTCTAAAATTAGATCCATGAAATAAATATTTTATAGGACTTTCTGGAATTTTGAAGGTTAACCGATTATGAACGGCCAGTGGTTGGGAGGGGCCGTCAAATCGTGCGACTGGCGTCAAATCGTGCGACTGCCCCGTGGGGCAAAAATAGTTGCTATGCCAATGCTCAAATTGTTGTTTGTCATAATGATGAAAAATATATTATATAAAGAACTGCAGACCAAAAATCAATAATTTAAATTTACTATGTTAATTTTTATTAATATCAGATATAGGCTAATAGAGCTATCTCATAAAGAATTATTATGTGTACAGGATGAATCATAAAGATCACTCCATTTTCATTTTATAAAAAAAAAATCGTAACTATATAAAAAACTGATTTTAGTATTTTAAAAATCCTTCATTTTAGTAGGTTTTAAAAATTATAAAATATATACAAAATTTATTGGCAATATAATGTATATTTATTCTAAATATCTAAAACACTTAGATTCAGCTGGAATCGTGTCTTTTTTCTGATTTCATACTCTAGTTTTGGCGTTGATTTTTATTACACGAGTTTACTGTTAAATCTTGTTACTGTGTCTAAAGTAAGTTAAAGAGGTGCAGACACTAGCTAACTAACTAAGCAGCTTCAAAGTCTGTAATTCGCCAACCAAGTCTTCGTCGACTTATGGTCAACCTTATCTTTAAATCGTAACCTTCTCTTTTTCATATTCATGATGGTTATAAAATAAATTAAATTATAAATGTAAATATGTTACGCTCATGTCAGATTTGGATTGATTTTCCACCAACCAAGCAGTATGTGAATTATCTCAACATTAACTAAGGTGGGTAAAGGAATGTTAAAATAAATATCATATACAATTAACAGCTAAACATACATTTGCGTTCTGAAATTTATAAGAATCCCATTCATGGACTTACAAAATACTCTGCTATTGGTCACCAACGTAAAGAATAATATTAATATATATATTTGTAAAAGTTACAAGCAGTCCTTCATTTAAATATATATTGTTAAATAACGCCCCATATTTGGCTTGTATCTGTTTCTTACACAATTTCTCCAGTTTCCAGAATTCCTTCCTCGTCTCTTCATTAAAACTATAAACCTTATCACCAATATTGCTAATACACATGTTTCGAATGTACCACATTCATCATCAGGACAAGAATGAGAATAATAGTAGGATTGTTAGTTTATATATATAGAGGTGGATTATTATTGGAAGGTTCACAGGACATCGCCCTGGATCACGGAGCATTATGGGGGATTAAGGTAGGGTGGTTGGACTCACCTACTACCTGGCTAATCTGGTTTGGCCTGTTAGAAAATAGTTTTAAACTTCGACAAGAATTATTAAGTTGGATATTTATAGCTGGCTGCTTTTCTTGAATTATTATGTTAAATAATAATCCTTGAGCCATGTTAATTATTAAGCCTGAGGATAGTTTGACCCTGATAACTTACTACCAAAGCCCTTCAATAATCAGTTTAATAATGAAAAATAGTCCTAGCATATAAGAATCAAAAGAAACAAATCTTGTATAAGAGTATTCATGTAATATCGGGAGCTGCGAGGCCCGTAAAAGCTCATATACGAGGAATAGTATTCATACACATTCATACACTCGTATAGGAATGACCATGACTTGTGCGATGACCAGGGCGATGTCCTGTGAACCTTCCAATAGTAATCCACCTCTACTAAATAAAATTTTAATTATTATTTCACACAGTTGGCTTACTTCATTATTAAAGCCTTAATTCCTCTTATTAAAATTTATATTATATTTCCTTAATATTTTGTTAACCTATAACTAAAGTCTTTTTATTTTGAAAATTTAATGAGGGATGATGTGATTGTCTGAAAATCTGCATTTGTGAAACAAACGTTTCTGAACATACCTGTGTTGACCTTTATACGCACCAAGCCATATTTCAGGCCATATCGTCTTTAAATCAAGTCAGGTTGTCTTTTTACGATTTGCCGTTTAGCCGTCCCATATATATTTACATCGCGAAACGGTTACACTGGGTACGAATGATATTTCGGAGCAAAAGGAAGATCCCATAACTAGGTCAGACGTTGTCAGGCTTACCTTAATCTTACGTCAATTATATTATACATGTTACTTTTTTTTAAAAAAAAAACTATAGGTAATGTCCTAGGGTGATTTAACCCTATTTATGGCGTGGATGTAGCTCAGGAACGCCGGGAGGTTGACTTTTTTCAGTACTCTACCGTATGAGTTGGACAGGGTAGAGCTGAACATACAGGTATGCTTCTGAACATACCACTTTTAGATTACTAGATCTTTCTAAATTTTCAGTTTCTTCTATTCATATACTACTAAATATGGATGAAAGAAAGTTGTTTTTTTCTGTGTTCCATGTTATTTTGTACTTTATATATACACACTAATAATATAGTAAGAATTAGATGAACGAGAAGGAACAAAAAACTGTAAGAGAAACTAGTCAGTTTTAGGATATACAGTTCTCTTTAGTATTTTACACAAACATCTTTTAGGTAATGGTTAAAGTGCTTAATTGATAATAATTATCACTGATTATTAAACCACCTGGACTAAATTGTCAATTGATTTCTTCATAAGTTCTATCTCGTTCCAAGTGTCATAGGCCCTGCGGTCTATTTCCTTCAGCCGTTCCATCATCTCAGCTTTGAATTTCTTCGTCTTACCTTCATAATCCGTTTCCTAAAAAAAAAATAAAACAAATATTTTAATGAGTTTAATGACATCAGAAGACTCCATTCCTTTGGTTTACTTAATTAAACTTGATATCTAATTCAAATATGTTCTGTTTATAGGTTACTAATAGAATATAGGTTAAGCAAAATATAATCACATGGTTGAGTGAAATTTTATCTAAAAAATATCATGCAATATTTAATGTTAACGATTAAGTATATAAAAATTGGAATTGTGGGGATAAAGGATAAATTTTTCCTCGTTAAAAATTAGAAGTTATTAATAAATATAGAAGATATTTTTAAGGTTTCTTCATTTGAAAGAAGAACTTTATTTGCTATTATGAAATTTAAAGGAAAATGTGTAACTAATTTCATCTAAAATATAATTGAAAGTGCTTTTCATAGTATTTATTTAAAAGATATGTATAATAGTAATTATTAATTACCCAGTGGGGAAAGTACTTAGGCACCAAAACCGAATTGGATACCATCAAAACTTAAAAAGAGAATAAAAATAGATGAGTGATAAATAAAATAAAAAAAAATATAAAGTTAATAAAAATCTATATAAATAAAAGAAAGATTTTGCTGTACATTACTTAGAACTGACTCATTTCAAGTTACCTATATGTTTTATACATTAGAGAAAAACAAATTTCTGTCTGTTTGTTTGTCTAAAAATATAGTCACAGGCCAACGCAGCCACTAATAATTCATAAAGTTCACAATAAAGGTAAGTTGAAATGGATTAGAAATTCAACATTGAAGCGAAGTTATGACCTTGTAGCTGTATTTGGCTAGATACACAAGCTAAAATAAAAATATATAGGTATTTTTAGGTGTATAATACTGTAGGAAGTAGATATTGTTAGTTGATTTTAATTTGACTGGGGTTTATAATAATTTGCCTGCTTTAAAAAAGTGAGTCCTACTTTCCCAAGTACCAAATAAGAAGTATGCCAAAAATAAAATCAAAATTTGAGCTCAGTATCTAAAGCTGTAAAAGATAAAAGAAACTCCAGATCTAATGACAGTTACAGACTGTACTAATGATGATAATTTCTTCGATTCTACAATTCCTAATAATATTTTGGAATACCACGCATCATCTCTAAATTTTTGTAAAATACCAGTCAATTATTCCGTTATGGTATAAACACAAATCATTGCCAAAAATTATTTTTTCTGATTTCATGTTTTAACCTTTAATTCATTAATAATCTTTTGATTATTAACATCAGTTGTTTTCATGTTTGATGAAATTATATATATTATTGCTATTATTGTTACTAACTGGTTGGTTTTAATAATTTCTGATTGAATTGAAATTTTGCGCAGATACCATTCCATACAGAAATGAAAAAAATATTTTTATAATAAACAAAACTTATCAAATTAATTATTATTGTTTTTTCACGAAAACATGCTTGATCGTATATATATATATATTATTATATTTATATATATATTATTATATATTATATATATTATATATATTATATATATATATATTATATATTATTATATATATATATTATATATTATATATATATATATATTATTGTTTTCGTGAAAAAACAATAATAATTAATTTGATAAGTTTTGTTTATTATAAAAATATTTTTTTCATTTCTGTATGGAATGGTATATGTAATGGAATGTAATGGATGTAATGGAATGGTGTATGTAATGGAATATGAAATTATTGTAAGGAAAGAACTAGTAGAAACCACAACACACTCACTTCAATTTCAACCTCGTTGTCATCAGGTTGATGACATAGGCAAATGATATAGGCAGATTCTTTTGATGATATAAGCAGATTTAGTTCCTTAAAACTTTTAAATTGATTTGAATGTATTCTTGTATTATTATTATTATTTGAGGGTGACTATAGCACTGCGTCTTAAAAACTATTGTACTTCCCCTCTTCTGTACTAAAGTACCCCAGCAGTTAGCTTCAATGTCTCCAAAAAGCTCAGCACTTTTGCTGGGTCCAGTGGTAAACATTTGTCTATTGTTTTGTTGAGTGTCCAGAAGCACCTACCTCTGTGCAGCAAAGTTGCCTGACAGTTAGCCACCAGGTGCAATGGTGTTTCTTCCTTTTCTTTCCATAATCTGCACAAACCACATTGATAATGCCCATTCAGGCTCCCTACTTTTCTGGAGACAGTGACTTCCTTTCTCCTTCAGTACAGTCTTCTTCGAGCCCTTAGGTTTACTTGTGGAGGTTAGCTTTCACTAGTCAGCGCTTTTGGACCCTCTGCGCTTCCGGAGGATGGTCTCCGTAGTATCATACAGGGGAATGTTCCTGAAACTCTTTCGGTGGTATTTTGTCCGCTCCGTCAGGGCAGCAAATACCAGAGTAAGGCTATTTACTCAAGGGGGTCGCCTGACACCCTTGAAGCTCCGTTCGTAATACAGTAACCCTTGTATCATTCATCCTTCGGTACCGATCGCATAACGCCTTGGATTGGGGCGTATTCTTGTAATTAAATATGTTACTGTTTGAAAATCATATTTAAAACGTTCTCCAAATTAAAACCTCAATAAACATAATATCAATTATCATTTGTGCCCAGGAAATAATAACTTTTCTTTCTTATGTCCTATATTCTCTTCATTTGTATTATTTTAAGTCCAGTTTATCATGTATTTTTTTTTTGGATCAACATTAAATCAGTTTTATTTGATATAAAGATATATATAAAACACTTATTTTTATTATTTAAATTTTTTTGTTGAATTACCTTATATTCTAGTGTTTCTTTTTCTCCAGCATTTTCTTCTTCATTCTAAAATGAAAAAATAATAAGAAAATTAACAAAGAATACAATATTTTAACAAATAAATACCACATTATTTCCATATAATTTTGACAAATTATGTGGATTTCATACTGAGGTAAAACAAAAATAGAGTCTCCATACGAAAGAACTTTATTTATTCAAACCATGCGTTTTAAACACTTCATGTTCATCATAAAGGTTAACTTCCAAAAAGGAGCAGTAGAGGACAGGCAAATGGAAATGGGAGTCTCATTCAACTATGCCAGTCCTCTACTGCTTCATTCTGGAAGTTTACCTGTTGATGAACACAAAGTGTTTTAAAACGTGTAGTTTGAATAAAAAACTAAGACTTTTTACACACACCAGTATGTGTAAATACAACATAATTACATAATTGCACAAGTAATGAGTTATGTGGGTTTCTATTTTTTTTTTTTTTGGAGTGTCATTGGATATTTAACGTTGAAGACAGTTTTATTAGGTTTTGAATTAATATACAAAAGTAAATTTTGACACGTTTAGGATCACTGTTTTCATTTTTAAGTGTGTGCAAGTTTTGGTTAAAATAATTTTTTTTTAAATATGTAACAATTCAAGTAAATAGTCTTAACAATGATGCCCTTGTAGATTAAAACTGTAATTAAAACTGTACTTTTTTTTAATGTATTGTAGGCATCCTTTTTAATATTGTACTTATTAAAATTTCTAAGAGCAAAAATAATGTCTGTTTTTTTACTTTTCTTTAGGAAGCCAGTTGTAGTTTAAATAAAAATGAAATAGAAAATAACCAAGACTTTAAACATTAATATTAGAAGAGAAAAAAAGTGGACTGGGGCAACTTAAATTTATAAGTAAGCATATTATCAAACTAGTAGTGTGTCGGATGATTGTTTCGTTGATAGCAAATTTGTCGAAATCCTTCACTACTCATCTTCCTGTAATGTGTTATATTTATGGTGGATTTCATTATTATCTATAAAAAAGTGATAGCTATCATACCCAAAACTTATAGATTCAAGAAAAGTCACATTTTTTGTTATATTTTTAAGCAAATACTGATATTTTGTTCTATTCGGAAACATTATTTAGTAAAGGGTGGTTTCTAATAACAGCAAATGTTCAACTCTCTAGATTTAGTAGTTTAGGAGAAATAAAATTTTCTCAACATACATAAAGAGTAATAGATTTACATAAGATAAAATGACTGAAAAACCATAAACCTGTAATATAAGAGCTGTTTAGGGGTGCAGAATCAAACTAATCTAACGGTGACATCTGTATCAAGTTCGCAAGCTTTTGGAAACATATTACCAACCTACACATACATGCATAACCACGCTAACTAACCTGTTAAAAACTAACTTATATATGTATTTATAAATGTCAGAAGCAACTCTTCTTTTAAACATACACTATTAACAAGGTACGTCCTTTGCATGAATTTGCTTATAACACATTTCAAATATTTGGAGAGCTTTCGTCGTCTTTTCTTTCATATATTGTAAGGTACTGTTGTTCGATACGTTTCGACTGAATCTCATTCACCATCAGGGGACACTGCTAGAGATTTACCTTGCATATCTCAGAATATATATAGCAAGTAAAGTTGAGTGGGGTGGCTCAAGGCTAATTCAGTATTCTGTCTGTCCAGCAGGGATGAAGAGGGGTTGCCATCATTCTATACCTGACTAAGTAGACTTGATCTGTTCGCAAGAATTTTATATTGTTATTACCCTTATAGTATTAATATATTACTTTTTGTAATATTTTTCAGAATCCTCTGGTCAATTTTGTAATCAGTCTTGTATTATAAAGAGTATAGTATATGTGTTTCTTTTCTGATACCCACACTTATAAGGCCTTCACTTTCAGTGCTGTTCTAGGGATGACAATTGTGCTTTATTTATTATTTGGTACCCATTTTAGTGATAGGCAAGCCACATTATCTGATGATTCTATCTTGGAAGCCCTAAATTTTACCTACTCAAGTGTATTTAGAGTAAGTAATCTTTAACGAGTACATGACAGTGTACAGGCTCGTGGGACCGATGATTTAATATCTTCTCCGAGGGACGACGTACTCACCTCTCATGTAAATAAATCCAGGGTCAGGTGGGTATCGAACCCTGGAGCAGCTAGTTCAGAGGCGAGTACGTTAACCACTGAGCTAACCTGGTCCCTTATAAAGAGATACTAAATACTAAAACTCACGAATGGTAGTAGTACTTCTAGTAACCTACCATTAAAGCCTATGTTTGGATAATTTTGTTATGAAGAACAGCAACAACAACCATGAATCGAAATTTACAGAATTCAATCTCAAGTCTGAGTAGTCATGCCATATCGAGAGTTGAGAGGCCAGTAAAACTCATACATTGGCTCATACATATATCCTCCAAGACGGCATCAAACTCACACCGAACAGATCCTTAATCTAACTGACACGAGAAATGCTGATAAAGAACTGAAAAGTTATAATGAAAGAGACAACTTTAAAGAAATAATAATAGAAGCCATTATTTTACAGTAACGAAAACCCAAAATAAGCATAAAGATTGTAAACAAGAATAGAACAGTACAACTATTTGACTAAGAAGTCAAGTATTGTTAGCCGGTAAAAGATGAAGGTGACCATGTTTATTCATTGTGGTCCTGTAGAGAACTGAATTAGCCTTCAACACTGCACCCAATTTTATTATATATTCGCAAATATGTCAATCAAACCTCTAGTAATAATGTTCAGATGATGATTGATATTCAGTCGAAACATGTCGATCACGAAACGCTGACTTAAAACGTGTAAAAGAAAGATCGACGAAAGACTTCTGGATATCAGAAAAAATACCATCCTAGACAAATACTACCAAACTCATACACCAGTTTACTTTATATATTTAATACTAAATACATCAATTTAAATTTATATTTGAATGACTATTAAGACTGTGAAGAGCATTACCACTTTTTTTGGTGCATCTGATTTCAAACCCTGGGTCATCTCCATTTTTGAAGGTTGTTGGGATTCCTATAAATAACATTAACATGAATGGCAGATTCTTTTTTTCTCACTTGTTGACAGTTCAACGTAAAGTTAAACATTTTGTGTCGTCTACTATAAGTGAATTTCCAAATAATATCTGAATTTTTTTAGTCTATTCTCAGTATATTTTTTATCGTTGAAGTGTTAGATCTATCAAAAAAAAGCATGATATCAAACAACGAAATTTTTCAAAAATGATAAAAATGTTGTATTTTTTTATTCAGTTTTTGTGTATTGATTTCCTCAATTGCGAACTGATAAAAGATTATGGTAGCATTTCTATAAATATACAAGTTCAATATGGAAGAAGCGTAATACACAAAGTAAAGACGATGACTCATTTTGGAAAATCCGTCTTCCGTCCAAGGAGAGGGAGGCCAAGCTCGCTGAAGATGCAATGGCAGGTAACTTGGTAGCTCACTGTGCCACCACGTCCACCCGGTCTTGAAGTAATGAAATAGCGAATGTTCGAAAAGTTACAAAAAACTTCCTTTAAATTACACATTCGTTTAATTTATATATTTAATACCAACGATTTCTTATCTCAACCATATTTACTCACACTATTTTTCTTTTTTACGGTGGTTTGGTCACGTTTCGTCTATATTTGTAGACATCTTCAGTGCTATATCCATACAGAATTTATTTACACTATAAAAAATGTTTTATAAGTTACATTATTTATATTAATATATAATACGTTGGTATGTTTCTATTGCAAAATAACATGCATAATTGTTATATTCAAAGCAACTACAGTGCTGCCCTTGGCACCTATTGTATAAATTTAAATTTATATTTAGACTCAGCTAAAATTGTAAAATTGTAAAAGATCATAACCTCTTTTTTTGATGGAACTGATGTCAAACTCTGACTTTTCTCTAGTTTTGAAGGTGATTGAACCTGTAAATATAGCTTTATCATCAATGAGTATACCTTATTGCTTTGTAACAGGGGACTCATGCGGCAACATTGTTGGTCTCCAACCGTCTCTGCACAAGTGCACTTGGTTTCTCTTGTTCATACCTCCAAATGATGGTTCAAACCAAAAATTAGACACTCTAAATGTGTTTTTAATTTTGCTATATTTCTGCTCATATCATATTTAATAATATGAAGATCTACAGTCTTAAATTTTTGGTTCAACCGTTATTAGGAGAATAACTAAGAGGAGACCAAAA
This sequence comes from Hermatobates lingyangjiaoensis, assembly GCA_026182355.1. Taxonomy (NCBI): domain Eukaryota; kingdom Metazoa; phylum Arthropoda; class Insecta; order Hemiptera; family Hermatobatidae; genus Hermatobates; species Hermatobates lingyangjiaoensis. Next base: position 2,222,402 of record JAPFBL010000882.1, read on the forward strand.
AGACGAATGCAGAGACGGTTTAAAACAGGAGATTTTACATTTTATGTATGTATAGATACACAATATATTATGTGGAAGTTTAATTTTAATAAGCTATTTTCTAAAGCAGGGCCTCCCCCACAATACCTTCACCAAATCGTGGTGACTTAACATGTAAGTCCAATAAGACCGTATGTGGCCATTGTGATCAGGAACACGGAACACTAGTCAAATCAGTGTAAAAATTTTACCTGCTCAAATTGTAAACACAACAGCCTTCCTAGTTGTGTGGCAACATGCATTGGAGAAATCTTATCACTTCAGAAAACATAAAATTTGGAGTAATGAAGACAAAATATTGACTGTTATCATCAAGAGTTTTAAGAGTGTGTAGCAGTCGAGGATTTAAATGAGGGGATGTTACAGGTATTTTCTGTAATGTGATACATGTTGTTTAAATCATTGTAACTGTTGCGCGTAAAAATGAGTTTTGATTCGTGAGTAGCATTGGATTGCCCAATGAGTTCATCATGAATGTTATGAGACGGCTAAAGAGCAATTCATCAATTGAGAAACTGACTTCATGTATAAAAGTGGTATGACCGAAAGGATCAGCAACACTTATAGCCAACACAGGTCTAAAACTGTACGAGGCGTTCCCTGGGCGGAATGTCCGTTCAATCGCACTCTGACCCATGGGATTGCTCGTCCTTTCAGGCATGTACAGCTAGACTTTTTTTACCTCTCTTGGGAATCTGGCAACTTCATTTGCCAATCAGGTCTAAGGTTCTTTTGGCCATTGCTGCCCGGGACTGATTATTAGAGACTTAGGTTTGCTTGGTTGGTCGTGATATAATTTACCTTTGGATGCTTCTCATTCTTTCTCCCTATAACTGTTTTTGGTACTTTACTTTAAAATTTCATCTTTCTTGAATACCAATTTAAGAAAACCATGGACCCCAAATTTATTAATTCTTTTAATGCCAAATATAATTAAGAAAAAACTTTCTATCAAAGCTTTGTCGTATCAAAAAACGGTCACATTTTATTTCATGAGTTGTAAATTAAATTTAAAGAAAAAATACACTATAGATGATGTAAAACCCATGTTAGGTTACGGTGGCCGTCCCAATAGAGAATACACATAGTCTAAAATGTATATCTTTTTATGTGAAACAACATAATGAATGTTGTTGGACTTCAAACATTTGAAGTCCTACATGTTACCTAACTCAAGTATATTTAGAGTGGAGTTTTTTAACGAGCATCGAACATTGTAAAGGTATCGAGAGTCAACGAGTTCAGATTTTTTTCCCCTTCCTCTTGAATAATCGAGGGGCATAGTGAGTATTGAACCTCAGACTTACCAGTCCACTACCCAAACCACTACCCTGACCACCTCCCCAAAAAACTATGTTCATCCTGTTTATTCACAGAAAATTTTTGAAAAAATTTGAAAATAAAGGACTCATTAATATTCGTAACAGCTAAAAGTAATCAAATCAAATGAGAATGACTTCGGATTAGTTTTTTGACTCATAATTTCATAAAAAAACGAACAAAACTCAGTTAAGGAGTAAATTGTTACTATCAGAAATGAGTGTGAATCAGCAACAACTGAGTGGAGTAACATAACTGAATACCTCATTACTAGTAAATGTAAAAAAAGCTTACAAAACACATTTCACAATCAAAATTATGCGTAACAGAAGCAAGATCAGCAGATAACTTTATTAAGAAACTGAAGATAAAATTAAAAAAAGACAAGTTTTATTTAGTTATTTTATATTTTCTCGTAAATCCAAAAACTGAAATTTGAAATAACCATTTTTGATTTTGGTATTTAAATACACTCGCCTAAATAAAAATGTTTTTTGAATAATCCAGTTGTGTCCTTAAAATCATTGAATATTTGTATAATTTTAAAAACTGTAATAATATGATAGACAAGTATTAAGGAAAAATGTAAATCTTAGAAAATATTTTGAATATTTAATAAAATAAAGTCAAGGAAAGGGAACAGTATATTAAGCAAAGCAACATAACTACTCTATTGACGATTGGAAGTAGATTCATTGAAAAGAAAGATAGATAACGAGGAAAAATCGATTAAGTCTTCACCTCAAGGATTATTTTAGAACACGTTTTAAATACTTAGTGTTAATTACCGGTACATCTACAATATAAACGCAAAAATGTAGAAAAATTTTTGAAGTTATAAATGAAGGAAAAAATTGGAAAAGGTATGTTTCTCTTTTTGTTTTATTTTAGATAAAATTACGGTTTTTCCTTTGTCTAACTTCAAAATTTTTTAAACATCTTTGTGTTTATATTGTATATATATCTGATGATGAACATTAAGTGTTATAAACGCGTTCTAAAATAACAACTTGTGGTGAACACTTCATATATTTTTCCTCCCTATCATGAGTAAACACCACACAATGCTTGCATAGCACAAGAAAGATTTTTCTCAAATGCATTTGCTGTATTGGGAGTTCTACAGATTTTGTTTTAAATGCAAAAAATGAAAAGAATTAACTTAATATTAATTAAATTATAAAATTAAATCATAGAAGACTTGGCCAATTATTTCAAGTGAAATAATGTTGCAAATCCATTATTATAATAATTAGCTTTTCAGTAAAATGTATACAAATAAAGCCAGACTATTTTCTTTTATTAGTCTTTTATCCAGTTTACTATCTTATTAAATAATAATAAAACACTATGAACTTTGTTTTTACACTATTTTATAGCTTTGTGATATTTTATGTTAAATCTACAGAACTTTTGACTTGGTAGATGTTTAAAAACGCCAGCCTTTGTTCAAGTTTTACTATAGCTTTTGTTCTTTAAAAATGTTGATATTTTCTTTCTGAGGATGTCTAGATATTTTGTTTTCAATAAAAATGTGTTGAATACTACAAATAATTCTTACCAAGGAAGGAGTTTTTTCGGGTGGCGGGTTATCAGGATCCAAAGGAGGATCCTTCTGATCATTATTTTCTTCACTCATTGTTCACTAGCAACAAATACTAAAAAAAAAAAAATCTTCAAATTTATAATTGAAATGATTTGGCATTAACGTAAAAAAGTTCTAAAAATTTAAAAGTAACTAGTTCATAAAATAATTGTATTGCAAAATCCAAAATAATGGACATATAATGGAAGATTAAATTAAAATAATTTAAATTATTTAAATTAAAATAAATTAAAATAATGGAAGATAAATTGAATGAGCAAAATCACTTGTAAACCATCATTAATTTATTATAATAAAAAAAAATGGATTTAAATTTGTTTATATGACTCATAATCCAAACAAACATTACTTTTGAAATATATGTTTAACTTTTACTTTTAGAGAGTCTTTATAAAAGTTTTGAAGTTTTTCCAAAGTCTTTCCACTCAGCATGATTTCGGTTTTATTTATGTTGTTACTAACTTTTGATATCAATCTGAAAAAGTACTTTTAATGTACTCTTGCAATTTTTAAGTAGCTTAGAAAAAGCTTTTGGCAATAAATTTATTAAGTCATTTAACTTGTAAGGTTCGATATCTTAGTATGAAAATATCTAATACAATAAATTTTACCATCTGTCTGTCTGTTTATCAAAGTTCTTCTGAAATGATAGAGATAGGTCCACATGAACCATGTTTCTTGGCATTGCTTGTTTCATTAATCTATTGGACATGTGGGTTCCACAACGACGTCACTACACATTTTTTTGATAAGAATGCATAATTTTTGTACACAAATTTTTAATGGCCCGAGTACCAATGTATACACAAGTAATATAATATATCGGTACTATTAAAAAATGTATTCATACCTTTTTTTTATGTCAATCCAAAATTTTCTTCTTATAATGTTCTTCCAATGATTCAATTTAAATAAATCTGAAATAGAAGCATTTATATGTGATATATGTATAACTTTTTATGTTTACTGCAAATTATTTCAACTTAATGGGCTATTAAGAGTAGTTACCTGTAGATCTCGCACGTAAAGCCGCAATTAACATCATTTAGTTGCAATAGTTTATCAAAAACGTTAAATTTTGATTCTGATAACATTAAAAACGAATATGCTTTTTTAATATTATTTAATTACAATTGTATCTTAGAAAAATTGGGTGGCCAAGCCAGGGGCGGGCGGCATTTTGAGGGTGTAAATAGCATAAAATTAAAGATTTTAATTAAATTAAAGGTTTAAATTTTTTTGAGAAAAAAACCAAAATCATAAAAAGCTAACATAAATCTGAAATTTTTTACCAAAATGAGTTTTTAAGGTCGTAATTCCTTTTATATTTTATGTGTAATACTCTTTATAAACGGATTTTTCAATTGCAATATTTTCAAATTAAAAATAAATTTATTTTAAATTTTTTAAGACTGCTACAAAAGTAGCTACAAAAAAATGCTACAAAATTTGCTCGTTTCATAATATGTGTATCATTTTTATTCTTTTTGCATCCTAATTAACTCAGAGCATTTTTAATGGCCAAAAGTTTCTATCCTCAAAGCCGTTCAAATAAAATATCTACCATTACGTACACATTTAGTAAATTATAGACATTATCAAGGAAAAAGATCTGAGCCATCAAACATGTGTCTAAAAGGTGGATAACTTGAAATGTTAACTGAAATAGAAATGGTAGTATTTGAAAAGTTAGGGGTAATTAGTACAATCTTGTGACAAAATTATTATCTTATCTCAAAAAAATAGTACCAATAATTTGAATCCGAATATGATATGACATGAAAGAACTACTGTTGCAAGTTTTCCCACATGGATTTTGCGTCAAAATTCGGGTACCCAGATATCACAAAAAAACTTTTGTCTGTTCTTCTGGTATTTATAACAAATTATGACTCTGTTTTGTTTTAGGATCTTATTACCTTGTATAATATTCCATAGTTATTTTGGTTACCATTCTTTATATGGTGAAGACAGCACTCTTAAAAGAAGTAGACGTTTTGCAGTCAAACTTGATATGAGGAAATCAAACTACTTCTCAAAATGATTTCAAATAGTGTTATTATAAATATCAATAAATGGCAAGGAAAAATAGAACTGAATAAAGAACTGTTGGCAAACAGTCAAACAAAGGACGATTGTCAATCCGAAGAAAAAACAAAAGTTATTTGATAAAAATATTAAATACATCTTTCAAAGGAATTAGTATAAAAGTGCTCGTTTTATAAGAATCCATGAACGTTTGCCAAATTAGAATAATTCTTTCCCATCTAATTAAAGTTTAAACTATTTTATTTTGATGATTATAACGTATAATTGACTAATTTTTCTGTCAATCAAAGTTTCAATAAGTTTTTGATATGAAAAAATGCTACAAAATATAATAACAAATCATATGACTTTAATCTAATTCTGGCCGGGTTTAATTAGACAGTTGATAAAAAAAATCTTACATTTCTTGCATGTTCATCTTGAAAAACTTGAATACTTGCACTCGCAAAACTTGTACAACTTACTTGTTTTGTTTAGTCATCTTACTTGTTTTGACAGGTAAAACTAAATTACTACAAACGTTATTCGCCAGGGATGACAAACGAAAAAGTTTTTTTCCCACAGTAAAGTCTAAAGCAGGGGTTTCCAACCAGAGGTACTCGCAGTCACTGTGGTGCGAGACATCGTTCCAGAGGGTGCCAAAATTAGGATGTAAAAGTAACTTTAAGAAAGTTTCTTAGTTTAAGGAAATTTCAGCACTTTTAAGCATATGATATCTTTTAAGTACAATCTAAGGAAATTTTTAAACGCTCAGGTCGATAATATCATTAAAATCCTAAGTTCATAGAATTTTTATTAAAAAAAATAGTATTTTTGATTTTATCATTCTGTTCATATTTGAAGAAAGCAATTATTTTTTATCAGGTATATTCAAGTGTTAATGTAGGATTTCCTTTCTAGTCCATATGTTTGATTTTTTTACGTATTACAAAATTAAATTCCTTTCTAAGCTTTTGAAAGCTAGTTTTTGATTTTACTACTTTACATACAGTTTTAGGACTACCCTAGTTTCTTATGAACTCGGTCATCCCCCTTCGAAGAGAGTAATACCCGTTACCCCGGCACCAAGGCTTGCTACTAGTAGTTCATCGAACTCCATCAGGGCTTCATTGTGAGGAACCTCAGTACCTCAAGTGAAACGACTCATACAGGGAGATTACAAATATCTCGTTAGCTAAACGCCACCTGTATGAGCTAGTAATGGGAGCTTCTAAGGTCTCCCGTTGGCTAACTGCCACCTGTACTGACATAAATGGGCTCGAAGGGGTGGTATATAGTCGTCTCCACTCTGAGATCCCGTCTATAGCCCTAGCCTCTACTAGGCAAATACCAGTTGTCCAGTACAATCAGCTTAGTTAAAGGCCCGCTCCCACTGGTAATGGTTTGAGGTCTCTAGCTCCCTGGATGCTAAGCAGGCATCCTTCCGATAAGTTCCTGCTTCTCACACAGTGACTACAAAGGTCTACCCAACTTGGGTGGGAACCAACAGCCACTACAAGTCCAACCTCAGTTAGCGGGATGGAAAGAGAACTCCTCCATGTACCCCCACCGCCCGTATTACCGATTATTTTTAAGATTTTTGGATCAAACTCCGGACCAAAGGTTCCACTGAACCAGCTTAGATAGAAGTAAGGTCAGTGGCCTTTTTATCCCCTGGTTCAGAGAACTTGTGGATATATATATATATATACAATATTGTATATATATATATGTACAATTAAAGAAACGGTCCAGCGGACTTTTTTACAATAAAATAAAAAACGAAGGAAACACACAGAAAGACACAGACATAACATCACATCGATATTTCGACAATCGTCGTCATCAGAGGTGCGAAGAGCGAAGAGCGAAGAGTTCCCGCAGGAAGACAGGGCGGTACTCAGAGTACCGCCCTGTCTTCCTGCGGGACTCTTCGCTCTTCGCTCTTCGCACCTCCTGATGACGACGATTGTCGAAATATCGATGTGAGTTATGTCTGTGTCTTTCTGTGTGTTTCCTTCGTTTTTTATTTTATTGTATATATATATATATATATATAAGTCAATGCAGCTTGCGGTTATAGCTGCATGGTCCCACTAGGGGTGGCTCCTAATCATGATACCAATTACTGTGTGACTGCACCCTGTTGGGGTCACATAGAAATCTCATCACAAAAAAAGTTATTCTACTGAATGGCGATACTTGGCCACTATTTGAAGTAAAATAGTGTCATGATATACCAAATTAACATGATATATACCAAAAAGCATGTAATATATAGGGTGACTGGAAATTCACTTATTTTTTGTGCTATGTTGGATGAAAAGTTTGATTTATAATGCACCGGTTTGATGGTTTTGGGGGGGGGGGGGGGGGGGGGGGGGGTCAGGCCGGACATAACAGTCTTTTGCGGTTAAAGAAAAACGTCTTTCAATACTAATATTTCTCACTGCAGAGCACAGCGGTTGGTTTAACTCATTTTGGAATAGTGTGTTCCTCTGGTTGGTGAACGCGGTTAGAAAGTCTGTTCTAACAGCGGTTGGACTTGGGTGGGTTACATTTCCTTAACTCTTTCCTTTTTCCAGCTAGAGCCTGTCTCTATTTAAAACTTTTTCGAGCCCTATGGTGGAAATGAGTGACTTCTGTAAGACTTTTGTTTTGGTGTAAGATGTTATCAGCCATTAGAACTCCTTAGACAGGTTTGTATTGGTCAATGTTTGTCCTGTGTCTATTCCCTTCTACTATATCTTTTCTTCCATTTTCTTCTCTTCCTACTTTCCTATTCATTTCTATTCTTCTTAATTCAGTATTAAGTGTCAATTTTTGTTCTATTTTCAATTATCATCCATAGTCCCTTGATTATCCTTTTATCAAGAAATGAAATTTTCAATTCTATAAATCTCATTTATACACGTAGGATGTAAAATACAGCAAAAGTTACATATATATAAAGAAACGCAAAATGAAGTCTTGCCTTGTTTTTCTCATTCGTGGGAATTCAGTTGATCTCTGTGACATGGCGAAGGGACATAACGTTATAAACCATGATCTGCTTTAACATGGTATGACCGAAGCCTAAGCTTCCTATCATAATTAAATTGAAACAGTATGATGAAAGAAGCTGTCACTCTTTACATGACTGTGATCCGTAAATAGTGATAACAGTTCAACAAATCTTCATTTCAGGAAATATCCAGAAGAGGCCTTTTTAAAGACCATAAACTGACAATAAAATAAAAATGAAGGAAAGAAAAGTTGAATCCTATTTTTAATTTGAACTATACAAGGTATGATTGGGCTCAGTAAAAGCAGTCAAATACCAGGCATTAACTGATTTTGATTTGTTCTGTAAATCAGTATACAGAAAAGAATTAAATTTCATTAGAAGGACCGTATTAAACTAGATAAATAACTTCATCCCAATCTTATTTATAAATAAAAATTGATTTTGTTAATGAGGTAAAATTTATTGTTGTAACAGATAAGTAACGGCTATATAATGCCATAGCTCAGTTTCTTTATCATGTGAAGTTTTAGGCGGATGTACTTTAACTTTCTCATTATTCTTGGTGATAAAAGACAAATGCTCTCAGTTTCTTTGTTGTTTTTATTTTGAAGGCTTTTGAGTAGTTAATTTTAAATAATAAATATCGTTAGATATCCCGTTAATTTATTTGTTATTCAACAGAAGTTCGTATGGGATGTTTTGATATATATGTATTGATAACTTCCATTACTGACAATGAGCTGAGGTTTGAATTTGATACAATCAAACAACTTATAACTGATCACTTGGTAAGCCTCAAACAAATTTAAAAAAAAATATTATTTTATTCCTGAATTACATGTTGATCAAGTTCACTGGAACCAAAATCTTTTTGGAGTTGAAGTAGAAAGAGTAAATCATCTTTCATTGAAAGCACGAGAAGAGTTTGACGAAGTTTCATGTGATTCTACTTCAAAAATAAACTTCTCAAAAAAGAATTCAAACTGTTTTTGGGCTGGAGTAAGAAGAGAATAACAATATTGTCCGATCTAGCCATGATTGATCATCTTTCCTTCGTGTCCACTCAATGCTTTTCTGACATTAACTTTTATTAAATCAAAACTGAGAGATACTGAAATGCTGAGATCTGTCATCAATAAAGTAAAACCAAGATTTGCAGGCGCAGCAATCTCATAAAAAGGTACCGCTGATCAATTTTTTTTTAATAATTCCAGAAGAGTTCCAAAATAACTTTCAGCGTCAAAATGGGTTGCAATGTAAAAAAGGTTGAAAACCCTGCTCTATACTTTTGGACGTCATGTTACATTCCAAAACACTGGGACGTAACTACAATTGAACTGGCAGTCTCTAGCTAGGAGGCAGTCATCAGATCACACGGTCGTTGCTCTGTGCTGAAGGACAATGAATTTATTATCAATGGTTTTTATCAGTCGACCCATCAACCTTTGTCAGGGATGTGTGAAATATTAACATACGACTACATCAATTAGTTTTTTTTTAATTCCCAGCTGACTTTGTTAAGTACAGCTACTTTTCACTGCTACATAAACAAGTTTTCTAGAATAATTCATAAGGGTGGACTTTAGGACTTTCTTATAATTACTTTTGTAATATCCTTGGGTCAGGTTTAAACTCGAGATAGTATTCTTTGAATTTTTCTGGATTTGGGTAGACCCAAAATCAGGGAATTTGTTATTCACCTTGTATAGATAACAAGTGTACATTTCATTATTTTATATCACATTAGTATCAAATCATAAGGTTCAATATTTATAGTTTTTTGGTGAACTATTATATTTATTAAATCTAATCCAATATTTGTGAGTTTGCACTGTCGGTAGTAACTTACCACCTAATATAAAAACTCCTCTTTTTATGAATATAGACTGTTCCCTGTCGTGCATTGGGCAGTCGTACAGGATACGATGTTGGTTTTGGACTTGTGCTCCACAGTTTAGATGGTCGGTGATTTCGAACCAAGCAAGATAAGATACATTTTTAATGTGGTTTGTCAGAGCCATTGTTGTTTTATATATATGCAGTGTCTTCTTCTTCATTCTTGATAGTACGGTTGGGAAGCAGAATTTCGTTGAAGAAACTTTAGTAATTGAGAAATAGGTTCCGAAATATTTGTAGAGTTTTAGATTACATTAATTGCTTCACATATGATTTTAGAACTATTTTATAAGAAATTACTGCTTCCCGCTCTTCGAAAGCTTTGTTTGCTTCTCTATTAGTTACTTCACTGCAGTCGATTCGACAATGTGCTTTAAACTATGAATAATATATGAGGTATACTTCCGCCCATAGCTAAATTTCAAGTAAATTGGAATTCGTTAAAATTGAAGCACTCAATATTCAAGGATGAAAGGAAAAAACATCTATGAATTTATGGGTATCCCGGAAACATTTAAAGACAATAATTCTTGACAATTACTATTAATCATGTAATGCGACTCACCCATAACTAAAATTGGTGCCAAATACAAATTAGTCAAACTTTCCATCCTAAAAACAGCGCCAAAGATAAACCTATAACTGTAAGCCTTAGAAACAATTACTTTGATAACTTATTCTTCTTAATTCCACTAATGGAATAAAGTGAAACAAATAAATTATCATAGGAACTTAGCTGAAAAATGATAAGACCCATATCATAGACAAGTGAATATAAAAATACTAAAAATGAGAAACTCTAATTTTAGTTTTTCTACAGTGGTTGTAATTTTGAGAGCGCAGATGACACCATTCAAAAAAATGTTTCCAACCAAAATTGTAGAGAATGAAATTACTAATCAACCAAGTGTTTTCAGATTTTTAATAAAGTCGTTTGTTTTTAAAATATTGTAATATGAACATTTTCCTATCAATTTTTCATCAGTTTTAATGTTGACAGGTACAGACATCATGTTCAAAATTATGAATACAAAGTTTATATACAATTTAATTCATACAGAATTAATGATACCTTTATAGCTTATAACAAGATTTCATATAAACACGTGAAACAACAATCAATGATCAAACCATACAATGAAAAGGGAAAAAAGTCTAAGATCTTTCAACCGTAACAAGCGGTCTTCGTCAGAGTCAAAATCCCAACTGAAAAACTAGATGCAGAAACATCTGGTGAGGGGTTGAGAAGAGTTCACAGAACTCTTCCCTCCCACTCTTCTCAGCCCCTCACCAGATGTTTCTGCATCTAGTGTTTGAGTTGGGATTTTCACTCTGACGAAGATCGCTTGTTACAGTTGAAAGATCTTATACATAGGCAGCACTGTACACGAAAAAAAATGTTTAATGACAAAAATTGTACTACAAAGTTACAATGTACTTAAATGAAACGTACCTGGTTAATTCCAAAGAAGCCTGGTTCATGTTGTTTCAGAATATGCATGGCTATGATATCTAAAACCCTAGAAGGAGTTTGCAAACAAACAGCCCAACGATGCAAATTTATGATATTCAATATTTTAAGACATGAAGAATACAGCAGTTTGAACTTCTACTTACTTATTTCATAATTTATTGTTAACATAAGCATAACAGAATTCCTAACCTTGTCGAGAATTCACACCAGCACACCTTATATATCTTCTGTTCATGCTTCTTCTAATCAACGTCCTCCAAACTTTTTTTGCCTGTTATATTATTTATATCTAAGATCTACTACTGGTTAAATAATAATGCTTATGGGCTAAAACTTTTATTATTATTATCATAAGATATACTTGCAAAAAATCATCCTGCAATTAGTAACGAAAGTTTACATTTCAGGTTAATATGGTAGAGATAAGAGTTAGATGGAAGAGACTAATTCTCAGATAATCTGAAATATTTCTCAACAAAAAGACTGATATTGGAATGTACAAAGCTTAGTTTTGAAATTAAAAGAAGTTGTACACGTTAAGAGTTCAACTAAATTATAAATAATTTATCACTTGATCATTAAATTATAAATATATATTTCACTGAATTTAGAACAATTATTTTATATTTCAAATATATAGATAAATACATTGGTAATTCAAAAATTATGATTAATGGTTTCTGTTATTATAAATTATTTAAAAAAAAAAAAAATGAAAAAGTGTTTCCTTTCTTTGCTTTAATTTGTAGCAGATATTTTTAAAACAGTTTTTTCATGTTAATGGTTTTGTAATATGAAAACAAACTAAACATCACTTTATGATTCCCTCGGTGGACCAGAGTAAAACCATTTGTCTCAGACACACATTCGTTGGTTTAACCAATATTAAACTACACTTGCCAAATTGATTGGAAACTTGAAATTACATTAAAAACCTTGTTTATATATGTACCGTTAAACAATAATAAATAAATGAATGATAATAAATGTGACGTTGTATATACCCAAGTTTTAATTTCTATTATACAGGGTTTATCAGGAACAATTAGAAAGTGTTTAAACGAAAGTTTTATAATGTACCAGAGGTTACACAGTGTTCTATGATAAAAGGAACTGTTTTTTTAAATTGAAAGGAAAAAAACATAGAAGATACAAAGCAATATCATTTAAGCTATAAAATGTAATGATTGTGAAAAGCGGTTTTTAAAAGAAAGATTATATCAACATTGTTATTCAATTAGAAAAATAAAAGGAATGTAAGAGCACTATAAATCACAGGCTTTAACCGAAGGGATACTTTCGATCTTGAGAATACGATTATAACAGGTAAAGACTGATAGACGAACAAAGAAGAATAAGACTGGGAATGCTGTACATTAAAAAAAAAAACAAACTTCAATTAATTAAGAAAGTAGTAGGAAGGAAAGGAGAAGAGGCAGATTCAGACAATTCTCAACTTACATTCATTCATTTTACGTTTTGTCGATTTTACCCCTAAAATTGTGACCCATTTACCTAATAGTGATTTCATATGAAATCATATACAAGTTAAAAAGTGTCGCAATTATCTGTCAATATAATGAGTATAATTCAGTCTTTTTAAATCAATATGGCTACTGTCATTCTTCTAATTATACGTGAGATGAATATCTTCTCATATTGATTATAATTAGATCAATATTGAACACTTGGAAGGAATGTTACCACCAACATAAATGGTCTATAAATGATAATATAAATTCATAACATTCATTGAAGGTAAGAGAGAAGGACTGTTGAAACAACATAATAAATTAACTGTAAATATAAGAAATAATGATTACATTTTATTCAATTTTTTAGAGTATATCATTGTACTTATTTTATTAGAATTATCTGAAAGATAATTGCATTAATATATTAAAGTATCAATTATACCATTTTAAATTTTGGAGTTTAGAAGGAAATAAGTAGATTATTTCTTAAAATAAATAAATTGATTAAGCATACCAATAAATATATTGATTTATGAGATTTGTATAAGATTATAAGAAAAACAATTCGAAAACGTAATAATTGACCTTCTCAGTGTTAAATTAATGGAATTTTCAGAATGCTATACTCACACAAGAACAATACTGAGGATAAGAAATGCTGATAAAAGATAAAACATTTTGATTTAAGGGCGAGCAATGTTACCAAGTTATTTTTACACCTGGATTCCTTAATTGTATCTTTTTCAAGTTTATGACAGCAGCAATCTTTCATGTGTACGTCATTTTTAAAAGCTAGGAACCGACTAATTAAATCCTATTTCAGGTAAAAATTTCACCTTCCCAACATTAAAAACCTCAAAACGTTTTTAAATAAAGTACGTTGAAGTAGCTTTAATAACTATTTCATATTGTGTAAAACAATAGGACACATTTCCACATCAAGGACTAAAAGTATATCTTACAAATATCATTAAGACGGCCAATCAGTGCAACCAACGTATAGAGTGATTACAAAATATGGAAAAACCCATGTCACACATGAATCATACTAAAAATATCAAAACATGGATTTAGGGACCTTAAACTTATGACTCCTTGAAAATGTGAAAACAATTTTTTTTTTGGCCAGAGCACTACATTACTTGCGGTGGAATATAGGTAGTGTAGAAATAGTCCCAAACAAGCCAATATAAATTAATTTCTAAAATTCTGAAACTTTTTGTAAAAGAAGACGAAAATTGCACTAATAGTAATTAATGGTTGAACTGAATATTTAATTATAATATTTTGCAGTTAGTGGTAGTAGTTCTAATAATTAAATACTCAAATAGGCACCCGTATGCATAAATATGACGAAAGTGAATTTATTTTAGACGTAGTTTCCATTGTTATTCTTTCTAACCCATTTGTAATTTATTATAATTTTATATACCAATTTACTCTTAAAATGAAAGTGGTTTAAACAGTCCAAAAAAAATTATTAAAATGGAAAAATGTATTTGCTATTTTTTTTTAAACTAAAACCAAATGTATATTATTGTCACAGATTACTTGATAAATGGTGCGACATTATCGATATCAATGACTCAAGTTATCTTAAAGGTCAAAAACTCTGACATTGGCAACAAGTCTTTCAAAACCCCTTATAGTAGAAACGTATCGTTATTTTAAAATATGAAGAGCGTACTATATGTATTTGTTATTTGTTTAGGAGTAGTACAAAGTCTCTCTTTCTGCGAGCATCCAAACATTGATAGAAATGTACTTGGAAATAAAGGAGCTACTGTTATTTACCTTATGAAAAATTCATGACATTTTTGTTACAACCAAGTCAAAACGTAAGTAATATTTTAAAATATTATTTTTTTTTCAATTTCATGATTAAAATCTGAATTTTATTAAATGTTTGCCAAAACTTTAAACTTAAATAGTTATGTATTTAGTGTTTCATATTTTCATTTCATACGATATTATCTTTTTCTACATTTTTCGTAAAATTAATCTTATGAAAACATAAATATTACAAATATTTATATTTTTATTGTAAATCACTCTTAACATCATTAAAATTCGACTTCATCATTTATTAAATTAAGGATAGGTTTTTTCATTATTTCAGTTACTATTTAATATCATTGCTTCTAAGGTGTACTTTGTTAATTTTCAAATTAATATGGCTCTAACATGAAATTTTAAACAAGGCTTTAAGTAACTGTACGTTAGAACTGATTATTCCCCTTATTATTTAGATAAAATATCTTAAGATAAATTATTATGGTGGGAAAAACTATTGTGATTAAATAAAATACGTTATTGTACGGTTGTAATTAGTTTAGGTTTAAACCTTCATCCAGATAGAACTGCAGGATAACTCAATTTTAATTACAAATATTATACTGTTTGAATATTATTTTACTATTAGGAATAATGAAAAATTCGATTTGAATTTCTAAAGGGATTTTCACGTTTCAGACACCTAGAAACATCCACCACTTTTAATATTTTCGTAAGCTTTTTTGAAAAAAAAAAAAGACTTGCACATAGAGTATCTAAATGATTAGATACTTCTGATTATCTTTAGTATCTTAATGACTAGAAACTTCTAATCTACTTTCCAAAATCATAACTTAATCTCCCTGTGCTAAGTACATTATACGGGAGACAAATTACACAGCTAAAACAAAATCTGGAAAAAGTTTTTAAATTTAATTTGACTGTAGTTGTAAATAAATTATTTAGATTTATGCCTCCTCTTGGAAATGTTAACAGCTGACTGAGGCAATAATTTTTGGACGTTTGAAAAAAACTCACACGACTTTGTTGTTGATAGGTATTTCAAGTATAATGTGATAAGTTAATTAGCATTTCAATCTACTGATTAAACTAATTTGAATAAGATTTAAAAGTATGAAGTAAGCTGAAAATATTAAATTCCCATCTACTATATCCTACTAAAACTAAATCTACTTAATAAATTAGAAATAACAAAGAAAAATACTTTTTTCTACTCAATTTATATTAATGAGCTAAATATTCGAGCTACCAATGTTACCATATTCAGGCTGTAAACTTACAAACTCCATGAAGTACTATTTTAAATTATTAATTACTACTATATTTTAAAGTAAATCCATTTTATGACTAGTCCTTATCCTCAATATTCAATATACTTTCTCAAGTCAAATACTGTAACTGCTTTAGTTATTACATCTACTTTAGTCTTCATATTAGTACCTCTATATTATCAATAATACCTCAAGTTATTTCATATTAGATCTATCATATATCAGATCCCAAAGATTTAACAGATGTGTTAGGAATATGTTCACCCATTTTGGTATCTTCAGATTTATTCTGTTTCCATCTGTAATATTTCAGGGCGTTTCAGAACTGAAACACTGGTCTTAAGTTGTTTCTTACCACTCATGCCTTATATATATAATATGTATTTATATATGCATCTTGTAAAAGGTATCTAATGTATAATAGATATCTTTTGGTGACCTTAGTATCATTTATTATCATTAAATTATATAGCGGGTTTGAAAAACAATTAAAAGAGCACCTCCTTTAAACCATAATACTTAACAAACTCTTTCACTTATCATTCTAAGCATACAACAGAATCATTTAGAATGATAAACAAATCTCCTTTGTTCTTAAAAGAATAGTAGAAAGGACAAACTTTGAACACATCTAAATTACATTAGCTCAATCACTTTAGCATAAATACTTTTCAAAATCTTGAAGATAAAAGTCGACAAATCCAAATTTATTTACTAAATCACTGTTCTTAGGATGATACTTCACAAACATCCAAGGTAATAAGAAAAAAAAATACTAGTGACAGAACCATTACTGGCAATAAATTATCACATCAATGTATAGAAACAGTAAAAAAAACCAACATACTCATACTTTACAAATGTAGAAACAAAGTAAAAAGCACTTCGTATCACGCGATTTGTGTTACTGTCGTCAAATTTATACTTCTTGTCAATAAATATTTCTAAATACAATGTTAACAGTAAATTATGGTGAAAAAAATTTACAATTTAAAATAAATTAATTATATTACATTATAAAATATTTGTTCGAACTATTTCATTAATTTACAGAAACTAAATACCATCGTTTATGTTAGGGTAAACTGTATAATAAAGGAATCATTTTTTAAATTGAAGAGAGGGGGTAAAAATAGGGTCAACTTTTAACTTTTGAATAATTGAACTTGAATACAAGGTATACACTAGTTTCCATATTATAGTTAAATCATCACAAATTTATGAAGTTTTTTTTCTTTTTTTTTTTAGGATTTCGCAGCTAAAGCAAAATCTGGAAAAAGTTGGTGTTAATTTTAATTTTATTGTAGCTATAAATAAATTAAATAAATTTATGCCTTCTCTTGGAAATGTAACAGTCGATGTTGGCACTCTATGGCAATATTTCCGGAGGTTTGGAAAAAACTCACACGTCTTTGTTTTTGATAGGTATATCAAATATTCTCTATTTAAACTGTTTAATTAAATTTTTAATGTAAGTTTTTAAATTTAAAAAAATATATAAAATACATTAGATCTAGAAAATGACTGACTAATACAACTGCTAACATCTTTATATAAGACATTCATCATCAGATATAATTAACAATTATAATTTATTAATAAATTTTGTACGTAGAACTTTATTAAACATTTATTGAAAGAAAACATTGGCAAATTTTAGGGAAATCATAAAATTATCTAATGATTTCTCTGGGATTGAAGTGTTCAAATATGTAACTTACACCCGTAAGGAAAAGAGAAATCATCATACATAAAATGAAAATTCAAAATACTGCGTGCATTAGCCGACAGTACTCCATATCTTCACTCAGATTGTATGAGTACTTAAATTACTACTGCTGTTCCATACGTAGTATTAGCAGTCCCATTCCGCCTCCCCATGGATGAACAATAATAACAATAATGATAATAATTCTTTTTATAGTTAAAATATATACTAGCATACGGTTATATCATGGCTGTGTTTTAGGTTATATGAGCTATTTAATTATTTCAATTTGTAATCATTTTATACTATTTTTTTTAAAATTTCAAGTGAATTGGAATTCACAATCATATAAAAGCAAATATAATTCGTAATTATAGATGAAAGGTTAGCTATGAATGTTTAGTCAGACACATCAGTTTAAAAAGAATAACAGTTATCAATTACTATTAATTAATTCATATTCTTAATTCCACCAATTAAAAGAATTTTAAACGAATGGAACAGTATCTGATCTTACAAGAAACAAACAATAATAACAGTGAATGTCAAAATGCAAACAAATGGTTAATAGTAATTTTATATGTTTAAATTGTTTAAAAAGTTCGTTTGCTTGGATGATGTAATAGAAAAAAATGCTTTAAATAAAATGTTCTCCCAACGTCTACACTTGTAAGCTTTCACGTTTTAGGGCCCTTCTAGGGAAGGAAAGCGTTGCTCATTTATTATTTGTCACCTCTGTTAGTTATGTGCGAGTCAAGCATATTAGAGTGGGGATAATTTACTACTACCTGACATGGTTTATATCTTCTCCCAGACATGACGTGCACATTTTCCATCAACAAGATGAAAAATTTAGGGTTATGTCCAAGACTCGAACCTGCAGTTTCAGTACTAAAACAGAGAATCTTTAAAAATGTATGGAGTAAAAATAGTAGAGAATAAAATTTGTAATCGACTATGTCATTCAGATTTCTTCTGGTAATTATCTTCAAAATATTTTAGTCTTAGTATCTACCGAATTTGACGATATATAGGACGCACGGGCATGTAAGATGCACCCCATTTTAGCAGGTCAGATTGAGGAAAAAAATTGTTAGTGTATTTAAGCATATATTGTTGAAAATAGTCAAGCAGAACATACACAAGCAGAAACATAGATGCATAAAAGCAATTTGCAGTACAGACAAGCAATAAGCATACACAGACATCTCAATAGCAGGAAATAAGCAAGCTGTTAGTACAGGCATGCAAAGCAATCACAGTAATAATAAAACATTGAACATGAAAAAAAGCCAGCAGTGTATAAACTGTGACCCTTACATTGAAAAGTTTAGGAGACCCCTGGTTTAGGCCTACGGGAGGTCTCGAACTTTACGTACGTCATATAAGACGCAGGGCGATTTTTTGAGCCAAAATTTTTGGGGAAAAAGTGCGTCCTATATGCCGTCAAATACGGTAGTTGACTTTTTTTGGGGACCGGGTTAGCTCAGTGGCAACTGCTCACCTAAGGACTAGTAGATGTGGGATTCAATACCCACTCTGGCCCTCCGTTTATTCACATGGGAGGTAATTAGTCTGAGTACGTTGTTTCTCAGAGAGGACGTTATGCCGTCGGTCAGAGCCTGTGCGATATCTGTTACTCATTAAAAATCCCTACTCAAAATATACTTGAGTTAGGCAAGTAAAAGTAAAGAAGTAAGACTCCCAATGTAAAATATTCATTGTGTTGTATCAGAAAGGGCCAATAGGTACATATCACAAAGGGCCAATGTTCAACCTAAGGACCCTGCCACAGCAACTTAACCTATCACTTTTTTTTATAATTATTATGACTTATAACTTGTAAAATTTTAGACGTAGATGTGGTTAAGAAAAGTCATCCACATAGAACTTTTCAAGTGTTAATTAGAGCTTCATTAATTGCTCATACATTATAAGTATGTCCCTTTAAAGAAATCGATAACAATAAAAAAAAGCATTCTTTTATACTATTACCACCTTCTTAAATTATAAATGAACTAAGATTTCGACCTTTTTTTCATCAAAAATTGGTCGGAAAAATGTTCAACAAAATGAAGACTTCTCCACTTGAAATTGGATGTCATTTGGGTAATTCAATAATACCTAATGGAAATACAGAAACAAACCTTCTTTTGGTATTTATAGATATATTTTCAAACATGCAATTTATTTTTTTCATCTTGATGTTATTTTATTATAGTCAAGTAAATTACAAAAAGCTTGAGACACAAAACATGAATAAATTTGGTTCTGATGTAAATATATATCCAATAACAACCTGCTATCATAAGATATAAGAAGTTTTAAAACAACTAAAAGTTCCTACAAAATATCTGGAAGAACTTTACAAAGAAATTTAAAGTACAACAATATAAGAACTATGCATCAGATCTTCAGGGAACTAAACGATTCCCTGTAAAAGTTCTTAAATTAAAATATAACTATATTTAATAATTAAAATAATAATCTTTGCTTCTTACCTAGCAAGTTGGTATAATAGTTGGAACATTTCTTTAAAAAAGAGGTAACTGATACTAAAGCGTTCTTATAAATACGCACAAAGTAACAACTGTGACTATTAACACCTGAACTTTTTTTATTAAAATTTGAAATCATCTTCGTAGACCACCAAATCTTTAAAGAAGAATATTTATGTACATAAAACTATTATTAAAAAGAAAGAAAAAACATTATAATACAAGAAATAAACACTATTAATCACTCAAGACTTAAAAAAAAATTAAATACAGTTTTGACTACTTAAATAATATTCATACTTCAAAATGTATAATCAAGTACATATATGTATTTGAAATACAAAGAAAAGAACATTTCAACATGTATCAGAAATAAATAAAACTTTAATAATTGCAATTAAAATCAGCATATTTGATTTAAAAGAATATTGGACAATTTCAGACATTTACTAATACGTTGAGTAACTTACAAAATCTCTTCACAGAATATTATAAATTTTAGCGAATCCAATTAATTACTTTCATATTAAGCTATTTTGTAGTGAATATGAACATTAACGATTTAAACCAAATGCACAATTCAATGCGGATATTTGATTAACAACTTTAAAAAACCTGTAATGGTCTACACCAGCGATGGCGAACCTATGACCGTGGGTTAGACACTGACTGACGCAAGATTTTTAACTCATCCACTAATGCTAAGCAACAATTAGTTTATTTACTCATGATAATTTAGATTTGTATAGATAATTTATATTATATATGTATTTATATAAGCTTTCCTTTAGGACAAAAGCAGTTAAGAGAACTGAATATTAAAGACGTTTAATTTTAAAAAAATTCAGTTAAAAATTTTTAAACTTATCTAAAGTAAAAATGGGCATTAGGGACCCACAAGCTAGTAAAAAAAAAAAATAAAAAAAATATGAACATTTGTCCCACGTCTCAAAAAGGTTCTCCATTCCTGGACTACTCTAAACTTTACTGTCATTGTACCCATATCAGAAATAATGAAAATTAAATTTAATTTATATTTTTTTTATGGTAGTACATTTTGACAATTACATGAAAATGCAGTTTATGTTTATTTAGAACAACTGGAATCCTTAAAAGTTATTGATAATTACAAAATCGAACAAGAAACCATAACTAATGAGTAAGATTTGTATCGCTGATTGATAGATATTATTATCAAATCATTAAATCAAAGGAATTAGCGATGCCATCGGATGGATTATCAACGACTGTGAGTTTCGGAGGATAATAAACTCAATTTGTTTATGTTACTATTAATAGAGATAATAAAAGAACAATAAATTACAAGTAAATATTATAAATAATTATTTCCTTTAAAGCAAGTAAATAATACATTTTATGTTAAATAATTGTTAAAAGTCGTCATTGTATGTAATTTCTGTAAGAGTGAATTATCTTATTATTATTATCATAATATTATTTCAAATGGTAATTGGTTATTCACCATTAATCTAATTTTAAAGAGAAATTTATTTCTAATAAACGACTTATATCGATCTCTGAGTTTTGAAAAAGATTAACGTAAAGAGATTAAAATAGTGACTAACGAGAAACTTAATTACAGGCCCTTTTGTATTGACCATTCTAGTATTCTAAAATTCATGATATCTTTATCATACACATACACAAATATATGGACAAACTATATCCAAAATGTTATGTTTTGCCGGGCGGCACGTACCAGGAGACGGCATTCTTAGGGAGTAAAAATAGAAAAAAAAAAAAAAAAATGAACAACAATTTTTATACCAAAATGGCTTTTTAAACTGTAATAATTGCAAATTAAAAATAAATTTATTTTAAATTTTTCAAAACTAGTTTTTTAAAGGGATTGAACTGTTTGCTTAGCCAGTTAATTTAATTTAACAATTTTTTTATGATTTGAATTATATCATCTTGATATAAATTTGTCTTGAAAAATCTTTGGGTTTCTTCGATGACGACAGCATATTTATACGAGTACTGTGAAAAAGATGTAAGTCTGGGACTAATAACAGCAGTCTAAAATAAGATCATTGATTGTAATTCCATTAAAATAATATTTTGAGGACTTATTGGAATTTTGAAGGTTAACGCATTATTAATGGCCAGGGGGGCACATTTATGACCACCCCGAGTGGCAAAAATGGTTGCTACTCCACTCCATTTAAAATGTTGCAAATGAAGAAATCAGAGTTGTTGAGAGATATTGAGAAGATGTTTAATGAAATTTTAAATGGAGGTGAAAATGAGATAATAACTGAAAATGTTATGAATAAGGAGATGCTTTACAGTAATCGTTTAAATAAATAGGTTTAAATAAACGGATTAAAACGCGGGGGGGGGGGGAGGAGCAAATCTTACGATTTACTTTTATAATTATTTACTTTTAAAAAATACAGGTAATTATAAAACTTATACCTGTTTAGATATAAATTATCTTTTTAATGATACAAGTACAATATTGCGCAAAACTAATATGAGCACATTTCCATAAAATGCACCTTATTTTGGCCGACTTTATTGAAATATTTTTGTATACCTACACCACCCATCCATACACATCAAAAGCATATCAAAAATGGACTCATGGGATGTTAAAGCGCGTAAATTTGTAGATCAAAATCTTTTTTTTTTTTCATGACCAACATAGTTCACTTGCAGTAAAGTAAAATGTTATCAATTTAGCTTTTAATTTCAACTTTTTCTTGATTTAATTGCAAAAGGGATGGTCTTTTGTTCATGATAAGCTAGTTTTCATTCAATACGAATAAATGGTTATATGATGAATTAATTTATAATTACTGAACATCAATTTTATTTCATTACAACATTTATGTATTATCTATTAATGACTTATATTCATGAATAATTTACTAAATGGAATAGGTATAATTATTAAAGAACAATGTTGAAAAGAAAACAACTTGTTCACCATATTGATGAATAACTAACATTAATAGTTGTTATCGACCTGCTGTAACGAACTCCTTTATAACTAGACAATGTTTGCAGATGCAGTCGTCTCAGCTATCAGGTCATATACCCTTGGTCTTTGACTGACTTCCCTTACGTCAAGGCGGCAATTCTCTCCACCTTTCACGATCACCCCTGTGGAAACTGCCTCTCAAGCGTCAGTCATCTGAAATCATCTTATAATAGTCACTTTCTCTCCTGTCTAACAATACTTACAGTAGTCATTTTTTGATATCTAACAAATATTTATTAAATAATGACAGAAAATCCCTAAGTAGGAATCAAAAACTAATATTAAGCTTCTGATGTTCTTAATTGTTTTTACTCTTGCAACTAAACTATAATAATTTATTTTTGATAAATTTATTTTAAAACTGTGACAATTTTCAATTCAAAGTTATAATACCATCTAACTTCAGTTTTCTGGAATACTATACTATAGTTTAGTTCAGTCAATACCCATCCTTGGTATTCTGCCATTTAGTGCCTTGCTGCCCAGTATGCCTCCACAGCACGGTCCTCAGGGGAGGGGGAAGTCACGCTCAGGGCTGACATGTAAGCAGGTGTTCTACAGACCCCCACTGGGCACTGTCGACACCAAGTCGATGTAAATGGACATGTAAGTAGTCGTGGCCTGATTCTCGTGGCTTAGTCCCTCGTAAAGATCTCTGTTGGTAGAATTGTGCCCATATCTTAATCTGATAATTCAAGGTAACTGGACTTAAGTTGGAGCCGTACCGACTTGAATAGGTTCTATGCCAGTCTGTAATCGCATGGCCGAAATTGGCGTCGAGCAGCTCCAGTAATTATTCTTAGGGCAGAATAATTACTTGTTGGGCAACAATAAACCTTGTTGGGCTTTAGAGACTGTTACACTCGATATTACGAATACATCCCTACAAAATCGTAATATTCATCGAAACTTACCAAGCATGCGATAAGCAAGGTGTACTGCAATGCAGGAAAATTATATGCTGACTAACTAGCGAGGTAAGGTACCGTACCTGACCAGATATACAAGCCGTTATCTTTGTCTGACTCAAAAAAGTTATTAAAAGATAAAATATTCAGTAAATGTTAATCTCAACAAGTTGAAAAAGTAGACGATAGGTCCTGGAAATGTCTAAAAACCAGTAGCGGTCCAATATCAAGAGATCTTTTAAGACCCGAGGAGGTTGCTGCTTCCTTCACAAGACATGATTACCTCCAAAAGTATCTGTTCTACATCGGTATATCTGACGACACTCGATACTCTTTATGCAACTCTGGCGAAGAAATATACGGTTGACATCTACTAACATGTTCTGGCTGTTGGTCTAAATGTTTATAAAATAAACTTAATAGTGAAATAAAAAAAAAACTAATATTAAATTAGAAATCTGGAACAGAGCCACAAATGCTTTATTCAAAGTGTTCTGTAAATCGGTGTGAATAGTAGTTGTGGCCCAGTGAATAAGATACGAGATAATCCAGAGAATAGGACTACCTTGGGGTAATCCTTATGCTGTAATATATATCTCAAAAGATTACTAATGTAATTCACTCTTATATACTTTTGCCTAGAAAGCTGTGGATGGAAATTCATCTTAGCCTCATTCATCTTAGACACGGCATTTTATTAGCGTATTTTATTTCATCAATATTTGTATTTTGACATGTAAGCCTCGCCCACCTACTCTGACCGCATGTCACAGTAATTCCATTCAGAATAGCCTAGTTTTTTTCATTTTTAAATCTATTAATCATTTATAATTTTTTAAAAATGATATAAATTTTTTTTTAAAAAAAAAAGAAGTTGCGTACAATAATAGGTAAAGAAATCAATAATGCTACCTTAGTGATAATTAACTTATAACAGTTACAGGTGATGAACAGAAACGAGAGTGCAAGTTTGAAACGGTGGCCGGAGTATCCTGAACTTAATCCTGAAAATGAAATACTTGTGGAAAAACCAAATGAAATACCCATAAAGGTAGTCATCAAGCAAAGACACCAACACAAGGGGGACAAAAGGGTCTACGACTACCTGGAGCTTCAAGTAGGAAATCCCAACTACCACAGACACTTCAGTGATGAATCACCAAGCGGCAACTATGAAAGTATAAATAACAATTTCATATTAAGTGAACTAGAAACCTTGGATGTCGAACCAAAGGAACTGTTTTCACAATTAGAGGAAAAACCAAAAGAAATTGTTTCGAGAAACAATAGAGAAGCACAAGAAAGAGGAGGAGGAATGAAGCAAAACAAAGAAGAGGAACCAATAAAAGAAACAACAACAGAGGAAATCATTAAAGAGTCTTCATCAGAGTCAGATGAAAGTGAAGAAAATTTAACCAACATACTATCTCTTTTTGAAGAAGAGAAACAAGAACCAGTGTCCAGCCAAGAGAGAGACATCAGGGATAAAGCAAGAAACCATTATAGAAAATTAATTAATTGGATTTCTGATATAGTTTAAATAATAATTTCCATAATTTACAAATAATGTACTAATGCCTATGATGAAGCCTTCGTAAACCAATAGAATGGGGGGAAGCTTCTGAGGTTGCATTAATTTATATTAAAATTAATCACGTCAATTAAAATGTAAAATAAATTATATTAACTTATAAACAGATTTTTCTCAATAAAATCTTTCCAATTTTACTACCATTTGATGGAGGATCTAATATTATAATGTAAGTAATATTATACCGTTAGTATTATAGGAAATATTATAATAACATTATAATATTTTATTCTGAGGTAAAATGGATAAACGAACAAAAGTCTCCACACAAATGAAGTTTTATTCAACGCGTTTCGAACACTTTGTGTTCATCATCAGGAATACACTATAATACAAATTTAGAGTGAAATAATAAAATTCAATTAAGAGAATTCAAGACATACCCAAGGATGCGGTGCTGACAGGTGTTGGTCCAGTGAAAACAACCCGTCAGCACCTTATCCTTGGTTATGTCTTGAATTCTCTTAATTGAATTTTATTATTTCACTCTAATTTTGTAACTGATTAGATATAATTTGTATTATAGTGTATTCCTGACGATGAACACAAAGTGTTCGAAACGCGTTGAACAAAACTTCATTTGTGTGGAGACTTTTGTTTGTTTATCCATTTTACCTCAGAATGAGTAAATACCACACAATTACGGATTGCACAACTAATGATTTATAATATTTTAATGTATGGCGGAAAATTTGTGTTTAATTTGGATCATAAATTATCTAGATATGTGTTTGCACGTTTTGAATAATATATCAACGATTGATATTAGATTCCATGTATCATAATCACTATATTGATTAGTAACTTAGATAATTATAACCATACTGACCCTAGTTTGTAAATGTAAACAGTGACAACAAAAATATTAATGATTATTTAGCAAAAGTAAGGATTAGAATTTCGTTGAATAAAAGAAAAAAATCTAACCAAACATATTCACCAGATCTGGTACCCACACTTTACTATTTGTTTCTATGTTTACAAAGGTTACTAGAAGGTAATCATGAATCTTTTCAGCCTTGAAAATATTTCTTTCCGGAAATCACGAAACCCATATAACAAGAGAATAGATATCCATAATTTAGACGATTATTAAAGCAATTTAGAGATAATTTATGTTTGAAGACATAAGGAAAAACATTTTTTACTTACTCCAATTACATATAACAACAAAAAAATCGGTATGTAACTGTAGTGAAATTGTTGTAGAAATATATATGCCTACTTCTTCTCATAAACTAGATTAACAATGGAAAACAATGGAGAATGGAAAACAATTAGAAAAATTCTTCACTATCTTTATTTTGTATCCCTTTGAGAAAAACCCTAACAAGATTTAATACACCTGATTGAATTTAAATCAACAGTAATTTTTTGGTCATTTAACATCTATAGCTCATAAAAAAATATTTAGTTATAAGCCATTTTGATAAAAAAATACTACTTAAACAATCCAAATACAAATATTTAATAAAAACAAGAGTTTCAAACACATGGCGTTCTTCCTCAGGTTACATAAAAAAAAAGAAAAACACTAGACACCACTTATAAGTTAAGAAATCACAACTAAACATAATTAATTTAATTGAATAACTTTAAATATTAATTTTAAGATTTACATAACAATAGTTGGAAGGGATGAAGGGACTGAGATAGACGTACTAGTGCATGGAATGGGTGGGGGCAGGTTATCTTTTGGAAAGCAGGTCATTTTACAAGTTATAGCATACACCCCTACAACTAACTATATAAGCAAAGAAAAATCAAATAAATAAAATACAAAAAGTAAAAGAATCCTACCCCTTACCCTAGCACTCCTTTTATTTTATTATTTAATGAAATTCAAATATTATTAATTAAGCATGTTTGACTTCACGATTCACTACACTAAGCCCATTTATAAGAGGCGAAAAAAAAATGAACCTATACAGATGATAACAACAACGGATATTCAACTGAATTAATTATGACGCTGATAAGAAGAAAAGAGAGTAACCTGTTTTGGTATTCAGCGCGTACCCAGCCTATTCAACCATATCACTAATAATAACAGAACAGATTGATGCCTTTTGACGTGAAAGCTCTTTCGCCGCATCTCGGGGGCAACAAGTCCTAGTCATAGATAGAGGCAAACAACCCTCCGAGATACACCCGAACTTCCCATGACCTTACAACACTTAAATTAAAAGATATTAAAATTACTTTACTGCGATTATGATAAAAGATATAAGAGAACTATCAGAACGGATTGATAATAGAGCATGAAATAGAATAATATGATAGAGAAATGAAAGATAATGATGCCTATGAAAGATAGACAAAGAAGATAAAGAAAGACATAAGATGACGGATTGATAATATAGCAAGAGAATAGAATAGAATAGAAGTAAAGATAAATCAATGGAAAAAAAATGATATTTATATATATAAAAAGATTTCACATAAACACGTGAAATAACAATCAATGATCAAACCACAATAAGAAAATGGGAAAACAAGACTAAGATCTTTCAACCGTAACAAGCAGTCTTCGTCAGAGTTGCGACAGTCAACAGCGGTCAACCTCAGTTGGGTTTTTGACTCTGACGAAGACCGCTTGTTACGGTTGAAAGATCTTAGCCTTGTTTTCCCATTTTCTTATTGTGGTTTGATCATTGATGTATATATATATATCAATGATCAAACCACAATATGAAATGGGAAAAGAAGACTAAGATCTTTCAACCGTAACAAGCGGTCTTCGTCAGAGTCAAAAACCCAACTGATGGGTTTTTTCAGAGTCAGTTGGGTTTTTGACTCTGACAAAGACCGCTTGTTACGGTTGAAAGATCTTAGTCTTGTTTTCCCATTTTCTTATTGTGGTTTGATCATTAATTGTTATTTCACGTGTTTATGTGAAATCTATATATAAATGGTAGTTTACATTAGAAATTAGTCCATTTCTATATGTAATATACAGGTAAGGTATGAACTTTGGACAAGACTGGTCTCTTGATGAATGTGGACCTTTACAATTCACACACCTAGAAAAGAGAGTAACTAAAGAATCAATCATGGATTTCCCCTAGACAATTAATTATTCACAACACACAGGCCTACAGGTTCCTATTCCATTCACTGATTACCCGTCCATCAAAGATGCAAAAATTTTAAACACAGTTTTAAATAAATCATAGAAACAAAGGAAATCATAATTCCTTAATAACTTTCAAATAATCGATCAGCCCCATGAATTTAATGGAAGCTTACAAATCATCTTACTCCAACAATTCCTCATACGACAGTCACATCCTTATAAAAAACATTAACTGAAGATATCAAAGAGCTTAAATATAACATTAAATGCAACAATAATAACCATTTCCTTTCTCATTTAGCAAAACATTCAGTCAAAAATTATTTTTATCTAGTTCTATCTAAATAAAAATATAAGACATCTTAAATTAAAATAATACATTTTGGAAAATATCTAATCCAGAAGCTAACAAGATAAATCATGACATCGTAACTCTTCATTTTGTCCAATAAGAAAAATTTCTAATTGCAGAAAATTCTTCAAACTATTTATGGAAAATTTTACAGTTCTACACCTTCCTAATATGGTTTAATGTATTATTAATTTGTTTTTCTTCCTTAGTTTTGTAACGAATACCTGATTACAAAAACAACGAGATGTTCTCTACACCATTTTCTTATACAAAGAAAGAAGTTTTAATCCAGTCATTTTTCAAACATTTCAACTACTGCTATGTAAATATTTAAGTTACCCATATATATTTGTAATGTGTTTTTATAGCTTTATTGATCTTTGCCGTAATTGAAATTTCATCATTTTTTCAATGTTTTGGCAAAATTTCATGGATTTTTAATGTGCCGTTCAGCGTAAAAAAAAAATTTCTGGAAACTAAAAGTGTTCATTAACCCCCTTTAGAAAATGTAATTTTGAAGAAAATTGTCCCAACACATCCATCAATTAAGAGTCAAATTTTAGGGATAGTTTCATCTTGATTAGTTAAACGGTACTAAACGGCCCTCTGGTGAATTTGTATTTTAAATATGACCTGAGGAAGAACATTACGTCTTCAAAACGCGTCGTTTTTATGATTTATATGCTGAGGCATATCGTACCTTGAGATATGAGCGATCTTCGGAATCCGAGTCCAAATGCAAGCCAAATTTTTGCTTGAAATTTGAGCTAAATTTTGAAACACGAGCTTGGCTTGCGCTGGGGTTAATGGAAAGATGGGAGCTTCTGGTTCAGAATTTCCCCGATAGACGGCAGTATTCATTTTTTATTGTATTAATAACTTATTTCTTTTATTTCATATTTTTAGTTATAAGAGTGTTTCACATTCAAATATACCATACTGTATATGAAGTACATACATAGTTACGGGAGTTATGATGGGATGGGTTAGGAAATCTTTTAAAGGGTTGGAACAGATTCAACTCACATCCCAAGATACCACTGTATGAGTATTTTGTTTCCAGAAGAGTAAATCCTGGTGGTATTTTTCGGATTCCTCTCACACGGAATGAAAAACTAACTTAAAAAGAAAGATCAAAAATGACATGAGTTTTCTGTAAGTAAAAAGGTTAGACATTTTATGAGGGTGAAATCATGCAAGTTCCAGGAATATGGTATCATTGCCCCACAAAGGTCAATAAGAAATTAAATAAAATCTTAATGCAGTAAACAAATTAGTTTTTTTTTACATTTCTTTCGTTTATATGTTCCAAACAACTCAATACTAATAATGGTATACAGTAATTCCTCGCTAGTTCGCGGTTCAGTGTTTCGCGGGGTCCTGAAATGTTCAATTAAAAAATATAAAAAAATATTCAACTGTAATTGCAGTAAAAAATAAAAAAAATACAACTCGTAATGAAAAAGTACAGTAGTTAGTAATAGAGCAGAAAATATACAGGATTCATCTTGTACGATCGAGAAAGATATCAAACAAGTAGTGACTTGCTGGGTCAAAATATATTCTGCAGTATTAAATTAAAGGCTAATAAAAGCTATTAAAAAATATTCAATAAAGACTAAAAATTAATGAAAAATATTAAAACATAATCAATTGTAACAAGAGAATAATAAATATATCAAAAAATATTTTCCTTTGATTAGTCAGAAATCTTTGATCTGATTGGCTAATTCATATCACCCAACTTCCTGTTTACCACGCCACTTAGGCCCTTGTGAATCTTTTTTTTATTATTTCTTATTTTTTCTTTGTCTTTTTTCATTTTCATTTACTACACAGTATAGTATTCAGTAAGGTCAGGATTTTCTCTCTGTTGGAAAGGTCGTTGTTTGAAATTTAAAGGCTTTTATATAGGCGCGTCCATTATTCGCGGATTTTCGTGGGTGTCTTCGGTCCCCATAATCCGTGAAAAGTGAGGGATTACTGTATTTCAGTTATGCCATCTTCAGGATATGGGTGACTGAAATATATCATAAGTTTTATTATGTTAACCTTAATTGTTACCAATTAAACTACAGCAAAATATTACAAATACTGAAATTAGCTTATAAGATGGTATTATTTCTGAAATTAGTAAAAGAAGGGACACATTCAATAGTGTTAAATTCAGAATTTTACTATCAATTGGTATATACGTCACATTTAGTTAATGTAGACTTAAAATAAACTATAGAGTTACTGAGACAAGACAAACCTTAAAACATTATTGTTTTGTTGAAGTGTCCACTGAATAAGAACTTGATGAACTGCTTGATTCTGTTTCATCATCGCTGGTGTAATCTTCATCATCTTCATCAACGTCATCAGAAGTTGAAGAGTCTTCAGATACTTCTTCAACACTAAAAGTAGATTTTAATTGTAACAGACGGTTTAGGCCAGGGCTTCTCAAACGCTGCGCCCAGGAAGACACTCAGATTTACCCCAAGAAAAAAAGATTACATTTGAATATTTAAGAAATTTGAGTGAATTACATAATTTGTTTACTATCCCAGGTATGTGGTTTCTATATATGAGAAAAGTATTTGTCAGTTGACATTTTAAACCATCTTTAGGAAAGCATTGATAGTCATATTACAATTATCAACATCTTATCTCTGTGAACAAGGTTTTTCTATGTTAACTAGCATTAAATGTAAAAGTAGATCAAGTATGAAATATGTTGATGAATATTTGAAAGTGTTTATCACAAGTTAGACCTAATAAAGAAAGAAATTGCCAAATCTCATCGGGCTCATGTTACTCTTTAGAATACTAGAGTGCAAAAAATAGAGAGCTCTTTTAGGATACGTTTGTATTATTTTCTTATTTTTGTTGTTGTCTTTAAATACTAATATTACCAGTATAAATGGTTTCATTTTCACCTGATAGACCGTAAACACCAAAAACCCCTAGCATCCTAAAGGCAATAAGAGAAGAAAAATAATTTACGAAAATTTGAGTATAAAAAACCAAAAATTATATTAATTATAAGACGAAAATTTGGGCACTGTAAAAAACAACTATATCCACTTCTCAAGAGCTATGAATTGACATTGATTTTACACTACTTAAGTTTGATTGCTATTTTTTCACATATTGTAATCGAAGGTACACACCAGAATTTTCCGTAATTCATGAATTACTGTGGTAAAAAAGATTGAAAAACCCTGGTTTAGGAAATTAAATACATTTATAATGGTTTAAAAGTCAAATTTACTCTGTCTGATTTTAATATGCTAATGCAAATTTACAAATGCATCTTATGTTTCTGATGATTCATCAATAATGAATAACAATGTTCTGTGATAATTGATTCTGATAATCTCAAATTTAATATATATTATCTCAAACAGATAATATGTATAAAACCAAAGCAAAGAACAGGGATCACAGTAATATATTCTTGGGTTTATTACACTGGAACGGAAAACTACTAATTCAAAACAAATATTTTGTGACAAAGGATACGAACTTTTCTGACAGCAATATATCTTAGTATTTCATTATTTTGTTCTTGACTTTTCTCTAGATAAACACACTAGTAAGAAGTTCACATAATACCTCCATTATTCGTCAGAAAAGAAACATTTAAATGAAACATTACAAACGTAGAAACATTTCATTGCTATTCAAGGATAAACATCAAATAATGTGAAAGATTATAACACAACAGAGAGTATTCCGTCTCATTAAGCTGTGGAGACTTATTCCAACAAATAAATTATGATATTAAGAAGGATTTTCAGTCAACTGTTTTAATATTTGTGTTCATTTTATCTTAAGCCTGTAATAAACTCTATTCAGCTGTAACAACAAACGAGTAAACACATAAAGTAAACTTAATGAAAGTATGACTAATCAACTGTATCACATTTTTCAGTGTAATAGATAAATCATAGTTTCGGAAACTAGATTTCTTTACTAGATTAGGAAATAACCATATAGAACTTCATAAAAAAGTAAAAAAAAAAAGACACAATACTAGTTACTAAAATAATAAAACGTTTATCTCTTATTTAGGAACAGTAAAAGTTTAATGCACTAAACAACCAATGCTGCTGGACTTTTTCTAGACAAAAAATGTATTCCAATTTTACGAAAATTTATATTTTCATTTTCAATGCTGCAAGTCAAATATAAAATCTATAATTAATATCTAAAACTTCTGTTTAAAACACAAACCATCACATCTGTTCTTTGTCTTAATCCCTGTTTTTGGTTATGAATAATGGACTATACATTTTTTTTGTAGCCTTGAAAATGAAAATATAGATTTTCGAAACGATGGAATACAAGGTTCAGTTTTTGAAAATATAAACCTTAAAATGTCGCGCAACAGTAGGTTGTTTAGTGTATTAAATTAATAACAGTGGATTGAAGATGCTATTCAAACTAATACGCTTAACCCTTCACTAAGGTAAGGGTTTGGTTCCATATCTTTTCCATCTAACTGGAGAAGAAAAGTCAGCCTTCAATTTGATTTTCTTTGACACGTGCTTACATAAAGAAAACATTTATTTTACGGAAAACTACCTCAAAATATTCTGATCGATGGATATTTAAAACCTACGATTTCCCCATGCATACTCAATAGTAATACATCAAGGGAAATAAAACAATATTAACTGAGTATTTCATAACAAAAATATATAACGATAGTACTGCTTACAGACATATTGGTAAAAATGCTGAAAAAATATAATTTTAAATAAAAAAATACACATAAAGGCATAAAAACCATAAATATTCAATGAAACAAAACATCAGTGATTGTGATATCTCTTATTCAACTACATTATTTGTATTTTTATATGAGGACATTAACTCATCTATTTTGATTTGAAAAATTGTAATCGTTCATTATCTCGTTTCATTTATTCTGCTAGTCTTTAATAATATGTATAGCTGAAAAGAGAGTTATAACAAAAAAAAAATAGTTTCCAAAAAAATTGTATATATATTATTCACCTAAAAAATCACTGGAATATATTATTCACCTTACTTGAGTTTTGACCAACTTGGAATGTCAATAAAATATCCACCTTACAAAAATTTTAACTTAAAGAAATTCAACTTTATATAATACTGGAGACTTAGATGTATTTCATATAAAAGATTTTAAAAGTAAGTAGAAACCAAGAAACTACCTATCACGACATAGTGTCATCTTTTTCAACTCTGCAGCCATCAATAAATCACGCTCCTCTTCTTGGACCATTACAGCTGCTCTTTCTAGCTCCTCCAGATCAAGTTCCAAATCTCCTTTATTAATCTGAACCTAAAAACAAGATGGTTTTCAAATTATTTCAAAACTTCCATCAAGAAGCGCATTTCCTGCTAGAATTTAAGTTTCGAATGTATACAGTAATTGCTGATATACAACTGAATCCTGCTTCAATATCAACAAACTGTTACTTCATTTTTTATAATTTTAAAAACAATCGATTCGTAAAGCCTTAAACTACTGTTAAAAAATTATAATAACATTATTATTGTTAGTTTTATATCCATAATCCCACATACATGCACTACACTAGTTTATAAATTAACAATAATTAAAACAAACTCAATAGAAGTATACATTATGTGAATTAATAAAAAATCAAATGAAAGATAAACAAAGAAGGAAAAAAATGAAGTAAATATTTTAAATTACCTGAGTAAAGGCGTCAACTAATTTCATGATAGTTTTGTCTGAAACTTTTTGCATCCAGATGCAATAGTCCATTATATAGAACTGGTTTAGCAAATACCTAGGCTCACTGGCATTAAACATAATATAAATTTCAATTAAACATTTCAGTATCTGTCTTCGTCCTAAAATTCAATCCAAACAATTTTTTTTACAATTTTGAATAAGTTGAGGCTAAAATAAGTTTTATCTAATTATTATGAAGTACAGAATGACATTCAAGAATCTAGTAACCTCAGGGCTACATATTTGATCTAATGTTGTATCAAAAAATCTCAGATTTTTGAAGCTTTTAATTTTGTATGGTGTATCCCACTATATAATTTAAAAAAAAAATACCACTAAATTAATTGAAAAAATAAACACAAAGTGAAAAAAAATGAAATTATATTATTCACGAACTAAATAAAATACAGTAAAATATTTATTGTACAGACAGAATTTAATTTAACTAAATAAAACAGATCTTCCAAAAAAAAGTTAAATTAAATTAAATAAAATACTCCATACTGTACTTCTTAAGAAAGAAGCTAAATAATTTAGCAGCTCCAGGAAACAGTGGTGCACCAACACGGGATATATGAAAATACGTTTCTAAAATCTGTCGCAGATTTATGCCTGTCGGATTTTTGAATGTCTACCTGTACTAATTTTTACATAATTTATGTATCATTAGATAATGATGTACTAATGGTTAAATCAAATTTAAATAGGAATGTAAGTAGTTACCAAGTTTCAGAAGGTTAAGAGTATCATACGCAACAGCTTGTGAAAGATCCCAGTGACGATAAAGAGGGTAAACCAAAGATCGCCGCAGACAGGATAACTTTACTTCTCTCATCAAGTTGAATGACTAAACAAAACAAAACACTTTATCATAATGAATCTATACTGACTTTCAATGATATCAAAATGGAAGTACAATTATCTAGTGCAGTGTTTCTTAAACTTTTTTACTTCAGGGCGCACCTATGAAACCAAACCAAAACTTTGGGGCGCATCACTGATTTTAATATAGAAAATTAAGTCCTGAGATTTGATAACAGGAAAATGATTGTAAATTAAAATGTATAGTTTTTTTTTAAGAAAAAGAAAGAAAGAGAGAGACAGAGAGAGTGAGAGGGAGGTAAAAGAGCTAGTAAAAATTATTTAAATCCCTGAGTAAAGCCAAAGAGGAAATTATCCATTGATGCTTAAAGATTTAATAAATTTACCTTCAGTTCAAAATATGAAGTGGCTGTGACTTGACTCAGACTTGAAAACCACATACTTGGTGTTTTCTCAAATAAATTAAAATGATGCAAAAACTAAAATATAAATCTGTTATATAAACTTAATCTTCCATTATCTTGGGGCGCACCTGGCTACCTTCCAGGGAACACCACTGCGCCCGGACGCACCGTTTGAGAAGCACTGATCTAGTGTGTAAATTTTACAAAAACCAGGGATAGTAACAAAGCATCATATTTTTTTAATAATATCACAAAAGAATACATAAATGAGCCGCTTATTTTGAAAGTGGCCTAATTCCATTTATGTTAAAATCGAGATATTTAAGGGTTTGCGTTTTACAAAATTTAAAAATATTGTCATTTTATTTATCAACTAATTTTTGTTATAAAAAAACTTAGTAATTTTAAATAAAATTTTGTACAATTTGCTGCAAAAGGTAAAGATAACGTAAAAATGTAATTATTTAAATAGCTAGCTAAATTTTTTTGGAAAATGGAATTAGGCCACTTTCAAAATAAACGGCTCAAATATAAAAATAAGGTGTTTGAGTATCTGTTCATACTATACTATATTGCATAAATAACATCCGATTTGGGGGAGAATCTAATGTGTTTCCCAATTTTAATGCAAAAAATTCAGAAAAACTTAATTGTATAATTTGAAACAGTGTTTGTGTTTTACTTTTTCTTTATCATATTAATGGGCCATGTTGGGTATGTGTACCATGCTAATGAAGGAAACAGGAATCATAAATAATATATTGATGAACTACTATGGAGTGTTTTCAAAAAGATTTCACGTCTAAGTCAATGGAAGTTACAAGCAATAAATGATACAAAAAAAAATTGATGACGAAATGGTTAGAGTAAAATATTGTAAAAACAAATCACTTTAAAGAAAATCTGAAAATAAATAGTAGATTACAAATGTGAACCTCTACAACTTTTATTCGAAATATTTTCCAAGGGATATCATCTAAAATCATGAAAATATTAAAAACCTGTAAAGTACAAAGTTGGCATTTGCCATTTATTTATATTTTGAGATTCACCTGTCAGGTGTTTATTTTGAAATTATCTCTCATATTATTACTTTTGCAATATTACTATTTTGCACTTCATTCTATTGATGAAACAAAAACTGTAAATTAATTAATGGTAATTGTTAAAAAAAAATTTTATTCTAAATTGATGCATGGGGTCATAAGTCATAGATAAGTTATAACTAGAATGAATTAAATTCATCTTTGTTTGATATTTTAATTTTAACAAAAACACTTGACAAAAATACGTACTCTTTATGTACGTATTCTACAATTCAGAAATGACAAAATGGTTTTACCAATATTTCATAAAAAAACAAATAAATAT
The DNA here is from genome assembly GCA_026182355.1 of Hermatobates lingyangjiaoensis. Lineage (NCBI taxonomy): Eukaryota > Metazoa > Arthropoda > Insecta > Hemiptera > Hermatobatidae > Hermatobates > Hermatobates lingyangjiaoensis. Next base: position 2,259,786 of record JAPFBL010000882.1, read on the forward strand.
GTCAACTTAATTATTGCTAATAGCACATCAATAACTAGCCGATTACTAGAAATTCGATCAAAATGAATTAAAACACAATCACACATTTCACATTGTAAATACAATGATACTACTTATTTCATATAAAAAATGGAATTTCTCTTTCATACAGATGTATTATAGATTTGATATACATATATAGAATTTACAATAAAACAGGCAAAACTAAATTCATTAAACTTTTACTATGAAAAGTCAACTACAGCATTTAAAACATTTTTTTTCCCATTATTTAATTACTAATTGGGTTTCAACACTTCTATCAATTAACAGTACAATAATAACTTGTGTGTCTACTTTTGAAAAAACAAAATTCAAAATTTTGGGTAGGTCATATTACTGGTTTCTAATGTTTAAGTAAATATATATTTCGTGAACTAAGTCTTTGAAGTCTCACAGATACTGGGTAATTATATAAATGTGAACGTCTTTATGTTAGGTTGAAAGTCTAAAAGGAGTAAAGAACTGAATACCTGAAGCCAAGAGAGAGTGGAACTCAGTTTGTTTATAGTCCAGGCAGACTCTACAGTGTTCTCTCCTAGAGTAGTGCGATGATTATAGGCATATGCAAAGATAATATCTACAAGTGACAACAACGCTTTTTTCTTTTCATTTCCATCAAGTAAATAATCTTTGTTTCCAAGATTTTTTAAGAATTCTTTTTCAGATGGTGACAACTCAACTGGAAAAATATTACAACTTTAAAATTATTGTTTGTACGTTCAAAAAACAATATCTAAATTCAATTAAATTCTCATAGAACTTTTTTAATTTGTTATTAGAAAGAGGACACAGCATGTACATTCACAAACAATAGTTTTTTATTTTATAATACAAACAAATCATAATCCAAAATTATTTGAATATACTCGTATATAATCATAATTCATAAAATTATATACAAAAATAATATGAATAGACACATCTACATAAAATTGACATTGCAAGCACACGAAAACCGATCTGTCCAGGGAACTAAGAGAAATTTCTGAATTTTAAGCAATCACCTGTAAGATGTTTAGAGAATTGAGCCAACCATCCTGGTACCTCAAGAAATATATATATCGTGGAGATCCATATTTCTTGAGGTACTAGGATAGCCCAATTCTTTAAATATAATAAGGAAAAAATACTAAAGAATTATGAGGACAGAGGATGCAGATCACCTTGGCTCAAATCCCTTATGATAAAACTAACAAAATAAACTATTATAATTTACTTCTCATTAATATTATTTGGTGAATTTTAAGAAAAATACAAGTTTTTTTTTATGAAATTTAAATTAAAAAAAAATACAAGTATTCTCTTCTACTCCAAAGTAACGTAAATCTAAATAAAGTAATAAGTGACAAGGGTAGTCCACTGGCTAGGATACTCACCTCTGAAATGGCCGATCCAGAGTTCGATACTTACTCCGTTATTCAATTTATTTACGCGGGAGGTGAAGAAGTCTGAGAACGTCGTATCTCGGAGAGGTTGTAGTCGTTCCCGAGCCTGTACACGTTGTTAGATACTCGTTAAAGATTCCTACTCTAAACGATTTGAGTTAGACAAAATTTAAGAAACCCAATGTAGAATATTCTTATGTAGTATGCCAAAGGGCCTATGTGTGTTCTCTTTTTGGATAGCCGCTGTAACCTAACCTAACTAAAATGATGCTACAAACTATAACTGAATAATTAAGTGATCAGCATTGCTAAACTTTAATGTTGAAATGTTAAGAGCTTCCAGTCGGCGGATTACTCATTAAAATGGCCATGAGAATATAAAATTGATCACTTTAAAACAAATAAGAATTACCTTTACTAGTAACAATGGAAATGTAATATGTTTTCCCTTACTATATATCAATATAAAAAGCTTCCTTTTTGTTTACAAAATACAACTCTAAAATTCTGACATTATTTAATATTGCCAACTTATTTGAAAATATTTGATATTATTATAACAACTTATTTGATATTATTGTTAACTGTACCCCTACCATAGGGAGGCTTTCGCTTCAAAAAAGAAGTGTCAATAAAGCTTATTATTATTATTATTATTTATTTGAAAATAACCATTGCTAACAATGCACTCAATTATAAGCTTTCTTATTCGGAGCTATTCTAGGGAGAATGTGAGGTCCATTTATTAATTAGCTCACATTTTAATTCTAGAAACACGAATAAAATCAAATTCTATATCCGGAGTACTGATTTTGCAAAAAAGTTTTTTTTTCGATATGGATAATTGAATAAACTACCGAAATTGTACAAGCTCGGGACCGAGGATCTCTACAAAAGATAGCCTGCGTAATATTTTTTTACCATTGAAAATTGTGTATCACAGGGAGCAAAAACTTCAGTATCTTTGATAAAACTGAGGAACTACTAAGATTAATAGCAATTAGGAAATACAGTTCTTATTACCTTTTAAACCATTTGTTAAATAATCATGCCAGTTAGGAATAAAACTTAATATTTCTTCTAAAGGGGTGGGATCCATAAAATCTGCCAAATAATGGTCTTCAGAAAATCTTGCATTTTCTTCATCTTCTCGCTGTTTAGTCCATTCTCTTTTATCATTGTAAGTACAGTTTGAAATTTCTAGTATTTCAAAAAATTCGCTCTGAAAAGTATGCATACGAAGTGGAATTAAAAGGTTTAACAATTACATTATTTTCAAAGTATTACATTCTTCAACGCGTTTATAAACAAAAGGAAACTATTTACTCCCACCTACCTATTAACTACATCAAAAAAGTATTACAATTATATAACATATAATTCGTATATTAGTGTAACTATAATAATATACATATAAAATACCCTTAGCTCTTTGGTGAAACCTTGGAATTTGTCTGCAAAACCATACTTAGGACCATCGAGAGAAGATGAATCAAGAGGTTCTTGCACCAAAAGCCATTCGTTATCATCATCTTCACTCTCAGATGATTCACCAACTAAAATATATACAAAATAAGTTCATTAAAATATAAAAATGTTAACAATGATATTTTGTTGATCACGAATGAGAACCAATAGCCCAGACAATTACTTACTTTCATGACAAAGCTGTATATCAGGTCGTCTATTCTTTTTTTTTGGATTCAAAAATTTCCCGATTAAATCTAAATCTGAAAAATATTCACCTTCGGAATATTTGGTTAAAACAACTTCAAATTCACCTTTCTCAACATCGTAAGTATGTAAGGGTTTATCTTTAATATAACCTGGTAGATGAAGCCTACAAATAATTAAACAGATATTAACATATAATACCGAAATATACACATATAATACAGCAAAATAAGTTGAGACTTATTAACCTTAAATAATAAGGTGATGAATAGAATATCACTACTTCATTATCAACACTAATTTCAGTTGTTGACACATTAGCCATAGGAGCTTTAATTCTAAGGAATACTTCCTTATCTGATTGTGACAGTTCAAAATAAGGAGTCAACATGTTTAATTTATCTATAAAGAAAAATTATCTAAAGAAATTTATATATATGACTAAATCTGAACTGGATCCCAAGGTACTTCTACTGAATAGAATTTAATAGCAGGCTAAAAGGATAATAACGAAAATACAGAACACGCATGGGCAATATAACCTAACATAGAGATAACCTCTGATTACCTTCGACCGCTAAGTTTGAAATTGAAGAAGGTTACAAAACCGCCATAACTTGACCAACCAGGAGATCAGGGATTTAACACTAATTGTAGCAATAGAGAAATATAATTCAGGGCCACAGCGATCAGTGCAGGATTTTATTAATTAATCATTTCTAGATATAGAACTCGTTTTGATATCCTTGCAATCACGAAGAGATGTTTATGGCTTGAAAGACAAACCACCATACTACATAACATTAATATTTGCTACATTATTGCAGATATATATACAGTACGTTTATTTCTCCTACTATGACCTAGATAATGAAAATGTTAATTTCAGCTGTTTTTGGTTCCTGGTTCTGAGTTATAGTTAATTTCATTTTCTTTTTATTATAAGTTTTTTAGAATTATTGGGAGTTTGTTTGCTACTCTTAGAAAAAAAGTATGTTGTTTTGGAAGATTCCAAAAAACGTCCTTCATCAAAAATTATCCGAACTAAAAAATTGTTTTCAATGATTTCCTTAAAAAATATCTATAATTATGTTGTTGCATTAACTCTAATTACCTATTCAGTTAAATTTGTTGAACAATTATTCTATTACATCAGTAATCCCTCAATTCAGATATTAAGCTAATTTAATGAGATTAGGATTTTGTGGTTACACAATGCATTTTGTTTTTAATGGTTTAAGGTCTTTTTCAGTCTAATCTTTAAAACATTATATACCTTAAAAAACTTCTTTGCTCAGTTTTTTCCAACCAACCAAATAAACATTTTTGTTTATAAACTTCACGAAACATTTTTTATTTTTTTTAATAGGACAAACATTTGAAAGATAAGATTTCATAATTTGATTCAATGTATCTAACTAAACTGAAATGTTCAACTGTTGTTAGATTGGGTGATATTTACTGCTCTCAGAAGGTGGACTTCGGCTCTTAAGTTCATTGTAATATTATATTGAGTTCATTGTAAAATAATTATTGGTTTATTTTACATTTAGCACTGTGTTTTATAAAGATGAATGTTTTGTAATGAGACAGTCTTTAATAAATGTTTGAAATAGGTGCTAATAAATAAACAAGTTCAAAAGAATATTTGTAAGATATTAGAACAAATACATTTTTAAGGAAACAGCAAAATAGCAATAAAAATGTAAATCAATTCTGTATAACTATTATTTTAAACCCGTTTAAAACTTTATTCAGCATTGTAGTTGGAATTTAAACCAAACATATTAATGATTAAGTTATGCAACAAGAAATTCTGAGAGGGATAGAGGAATTGGTCTCGAACATTTAAATGCTCTCTTCGGCTATGAAGTTTCATAGGGCTTCTTTGAAACTTCGTATATATTAGATTTTAATTAAGTTTAAACCATGAATATAAGTGCTTAAATTATATTATTATAAACTACATCCAGAAAGAAAATGAAAGTAGTTCCAACCTAAAAATTTCTCGTTTAATCATTGTGGGGGGGGGGGTGGGGGGAAGAAGCCCTTTTCTTAAAATGTCATGCTTATGAGATTTTTCAAAAACATATAGACCATCTTATCTTGTATCGTATAGTTAATATACGTCAAACGAATTATTATTATTTCGATGGTCAGTCCCCCCCCAGTAGCGAGAAGGGAGGAAAAGGAAATGAAAAGCCAAATTAAGATATAAAAAACGAATAAAAAATAATTATTATTCAAATAAAATAATGTAATAAATAATAAAAAAGTATACAAATAAAATTTAAAAAATAATAAAGAAGAAACATGTAAATTAATAATGGGAAAGATGACAAATACACAATTTTTTTTAAAAAGAAATGTAAGCATCTAGTCAATTAAAAAATTCATTCTTTACTACTTTTGGTCAGAACATGTTATTCTGCAAAATCATCTATTGTCTCAAAATTTCAAAAAGACTGAAAAAGTGTAAGATTGGATTTCACTGCTTGCTTACATTTTACCATTCACTTGTCTGTGACCAGGTGTGCTTACCAAGTATGTTTAATATAGATTTATATCAGTTGAAGACCTGATAATATTACATTCGTTTGTTATTCTATTATTGTAATTAAGAGTTGCCAGTTAATTGGTAGTATTCGCTTACAATACTCAAATGTATAGGTTGTTACTATTTATTTTTTTTTTCGTCGTAGGATGTGGAAAAATCTGTTCATCAGATCCCTTAGCAAGACGTCTTGCTTAGGGTATGTGGGGTTGGGGGTCCCGACCCACTAAAAAACCACATCCTATTTCCTGGCAATACCCGACACGGAAACCGTTTGCACATTACTTCGTGCCGGTGCCTCAGTCCTTTTGAGTAGGATTCACCTTCTTGTCCCCATTCGTTCACCTTTGAATTATCATTGCCCTTGCCTCAACCACTTTCGTTCTTCTTATGATGGAGAACCGCCTCTACAAAGTTGCAACTTTTGACCAATTATTTTCATTTAGGAGCATCTTTTGAACTATGGTCTCTGGAGTGACCTCACCCAGTGATGCTGTTAATTCCTGGCGCAGCACTCCCCATTTAGCACAGAAGAAGAAGGTATGCTCTGCATCGTCGTTTTCCCCCGAGCTACATTGCTTACATTGAGGGCTATCAACTTTACCCATCCTGTGTAGATATTTCTCGAAATTAGGTTGTTACTATTAGTATTGTTCAAGAGTGGAATAATTGGTCCGTTTGTTATTTGATGTCCACTTAGTTTATGAGAGAAAGTTAATAGTAAATGTTAAGAATAAAATTTTTCCCAATGTAAGAATAATAAATATCCTTTAGTTGACACTATGTCTGTGGTAGTCTTGTACTGCAGAAGACTCTTAAATAGCTCGTCAGAGAGGTTACAACTTAGCCTTATTTGGGTTTCGGGGCTCTGACACCCTTTTTTTGGCATAGGTTATCATTTATCATCCTAGAGTTGCACTCCCCACTATCAGTGTCGGGATTGCTAAACTATTAGTGACTATGTAAACCAAAGATAGACCCGGGAGAGCACTTGTCTCATTTCGAAGCAACTACATCCTGCCTGGAATTAGAGAAGGACTAATAACTTTTGTCTAGAGTAGAGAAATGGTGGCCAATGTCATTGCGATTTGCTCTGGACACTGGCTAATTAGGAAGGAAGCCACCAGGTTGAGTTTGGAGATAAGGGACATCTGGAGAGCATGCTAAAGTGAGGAAGAGGGGGAATATGTTCCCCACTTTCTTTGTCAATGCCCTGGTCTTGCTCAAAGAAGGAACTCAACATTAGGAGAATACTTTTTTAACAGTCTTGAGAACTTAGCATCCACTGGTATCAGGGATCTAATCAAGTTTATTGTTCTCTCGGGATGGTTCAATTGAACGAATGACGGGGGACAATAGCTCTATTTTTGTGGTATCACAAAACGCCTGCTTAAAGCCTATGTGGGTTCTCTTCTGGGACTGCCACTGTAACCCAACGTAACTTAATTATTTTTTAACTTATTATTATGCATTATATTCTTAATAACTCATAATTTTAACAACTTATTGTTATTTATAATTTTGCATTAAATAAATTAGTGAATGCTAATTTTTTTATTGCAATAAATGTGAAAAAGAACATTACATGTTCGAAAGCACGTTGTTTTCATAACAAAATATCTTTATGTCAAGACTTAAGAAAAATCCGACTGCACAACTTTATTATTAGATAACATAATTCTAACATGTAGTAATGAATGATACAAACTTTATAAATGCGCCCATAATAACATGACTTCAATTTTTTTAAATTAATAATAATATGGTTGAAATTGCTTTATTTTACTTTTATAAAAGTCTATTGATTTCATTGTATGTTCTGGGCACATACTTATATAATTTATAACCTTAAAGAAAGAAAAGTGTGTTCAAAAACATATAGACCATCTTATCTTGTATCGTATAGTTTTACAAGTACAAGTGGTAAGGTTACAAGTTGTGCCCTATAGATGTATTATTTTCTGTCAGCAAACAACTTTTTGCTGCTGTTAGTAATATTATAATCAATGAGATAGTTTACTAAACATATGAAGATATTGATTGTATTATTTATTACTAGCAAACGTACCCGTCTTTGACGGAAACAAACATTCCATTATACTTGGTATTCCAAAATACCATTAGAAATTATAGAATAGTAGAAAATACCATTATTAGTACAGTGTTAAGCAAATGCCTCTGTATACACTACATTAGCTGTCTGTACTTCAGCTTGATGGAAGAACAAACAGTTGGAACCTCTGACTCTTGAGCAAGTAAACTACAGTTGACCATGTGAGAAAAACTTGGTCTCACTAATTTGAATTCCTGAGTTAGATAAAGTTTCCCCTTGCCACTAAGTTAACGTCATTGCGAAATAGACTCTGACGGGACTTTGCAATCGTTTCAACGGAAACAGATAGTGGCTCAGAATCAATGGTATGCTTGGATACACCATTATGCATGGTGTGGAGACTCCCCATTCCACACCCAGTCATGATGTCCGCCTCTATGGCATATCTGTGCAGAGCACAAACTCACAGTTGTGTCCCGTTGCACAGTTTTGAGGCACTCACGTTTCGTAACATGAAATTTGTCACTGCTACCAAATTGCAGTATGATTGGAGCTCCTACTTTAAGTTTTTACTCATGAGCAGGGTATACAGGGGAAAGAAATTCACAGACAATAAATTCAATTAGATAATGAACTTCTTCCTCATCACTCTCTTTACTTACTTACCTGTAAGTTCTTTCCTCGGCTTGATATAGCTTATGAACTTGTTTGTTGATTTTTCCTGCCTGCTCATATTAAGAGTTGAAAATTGCTCGTTTACAAAACTATTTATTCTGAATAGACAGTAAATCCTCAACTCTGGGAAACACCTTTTCAATGATGTCAAATACGCAATATATTCAGACGCTCAAATTAAATTAAAATCAACTATCAATACCTACTTCCTACACCTGTATATTTTCAAAATAAACATGTCTGTGAAGTTAGCAAAATACAACTTAAAGCCCCATAAATTCGCTTCTCCAGTGAATTATCAATCTTTTCAGAGCCTATATTTTAAGTTAGACAGACATACACAAATCTACTGTAAAATTTTCAGCTTGATATGTCTTATGGTAGCTGAGTTTACTTGTGACAAAATTTTGCGTACAATCGGACAAACTGACAAAGCGACAAACCGACAGAAATTTTTCTAAGGATGGATTCGGTTTCTCCAATGCATGAAAAGTAAAGAAAACTTGAATTGAGTCAGTTCTATGCAATGTACAGACAAAATCATTCTTTTATTTATATAGATAATAGTAATAATATATTTACTGTAATTTAAATGTACGTAATGTTGATTGACTCGTGTAAAACAGAAAAAAAACTTAATATACAGAGTAGTATTAATATTGGAATGTAATGGTAGTGAGTTTGATTGGATTTCTAGTTTGTGGAGGACGTACAAATTGACTTGCATTGTCTATGAGAAAGACAAGGGAATATGTATTAGGTTAGGTTGAAGTGATAGTTCCACAAGGGACCACACGTGGGCCAAACATTGGCCCTTTGTGATACCACACAATGAAGATTGATTCTACACTGGGAATCCTAGACATTTCTCTTCAAAGAATGTCTTCCATTTTGAGTTATGTTTTACATTTTTGGTGCTTTATAGAATTATTTTACTGGGAATATTAACTTTCTCGTCATGCATAATTCCTCCCAAAAAATAGTGATCATCTACACTGTGGGGCCCGTATTAGTGGAAAATATTGACATATCAATTTGATCCATCAAAGATTCTGGACGGCCGTAGCGTGGTAACAAGCAGTGCTAACATACTCACCCAACCACCCACACACACACAGACATCATCGAAAAAATTTCATAAAACGACTTTTGGGACCTCAAAACATGTAATTCCGTCAAAATCTCGTGATAGAATTTTTTCACGATCACTATACTTTACTTATAGTAAAGTAAAAAATACAAAAATACTTTTATGAAGTAAGGGAAGATGATGAGACATGTTTGTTATATATGTTACTGAATTTAATGATTGTTTCATGATAAAATGATTTGATGCAAATCATTAATGTCAACCTTGTGTGATTATTTATTACTTTTGAGATTGGAACTGGGCAATGTTGAAATTCAATATTGTTCAGGATATTAGAGAGGTCTTGACTCTTATTGAATGTGGGTGAACACTGTTTCAGGAGAGTCAAGGAAATTGGCATTGCTTCCAGGGTCAGCGGTGGTCGGTCAGCGTGTCCTTTCAATCCTTACACTAACATTTAGACTCTCTTCTGTTTACTCTTCCTTTACTATAGTCATGTATATCTCTACTAACATAACTATATATCTTTGGTTAAACTAGGCAGAAAATATGCAGGAAAAACAACAAAATATACTTTAATAGTGTGTCAAAAATTGCCATAAGATAAATGACTTAAAAGATGACTAAGTAGCAAAGTTTTTTGAAAACAGTAGCGGAAGGTGAAAAAATCTGACCTGATCTTTCTTCAGGGTGGACATTAAGTCATTGGTTTTGAGCCTGTACGATGTCAGATACTCGTTATTTTATAGAAGCTATGTGTATTTCACTGCAAGATAACCTAACTAGAGAAAATATAATTAAGTGAAAAAAAAAAACGAACAAATTTAAATTGTGCATAATTAGGGCCCCAAATTTAGATTGTTTATGAGCTATGCATGCAGCTATTGTATGGTATTTACTCATGATGGTGAGGAAAAATATATTAAGTCTTTATCACAAGGATTTTATGATACAATGCGTTTCAAACACTTAATGTTCATCATTAGGTACATCTGTCTCGGGAAGTGTTTAAAACGCATCCTATAATCAAATCCTTATGGTGATGACCTAATATAGAATGTTCATTGTGTGGTGTTACAAGGAAACATTAAATGTTCTGGCTATGTGTATTTCACTGCAAGATAACCTAACTGGAGAAAATATAATTAAGTGAAAAAAAACGAACAAATTTAAAATAAACACCAACCATTAAATAACTTTAACTTTAATATTCACACATATAGGACTAAGTACTGACCAATACTTTTGAGTTTATCTTTTGAGTTAATGTACTCTCAGCAATAAAAAATGTTGTTTTACAGTCAAGACAATTCATTATTCAGCCTTTGTGGAACAACAAAGAAATTCGTTTTATTTCTTGATTCTTGAAACTAAATTCCATAAATACATAAGGCATATCTTGTGAATAGATAATGGAAAGTACATCAGCATATCTGACTTGAATTCAGGGGAACTACTGTTCTCCTGGTTGAAAAAGGCTGGGCTATATATTTGTAATTATAAAAGCTAAGAAGATTAAGTTTTGTTGTCAAAGTAATGGAAAATAAAAAGAAATAGGGTTTTGGTATAGGGTTTTTTTTTTTTAAAAAAAAGACTGTTATCTGTTGGAAATAAACGATTATAAGAGCATAGAGAGTTTCGTTTTGAAAAATCGAAGAGTATAATAGTTTTTGCTTACAGGAAGTGTAGAGAGAGGGAAGAGAGTGGTGGAAAGAGTGGGGAAGATGAAGGTTGCTTTGTAAGGAAGATCAAAGGAATTTACGAGTGAGAGAGCAAACACAGTGTGGTGCTTTGATAATAGACCTCAGTCTGTTGAAGGAGCAAGAGCCGAAACATGGCTATAGTTAATGCTCTCAATCAAAGAGAAGGGAATTAGAGAACTGGACGTAATAATTATGCATCTCTTCTCCTATACGTTGTTAAAGTAAGTTCACCATCCAGGAAATTACCTCTAGCTTACTTATATTATTTTCTATGTACTTTTCTATTTCAACTTATACTAAATTTCATATTGAGGATTCGTACGAATAAAACATAAAATCATCATTTATATAATTATATGTATATATGGATACAAGATTTCACATGAACACGTGAAATAACAATCAATGATCAAACCACTATATCAAATGGGAAAAAAAAACTAAGATCTTTCAACGGTAACAACAGGTCTTCGGCAGTTGGGTTTTTGACTCTGAAGAAGACTGCATGTTACGTTTGAAAGATTTTCTCAGTCATTTTTTTTTCAATTTCATGCAGAGATAGAGACGGTGGAGATGGTCATTGGAGAACCAGTGCGCATGGTTTCCCTCTCTTATCTCTTCTGACGATGGTTTAAACGGGAGATTAGAGACTGCAAGTGTGTACTTTTGATTTTTCTATGTTTCTTTTTCTACATTGAACTATATATATATATATAAAATAAATTCGAAACGAAGGAAACACACAGAAAGACAGACATAACTCACATCGAAATATTGATGTGAGTTATGTCTGTGTCTTTCTGTGTGTTTTCTTCGTTTTGAATTTATTTTATTTTAAAAAAGTCCGCTGAACCGTTTCTTTTAATTGGTATATATATATATATATATATATATACCAATTGAACTATATATATATATATATATATATATATATATATATATATAATATATACCAATTTCAAGCTTGGTTACCTTATTTGAAAGTTTTTCTAATGTCCTACAGGCTCTTCTCAGTTCCTCGGGGAATAAAAAAATCAATTTGCCCAAACATGTATAGTTATGAAAAGAAAAGTTTGGGCCAATTGATTTTTTTTATTCCCCGAGGAACTGAGAGAATAGCCTGTAGGACAAAAGAAAAATGCCAAGCATGAAATTGGCATAAAATTTTTAGAAACTCGTTTGCAAGAAGGATTGCTACCAACCTTTACTAATATTTATATATATATATATATCCAGTGTATTGGATGGCTGTTTTTTGTTTCAAGAAAAATTTTATAAAGAAAAGTTTGGATTGGCTATGGGAAATTGTCTCTCCCCAGTTTTAAGTAATATCTATGTGGAATATTTTAAGATCACCTACCTACCTACAATACTACCTACTAATGCTAAATGGTTTAGATATGTAGATGATATATTATGTATTTGGCCTGAAAATGAAAATGTTAACACCTTTTTGGATACTCACAATACGGTTGTACCATCCATAAAATTTACAATAGAACATGAAACAATTATAAACTTCCTTTCTTGGATGTACTTTTACATAGGAATGGTAATAAATTAAAGTACAGTATTCATAGGAAGTCAACCAATGTTTCATCTTATGTTCATTTCTTCTCGGCTCATCCACTTAAAACTAAAAAGTCAGTTTTTAGTAGCATGTTCTTAAGAACTTTCAAAATTTGCAGTGAGGAATTTTAGATGAAGAAATCAAAAATATTTACAAAATTGCAGGTTCTTTAATGTATCCAAAAAGGTTAATCGACAATATCATAAAAAAGGTGAAACAATCCATGATATTAAATAATGAAGAACAGTTCACAAGAAGGAATTTGTTAGTCATTCCATACAGTCCTTGTTTGAAAGATATGCCTTCATTTATGAAACGATTGGACGTTTCTGTTGTGTTCAGTAATGATGGTAACTTGTTTAACAGACTTGTCAATAATAAGCCAAAAAGAAAGGACTGTTGTGTATACAGGATACCATGTACTGACTGTGAAATGTCTTACATTGGACAGACGAGCAAAGGTCTTCTTACAAGGATAAAACAACACAAATATTCCATCAGAAGAGAAGACGAAAAGAGTGCCTTGTTCATGCACATAAAAAACAGTAATCATGTGATTAACTGGAATGAAGCAAATGAATTAATATATGTGTCTTCAGAAAGAAGAAGAAATATCGTGGAAAGTGCGCTCATAAAGAACTTTTATGAGAAGTTGATGAACAATAGCCTAGGACTCTACAAATTAGATGAAATTTTGATTAGCGGGATAATTAAACAGATGAAGACTTCATCATTAAACACATTCAGGGTTGCCATCAATTCTGGAAATTTCAATCAGCCAAGTTAACAAGTATTTATTGTTTTTTACTTTACTATAAGTAAAGTATAGTGATCGTGAAAAAATTCGATCTCGAGATTTAAATGATGCTTAAATGAGACGTTATATATTATTTACTCAAGAAATTTGACATTAAGTTTCTTATAGTAAAGTAGAGTGTAGGCCACTCGAGATTTTTTTTACATTGTTTACTTTGACCTAGAATTTTTTTGAGCGAATCCATTATGATAAAATTGATATTTATAAAGGAGTGATTTAAATTGTTTATTGACATATATGAGATGTAAGAGGAATAATATTGTACAGGAAAATAATAACACTCACTCAGAAAAAATTCGTATATATGTTATTTGACAAAGGGGAAGGAAAATGATCTTATTAAATACTAAGAAGCTTATTATTATTATTATTTTAAAGATTAAAATTCCCAGTATAATAATTCTATAAAAGACCAAAAATGTAAATGATAATTCATAATTGGAATCTTTCGTTTAGAGATTAATAAATGTTATAATCGTACATCTTTAATTAACAAAGCACCTTAAAATAACATTTTCTTCGCTGTTTAAGATGTTTTTCAGAGAAAAAAAGGGTATTTTCCTGTTTTAAATTTTACTTTAATATTCAATGTAGAAGGATGTCAAGTAAACAATGTAAGAAATCCACTGGCTGTTTGAACGAAAGCCATTCTCTTGTAGGAGAATAAATAGTTTCAAGAAATGTTCACTTTGGTTTTTCAAAAATGTTATTACTGCTGTAGTTATACTAATGAAATTATTTGCAAATAATAAATTATTTGTGATGTACAAAAATAAGCTTATAAATTGATATGTCCTTCAATCACTATCTGTCTACCTAGGAATGAAAGGCTAATAATTATATCCCATTTAGATGTTTACGTTATGCTTAAATGAGACGATGTGTTTTATATACTCAAGAAATTTGACATTAAGTTACTTATAGTAAAGTAGAGTGTAGGCCACTCCAAATTTTTTTTTAGTTCACTTGCTCTCTGACGATGTGTTAACGAAAGGCCTTAGAGCATTGTTTCAAAAATTGTTTTCATTGTGGTAAATTCATCCATCTATTATATCAAGTGTTATTTTGATTATTATTCATATATATATATATATATATATATATATATATATATATCAATGATCAAGCCACAGTAAGAAATGGGAAAACAAGACTAAGATCTTTCAACCGTAACAAGCGGTCAACTGAGTTGGTTTTTGACTCTGACAAAGACTGCTTGTTACGGTTGAAAGATCTTAGTCTTGTTTTCCCATTTCTTACTGTGGTTTGATCATTGATTGTTATTTCACATGTTTATGTGAAATCTTTATATATATATATATATATATATCTAAAAATAAAAGAAAAACAGAAAATTGTGAGAGAGAAAAACCAAATGTGAACAATTTCATAGAAACAGTTGTGGTGAGTATTTGAGGGTTGATATTGCAATTTCGTGGTTGACGGGGGAGTCAGGGTATATCAGCTGCTGACAGCAGATAAGAGCATTAATTGACTGGCGTAGAGTCGGTGTAAATCAGTGCTATCAAAACCAGATCATGTGTAGCTGATACTGCCTGCAATGCGAGCACAAACCACATATGTTTATAATCAACAACCAACTTACCATTCTGTTTAATATTGTGTTCTTATCTTACAGTATTATTTCAACATTCAGTTTTGTCTTATACTTCAAATGATAAATACTTATTTATGTTATTTTAATATTATTTGTTACATGATTCTTGTTTTGATGTAAAACACATAAATCATAAATAAACTTGTAATTTTGAAGAACTCTTGATCTTTCACCTTCAAAATAACATGAGGAAATTGGATCGTTTGTTATACATAATTTGCCAATGAGATTTAAGTTTCTGTAGGCCTTAGCAGAAGTAAAAATTCTTCTCTTAATTTCAAACCTGCTATTTAATTGAAGGTTCTATATTTAACAAGTTGGTAATTTTGTTGAATACTATTTTGCTGTTATGATTACAAGTATTGCCATTATCTTGATATAGTGCAAACTATTATATTTATCCAAATTATAAAGCAATATTTATTATTTATTGTGAGTTAGAAAAAAAAGAAAAAATGGATATGAAGAATAAAACATCTAGCCAATTGCTTTATATCTTACCGGAAAGATGGAAAGCCATATTCAGAAAGTTTGAAAAATTCACTCGCAAAAGGACAAGAATAAAAATTGGCATAATTATTAACAAAGCAATATATATATATATAAGATTTCATAGAAACACGTGAAGACCATTCTTAGGTTGATAGCTGTTAGTCTTTTTTTTCTCATGTCATATTGTGGTTTCATCACACACACAACACACACACACACACACACACACACACACACACACACATATATATATATATATATACATATATATGAACGTATAAGCCACAAAGAAAAAAGTAAAAACACAGAAAATATGCTCTAAGGCCTTTCAATTATATGTCATCAGAGAGCAACTAAATATTGATAACAACAGAGGTTACAGGTTTGTTACAAAAACAAAATATGGGGAGACACTACAAAACACATGTTAAAATATAAAAACATATAAAATACAAGCTAAAAAAGGTAAAACAACAAAGAAAAACAAAACATACAATTTAACAAAAAGGAAACAATATACTAGGTACCAAATGGAGAAACATCAGTTCGATTAGAGCACACACTGCAGGACTTTAAGACATCACGAAGTCCAATTTGCCTGACTATACTGTCAACCAAAACATTATCCAATTTAAAAAGTCCCCGGCTGCTGTTTATAAGATTTACAAAACAAAATTTGATCAAAGCACTTTCCACAAGATTCCTTTCAATATTGGAAGCTAGAAACAACAGTTCCTTAGCATTTTCCCAATTCATTGAATGGTTCTTGTTTTTTATATGTAGAAACACGGCACTGGACTCCTCCTGACGTTTCGGTTTTATTTAAAACCTTTTCCATAGGCCTACAAACACACCTATTCTATCAAACGGTCGATATATTATTGAATCTGAGATATATATATATATATATTTTTTTTTAAATTGAACTCAATATTTTTTATATACTATTAAAAAAATAATAAAATATTTTATTTAAGAATTATTTAGAAGTGTATATCTACAAATTTTTTTCATATAAATATAACAATTTAATTTTGTTTAATACACTAAACATTATTATTAGAGTTAATGGAAAAAAATACTTCCATTAAAAAATAGTAATGAAATTGCCATACAAAATAGTCCGAAATAAGTGTCACATGTTACCAACCATACACAGATCTAGAATAAACTTCAAAAATGTACTCAGGCAAAATAAGTGTAAAAAATGGACTCAGGCAATTTTAAAACATGTAGGTCTCTATAAATTTGATAGTCACATTTATTAATAATTAATATAGTAAAATAAATACCAGTAAAATCACTCATGTTATATGTATGACATCTCCGGCTAAAAATGTCACAAAATAATTTATTTAAATATTAATGGGTCAGATATTGCATGTACAACTATATATTATTGTAATAAATTGCCTGCTAAAAGTAGTATTATTGTAAATAGGTAATATGTTTTAATTGAATTCAAGAAGTCTCTAGAAATGATAAATTCATTTGTAATAAAATAAATGAAGTAAATTCTTTTTATTACAGGTAAATAATAAATACATTGTTATAAATAATGTTATATATAATTGACAGCTTTAATGAAGTATTGAGGAAATAAATTTATTATTATATTGCAGTAGCAAAGTAGTTATTTTCAAACAATAATGGATTACATATACAATGTAATTATTATCCAACGTTGGGTTAATACATTGATAAAATACTGATGTAAAATAGTATGATACTCCATATTAAAGACAGCCGGTGACTTATTCACATTTACCTGTATTAGCAGTCATCTTGTATTCCATGTTGTTTTGACAGCGGTCCATGAAAAGGACCTGTTTTCCCGCAACTAAGCAAAGCCCATATATCGATTTGTCCTGACTGTATGGCACGTAGAGCCCTTCATTTTCTTCAGTGCAATCACTAAACCATGTTTGTTCTTTTGGCACACACATTGCCATATTATAATCAAACGTTGTTTTTCCTAAACATTTATACGTATATATATTCTTTCCATCACATATTAGGAATCCGTCAGCTCCCGTTGCTAAAGGATAATATACTGCCCCTTGAGCATAGCAATTAGCAATTTGTTGAGTATTGATTGTTCTCTTGCATTTAACAGGTTCTTGGACACAGGTACCGTTGCTGCAGTAAGGGCTGTCAGGTGGACAGGTTTCGTACTCAGGTCCTACGACACCACATGTTTGCACTGTGTGGCAGTCTCTGCACCCTTGAATGCAATCGTTTACAAAAACAGCGTTCGATGCTCTCTCCAATTCATGTATTTTTTCAATAGTAAGACCGCATGCAAATGAAAGCTGTAAAAAAAAGACTTCCTCAGACCTATGACCTTCTTAATTATTTACTAAATAAGCTAGATAATTAGAAATCATGCTTAAATAGATTTCTAGCAAAATTAATATAAAAATTTTGGTTATTATAGTCACAACTACATCATAAATTATCATTTAAGTTGAAGTCTTATGATATAGTTGTATGATATGTGACACTTTATCAAAACTTCCCCATCTAAATAATTCACAATACTTGTTTTTATAAGATGAGCTTAAAAGTAATTATGGCAATCACCTAAAAACAAGAACATATATATGATGAGTCTAGAATGACTTATTAAATATATTGGAAATGATCTTATTAGACTATGAGAACTCCAATAGCATGTATCAATGAAAGGATCAATCTACGCTTTTTAAAAAAATTATTTTCCATTTCAATACATTAAGATTTATATAGTGTCTGATAATTTCAAACTTGATTGTGATATCTATATTTGCATGTGTTCTAATGAGAATTGAAGGAAATGTGTCCTTGAATGTAGTCTATCTCATAGATATACTCTTCTCTATCGTTTATACTGATTGAGTGCAGAAGTAACATTGATGATCGGAAAGGATATATAATTAGGTTAGGTTAGACTGCAGTAGCAGTGTCAGAAGGGAATATACACAGGCCAAACATTAGCCCTTTGTGATACCAAACTATTAATAGGGTCCTATTAATTAACTGGGAGTCCTAAATTTCGAACAACTTAAATGTATTCAGAGAAAGGATCCGAAACGAGAATCTGAAATCATAGGGGCTCGGAATCGACGGTTTAACGTCTTCTCCAATAGACAACGTACTCAGATTTACTGATCTCCACCGTGAATAAATCGAAAGCCAGACTTTGTATTGAAACGCAGATCTACCAGGCCAAAAGGGAGAACGTTGTCTCTGTACTACCCTACTACTCATGAAAAAAAAGTATTTCAGCACAATATCAAACACTTTGTGTGGTAGATTATCTGGGGTGGGAACCAATCCACCCCTACAGTATAAAATAATTTCAAAATAACCAGATTTAAATAAATTTCAATTATCAATCAGTTTAGTGGTTAATTAATACAGCATTAACAAGTAAATAAATATCTTTAACAATATTAAACAAGGCTGCATACAATATTAAACATTGTAGAAGTAATAGCATTAAGGTCGAATCTAAACGAAACAAAAATTGAAAAATAGTTTCGTTTTATATTCTGAAACTATAGATATATCTTGTTCATTTAGAGTTCATGGTTTTTATTTTAATTTTCACATACTTTACATGCATTTTTATATAACCTTCCCACAAAGTGAGTAATTTTGGAATACTACTAAAATATTTAAGAATAAAACAATCCTTTTTTTTTTCTCCAAAATATCTTAATTTTTGTTTGTATTTCTTACATGAATGAAACTAATATGGACTGTTTACTTATTTTGTAGATAACTGCTATAATAATGTGTACAGGCTCTTATTGTCCTAACGAAATTTTTATTTACAGTAGCATTAAGTTAGTATGCAAGATATTAGTATGAAAATACAACATACCAATGAGAATCATTTTTCTATATGTCCAAATCATTTTGCAATAAGTGCTTCTTGAACTAATGCTAATAAACAAATTAATCACTAAACCCATGTAATTTTTAAGCCAATATAAAAATGAAAAGACTACTGGACCTGGTATTATCAAATTAAATAAGAAAGCAACAAGAATAAACACAAGTAAGTAAAACAAAAACTAAATATAGGAAATTTAGGTAGATATTGACACTGATTCTCCGATAGGTATTTAAACTCAAGGACCTTTAATTTTAATGATTAATTCTACTTGAAGATGCGCATTTTGTAAAGCTGGTAAAATATCTACAAGAACCATTGACAAAGAACAGTGAATTTATATAACAATATGATCTTATTATAACAATATATAAAAGTTACATACCAGGCAAGATAGAAAAAAAGTCAATCTTTGAAACTGGAATCCTGTCATTTTGGTTTACGAATGAACACAATAATTCATTCATGAGATATTTATACTGCATCTTTATCTGTCTTGCAAACATTGCTCTATTTGTGCTTTACAATCCGCATAAGGAAGTTATGAGAATAATTGATAAGTGAATCTTGTTTAAATTACTCTTGTTTATTCGAAAGATTGTCATTAGTAAATATTACTGTTAGCTATAAAAGAGACGGAAACATTACATTAAAGTGCATTTTAATCAAGATGAAGACTTTGCTGTTGATTACGCTATTCGCCTCTCTGTGCCAGGTAATACAAGTAAATCCTGATTAATTTTTAGTTTATAATAAGTATCGTGGAAAATTTCATAAGAAATTTCATACTTGATATTTGACGTATTTACACGTATTGAGATATTCTAATTGCGTTTTTGTGTTTTTTTTTTAAATTGTGTGTGTGTGCCTGTAAAAATGCTACAGATTACACATTTCAATGGATTAAATTGATATATTTCCCAAATAGTGTGGATGTTTTTGGTAATATGCATTACAAATAGTGTTTATTGACAAATGTGTTTTTAATTATGGGTTTCATATGTAGAATTGGTCTTTGTATTATTAGAAGCATATAACTAATAATGGTTTTAACTGTAAAAACCAAGAATTAAATAATAATGAAAAAGAAGTAAGTTTTTGTTAAAAAAAGTTTATGTTAAAACTATCATAAATATCATAACTTTATTCGGTTTTAAATAAAGACCGAAAGGTTGGCAGTGGGAGTTTATTTTGAACCTGAAGAACTGACCAAGTCCCAATAAACTTTAGTTTTGTTTATATATATAAACTACAGTGACGAAAACAACACACAGAAATGAAACAGAAACTCACTACTATATTTAGGAAGATAGAAACGAGTCGCTGCGCCGGTAGACCACGACTGGCTGGTGGTCTTGAAGAAACACTCAAACAGCGTAGCCAACTTACAGAAGGAGGGGAGGCAAAAGAGATAAAGAAACAAAAGCAAAATAAATTATAACGAATGAAAAAAACTATTAGCACAAGTAAAAAACCTAAGCAAAAATAAAAATAAGTAAGTATACAAAAGGTAAATTAGGAGACTAAAATAAAGAAAGAAATAATCAACGATAGAGGTTAAGCCCAGGAACAGATCTACCCCCCTAAAGACTAATAAGAGCTTCTTCTGAAGCTCTCAGAGTGACTTTTGAATTGTTATCAGTTATCTGTATCAGAACCTGTACACGGAAACAGTCATTAAAACTGAATCTGTGAAAACTGGCATGAGTAGCAAAGGGAAGGTCACTGCGTTTGCCAACGGATGACCTGTGATTATTCATGTGCAGGCTTAGCTTGGTGGAAGGTAAACCCACATAAAAAGCATCACACTGGATGCAATCCAAACGATAAACATAGTTACCAGAGGTACAAGAGGTCTTGTAAGAGATAGAGTAGGTGCGTTTGCTGAGGAAGTAAGTAAAGGAAGGAACGGGATTGATGATAGGACAAGTGAGACACCCAGGACGTCCGCTCTGAACCATAGTATTGGGAGGCTTGGGAGAAGAGATATGAGAGAAGAAGTTCTTTTATTATTATTGTTATTATTATCGTAGTCTATTATAAAACATAACGTTATTGAAGTAATTATGAATAAGTAGCATTCCTATGATTGTATAGCACAGATATATAACAGATTTATTTTGAAAAACAAGAATTATATGCCTGTTTAATTATAATGACATTTCTCAAAGTTTGCGATTTGTGGAGGCTTTAGAAAATCGTCCATAGACAAAACATATTACAACACAGCAGGCAGACGTCATCAAAATAAATTCAGGTGATCTCGAAAGGAGTAAATACTCTAAATGATTATTTTTTATGATGAATATAAGATAAATAAAATGAAAAAACCATTATTTATAAGTTAAAAAACAAAAAGTATTTCTTAAGTATAATAGTTCAAAATAATAAACTATCCATTGTTTATAGTTCGTATCATATTATAAAACATTTTTTTGTAACTTAATGGAGGTATATACTATACTTCCTATCAAATAATAATGTTTACGTTTCTTGTACTGCTAAGAGGCGGGACGTTATGTAGAACCTGTTGGCTTGCAAATTGTTGCCAGTTTATTGTCGACAAAACTATTTGGAAAGAACAAAATGGATCTTTTTTCAATATTTATTCAAAAACATTTTATTATAAACTTTTAAATAAAACAGAAATGTACCGAAACCAGATTTAACGGTGTATGACTCAGTTCGGGACTAAATTCATCATAGCCTCTCCAAAGGATGGCATGACCAGGATATTCCATCTGTCATATAGAAAATTTAAGTCAATGATTAGGCTTCCTATCTAAATCTGTAAAGAGCCCTCTTTCTTTTTTGACTATTCTGTACACAAAAACTTGGAATATTCGTAAACTCATGAAAAAAACATGTTGATTTGTTTACAGGATTCATTTACTCAAATTACAGTAAAGTAAGACAAGTAACTATAATGGGGTACCAGTCATGAAACTTTGTATAGGCAATCTGAGCTATAGAATGATAGTAAAACTAATGAATCATTACGGGTGCATTTTAAACCACATAAATCTGTTGAAATTCTCTACTTTCTCAGATTATGATGACTAACAAGATAATATTCTTCTAAAACTAAATATTGTTTTATTTTGCTTTTTTTCTACTTTTAGTGTCTTAAAGGTGAAGTTTAAATAACTCGGTTGCTTTTGTTTCAGATTGCATTTGGTGAGCTAAAGTTGGTTGATTGCTCAGGGAATAATAAAAAGTTTCCGTCATTCAATGGAAATTCAGGCTCTTACATTGAATGCTCAGAGAACGGTATATTGGGTTATGTAGAAAAGGAATGTGAACAAGACAAGTATTTTAATTTCAAGACTCAGGACTGCAGTAATACAAAAGCGAAAGCAGTCTTTCAAGTTGCACTACTATAGGGGAATTGTTTAAGTTGGATGACTCAACAGCTGGAATATGTATGGGGCAGAAATTAGCAATGTATTATACATCGTGCAAAGGGTCACAAAAATTGAATCCCAAATTTGAATGTTACGAGCTTTGTGAAGAAGATGGTACTTTTGTACTGGATGGTGAAAACAAAAGTTGTCCTAAAAAATATAAAGCATGTATAAAAGGTTCACCGGCTCAACTGATGGAATGCCCTGGAACTTTGTGTTTCAATAGCAAGAAAGGTAGATGTGGTCCTTAATTAATATGCTGGGAATGAAAAATAACGTTGTAAAATATCAATTGTAAATCAAGATGCTTAAATAATATTTCTATACTGGTGTGCAAGTTAAACTTAATCAGAAAAATTATTATATATTCTAGTGATTTTAATACGTATATATATATATATATTATATATATATATTGTTGAACAGCTGACCGTATTTCACGTTAAATCACTAGAATGTATAATAATTTTTCTGATGAAGTTTAACTTGCACACCAGTACAGAAATATTATTTAAGCATCTTGATTTACAATTGATATTTTACAACGTTATTTTTCATATATATATATATATATATATATATATATATAGAATCTATTTAACAAACATTTTACTACTATGACAATTGAGGATGTAAATCATACTCACATTGATGGAATACATTGTATTAAAATTGTTAAGTAAAATTACTTTTCCAAAATCCAATTGTATGCTGAATGAAATAATTTAATATAAAATACTTAATTATCTGTTTTTAGAGACTTTACAAAATCCCATCATTTTTCCAGTGTTCCATTCATGTTACGTTTTAACATAGTCTGTGTGACTAGCACATCCTTAGTAATAACGCTTGGGAGTCGTAACTTTAGTACAGTATAGCCCACAAACTTACTTTCTCACCTCTTAATTGTAGATCTCAGATTCGACATTCACTCTGATCTAGGTTAGGTTAGGTTGCAGTGTCAGTCCCACACTGCCACTTACGGAACACACTTAGGCCGAGTATTGGCCCTTTGTGATACCACACAATGAAGATTGATTCTACAGTGGGAGTCCTAAATTTTGCCTAACACAAGTGTATTTAGAGTAGGGATCTTTAACGAGTACCTGACATCGTCCAGGCTCGTTCAGGCAGTCCAGGCTCGGGAGCGACAGTTTAACGTCCTTCTCCGAGGGACGACGTGCTCAGATTTATTCATCTCCCGCATGAATAAATCGAGGGCCAGGTGGCCAGGATAGAACCCCAGTCCTATAAGTTCAGAGGCGAGCACGTAACTGAGCTAGCCTGACCCCTTCACTCTGATCTATTTATTCAAATTCAATGGTGAGTAAAAAATATGTGCACTTCATCCCTAAGAGGGGACATAAACGCATCGGGTTCAACTCTGTACGATGTCAGTTACTTCTTAAGAATACCTGCTCTAAATATAATTGAACTCTGCAAATTTAGGTCCCAACTTAGATTCGATGGAGCAGTGCTTCACAAACGGTACATCTTAGGAGGTGAAACAAATACCTCCTCTTAGGAGGAGGCACAAATAGCCAGGTGTACCCCTAGGTAATGGAAGAATTACGGTGTGGTAGCCGGAAGGCTTGGGAACGCCGGTGAATCAAAACAGGTAATGGAAGAATAAACTTATACACCAGATTTATATCTCAAAAATATGCATCATTTTCATTTATTTTAGAAACACTAAGTATGTGGTTTTCAAGTCTGAGTAAAGTATCTGCTACTTGATATTTTGAACTGGAAGGTAATTTTTTGTAATCTTTATGCAGCAGAAATGCCGTATATTATGAAAGTATAATGCATCAATGAATTATACTTTCTATTTTCCTTCCCTTGGGAATTTAACTGGTTTGTTACTGTTCTCTCTTCCTCTCTCTGTATTAAACAATTATTTCATTTAACTTCCTATCATTTTTCTATATTAAAAATTTTCTATATGAAAATCAGTGATGCACTTGAAAGTTTTGGTTATTTCATTGTGCTTCATATAGTAAAAAAAGTTTGAAAAACACTGGCTAAGGAAGACACAATCATTCCTTAAAAAGTCAGCGTAAGAGTGTACAGTACTAGCAAATATCAATGCCACCAAAAGAAAAAAACTTCTAATGTCCTAGTTTACCTATCATTTTTCAGATCATATCATTTCCTTTATTATCTGAGGAAATCTGTATCTCATCACCTGTACCATCTAGTAACTCAGTGATTATGATTTTATTTAATTAACTTTCTCTAATATTTTGTTCTTCAATATATCTCTTATAAAAAAGATGTAACTGTATTTGTAACAC
Source organism: Hermatobates lingyangjiaoensis (assembly GCA_026182355.1). Classification (NCBI taxonomy): domain Eukaryota; kingdom Metazoa; phylum Arthropoda; class Insecta; order Hemiptera; family Hermatobatidae; genus Hermatobates; species Hermatobates lingyangjiaoensis. The sequence continues at coordinate 2,285,040 of JAPFBL010000882.1, forward strand.
CAATGTTAAACGGGTATCTATAATGATTGCTGGGGTCTGTGCCATCAAAACATAAAAAACTTAAGAACTTTTGTAAAAGTAGGAGTCTTTTGAATCACTTATGAGTACAAACAAAAAAGGAAGTAAATACCGTCCAGTTATAGATTCGAGGTTAATTGTTAGTACAGCATCTATATTATTACGAATATTGTTAGTTTACATTACAATTGTCCTTTTATTTTGTCCAAAAAGTAACGCTTTCAGTCTACTTAGTATAAGTTACTTACACATTATAGCACAGAATTACATTGGTTACAAGGTCTTTTGACCCAGTGTATCTTGATAGATTAGACTAGAATTGCATTTAATGTAACTGTCATACGGCTACCAAACAAAAGACTACAGACAGTTACTTACTGACTCCATAAACACAGCAGTACAAAAATTCAGCAGTAGTAGGTCCGTGACCTGGAACTGCTAATTACAACGCGCACTGCAGTGCGTGGAAATAATCGTTGGTCGTTGGTCGTTGCCATACGATAATCCGACAAAAATAAAAAAATGAGTAACTCTTAAGCGACTTCGGGGTAGAAATGGAGTGATTAAGCGCCTCTAATACTCAACTCCAACTTTAGATTAGAATAAGTTAGGTTACTGTGGCTGACTGACATGTTCAAACTTTTTCACGTCTCAAATGAATAAATTGAAGTTGGGCGTGGATATTGAACTCAGTTCAGAGGCGGGAACTTTTCACTCAACCCGCTACTGATATACTAATCCCCACTATTGGTGATTTTAGAAAAATTAAAAGTGTTTTTGTATAATTATTATGCTCATTTGGTTCCAATAGTATTGTTTCTAAAGCAATATTCAATTCAATTATAAATCTATTTAATACTCCACATTGATTTTCTTATAATTTAAGAATAGTAATTGTGAACAAATTCGATAACGTTTACTCTATAACGTATTTACTCTATACGTTTTGTAGTTCCCAGGGTCCAATTTGATGTTTTTTTGGAATATATGTATACTAGGACTCACATTCAGTGTTTCAACCCTTTCAACTGTCGTCCTCAGGAAAGAAATTGGAAAAACGAAAGGACGAAAGACAACTGGACGGCTTCACAAAATATTTGCAGGTTGGCCACAGTGAAAATAAAAAAAATTGTTATAAAGAACTGAGGAGGAACAACAATGAAAAGAAATAATAAACAATACCCTTTATAAAATCAAATTTAATTGAAAAAAAAATAGGAAATTGATAAATTAATAAAATAAAAATAAGAAACAAATTAAAATTAATTTTAGGCATTATTGAATATATTAACAAATGAATAAAAAAATATATAAATAAACAAAAAATAAAATTATAAATAATAAAAATAAAGAAATGTATAGGTATATGTATAATCTATATACATACATATAGAAATTACAAAAAGAAAACATTTAAAAATCACTGCAATCATTCACTTTGATATTTTGACGAATGTCTTTATAAGCAGAAGACATACGATTTTTATTGGACGCGAAAACATGCTGCAGAATTTCTTCATTGTTTTTGGAGATAATGTTCTACCAACATATGCATAAAGTGAACTGGACAAAAATAAAGTAATCACAAGTTAAAATTAAATAGTGTGAACAATTAAATATAATCATGTCAAACAAGTAAAGGAAAAGACTTTAGAGACTGAATTCCAATAGGTAAATAATAAAGATAAATAATAATTTATAACAGAATAGTAAAATAAACTAAATGTGAAATAGAATGGGTGATTGAGTCTAGGAGTTATTTTAGCACCATGATATGTTTTTCAGAATCTCTCAATGTGGCAATGATGTTTTAATGGGCGATCTATTTAAGAATTAATAATCTGAGACAGTCATTGGTATATGCATAACAAATTTGACAGTAAACAGGTGAAATAATATTCAATGTTTAAACAACATGCATTTTTTCATTACCACAGAGGTTAGTATCATTAATATTAAAATTATAGTAATCTGTCTTACCTTGTACCCTGCTGCTGAAGTTCTTAGACCGGTTTCGGGCGTCACCCATCTTCAACAAGAACTGATCAACTAAAACTACGGAGTCTAAAACTACGGTGTTTTAAGGTTATATAAACAGAAAGGTAGGACTCCTTAGTTTTAGTTGATCAGTTCTTGTTGAAGATGGGTGACGCCCGAAACCGGTCTAAGAACTTCAGCTGCAGGGTACGAGGTAAGACGGATTACTATAATTTTAATATTAATGTTTAAACAACAGTAAGAAATTTACTAATAGAACTAAGATCTTTATTACCAAAACAACTTGTCTTTCTCAGAGTATTACAAAAACAACAAGAAAATAAATAATTTTAGGTGATTGGAAAAAGATATACAGCTTAAAATTGTGAAATTTCATCCTCAGTTATACTTACCTTTCCTACTTAATAGATTAACTGTTCTAAATACAAATTTATCGTCAAAATCAAACAAAAACATATTTATTTGCCTCTAAGGTATTTGAGGCAAATAAATCATAATATAATATGTTGTATATTATAACACAACATAAATCATTATCTAGGGGTAGTGATAGAGTGATTAAGCGCCTCTAAGAGCCTCTAACACTCAACTCCGACTTTCAACCTTCACGAGACTACCCAGTTAACCTGCTATATGCAGGGACAAAAGAAAGAGGAGGAGAAGGTGATCAGGGGCTGGTCCTGACCACCTTCGTTTCACATCCTTCCCTAATCCCCAAATCCCCTCCTTTTATCCCAGCTCTAATCTAAGGTGTTATGCGATCCGTGCCGAAGGATGAATGATACAGGGGAACTGTATTATGAACGGAGCCTTAAGTGTACCAGGTGACTTCTTTGAGTAAATAATTACTCAATTACTCAATTAAACAATTACTCAATTCTTACTCCGGAATGCGGTGTTCTGCCGGAGCGGACAAAATACCACCGATACAGATACAGGAATTTTCCCATGTAAGGAGAACGAAGTCTGGAGACCATCCTCCGGAAGTGCAGAGGGTCCAAAAACGCTTACTAGTTTGAGTCAACCTCCCACAAGTGCACCTAAGGACCCGAAGAAGACCGTCCCGAGGAAGGAGAAAGGATGTTACTTTCTCCCGAAACGTTGGGAGCCTGAATGGACATTATCAATGATGGTTTATGCAGATTCTGCAAAAGGAGGAAGAAACAACGTTGCACCTGCTGACTGACTGTAAGGCAACTTTGCTGCACAGAGGTAGGTGCTCCGGGACACTGAAAAAAACTATAGAGGAACTTTTACCGCTGGAACCAGCAAAAGTGCTGAGGTTCTTGGAGGCGTTGAAGCTAACTTGTATTAAAACTTGTATTGTATTAAAACTATTAAACTACAATAGTTTTTTTTTAGACGCAGTTCTGTAGTCACCCTCATATAATAATAATAATAATAATATTAATAATAAATCATTATTTGAAATGATTATATGTTTTTAAATCATCTTTTTGGTATATATATATTACGAAAAATTTGAAAGCATTAACGTATATAAGGTACTCTTTGAACTATTTGGACAGAAATATTAAATCTTTTAAGCTTTTACTCTACTGATTTATTTAAATAACTATAAATATATATGGCTGTACGTTTGAACATAAGTCTGGTATGATATGTAATCACAATATATTTTATCTTTTCTAAAAAAATAAATTTAAGGCATGAATTTTTCTCGTAATATAAACTTGATCATTTCCTTTCCTAGTCGCTATAAAATATAGTGATCACAAAAAAAAAAAAATTAATCAAAAATAGTTTTTTTCTGTGGTGGGTGTCTTTTTATTTTGGGTTGGCTCAAAATATTTGACACCTCCACAATATGTACAATTTGTGAAATGATATTATCCAGACGTATAGTTGTTGAGATGAGAAAGAACTTTGTTGACTTATAGAAAAGTCTATGGTTCTTAATTCTAAAATGGATAGTAATTTTAACCTTCTCTTCTAGTGATTCTATATTATATACTCCATTTTATAGTATGATAATGATCACGTATGTTTTTTATAGTAATAAGAAAAGAAACTTGTTGAACCTTATACTTTTTTTTTTTAAGGAGTTGTATAACTTACTGAGTTAATTTGATCTTTAAAAAGTATGAAATAGTTTTTTTACCATTTAATCCATTGAATACCAGAAATTATTTTTATTAATAAATTATTAATAAAAAAATAAGTATTATTATTATTTTTTCAAACTATATAAGGGAATGCTACTATGAAGTATAAAGTTCAGCATATTAGCATTTATTTGTACTAAGTACATTTTCTTTGAAATTGTACTTGGTTTTTGAACATTTTATTTGCACATTTTCTAATGAATGTTTTAAACAATTTACATGCCCATTTGATAAAACTGAAAAGGATTTAGATGAATATTTCTTAGTTTGTTTAAAAAGTTCCAACAGTTTTGGGTAATTTTAAAATTGTTGGAAAGGTGCTTTATTCCAAGGAATTAAAGTACTTCATGAGCGAATTATATTAATTATAAATTATTTTACAATTTGATTAAATGATAGAAACATTAAAATAAAGCGAGAAATTAATTTTATTTTAATTTATTTAGCGGGAAGTTGAATTAAAGTCATACCTGATTTGTTTTATTATAATTGATTAAGTTGTAACATTAATATAAAGGTAGTTGAAAGTATGAGAAATATGAAAATAAGTACAATTACTAATAAAAAATAATTAGTGTATGTTTTGTTCATTGCAATTAGAATGTTATTAACATTGAAATTGACGAAAAGAAAAGAAAATTATGTTATATAATTCATTTATTATGTAAGGTAAATATTGAAATTTAGAATATAAAGTAGGTTATAATATTTTATAATTTACGAGTTTCTAATTAATATATATTAACTTATATATATATATAGAGCGAGCAGAGTCGCTCTCTGCCGGTGCGAGTGGACGCACGTGCCTCTTCCTCTTCCCTTCTTCTCCCTGACGACGAACTTCAGTTCAAAATATCGACCCAGTAAGTTTTCTCGCTTCTTCTATTTGTTGTCTTTTTTCATTTATATATATATATATATATATATATAAATGATCAAACCACAATAAGAAATGGGAAAACAAGACTAAGATCTTTCAACCGTAAACAAGCGGTCTTCGTCAGAGTCAAAAACCCAACCGAACACTAGATGCAGAAAACATCTGGTGAGGAGTTGAGAAGAGTGGGAGGGAAGAGTGGTATTTTAAAAGGGTGAAAGCGCAGGAAAGGACTAATGTCCAGAAAGGGATGTTTGGGGAAACAAAGGAGTATAGTAAGAAGAAGTAAAAAACTATCCGTTAGCTGTCAACCCTCTTTGAAGAGGCTATTGCCCTCGTGACGAAAGTATCAAGTTTGAAGAGACCGTTACTAATGTTTATAATATTTGATCTATTAAATTTAATTACAGACGATTCAATAATATTTCTTAACAACATTGATTTTTCATAGGTAATAAATGTCTTGTTTTCCCATTTCTTATTGTGGTTTGATCATTGATTGTTATTTCACGTGTTTATGTGAAATCTTTATATATATATATATATATATGGTATTTAAGGTGTGAACTGCAAAAATGATTTAATATTTTCAATTATTATAGTATGTACAGTAAATGATTCTCCTATATTTCATCATCTTAATGAATGTTAAAAGTGATTTGATATTTAGGTAATTATTAGAGATAATGACAATGAAAAATCTAAACAAAAGACTATCTTTAGATATAATTAACAAACAATTGAGCTTCTTTCAACGGTATCATCCATTCACTGACTCAGTCTATCCAAGGACCCCGCCAATGTCCCAGGCTTTGAATGTTGACTTACAGGTCTGTTATATGTACTTATTTTGTCAGCCATATTAAGATAAAACATTAACAACTTATATTTTTTTTATATTGAAATACTTGTATTTAGTACTGTTAAATACGTTAGAGGGTAGATAAAAGCCGGTGAACAATTATTCCTTTCAAGAACTTGTTGATATCAAATATTAACTGAATAGTATTGTTGAAAAATTACTATAAAAAAATAAAGAAAAGATATAAACATTGTAATAAATTTATTGTAATAAAAAAATGTGTTTCTACTATTATTTCAAAAATGTTTTATAATTTTAACAGAGTCTCTAAGGAGTAAAGTTTTTCCAAATTCTTTAACTTGACATCGGATTATAGATATTAAATACACATGTACTTTTAAGTGATATCTCTTTTGTTTTATACATATTTGTAACATCAATATTGAACTATAATGATTGAATTTTTAAGATCTATAGACAAAAAAGACTATATCAACAACAATTTAAGGCTAAAACTTGCTTTACACTGAGGAAAGTAAACTTTTCTCTTCAGTGCAGAGTTAATTTTGAGACTCTACACTTTTGAATTTGCATATCATTATATTTACAATAAACAGTGTAATTAAAATTGAAATTACTGAGGATGGAATTGTTGAATAGATTGAGTTTTTGTAAACTAAAAATAATAATATAATACTCGTAGCTAATAAACGGTGTAATTCCCTGGGATGCTAGTTACAGGTATGAAGATCACGTCATGGTCACCCATTCTCGTTGAAGTGTTTTCGATTTTTATAACATTTAAATAGACAACATACATTTGAAATAGTAAATCTCCACGTTACCCTAACAAATGTTAGTTGGAGTAGTAAATAATTTCGGTAATTTTTTTTGGTCGCTGTCTATTTGTTTGTAATCATGCATATATATATATATATATATATATATATATATATATATATATATATATATATAAAGATTTCACATAAACACGTGAAATATCAATCAATAATCAAACCACAATAAGAAAATGGGAAAACAAGACTAAGATTTTTCAACCGTAACAAGCGGTCTTCGTCAGAGTTGTCAGTTGGGTTTTTGACTCTGACGAAGACCGCTTGTTACGGTTGAAAAATCTTAGTCTTGTTTTCCCATTTTCTTAAATATGTGCGCCAAGTTCCGCTCATCAGCATGAAAGTTTACGAATTTTTTTCTGATGTATTATATTTTTTTCAGTGTTAATAACCTTGATTTAATTGTTTTGATCATTACTTAACGTTTTTTGAATATATTATTTATTGTTAGTTTATGATGATTTTTCTAAAAATCGAAAGCTCGTGTATATTTAATGCAGTGACTTATGAACTTTTTTATGGTGTTTGAAACTACTGTGAAAATTTTCACCGACCCAACAAGAACTATTGAGAAGAGTAGAATACATCAGCAAGAAAGTTGTGAACCCTACATAACTTTGACTGCAAGAATGTGCTTTCTGTGCTAAATTGGACACAGTTGTTTTACCGAATTTTGATCGATTTTGTTCGTCATCCATTTACTACTTGCATGCTTGAGAAAACTGAGGTTCGTGGCCCAACAAGGCTCCAGGCTTTCTTGTATGGCTCCAAGATTTTACAAACGATCCACTGCCTCCCTGTATTTCCGTGTCCAGAAACCATCATCAGAGCTAACATATTTTTTCTGATTTGATTTTAGAATTTTGTAACATCGTTATATTTGGTAGAAGTCTATTTATTAAATGAGGACTTTCTGATCCAGGTGATCACTGGTAATCGTTTCGATTACCAGTGTAAGTTATTCTGTCACAAACATTGTGTCTGCCAACACATAGTCCAAAGTAAGAATGTGTCCTTCTTTTGAGTTTCCAAGTATTTCATTCCCTATAGAGGAATTTCCATCTCGTACTACTTTCAGTTGACAAAAATGTTTCTCTTTCTTGATAAATAGGTCTAAGTCGGGACGTTTAAAAACTTTTCCATGTTGGTCATTTATCAGGTTGCCTTTGATCAGAAGACCAACGGCCAACGACCAACGAGTATATCCATGTACTATAGTCACGTCGTAACTAGCAGTTCCAGACCAGAGGCCTTCTACTGCTTGATTACTGTGCTACTATAACTTGGAATGTCAGTAATTCATGTCAGATATTAAATGAGTCTGTACAGTAATGATATCGTATTCCCAGTCATGTGGTCTTTTCAGTCATGGTTTTTAGTCATGAGTTGGAAAGGTAGTCAGATAGTCAGTGGATGAAGTAATTGTTCAGTGAGGTTGAGGAAGGCTGGCAGCAGGATTTACAGTTTGTACAAGGAGGTTCGGAGGAGTAGGTAGTTAGTTGTCTTCATTGGTGTAAGTCCGGTGATGTAACTATCTATGGATTCCATTTTCAAATCATGGTGAATATCAACATTACGGGCGTACCAAGGAGCCCTGGCTATAAAGCGGGCACACTTATTTTCGATCAGATGGTCACTGCTTCTGTTATTTCTAGACATGCTTGTCTTTGTGCTTTATTACAAATAATGTTGACACCTTTTCATTTATCTTAGAACACAACCCAACTAATGAATTGGTTTTATTACAGCTGTAATAAAAAAATTGTGGAGTCAAATTTTATAGATCTGAAGTTAAGAATCCATGTTATACTAATGAATCTATGACAGCAAATCTCTGTTTTTGTAAATTTATTTTTTTTTAGATGATTTTTCCAAATTGATGTTTCATTGAAATTCCAACGTTATTTCATACCTCTGAGGACTCTAATTGGGTATTTTTAATGATATGGTTTTTCAGAACCTCTTTTTTTCTTCTTGAGGACAGTATACTCGTAAGTATGAAATGTATAACTATGATTTATAAACAGGCCTTTCTCGTTCACTTATCTTTCAGCTATTCAGAGAGAACGATCAAATGATGCATATGCTCAAAGAGAGTACTACCATTAATTCATCTTTTCATGAAGATAAAACGAAAAGAATTCTCCATATGTTTCAATATTACCCAAGAACTATGGGGTTATTAAACACAACTAGAATTGTGGACATGACATTTTTTAAGTAACATTTTTTAAGGTTACAACATGGAGATTAATTGTAACACTTTTGTTATACAACCATCCATCACATGCCGGAACCATAATATAAAATATATAATTGATTTGCATATGTCATCATAGATTCAATAATTAAATCTTCTTACATCAAACATACGGACTGTAAGAAGCGAGCCCACAACTTTTGGATACACACCCACCCACCAACCCACTCTTTAATACTAAAAACAAAAATAGATTTAAAAGTCTCAAAACATGCAAATCCGTCAAAACAACGGAATAGACCTTTCTTATGATTTTTATATAATCTTGCAGTAAAGTGAAAAAGATCTCAACAATTTATAAAACACAATTATTTTTATATCTGTGTGATTGAATTATCATAGCAAGTTCTCAAGCTGAAAATATCCTACCTGAGCTGGGTATCACAAATTCATAAATGGTCTAAATATTCTACCATTTATGGCATAAACTAAAATTATTCTTCGCTTGGTATCCTACTATTGAAATTCATTAAATATCTATCATTTAATATTTTAATAAATAAGCACAGTTAATTAAGATTTAATACAGTACATTAAATAACTATTGTTATTTTCTAATATTCTATTATGTATGATTAGAATTATAAATTCACTAGTTTTCAAAAGAATATTTTTTAGAACTGTTGAGACTTATAATAGATGATTGTAATAATAAATATAACAAAAGATACAAAGTAAAATGACGAATAAGGAAAATATAGAGTTTGTTTTGTAGGGGCTTGCGGCCATTTACTTCTTATGATGTCTGGGTAATCATGGGGGAGGGCCAGAAGAAATATATAAGGGTAGTTAGCGTGGAAGGGGAGTTCACCCCAAGCCAAGAATGATGGCCAAACTTAGCCCATAAACAACTTGATACCCAGCCAAAGGCGTGAATAAGTTTTTCAACATAAAATTAATATCTCCCACACCCCTCTGCCTGACTCTAACCCCTTACCAAAGCCCATCCCTTCTGCACAATTCAGAAACAGAAAACCACCCCAAGAAATATTAACCAAGTTTTAAATAAATAGTCGCCAGCGGAGTGTGGCTAATCTAACTTGAACATTAGTCCCTGTTTAGAACCCCATACCATAGATGACAATATTTCTACTCTTTTTAACTAACCTGAGACTAAATTTTAAAGGCCAACCTTTCTGAATACACTTTAACGAAAAATGTATTAACATTATCCTAAATTTGTAAGAATTTATAACCTGAACATGGTAGTTTTTTTACCTCCTTTTTTTTGAAAAAATAAGTTTAGTATTGTAACACTATGTATATAAATACATTCCAATATAAATTAATTAATTTTAATTTTAATTTTATTTTTTCTGTTCGTCTCTACTTCATTACTTTTTGAACCGGGCGCGCGTGGCAGCACGGTCGGTTGTCGAGAAGGTTTCCTGCCGTTGTGTTTCCGGCGTTCTTGGTCACCCATTCTATTTTCTCCTGAAGACGAATCATCCGAAAATTTGAGTTTGTAAGGGTATCTCTTTCTCTGTGTGTTGCTTTTCTTTGTTTTTGAGATGATTTGATTCCAGTTTGGATCGTTTTTTTCAAATTTTGAGTGAAATATATATATATATATATATTATATATATATATATATATATATATATATATATGTTATTAAGTTCAATGTAAGCAAAAAAACTTACTTTCATATACACTTTTTCTTCTTCTCGGAATTTGGTCAGAGTTGATATTTGGAATCATATTTTCACCAACTTTTCGTCTCGTTTATTTTAAGACATCCTCAGGGTTATAAATAAAGGCTAGCTTCTAATACCAAACGGTTTTGTTGGTTCGGTATTAGAAGCTAGCCTTGATTTATAGCCCTGAGGATGTCTTAAAATAAAGACAAAACGTTGGTAAAAAGAAAACAATACTCTCTCTCTATATATATACATATATATGATGCAGAAAAATCACAATAAATAAAACGTGATGCAATCAGTGAATAATGGAAAAAATTAACAATAGAAATAAATACTCTGAGGCTTTTTAATTTATGCTATCAAAGTGCAAACAAAGTAAAAACTGAGAAGCAAACATAAAAGTGACTTTTAGTTAGTCACTAATAAAAGTCACTTTTATGTTAGCTTCTCAGTTTTTATTTTGTTTGCTCTCTGATGACATAAAGTGAAAGGCCTCAGAGAATTTATTTCTATTGTTTTCCTTTTTCCATTGTGGTTTAAACTTCATATATATATATATATATATATATATATATATATATATATATACATATATATATATATATATAAAGATTTCACATAAACACGTGAAATAACAATCAATGATCAAACCACAATAAGAAATGGGAAAACAAGACTAAGATCTTTCAACCGTAACAAGAACTTGTTACGGTTGAAAGATCTTAGTCTTGTTTTCCCATTTCTTATTGTGGTTTGATCATATATATATATGACTTTTTTGTTGTTCTAAATATCAATCTTGGGTGGTGCATTGTTCGGGTCTATGTCTTTTTGTTTTATAAAGTCCAATTAGACTACCACTTTCTAATTTTCTACATAGATATATAATTTGTAGACATTATCTTTATAAATATTTTTCTTTTTTTCACTTTTCCTCTTTTTTTTTTTGGCCTTTTCCTTTACCTTATATTCTCTTGCTCTAAATGCGCGTGTGTGTATGTGTTTGTGTGCCTGTGTGTATATGTTTGTGTGTGTGAGAGAGAGAGAAATAGAAAAAGTGAAGTGCATTTACATATTTATACGTAGGCATATTAGCTATGAAAATAACATGTTTGAGGTTTGTAGCCTTTATATTGTTATTGAATACTTCTTCTTATAAACTATCATGTTCTTTATTCAATTTAACAGAGATATTGATAATTTGATTTTTTCGATACAATTAAATTCATCTGAAAATATAAATCTTACCTGAGTGATTTTGTAGATAGTATCAAAAGAAAAGGGTTGATGTTAGTCATGTTTTAGGATAAATATGAGATGTCAAATTAACTGAGAAAAGGAATGTTTGACCTGAATGGAGATAAGGGTGTAATTGTTTGAGCCAGAGGGTCATAATGACAGTGGCTATGGTCGAAGTGAGCGCTCGAGACTCGATTAGTTAATCAGCCCCGGCCTCGAGGAGATGCAGCGATAACAACCCTCCACCTAGCACTATGTATAATTCATGTCAGCTACCCCTTTCTCTGTTCCACTAATAAGAGCCTAGTTACCATTTTGAGTCTCAATGTCTGCTATCGTCTCTTACTTATCCAAAATTTGTTAGGGAAACTGCTACCGATGTTGTCACGTCAAGCGAGCGTTAGATTTGTTATGTGCCAAGTAGTAATCAGGAGGTGGTGAATTTAGAAAATGGAGCAAATTGGATGAATAGTTGAACAAAGTGTAATATTGAATAACTGGTTCTTTCTTACTTGAATGTCATGCAGACTTTCTGACAACCTATAAATCAAATTAGATTTCCCTTCTTAGAAATCTAAGTTAATTCCGTCTAGACATAGAAATTAGGTGTTAAGTATGACTGTGTAATGTGAGGACGACTATATTTCTCATCCATCATAACCTAGTTAAAATCACTCAAATATCACTATTTCGATATTATAATATCCTCGACAAAGTCCTATATTTATATTTATTAAAAGGATAAAAACAACTTTTTCAGACCATACTTTACTGCAGGATCTGTAATTACAGTCATCCCTCAGTATTTGCGGTTAATAGGGACCAGAACCGACAGAGACAAGTGAAAACTCCAAAGTAGTGTCACCCTCTCATTTTTAACATATATACATTGTTTGTGTATGTATAATATCAATAAGTGTGCATGAAACTATATTCGAGCATGTTGTCATTAGAGCATTAAAGAATAGTTTCAAACATGAAATAAAGTATTAATAGTATAAATAACATACATAATGTATAAGTAATATAAATATGATACGTGTGTATGGTATAACATACTAAAGTTTCCAAACAGTAAATATGTTTTTAGAACTCATTTATTCTTATAACAACTTTTCTTTTATAACAAGGTACGTAACTCGATCACCTCTGAGAATAGCTTCTCTTTGCTTGATCTTTATAAACGTTGATGAAACACGTAAAAATGCTAATCAGAGACTTGGATTTTGAATTCTGTGGATAATCCCTGCCTTCTGCTGGGGTACGGGCAACTTTCGCATATATGAACAGAGCATTACATACATTTCAGGGGACGTAAGGTATGAGTAAAACATTTTCGGGGGAATGGGAGGAAAACATGGTTAGGAACCTAGAAGGATTTGTAGGCCTCTAGGAGAGGAATTAACCCGTAGTCTCGAGTGTTTAGAATCTCAGGTACCTTTAAACTTGCTATCTCTAAAAACACTTGAGTAAATGCATAATTCATCCATTTTGAATTCTTAATGAATATTTTTGAACCATCCACGATATACTGAAGCCAAGACATATGAACCAAGAATTAGCAATGGATGGCTGTACTAGGATTTTGATAAAATGCTGTAAACAAGGTGATTTGGACTGAGAGGATTAATAAGGCAGAGTTGTAGGGATAAGCCGGCAGATGGGTAGCTAGGTGTGTACCCTAAGTGCTGATGGAATCAGAGTAATTACTTAGGGCCAGATGTCTGACCACTAATTCTGATTGATAGGGCTACAAATATTAACTGTTGTGCCTCACGAAGCCCAAATAACCATCTTGGGCCTGATTTACTCTCTCTGCTTAAACTCATTCAATCGATTTTACATTCCACTTCTATTTTCCTAGTTACCCAGATAAACAAAAAAAATAAAAAAAACGTCAATTAACGATACTTGTTGAGTTTTTAATTTAAGTATATTAAACTATTGTAGAGAGTTTTTTATAATTTATCACATCAATTACCAACGTACATATATTACGATACAAAATTACTTCAAAATAAATAATATATTGCAATTTAAGTTTAAATAGAAGTAATTATTGTTTTTAGGCATATTAAAGTTCAGTGAACTGAAAATGTTTAAAAAGTTTTCATTAAAAGAAAATAGATGTTTTAAACAAACAATACTATGCCAAAAAAAATATAAGAATGTTTTATTTATAACTAAATTATGTTCTCCTCAGCTTTATGAATTAATTTTTAGCAGTATATTTCAAACGTCTTATTTTTAATAGCCATGAAATAATATATTTCAATCTTTGGTATTTTTTCCACATATGATTTATTTATTTACAACTTGATTTAGTTAATTTTAAAATACATAATGGTTATTATATTAAAGAAATAAACTGTGGCCCAGCTTAGTAGACAAAGGAGTCGGAACCAGTTATATATATCAATATATAATATTTTAAAGAGGTAATATATAATATATATATATATATATATATATATATATATAAAATTCAAAACGAAGGAAACACACAGAAAGACACAGACATAACTCACATCGATATTTCGACCATCGTCGTCATCAGGAGGTGTGAAGAGCGAAGAGCGAAGGAGTCCCGCAGGAAGACAGGGCAGTGACTCTGTCGCTGTCGCCCTGTCGCTGCCCTGTCTTCCTGCGGGACTCTTTGCTCTTCGCTCTTCACATCTCCTGATGACGACGATGGTCGAAATATCGATGTGAGTTATGTCTGTATCTTTCTGTGTGTTTCCTTCGTTTTTAATTTATTTTATTTAAAAAAATGTCCGCTGGACCGTTTCTTTTAATTGTATATATATATAAAAAGATTTCACATAAACACGTGAAACAACAATCAATGATCAAACCACAATAAGAAATGGGAAAACAAGACTAAGATCTTTCAACCGTAACAAGCGGTCTTCGTCAGAGTCAAAAACCCAACCAACTCAGTTGGGTTTTTGACTCTGACGAAGACCGCTTGTTACGGTTGAAAGATCTTAGTCTTGTTTTCCCATTTCTTATTGTGGTTTGATCATTATATATATATATATATTACAATAAACACGTGAAATAACAATCAACATTCAAACCACAATAATATATGAAAAGAGATATTAATATCTTTCAACCGTAACAAGTGAATGCAAAAAGTTATCGAAATGAAACACTGAATAATTTGATTTTCATTGAAAACTAACTAACTCTACTGTGGGTAAGCCGACCTTCACCCAGTCTTTAACGCACGTATCTCTTCTTTTTTCCTTCACTCTCTTCTTGATGAAGAACTTTGCTTAGAAATATTGATCCAGTAAAAAGATTGACTCTGACGAAGCCCACATGTTACGGTTGAAAGACATTTATATTTTTTCTCATTTCATATTGTGGTTTGATATTATTGTGTTGATTGTTATTTGATGTGTTTATTATTTAATTATATTTAATCTTGTTAAATATATATATGTATACTATGAGAAAAATCACAATTAAAGACGTGATGCAATCAATGAAGTCCAAATCACAATAAAATAAATGCCCTGAGGTGATTCAAAAGCAAACAAAGTAAGAAAAAAGAAGGTATATATATATATGTATGTATCTAAAATTTCTTAGTGTTTCTTGATGTACATTAAACTATATTTGTCTGTTGCGGATTGTATTTTCATTGAAAAAGTATATATATATTTGTGTATTATATTTTTTTTAAATAATAAAACAGTTGTGTTTTTAAAAAATTGCACTTTTATTGTGTTGACATAGTAGACTGATAAATTGAAATGAAGCATTGTTGGAGTCATTGGTTGCAGTGGTGGGCAGTATCTGATAGGGAGGCCTGCGCTAGGCAATTGCTTTCATTTTGAATTACTATCCAGCCAGTGATAAAGGGGAGGTTATTAAAAAGTACCCTGTTTTCGAAGGGAGACCAGGTGGGGGATGAACGATGACAGGCAGTTAGTCGTCCTAGCTGACAATCAGGTGCTCCTCGAAATGGGAATGAACGACTGATAAGGTCTACGATGATTGTCACTCTGTCCCCTATAAAAGTGATGAAACTGGTTGGACTTCAAGCGATTTCCTCATTTACACCTACTGATAACCATCTCTGGCCTGTTGATGTACGAGTGGACTTTGCATAATAAATTGTAAAGGTTTTAATAGATGAGGTATTGAAGTCGGAGGTCAAGTTGTTCAAACATAACTCACAATAATATTTATGATTTCAACGAATATCTTATGAATCTGGAGAGTTTGAACGGATTAAACATCCCTATATTAGTGTGTACATACTTCATTAAAATTGTATGTACACACTATGGCGCACACATACATATACATAAGTACGCAACTAGTAAATTTCACAAAAGACATAACAGAACAAAGTAGGTACTACAATCGACATTTCAAGCAAGAGTTCATCATCAGAAGATGTTGAGAAGAAAATCTCAATCAAGATATATTTAAGAGGTATTAAAACAGTTAGGAATTATTTTATAAGACATTTTCAAGTTTGTTAACCAAGTTATGGGAAAAGATAGTGTATTAAATTAATTTTTACTTTACTATAAGTAAAGTATAGTGATCGTGAAAAAATTCGATCTCGAGATTTTGACGGAATTACATGTTTTGAGGTCCCAGAAGTCGTTTTATGAGGTTTTTACGATGATGTCTGTGTGTGTGTGGGTGGGTGGGTGGGTGAGTGTGTTAGCATTGCTTGTTACCATGCTACGGTCCAGAATCTTTGATGGATCAAGTTGATATTTTACACAAAAATAGGCCTCATAAAGACGAAGATCCCTATTGTTTGGGAAGAATTATGCATGATGGGAGTCACTTTTTTTGCCAAAAACCGTTTTATTTAAAACATTTATTTCTCCTAAACTGATAACCCTAGAGTTTTGAAATTTTGACATTATCTTTGAGGTTTCAAATGCAACAAACGAAAAATATATTCAGATTTTTAAAACAACAGGAAATATTTTTTTTTAATAAAATGTAAAAATTTTGACTTATAATTCAATCTCAAACCTTGTGAGAGCGATACAAGCCATACTGTTTGACGGACAAGAATGAAAGTATGCCTATAAATAGAACATTATATGGAGAATGAGTTGAGATATTTTTTTTTTAAAATTACATTCGCTAAAGGGGCGTTACAGTACGATTTGTGTTTTCAGAAAATGTTTTTTTGACGCTAAACGGCTCGTTAAAAATAATGAAAATTTGACCAAAAATGGAACAAAAAATTAGCAATTCATAAAAAAAAAATCATGAAGTTTCAATTACGGGAAAGAGCAATAACGATATAAAAACTCTTTCTTTATCCTAGACTAAGAGATCACCTGCTATACTGTCGAATTTTTTGTATTTTTTTACATTGTTTACATTGACTTAGAAATTTTTTGAGCGAATCCACTGAGATAAAATTGATGTTTCTAATGGAAAAATGAAAATATATTATTGACTTATAAGAGATGTAAGAGGAATAATATTGTGCAGGTAAATGATAACACTCATTAAAAAAAAATTGTAGATATGTTATTTGACAAAGGGGAAGGAAAATGATCTTATTAAATACTAAGAAGCCATAAAATTCCAAGTATAATAATTCTGTTAAAAACCAAAAATGTAAAAGATAATTCAAAATATAAATCTTTCGTTTAGAGATTAATAACTGTAATTATCGTACATCTTTAATTAACAAATCACATTAAAACAACATTTTCTTCGCTGTTTAAGATGTTTTTCAGTGAAAAAAAGGGTATTTTACTGTTTCAAATTTGAAAATTTTACATTAATATTCAATGTAGAAGGATGTCAAGTAAACGATGTAAGAAATCTACTGGCTATTTGAACAATAGCCATGTTCTCTTGTAGGATAATATTTCGTATCAAGAAATGTTCACTTTGGTTTTTCAAAAATGTTATTACTGCTGTAGTTATACTAATGAAATTATTTGCAAATAATAAATTATTTGTGATGTACAAAAATAAGCTTATAAATTGATATGTCCTTCAATCACTATCTGTACTACCTCACGAATGCAATGCTAATAATTATATCCCATTTAGATATATATATTATGCTTAAATGATACGTTATGTTTTATATACTCAAGAAATTTGACATTGAGTTACTTATAGTAAAGTAGAGTGTAGGCCACTCCAGATTTTTTTTAATAAATTTTGGTCAAAAACTAAAGTTTTGACTCTTTTTATGGGTTTTGTTACGGATATATATTGTAAACAGGAAAACGATCCCAAAGGACAACAAACGTTTCACAGTAAATCACAGACACAAAACAAAGAAGCGAACACACGTACTGTCTCTAATTTTCGGTTGACGGGTCTCCAAACCGTCGCTTCGCAAGTGCGCTTGGTATCCTTATCACAACTCTCCTGATGACGGTTCAACCAAAAATAAGTGTGTTCGTTTCTTTGTTGTGTGTCTGTGATTTACTGTGAAACGAATATATATATATATATATATATATATAATCAAACCACAATATCAAATTGGGGAAAAAAAATTGATTGTTCTTTCACATGTTTATGTGAAATCTTGTTATACATATATATATATATATAAAGAGAGAGAGTAATAAAACGAACAGAGTAATAAAACTCACTCACTAATGTAAATTTTTGAAATTTTAACGGCAACTTTCCTACGGCTCGGTGTAACCCAAATATCCTGGGTTACCAGCGGTTGCGTATCCGGCGTACCTGGTTTCTTGCCATTTCCTTTTCGCCATTTCGAATTTTTCCGTAAATTTGAGTTAGTAAATGTGTCTCTCTGCTCTATGTGTTACTCTTCTTTGTATTTGAATTTGTGATCTATTACTTATCTGATTATTTAATATACATTTAACAACATCTTAATCGCAATAAGGAATTCAGAAATGGACCAAAGATCTTTCTACCTTCCCTATATGACAGTGATGTAGGCCAGTTGAAAGTTTACAAGATTTTAGTCACATTTTTAGTTTTTTCCATTGTGCATTAGATATCGATTTTTTTATGTATTACTGTGAATATTAATGTAATCAGATTTCACAATCACATTTTTTACATTTTTTTAATTTATTTTTGTATTTTTTATTTATTTATTATTTTTACTATTTTCCTTTTCTATTCACTAGTATAATTTTTCTTATTCATTATCTTCTAGTTTATTATTATCAGTAACTTTTTTCGTTTTTATGACTTCATCATATCAATAATTGGCCAAACACTTCAGATTACTCTCATATTTCAGCGTATTACATTCAATATTAAAGATGTGCATTAAGTTAGTCCAGATATTAAATATGACTTATAATAAATTCGTTTTATTGGTTCATTCCGGTTTTAAACATATGTATACGTGGATGTTATCTAGATTAAATATAATCAAGAGTAAAACTGCTACGTCATGATTTTTATAACAAAAAACTTTAAAGTAGTATCATATAAAAAAACGTGTTTTGTGTTTTAGGTCTAAAATTAGAAACAATTTGAGCTGCAAAAGAAAAGAATCATGTAGGAGTAAAAGATTAGATAGTGGAAGAAGAACAAAGAATATGATAAAAAGGTGTAAATAAATCTGAACAAAAGAATGATTGTAAGACTGCCTGCATACTGATAAAAATTATAAAATAATTCAAATTTCTTTAAAACTTGATGAGACTGCTTTAACATAAAAAATGCTATTAATAATAATATACTTCTATGTATATTAATAATATACTTCTAATAACATACATTTAACGTCACTGATCAGATATATTTTAGAAGTAAAAGTAGATTGGATAAGTTTCAATGTTTTAGATATAAATTACTGGCTTTTACAGTTGTATGTAATTATAGTGTATGCTCTTTTCTTAGTAAATACGCTAAATAAATTTAATTATATATTTTAAATTGTAAATTTATTTCTTAAAAAAGATGGTTAAGTATTAAAATTTGAGCAATTTTTAATTTATGGTTGTTACAATAGATTGAATTAACTTTTTCAATAACTTAGAATTTCTTCCGACGTTTCCTTCACCTAGTTTTATCATTATTGTCGAGTAAAATAATTAAATTATTTTAATCTAAAATTATTTTTAAACAACTATATAAACTGATGGGGAATTTCAAATACATCTCCTTAAAAAATATTAAAACTAACAACGCGTTTCAAAAGACAATATTCTTTTTCAGGTTTACATTTGAATTGTTGCTATAACATCATCAACAGTGGAGATGTAAACCTGAAAAAGAAAAATAAGAGTTCGAAACTCGATGTTTGTTTTAACATGAAGCTCTTTTGGGTGGAGATGTATTTTTTTTTTAAATTCCCGACCATGAGTAAATACTACACTATAACAGAATGCTCTAGTAATGAATTCCAAACGATATAGATTTTTTATTAGAATTCTTTGCAGTCTATTTGACGGGTTGCTTGGCTATATAAAACTATTCTAAATAAAAATGTTTATAGACACGACTACGCAATCAATTCCAGTGAAGAGAAACCAATAAATCAATTATTACGGTAGGATATATTATAAAACATAGTCCTTAAATAAGATTGGTAGATTATTGGTTGGTGATTTAATTTATTTGGCCAAATAATTTATGACA
Source organism: Hermatobates lingyangjiaoensis (assembly GCA_026182355.1). Lineage (NCBI taxonomy): Eukaryota > Metazoa > Arthropoda > Insecta > Hemiptera > Hermatobatidae > Hermatobates > Hermatobates lingyangjiaoensis. Next base: position 2,305,449 of record JAPFBL010000882.1, read on the forward strand.
AGATAGTAAAGAGATAGATGTTATTGCTTTGTAACGGCAAATGCTTAGGAATGACATGGAAAATGAATGACTGATAAGTGTTAAACCATTTTTTTTTTTTTTATTCAAAAAGGTACATATGAATATCAAGGAATGTAAAGAGGATTTGATAAATGGAGAATATTATATATGTTACGAGATGTGGTTTAGTATTACCGAAGAAGGAAGTAATTAAACAGTGAAAACGCAGTGAGGAGGGTAAGGGAGTATCAAGGAAGAGGATATTGCGGACATCTCACAGCGGTCCATACCTGGGGACTAATTAGTGTCACGATCCGGACCACAATGAGCCCAGTGCTGAATATGCACCGCCCCCGGGGGCTGGACCGCCGCCCCCACGCTAAACGCTTCCGCCTTCCTGTCACATCCGCCCACCTCAACCTCTCTTCCTTTGTTAATATTCAATACGACCAACTCGTATCGATCTTGCATCAAAACTTCTTCAAATCTCTCATAAACAGCTGTCCGAGAATATGACGTTTATAAAACACACTCTTTGTTTCAAAATAGTTCAAACTTTCGAATCACTTTGCACTAAAATTTTAAATTAAATAAAAACATACAATACAATGTTCTCAATGAAAAAATAATCTCTTAACTCGGAAGTTCAATCAGCTGTAGCAATTTTGTCATACAACAAAACCAGGTGTACGTGGTTAGAGTCTACTAAAACTCTAAATAATTTAATTATATATTCCCTATTTTAATTTGTAAAATTAATTCATAAACAAATTGTTAAGCATTAAAATGTGAACAAATTTAAACTGGCGATTATTTATGACATTTATACTCCAGGATATGATTCTATGAAACACTCTTTTTGGCTCGATGTGGTTAATAAATAGCATACAGTGTTTCAGTTTACTTTAATCACGATAACCGGAAACAGTTGTATGTGATTATATTTTATGTTAGTTTCTTACTAAAACATTAAAAGATTTAACTACATATAATATATTGTAATTTAATTCCTAGATATATGATTAATATGAAAATTTGAATAAATTTAATTACGAGGCATTAAATAACTTTTTGAATGATTCATCTACTTTCATTTCTTCTTAAATTTCATTCACCTAGTGTTACCATCAAATCACTTATTTAAATAAAAACTTAAGTTCTATTAGTCGAAACAAATGATGTGAAAGTAGTTTTATCTTTTAAATCGGATAGATAAATTAAAAAAAAAAATGAATTTTAGGCAATGGAGAACACATATATTGTCGTATTTTGTAAGTCCAATCTACTGTATTTTTTTTATTTATAGTAAACAAGTGTAAGTAATTACAGTGTACACATGTTTGATGTTTTATTGAGAATCTAAATGAAGTTAATTAATATTGCCCATTAAAAAATTTTAATTTCTAATTCATGAAATAATGGTTATGTATTAGACTTAGGACACAGATAACATAGCAGTTATTATAGTAGCTTGAAAACATTAGCAAGAAGAAGAAAAATTCTAAATTTTATTTAGATAGCAAGAAATATTTTGTAGGTAATAACTATAGATCCTATATCAAAACACTGGTGTAAACGCACTCTTTTATAATATGATGAGTTCTTAGAAGGTAACTGTTACTATACTTTACAATTTTAAGTTAGATATTCAAGTTGAGTGTTTAAGAAAACATTCTGAAAGATTTTGATTTTATATTATGAATGTATGAACACTCATACATTAGGGGCGATGATAACACTCCTATCATTAATGTCTGGCAGCAATAAAAACTTGTAAAATAATGGAAAATATTCAAGGAAACAGGCAAGAAAAAATGTTTATTATATGTTAAAATAGCAGGAAAAACAAAATTTTCTGGCCTTAATAGGGTAAAACTGAGAAGTTTTATAATGGTGGTCACAAGTTACTGTAGACTGAGGAAACAACTGATCAAAATGTGGTTTGAGTGTAGTGCAATATGTTGGAACTAGTCAGAATAGTGACAAGGTTTATAAAATATCTTTTCATTTTCTGACGATATATTCAGCATATAGCTGACCAAGGTTCCAAAAATTAGATGAAAGTTATATTATGATGAGGGGTCTTAGGAATTTCAAGTGGAAGGACGCCCTGATCTTTATTAATCAGGAAGGTTTTTCTTGGTTAAAGAATTGCCAGGCCTCGGACCTTTCCCATCTAACTCTATAATATCAATACTAGGATGATTTTAAAGGGCTTAAAACCCATTAACGTTAGTAAGAATGGAAATAATTCTATCGACTAAGACAAGAATTGTGTTAACTCAGATATTTGATTTGTATTCTCATTAGAATGCTTTACGCCTGTCTAAATTAAAATTACAACGGTAATTTTGGATTATTTTTTTTAAGTAGCCTATCTACTGCTACTAGTAACTCCTTAAATTAAGTTAACTATATCTGTAATGCACAAACATCTAGTATTGTAACGGTATGAGATAAAGCCCAACAATCGAACATCTATGTAGGCTTATGTACCGAAAGAAGAAAAGAGACCAAATATTTTGGTTAAGATTCTTGAACAAGTTAATGTAATGAAGCACCCAATAGTGAGCATGTTGCTCCACCAAGATGATATATAACACAGTTATATTTCATTTATCCATGTCATGTTGATAAATAATTTATTTTTTTCTGATTACTAGAAAGACTTTTCTTAAATATCCTTTATGTGTTGGACATGCTACGTGTGTTAAATACATTTATTGTCAGTTCAATGAATATGCAAATGGGGCTTCTAGTGAGGTCTTGAAAAATTGTTGGACTATGCACACTGGCTGATCTTCTGAATATACGGGCAAAACATTGATTAAACTCTGCTGATTCAACTTTGAATCATTAAACTATTATTCGTGCTGTCTTTTTAATAATATAAATTGATAAACAAGTGATCAAACTGGTTGATATAGCTTTAAGGATACTTTGTAGAAACTTTCAGTAAATGCAGAAAATGGTGATGACTGTTAATAGGTAAAAATCACTGAAGATTACACCACTTTTAAAGAGAGATGATCGTTTCAAAGAGAACCGTAAAGATTTCAAGGATCTTGCATCTTAGAACAAAGTTATATTTTGAAAAAAAAAACATTGAGATGTATATGTATATACGAGGTGTGTAAATAAAGTAGTGAGACTAGCAACGTCACTTTCGATCTGGCAACGCTGGAGACGCGTGGCCTTGAGTAGCGTCAGGTGCACGTGTGATGCGCCTCCAGTATGAATCTGAACTCGCCACAGTCATTTGTTTGTCCGTAGCGTTGGTTTTCGTGAAATGGTTTTTTCGTTTTTTCGTATGGTCAGGATCTTACAAATCCACAGTTTTAGGACTACCCCAGTGCCCATGTGAGCTCGTTCGTCCCCTTCTATAGAGGGAAGTACCCAATCCCCAGGGTCAGGGCTCATTGAGAATGAGTACCAGTATAGGAGCATTGCCAATAATGCTCCAAACTACTGGTGAGGGCTGGAGGTCTACCTCCTCCTTGGTGTTATGCAAACACCCACCCGAGAAGATACTGCTTCTCATACAGCGACACATCACAAAGATCATTTGTGTCTACATTGAGAATGTATATGAATTCAATCACCAAACCAGAGATAGAATGACATAAGATGTCGAAGAAAGTTGTTCATATCTTCTATGTAATATCTTTTACAGTTGCCATGTCAGTATTGAAAAAAAATGAGACAACTCATGAGAAAGGATGTGACTAAATTTGAGGGGTAATGAGTATTTGGTACTAAATCAAAACAATTTGCCTGCAGATTGTGTCTACACGTTTCTGGACAGTAAAACGATATTTTTCTCTTCACTATATATGAACCGGTTTTTTTTTTTAAAATAATATAAACTCATTTTGAAAAAAATAGGTAACGATAAAAATGAATAAAATTTGCTATTAACTTTTTATTTATAAACTTTTTCCAAAAGGATGTTAAAATACGATGAAAATTTTAGCAGATTTTTTGGAAAAAAGTTTTTTAAATAAAAAGTTCATAGTAAATTGTATTCATTTTTATCGTTAACTAATTTTTTTATCAAAATTGACTTACACCACTTCCAAAGAAAACGGCTCATATATACTTGCTAATTTATTATCAATTTCCAAATCTAAAATGATGTCATTATTATTATTATTATTATTATGACAGTTGGGTACTATTAGACAATATCTGCAATCAGGTGATTTCTAGGAATGCTTTAAACTATTAGATCAGAAGTAGCATAAACTTACAAGTGGGGAATATTTTGATGTCGATACATTGATGACCATTGCATTTAATAAATTTTTCCAACAACAGAATTTGTTTCTATCAAATAACTCATGGTTGTATAAAAATGAACTAAACAAAGAAAAGTAAAATAAATTTTACTTTAAACCTTGATAAGTGAAAATTTGAAAATGAAGTGATCAGAAAAGTTATTTACAGGATATATATATATAATAAATATATTATATAATATATATATATATATTATATATATATATATATATATATATATGGGTGCCCATATAAGCAGTCATAAACCTATAAAGATAAACATTTGAAGATAAAAGAGAACAGTTAAACCAAAAAAAAAGGGGGCACAATTTCAATAAAATAACATTGTGACACAAAAATAATATAAACATTTTTGTTTTTTAAATTCATCGTAAAACAGTCTTTAGAGGTTTAAGACAGAAAAAAAATCAAACTCTCTAGGACTGTTTCCATTGGAATGAAAAATTTACGTTCACTCTCAAACTCCTTCAAAGTGGAAGAAAAAGAAAAACAGTAGGAATAAATCAAACTAACTTCATCAAGTTGCATTTCATTTTTATTTCGCTTCCTTCTTTCTTTCGTTTTAACATTGCTCCAAAGAGTAGCTAAACTGTCAAATTACAACGGTAAGCTCTTTCCTAAAGTGTAGCTTTACATCATATTCCCTTCAATATGGTTTTGATAAAAAAAGAGGCAGTAAAAATTCAGTTCTTTTATGCTACTATTATCTTTGATATGTTATTACGCTATCATCCTTTTCTGCCAATATTTTTTGACTATGATAATTACTTAAATATATAATCCACGTGTAGACCACAGCAGGAGAATAAAAAAAAATACTAATACTTCCTTCAAACGAAGCAAGTGGTCTTCGTCCGAGTATCCCCGATACTATATCAGTGAAACACTGATGAAGACTATTTGTTTTGGTTGAAAGTGTTAGAAATTTTTCTGATTTTCTCACTGTAGTCCAAAGAGAGATTTTATTTCAAACGATTATTGTGAACTCTTATCATATATAATCATAAATACATATAACATAAAAATGTAAATATATAATACAAATAAAATATAAATAACAAAATAGTAATAGTTTGTTATTTATATATTCTGGGCGTGTTATTTTATATAATAGGGCGATTTTTTTTGTTTTGATATAATCAAAGTCTTTAATTGGGTGGCCTCCCGATAACTGATAAATACAGAAATTTCTTATTAGAAAAGTTAAGGATAGTATGCTAAATCATATGTGAAACATTTTTTTATAAAAAAAATTGACATTTTCGCTAGTATACAAATGGCTTTTAGTATCAATAGTACTTATTACTGTATTAATTGATAAAATTAATTATAAATAAAATAAGATTATGGATTGCACAATATGTTGTCTATGTTGCAAGATTGTCAAAAGTTTAACAATACTTTTCTGTAAGAAGATAAAATTATAAAGGGGTGAAAACGCTATCTCAACCTTAAAAAAAAACATATTATAGACGAGGTATGTCGATAACCCATAGTTGAGATAGTTTCAAAATAGTAATACTTATAGATTATAGAGAGATTGTTGATATAGATTCATACATGCCTCATGTCACGAGTAACGTTTCAAATAAAAGATGCACTATATAGTTCATTAATGTTAAAAAAAGAGTGATAACTGTGTGCAGTCTATAAAATAAAAAAAAAAGGGTTGAATGAAGTAGGTAGGATTTGGGATGGGGGTGTCATCGACGAGTCTGGACCAGGTGGCTGGAGGGGGTTCGAATTGCGCACGCTTGAGTCGGACCAATGGGAGCGGCGCCATGGTCGCCCTCGACCTTTCGCGCCCCTCCTCACCACAACCTCCCACCCGGTCAGGCAAAGTCAAGTAAATTTAATTAGCACCAGATTCAGATGCTGACTCTTGTCCCCAGACGCCACCTAATGTCCATTATTACCGGCACTGCCGCGATGTCGCCAACGGGTTAGCGATCACCTGTGCACCAAGTCTTTCTTTCAGTAGTATCCATTTCAAACGACCACCTAAGCCGACTTCACTTATCGCCTCCTGCCACCGACGGTACGGTCATGTGAGAGCCAATCAGCCAGACCCAATTATCATCACCAATCTTTAACTTGGTAAATATTCTTTTAAAATATATATTTATGAATATATGAGCCCAAATGAGATATATAAAAAACTTCTTCTCAGCCACTTGTTTTATATCTTATGATATCTCCTTATCATTATCAAGACAAAAATATTTGTCCTCCAGGTGCGTTCACCCACAGCTTGTCTTTGAAACATAAACTAGAACAGAATGTTGAATTGTATCGAATTAATCTTTGAAATTATATACATTAAATAATCCACAGTACAATAGGTTTGAGGATAAAATAAGTATATAAAAATAGCCAGATAATCCTAATGGTAAAATATCCTTCTTGTAACTAGTTTCCTATAGTTGTTTAAGTAATAGTAAGTCTATGATGAAATCCAGAAAAAAATTAAGTTTTTATACTGTAATGATGTTTTCGTGTGAATATATTACTATTAAATATTTTCCTATGTTATCTCCTTCCATCCTAAAAGAGTTTTTGGTGTTAATCTACTTCGAAAGTCCCAGATTTGCAATATTTAGATTATTTAGAGAATCTTTATAACGTATCAATTATGGATCTTTAAGGAACTCCTGGCATTATACAGGTTTGGAATCATTAACTTACACCTTCCGTGCGTGTCTTCCATATGAATGTTTAGGCCCCGAGCCATCTATGATTTCTGACCTACGGTACTGACAGTAAGCTCACAGACATTTGGGCAATTTTTAGCCATTTTTAATGCTATTGGTGGGTAGAGTTATTAGAACTCTTACTGCAATTCTTAAAATTGAACAAACAAAAGAAATGATGGTATTCTAAGGGTTTCATCAATAGTTAATGTCTTCTATAAACTACTTACAAATCCTAAAATATTTTTTATTCTTTTAGACATACATAAATCTGCCATACTTCGAGTTAATTGTGTTTTTAAGTTTTCCATTCTTAATATGACTACACATTTCTCTCTCATTCTTCTATATGAGTACATTCTTCCTTTCTAATCATATTAAGTATGTCTATATGCTACATAAACATTCAATTTCTTGGTTAAATTGTAAATATTAAAATCTTAGATTTCAAATTTGTATGAAATAGAAAAAAAACTCACATCCCTGTACGTCTAAACAGCCCCTTTAATGACCTGGTTAATTGCAGAGGGGTCCTTATTACCTAGGGATATGAGCCCAATCTATTTTATGCTTAGTAACCCAAATCACTGCTTTTCTTTACTTTCAAATTAGTTTTTTTCTCTTCTTTCCTGAGTTTTATTTCTCCTCATGAGTTTCTGCATTGGTTCCTCCAATATACACAGATCATCTGACATATACCTCAGATTGTTAAATCTGAGGTATATGTCAGACAAATAGTAAAATCATATACCTCATAAAATCATAACAAAAACTAAAACAAATATTTTGAGATAACTTGAGCAACGCAATTCCAAATTAATTACCGGATTGAAATGAAATTCTCTACTGGATTGAGAATTGAGAATACTGGGTTACTGAATTGAGTTTTTCTCTAAATATCACACAACACATGTCTTAGCTGAAACCTGGGCACTTTTAATGACGTGGGGTATGTTAAAATTATTAATATTCAAAATTAAAATTCAGAAGATATATCAATGTTAAAACTATTGTTTGTTGTAAATTAAGTTAAACGCATTAATGATTAAATAAGTATTTTCAACTTTTTTTGCATAAATATTTTTTTTGTTTAAGCAATTTTTTATGCAGTATTTATAATATCTTAAGTTCTTATGTAGTCTTAAATCCGTGATTTATTCTAATTATTGTCATTACAGATCAGGTAAGTAAGTCTATCTTGGGTTGATCTATAGTAAGAAATTAAAAGAGACCATCCGCTCTGTACATTGAAAGCATGCGCTATAACATTTTGATATCTACTTGATTCTTTTTTTCCTGTAATAAAAATAACATTTCTGAATTTCTTACAGTGATTTTTTACTTCGATTATTACTTCAGATTGAACTTATACAATATGTTTATTTTGGAATACTGAATGTGAATGTCCAAATATTCTACAGATTCTGTGTGTAGTGTAAATTACTTTAGCAGATAACGGTATCATGAAATAATTATGAAGTAAAAAATTAATATCAAACTAGAGAAAAAAAAATGAATTTTTTTTTACAAGTGACGTCGTATGTTAAAGTTATGAGCTAAAAATATATCATAGTTATTCTTGTGGCTCTGATAATAATGATTACTTTCAAAGAACATAGTATAAGAAAATATAACAATAATCACGTGAGACAAAAAACTTGACTATGGTAGGTCATGGAGAGAAATTTAGAGAACACACTAAGATCTGATTAAACAAAATGACTGGTCCATGCAACTTGATTCATCGATCAATTGATAAAATTCACGAAGCTCTAACGAGGAGCAATTAATATGATGGAAGCATCTTATTATTTATTCAAAATTTCATATTATGTTTCTGACGTATATACGTATACATCACATAAGCAGAAAAAACACGTGATACAATCAAGTAAGATTAAACCACAAGGAAAAAAAACATCAAAATCAATGCTCTAAGACCTTTTGCTTTATGTCGCCAGAGAATAGACAAAATAATAACTCAGTTCTTACTTGAATTATATATATATATACACATATATGCATATAATTAAAGTTATAACTACAAAAAATAGAGACCGACACTCACGACTCCCTATCATATCGGCTGTTTTGCCGTCTTCAGGAGAGGTAAGGAAAAAGAAGAAGGAACTCAAGAGTGGAGATGTTAATTTGTCCACCGACCGATTCTGACATATATATATATATATAATTGTTTCCACCAACATTAAACAAGCCAAGCAAAGACATTCAAAAATGAGATTAAAATCATTCAATAAAATCACATTTCTCGTCAGAGTTAGAAGTTGGTGAAATGGTGTTCAGCACGATTTGTAACGACACAAAAAAAAAATAATAAAAGACGATTACATATTAAACTCACTTTTCAATCTTTTGTTGATAGCAGTGAACGTCACTAGAATTAGGAGTGAGAGTTAAAGAAACGACAATCAACTAACTACATATATAGAATGTTGACTTGAATGATTCATGTATTTCTTGGAATGATAGTACTAAGATAGATCATAGGCTATGACTGTTCTAGATTTATTTACATGCATGTAGTCAAAGAAATATATATCTACGAAATATTGAAACCCAGTATTTTCTTCTGGAACGACCAGCCACTATGTTATTATTGTAATTGTAAAATAATTAATTCTTCATTGAACAAGCCTATAATGTTTAACTAAAACCTATTTTTACAGTTCTGTAATTGTTAATAAAGTGAAGAAATATTTATTTTAGATACAAAAAGTTATGTATATTTTTCAATTTATATACATAATGACACTGCTTTAACATGAAAGTTAAATTAAGAAAAGAAATTTGATAAAGAGTAGCTAATTATTTTTTTAATTTTTTTTTGGGAGGGATAGAAGGTCTGTTAGAAGGCTACAGCAGCACAATTGTGTGGGTGGTGGTTTGCTCTCAAAAATCGCATTCAATCACTTTGGTTTAGAACTGGGGTCTCGAACTTGAATTACCCGAGAGCCAAATTAGGACTTTTACAGCAACCCGCGAGCCTTATTATGAAAGTGATTAAAAGCAGGCCTAAATAAAAAACATGATAACAGTCTTTTATAAATGTTGTTCAATCGAACGAAAAGAGTAACAAATATCATAGCAAAAAAAATTAGTATTTCATTTTAAAATCACAAGATCAGCTAATCAACATGGTCATCAATATTAGTTTTCAATTCATTAGCAGAAACCAATTTCAGCGATGCTTGCAAATGTTTATCTGTAAGCCGTGATCTATCGCAGACTTATTAATCTTTCTGGACAAAAAATTGTTCACATACATATGTGCTACGGAACAATTCTAAAATCCTTGTAGTAGCTACAGAAATTGTAAAGCCGACAGTGTCATGTAAATATTTTTGCGTTTTTTACTATTTAAAACGAGTTAGTAAAACATGTAAACGAAACTAGTGGCCTTTTAGTTAATAAAAATTCCACTGATCGTAGGCCGCATGTTTGAGCCTTCTGTTTTTTTGGGTTATCAACTATATCAAGTTGACACTAACCCCTGTGGCAATGATTTGGTCGTAGTCTTCTAAGCACTAAACTAAATCAGCAACTCCAGAAAAGCTTCAATGACAGATACAAACAAATTGAAAGAAATCACAAAACTCTAGCTATGGTTGTTACTTTGAAGATATCAGCCGGAGAACATATTACTGCAAATACAGAGGTGCTGGACCCCATACTCAATACGACTATAATAGAAATCACAATTAATTATTTGTATCATTTTGACTAAAACAATCTATGATTTAGTTGTTTGTTGATATTAAATTGTTTTTCATTGTAATTTCTACATCTTTCTTGGATTCTATACAAGTTTAATACTACTATGTCCAAAATACTACTGATATTTTAGAGACAAATAGATGAAAATTTTCTTCTATTGAGAAATGATAATAATTTTTATTCATAATACATTATTCTGCTTATTTGTATAAATAATTAAACCCTAAAAAAGTATTGTTTTTGACAATGTAAACTGCATAGTTTTATAACAATTAGTTGAAAATCGTTAGTTTTTTTTTAAAATTATTACTTCAAAGCAAATTGAATACACTTATTCAATTATTTTTTTTTAATAAATAAATGTAATAATTATATAACCCGAACAAGTTGTTAAACGCCTGGAACTAAACTATAGGTAAAGTACAGTGATTAGTATAGAAACATTTACTCGTTTTAGACTTCCCTGAGTTCATTTTTGAAATTTTCAGCTAAGAAGTGTGCTAAGATGTTTTACTAAATAAATGTATGAAGGTTGTAGTAACTCGGTAAGCTGCACAGTTTGAGAAATCCTAGTAAATTTCATCAGTTCTCTTTTATTTTGTTTGTAATAATTTATGGCAAAAATGATTTACAAATAATATTTCATCGTGGGAAAAAAACTGTATTGAACTATATACGAAAAGAAGTGCTAATTCCTTTGATCCTTTGATTTTGTGTACAATTGAAATTATATATTAAAATTTGTTTTTATTTGTTTAGTCATTAACAATAATAGTACAAATTATTTATTATTAACTACGGTAATATAATACTATAAATTTGATGTAAGACTCTACACTTTCATTTACTTAATTTTAAACGGTGGCAGATTTCTTAGGATACCTTACAAAATTTAAATTTCTTCAAAATGAATTTCTCTACTTTTTGTTTCTTATGTGGATTAGATATCAATTGAAAAGCTGAAACTGATCAAATTTTAATCATAATCATATGGAAAAATTTTTAAAACAACGAGATTTTTTGATTTTTTTTTTTTTAATATATTGTATGTCTAAAGAAAGTGTAATTTTGGGGACCAGCTTGCTGAGTCATCTTAGAGATAGTAGTAATTTAAATGTGAACTTTGATGATTATAACCGTTTTTAAATTTTGAGATATTCTTGTACCATTACTTAATAAATTTCTACATTCATTATAGCAAATATTGCTATTTCATATTCATATCTTTTTGTTTTATTCAAATTCATTTAGTAATTAGTTTCCTAATTTCGGAATTATTTAATTTTAATTTTGAAAAATTATTTTTCATTAAATCAATAATTATTCTGAATACTAATTCTGTAACTTAAGTAAATTTTTATTTTCCCCACAAATGGGTGCAAAAAAAAAATAAAACTCAGATAAATGAGTCATAACCTCTTGAATAATTCCTTTCATTTTTTATAAAACAATTTAAAAATTTGTTGACTTATCGATTTATATCTATATTGATTTAACTATATTATCCATTGTCCTTTACCTAAAATATTCAGTTTAGGTGAGTATTTATACATCGAGTTTTCAACTGAATTAAAAGTATGTGTGTGTGTGTGTGTGTGTGTTTTGTGTTATGAGCATAATATCTCAAAATTTGAGAAAGTTATATTCACTAAATTTCATATATAATCTATTGTTATCACTGATATGGAAAAAAGAACTCCCTAGATTGGCGAGAATATTACGGTTTCTTAGGGAGTACTTTATGCAACAAAGTCCACACAATTATAATTAAAATTGCTGTATCTCGCTTTTTAGTTAAAGTTTAAAACGCACTGAGTGTGATTTCAGTAGAAATCACCCTTCTGTACCAAATGTTTTGAATGAATACGGCATATCTGGTAAAACGTCACACAGCAATATTATAATAACAGTTATGCCATTAAAAACAGTTTTGAATGAATAGTGTTGAAGATACTTGTAATATTATCAGATTAGTCTAGTTAAAAGTTTTGACTAGCCAAGATTGTTAGTTCGTTTAAATAATGTGAATTTCATTTTATAATTTTAAAATTCTTAATCTGCCGATGAAAAAATTTTAAAATAAGACCGAAACGTTGGTAACGAGGGTTTGATTTTCAACTTGGAAAATTGACTGATTACATGATACTATTTGATTGAAACCTTAAAATAACTAAGGTTTACTCTAAGTAAGTATTTAGTAACTTCAGTTACTTAGTAACACAGATACTAAGTAAGTATTTATTAATTAAGTACGAATTTCTACATTCATTGTAGCAAATATGCAATTTTATTTTCATATCTTTTTGTTTTATTCAAATTAATTTAGTAATTAGTTTCTTAATTTAGGAAACTAATGCCAAATAAATAAGTCTTGGTTCCAATCCAAGATCAAGCGTCTATTCTGTCAAACGGTTGATCTTTTATTTAATTTATTATATATATATATATATATAATATACCAATTTTAATTGGAGTAATCATAGTGTACAGAATACTGAAGTTGAACAGTTTTGAAAGTTGGTTTAAGTAAGCACCATTTAGTTATAGTTACCAATAATCCATTTCATTTGATTTAAAATTTCCTTTGACTTCGTTCTCAAATCTGAAGTCTAGAATTTCCTGCGAGCTACTTAAGTTTCTTGTTAAAAAATAAGGATCAAACATAAAAAAAAAAAGAGTTGATATATTCTTAAGAATTGTAAGGTCAGCGAAAGCTCAACGGCGTCATTGTTCTCTCAAGAAATACAACGGCCTAAAGTGATTTATTGCAAATACAAAAAGCAAAAGTCCTTTGATTTATTTTATTTTTATACAATTTTTTTTTGACCTTTTCTACTATTTCATGGTAATTTTAGCAGATAAATTTATAGTGACATATATTTTCTTTTATCTAAAAAACAAAAATATTCATTACGGTCCAGTGATTATTTAATTTTAATTATAACTTTAAAAATAATATTATAATAATTACACTATGTAAAACATGTATTTAATAAATATAATATAATTAACATATGCTATAATGATTATAATACCACTCCACTAAAGAGTTGTTATATCCTAAAATCTCTGATCCCAAAATCTTATTAAATTGTAAAAGTTAGTATTTGTCATTTATTAGAGATGCATGTGTTCTAACTGAACAAGTTTTAAATTACATGTATATTTCAATAAATTTGAAAGTGTTATACAATGTTTAAAGAAGAGAAAATAGTCAAGTATTATATTTTGAGACCAGTGTGTGTGTGTGTGTGTGTGTGTGTGTGTGTGTGTGTGTGATGTGCTTACTCATTTTTGTGAAAATAATACAGATCATAAATTGTAGACAATTTTTCGTTCCATGAGAATTCAATCGTTTGTTCTAGTCTTCAACATGACGAAAAAATGGATTAAATTAAAGAAAATTAATGTTACTTAATTAATAATAATTGTAAGTAGTTGATTTAAACAAGTATATTAAAAGTTTTTTCTTCAAAATTTTGTATTTCTATATTGTAGAGTATTTAAGCTGAATTTCAGATGAACCAGAATTTGCTAAAATGAAAACATCAAATTATTGTAATACAAAAAACTATCTATGAATATAGGATTATAAGCATGAATTTAGAAGTTAGAAGTATTTATTAATTACTATTAATTACAAATAAGGCAAATTTATCCACCTCTCCTACGCCTCAAAAAGTCAAAGCCTATAATTCTAAGTGTTTTAAATAGTTGACTTCCAATCTTTAATATTATTAATGAAATTAGAAGTTAATAAATATAGTATTACCAAATTATAAACCGCAAACAACATTATTATTTAAAACTTGTTCAAAACAACATCTCAATCACTAAGGATGAATATCATTCTGCAAACTAAGAACAAATACTAATTTTTGCAGTTTATTAAGATTTTGGGATTATAGATAACGTAACGCACTCAATAAAAGCTTTGACAAAATAAATTTGCAATCGATAAATATTGCCAAATTTTCTTTAGAGTCATATGTTTTTAAAATATTTTCATTTGAAGTTCGCTCTCAATTTTTACTATACTGTAAGTAAAATATGGTGATTGTAAAAAAATTTGATCTCGAGATTTTATTCAAATTACATGTTTTGAGGCCCCCAAAGGCGATATAAGACATTTATTCGATGATGTCTGTATGTGGGTGCGAGGGTGAATGTGCATCTAAAAGTTTGTGTAGACGCTACAATCCACAATCTTTGATGGAGCAACATAATCTTTTCTAAACAAAATGGGTTTTATATGTAGAGTGGATGTGCTGTATAGTTTGGGAACAATTATGCATGATGAGAAAATCACATTTTTTGCCAAAATATATTTTAAGACAACATTTTAACTCCTAACTTACTAACTCTAGAGAATTGACATTTTGGCATTATCTCTGAAGCAATAAAAGCTCAGAAAAAACAGGAAGGATATCTCAGTATACCTTTTTGGGAAAATAATACAGGTCGTAAATTTTATTGTAAATATTTAATTGTATACAGTTTGTAGTTCTATGAGAATTCAATCGATTGTTATAATAATATTTACATGGTGGTGGCCAAATTAGAAAGACACAAAACGACATTAGTTAGAAGGATATATATATAAACTTTCAAGTTCAATAACGAAGAATGGTAACACAGAGAAAGCGACACTTTAACTAGCTCAAATTTTTGAATAATCCGTCTTCAGGAGAGAAGAGAGTGGTAGACCAAGTACGACGGAAATACAGGCAGGAGATGTTTCCTTCGTGGTTGGTCTCCCATTCTCTTTTTTCCTGAGGACAGATTATCCAAAAATTTGAGTTAGTAAGTGTGTCTCTTTCTCTGCGTTTTACTATTCTTCGTTTTTGAACTTGTTTGTGTCCAGTTTGGATTGACTTTGTGTAAATGTATTATAAATCTTGATAAAAGTATCGACAGTGAAAAGTTTACGAGATTATTTTACACCAATACTAGGTCAGTGAAAATTATCATGAAAATATTACCTTTTTCTATTTAAATTGAATGTCATTTGGTCGTTTTTTTGTACTGAACATGGAGAGACAGACACTTGAATTCTATAGTTGTAGATAACACTACCGCTATTCAATGTAAACAAATAATAAATAAACTAACACACTTTGTTTC
This sequence comes from Hermatobates lingyangjiaoensis, assembly GCA_026182355.1. Taxonomy (NCBI): domain Eukaryota; kingdom Metazoa; phylum Arthropoda; class Insecta; order Hemiptera; family Hermatobatidae; genus Hermatobates; species Hermatobates lingyangjiaoensis. The sequence goes on from JAPFBL010000882.1 coordinate 2,321,297, forward strand.
TGTATACGTATTTCCTGATTATATTTATATATATATATATATATATAAACTATATGCTTATTACTTAAAAAACTAACGATTCTTAATAATCTTTCTTCAAGAGGAATGAAGATTGCATGATGCCAAAATTGAAACACTCTGAGAAACATTGGAGTTTCTTTCCTCTGTATTTATAGTTATATAGTAATACAGTACTTTCCTTTATCTAAGTTTGGCGCAGCTTCGAAGAATTCTTAGACAACTACTTTGATCCCAACGTTTCGTACATACATCTAGACATCGTCAGGACTACATCAATACACAATTGATGTAGTAATGATATGGTAATGATCCTGCTATAATCGAAAAAATATGTTACATTATGTATAACTTTGTAAATTTTGTACTCATGTAGCCCTGAAGATGTCTACAAATAAATACGAGAATTCATTGACACTGGGCTAAATCTCTGTAAAAACAAAAAGAAGAGAATTTATGTGGTCAAGACAAGTTACTATTGAATTAAATAGTTATAATTATTTGTCTTTTGGGGTCATTTTGTTTTAAAAAGTACATGTGTATAAAAAACAATAAGAAACAGTTTACGGGATTATAATATCAAATTACTCAGAAAGAAGAACATAGAAAGAAATTTAAGTTTCAGTTAATTAATTTTATCTTATTGTCTCATATTTACTGTAAATTTGTTGTGTATTTAATAAAGAAAAAAACAAGGAATGGATTTCATGATATCAGTGTTTTGTAAATGGTAAAGATAAACGACTGGCAGACGTCGTTGGAATTTGTGAAGTTGGAAGTTGCGGATTATCATTGTCAAGGGTAATAAGAAGGTTAAACTTAAACATTATTAAATTAGTAAAACGGATATACCATGTTGTATATAGCAGTTTCTTAATTTGGAGATGGAAGTTATCGAACACAAAGGAATTGTTCTCATAGAGAAATTCCTATTCTTGTAAAATAAATTCAGTATAAGAGAGGATGGTTGTGATCTGAGGTTATATATAAACGAACAACATTCAAGTCTTCATTATGATCCATGATGACCTAAAAAAATATAGACATAAATGAGGCTTTTAATTTTATATTTTCACTGAGTTCGGACTCAGTTCTTACTTTGTTTACTCTCTGAGAATAGAAAGTGAAGTGCCTCAGTGCAATTATTTCCCTATTGTTTCCCTTTTTCCTTGTGGTTTAAACTTCACAAACAGACACACACACAAACTCAAAGCACGCACGCACATGCGCACGCAAACGCACACGCACACGTACACATACACATACACACACAAACACACACACACACACACACACACACACACAATACACAAACACACACACACACACACACACACACATATATATATATATATACCTCATTAAAGATCTTGCCAACATTAAGTTTAGTATGTTTCCTACATACCTTTTCAAGGTTTCGAATGCTACCTTTCCATCTCTGTGGTACCATATAAATTAACTCACCGATTTTTTTATCTTTCATTGTATTTTTCATATTACATTTCCGACGTTTCGGTCTACGTTGACCATTTTCAAGGATTCTATATACAAGGTTTTTTTAAAACAATTCTAATAAATACTTATTTACAATGACAATTACCTCACTTCTATCAAACATAACTAATAACAAAATATTCTTTTAAAAAACACTACCTTAATAAACATGACAGGTTTGCTACAAAATTCCCTACATGAACATTTACACAACATTATTTAAATCACTATATAGTTATTTTTCACGAATGTAACTTTAATAGTCTTTAATGAGGTATGTTTAAAAGAAGGTCTGCTCCCAAAGTATACCAATATATATATATATATATATATATATATATATATATATATATATATATAAAACTGACCATGTCACGATAAACTATAATTTTGTTTCTATTCCACGGTCAATACTTTTATCAATATATATATATTATTATATATATATATATATATATATATATATAATAACTAAAATATATATACTGAAACAGAATTGTTGATTACTAGTAGTAGTGTTGTTTACTCAATTTATTATATACTGTATATTGTACTGCGAGGAGAACAAAAGAAATAAGTAGTGAGGGATTGTTGCAGATCAAGAGGCTGGAGGTGGGCATGTATGAGAGCTGCCCCTACGGGGGTGGTGGACTGGAGCTGAAGAGATGCGGGGGAGGGACGATAAAGTCGGAAGAGCTGGCGGCGTCTGCAGCAGCAGCTGCGGCCAGTGGTGAATGGTACCGCTTCTCCACCTTCCAGCAGCTCAAGCAGTCTGTGGAAAAAGCCAAGGCTGCTCTGTCAGCTTCCACTGCCTTCACTGACCTGTCGGCCACCTTCCGCGAAGATGACAAGAGAAACATCACAGCAGGTATTTCTTACCTCTAACCGTCCAAAAATATTAACTTCAATACAAACGAAAAAATTAAAAATAAAAAGAAAAAGGGATTACTAATGAAGATATGTAAACGCCACTAGTAGCTGAAGTATCTTCATATATTAAAAAAATATCTTTCAGTAAGTTTTAGGGAGACATAAAATAATAATAGGAACACTTACATAAACATGTGTCAATTAAAAGCTGTCTTATAATTTAAATTAATAAAAAGTTCCTTAGAGGTTTATATAGAATTTTACATAATGATGTTTTTTGTTTAGTTCATTTTGCTCTCTGATGATGTTGTAACGAAAGGCCTTAGAGCATTGTATCTAATATATATTTGTTTATTGTGGTGTTTAATTCATATATTAGTATATGATGACAGCGAATCCTCTCTCAAACATATTGTGTTAATGTTATCAGATGCTCCTGCAGTTTAGGGTTATATCTCATCAGCCACACCTTTATGTCTCTCCCGGACCTTCTTTGGCAAGTGCCTACAACTGACCGTAAACTAGTTAAAAAACTAGAAAATCTCGTAACTTTAGCAGAATATATATATATCTCAAGGTTTAAACCACAGTAAGAAATGAGAAAATAGACTAAGACTAATGGTTACTGTGCTTTGGATGTTGTTCAAAACTACAACGAAAAAACAAAAAAAAACTGTCCAAACTCATTTTTTTTATTGAGAATCTAATAGGACTAGAGTTGACTTTTCTTTTTATAATGTTACCCGTACATACTATTATAAATAATCAAAAAAAAATTACATTTAATGGAAATATCATTAATACAAGGAGATAAAACGAAATTAAATATATAAAATCTATTTAAAGAATTTTATTATCAATAAAAATAAACAACTACCCATAATGATGTGAGTCTAGGAGAGATGTGGCATCAAAGGAGACAAATATATACCTCCTCTGAAGCTTTAACGTGACATGGGAGTTTGAGTCAGAAATATAGTGGTAATCACATTAAAGTAGATTACATCACTGACTTCATTTACAATGTGTTTAGTTATAATTTTACTAGAGAATTAGATAAAGCATTTAGGCGCTAGAAAGCTTAACATAATTAAGTAAATTGAATTGACAGTTAAAGTATAAGAAAAATTATTACTTATAACATAGTTTTATATAAGCAACGTCATATCTGTTTTTTTTATTTTTTTGTAATATATTATTCGTATTGATTGGTAAAGAATGTTACACAATGATAAGAAAATTATGGACATTTTTTGAAATTTTAAAATTGTAAAAAGAAAAGAAACTCTAGTTATAATTGATTGTAAATTTATGTAATTAAATGAGATTATGAAAAAAAATACATAGTTTTATTATAACTATTAACCACTTCTAAGTTTCAATGTTCTTCTGCGAAAAGCACAATATCTGCTTCGATAATTAATATTTTATAAAATTAGATGAATTATTCATACATAGGTCAAATAGTTGTTATTAAGTTTGGTTGAATCTGTTTACAAGAGCTTTTTATTAATTAAAATCTTGTTATTTTTACTAATAACTTTTTATAGGAAAGGTCAATAATGACGACTTTTAAAACAAAGTAGTAGGCCACTGTTTAAACGTGAAAGAGCAAGGGAGCCATTACAGACGAGACGTGGTATAGGGTGGTAAGTCAATCATTGGACTTTTAGTGACTGTTGGCTTTGTAAATGGTTCTTGTGTATCGATTGAAAGAAAAGGGTAAGTTGGGAGCAGGTGAGCTTTCTGTCAGCCTTCCCGTCAATCATTTCTCCTCCCCCCCTACGCTTTTCACCCAATTCAATTGCATTCAATTGTTATTCTTTTATCAAAGTCGTTTAATATAAAAACTCCTTCATATCTCTACAACATATTGTTTCTATTTTTTACAGTTTTTGGAGACTTCTTACAGATAGTTGTAGTAAACAAATATTAAACATATCAAATAATTTTACAATATATATATATATATATAAAGATTTCACTTTATAAAGTGAATTAAGCATTAATTAAGCACGTTAAATAACAATCAATGATCAAACCACAATAAGAAATGGGAAAACAGGACTAAGATCTTTCAACCGTAACAAGTGGTCTTCCTCAGAGTCAAAAACCCAACTGATACTCGTATATATATATATATATATATATATATATATATATATATATATATATAAATAGGTATAAATAGGCAGAAGATCCTCTTTCAAATAGGTATCATTAACCGCAGTCTCGGCATTCACGATCTTAAGACTGAGAGATCCGATCCTACGAACTAACCTCCTGCTAACAGGATTGAACTGGAAAAGGAGTTGGCCAAGTGACATGTTAAACAAAATGAATGAGATAGTCAGTGGTATTAATGATCACCTTAACCGTTGTTCTCAGAACGAAAAATCCATATTCAATTGAAGTTTCAGATTTCTCTAAAGGATTTTTGGCCAAACCTTTTGCCTCATACAAAGCTTGCATCGGAATGAAGCTCATAATCTTGTTACTAATCTGTGCTACTACATCGTAAAGTTCCATGTTCTTGCCTTCGTATTATAAGACAGATATTGTATTTCTGATTTCTCTCTCTCAATTTTTACCAATCCAGGTCACATGAAACATATATCTCTATATTTGATTGTAATTTGTTTAATATCTCCTTGAACGTAGTTAAAGGGCTTTCAATTTTGTGGGAAATTTTTCCTTGGATCACACCCTACAAATAGGGTGAGATTCATACTGGAGTAAATGGATAATAAAAAGTCTCCATCCAAAAGAAGTTTTTTCAATTCAAACTACGCGTTTCGAACTCTTCATGTTCCAAAACATCTACAATAAAATTATAAATTAAAAGTTACAAAAATTAAAGATGAATTATATACAATAAAATGAAAAATGAATGACATAGGCAATGGGATGTGTGGACACATAGACTGTCGAACGTTCACTGGAGGAATTTAGGTCATGTGAGCTAGAATGGAGAGAGGGAGTTAAAAGATAGGTGACAATGGATTTGGGTATGCTTAAAAACAGTGTAGTGCTATAATGCAAACCAGTAAAAAGACTGTAGAGGAGAGAGTCACGATTGATCGATTACGTCTTAAAGAAACAAACAATTTGAGAAAATGTGGACAACTCGGGATGTACTCCTTGAGACACAACGATGATGAATTTTTGATTTAAGGGTTTATTTTTGCAAAAGCTTCCAATTTTGAAATTCATTTCAAAATTTAAATTAAAGCAGTTTGAATAAAATAGTTTCTAGTAGTAGTTTCAAAAAACTTCTTTTGTGTGGAGACTGTATTATCTACTTTCCCTAGTATGAATAAATACCACACAATTACGGATTGCACAACTTTTATTTACATTACAATTCATCTTTCTTTTATATTATGTACTTAGAAAGAAAGTTTTTCACAATATAATTTTTACTGATTTTAAAATTAATTTTGAAATTACTATAACACTTTGATAGATAATTTTGAAAATACGCTTGAAATGTACGTGAAAGTAGTTATGTTTGTTGCGACTCCCATTGTAATAACGAAATCGGATGAATAACACTTTTTGTCACTTTATGTAAAGATAGTACAATATTTGTACAATGTTACTTAATGTTATTGAAATGTGTAAATTTGTTTTCATAAACATTTTTTCACAAATTAATAAACCTAACAATGACAGTGATAACAATGTTTAAACCTTAAGTTTTATGGAAAATACCTTAAAAATACTAATATCAATCAAAAATATTGCTGTTAGATTAATTCATATCATTGATCACTCTGAGATAAATTTGAAACCATAAAACAGAAAACACGTATAAAATATTATTGAGCTTTTATTTTTCTTAGTAGGATACTAGAATTGATATTTTTATGGAGCACGAATAAATATAGCTTTCCTTTCGGCTGTTTCTTATTTTAGTGGCCAATTGATTTTCAGCCATCAACATTAAACTGGTTGCATTAAAATGTTTGGCTCAGTTTCAAAAGCAATGTAACATCGTGAAACGTTGAAATATCAACTGCGAGATGACCAATAACGTTTTGTTATTGTTCACTTTATTCTCAGTGTTTTCATACATGTGCCTATATTTTTATCTGAGTAGCTTCATATTTAATAATTTTTATCTACAGTTGTATGTTATTTGTATGAAACATTATTTTTCTGATCCTGAAAAGGTTTTTTGACTCTGACAAAGACCGCTTGTCCGGTTGAAAGATCTTAGTCCTTTTTCGCATTTCATATAGTGGTTTGATCATTGATTGTTATTTCACGTGTTTATGTGAAATCTTATATATATATATATATATAAAAGAACAAACCCGCTGATCCAGGTAGATTGAACACCACTACATGATAAAAATTTCATTTAGCACTAAATTCCCATTTAGTAGTAAGTTCTGAGGAAATGAACTTCAAAACACATGTCCATGAACTCAAAACATGTGTTCAAGAACTGGAAACAGGTGCCAAAAAAAAAAAAAAAAAGATGACCAAGAACATTATATCAATTGTCTATCTTTTTTTTTTTTATTTTTGGATACTTCGACTACAATTTCATGTGTTTAGAAATAATTTTGTTTCAGGGTTTGTCCTTTAGCTGTTGAATTTTGTAGTGGAAATCGGGTGGACACCCATTGGTGGCAGTCAGTAACTATTTTAATCTTAATGACAACAAAAGACCACGTGACCATTGCCGCTTTAGTTGTCCTTGGGGGTTAAGTACCAATTTTTATATATCAAAGAAGAACCCGTTGATTGAAGTAGACTGGACACCACCAAAATATTTACTGATGAACTCAATTTATTTGACTAAAGCTGATGAAGGGGTAGTAATGGAGTGATTAAGCGCCACTTACAGCCTCTAACACTCAACTCCGACTTTCAGCCTTCACGAGGCTACCCTGTTAACCTGCTATACGCAGGGACAAACGAAAGAGGTGGAGAAGGTTATCATGGGCTGGACCTGACCACCTTCGTTTCACATCCTTCCTAATCCCAAAATCCCTCCTTTTATCCCAGCCTCATTCTAAGGTGTTATGCGATCCGTGCCGAAGAATGGATAATACAGGGGTTACTGTATTATGAAAGGAGTCTCAAGGGTACGGGCGACCTCCTTGAGTAAATAGCCTTACTCTGGTATGAGGTGCCCTCCCGGAACGGGCAAAATACCACAAAATACCAGAGTTTCAGGGATTTTCCCCTGTAAGGAGAAGGAAGTCCGGAGACCATCCTCCAGAAGCACAGAGTGTCCAAAAGCGCTAACTAGTGGGAGTCAACCTCCCACAAGTGTGCCTGATGACACGAAGAAGACCGTCCCGAAGAAGAAGAAAGAAAGTTACTTTCTCCCGAAACATAGGGAGCCTGAATGGACATTGTTAATGATGGTTTGTGCAGATTCCGCAAAGAGGAAGAAACACCGTTGCACCTGCTGACCGCTATGTTGCTGTATAGAGGTAGGTGCTTCGGGACACTCAGCAATACCATAGAAAAACTTTTATAGCAGGAACCAGCAAAAGTGCTGAACTTCTTGGAGGCGTTGAAGCTAACTGCTGGAGTACTTTAGTACAGAAGGGGGAAGTACAATAGTTTTTTTTTAAGACGCAGTGCTATAGTCACCCTCAAAAAAAAAAGCTGATGAAACAAAACCAACATTTCGATCCTCTTATACCATTGTCAGGGCGTAACTAAACATAGAATTAACAAAGATAAACGTTCTTAATAAATTATAACAAGAACAGTTTAATATTAACTACAAAAATTATATGATTTTGATTTATCAGTAGATCTTTTGGTGAGTTATTGAACTCGGAATCTGATGAATGGAAAATAGAAATATGAAAACTGGAAAACCATATAGAAAAATAGTAGAGAAATAGGTAAACAAAATAATTGTATACAAATAGATGAACTGATAAATTCAAATAAACTGAATTCAATATTTAAGAATAAGATTACTTAATTATTATTATACATTTCATTAATAATAGTAATATTGACAAACTGGCTAATGACAGAATGGTAAACTGTTTCGAGTTGTAGTATTCTGTTGTGTTGTAGAGGGTTGGGTGACGTGAGAGTTAGGAGGGAGTAAAAGATTGTGCGATAAGCCATTAGGAGAGATTAACCAGTTGACTGGTAACGTATGTGTGGTCAATCGGCTGAAATCCCCTGGGTGCTAACAGTCTAAGGGTCGAGAGGACGCACTATCCAAGGCCTTTGTTATAGCCTGCCTTAATAGCTCAGGCATTCAAACATCACGCTATCGCTTGATAGGGACCACAACAAATATCACCTGATACTCGACTCACTTTTATTTATATTATAATAGCAATACGTTTAATCACCACCCGTTTAAGTCTATTGGTAGAGTACTTGTTTTAAAAACTTATAATTCAAAAATCGGGGAATCATAAATGTATTTGTGTAATTTCTTATTGATTGGTTAACACCTTCAAGTCATCAGTTTTTAGGACTACCATAGTGACCAGAAGACCTGGGTCGTCTCTTCCAAAGGGGAAAATGCCAGTTTCCTCAGATCCAGGGTTCACCTCAGTTCAGATCAGGCGTCTATCGAGCATTCGCTTTAATATGTAGTGAATTGGGATTGATATATGGCTCAGATATGAGATACTGCCAAAGACTGAATTTGATCAGACCAGTTTTGAAGTTCATTCAGCTAAGTTCAGGAACTTTTCCATGGTGGGGATGGAGGATTCAGCTCCCTCACAGTTGCTTTTGCAGGGAACATCCCTGCAGGATCACAGGCAATACGAGTCCAACACCAATAATGAGACACGGGAAGCAAGCTCTCCACGAGTTTCCGCACCCCCATAGTACCAACCATATTTTAAGAGTTAAAATATTAAAAAAGACTTCAGGTTTAACTCTTGGGTATGATTTGTTTATAAACATAATTTTGAGTTACATATAGGTATGGTCAGGTTACAGGTAATGAGTTACTGGTTACTAGATTTGAAAAAAGAAGAATATTAACTTTTTTTTTTAAATTTCTATTGATATTTATTTAGGTAAATAATTATAAATTCTTCTGTTGACTTTTTTTTATTTCATGGTGGAGGTAAGGATTCATGGACTGATGATTTTACTCAGAATGCTTCTGTACAGAAGTGGCCTAGGCTTATTTCAATTTAGGAGTCAAACTCAAGTGATGTTAGTGGTGGGGTGTGTTTGGATAACAAATACTGGCAGGGGGAGGGCCACCAGTAATGTAGACATAATGTAGAGTCGACAGTGTATAGTTTCGTTCCGCGCTCGATTGGACAATGCGCGCGTGCAGAGCCACACTTCTCCAGGCCGTCCCTATTTTTCCTGCAAGGGCGTCAATTGATGCGCAGGGGGGGTGGGATGACAGTGCTATAATAGAAGCAATAAATATGTTTTGGGGAGCTGGTTCCCACGTGCGTAGCTCCTCTGGCCGTTCGCACTCATTAGTGACTCCTATTCACAACCTAATGGACAAACATTGTTTCTCCCCACAACCCATTATCTCTACCACTGTAGATTATTCTAGTTTCACACAAAAACTATTCTATTGAGTTATCCTCAAAGATAGGTAAATATATTTGTGTTACAAAAGTATCTCACTTTATAGTACTAAAAAACATGTTTATACATCCAGAGTTTAAATCCAAAACACAGTCACAAATGTGATAAAATAAATTCTTACAGACATTTAACAGCCCATTTTTTTCGTAATCATACCATATATTTCAAACTCTGCTACAAGACGTCACAAACCTCATTTACTTTATTGAAATGTGGATTACAATAAACTGTTTTAAAAATTAATGTGTACTTAAATTTTACGATCATTCGTAAACAAAATGCATGATATAGAAATGATTTATCAAATTATTAGTAAATTTATGGTTAACACTATTATCATTTGTTACTTAATTAAAGATAATTTTCATACTTTTTGCCTTCAAGGAGAACTTAGAGGAGTATTGCACCCTATATATATATATATATATATATATATCAAATGTCAACTAAAAACCAGAAGAATATAAGTTTTAATAAAAATCATGTGATGATGTCATGATGATGATGATGAAGTAGTGACGATCACAAACTTGCTTTTATACACACAAACACACACATACACACACACACACACACACACACACACACACACATACATACTCACAAAGGAAGTGTGTATGTGTGTGTGTGTAACAAACAAAAGATGTTTTGTCTGTTGAAAACTTGATATAGACTTATCATCCCATCAGAATACTTTGCAGTTTCTACATTTTATATAAAGGGTATATGATGAATCAGCTGGATGAATTAAAAAGAGTACTCGTACAAGATTTTGCACATAGAGAAATAAAAATCACTTGTATATTATTTGTTTTGTCACTTTTTTAAATTCATTTTAATTTGATTGCTCTATGATTACGGCGTAGTGATATAATTAAACAGGAATGACATTTTTAAAAATCCATTGAAATATAAGATTACTAGTTTATCCATTGTTGCATTGACGTCTCCAATAAAAAAAAAAAACTCTTGACACAATTAATTTATCCTTATTTGCTGAATATCTGTCTTCTCAATTACTGTACATAAAGAATTAATTTTATTATTATAACAACTAGCTTTTAATTTAAGACGTTAAATTTAATCTCCAAAAATCTTTATTATATATTGAAGTAATGATACAAACTCAACCACTTTGGGGTGTGATCCATCAACGTGAACAAACTAAGTGTCATACTGTGCTACCTTCTGTTGGGTCGATTGTAGTCCAGCTTGTTTCTATATCTTTTTTATTAAAAGAAATAAAATCATTAAATTGATTTTATAAAAGTCAATAATATTTCACTAGAATGTATAAACTAATTCATAACGATAGCTAAATAAATTGGTTGTCAATAAGTTTGATATTATGTTCACTTAAAGTAAAATTCAGTGTAGGCTACTTTAGATGTTTTCTTTAATTCTATAAATTATACTTTGGTTTAATTTTTTGTTTTCTCTTAAAGATGGCAAGTGTTTTGCTTTGCAAGTTATATAGTTCAATGTTACGTTCATGTGTTTATTGCATTCATGACATAATCTAGTCGTCAGTTTCTTAAAAATGAGCTTTTTAGCTATAATTGTTTTTTATTGTAGCGATTGGGTTGTGTTTCGATTGACTTGTCTAGTTACTGCTGTGTTCATATCATTATGACATTAATGACAAAATTTAATTGTCAGTTTCTGATAGTAGTGCATTATAATCATTACTGTTTTCTCTTGTAGTGGTTGGTGAGATAAGAACATGTATGTAAATCCAGATGTGTTTTTCTATGAAACAATGTTTGGAGGAATTATGTGTATCTAGTTCATCAACTGTAGGTTTTCTGTGTATTCTAAATTTATGTTTAACTTTTACTTTTCTATAGTTAAATCTAAGCAATTTAACCAACTATTCATTATCTTTTTCTCGTTTATGTAAAAGTGGAAATCAGTTTGCTCTTTTTTAAAAAAAAATAATAAATCAGAATTTTATGTAGCTTTAAAGCAAATTGAACTTCCCATTGGCTCATTGACTAAGATCAGGACAACTATAGATTCTTCAGAAACACTATCCTTTACTTTAATTAGGAAGAAATCTCTCTCTCAGTTAAAACAAAAAGAAGAGAATTATAGGAAAGTACTATAAAAAGAATTCTGATAAGATGTATCGTTTTTTTTTACAGTTATCATCTCTGTATGTGTTTAACTCATCACAGTTGATTCATCATTTACCCTTTATATGAAATGTAGAAACAGTAAATTATTCTGATTGGGTGATATGTTCAGATCAAGTTTTCAACAGAAAAACATCTTTTGAGGTCACTGAAATACAAAAGGATAGGTTCTGTGAATTGGTGTCTCTGCCGAAATTCGCTTTGATGTGTATTTGTGTGAGCGTTTGAGTAAGTTTATATAAATTGCATTGTTATTTGTTCGTTTTACAGTTGCTGCAAGGTCAGGAAAACTCGACAAAAGAAATCATTTTAAAAGTAAAAAGTTCAATTTTTTTTAAGTCAATGCCAAATTATCAATAACTATTTTTAGAAGTACAATTTTTTAAATTCATACCAAATATTGCTTAGCTTTTATCTTAATTTTCAATTATTTTAAATATATTTATATTAATACCATATACGGCTAATTAATGAATATTTAGTTGGCTAACTTTTTCGTTTTAAAGGCACACTCTTAATAGTTTAAAGCAAAGTGCATACTTGGCAGATTGATAGCTAGCCTAGCAGAAGATAGTGTCTGACTGGGTGTGTTGCCGAGGCAACGCCGGTATCCACCTCCCTCCTCATATATCGCCGGTTAGCGAGCCCGATTTATGGACCCTTTCTCCACCTCTTACAGTCTCTTCCACCCCACGCAGGCTAACCCTAAACTCTCCACACAATTCCATTCTTAAAAAGTTACCCTTTTATTGTTTTTTTCTTTAGTTTCCATTATTATTTATATTCTTGCCATTACATAGCCAGTTAGGTTTTTGTTGTAATTTAGTCACTTGTGGAGTGAGTGGGTGCAACTTACTTCATTAAACAAAGGTGTCTACCAGATAAGTTTTTTGTAAAGTAAAAAGAATTAAATTATCCTTTAAAACTTTTTACTTATTTTGGCGCAATGAACTAAACACAGAGAATACTCATAGTATTACGTAATCTTAACAGAAATGATTAAAAAAATATCATTTAGCCGCAGGCTGATAGTGTAAGAGAGACTCCATTACACAATTTCAAATTGGTGATGATCATTTATTTGTCTTAATTATTCATAAACAAAAAAGTCACTGCAAATACGACGTATGAAGTGATTTGTAACCAGCAATAATTTACCATAGAAGGAACAATCATATCCAAAAAAAAAACAAAAAATTGAATTGTTTTTTTGAAGAAACAACTATTTATTTTGTAAATTAACATCCTATTTATAGAATATTTTTGTGAAAATGTACAATATGAATTTTAGTTCAAGAAGTTTAAATTACATTGAATAAGATAATTTTAGAAGGAGAAAAAATCGTGAACAACAGTACTAAGTTGTTAATCCTATTTTGAATACATCAATATTATAAATGTACATTGTACTGTAATATGAATCACCAAAAGTTATCTATTCATTTCTTACATCGGATTAGTTACCAATTCTTCCCATTTTTATGAGCCTTTGTCAGCACTAAGATCTCTTAGAATTTTATCAATTATAAATGCTCAATTAATTGAACTAATGATATAATTTTAATTAATACTTTGTTTTTGTTGCTATTTCCTTGTAGTTCCCAGTTCTTTTTTCTACGTCAAGTGAATCTTATTTGAATCTATTACATTTTTGTTCCATATAAATGGTAATTTATAAATATGTCTAAACTTTATTTCAATATTAATAACTTTTTTTGGATGATATATATATGTAAGCTGGCAACCCTGCTGCCAGCTGCTATGAGTGTAACCTTGCAAAGTGTCTAATGTTTATTGACATTGATATGAACTTTATATTTAATTGTGTTTAGATTTTTATTATCAGTTTCAATTACTAATATTGTTCCTAATTTGGAGTGTAAACGTGTAATTTAATTTGTAAGATTGTGGTCAACGTGATTTTATTTTAAGAACAAAATTAAATTACACGTTTACACTCCAAATTAGGAACGATAATATTAATTAAAACTGATAATAAAAATATAAACACAATTAAATATAAAGTTCATATCAATGTCAATAAACATTAGACACTTTGCAAGATTACGCTCATAGCAACTGGCAGCAGGGTTGCCAGCTTACATATATATATATAAGGAGTTATTTTTTATACTTTTTGGTGAGTATCCTTGCTTTTGTAGGTGGCTGTCGAAACGTGAATCATTCCGTTGATTTTTTGTTGAATTCCGTTAATGTATGTATGTATGTGCTATTGTTAGAACTGTAGTTTGGTTTTCTAATTTGCTAGTAAGTTCTAATTGGTTGCGTTGTGAGGTGTAGGTGTTAATAACTTTTTCTTATAAGTCCGTTCGTTTGGTAATGTTACAGTTTATATGCTACCAATTTGGTGATCACAGTTTTGACTATTATTTTTAGTTGTCATATTCTAAATTTATTTACTTTTGTATAAAGTATTTCAAAAATCGTTATACAGTTTTAAAATGTTATTATAATTACAAGAGACTGAGTCTATTCATATTTTCTACATAAATAAAAGAGTCATTACAGTTTTACTAGCCATACTTGATATCGTATTTCAAAGTTGTATGTCCACTGAACTATTAGTTTCTCACGAGTTGAGGACTTTTCTGGCAATGGTCAAGAAGTGATTCATACATTTCTGATGTGATTCACACACTTCATAACATCGGAAGGTTTTAAAACGATTATTTCTAATAAGTTCTTACTAAAGCTGTTATTAACAACCTGAAGGCGTATGGATGAGAGCTTTATGACTTCCCTAAGCATACGCTGAATCAAGTTTTTATAGTTGCTGCGTTCTAATGAAACTCTTTGGATGGACTTTCTTTGACTTTGGGCAAAAGACTGATCAAAAATTTCAGTTGATTTTTTGTACTACTTGCCTTTATACTACTTTTATACTACTTGGCTGTAGCAGGTTTTCCGTTGCATGAAATTTAATTTGATTTATAAATAACAGATTCTACTTTAAGAAAGTTATCATGAATAGCAATGTAAAAGTTATAAAACTTTCTAATTTTGCGCTGAACTGCAGTTGGGGGCCAAAAACCATCAAACCAGTGGACAGTTTTGTAATGGTGCTCTAATGTAACTTGATACAATTGTAAAAAATATTAAGGTGATAAAAACTGTAAAGCTAAGACTTATGGGTGAATACCACGTTTATAAGATGTTATTCCTCTTCAATTAATTGTTAAAGTTTTATACCTCATTAACTAATACCTGAAAAGAAAAACAAAAATGAATGTTTATAGAGACTTTTGGAAATGAGGAGTTGATCAAAGGTGTTGATCATTTTTGATTCACCGCCCTTTAGCCTTAGCAACTTCATTATCGAGGATCTCACGACACCTGTTGTCACACATACTATTGACATACCCCCCTCCCCAAACGTTCCTTAACTTTGTTGATCTTTCAAAGAAACTAGCTCTTTCAGGATGGGTTTGGCTGTAAGAGTGAAACAATGTTTTTATAAGTTGGAAGGAAATAACCTCGTATTATCCTTTTCAATTCCAACCTCAGAAGGGAGTTGGGTTCTCAGTAAAAAGCAGACTATGTGATAATCAGCTGTTGAGGACTCTTGCTGTTTTCTTTGCGTTGAAGAAGAAGTGAACTTGGCGATAATTTTAAGCACTTCATATTGATATTAGTGTGGAAGTTAGGTTAGGTTGCAGGTTCTAACCTATAGGAAAACACATAGGGCGAACATACAACATATTTGTGATACCACACATTAACCATCTATAATGTTAGTCCTAAATTTTGCCTAAGTCATCTATACTTAGAATTTAAAATATCGTGACACCCTGAATTTAAGTAATTGACCGTCATAACAATCTTTCATCATATTATCGTTTGAAACTTATAAGAGTTTGGTTTTAATTGTGTTATAGAGGTGAAAGTGTGACTAATTTGTTACTTGGCTTCCACTTTAGTTATGAACCAACTACACTTCCGAATTGGTTTAACATAGGGAATATTGCATTTTTTTACTCAAGTTTACTAGAGTAGGGATTTTTAACGAGTACTTCATATGATATAGACTCCTTCCTAGACTGACACTCCTTCACAACCCAACGACTATGAAATAATTATAATCAAACAAAACGCTACAAACATTTACTAACTGACCCACAATCACATTAATTTAGCAGCAGTATGTCACTAACCTGCAAGAACTAATTACAACTGAACTACAGTGCTCGGAAATATTCGTTGGTTTTTTGTGTGGGTTTGACACTGACAGTTCACTACCGTTTTTAAACAGCAGAGTACTTAATATTTTCCATCCTCAAAATGAAAAATCTGAGGCCATTAACAAAATCCAAACTTTTGCTCATCAAAATTAAAGACAATCATGGTACCATTATATTTACTAGCCTTTGTAAGATGAGACTATACTATGTTTCTAGTATTTAGTTTGTAATAATCTTATGTAGTAGAGGCTATTATATGAACATGTCTACTGTGATTTATAATTCAAAGTTATGATTATAATTTTAGTTATGATTTATCAAATGTGAACATTTTTTATGTCATTCAAATAAACATACATTTATTTCTGGGGTATGTATATCACTATATTGTTTCACCATTCTTGTCAAAATTCTCTTTTCGGTTATAAACTGTTAAAAAATATCATAATAATTTTATAAACAGAAATGATTAAGTACTAAAACAAAATAATAAGATGAAGATAGCAATATTGAAAGGCTGAAAAGAAAATAACAAGGAAAAGGAATGTTTTTTGTTAGCCCAATTGTGCAGGCTTTGAGTTGCTCAGCACTGACCCTTGAGAGATATTGAAATTAATAACTTGTATTTTTATAACTATTGTCTTTCTAATTGAGTTTTTCTTTTATATTTTTCTTCATTCTTATAGTGTTTTTCCTATAACGTTTCAACTTTTTTCCCTTATCTTTTCTAATATTAATTTATTTTCTGTTATAATTCTTTTATTTTCCTTATTTTAAATTGTCAGGACTTTTTATTTTTCTTAATTAGCTTATTTCTTTTTATTACTTTCTCTCGCTCTTTCTTTAATTTTTTTCTTTTTTTTATTATTTTATTCTCTTCTTGAATTCTATTTAATATTTATTTTTCTTCATTTTTTGTTCAGATTAGCTCTTTGAAGTTTTTTTTAACCAATCTAATCATATTTTCTTTCCTTCAGCACATTCAGTATGTTTCTCTTTTTTTTCCCTATTAATATTTTATTTTGACGTTCTATTTCATTAAAATTTCTTTTGATATTTTTTTATCATTACTTGATCTTACGATGTTTTCATCGTATTTTCATACATTATCTTACAGCCCAAATATACTTTAGTTTTATCCATCTTTTGTTTATGTATTTCTTATTCTGAAGGTTTTATTTTTACGTTATTTCCTATCTCAACCATACATGTCTATTTTTTAGGAATAGCCTAATGTTTTAAAACTTTAATTGAAAAACAATATTATTAACTATATTAATTCTTTTAAATTATAAAGTTTAACAATTTAGTCATGTTGAAAGCAGAGTTTTTTTTATAGATATTTTATATTTTTAAGGGGATATTTCATCTGAAGGTAAAAGTGTTTTTGTGTGATTAGAATGATATTTGACCATACAATTTAATTAGAATCACTGTGCTGTTGAATTTGTTATTTGGTTGATATCTGTCCTAAATTTTTTTTAAATTTCTTTAGTGCTGGAGTATTTAGTTGGTATTTAATGTGTGCAGGGTGTGATGGAAGTAAAACCTTAAGCTCACAGTCAAAAGTTGAAATATATATTAAATAAAATAATTGTAATTCTTAAAAACAAATAAATACTTTTTTCAGGTTAATATGATATTAAAAAAAGGTAATAAAATATTAATGATAGATATTAATTTGATTCAAATTAATGTCACTGTTAATGAATTGTCAAAGAGTCTGTTTTGTTAGACAATATTTTTTTCTATTTCTACTTTCTAAAATTTCCTGGTCAGAAAACATAAAGCCTGAGATTTCTGTACATTTTAATTATATATAAAATCATTCAATCATTAAATTTACTGAATGTTTTCTAAAATTTTTTACTAAGTATACACTTTTTCTAAGGTTTTTCCATATATCACATATTGAAATTAGAATCACTTAATGGACTCATTCAATGAAATAAATGTCTGATGATTCATTTCAATTTACTAATATTTACCTTTTTTACAGTTATTATTACCATTGACAGTTATTCTTCTAGTTGATAATTTCTCATGAGTTATATAGTTAGGAATGTATTTATTTTCTTAATGATTTTATTTTATTTTTGAGTAAGTTTATATTTGTAATGAGGAAAATGAAAGTTGTCATGCCTCCTCAAAGAGATATGTTTTTAATTGATGCCAGTAATTGCAAAAAACTTATAAAAAGTTTAGTAGAATATATTTTATCAATGTTAAAATAAATTATTTTTTGTTATTGTTCAAATCCTGTTCTTGAGAGAATAGAGTACAGTAGGGATCTTCATCATGGTGCCGAATTATCCATAAAGCAAAACAGTTGGACAGAACATAAACCTACGTATAGCATACTGGATCATTATTGTAGTATAATTATAGTTATGTGGTTTGACATTATTACAGCATAATTTTATCTTTTAGAGTATAATATATTATAGTACACTATATAGTATAGTAAATTATTTTTCCCTTAAGATTCATACAGTTTATAAAATAATGACTTTCATAATTCACTGTAAAGTATGCTATCTGTGGGCTGCGACATTTTCAGTGATTTGTTAGAGAAATCACTTTAAATAGAAAAAGGTTGAGAAGCACGGGAGTAGAGAGTGGTTCAAGGCCATCGAAGGTTGTGTTGAAGGGGTTCTCGCGCAAGTTATTTGACTAGAACGGCAACGAGCACATTAGATAAGAGATAATTATTAATTGAAGCAGGAAGTAATGATCAATTTGGGGGGGTAGAGGAGCAATAGATAGGGCGGAAGAGTAGGGCTGATGGGAGGTGAAAGTTTGACAATAACACGGGCCTTGGGGTGGCAGGTTAGGCCGTAACTTGCAAACTTGATATATTGGCAAGGGAAGCCTGAGATAGAGACAGTGGTCATGAATATTCAGCCACGGTCTCCTTCGGCTACCCTCCACTTCATTACAATAATTACCCTGCTTGGGGTCATTAAGACGCTTTCCACCCCCTCCCTCTAACCTCCCTAAATGGCCTTCCTTTCTTCCCTCATTGATATAAACAAGTCCTTTTTTTTTTCACTTTCTTTAAATACATTTTATGCACCGTTTTTATTTTTTTAACTGTTTGTTATTTTTATAAAGTAACGCAACCAAATGAGTGAAAAGTAAATATATAAAATAGCAGAATACTTTATTCTTTTGATGCCCATGCAACTTAAAGAAGTTGCTGTAAAGAGAAAATTAGTCCTTTCAAATCTCCTTGACTATAAAATTATTTCATTTTCCATTTAATGCAACTTTCTATTAAAATAAAAAAACTGGAGTGGCCAAGACTCAACTTTTCTCTAAGTAAACATAATATCAAACTCGATGACAACCAACTGATTTTTTATTTTCTTTTAATGAGGCAATATAAATATATTAATCAATTATGTTTAATTTTTTACATGCAATTGTAATCATTTTATTTGTAATAGAGTTTTGAAATCATTGATTAATCTGACATGTTATTAGAATTATTTAACTGAAGACTTAAATCTCATAGGACTCGTACGATCCGCTTCCATGCCTGTCATATTATAATACCATTGTTGTAACTAAATTGAACTAAATTTTAAGCTCTGAAATAACCTTCATTAATGTACATATATAATTGTTCCTCACTTTGATAGATTTAGAATGATCTGACGACGAATTGTATATCATTTTCAAGGCGATTTCCTCACATTGAGATATAACTTGATCTAAGGCTTTTTCCTCTTCTAGACGAAGAGTTTGCATTCTTCATATAAATCAAATACAGCTTCCATTCATAGTAGTTAGTACAAATTTTTTAAATAGTTATTCGATTTATATTTAAATTATGCCTTTGAAGATATTTTTAGCATTTAGTATTCTTAGGAAACTTAAATGCTGTTCGAATGAGCATTTCAAACTAAATTTGTTCACAGGAAACTTTCAAACGCACGGTTGTTTTTGTCAGTTCCACGCTTTTAAAAGCTGAAGTATATGGTGTAAACATGTTTCATATTGCAGTATATCTGCATTGTTACAAACATTTCCGAACTATTTACTCACTCAGTACCTGGCATTACCTTGTTTTCAGATACTAACATGAAAATTAAAATTATTTACACTGTTTTCATTATTAATTTATGTGCCCTCAGTATATCAAACTAGAGGTATTATTGAAATCAGAAATTATTCAATCGAGGTAAACATTCGTGTTAATTTCGATGCTTCGAACAATAGGATTCTTCTACAGTATCAGATCAATATTTGTTATTTGGCAACCATTTTGTAATGAGTGAACCACACTACCGGGTTGATTCTACATTGTGGGTCCTACATTTTGTCTAACTCAATTGTATTTAGAGTAAGGAATTTAACTAGTTCATGGCATCTTACTGGCTCGGAATCGACCACTTAACTTCCTGTCCAAGAGACAACGTGCTCAGATTATTTCAGCTTTCACGTGAAGAAATCGAGATCAGAATGAGAATCAAAACCAAGATCTCTTAGTCCAGAGACGAGCACGCAAGCCACTGGTTTACCATCGTTCCTGATCTTGTTCATAGATTGATCAGTAAAGTAGTTTGCACCTTGAAATTTGTGTATACGATAACTTGTATGTGATAACTGAGGAGATGTCTCCAGGTATATCGGTAGCAGGGATGGGGATTTCAATGATCTGTCAAACAGCCCAAATAATGCTTAGCATTGATTTCCATCCTGAGCAAACTGATTTTTCCCCAAGATAAACCTACCCTTGGAGGGTAAACGTTTTTTATAGTATCTTTTAAAGATTAAAAAATAGCTCCACTTGACTTCCTTTAATTATCTATCTTAATAGTACGTTAACTAGGAACACCTAATTTAACTGAGTTGTACTTAAGTTTCATCTTCTTCAACACACTTGTGTCACTATACACTACTCAGGATGCCCAGTGTTCTTAAATGGTTCCTAAGTATGCAATAACCAGCTAAACCTTCTATAGAGCAGTTACGTTAGCTCAGTGAAAGTGCGTACATCAAGACTAGTAGATCCCCGGTGCTACACACACTGTGGCTCTTGATTTATTTACACGGGAAGTAATCTGAATACGTCGTTCCTCAAAGAGGATGTTAAGCCGTTGATTCTGAGTCTGTACTATGTCAGGTACTCGTTAAAAATCCCTTCTCTAATCACACTTGTGTTAGGCAAAGTTATCACTCCCAATGTAGAATATTCAGTATATAGTATCATACTGGCCAATGTTCGACCCATGTTTATTCCCTTGTAAGACTGGCACTGCAACCTAACCTAGAACTTCTATAAAATTAATGTAATTAATCCCTAAGTGAAATGAGAAAATTGCTTATGTCAACCATTTGGGTTCGAAATAAACAGTTTAGCCTGTCTGTTTCAACGAACGATCAGCCAATTCTAATTAGTTTCTTTTTCAGAGAGACATTTAAAAGATATATAGTTTTGGCTCAATAAAAGATGTGTTTAGTTCCAGGCTCCAGTTCATCAAACCTCTTTACTTGTTTGTAACTCTCAACACTGCTGTCTCGCGGAGTGATATCCATCACGGATATGACTTATAAGGAAGCCATATCAATTTTAAAGATTTTTTTACATGGGCACAATCACAGCCAATGGAAAAAATAAATTGTATATCTTGTAATTTGTGGCGCTTAACAAAATTGTTAAAATTAATGAGATTTATAGAGATTTTAGGAACATAAACCAGATTTAATATATTCTTTAATAATAACCTTGGTAATAGGTAAATTTATGTAATGTCTTAGCTTGACTCTAAAGTATTGTTTTTTTTTTGAGTTTGTAGCTGCATTATTCTCTTTTTTTTTATTTCGTGTGTTTGGTCCAGATTTATTAATTAATATCCATGTACTTGGCAGATAATAAAATCGATATTATGTATAATTTAAAACAAAAAAAAAAAAACCCAAAAATATATGAAACCTTTTGGTTTTTACTCCTTGTTCTCATGGGCATTGACTGTTGTGCGTATTAAGAATAATGCATAGAGGCTGTTGATGAGTGTTGTAAAACACGTTGAGGCCCTTTGTACATGACGAAGACATGAAATGGAAAGCAAAGACAAAACTCTGCCAGGAAGTGGTCCAGGAGGGCTTCATTAGTGGCAGGGCCCACCGCTCACCGCCTCAGGGCGTGCTTAGCAAATAATTATTTGTAGCAGCCTGCAATTAGGGTTTCTACTTGTTTCCCTTTCCTCAGTCACCCTCCACCCTAAGGATATTCTTTTTTTTTTCGTCACCCTCTTATTCACGGTCTTCTTCAGATAATCTTTTATTTCAAATTATTCTTAAAATGAATAATGTTCATTGTCTTGTTAAAGTTGTTTAAACCTACATTAGTAAACAAAGATTCAATTAAAAAGAAATAATTTAATAAAATATTCTAAAAATATACTTTTAAAATGTTTTTTCCCTTATTTTGTTTTTTTTGATAACATGATTATAACAGGTGATTAAGGTTAGGTTAGGTTACAGTTGCCACATATAGGGCGAGCATTGGCCTTCCTGATCTACACAATAAACAGTCTATATTGGTAATTCTACGTTTTGGCCACTAAAGTGTATTTAGCGTGGGGATTATTAACAATAGCTGACATCGTACAGAATCGAGATTGAGTGCTAATCTTCCTCTCCAAGGGACGACGTGCTCAAATTTATCTTGAATAGATGGAGAGCCTATTGGGTATTGAATAACAGTTGAATATATGTAATTAAAAATGCAGTTGAGAGCTAAATCAAACACTACTACCTAGAAAGGATTTCTCTGGACTACTTCCACAAACCTGGAACTATTCTAACCTAATAAAGTAAATGTACTTTATTTTCTATATATTTAAGGGTTTGAAACGTGTTCAGTCATCTAGCTCCTTTACTTTTCAATTCGTTATAGCAAATGAGGGCAAGCCACAACATAACTATGAAAGAAAAACACGTTTAGAGGGCTACGCTTTACGTATAAGTGAACGTATTATGAAACTCGTTCACTTTCAATATAAATTTGGAATTAATTTGTTCTGAGTTGATTATATCTATTATATCAGTCTTAACCAAATACAGATTTTGTTTCCACAACAATCTGATACATATTATTATATTGCATACAAAAAGAAGCTTTGTTGTTTTTATTATATATTACCACTAGTAAGGATTAAGTTAGAATTTTAATTTTCATTTCAGTCTGTCACTGTACTGAAATAATCTCTCCCTTCTTAGTTGGTCTAAATAAGACGACTGAGTAACTCACAACAAAACTCTAAAAGTTATAATAGTTTTCTTTTTAATGTAAATAAACCAAATTGTAACATGAAAAACTCAATTTCGAAATGTTTACAGATTAGCATGTTTTAATGTTTTCTTAGTTCATTCTTGAAGTTAAAGATAGGTTACTTAAAACACACACACACACACACACACACACAGACGCACATAAACTCAAAATTTGTGACAATGTCACAGGACACACTGTTTGGTTGTTCAATTCAATGTTACCCTCAAAATATTTTCAAGGTCCAAATCCCAGTTCATCGTTGTGACAACATTGCCACAGACTATACAGCTAATTTGTGTTATATGAAATTTTTTTAGGGTAACATTAAATTGAACAACAAAACGTTGAATCTTGTGGCATGTCCACAAATTTTTGGATACATAGCTTCTCACTTACGCATAGAAATACATACAATCACTCTCTCTCCCTCTTTTCTCACTCACAAACACAGACACACATATAAACAAACAAGGCTAGCTTAAAGTATTAAAACAACTCAAGAAATGAACTAAGAAAGCATTAAAAATGCTAATCTATTTGAAATTGAGTTTTCCATATTCACAATATAGTTTATTTATACTAATATGAAAACTATTAAAACTTTTACAGTGCTGTTTTGAGATCCTTAGTTGTCTTATTTAGAACAAAGTAGACGAGAGAGATTATTTGAATATTGTGAGGAACTGAAGTTAACATTAAAATTAAACTTTAATTCTTGTTCTTGGCGATATATTTTAAAGTAAAATTGAATTTACGATTTCTCTACAAGTAATAGTGATAACATCTTCATTAACGTATTTAGAGTCATATTTTTAATTGATAAAAAAATAATAAGATTACTCATCTCTGCTTTTTCCCCAAACTTTCTACCATTCATATAATAGAATCAGTAAAAAATCTTCATGTTCTGTTCTTTCTATTACCTTGTTACAACATAATTGATGTTTACCCCGCATTGTCATACCTGGCCTTCAAAAGCCCTTGGAAATAGTAAGATATGAATTAAAATTATTCTTCTTTCTACACGTCCTCGCTCTTTGTTCCACATTATTGTTGTCTATTTCTATCCCTCTTGTAATAGAGTAAGTAGATATTTCTCTTTTCTGTCTTTCTGGCTCACTTTGATTTCCGAACCAGGAACCTTCTTCATTCCTCTTGATTACTCTCTTTCTCGCATAATCTCTCTAGTAATGGACATAAGTAAAAATCTCCCTCTATCTGTACTTAAATCGCTTTTCACCACGCTATTGGCTTGACACAGGGAGAGTTTAAATTTTGTTTTCACCAGTGGTGCTCCCCCAGGCTTATTGCTCTTTTCCCCTTCGTGTTACTACTCCCCCCTCTCTCCATCAGTTAGAATATTCGAGAACATCAAAATTGTCTCATATTTTATAGCGGGAAGAGGGTTAACTTATCATATATCGACTAATTTAAAATTTAATTACTATACCTCTGGAGGTAATTTGAAATTGATTTAAAACGGTTTTAAGCTACAGAGTGGTAATGCTTTGAGAGAGGTAGCAAATTTGTTATAAAAAAATGAATTAGTTGATAGCTATTTTCTTACTTTCTAAGGCCAATATCAGCAAAATTTTTTAACTCCAATATCAAAAATGTTTTAAGATATAGAGGGATTGCAACCTCTAACCGAACAAGCTAACCACTGAATCACCTTAATCTGTAAACATATCTATTTTATCGTATAATAATAATAAATTTATCCATCATAAACTGAGAGAATATTGTAAAAAAAAAATTAAATTTGCTTTGCAAGCACAGTCTGCAAGGATTCTGATGAAAAATGTTGTACTTTTGATGTCTTTAAGGCAAACAGAGTTAATGAAGTATGAGTAATGTAAATTTAGCTCAGCTTTCAATACAACTAAAATCAATTTTTTGCTGCTCTGAAACCGTTTCAGATGCTCAACAATTGGAATGATAGTTTGCAAGACAATGTTACCAACGCTATCACTGACTAAAAGTAAATAGAATCATTTATGTTTCAAATGCAGTAAATATAAAAAAAGAATTAGTTGATAAATTATACGATTGGAATAGAATAGCTAAATGAGCGCACAGGGAAGAATGTAAGAGGACAGTCTGATCAATGAGATCATTTGAGCAAAAGAGATGGATGATAGGTACAGAGGTAATTAGCGATGGAAAGGCTCAACTGCACTCATGAAGTGAAACTTAGCGAAGTAAATGACAAGTCACTGAAAAGGTTAATAAAAAGGAAAAAGGACTCAAATATTCATTCCAACATTGCGATTTTGTAAAAAAAAATGTCATCTCATTATCAATAAATTTTAAATTAACACACATACAGACTGGTCACGGATGGACAATATAATATTTAACAATGTTCTAAAAGTACCAGAGGTTGGTTGCACTGCAACAGTAATATATACCCTGTGCTAACCGAAGTCGTCTGATATACCCGTATCATGCTGCCTTGGCCACCGATGTCGCTTGGCCTGCATCGTCATTAGAATTTCCCTCTGCACAATACTTTAAACCTTTGATCAATTTCATTAACAACATATTAATTAGTTATATTTCCTTAATTATAAAATTTAATATTCTTTAAATAGTGCTATCACTATAATTAGAAATAAACAGTGTATGATGCATTTCTTTTGTCTTTTAATCTGAATTTGGTAATCTGAACCTCGCTCAGAAAAGATTATCTACGTTGGTCAATATGGAGTTGATGGTTTTGAACTTTACTACAGATACAAAAGTAAAATGAAACTTTTATTAGTTTATTAAAGTACTAATAATATAATTAATAATATTTTCAACAACCGTACCAGTTATTATTGAATTTAATTTTATATAAATTACTTCTCAAAGACATTATTTCAATTTAAAAGATGTTCCCCTTACAGTTATATCTATATTTGAATAGGCTATAATTACTGAAAACGTGGATAACTCATGTTGCATAAATGTGAAGTATATTAATTTGAAGTGTAATGAAACTGGTAAACCAGCTCCGTTGAAGATGAGGTGGGCGGTACTAAGCTATGCGGACGAAGCATATGCCTTACCAGTCTCATCGTTAACACCACCTGCCATTTAGCTGTCCAATTAGCAACTTGAATAACCTTCCTAACTAACCTGTTAACAATCTTGAAATTTTTAACACAAAATAACTTTGAGATACTCTGTAATTTTTGATAATAGATTAACACTCCACTAACAGGGCTAGGGAATTGTTCAATAAGCTTTAGTTTATAACATTATAAATAGCTATTTATAACTATGTATTCATTTCTGCATTTAAACTACTAGTAAGATTAATAATAATAGTTTTTTACCAATAATTTATAATTAATACATATTTTATTTGAATTTAAAATTACTTAATTTCAACTCTTTGATTACAGCGTTCGAGCCGCAGTACAGATTTGAAAAAACTTCGAGTTTGGGTTCTTTATCATCCTCCCCTACAGGTTTGTATAATTTTTTATACATGCAGATTTTCATACAAGTAATTAATTTAGCTTAATTCGAGTATAATTTGATGTATTGAATTTTGATAAAATCATCATAAACATACATATTGCACCTTTAATCTTACGATTCTAATCACCGAGGACTCATAGTTGTCCATCACTATATTTGAGGCTTCCATTAAAATGAAGAATAGTAACAGTTTAACCAAAAAAAGTAGTCAAATATTAAATATTAATAGTCAGTTAACCATATAACTATTGTATTAAGATATTAAGTTAGATTTTATTGCTTCTTTCCAATCTTAGTTTTATACTTATTTTGACTTGTATAATTTTTCGCAACCATTTTATTCAATGTCTTTCTCGATTTCTTTTTTTCTCACCACTCTTTTTAAATATTTTTTTGAACTTCTTCTTTTCTGGTCAGCCAAGTTTATGACTGCACTATTACATGGACACTATTGTCTGGTTGACCACTCCCATTTCTTTCTTCTAAAGAAGATGAAACAAAAATTAAGACTTTAACTGTGATTGTGATATACATATATATATATATATATATATATATATAGTACATATTATATATATGTCGAGTTTCCATTTTTTAAAAAAAATTTTTGTCAAATTTTTGTATAATTATTTTATAAAAAAATTAGTTTATAAAAAAGTGCTAATGGATAACTAATCAAATTTTTGGTACTTTTTTGATAGCAATAACGGGAACGTACTTTTGTATCTATTATTTACTAATAAATCAAATTGAATTGTTAATTTAATCTTGGATAGCTACATGACTTTTTAGATAGTGTCTACGTTCAAATTTGTAAAGTCATAAACAATATAAAATATTGTATATGAATATATACAAAAATAATCACAATTAATTACTTGATGGAGATAACCGAAACAAATTGTCCCTAGGAATAATAAAAAAACAAGAAAAGTACCCTCTGAGCCCATACACATTATGTAATAAGAGAGCAACTTCAAATTAAATACAAAGAGGTT
The DNA here is from genome assembly GCA_026182355.1 of Hermatobates lingyangjiaoensis. Taxonomy (NCBI): domain Eukaryota; kingdom Metazoa; phylum Arthropoda; class Insecta; order Hemiptera; family Hermatobatidae; genus Hermatobates; species Hermatobates lingyangjiaoensis. The sequence goes on from JAPFBL010000882.1 coordinate 2,349,333, forward strand.
TCAACAAGGTTGAACAATAATCAATAAAATAAAATAACAATTTTTAAAGAAAAAGTAATTCGTTAAAGTTTAGAAACAAAAACGTAGTTTCCGTTAACACATTTTGTTAATTATTATTAATGTTTTTTATTTGAGTACTTTTTTTTGTAAATCTGTTACTATTATTAATTTTAATGAGAATCTCAGATATAGTGACAAAAAAGCATGAAATATAATTAAACATTGAGTACTTGAGTTTGATGGAGAGGTTGTTGGTTCAAACTTGTGGTAACCTGTTGGGCATTTGATTTACAGTCTGATGACATATTTTTTCAAAGGCTTTTGAGCATATTTCTCTTGTTTTTTATTTTTTGTTGTGTCTTTTTGTTTCATATATATATTATATTCAATCAAATTAAACATTATACAAGCTATATAAACTGAATTTAAAGAAAGGACATACGTAAAATTAACTAAATAATCTTGAAGCTTAATAAACTAAATTCAAAGAAAGGCTACAGATAAAAAAGATCATAAAAACTCATTAGTACACTACATTTTGACTGCTTTGTCATCATGTTGAAATATGTGAGTGTGTTCCTAATGTTTATACCTGATGACGAGGCAGTCGAGATACAGTAGTGAGTTTTGAAAATACTAATTAAGTAATCGAAGATTGGATCAAAATTAATAAACATCTTACTTTAAACCGATTTTTCAAGGAAAATTTTTCTTCATTCTCTAATAAACAATTTATTGAAAATTAGTAATACCATAAACGACTTTGAAGAAATTACTCCACAGAATATCAAATACAACAAAAACCAAAACACAGTAACCAACAGCCGCCTCCCATAAAAAAGAAAGCCATAATTTATAATGTTATTGTTTTTATAGGCAGATGTATTTATAGCATTGTTACCTTTATTATTATTAGGGCTAAAAACAACATAAAGAATAGTAATAGGACAAATAACTCTGAGAGAATTCCTACACAGAATATCGAAAAAAAATACAATACGTAACAGTAAGAAGGAAGTATTTTTGTTCACATTATTATTACGGCTGAGAGAAAAAAATTAAAAATTAATAATAATATAAGTGACACCGGAAAATTAACACCACAAAATATCAAAGAACGAGAGAACAGAATCTCTATAAGCAATAGTAAACAAATACAGAAAAAACAATAGTGTACAATGTTAATGTTGTTAACTTATTGAAGGAAGTATTTAAAGTATTATTGACATCTATTATTTTTGTATCATGTATTATAAAAAACAACTGAATTGACGTAGAAATTTATTATGGCATCAGCAACTTACATACTACGTTAATAAATAAATAACAAATAGGAAATACAGGGAGGTTATCTAACAACATGGTTACATAACCTTTACCCCACCTACCTTCCTCTTGGTTTAAATACAGACAATTTCGGACTTATGTTAATTTTTTAAATGTTTTTTCGATTCTACGTTCAAAATTTAGTATAAAAAAAGTCAAAAAGTATAATAAAATTTCAAAAACATAAAATATAGTTTTTGTGTGCGTGAATCTGAATTTGAATTTGCATCGAGAACAACACTACCAAATGTAACTAAATTTAAATAAAACTCGTTTAATTGAAATTACATGGACGTATACTTTGTGTATTTAAATTAAATTTATGTTATTATTTTATATTGTTGTTTAGATATTTGTTTTAGAGGGTTTTTTTATAAGATACTGTTATTAAATTCCTGAATATATAGCACAGTATGAACGGTGCACACAGCTAGAGCGTAAAATAACTACTTACGTTCATTTCTAACTTAAGTTCAACTGTTCGGAAAGTAACTAAACGTATGTCAAGAATTGTTGGTAATTCCTATACCATAAGGTTTAAAATAAAAGCAAATTAAGTAAAAAGAACAGAAAGAGGTCAAATAGAAGAACTAATGAAAAGAATTAAAACTGTATACATGTTCATAGGTTATTGTTAAAGATTGGAATAAATTAGAGTAAGATTAGCATAACAAATCTTTTGTTAGTAGTGACTTTTTATGATCTCTTTTATACGAGTTCTTTCCTTCACACCTTTATTAACATAATATTTCTTTTATGCGTGTATTTGAAACCTTTTCTATTTATTATATATATATATATATATATATATATATATATATATATATATTCTAGGAGGTCTCAGAGCTTATTTTTTCTTCATTTTGATTCTTCCTACGACATTTTGTCTCATATACATATTTAGGTGTTGCTGGTCTGAATACTGGGCGGTGACTGAGTGTCGGCTTGGCGAGTAGCTGAAGAAAAAATAAGCTCTGAGACCTCCTAGATTATATAAAGAAGAGTAAATAATAAATAAATAATTATATATATATATATATATATATATATATATATATAAACAGATTTCACATAAACACGTGAAATAACAATCAATGATCAAACCACAAAAACAAGACTAAGATCTTTCAACCGTAACAAGCGGTCTTCGTCAGTTGGGTTTTTGACTCTGACGAAGACCGCTTGTTACGGTTGAAAGACCTTAGTCTTGTTTTCCCATTTCTTATTGTGGTTTGATCATATATATATTTGTAAGCGGCAAAATTGTTGGTCTCCAACCGTCTCGGTACAAGTCCGCTTGGTTTCCCCCTCTTATCTCTTCTAAAAACGGTTCAAACTGAAAATTGGAACTGTAAGTGTCTGTTTTTAATTCCTTTATGTTTCATAATGAACTGAACTTTATTTGCCCATTTTGGATCGTTTGGCATCAAAAAAGTGTAAACATATATTATGTATACTGATTAATACAAAATGAAGGACACAGAAAATCACTACAGAACTGACTTCAACATTTCGACATCTGCCATCATCAGGAAGAAGTACAAAGCACTTACGTTAAATATAACGAAACGCAATCTAAAAGGACTGATTACACTTAAAATAAACTGTGACGGAGGGTTGACTGTGGTAGTGAGTTGACTGTCATCCCTCCGTCAATTCACTTCTTCTCCTGAGGACAACCGCCATTACGATGAAATATTGAAAAGTGACGTTTAAAAAATATCCTTTGTTACGTTTCTTTCTATGTATCATAGTTTATTTTAAGTATATTATATATATATATATATATATATATATATATATAAAGATTTCACATAAACACGTGAAACAACAATCAATGATCAAACCACAATAAGAAATGGGAAAACAAGACTAAGATCTTTCAACCGCAACAAGCGGTCTTCGTCGGAGTCAAATACCCAACTGACTCAGTTGGGTTTTTGACTCTGACGAAGACCGCTTGTTGCGGTTGAAAGATCTTAGTCTTGTTTTCCCATTTCTTATTGTGGTTTGATCATTGATATATATATATTTGTATAATTAGGTAGGACACCTTCGTGTAAGAAGTCTGGGGAAGCTATCTCAAAAAATTTTATCTTATTCCCTTATCTTAAATATATATATATATATTTATATATAAATATAAATAAAAACAACTTTGAGAACACACATAAATGTAGTTGTTCTTATAAATAGCTCATCTAAATTTACCACGTAGTACAGTTTTAAAAGATTTATGATTAAAAAACTAAAATAAATCCGTTCAGATGGAGCATATTTTTTAGTTATTCAAATAAAGGGCTGATAACATTCCTAGTAAAAGTAATAGTGGTAAATAAATTCAATATTGAAAACAAAGCAGGGTCGTGGTCAGAGTGAAGCTGAACAGTTGAAGGATTTTTACCCTCTCTCTCACTCTCTCTCGACGCGGAGGAAATAACAGCGATATGATGGGAGATTTGTGACACAGAAAAAGTGGGCAAACTCGTTTTCGACTGGGACTCGACGAATGGCAGCATTATTTACAGTCTCGGAAGAGATGAAGCTTTTTAGAATTGTTACCCTTTTTTTTTTTCAGTTGATTCCAGTCTAAATTACGTGACAGCTTTAGCTAATAAATGTGTGATGGGGTGAGATTTATACGGCCCCACTCATGCATGCGGCGCACACCCTCCGCTATAAAGTAAGCGTTAAATGTAATCAACCCTTCAACAATTACAAGTTAATCTCACGTCCCTGTAAAACAACCTACATGTTCTGTCAAACCATAAATCCTTTTCTACTCCTATATATCTCTAAAATTGCAAACAATTAATTGTTCCATTTTTTACATTTCTTTATCATCATAATTTTTTGTTAACACTTAGTGCTGGAAAAATAATGATAGTAATAATAAATGAAAGATTAATTTTTTTTATTAAGTTCAATAGTCATTTACTACAGTAAACCTATGCTAAATTTCAAGCATATCAAAATTTGTTAAAACGAAAGTATTATACAATAACGAATAGAAGTCTTACTATCAGATGAATTGGTCCGCTTCGAGCTTGTAAGATGTCGGCTACTCATTATATATCCCTTACCTTAAATACTCTTGAGTTTGGCAAAATTTAATTTCCAATTCTAATTGAATTTAATGTATGATTCCCAATGTAGAATGTTTAATGTGTGATATTACAAAGGATCAAAGATCACTCTACTTGTGTTCTTAGTGTGGGACTGGGGGAGGCAGGTTAGATCAGTGGCAACGTGCTTGCATCTGATCTGGTAGGTCCGAAGTTCGATATCCGCCTAGAACACACGTAGGAGGTGAATATATCTGAGCACGTCATAACTGAGAGGGGACGTTAAACCATCGGTCCCATGTCTGCATGATGTCAGGTACTCGTTATAGATTTCTACTTTAAATACTCTTAAGTTAGGCAAAAATTTAGATTTGCCAATGTAGTAGAATCTAGTCATTGTATAGTGTCCCAAAGGGGCAATGTTTGGCCTATGTTTGTTCCCATGGCTGACTGTCGCTTCAACCTAACTTACTAATAGATAAAAGACTCTCTGTGTGTACATACTCATAAACAAGTGGGTCTTAATAATTACTATTAATATAGTAATGTGGCTCAGGGATTACAAAAGCAGGTGATATGCAACAGATGTCATACGAAACATTACGCCTCTAGAACATTATAAAAGAGGGGACACTATAAGTGTAGGCTTTAATAGCAACAACTTTTAACTAAATTACAATTCTTGATTTCACCAATAAAATAAAGTGCAAACGTTTGGAACATTATCGGATATTAAAATGGAAAATCTAAATGTGCCTGCTCACAGGATGCAGAATATTTGTTAGTGTTAACTTTACTATAACGGCACCAAATATCAAATTCATTGATCATTAATTAGCTTTATTTCTAACTAAATATATCTATCGTATGGTCGTAATATCCAATTTGTATAACATATTAAATCTAGTAAATAATTAAATTAATGATTTTATTTGTTTTACAGATGATACATTTATTTTATCGGTTATAAAAACATGAAATAATCCATTTAGAATAATTTGACTAATGCACATTATTATTATTAAAGTGAGGGCCTGAGTTCTTTCAGAATCGTCCTCACTTCGACCAGTGAACTTTTCTTTGTCTTTTCTAAAAGTAACAAATAAAAGCAACTTTATATTTTAAGTTTTTACAACTTTATTATTGTTCCCAGAAAAATATCTTCCACATTCATTGATTTAAATTATAGTTTTCTTATAGAAATATTGTTATAGATATATGGATACCGCAGAGAGTATTATATACTCTAAAGCAAAATCGAAATTGGGAAAGAACTTTCCAGAACCCTAAAGGGATTACCCAATTATACCACAAGGTTTTATTCTGATGCTTAAAAGTGAAATAGAAGTTCTATCAAAAGCTCGATCAATATAGAAAAACATTGTCATTGAATAGTCCCTTCAGGAAAGATGTTCTCAGTTAGTTTCAAGAGAGCTAATTGATCCGGAGGGGAATATTTATCTCTGAATGTTTACTGGTGTCTACTAATAAGATGATAAATTTATGCTCCACTAGTAGCCATTTTGACCTAAAATTTATTCAAACAATTTACTTAAGTAATATATTGGCCGATATTTATTTGGGACACAATGAGAATAATTATTTACAGATATCCCCTCAAAAGGGGGATAATATTCATGTTACTCAAATATTGTTATTAAAATTGAACCGAACTTGTGGGTCCCTCTCATGCAAAATACGTATCTACATCTGGTGATGTGTTCCTTGTATTGCAGGGTATCAGGAGATCACTTATTATAAATGGTGATTTATTTGCAAAATTAATCACCTAAAATTAATACCTAAAATTTCAGTTTTAGGTATCTCTGATCTTTCTGCTGTATGCAACTCAGAAGATTTAGAAACACCTTCTTAGTTTCTATATTGAGTATAGAATCATACATAGTATTCTACATATACATAAAATTAAAGTTTATCAGGACTTAGTCAGTTTGTTAGGTTCAAATTAAATTCCCATTGCGAACGTAACAGTTTTTATTTAAAATTTTTTTCATAGCCCTCTAACAGAGGAAAAATAAGAAATAATAGAATGATTCAAAAATCAAACATACATAAAAAGCGCAAATAGTTACTAATAAGAAAATACAATAAAAATTGTATTTTTTATTTAAAAAAAGTTTTAAATAAAATCCGAAATATTTGCAATGAGAGTTTAATTTTAACCTGGATAATTGACCTAGTCCTGATAAACTTTAATTTTGTTTCTACTTTATGGTCAATACTTTAATTTATATATATATATATATATACTTTGAAAAATTTGAGAAACACGAATGAAAAACAGAAACTAGGATCACATTTTTATTTTGACCCTTTTAACGGTCGTTCTCAGGAAAGGAAGTTGAGTAGGGAAAAGACGAAAGCAAACTCTCACTCACTATATATATATATATATATATATATATATATATATATATATCAATGATCAATCCACAATATAAAATGGGAAAAACGACAAAGATAGTTTAACCGTAACAAGCGGTTTTCGTCAGAGTTAAAACCCAACTGATATATATATACAGCTCTCTCATATATATATATATATATATATATATATATATATATATATATAGAGAGAGAGAGAGAGAGAGAGAGAATTATAGTATAAATAATATATAGTGTACAGTATCTAATACTATACTAAGTCTTCTTTAAGAACACAACTACTAAACGATAAGGTATAATTGATTATTCTGGAGGCAAGAATCACAATATTGTTTCAATCAGTACAGCCAGTTTTAATAGAATTCTCGTTTAGTTGCTTTTATAAATTATAAACACTTTAAATGGAATACATCAGTCATCACATTTTTATTACACACATATTTTACCAAGCATTTGGTTATTTTACCAGGTTATCCGAGTAGTATGTGTTTTCCATGCTGATACCTAGTAAATATAATTGTTTTCTGAAGAACCAGGTTATTTTATTTTGGGACAGATTAAACCGCTTGATATTCGTAGTCTAATAAATTTTAAAAATATCTGTTACAGCAAGTTATCATATTTAAAGCTTTCTTCAATATTTTTATTTTTTTACCCAGTCAGGTTCTAAATCTCAAAAAGTAAGATTAGTAAAACAATATGTGAGGGCTGTGTACAGATTGCAGCAGCAGATTCATTTTGTTTTATGGAGCTTAAGATAATTGATATTTACATATCTGATAATAGCGATGAATAAATTAAGGAAGGGTGAAAGGGTTGGGTCTGTTATTACCATGTTAAGGGTAGTTAGTGATAAAGGGCATAGACTGGGAGGAGGGGAGGTGAGTTTGAGTTGTTTTTCTATCTGGATACCACGCCCATTGGATTAGGGGTGGAGATAGGGTGTTTGTGAGGGAGCGCCTCCAAGCCACCCTCAGAGTCTCTTGCACGAGTCAAACAGAGTTAGCTGCTTGGCAGGAAATACTAGGAGAGATAACGAGGTATTAGACCAAGGACCGCCAGAGGGGAGGCGTAAATCATTTGGCGACAGTTGCCGTAGCAACGCGTCTCTCCATCTCAAAATGGCGACCCTCCCTCCAACCCTTTACCATAAAAATCCATCATGCGCAAAAACAGTTAGCACTTCTTTATTCCTTTTGGTAAATATTCTAAAAAAAATATATATTTATTACTAGTATTTAGCTTTAGTCTGTAGAAAGTATGAGTAACTTTAATATGTTTATGCTTACTGTAATTTCCAACATCACATACCTACAGTCTATTCTACCTGACATAGACAATACACCTTTTTGACACTCGTGATTTCATAAATGTCATAGACACTCTTTAGAAGTGTCAGGAAAACTTCTATTATACTTAGGTATCTGAATATACTAACTTACACACTTGTTATTTTAATCTGAGTCACTAAAACTCTTTAAGGAATGAGAAGATTAATTCAATTTTCCATATGATGTATCAGCCTTTCTACTGTAACAACAATAATTTTTAATAAAAATGACTAACTTTTCCATTATTTTTTGTCATTCATTCTTAGAGTATCTATTCATTAATTCATTTAACCATCTCTGTACTAGTGCGTTTGACCTCCTCTTATCTCTCCTCATGACGGATCAAACCAAAACTTAGAGATAGTAAGTGTCTGTTTTTAACTTCTCTTTGATTCCTTATCTGCATTGAACTTTATTTGTCCGTTTTGGGTCACATTTTCATCGAAATAGTATTATTGTTCGTGTATCAGTCCTGAAGTTCTTAGGAAGAATTGATAAAAATTGTTAATACTTTCTCATAAATTTCTTTCTTTACTCAAGGAGTTCCGGATCATGTCCATATTGCAGATTAATAACGAAAGCTTGTAGTGGGTTAACCTGTCAATAAAACTTTGTAGTGATTAAATAACAGAAGTTATTTTAGAAATATTTTAACATTAAAGAGTTCATCAGATAAGTATAAACGAAAATACTACCCACTAACAAAAGCTCTTTTTAAACTGTGGTCGTACTCTTAGACTATAATAATAAATCTAGAGATAGACAAAAAACGAACGAAAAAAACAGATATAGTAAGCAACTAAAAACGAACAGAATTTCTTTTATAAATAGTGAAAAGGAAGATAAATATAATATTCAATCATGCAAAGAGTAGATAATTGATTATAATGAGTTGATATATGTAATAAAAAGGTAAGAAAGGATTAGCCAGAAAAAACTATGGTTTTTTTCCGTCTTCTCTGGAAAAACTCAAAAACAGTTTAGTAAAGAAGGAAATTTACGATGCAAGAAAAGAAATGCTGCTGGAATTATTATTTTATTTGTTTTAAGAATACCATTTCTTGATAAAATACTATATTTTCTAGTCCAGCATTTTCCAAATTGGGCTCCACAGAGCCCTGGGGCTCCCTGAGTGAGGTCGAGAGGCTCTGGAAACCCTTTCTTAATGGGGACCAAATGCATTATATGGAAAAACTAAATGACTGTATACATTTAATTATTGCCCAAAAATCAGTAGTCAGTTTTAAAATTTGATACGGTTTTCATATTTATTTTAGAAACTAAGTTGTTAGTGCTCCGTAAAAACATTTGCCCTGCTCAAGAGCACATGGTATCCTGAACTTTGGGAAGTTCTGTTCTATTCCCAAACCCTGTACGTCATATTCATCCATTTGATTGTATTACGATTTTTATTTACTAAAACCAATATATTTAAAGTAAATAACAGGAAAACTTATATGCTTACATATATAAAATACTAATTGATTATTGAGGTTAGGTCAAAAATGATAACAATTGGTTACCAGTCAACATTTTACCAAAAATGTAACTTCATTATAAGGGAATATAGAAGGATGTGACATATGTACATATCTGCTTCCTATATCATAGATAAGAAAAAATGTATGCACTAATTTAAAGAGACTAAAACCACTCATGATTTTAATTTATATCAATAAAAAACAATTTAATTTCATAAGTGTTATGGACCTCCGAATAAGTTTAACGTTGATATGCCTTTTTTCTAATGTATAGAATTGGAAGAATGAGCCCTGAAGATGTCAAGAAATATGATGAAACGTTGACTTAAAGGTGTTTTTTTTGAGATTTTTTGGATGATGGACTAAATTTTGATAATATAAAAGAGTTTATATACATAAATTCTATATCTATGTAAACTATTTTATCATCTCTTAAACACTATTTTTGTTTAACTTACTTTTAATAATGAATAATCTTTTTTTGTTGTTGTTGTTGTTGTTGATAACCTAAGCCACAAAATAGTAACTTGTACTACTCACATTGAATTACTTTCACGAATCTCTATTTAAATATTCCACCTATTGGTTTTGACAATTATACCTTCCGTAATCTGCGACCTCAGAACAGTTCCTTCTCATGTTTTATTGTTTGATTTTTGTTCACCTCTTCAACTCTCTGTTTTCATTCTGTTTATTTAGATATCTTTAAGAAACATATAGGCTTAAAAACCAGCATATATAATTAAATGTTCTTTCGTAAAATTCTTCTGTTTTTGGAGCCTGTTAAAAAATTTTTATGTTGTGCTCTTGAACTTCTTAACAATTTCTCTCACCTCACCACTTTCTACCATTAACATCTGGCCAGGTCAGGATGCTAGTCCAGGCTGTGCCTTTCTTAGTTCACGCCATCTAGGCGTGTTAAGCACCCCCCACCACGACAACGTGCAGACACATCCGGTGGGGGGGGGGGAGGGGGCTTGTCATACTACTCATATGAATAGAGCCATCCCGAGAACTCTGTCTATCAATCTGTAACAATCTTGAAAATCAGAACAACCATCCTAAACTCTTGAAAGACAAATGAAATCACGGGACTATCTTAATTACCCTAATTCTGAAACGTGTTATGCTAACAGATGTATTTCACTGATCTGGTTCAAACTAGGATCTGAGTGATACCATCTTTCCAACCACCATCTTCCTTGGTGCCTACAGACTGTGTTGGTAAGGAGTTCTTCCCCAAATTTTCTTCTCCCTACTCTACCTCTTCCCTCTATTCCATTTAAAATCTTTGAGGTACATGACCTTTTTCTGGTATGCAATCCTACTTGTATATTTAATAGCTAAGTTAGAGGTTTGTGGTATGACGGCAAGTTGATAGTTTATCAAGATAACTACTCTATCGGCATGTTGCGTGGTTCCTAATCGTCTAAATGCTTCTGAGGTGTTCGCTATCCTACTAAAAAAGTTTTCTCAAGGGTTTTCTGAACCAGGAATTGTTTATCGATAACGGTATAATAGCTAAAGTGGATAAACTTTCTAAATAATTACGAAAACAGGTAGCATAATGTTTTGTCTAGTGCTTATAAAGAAGGTGGTTAGTGAAAGAAAGATCTCTTCTTGAAAGCTATCGCAAGTGTTTAACTGTGAAATTGAATTGGTCTGTTTTAGCCAGTTAAGTTATTCTTCTCTCTAAAGTATGTTCATTTACTAATAAAGTATGTTAATTAAAGTATGTTAATTTACAGTTAAGTAATCTGTACTAGGTGATTTTTTGTTTCACACAATACATATTGTTTTTCTGCCACTGGAAACATTATGTACAGCTTCTCTCTAATATACATTGTTCGTCTAAAAGTGAACTTTAAGCTCTGAAGGAGCTAATTATTAGTTCTTATAAACAGCAGCACAACCTAAATATAGATTAACAATTAGTCAAAATGTTTAGTATATAGATCAATATATTATGTTAGATATCTGATTCTAGTTCCTATTTTTTTTTAAAAAAAATGTTAATATTTCAAGAACAAGAAATGGAAGAATAAAGTGTCAGACCTGTACATTTACTTTATTAGATTCTTCGGAAATGGTTAATATGAACATATATCATTGTGTGTTGAACAATTCTTGAAATATGAATATTCATCATTAAATGAATTATACACTTAACTAGTTTTAATTTAAAAAGCAATATACTGAGTCAGTACTTTTATCAAAATGCTGCCAAGAATTATTTTTATTTCGTTTTTTTTTTCAAAAGGTATTTCGAAAATGAATCAAAATGATATTCTGTTACAGGAACCACGAATATGGGTAAAGGTTCCTATAGTCACCTGCCCTCGTCCCTTACTGAGTCTCTGAGGACAGTTAAATCAGGTAAGTTTACATTCATTACATACGATATTTGTTGTATGAAAACTGTACTGTTCTATTGATAAGGCACAAGAAACCAAAATGGAAGAAATTACTACCGTGATATTTCGAAAAATAAGCTAAAAAATTAAATGAATTGATTAAAATTTATTATTGTAAAGTTACTTTTGGGCCGTGGCATGCACTGAGCTCATGGCAGCTGAGGCACTCAACACAGTCAGATTTAGATCATATGGTCATAGGAGCCCCCCGCCATGAGTCAGGAAAACACAATAGACTCTTCGCAGCAGGTTTATGTTCGTTCAGCACAAACACACACCATTGCTGAAAAAAACTCTATACATTGGAAATATAGTTAATATAGCAAAAGAGTTTTTAATAGTTAAACATTTTAATAGCGATTTAGAGAGAGCCAGAAATACAACACCACCTCAGAGGGTTCACTGAGTTAACAGTCATTGAGCAATACGAGGCACAGTAGGCAGTGGCCTCACTGCACATCTTTTCAGTATCTGAACAGTAAATGCGAAAATCCAACGATTTTGAAAAGGAAAAATCTAAAACTGGTGAAGTAAAGTGAAGAAATCTATACAGCGCAATTCACTGGATACATATAACCATTTAACTATTTTACTCCTTTTACATTTCTTCTTTTCCAAGATTATTGAGTGAGTCATGCCTGACTGAATGTCCCTGCGATTGAATAAATAAGAAGGAGGACCGTACTTGAAGCTGCTACAATTTTATGTTAATCGTAATTGTTTTTCATTCATTCTTAACAATTTTTTACTCTTATTAGGAAAAAAAACCGTACTTGTGTCAAAATCATCCAGAAAACAAAATTGTTTTATAGCAGAGATTTATCCTTATTCCAGATGTGGAAGTAAACATGATTTGGATGGGAGTCAGTTAGTTAATCGGTATATCACTTAACATGCTACCAATAAAAAAAAAAGGACCTGCCCAAGTAAAACTCTTTGTCTAAGAGTTTACTATATTTGTCCGATTTACTATACATTGGAATTATAGTTAATATAGCAAAAGTGTTTTTAATAGTTAAACATTATAATGGCGACCTAGAGAAAGACAGAAATATTACAGCACCTCAGATGGTGCACTGAGTCGATATTTCTCAACTTCTTAAAGCTCTATAGAACCTAATCTTCTCTTTTGACCTACTTTCACGACATCTCAATACTAGCAGCACAGACCATTATATAGCTCTTCACCTATAAGACCATACTATCACGAAAACAACACTTTCATCTGACAGACTTATATATTAGTCGACAATATTCATTGGCCTCGCTACTACAGCACAATTAATGTGCTGTAGTAAAACCCTGGTCTGCAATATTAATTACGACATGCACTATATTTCCATGCCCGATGTCTAGTCTTTACTGTGCGACTCATTTTCAATTAGTCAGATCTAATATCCTAAGATACAACCAAATTCATATTTTTGCTTCACAAATTATTCAATTTTTCTTCATGACTGACCTACATACTACGCTCATTCAGTTCATTCTTTGCCTCCTTTTGATTTCTTCAAGAATTATTAAATCTTCAATCAGCAGTCCTCCTTTCAATTTTTACCTAATGTTTATTCCTGCTTGGTTTGATATATAATTTTTTTTCACAAAAAACGTTATACGAATTGGTTAAAACTACACAGTTGCAACTGTGGTGTGACTCAATTATATTTTTTTTTTAGATTTATTACATTTTCTGAGAACATACTGTGTTTTACTTTTTATATAGATATGCAATATCAACTTCAACAAGGATAGTAAGTCTGTTATATATACCAACGTCCAAAAACAGAAAACTGTTTGAAATAAAACTATTCAGCTTTGCTCCACTCTTTGTATTGTACATTTGTTGTGCACTAAGTGTACAAAGAACTTCATTCCACATCCCCAAGCAGATGAATTATCTCTTTCAGCCTTTCCAAAAGATTTATTCTACTATATACGTTATCATACTATTATGTTTCCTACAGTATTGATATAACATTAAACAACATTTCTTTTACTTATGTTATCTTAAATGAAATCTTATTTAATTTTATTCAACAATCTGCAAATATTTTTGTGTTCAGTAAAAATTACGATGATCACAAGATTTATTCATATATACATAATTAAAAAAAAGAAAAAGATAAATCGGGATGCGGTCAGTTTCTTCCACTTCCAATCAAACTCTCATTGCAAACGTTTCAATTTTATTCAAAATGTTGTTCAAAGACAAAAGTAGGAAAGATTTTGGATATAAAATCGAAACGTTGGCAATGAGAGTTTGATTGGAAGAGGAAGAAACTAACCGCATCCCAATTTATCTTCTTTTTAGTTATATAAATGTCACACGATGGAGAATTTATTATGGTTTTTACTGTAATCTTCAGTAGAAAAGGCAAATACGGTATCTGTTAAACCACACCTTGGCCTAGAAGACGTTAAAAATGATTGGAATTGGATATGGAATTGAAAATATCTGATTTTAACTTTATATATGTCTGGTTGTGTAATCACTTAACAGAATGGTGGAGAATTGTTTAATGAAAAATCGATTTGTAACCACTGTTGAGTGAATTGAATGAAATCAAAGTCATTACTGTTGCTCCCTCATAACTCAAAAATGCAAATTAACAAAAGAAACTGAGTTTCCCTCCCTGGAACAAACCTGATAGCAATTAAGTTTGGGCGTTGGAAACGGCCAACGATTATCTCAATAAGCCCTCTTTCACATGTTACTTCAACTAACAAAATTCATTACCTTAAACATAATTTTTCATTTTCACACTACCTATTAATTAAGCTACCAAACTTGTTTGAGAATACTTAATGTAAGATTTCAAAAGATTTTTGTTTGTTGCTAATTAAAGGAGAAACTTTTTTATAAAATTTAGTTTTTGAGTATACTCATATAATATATTTCATCCATCTATGACCATAGCATCAGATATTACGCCTACACACTAAAATAAAACTAAAACTCAATTAGTTCAAGGAGTTTGTTATTATATATATTTACAGTAAAGTTGAGTGAGTTCACTCCAGATTTGTTTGTTTAGTTCTTAGCATGAAAAATATCAAAAAAAGTTTGGAGTATTTTTTGAATAACTGAAGCTTGTAAGGTTAAATTATAATAAAATAAATGGCTCACACATCTAGAGTCTATGAGTCTAGTTCCCTCATCGTTACTCTGCAGGCAACCACTAAAGAATTCGACTACTTCTCACACAGCGAATCCCGAAGGAGCCTAACCTGACTGGGTGAGGAACCGCAGCCACTAGGAGTCCAACACCAATGACGGGACATGGGGAGTAAGCTCCCTGTAGGGCTTCTCCATCCACGTAGGACCAATAATATTTTTAGTCTAGGGTATAATTCCAGACCCGACCTGACGATTCTACTGATTTTGCTTAGCTACAAGTTTTGCCAGTAGCACAAATCCTTCTGACCGTTAGCCAACGATGCATATAGCAAAACCTGTTGCCCATTCTTGTGACGTGGACTCCGTCAGATAGGCACATGGGACTGCCCCCTACATACGGCTGCCACAGCCGTAGGAGAGGCCACTGAGCTCTCTCAGGAGGGCAATGTTGAGATAACTTACACATTTTGGTACTTTTTGTAAGTACTTTTAAAATTTGACAAGATTAAGAATTATTAGCAATGGACTGTCCAGTATAAACAAGTCGGATCGGTAAGTTACTATATATAAAGACCTTCTTTGATATTATCCAAGTTACAAGTATTAACTATCTCAGAGGATGAGATATAACGTAACATTCTAATACCCTTAAGAATGTTTTAAAATTTGATGCTCAAAATATACTAAACACTCAAATGTAAATTATGATATTTAGATATATAAAATAAATAATCACCACAAATTTAATAAAGTAATTGAAAATTCTTAAGGACCTATGAAGATAGGTAGTTGTCAAAACACAGGAAAAAAACTTTTGAAAGTTTTGAATTTACATTTATAATGATTTATAAAAGGGGATAATGTTAACGGCAAACAAAGCCATATTTAGGATTAATAATGGTTTAGTGAAATTTCAAAGACGATTTGAAAATATTTTTTAGCCAAAAGGAAATGACGAAACGTTTTACCTGAGAAGAGATTTTATTTTGATAAAAAAAAAATTCAGATTTATTCTGGACCATAATTAAAGAAATATATTTTTTTTTAATTTTTCAGCGTCCAAACTCGTTAGGCTTTCATTTATTAGAGCGACTTTAAAGGGGTAATTTGTGACCCATTCATTATTTCGAACTCATTTTAGTAATGGACGAGTCTCACATTACGTGTTGATTCTACATTGGGAGTCCCAAATTTTGCAAAAACACAAATGCAATTAGAGTTCGGATTTTTAACGAGTACAAGTTCGGGAATTACGGTTAAAGCCCTTTTGTTTAGATTTATCTACCTCCCGCATAAATAAATCGATGACCAGAGTAGGTATCGAACCATGGATCTACCTGTTCAAAGGCGAACACATTACCAGTGTGCTAACCTCTGAAATATAAGAAAATATTAGAAATGTCACTTATTCTTTAATACTAAAAATGTTCTGCAGATGAAAAGAAAAGTGATATGATTGTAATTTACTTTCTATTTATTTAAAAACAATAACTTTAGGAAAATATATATTTTCAACAACAGCAGTGTACTGTAATACACAACAACAGTGTACTGTAGGTAAAGTTAAATACTGTTTTAATAACCTAATACAAACCACATTTGAGTTACTGGTAATTCAAGAAAATTATACTACAAATAATACAAGAAGAAGTTTAAAGATTTTGAGTGTTGTTTCGTTTTCAAAGAACTAACTTCATCAAACCTAAGATACGAAGCACACTGATTTGGGGTCAGTTAACCTGTTGCTGTGTGGAGCAATACATCTCCCGTATTGTTTTTTCAGCAACAGACATGTGTTAGACCACTGTTTTTCAACCACTGCGCCGTGGCACACTGGTGTGCCGCTAAATGCTATCAGGTGTGCCTTGGAAAATTATCCAATTTGCTTGCTAGTGCAGTCTAGCTTTTTGATTAATGTTCAAGAAGGCAAAAATATAATGTTATTCGTTTATGTTAAAAAAAAGCCCTTATTAACAATAAACGCTTATAAATAGCTTTTTTTCACATTTTCCTCTGGTGATGTACCGCTAAATATTTTTAATGAAGGAAATGTGTCTTGTCTTGGAAAAGATTGAAAAACACTGCGCTAAAGCACTCAGACTCTATCTATCAGTAAGCATGAATCAGAGACTGAGATACAAATCTTTTACTCTTCTTCGCATGAGACTCGAATCACTCATAACGGCTGGATATCCTCTTGGTTCAAACAACAATACCCACATGAGAAAATGTTTTGCTTTTCTAAATTTAAAAATTTCATTTTTTTTTTTTTTGAAAAATCTGCAAGTAAAATTTGAGATTTTCTTCTTCTAGGTTTTTTGAATGGGTTATCATTCTTAACTTTTTAAATTGTGAGTTTTTTTGGTTGAGTTTGGTGGGTTGAAGTTAGAGTGCGTTCTTTAGCAATTGATTGATTATAGGAGATTAAAAACAAGGACTAACATTGTGCATATGAATCTCCTATAGGAATGTTTCATAGTTCCGTTCACCGCTGGAGGAGCAATTAAAGGTTTAAATAGTTCAGGTTTGTATCTTGGCTCTCTAATCATTCAGTAGTAGTCTTTTAGCTCTGGTCCTTTTGTTGTGTCTTGTTATAATATGTCTCAGTGATCTCTACTCTTTAGCCTCCATAGTCACCCTAGTCTCCTATGGTGAGTTATGGTTTACAAGTGTTTTTATTGCAATTACTACAATGATTCTGTTACCAGGAAATAGAATTACTGACCCCTGCATAACCTCATCCCTGCCATCAGGAACCAAAAATTTGCCTCATCCTAGTAAATCATTTACATTATCCATGTTTCATTTTATCGTTTCAGCTTAACGTTATCAGATTTATACAAAATGCGTTTAGAGTTCTCTTAAATATTGTAATAGCAATAACTTCTCAGTTAAAGCTTTCTACAATCTATCTCGTAGTTAATTCATTAATAATTTTAATCAATAATTTTTTTAATTTTTTTTTATTTGTGCAAACCGATCCCCTAGTGGGTTAAATACGTCAGCCCTTACGGTTTCTTTGTTTGATTGGTGAGTCTACATTATGAATCTTACATTTTGCCTTACTCATAGGTATTTAGAGTATGGGTCTTTAATGAGTACCTGATATCGTACAGGCTTGGTCTCGACGGTTTAACGCCTCTTCGTGGGACAAAACGCACACATTTATTCACCTCCCAAATGAATAAGAAGGCCAGTGTGGGTATCGAACCTTACCTACTAATAGGTTCCTACTATTGGAATAGAAACGCCTTAAGCACTGAGCTGACCTGACCCCTAATGTTATTTGGAGAAACATTCCATGGAATATAGAAAAGTTACATATTTGTTATCCTTTAAACTCGTACACTTTAATATTTTATGTATTAACTTAGATCAGTGCATATATATATATTCAGTTGGGTTTTTGACTCTGACGAAGACCGCTTGTTACGGTTGAAAGATCTTAGTCTTGTTTTCCCATTTCTTATTGTGGTTTGATCATTGATTGTTGTTTCACGTGTTTATGTGAAATCTTTTATATATATATATATATATATATATATATATATATATATATATATGTGCTGTGACAACGTTACTGATATTTATTACCATTTACATGAGAAAATTTTATATCAAGCTAGAGCATTAACAGGTTGATTGAACTCTTCTCAGTCTAAACTAAGTTAGTCGGCACGATAGTTATAAAATCATCTTCCACTTTTAACCACGTTTTACAGTTTATTTATTTTATGAGACATTCCTAACTCTTCGAGTAAATTTAGTGAAAACAGTTTGAGAAACGTAAAGATATTATTCTGCTAGTGTATCACTTTATTAGGAATTTTGGTATACTTCAGTAACAGTTAATAAGATGATGATTCTTTTTATTAATATCATAATATTTTTCTCAAAGACCTAATTTTAAAACGTTATTTTTACTTTTAGCATTTTAATTGACAACTTGTTTACTCAAGCAAAAAATTACATGCAGTGTTGTAGCATCTCGATTCATATCATTAATTCAAGATATAGATTAGTAAATACATAAATATTAAAGGATATCAATAAAGATTGATGCTATATGGCAGACGTTCCAAAAATCAAAAAAGTAGGTTTCCTAGCAAGGTATTAAATTGAGGTGTCTGGTCTAGTGAGAGATAATTTACTATCGCTTAGTTGGAAAAGTTGTCAGACTTAATTTCTCAATGAAATTTGACTTGATATCTTTGTTGCAAATGAGGAAATCCTAAACTGGTTTATTATGGATTTTGTAGTTTACAATGGTTTAATTGAAGGAATAATTTTAGTGAGAACAGTTATTGGTTATTTATGCAGTAATTGTTCAAACAGATATTTTTAATCCATAGTGAAGAGGGATTTATGCCTTCATAATTTTTCCTGAACTTATCTGAATACGAAGAAGAAAGAACAAAAATATATATATTAATCAAAAGCTATTATATATATTCTTCATAATAAACAAGTTGCTAATTCATTAACTTGGACTAAAATAAATCGACCTTATTTGTCTAGTAAAGCACCATAAAATTGGTACAATAGTCAAGGATGCCAGCGGGTCGGAGCAAACAGTGCGTGCCTGCCTCCACTAATAAGGGGGTGTTTCTCCATTTATCATAATACTGAAATTACTACGTCATCCGTAGCCTTTCAAATTATCTCACCAGAAACCATTCAATCGATCTTCTAAGATAATTTGCCTTGCAATCAATACCAATGCTGCTGCATTTCTTTGACTAGTTTAAAAAAACTGTTAGAACTGTTAGAAAAACTGTTAGAAAAAAATGACTAGAAAAAAACTGTTAAACTTTTGGTATTAATGTTTGTTAAAAAGTTTATAAAGATCATCATGAGTTAAATATAAGGTAAAAGTTTTGTTTTTTAAAGACTTGTAAGTACTTCATTATGCATGTATAAATCGGTGCAGTTTGTAGAGTTATTGTAAAATGATAGATACATATCTAACCATCTCTACTCGGATACACCCACATCTACACACACACACACAGACTGACACACATAAATTGAAGTAAAATTTATATGTTACGATAAAACTTTAAATGACACAAAACATGACACAGAAAAACAGAATAAAAAGCACACTTACTAAATCTCAAAATTTCGAACTGTTTTCGTCAGCAAGAGTAAACTAGAAGAAAGGACGAAGTGAGAACTGTTTCGTGATCAGGAGTAAACTGGAAGAGAGGACGAAGTGAGAGAGATCTCTCCACGTAGATATTAAGATAAATTAAGATATGAAAAATATCACATGTTCAAACTGACTCAAAGCATAAAACTACAAAGTAATTTCAACACAATTACTTTCATAATCACTATACTTAATTTATAAAAATGTTAAAAATCATATAAGATACAATAAAAGTGAAGCATAATTTAAATAAGTCATACTAGGCATACATTATGAAAGTAATCTAAGTTCGCATAAAATAAATTATTAAATTAAATTATTTTATTTAAAATAAAAGTGTTTAGTGCATGTGTGAAAAGTAGTATAGTAAGTGTGGCAAAAGTCTTCAGATTAATATGCAATAAAATTGTTATGACAATATTACTCTCATTTGCCCTATGGAGCGAGATGGTTTGACGAACAATACATAGTCTTTTAACTAATAATGTAATAAGAGAAATTATGTTAAACTCAACAGACATACTATGAAGGTAAATGATGACCATATTGCAAGTAGTGGTGGATATGCCCTAAATTAAACCCTTAATGTTGAAATGTACAGTATTGTGAGGCAATATATTCAGAGTTGGACTAAATTATGATGAATGATTGCTGATATCAGTAGCAATACTGATAAATAGCAGTAAAACTACTCATTGATAAACAGCTCACATGCTGATTAGGTGAACTTTATAGTATTCGCTGGTAGTTTTGGCTGAAGTTATCTTAAATATCATTTAAACAAATCAAACAGTCATTAACAGCATCAATTCATTTAGAAAATATTGTAGATGTTTTCTAAAAGTTTTAGAAAAAATTCATCACACACAAATAATAGGATTAAAAAAAAAGAAGGCATATGTACTTGAATTAACTTAATTTAGAATGAAGTATGTTGCATTATTATTTGCAATAACCATACTTCAAATATGTATATCAATCGTCAAATAAATATTAGATATTGAAGAAATTACGTTTAGAATAAAGTTTTAACACATAGCACGTGATTTATTTTAAATGAAGAGATTGCCAAACTTATAGGTATAAGTTTTTTGGCTACATATAATACACCTCTTCTATGAAACGGAGGCTGAGTTTTTTGTTCTATATATATATATATATATATAATTTTCAATCCAATCTTTACTAAATATAATCTAATTTGAATAAAATGAATATCTTCAATCAGTCAAATATTCTATGATAAAAAATAATACCTTCTTATTTTTTATTTTATCTGACTGAAAGACATATTTATACAAATAAGGAATGTAATAAGAAATGAATCAGGACTATATAAAAACAGCTGACACTTCATCAGGTCATGAAGTGGAGAAGATTTGAAAATAAAATTAATAAAAGGAGTACAAGGAAGTAAATTAGAAAAATTAAAAAAATTGTAAAACAAAGAAATAGTATAGTAGTTTTTGACAACTCGGGGATAGGCTCATCTCTCAGTTATTCAACATAATTTAATATGATTCCGAGCTAGACGTAATGGTATCTAAACAGAATCTACATACCATGTCAGTGCTCGCAGTTTCTGTCAAAGGCTTGTTCTTTCGGAGCCTCAGCACGTATTGGTATTATTGAGGAGCCTAAGGAAGGATACATAAGGCTATGCACTGTTTGTTTTCTTCAGTTCAGCATTATAGTCGACCAGTAGCTGGAAACGATGTTACGTCTTTTGGAATACTATTAATCTATATTTTGAATGCATATATTTTATTTGATAACGAAGTAAATATTTTGTCAAGGACTATGGCATTTATCAAATTTCTTTTAAATTGCCATTGCTACAAGTCCATTGTAATGCCATGTCTTAGGAAATTTCTTATTAAAAGGTACAAAGGTCCTTATTTCTTAGGGAGGTACATTATTCAATGTTCCTTGTGAAAGAAAGGATTGGCATTGGTAGTATTGGTGATATGTGAAAGATTAAACAATATTAGATTTCTAGTTAACTAGGGTGCTTTATAAATAGAAGTAGAGGGGAGGATGCCCATTGTGCCTCCATAATAAGGGATATCGAGCCGTAGGGTTGGTCAGGAGGCAGGAAACGCGGCACGCGCTCTCCGCTACCCGTGACCTCTCCACGATTTACTGCTCCCCTCCCCAACTATCGCGAAACGCTTCGGGTTACAACACTCCCTGCTAAATCTTTTATACGTCATCAATCGACCTTAAGCACGCCCAATCGGTTTCTCGATTAATGGCTTTCGAAAGGAATATAATTCTGCTTTGTCTCCTTTAGAAGGGAGGTAGAGAAAGGATATGTCCATGGATGGTCACTGGTCCACTGGTTAGGGTTCCTTTGCCCTGGGAACTAAACTTTCTCTACAATCATACTAAATATTTTAAAACACCCTGCTATTTCTGCTCTTTAGTTTACATTCTTTTGCTTTGTTTAACACTATCAAATATCATCTACACCATGCAAAATATTTAAGTGCTAAACATGCAAAATCATAAATCAAACCAAAAAAAAATAGTTATCTAACATAGAAGAATTTTGTAGAGTACTACATTAAATATTTAAAACAACTCAAAGATATCAATTTTTTATATATCAATTATCAATTGATATCAATAATTTTTAGTTATTCACTAACTAGACATCATATTTCTTAGTTTCCAATAAGCCATTATTATTATTATTATTCAGAGCTAGCAGTCCTGGTGATAGTTGGTATCATTCCAGTTGGCCTACTAACCAGAGAAAGGGGGGCCATTTACCGAAGAAAGGAAGTAATCGGTAAAATATCTGCTCGCTCTAGACGTATCTAGAAAAAAGACTTACTCTAGACAGATGTTAAGAGGTGTGGAAACACAAGAATATATAAAGGGTCCTGTCCCTTTAAGCTAATTAGAGATGTTTGATTAAGGGTTCAGAGAGGTCATGGAGAGGTGAAGTATTACCTTATGCAATTTTTCAGAGGACATGGATACTTCCTCGCCTACCTAGACAAGATTAAAAAACACCAGACATCCGAGTGGCTGTATTGCACAGTGGTAGACGATGTAGAGCATACATTCTTCTCCTGCCCAAAATGTAATTACTAGAAGAGAGACTTGGTGAGGAGAATCGGCATATTAACAATAAAAATGCGATACTTAGAAGGGTTGGTAAAAGAACTTCTAATGTAAGACTGCCTTACCTAAGATAAATAACAGCCTAGTCTGATGTAATAGAGAGAATGGTTCCAGGCTAGTGTCCTAAAAAAAAACAGGGGTGTTTTAGTTGGTATTCTGGCTTAACTGGGAACTCAGCACTATGTTTGTAAATGTATTTCACCTACATAATCCCCTCCCCTAAAAAAAATATTATTATTTTACAGGATAAACTCTTTCAACATTTTTTTAAGCATACATAGGTGGCCCATACTAGATAATAAATTAAATCCAAAATTATTAATAGAAACTTCAGGCATATATTGGAATTACTAGTTCAACAGGCATTCAGTCCAAAGATTATTCTACAATTATGAGTCTCACTAGAAGACGCACAACGTCCAGAGCTGGTTGGGTGGCTATAACCCTAATTCAGGAGATAAGGACTTCTATAATAATATGATGTTCGATAAGAGATGCTTGGGGTGCGGGGGAGAGAGGGTCTTCACTAGTCTCCGATCACTGATCTTACCCTCATCTTTCCTTACATGTTCGACAACTCTCACTTTGTATTTTCCTGCGTCTTTCCAAAGACTTTCAAAGGAGTTCAAGGCACATCAAGAAGTCAAGCAGTTTATATTTTATTTATATAAAATATAAATAAATTATAATTTAGAGAATAAACTTTAAGAACTGTATAAATATAAAATATCATTAGTAAACAAAGAGTGTCCATATTATTTTATCAAGTTTTTTTTATAAATGTACTACCCAAAAAGTTCAAATATATCCGTGAACATTGGAAGAAAAAAGATTCCACTGTTCAATCCAATAAAAAGAAAGGAGGGTTCAAATAAAATTCTTTTGAATAATTAAATTAAAGTAAAACCGATGGAAAAAAATATCAATTATGCCAATTTATATTCTTTGGGTTTTTGTGGTAAAGATAATTTTAAAACCATACAGAAATAGAGCGTCATGTCAAGAGTGATTTATTTATTATTTGCGAGAAATGAAAGGAAGTGGTTGAGAAGGGAAGATGATTTGAAAGAGCTTCAAGTGAATAGATTGGGTGGTCTGATAATGGGGGATATCATTCAATTTGTTGTGCGTGACGTGAAGATATGCGACTGATTGACAGATCGATAGCAAATGGAGAATAGTCAAATAGACAGATGCCATATGCGAATACCGGGGAAATCATTCAGCCTAGGCCCCCGCTTCACTGTCACATTCTCTCATTCCTGATGCAAGTATCTTCACTATTGATTTCTCCTCTTTCAAGCAGTATAGACCAAATCTTTTACATAAAATAACATTTTTTCATCGCGGAGAGTAATTTTTTAGTTGGATAAATTCCATTTGGTGGTAGAATTTATATTATTCCACTGCTATGGGACTTACACAGTGGAAGTTATTAGTCATTTTAACTTCATTTAAACAATAATAATTATATGTCATATAAATTGACAATTTGTTGTGAGTTAATACGATATAAGCAGGCCAGGTACACTAGAGACAATAAGAATTATTGTCTTTAATGATTTAAAAAAAAAACAAAAACAACCACTCCCAGTTTTAGCAAATTATTTTATAATATTAATTTATAATTACTGTTTGTTCTATTTTTTAATGTGTATTTGCCGACTAAGGCGTATATTTAACACAGCCTTCTAGTAAACTTATTTTCTATCTTTGATGGCCTATTAGACCCAGACGTCTGAGATAATGCTGTAATAGATTCATATTATTTTTTGTTTGTTTTCAGTTCATTCAGGTGTGTCCCAATTTTTCCAACAGCCTTGATGTTGAAATATAGCTAACTGTTGGACTACGTGAGATGTGTTTGTGTTTTGACCAACCATAAAAAACTGCTACTTCTTTACATTACTCTTGATTTCACGTAAACACGAAAATAATTTGCATATATATCTATTCAATTCTTCAATAAAATACCTATATATATATAATTATAAATACAAGAAACGGTCCACAAGTACTATAAAACTTTAAATTACACAAAGCACGACACAGAAAAAAGAATAAAAAGAACACTTACAGAATTCAATATTTCGAATTTTTGTTCGTCATCAGGAGTAGAATAGAAGAGAGGACTCCTGATTGTCTATTGAGAGAGATCTCCCCACGTCGAAGGACGTAGCGCGAACGACGTACATTCCGTCCTTTGACGTGGGGAGATCTCTCTCAATTCGTCCTCTCTTCTAGTCTGCTCCTGATGACGAACAACAGTTTTATCTGTATCGTGTTTTGTGTAATTTAAATTATATATATATATGGCACAATAGCACAGTGATTTTGGAAGTCAAAGAATCAACAAAAAAATAACAGAAAAATGAAAACAGCTAAAGTTTTTCTTGGTTGCTAGTTGTCAAAGAACTGGAAAAAGTATAGATAAAAAATAAGAAATGAACCATAAAAAAAGATGAAAGTGTATGATTATATGAGTAAAATGATTTCCTTTTTTTTTTTAATTTTCCGGTGGTTGATTTGTTACATAATTATAATTTATTAGAAATATAATCAACTCTAGGAGCGTTTGTATTTCATTATACCCGTATTTATTCATATCAAATCTAGTTAACTTCATTTTTATAATTTGCTGTTTTTTCTGTAATTTCCAAAGTTTTAGTATTTTGATAAATCGTGAAAGATTACCATTACATTACAAATTACCAAAACCTTGTGGATTATGAAAAAAGAATCTATCATTAATGTAGAGTTGACTAGGTGTGAGAGGGTATCACGGCTGTTTGCTTATATGGTAGTGTAGGCGAAGATAACAACCCACCAACCAGTTAAGCCTGCTATCTACATCTTCTGCCGCCTTACAACCCAACCATTAGTAACGCCTTGTATAACAGTGGTTAAATAAAGACCAAATCTAGTTAAACCTTCAATTTAAAACTATACAGATTTAATACTTCTAACTAGCTTCTATTAAATTAAGTTCATCTTGGTCTCGTTCTTTTTTTCTTATTTTAATTCTTTCTACAAGCGCTTTCCTGGTTAGATTAGCATGATGGACTTTGTGTATTTTTTAGGGGCTCCAGCTATCAGGCTCATTGTGAGTCTCATACACTCTCACCTATCAGAAAAAAAACTTTTATCTCCTCCTCCCCCCCACCCCCAAACTTTCAACACATTTCACTTTTCTTATATACAGAACTATCTATTTCAAAACACATTCAAGTCTTGATAATAGGTAAGGACAACAGAAATTTGGACTTATTTAACATTTTGACGATTGGTGCTACATCATATACCGTGGATATAGTGTCAAGAACGTTATTTAGAAAATTTGAGAAAAGAACTTAAGAAAACATATAAAAATGTACGTTTTAGCCAAATATGGTTTTATTATATATATATATATATATATATATATATTATATATATATATATATATATATATATATATATATATATATATATATATATATTATATATATATATATATTATATATAAAGATTTCACATAAACACGTGAAATAACAATCAATGATCAAACCACAATATGAAAATGGGAAAACAATACTAAGATCTTTCAACCGTAACAAGCGGTCTTCGTCAGAGTCCTATTGTACAACAGGAAAATAGTTTCTTAAGAGTGATACAGTAGTAATGGGGTTTCTTCTATTGCTGGTGGACTAGTTAACATTGGCAGGGATGATGTGGTTATTGATAAAGTAAGGGGAGGGGGGGGGGAACCACGCTCAGTAAATTTACTTTTAAGTTCTGCAATATTAGTTCCTCGATCTTTAAGATTATTACAAACGCGTTGAAGACGAATCGAAAGAGACTGCAGCATACATTTTTTAATGTGAGGGAGGTGACAGCTATCGTAATGGAGGTAGTTTTGGGCGTTGGTGGGCTTAGCATGAACAGACGTCAGTCTTAATTAATATTAGCTAAATTAGTTATAATTAGTTCATTCTAATTAAAAATTATGTTAATTTAATGTTTAATTCCTGAAGATGGTTAATTCTGGGCACCGAAACATGTCGGACAATACAGTAAATAATAAGAAATATGGTGGATTAATTTATGAGCTAATTAACCTAGATTTGAAGAAGTGTTTTAAAAAATTAGAAAAATTTTCTACCCAACTAAATAACATAATTACTTGTTAAATATATGTATTCAAGGAGTGCTCCCAACCTTTATGAAGATTATATATAATTATATCTATTGATAAAAGTATCGATAGTGAAATAGAAATAGAATTAAAGTTTATCAGGACTCAGTCAGTTCTTCAGGTTTAAATTAAACTCTTATTGCCAACGTTTCGGTTTTTATATAAGACCTTTTTTATATGCCTACAAAACAGAGTAAATATAAGAAACAGTTTTTCAAATATAGGAAAAACATATTCAAAAGATATGACTGACTTCAATATTTCAATTAAAGATATAAGTCATTAGAAAAAAGTGTTTATACATAAAAATTAATGAAACACTGTAATATAAACTCACGGGTAAAGTACTATATACTGGCTACTGTAAACGAAAGGAAAAAAGAAATGGCAGCAAAAGAAGTAAAAACTTCACTCACTAGAAATATATTATCAGAATATATTTCAAATTTTTGTTTCCTTTACTGATCAGTTTTATCAACTATAACTAGTACTTTTATTAAGATCAAATCTTAATTAGTTATATGCTACTTAAAACATTTGACATGTTTTTAATATCACCTCTAATAAAACAAAAACTGTTTTAATAGGGTGTTTGAAAAGAAGTACGTATTGTTAATCTATCATACAGATAAACTTGTTTACTCAATTTTTTTGTAGAAAGAAGGAGGAAATTAATATTTTTTCATTAATTCATACATATATAGTGTAGATAACAAATTGAGTAACAGATCAAGCGTTTGATAACAATAAGTGTATCATGCAATTGGTATTAGGTAAATTTTCAAATTTTAGTAAATTGTCTGAATCCCAATTTCATAATAAAGCTAATCTTTCAAACGGTTCATATATTATTATATTTATTATATGTATTTGGGTTTATATGATAATATACGTAACGCGTATTCTTAATTAAGTAACTTAAATTATGAAAATACATAACAAATTAGGTTTGATGCATACTGATTAAATAACATGTAAGTTACCTAATGCATAAAAATTCATATTTGTTAAAGTATAATTGAAAATAAGTTACGTTAATGTATGATTAGTTACTTTTTAAAAGATAGATATGAAAATTTCACACACTGGCACATCCATTTAGGAAAGTGTACAATAATTATAAAACAATATGCTTTGCTAATTATATTGCTATTATTTTTAGTAAATATTTGTAAAAAAACTAAATATCTTTTCTATTTCCATTTTATTATATACTTGCAAATAATTAACTTATATTCAAGGAAATTATACAGTTCTGTTCATACGTTGCCAAGTCAGTATTAGTAATGGCTAAGTCAAAACATTTAGTGGATAAATAATAATTCGTTTTTCTTATAAATTAATTTAATAAATCCGTTATAACTAATTATGTACCTTTAATTTTTTTATCCAATAAAAAAATTATAAATTTCATTGTGTATGGGTAAAAAAACCTTTATTATAGAAAGTGTTTCTGATCAGCAAAAAAAAATTATAAATGAAAGAAAAATGTAAATAAAAGATTTTATATATATTGTATGTTTTCTCTGAGAACTGTTTTGTATTGAGTTCGCTAGATAGCAGGCAATGTGGCATTCAACTGCAAAATCGATAGCAATCCTAGGGATGGTTTGCCATCTTTTCGATAGAATACTCTTCCATCTTAGTAATCCAAAATACATGTAATCTTAGAAGTATATGTATATTTGTTTTTTTATTAATTGTTTTATACAGTAAAATGATAACTTGAACGAATGAAACATAGGTTAGTAACTCTATTTCTGTATATCACTTTTAAAGTTATAAGTCTAGAAATAAAGAAGAATGATAAGTATAGATATCAGCATTTGAAGTTCAGAATAAAATAATCTGATACTGTAGTATGACACCAGGGATGATATATCAATTCTATCCTCACCACCCAAATTAAAATCTATTTTTGTACTTATATATATAAAATCCAATTATATTCAGGTATATTCTTTTTATATCTAAATATAATAGTAGTCAAATAATCGTTCTCTTCTGATAGTTCTAATTGTAGTTCTATCTAGTAGGCTGAAATATATAATAACTACAAAATCGAAGGGTAGTTATTATAAGCTATATTTTATAGTATATTATAATTTATTTAAAGAAACATTATTCCTCAAGCCATTATTCATTTTTATCTGCGCCTCCAATTGTTAAATATATGACAAATGATTTGTTGGTCATTAAGTTAGTAATAATTCTTTTTAGCAATAAATGTGAAATTTTTGCTCACATTTTTTATATACAACATCTAATTAATTTTTTTAACTTCAAGAATTTTACGTTTTTTTATACATTGCTAAAGAGATAATACTTATTGCTGAGTAAAACTTCTCAAATGTAATTTCGTTTCATGTTTTTTTATAATTTTCATTAAACTGCAGAAAAAACTTTCTCTTCCTGCTGAAGTAATTGGTTGCGTTAAAAATGTAGAAAAATTAATTTAATTTAAAATTAATTAAATCAATTTTTTTATTAAATTAATTTTTATTATTTCAAATTAATTTTACACTTTGTATTTGTATCCCCTAATGAGAAACAATTTCTGTCAAAAAAATTTTTGAAGAAAGTATATATGATTATTTTATAATATTATGAGTTTTTGTAAAAAACCTTTTTTTTTGCCGAAAAAGCAATTTTTATGGGTTCATTAGAAAGAATAATGCTAAGTATATTGCATATTTTTGAGCACATTATATGATACATTTGTTCCAATCAGACATGACTGTCTATGGAATACTCACAGAGCGATCAGTAAGTAGAAGTGCTCGTCGACCGTGACCGTTAATAAAACCAGTACTCTATATTTTTATAAATTGGTATCAATTAATAAAAAGAAATAATTGTTTTCAATACACACGTCATAAAAAAAATAATATTTGGAGAAACTATGCCAAATAGTTTCAGTTCAGTATATAAACAATGACCAACGATACTGCTAATTCTACTTCTTTAGCTTAGTGTTGATCTTATATTCTTTTTTTTTTAAACTTATTATATTTAACTTTTTTGTTATTTGCCTTTTTTTTATGTTTGTCTACTTTTACTTGATTTCCTGTAATCTGTTATTTACCATATGTTTTCATTACTATCTCTCTGCAAATATGTATAACTTTCCTATCACCTTGTATTTAGCTTCAGGTTTTCTATACTCTGTAAAATTATTTATTTCCAATTTTCTTGTATATTTTTAGTTATTTTACATGCAAGTGTTATGAAGTATTTTTTGTGGAAATATTTATCACATTAAGGAATTTTTTTGGTGTAATTATGATAGCAAATGTTATTACAAATGGTTGAAAAACAAAACAACTCTACCAGTAAAATAAGTGAAAACAATTTAGGCTATTTGTATTAGCGTATAACATTCAAAATACAATGGTAAGTGGCTTAATGAATGAACAATTATAGGTGATCTATGTTATCAGATTCACTGTAATAATTAGTACCATTTTTATAGAGAGCTTCCACAATGGCTCCATGATGGTAGGTACTCCCATGAAATAGGCTATCTCTTCTCAGACAGTGTTTCATGGACGATTTCAGTCCATATAAGTCTACTCTTGTGTCTTACAGAAAAGAATTGAACAAACCATGTCTAAGTTGTACTACCAATATTGTTTCATACTTTGATTATCAATCATTCCACTGGGACAACAAAGGATGGCCACAGAAGACCCTCTCTTCAGACAGTAGAGTAAAAGCACAATACGCTTTCAGACCTGTTGTTCTCTACTCTGAACGAACGATAGGTCAATTTGAAACATTCAATTAATGAGAAAATGAGAGGAAGGCAATTTGTACAATATATGTCACATGAATAAATTACGTAAGTGTTCAGAATACTGATTAGAAAATGATGACAAATTATTTATAATTATAATTATTAATTATAATAATTATTTTAAGATATAATTATAATAATTATTAATTAATTATAATTATG
This sequence comes from Hermatobates lingyangjiaoensis, assembly GCA_026182355.1. Lineage (NCBI taxonomy): Eukaryota > Metazoa > Arthropoda > Insecta > Hemiptera > Hermatobatidae > Hermatobates > Hermatobates lingyangjiaoensis. The sequence goes on from JAPFBL010000882.1 coordinate 2,380,890, forward strand.
TACAATAATAATAATAATTATAAATAATGACTAATGATCTTTCTATTATTGAAGTTTCTTCATAAAAAATACTTCTTTTATCAACTGTACTTATTAATTTGTATTAAAAAAGATACCCAAGTTTATTTTATTTCATAACTAAAGTTGTATTTGATGCGATGCCGTTGCATATAAGTATTATCATTGATATTTGGATTAAATCTCTCATAGAAATATTAAACACAGCTTGAAATTTAAAAAAACAATTAACCCAAAATTTCTCAATAAAAAAGTAGCAAACTGCGTTTTTGCTTTTAAAATTATTAATATGGTCAATGAATTTTGCTGACATGAAAGATCAGATAGATCAAATAGCTGAAAGGAAAAGAGTGGGCCTTAGAGGAAACAAAATTGTGATTTACTTGTGATCTTGAGTATCATCAGAATGTATGTAAAAATACAATCGACATTACCGACAATAATGGTGCTCAACACTACGTGTATGTTCTGCCTTTTGGAATTAAAGTATTGGTGGCTGTAAATACCATTAAATGATATTGCTCAGGAACTTGACATTGATTACTTACTTATCAGTTTTATTTTTACCAATATCATTACTAAGTTATTTTGAATCAAACTACAAAATATTTCCAATAAAACAATTTTAACAAACACAATTGTCGAAATATTATTTATGTATGAACTATAAAAGGATGCGTCAACTACAATAATGTAATTGATGTTTGTTATGAAGTTGAATTTCACAACCTATAATTGTATTTTCAATTCGTGATAACTGACCTATGACACATTTATTACATACGGGTTTTATTCTTGATTTGTCCGTAAATTCCCCAATTACTTATGCTAAAATACATTTTTTTTTAATCATTACTTTGATAAATTGAAATATATGATCCCACTAGATATTACACAAATAAAATGATACAACTCGATTAGTATCATTCGTATAGAAGTCCTTTACTTTGATCTATTCGTGTAATGATGTGTTCTTGATCAGAGTATCATTTAAAAAAAAAAATCGACCAATCTGGAATATCCTCAAAATTACAATTAGCTTTTACATTTTCAACATTGTATATTACTTTGGTTAAAAGTATTGGACACAGTGTTTAATTGTATATTTGTTTCATTTTCATTATTAATTGTCACCTCATTATACCGTCTATGTTGAGTCTGCAGAGTCTTCCAAGATTTAATCTTGAAACTAATTGCCTTTATATAAAGAGTATCAAGCAACATTTACTACATTCAAATTAATAACTTTTTTTAAAAAAGAAAGGTTTATTACAAGTAACATTGTTAAGGGAAATATGATTTTTATTTAATCGAGCATTACGTAATTGTTAGCATATATCCTATTTGATTCCAGCCAGTATTAGCGATGTCTAAATAGCGATAAATCTATTAAGAAACACATTTGCGATTTGCACGGTTTGATCGTGGTTTTGAAACCAAAGTGGGGTGATTTGCATACTTGGAACCGGAACATGCTTATGTTTCCGCAAGGCTCTATATTCTATATTCAGTCTCTATAACTTGTAGGAAATAGCAAATTAAACTTTATTGTAGAATATTATAATTCCATAATTATTAATATTTTTTATAATAATTATAATAATAATTATAATAATAATTTTTATAATAATACTAATAAAATATGATATAAATTTTGTAAAACTAGAACAGAAAATTTTAGATCTGGAGGCTAATTTTGTTCATAAACTTTATCTGGTGGTTTCGAAAACTCTGGACTTTGATTGTCATTACAAATTAACTATGCTTTGAAAGAATTTGATTTTTTTTTTTTAATTCTTAAAAGTCAAATTTCAATAAAAGAGTTTATAATATATTTTACAATTTTATTTCCAAATTTCATTAAATATTTAACTTTTTATATTAAAAATTGTAAATGTGGGAATTATTAATATTTCTGTTGTTTTTTTTTCTTTATTTTTGGGGGAATAATTTTGGAAGAAAAAAATCATCAAACAAATTTAAAAAGCTAGCTGGAACCAATAGATATTACACAAATAGTATGTTTCAACTAGTATAGTATACAACTCCTACAGTTTGATCTATTCTTGTCATGATGCGTACATGAAAATTCTATAATTTAAAAAAAAAATAAAAATGGAGCCTGTCAATGATTTAAAATAATACTCAACCTTTCGATTCTAACTCACTATAGTTAAAATTCAGAGATTTTAATTACAATCTGGGATATAAAGCAGTACTTAATCTTTCCATTTTCAGTCACTCCATACATGTACCTTACATACGAGGTGTGTGAATAAAGTAGTAAGACTGGCAACGTCGCTTTCGATCTGGCAACGCTGGAGACGCGTGGCCTTGAGTAGCGTCAGGTGCACGTGTGATGCGCCTCCAGTATGAATCTGAACTCGCCACAGTCATTTGTTTGTCCGTAGCGTTGGTTTTCGTGAAATGGTTTTTTCTTGAGCGTTTTAAAAATGAGTGACCTCAAAGTTGAGCAGCGGTGTGCAATCAAATTTTGCTTCAGACTTGGACATAATGCAACCGAAACTTTTGAAAAACTTCAGGAGGCCTATGGAGAACGTGTTTTATCAAGGGCACAGGTTTTTCGGTGTTTTAAGGAATTTTCAGAAGGAAGAGAGTCGATTGAAGATGAACCACGAAGCGGAAGGCCTTCAAGTGCAAACACCGATGAAAATGTCAACAGAGTACGGAACCACAAAGAGTTTGTGCCACAAGGCCAAACGGTTAATCAGCACTTCTACCGTGAGGTCCTTGAAAGATTTCGAAAAAGAGTCCTTCGTGTGCGGCCAAACATCAAAGACAAGTGGGTGTTGCATCACGACAACGCGCCCTGTCACACTGCCATCTCAATAAACGAGTTTTTGGCCAGTAAAAACATTCCTGTTGCTCCTCAGCCTCCTTATTCACCAGACTTGAGTCCTTGTGACTTTTTCCTCTTGCCGAGATTGAAAAATCACCTCAAGGGAACTCATTTCGGGACACTACAAAACATACAAACTGCTGTAACCGACCAGCTGAAGGCCATTCCAGAATCCGAGTTCCAGCAATGCTACAATGATTGGAAGGACCGTCTCCAGCGCTGTGTGGCTTCCGAAGGGAACTATTTTGAAGGTGACAATATCACATTGTAATTATATTTGAATAGAAAATTTAAAAAAATCAGTCTCACTACTTTATTTACACTTCTCGTATTTGGCAAACTTAGTTCCATGGATAATAAATAAAATAATATTTAGTTAATTTACAGTTTAATTATGATTCTGTTGTTTTATGGAACAACAAATTATCATCAGTATTACCTATTAGACAATTTGTTACATTAATATTGCTATTTTTGTGAGTCTCGTAAATGTAACTTCTCAAAAGGTTCTATTTGGTTGTCATAATATAACTTCATTAAAATATTAAATATGTCAATAGAGTGAAATAAAAATATTATTTAAATACTTTTAAATTGAAAGAATTACTGAAACATTTAAAACTTGATTCATAGTAAGAAAAAAACATTCTGAAGTTTAAGAAAGAAATACAATGATTGATAGAAAAGTTCAAAACAAATACATGAAATACAGAACAAAAAGAAATGTATATAAGCAATCAAACAAGTGTAAGGCATTTCAAAACGTCTACAGATGTCAAAAAAAAAATATCTAAAATTGGATAATTTTGAATGTATTTATACTATTTTAAGTTTATTCTTTTAATGTAAAATTTCATAAGAACATCATTATAATTATAAGAACAATGAACAATTATTACAAAAAAAAATATTTTATTATTTGATATGATTTTTTTGGATTAATTTGAGATTGTAGTCTATAATAAATGTTAATAAATATTAAGTTGCAGCAATAAATTTGCTATGTTGAAATAAATCTTAATGAAGAGAGGATTATGCAAGGTGTAATTTATAAAAAAAAAATATTAGCTCTGTATTAAATAAATAAAATATTAAATATTAAAGTTGTTTAGTTGAGGAGTTAGTGGAAGGTGCAGGCAGGTGGTGTAGACGGATGATCGCCTCAGTAATTACAATGCATTGATTTTCTTTGCATACATTAGCAAGGGCGAGTGGGTACGTCATCGATCTATGACGTCATCGACACCTCACTTCTCTACCATCCCTTTTAGTCATAATAATGACTGAATTATGAGAATACTAAAATCTCTATGGCGTGGACATCCCGTTAGACATTTTTATAAAACGCTTAATAAAATAAACTTTTAATTTCATAATATAAATCATTTTGTTTACAAGTTTTTTTCCTTTTATTTGTAGACTATAATAATAACTATAATGTTATATTATCAAGTGCATAATTAAATAGATTTTGAAAAGGTAATAGAGGGTTTTAGCTAACTGAATCATTTTCTAGCTACTAAACAGACAAATTGAATAATCATCACTTACACAATTTATGAAAAAAGAAAAAAAAGCAATGAACTTCTTACAGTCATGTACTGCTGATAAACAATGAATTTACACAACTATAAATCAATACCAATGCTTTTATTCGCAGTACCATTCATAAGAATAATCATATTTATTGAATGAATATGATTTTTTAAAAGCTTAAATTCATTTTGGTTCATGTGATGGAAAATATAAATATTAAAAATAAATGAATGTTTATAGATTTCCGCTTGAAAATATCGAATAAAAAACTATGTTCTCCTCAATTTAGTCATAGGAAAATTTTCTATTTTATTCATAATTTTCTTTATATTTTATATTATAAATATGCCTTTATGAGTAGTAAATTAACTCTACTTAAAATTATTTATGATATATTTTTTGCATTGAATTATATTAGAATTTCTTAATAGATTATATAAGTTATGTATGTAATGCTTAATAATCTAGACAGCACCGAAAATTGTGTTTTCAATATATCTGTATGTCCGTATGCTTGACTCTGAAGACAAGGAGAATGACAGTAACCGGGAACTGCCAGAAAAGGGTCTTTGAAATATACATGGTCGCTTGCAACGCAGAACTATCGAGACCAGTGGAATGATATTAACGTGGTTATTTGAAATTTGGCGGGATATCCTCATCATATGACACTCGAGGCAAAAATGACAACAGCTGGGCACTTCCAGAATAAATCTTTAATATATACATAGCCGTCCAGTAACAGAGCATTAGAAACCAGAGCTAATACTGTCATATTAGCAAAAAATGTTTTACAAATATAGCAACTATATATTACATTAAAATTAATTATGTAAAACCTAATATTATGTAGTAATTGTGTAAAACTTACTTTTTATTGGAATTGGAAAAATCCAGTTGAAGTTTATCCCGGTATCTACAGCTCCACTGATTTGTATTCGCAAGAAATAAGTAATTATTATTAAAAATATGAGTGTTATTTCATACTATTGATCTATATAATTGCAATTTTTACATACATATTAAAAAATATTAATTTAACAACAATGATTAAATAACATTAATTTCTTTCTTTCGTACAGAAAGCTAAGGTTTTGAACATTGTATTTTTTTTTTAATAGATGTATTTATAAAAGTACTAAATTTATTAAGATTATTATAAATATGAGGAAATTTATTTCTTGTTGTTTTAAATTAGTTGAAAGTCTTTTATTCAGAAGAATTATTTTATTCTTGCAATGTAGCAACTGTTAGTACTATTGAAGTTAGTATATGTTAAATTGAGAAAGGTTGGTATTATATTATCTTTTATGGTGCTGTTGATTCTGTTACTGGATAGACACAGTGTATTGACATTTTTTTGACAGTTTATTGAAAGAATATTTTTTTGACATTTATTTTTTGATGTTATAACAATTATGAAATGAAATGGATATTGCGGGTCCAGGTATATAGGGTTATAAAAGCATAATATTTTTTGTTTGGCAGACTAATTTGTATATAACAAATGTAAAAATAATTGTGCATTATTTATTATAAAATAATAAAGCGGAGTGGATTGCCGGGGGTTAAACTGAGCTAAATGAAAAGCTTTAAGTAGCAACACAGACTCTCGTGGCATGAGTTTTGTCGAAGCACGGCCTAATGACATGTGGTCACCCACACCCACAATTAAGACATTGTTGCGGCTTGCTAAGCACTCTTCTGACAAAGCAGGGCACCGGCTTTGTCTCAGCGGCTCGCACCCAGATGCCCTGCCGGCTGCCGCCTCAAAAACAACACCCTCTCACCACTTGTTCAAAGCAACTTGAAACACAATTACACAGACTTCTCCACAAATACCTTGCTAACTCAATGCAAGAACAACTCGTACTTCCAGTTATCTTTCAGTCCTTCCACATATTCTCTTATTCCCCTACATAATTAGACTTATTGATTATGATTGAAAAATATAACCAAATTTAAGAATATACCATTCATCTCTAGTTGATTTCTAAATATATTACTACCAATTTTATATTAGTACAAATAAGTATATCTAAAAATACTTATATTTTGCATACTGGAAAAATATTGGAATTTCCAATATTGGAATATCATACTAGAAATTTTAAATTAGTATATATTAAGTACATCTATAAAATTAGAATATTGGAATATTATACTAGCAATTTTATATCAGTATAAATTAAGTATTGGGATTTTCAATAATTACATCTCCACACAAAAAATAGTATCGAAGTCATTTACATGTGGAGACTGATATGATTAAATGCTACACTATAACAGATTACAAAATGAATTAATTAATTTAAATATACTTAAAAAAATGGAATATCATACTAGCTATTTTATATTAATATAAATTAAGTATACCAAAAAAATGGAATAATAGTTTTATTCATTAATCTCGTTACACTGAAAAGTTAAGGAAATTGATAGGTTGCACTTCCTTTTTGTACATTTCTCTTTTAATTTTTTACTGTTTAAAAATTCATTTAATATTATATCGTATGTAATTAATTCTTAGAAGTATTGCATAAAATTGTAAAAGTGAAAATATAACAGTATCAAAATAATTTAAAATGGATATTTATCTCAGCAATTGAATATTTTACACACATATTTTGTAAAGTAAGCTATTTTGTTGGGAATATCTTATATTAAGGGGATTGGGCAGCATTGTTTTCTTAATATAATCATTTTACATAAGCTGAGTAAGATTCTTGTCAATGCGTACTCTATTCAACTTTTTTTAAACCACACAGAAAACTATATTTGCAACTATATATATATATATATATAATATATATGAGCCGCTTATTTTGAAAGTGGCCTAATTCCATTTATGTTAAAATCGAGATATTTAAGGGTTTGCGTTTTACAAAATTTAAAAATATTGTCATTTTATTTATCAACTAATTTTTGTTATAAAAAAACTTAGTAATTTTAAATAAATTTTGTACAATTTGCTGCAAAAGGTAAAGATAACGTAAAAATGTAATTATTTAAATAGCTAGCTAAATTTTTTTGGAAAATGGAATTAGGCCACTTTCAAAATAAACAGCTCATATATATATATATATAAATGTTGCAAAAGTTCCATATAATAACAGCTAGGCAAATACAGATAGTCATAGTATCATATAAAACTTCCATCTTAGCTCGTAAGTTTTCCACACTATTCACCGGTTTTTGAACTAATCCATTATCAAGAGAAAACAAAATATATTTGTATTCACGGTTGTAGGAAGACAATAATTGATCTGTTTTCATTCAATATGGTTACCTTTTCAACTCAAACCAGTCGCGATATAATATATGCGATTAGTTACGATTAGTTCGATTTTTTATCTCCCAATTAGTTACAATATTTTTTTTAATTCCTCTTAAAATCCATTTTTTACAACTATTTCAGTAATAACTACTACTTTTTTATTTTTTTTAATTCTCTGTTAAAGAATGTTTAAGCAAACTGCTGGTTAAATATGTAGATTTCACATTTCTTGTGATTAAAACAGAGGGATGTTCTGTGATTGACTATTTAAAGGGTTGTTGGTTGTTCCTGTATTTTAAACTTAAAATACCAAATAGAATCTAATTATACAGCTTATTATCTTTCTCTAATTTGTAAATTCACTTTATCATATAATGTGATAATTAAAATAACTTTTATAGTCTTTTTATAGTCATCAACATAATATCAGTATATACCATAAATAATAACATTGCTCTTAAGGGAACATTACAGGTAGCATTATGTATTATTGAATAATTTTTTGTTGTAATTGCGTTTATAAATTTTACGATTTATAATTTATACAATTATATGACAATCCATCAATTATGTCTTCATATTTTTTTTTATTTTATGAACTTCTAATGGCTGCATCATCAATGTAAAATCGGTCCTGCGACTCTACCAGCGATATACGAGGTTCTTCAGAAGTTTATAATAATATTACCTTTAGCAACCTTTGTGGTACTAACAATATACATGTATTCATGATTTTTGTTAAATTTTACCTGTGCTTACGTGCAATTTTTACTTAATATTTATCCTTTTTTAAACTTAAAATTTCATTTAATTACTCAATTTTACTTATTTTATTACTTAAATTTTTACTTTTTTACATAATTTATTAAAAAAAATTATATATAGCTTTTTTACAACAAAATAAAATATCCCAGAAATACAAGGAAAAATGGAAGACAATACTTCCTCTTCTTATCTTCCTGCAATATCCAAAATTCGTGATGACTTTTTTCTGATATTAATTAGGTACTAATCTCAGTAAAGTTAAAAAATATTAATTTTTATACTATCGTTAAAACAGCAAGAAATAATAATCTATTGTTGAACACAATGTTTATAATTAGTATAATATTCAACAAAGTGGCTTGATAAATACTTTATCTATAATAAAGTTAGTTAGTGCTAAATTCAAAACAATTATTGAGAACAATTAATTTATTACCTAGTATAACATTTTACAAACAAACAAAAAGATCAAATCAGAAAATATAAATAACCTCTTAGCATACTGTTTACATGCTTGCCTTATCAGCACTCCCTACATATTATCACGTATTGAATATGAAATTTTATAAAGGCAGTTTTGCATGTTTTTTTAGTATTTATTATTATAATTATATGTTCTTTCATATGCATTAATGCACTTATATTAGAATAAAAGCTCATTAGCCAAAGGTTGAGAGAATTATGTTTGAACTAAATCAAATAAGCTGTTTTGATATTATTGTTAACCTAGTTTTAGTTATCACTATGTTATTATTAATTATTGGTTGTATCATTAGTTTCTGTTATTATTATTAATTGTCTCCTGTTACTTGTTAGATTATTTTTTTATCGGGTCATTTCTGCTACTTTTACTAAAGTTTATTTTTGGCTATATAACATCTTCATTGTACTATACATATATGCTTTAATTAGAGTTTCAGAATGTTAAAATATTATAAGGATGATCCAAGAAAAGCCTTCTTCATCTTATTGGACTCTAAGCAGAACTAACTGCTATACCAAACCTTCCCCTAGCAAGCTGAATCTAGAAATTGGAATTATACTAATTGAGGAAGAGTTGTTGAATTGGAATGAATTGAGGAAGGATTTTTGGATATCCGGGCATGTTAGAATAGAAAAGATGAGCTGGCTGAAAAAATGGAAAACCAACTGCAGAAAAGTTGGAAAATAGAAGAGCACGGCCATGAGACACGAATACTGTGGTGAAGGGAGTGCAAAGTGATGTGGTGTTGGTGTGGCATTGCATTGATGCGCAGAGTTATCATGCGGGCTGGTGTATCATGGAATTCAAAGCCAATATCTAAAAGCCAATCTGTCGTAATTTTCTAGATTCAAAATTAAACTCACGTGGCCAGCATTTCGGTTTTATTAACAACCATCTAAAAATTGACAGAAGTAATTGGAGTTCACTAATTGACAGAACTCTGAGTTGTAGTCTGCTCCTCAACGCGAGTGCATCGCACTTCTTCCTGATGACGACGGATGTCGAAATATCGAAGTGAGTTCTGTAGTGACTTTCACTGTTCTTTCCTATGTTAAAGTTTATATATATATATATATATATATATATATATATATATATATATATATATATAGAGAGAGAGAGAGAGAGAGAGAGAGAGAGAAATCATTATATATCACAAGTAGTTCTGTAACACCCTGGTACTTTATTCTGTCACTAAAAGACCGAATCGATCAAAAAATCCAGACTTACAGTTTCTGAATGAATTGAACTATTCCATCAATAAGGCCGTTAGTACCTTTCTTCGATAAGCAAAAATGAAATTAAAAATGTTCTAAATTTTTTTCTTTTAAAATGTTTTAAGGTTTTAGAGTTGTAGTTACGACTGCAGATGTAGTTATTAGAACAAATTTAAGGCCCTTTTCTTTCCATAAGTAATAATTTATTAATTAAAGACATTATCCAGTATGGGTGTAGAAACTATGTGACAGTTGTCTAGCGACAATGATATATCATTGAATATTTAAATTGAAAGAATGTGCATATAAAAGGCCTAATTTAGATCACTTATTGGCCCTTTAATACTAAAATTAAAAGAATGAATTAACTTACCAATAAGAAAATAAAGCCATTTATTTTTTTTTTCTTCCGTAAAGCATTTTTCTTAATAATAAATCTTTCCCAACTTTTACAGGTTTTAATTTGATCTTTAAATTGGGGCAGAAGAACGATAAGAGGAATTGAAGAGGGGTTGGGAAATGGAAAAAGATGGTTGCTTAGGTAGAAGGAAGGAGGGGTAGGGGTGGTAGGAAAGGGTGGAGGAACTGTAGGATATTGGAGCAATAGAGTGAGTGGCGGTGAGGAAGGAGTGGCAAACCTGAGCCATCGAGCAAGGCACGTCGACTGCTTCATTGTTCAGCCTAACCGCCTCACGCCGAACAGCCCTCCTTGCTTATCTTAATAGCTCATTAAGACTTGCGAAACCCCAATTATTACCTCATTACTTTATATCTTTTTTATTTATGTTATAAAACACATCTGGTTAAAAAAGGCTTAACTCCACCGATTATAATATGTTCAGTTATTTGTCAAAGTCTTGACAAAATAAGCATCTTTTATGTTTAGTTCTTTTTATTTGATACACAAATCTTTCACTTGTATTTATTATATTAATATGAAAAATAAAAGGTTTTTATATTGGTTAAAGAAATACAAAAATTCACCGATTATTATATATGCTCACTTATTTGTCAGAGCTATGAAAAACTAAACCTCTTTTCTTTTAAGTTTATTTGATACATACATATCTCACTTGTATTTATTATGGTTATAAACAACATATTGTAATTTTAATTTATATGCTTATATTAAATTGAAAAGTGTTGATGTTGCTTAAAGAGATATTTATATTCACCTATTACAAGATATGTATAATTATTGTCAGAGCTAACAAAAAATAAATGACTATTATTCTTAATTATGCTTACACACACACACACACACACACACACACACACACACACACACACCCATATATATATATATATACACTTTTTCGATGAAAATACGATCCGAAATGGACAACTACAGATCAATGTACATAAAAAACCATAGTGAAATTAAAAGCACAAACTTACAGTCTCTAATTTTTGGTTGAACCGTCTTCAGGAGAGATAAAAAAGGGAAACCAAGCGCACTGGTACAGAGACGGTTGGAGACGGTCTCCAACCGTCTCTGTACCAGTGCGCTTGGTTTCCCTTCTTTATCTCTCCTGAAGACGGTTCAACCAAAAATTAGAGACTGTAAGTTTGTGCTTTTAATATCTCTATGTTTCTTTATGTACATTGAACTATATATATATATTCACTTAATAAACGGAAAAACAATCCAAACTGGACACAATAACAGTACAAAATTGAGGATAGGTTATGGGTTACTAGCCGTTGCACCTACAACGTGTTTGGTCTCTCTTTCTCTTTTCTCCTCAAGACGCATTGCCCGAAAATTTGAGTTTGTAAGTGTGTTTCTTTACTTTATGTGCTACCTATCCTCAATTTTGAACTGTTTTATATATATATATATAAAGTTAATGAAAAATAAAAACCGTTTATATTTATTTAGAAGAAATAAAAATTAACACCTTTATTATTATTTCACATGAGTTTAATCTTATTTATACATACACTACCTTTTCATATGGAAATAATAATACTATCGAAAATAAGCAGGATAGTAATAGCAGGTCAGGTGGTAACAGTAATAGTTATCCGAAGTTATCTTATTGAGTTTATTTGTTTCATTGAATACAGTTATATGAATTATTCCACTCCCTGAATACATAATTTTGTTTCAAGAGCTATGCAATCCTTTATTAAGTAGTATTTATTCATGATTAAAATCAGTGATACAAAGTGTCGACACAAAATATTTTATACAATGTTGACGCGTTTCGAACATTTAGTGTTTATCTTAAGGTAAACTTGAAACCTGTAACCTGCAGATGAACACTAAGTGTTTGAAACGCGTGAACATAGTATGAAATCTGTTGTATAAAAACTTGGTATTTATTTTCCTCATTTTAACAATTTTTTTCTCTTATGCACATTATTAGAATTAGTGCTGTTTGGCATGGACATACACAACTAATTATAATTATTATCAATTAATTAAAATTATTTGATAAAGTAAAATAATAATTTATTGCAGTATTAACTTTTTGGAAAGTAATAGTGTGAATATTAATTTAGTGATGAGAACTAGATTTATTCTATTTAAAATTGTTCCAAACAGTATTTAAAACATAAAATTGCCTCCGAAGCATGTTCAACAGTTATAGTACTCAACTAGCTCTTACGAGGTGGTATAGTCTCACGACTGTTCTAACTAATCAGATAGCTTGAGGATTCAACAACCCAATAAACTAGAGGTTGAATATTATACATATTTTATTTTCAAAATCCATGGAACCACGAGATCATTAAGTAAGAAAGACGTTAAATTCAAATTAGCACATAACAATGGATAATATATAACCACACATGATAATGGATAACTTTTAATGAACAGGTTGAAAGTTAATCTTTAAATCAGACATTTATCAATGTCAGGTAACTTCGGTGTAATGATCTTGATAAGAGCTGCTTTTAGTACTTAACATGGTACCTTCACTTCATTTAACTAATCAATATTGATATTTAAAATTAAAAACTATGTATTAGGAATACTGCATTAGTATATTAGTTGGGTCTGGAATAATAAATATCATAAACGATCCAACGTGAAAATAAATGATTTTAATTTTTTTGTTATTAAAAGTATCACTAAATATTAATCATTCTTTTAAGGTATGAGAAAAAAATATAGTTTTAAAAACGGTGCTCACCAAATTATGATTTCTCCTTTAGTTCTAAATGGCTGGATAGATTTTCCATTTATGGGCGTGAGATGGAACTATTCATTGTTCAATATAAAATTAATTTTAGCCTCGGTAGGAGAACTCAGAACAACTTTTTTTGTAATCTGATTGTAGTTATTTGAATTCAAGGTTCTATCTTTCAGGATAACATATTTCTCTGTTATCACCTAAGTGATCATGCCCAACGGAATTACATATCGTGAAACTGACACTGCAAACTGTGTATAACAGGCTCAAGCCTATCTTCGTACTTTTATTTTTGTTTTTGAATGTTTTTACGAGTTCAAAAGGGATTTAGCATAAAACGGTATCGGTAATTCCGTTTTAAGAAAAAATAAGAAACAATATAAGAAAATATAAGAAAATATAAGAAAAAATGAATATTCAAAGTAATAGTGAATGCATCCTAAATATTATGAATAAAGCTATTCAGAATGTTACCTTAGGGAAAATAGGTTAATATAGATTTCTTGAAATTGAAATGTGATCTCTTTTATGTGTGTTTCTTCTTCTATTTATGTTTATATATATATATATATATATATATATATATAATTTTATATATATATATATAAAAATTTCAAATAAACACCTGAAATATCAAGCAATGATCAAATCACAATATGAAATGGGAAAACAATACAAAGATATTTCAAACGTATCAAGCGGTCTTCGTCAGAGTCAAAAACCCAACTCTTAAGGGGTTTTTGTATCAATAACTTCTGACGAAGACCGCTTGACACGTTTGAAAAATCTTAGTCTTGTTTTCCCGTTTCATTTTATGGTTTGATCATATATATATACACAATTAAAAGAAACGGTCCAGCGGACTTTTTTACAATAAAATAAAAAACGAAGGAAACACACAGAAAGACACAGACATAACTCACATCGATATTTCGACATGATGATGACGACGATTGTCGAAATATCGATGTGAGTTATGTCTGTGTCTTTCTGTGTGTTTCCTTCGTTTTTTATTTTATTGTATATATATATATATATATATATATATATATATATATATATATCAATATTTAGCAATAAGAACGTGGAATAACAATCAATGTTCAAACGACAATAAGAAATGGAAAAAATACAAATATCTTTCAATCATAACAAGCAGTATTCGTCGGGGTTAAATCCCTACTGAAACCAAAGATGTAGAAACACCTAGCAATGGGGTAGAGAGGAGTGGGTGGCAAGAGAGATATTTTAAGGGGTGTAAAGTGCAGGAAAAGACAATCGTCCAGGGAGTGATGTTAGACTAAACAAAAGAATAGGAAGAAAAAACATAACTATCCGCTAAAAAACCCTCTTAGATGAACTTATTGCCCTCGTCTAATATAGACAAGTTTAATTAAACCGTTACTATTGTTTATAATATTTGATCTACTACATTTAATCAGAGAGGATTTGATGATATTTATTAACTACATCGACTATTGATAAGTAATCATTTTAGATCCAGTCCAACTAATATGATGATTTTCGCTATTTATATGGAAGAATAAGGTGCAAAAACATTTGACTGTAAAATGTTGTCAGTGTATATGTATATAATATATAATAATAATATATAATAACAAAAATAATATATACGTAATTAAAAATAAATGAATCTTGAACCAACTTGCAATATTTTAACCCAAAAGGCTAAAGAATTTTGAGGCTATAAGCAGAATTACCTAAAATGTTTGTAATTAGAGGCGCTTGCTACTGAATTAAATACCACCAAATAAACAATAATTCATCTTAGCTATTTCTAAAGGAATGCTGTAGTTTTGCAAATTTTTGAATACGAGTATGTAGTATGAAACAAATTATTTCTATGAAAGCTATATTTGAAACTTTAATATTATTATATGATAATAATAATAACTGTTTAAAGTAATTAAAATAATAACTCGTAATAATAACTGTTAATAAAAAATATTAAAATTATTTTATTATGGTATTAACACATCAAATAATATATTAATTGCTTATTCTTATAATTATAGCTGTCAATAAATAATAGCTGTTTGTTACATACAAATATTTTTAATTGCATACGCTGTTAAGGTCGTATCTTTGTGTGCAATTGTGTGCAATCTAGTACGTGCACACCCACCCGGATACGCACACACACATACAAACGCACATTCACTGGAACTATTATCATAAAAAGAAACACTAATTATTTCAGAATTAATAGAATAATTTTATCAATTATTTTACTGGTTGTAGTACTTATAATAGTGATAAAAAAAAATCCAGTGAAGCGATAAAAGTATTTCAAGAAAGACAGTATCCTAGGTTATTGAAAGATATTAGGAGTCGTTTTGATGAGGAAAAAGAGCGCACAAGGAAGATTCAGTGAGTGGAATAATGAATGTTAGTGCTTTGAAGGGCCGTCGGCAGGGTTGCCACTTTAGGGCAAGTTTCACTGCCAATTTAACAAATGGCAAAACGACTGTGAAAAGTCCTAACATTTACTATTCTTCACAGTTTCTTTTTCTCTGCAAAAGCTCTTACTTAACCATTCGATGTGCCACACTATCATTAATGAAAATTCTCAATAAGTTATGTATTTTTCATTCATTAATATGTTAGATATTTAAATGATATCATTTGTTATATTGTATTAAAATAGTTAATTTTGATTTTATAAATGCTGTTTCTAAACATAATTAAAATATTTAGTTTATTAACAAAAAAACATTTTAGTTTCTGTAACTAATTTTCATAATTAATTATTTCTATTGCAATCCTGTAAGTAAGTAAGTAAGTATTATAGCTGTCAATTAATAATAGCTATTTGTTACAATAATTTTTTTTTAACAAGACTATAGTAAATATACAAGTAAATAATATAGAAAATATAGGAGTTTATAAATTAAAAAATTTTGAACTAAAGAATTGAAAATATTTTGAAAGTAAACAAATACACACACAAACACACTCAAGTAATAAACACGGAATAAAAAAATAATAAACAAGAAAATCGCTACTAAGAATAGTAAAAGGAATGAAATATTGTATTATTATTATTATTAATTAATATTATTATTAATTATAAAAATATTAGCATATTAATTAAGCATATATGGGTACTACTTGTTTAATAGGTATTTATACCAGCATTCATCGACTATGACCAGTTTTAAATGAAGATGCACTGTATACGAAACCGGTCGAGCGTCTCTAAAACTATTCATGAAAAATACTGAATTTGTAATAATATTAATGCCTATTAATAATGAAAATAATAAATTATTATCAATTCATTGTTTTTCATTTGTTTAATTTTTGCTTGCAATAATGTAGGGAAATAAGTTTGCAAAATAGATATATTTTAATTAACAAACATGCCTTTATTATTTAACATTTTTTGTAAATTATAACTAAATATATAAAAACTTCTTTGCGAAAGTTGATTACTCATATCAATTACAAATGGTTAGCTAGGCAAAAAAGTTGCATATGTTATAGTATTGGGTTTTTATTAAACAAATTTGCTTGGGTACCGTAAGCATTTCTCAATTTAGAAGTAATTTTAAATATGATTATATATTCTCTATAGTTAGTAATAAACTGCAGAAAAAATATAGCAATTGTCATTATTTATATATAACTTGTATAACTCAAATCAAGTAATTTGGTGCATAACGGAATAATTATTTTCGCAGTGTTTTCAAGTGAATTGATTTGAAAAATGTTATTTATATTTGAATCTCTAAGAAGCTACTTGATGATTTACCTTTGTTTGAATATAATAGTTTGCTTCTTATAGCTCGAAAAATCACTTCAAAGGTTAGTAAGTGACAAATGATTTATTAACGAATGCTTTTTTTTATCCAACTAGTTTTTCTGAATGGATAGAAAACATGAATGTCATAAATATATCCTGATAGTTCAACATATGGAATTGTCTGCAGGTCTAACGTGTAAGACGATTGGAACATGCGTTTGGGTCCCTCACTTCGGCTTTGTAAGGGAGCAGAGGCTGACAGCAGTAATTGATGGCGGGTTAGCTTGAAACCAGACAAAGCTGGTCCACCCTCGGCCGATTTTTTCCAGTCGATAAGCTAACGATTCTCCTCCAAAGGCCGTCTTTTGCCTCCCCCTCTCTCCGCCGATTCGCATCCATTCATGCTCTTCATTCCGCCTATTATTGCCCTACTATCTTTACATCAACCCTCTATTGCAAGTGTTTTGCATTCTGCTTGCGTTCAGTACATTTAAATCATCACTACTAATCGAAAATAATTATCTTTTTAAATATAGCTCTCTGAAGGAGTGATTCATCAGAAACCGCCTTTCAACTTGCTAATTGCGCCTTCATAGTAAAAAACTAGTGTGTATATATATAAATCCTTATCTTGCCCGCCGATATAAACAAAAAATTAAAAATACTATGTATTTTTTACAAACTTACGTAATGTAAAAATACATATATACATTGATTGAAAAGTCGAAAATGTCTTTAACAACCTACAGTTTTTTTTAAAATTAAGCAGTGCTGAATATCAATAAATATTTTAACCAGTGCTGAAACAGTAATTTATTTCTTGTTATTAATAATTAAAATTAATAGAATATCAATTTATCATAATAAAAATAATAATTTTGTTTTTTCCAATAAGGAGGTGTATTGCATTTACGCACATAGTGCTGGGCTCCCAGAATAATAATAATAATAATATATATTAAATATTGATATAGCTCCTCGACCACCGTTTTTCTAATGCAAAAGAGGTTATTGAGGATTAGTTCCAAACCCGACTAAATCCTCAAAATTAGGACCAAATTCTCAATAACAAATTCTCTGTGTGTTCTTTTCAAAGTAAATTATAGGTAAACAGTAAGCAGGAAACACACTTCCAGTCTCTAATTTTAGTTTTCACCTTCATCAGGAGAGAAGAGATAGAGATACAAGTGCATTTGCGAAATACTTAATTTTTATAATAATACATATTCGTATATTAACAGGTGAAGTTATAAATTCTTTTAAAAGTGGCAAATATACAAAAAAATAAATCCAAGAATAAATCAATAAATAAGTTAAATAAAATATACTCTCTCTAATCCTTTTAAACATATTTATCTCTTTAGATTTAGCCCTAACGTACACGGTGCATTCAAAAAAGAAATATGCGACCCCTCGTAGTGTGACGTTTTTACTATTATTGGAACTTGAAGTAATATCTGTAACCTGTAGCAATTATTGAAGAAAATCCTATGACTTTTAGCGTGGATGGTGACGGGTTGATTATTAATGGAAGCTATATATGACCGTTGATCTAGAGACAAAGCTTGGTAGATGCCAGACTTGCGTAGAACGCATCAGATTTGGCGTTGGTCATTCCTTGTCTTATGCCCGTCGTAATATCGTGCTGCCTACATCCGCGTGGTACCCCTCAGACGACCATATGCTATCATGGTATCATAGGCTAACTAAAGGGATGCATATAACAGTGTCGACCTGTTTTCGTTTCATGGTGTATTCGCCGAAAGGCTTGGAAACACCAGTGAATCAAACACAGGTGTTTGCCATTCCACCGCCACGAGTGCATTAGAAAGGACAAGGATGTGAGGTCCTACGCTAAAACCAAGTGCACTTTTTTTTCTTTTTCTAAATTTAATGATAATTTTTCTTTACACTCACTGGAAATTTTGTATTACACTGATTGTAAGCATTTACTATAATTATCTATTAAAAAAATTAAACAAGCAATCTCTGTTAGTTGGGTTGGTAATTTTAACAGCAGAATCATATCTGACTTTCCTTGCGGTTGATAGTTACTACTTTGGTGGAGTAAAGCATGAAAAAGATATTTTGATTGAAGCAATACTTGAATGAAAACTGAATGAACAACTGAAAGGATCTGGCCACTTTTGATTTGAATCCGGCTGGCATTTCATCTAATTGCCTGTAGTTGATGATATTATGGGCGATTATATCATGGTCGCCACAAAGACATGCATGCGTCTTTTTCTTCAATGACTCGCTACAATGCCCGATAGGCGAGATACGTTTGACTCGAGAGTGCCGGTCGTTTCGATAGGTTTATTATGTGCCGGGTGAGGTCGCGTGGGCCGCCTCCAACACTCCCGTGATTCATTCCTCCCCTATCCAGTCAATACACCTAATAGAAAGCCGCTTAATTGACCGAGAAAGATTGACGATCCTGATTTATTCTTCTGCTTCCCTGAACCTTCTCACGGGAAATTATCTAGTATTGTCATGTTTTGCCAATAGAGGAGGCAAGTTGAAAGAAACACTAAATTTGTCCGCTATGTGAATCATCCATTCATTAAGAACCACTGCTTCTTGCCTCTAACCTGTTGATTAAACTGTATTCTCAAATTAAATATGCATGAAGTATTATTGTACTATTAACAGTTACCCTTACAGAATATTTTTAATTTTTATAAATAATAAAAGAATCCTTACTTTGTGAATTACTTGGCAATTTAAAGTAGAGAAATGAAATACACGCAAAGAACATTGAACTTGTAAAGAATATTGAAGGAATAAATCACATGAATAAAGAACTAACTATTTTGATGATGTGGAATTTAAATTTTAATATCAAATCCCTGTATTTATCAAATATTAAAAAAAAAGGAAATAATAAATCAAAGTTTATTATTTGCCATAATATACCGTAAGAAAATCATCATTTTAGAAAAAAGATATAATGTCACTGGAATAGGAAAAGGCATGAAAAATATTGAACAGGTATTTGGATTTAGAAATATATTTACTTATGAAGGATGAAAAAACCAGTGTTCGAATGTTGAAAAAGATTTGGTGGGCTCACTGATTTTTTAAAGATTTTTGATATAGAGGAGATAGTTTGATGAAAACTGTGGTGTTAATGTGCCTTCATTAAAATCAGTCGTTGTATTTTATCTATGATTTATAAAATACCTCAACAGCTTACAGTTCATTTATGCTACTATTGTGTAGTAATATAAACAATACACTTAGTATACTATGTACACTATAGTGTTGCGTATGACTACATTTTCCCAAAAGTGAACTGGAAACTTCATGAAATAAAAAAGCTGCAAACTACGTAAAACATTGCTATCACTAATAACACAAATGAGGAGCAGAATTTCACTATTTTAGGGAGACACTCCTCGCAAGAGGGGAAGTAACGCTGCTAGAAATATTATACCATTACATGATCAATTAAAACTTTATATATATATATATATATATATATATATATATATGGAAAGAGACACACTTACAAACTCAAATTTTTGGATGATTCGTCTTCAGGAGAAAAGAGAGAATGGGCGACAAAGCACGCCGGAAACACAACGGCAGTTTGTGTTTCCGGCGTGCTTTGTCACCCATTCTCTCTTTTCTCCTGAAGACGGGTCATCCAAAAATTTGAGTTTGTAAGTGTGTCTCTTTCTCTGTGTGTTGCTTTTCTTCGTTTGTGAACTGATTTGCGTCCAGTGTTTGGATCGTTTTTTCGAATTTTAAGTGGATTATATATATATATATATATATATATATATATATATATATATATATATATATATATATATACTTATTGGATGAAAATACGATCCAAAATGGACAAATACAGTTCAATGTACATTAAGAAACATATAGAAATTAAAAACACAAACTTACAGTTTCTAATTTTTGGTTGAACCGTCTTCAGGAGAGATAAGAGAGGGAATCAAGCGCACTGGTACAGAGACGGTTGGAGGGTCTCCAACCAACCAACACACACACACACACACACACACATATATATATATATACATTAATTGAAATTTATTACTCATTAATTAATGAAACTAGTTCCATTTATTTTATAAGACATATGCTATATTATCGTTGATAACGATATAAAATATATATACAAAGAGGTTAGCAAGTGTATAGATTTCTACAAGAAAGAAGTAACAAATATATAGCTCATAAATGTATAGTTGAAAAAGAATCGTTATATTTGAGATATTAACAATAAAAAATATATGTAGTGCCTACACTCAACTTTACTATAAGAAAACATAATATCATACTTCTTGGGTATATAATATATAATGTTCTATTTATATATCATATAAATGTCTAAATGGGAGATGTTTATTAGTCTTTTATTCCTGGAGGCAGTACTGATAGTAAGAAATCCACTTATCACACCACTGATACATATAATATCATTAGTATAACTACAGCAGTAGAATATTTTGGAAAACGGAAAAGGTAGATTTCATGTTACTAAATTATCTCTAAATATCTAAATTACTAAATTCTATCTAGTATCTAAATAACTATGTTTCAATAATATCTAAATGATAATATCTAATATCTAAATAATAATACCTAATATCTAAAAATTGCTAAATATCTAAATTACTAAATTATTAAAATATCTAAGTTACCAAATAGTAGGAGGACATGGCTTGTGATTCAATAGCCAGAGGATCTCTTACATAGTTTACCTGACCTCCTCCTAGATTGAATATTTAAGACAAATATTCCCATTAAAACCTGAAAATTTCCCTATTTTGTCCCAAAAATGTCAGAAACATCAAAGAAAAAATGTTTCAGATTTTCAGATTTTCAGATGATCTGTTTTCAGATAAGTATTAATTTAAGATGTAGGATAATTACATATATTTTTCTTCAAAAGTGTGTTTTTAATTTAAAATATGTTTTACACCTTTGGTGTTTTATAGATTTATTATTCTGGAAATTTTATGGCTTTCTATTATATGATAAAAATCACTTTTCTTTCCTTTTATAAAAAATCATACATACTAATTTACTCTGACCTAATGTTATCTTTTCTTGTGTGCTGTACTCCGTCAAAAGGTTGCTGTGAATGTATATTGAGAAAAAATACATTAGTAATTAGCCAGTTTTACATTCTCAAATCAAACTGAAACCAGTTATTCCGTATAATATAAAACGTTTATACCTGGGGACTTGAAATTTTTGAAAATAATAGATATGAACTATTAGACTAGAATAGTGATAAAACTGGATACTTGTCAACAAATGTAACTCCTATTTCTTGAGGAAAGAGTCCATTCTTTACACTTCAATATTATCCAAAGATACTATAATTCATGAACAAAATATTTTCATCTGATTTTCAGTTTTTTTTTGAGGATGAATATATAGATTGAATAAAGCATTTTGTGAGACAAATCTATCGTAGCATGGAAAGCAACGGAAATTTATGTTTATTGACATTGATTTTTTACATGTAAAAATATTATTATGCCTGATATGTCAATAGATTACCATATATAAGGTATATGGCATATAATATAACTTATATGGTATATAAGCTCTTCCACTATACTTGTAAACATAAATTTTATTTCAGTGGATTGACTCAAACATTTCTAAATCAATGTAAACAACGTAAATAAAGATCAATAATTCGACACGTATAGCAGATGATCCATTTGTCCAGGCTGAATATTAGTTATTATAGTTTTAATGCTGTTTGCGGTAATTGAAAGTTCACGATTTTTTTTAATGAATTGTTAATTATTCTTATTATTATTATTACAAAGTACTTATTATTATTATCCTCCTATCTGTTTTTCAATAATAAAAATAACAACTGGAGTCGGAGTTGGAATCGGAGTCCGCTGAATAATAGAGGAGTCGAGGTCACCCCAGGAGGTCCGACTGGACAGCTATCGGATCAGTCTAGGATAAACAATCAGTTTGTATAGTGTTATTGCTCTTTGCCGTAATTGAAACCATTTGATTTTTTTTAAAAAACTGTTAATTTTTTTGATCAATTTATTGGCAAATTTTTATGGTTTTTTAATGAGCCCTTTAGCGTTAAAACAACATTTTTTGAAATCTGAAAATTTAAATATTATTTTAAAAATAGTTAAGAAATAAAAAACCACTTATTGTTTATGAATAAGACATATTAAAACAAAGTAAAATACGAAAATACTATAGGTGTATTGTTATGGAGTAAAAGTTAAAGTTAAGCAAATTATTTAAATGAAATAAATTTTATTTCAATTATTAAATAATCTTAAGTAAACCTTCATTTCTGATCACCATTTTTTGTTTGTATATTCTTGTATTTATATTAATTCACAAATTAAAAATAGAACTTATTGATTTTTTTTATTTTCCAATTTTACTTTTTAAAAAAATTATTTCATACTCACACATCGAAAAATAAATTGTGTGAATGGGTGTTTTAGCCGTTATAGCGGTTTTGGTTGTCCATCTTTAATTGGGACAACATGCAAAACTGGTCGGGGAGCAGCGCGACCCATTAACTATCTATGACTGACTTTTATATTAACATTATGTTTACTAACGTCTGTGGTGCTATCAGTTTGCATATTAGAGTATTTGGACATAAGTGAATAATTCAATTAAATTGTTTAAATTTCGTTTTTAAAAACAATTGAGATATATAGACAATTATTTCAGTTATTAATAGTTGAAAAATTGTCGTTTGACGAGAGCAAACATCTGTACAGCGAGGCAGAGTGGTTGTTCAAGGATCAAATATGTTGTGAATTGGGAAGTCGAAGACGACCCCTGGCATATTTATACCTGAAGGCAAAGATGAAAGTGAGGCGTCAGGAGGGAGCTAAAAACAGGGAGCCGGAGGGTGGAGGTCTGCGGTGAGAATCGATGGGTATCCTAGGAGACGAGTTGAGGGCGGTAAGGTGGCCCTGCGCCATACATCACCCATACACTCGCACCTCTCCACCTTACACCTTGCACCTCATTTGCAAAACAGACAAAACACCCTCCATCCCTTGCTCTTTTAGTTGCATTCTTTTTAAAAGTTTTAAATTGTCAGTATAATTTATATGATGTTTTACATTTTTTAAGAAAAAAGAAAACCTTATTATTTTTGTAAATGCAATGATATCATTCCTTATATGGTCCAATGCAAACAGCAATGAGGAGATGTTTCATTAAACATAACTTTATATATATATTGAAGGTCTAATGTGTCACCTATGTCACCATTGCTAGGCATGAGGCTCTGGGCAAATTTGTCAAAACCATAAGTATTACTGCTTACGTGGATACAATGATAACCGCCATTATCTAGTCTAAAGCAAACACCACTCAAGTGTGTTGATTAACAATTTTTAGATATTTGTGACCACGAGTTACAATTCTTATATTCTACAACAGAAAAAATAGCTGTATACTATATCTACATCCATATAGAAACTTATATAATAGTCATACGATTTTATTTTTTCCTAAACAACTAAATAACAAATATTTGAATTAATATTGAAGCAATAGAACCCATCATTTTCTTTATAATCAGTTGTTTTGAAAATTTGTATTAACTGCTGTTTAGCTTATCTGAACTTAACTGTGAAACGTAACCATACTCCACTAAATATGTACACTGTTTGAATACTCTTATTACTAAATTTTATAGATACTTAATAGAATCAGGGTCTGATAGTTTTATTCATAGTTACTTTAATCTTTTTCTTTATTTTTCTGTGTGATAGGAAAACATATATTTGCCATTTTGTTGGAACCTGTTCTAATTTCAATTCGATGGTAACTGCAAAAGAATACTTTACTTTCCATGGTATTATTATTATTATTTACTTTCCATGTTATGTAAAATGTCGTAAAGTATATTTCTAATATTTGAATGCAGTATATTTTACACAGTTAAAAGATATATAAATATCTTTATTAGACATATATATATATATATATATATATATATATATATATATATATATTATTAGTGTATATTGGCAGCACATTTTCTTGTAAACATATTTTATTAAAGTAGACGGCAGCTTCCGCATTTACGACTTTTTTGCTCGACCGCATTTACGACTTTTTTGCTCGATGAAATCACTCCCTACCAGAAAAAACTAGTAAGAAAACTAGAGAAAACGAGCAAAAAAGTCGTAAATGCGGAAGCTGCCGTCTACTTGAATAAAAAAAAAATATATATATATATATATATATGTGTGTGTGTGTGTGTTTATATTAAACATAAATATATTTTTGTTATTTATAAATATCAGTAACTAACTAAATGACACAGGGGCAGTAATGAGTGATTATGTGCCTCTAATAAACTAGCACTAGACTCCGACTTTCGGCCTTCGCAAGGTTGCCCTGTTAACCTTCTATATGCACGAAAAAACGAAAGAGGAGGAGAAGGTGGTGAGGAGCTTCGTTTCATAATCTTTCCAACCACTCAAATCCTCTCCTCTTATCCCAGCCCCAATCCAAGGCGTTATGCCATCCTTGGAGAAGGATGGATGATACAGGGGTTAGTGTATTACGAGCGGACCCTCAAGGGCACCAGACGAACCCCTTGAGTAAATAGCCTTACTCCGGTATGCCTGAGGTGACCACGCGGAGGCCAGCCCGTAACATTGTGTGTTACCTGTTTTGACTTTATATGTGTACTTAAGCTTCTCAGCTCTGCCGGAGCGGATAAAATACCATCGATAGAGCTTCAGGGATTTTCCCCTGCATGATACTAAGTAGAAGAGTGTCCAGAGGCTCTCTTCCGAAAGTGCAGACTAGGCCCAAAAGCGCTAACTAGTGGGAGCCAACCCCCTACAAGTAAACCTAAGAACCCTTAAAAAACTGTCTCAAAGAAGGACAAAGGAACTCACTTTCTCACGAAATGTAGGGAGTCTGAATGGGCATTATCAATGATGGTTCGTAGAGATTCTGCAAAAAAGAGGAAGAAACACCGTTGCACCTGATAGCTGACTGTCAGGCAACTTTGCTGCCAGAGGTAGGTGCTTCGGGACACTCAACAAAACATACAAAAACTTTAACCGCTGGACCCAGCAAAAGTGGAGCTTCTTGGAGGCGTTGAAGCTAACTGCTGGGGTACTTTAGTACAGAAGGGAGGGAAGTACAATAGTTTTTTTTAAGACTCAGTGCTATAGTCATCATCAACAAATAATAATAAATGTGTGAGTTAATTTTGCTATTGTAGGTTGATGGAGGTAAAATGAATTATGGAAAAGGAATGTACTTTGTTCAATACCTTCTTGAGATAGTATTTTTTTTTCAATTTACGTCAATTGATTTATGCCACTTGTAATAAATGATACTTCAATCATATTTTAATATTGTAAGACAGAGTAGTGAATGTTAGTTCTTTCTTTATATCTCATTTACACAAAATAAATTAGTTTTGATTTCACAAAGCTCGGTTTTTAACTAAAAATTATTTGCTTATTAATTGAGATATTTTTATTTAAGTACATGCATTTGAAAATATCATTCAGTAGCACTACGATGTCATACAATTAAATGCAACCAATTTTAATCAATGAGACATTCTGGTAGTTTATTTTTCTGTTACATACGTAAAATATAGTTGGTACGTATTCCTTAATATAGTTAGTTATATCTGTGTATATATATTTCTTTTAAACTTAGTAATTTCTGCTACTTAGTATCATAAGTTACTATGTATCTTAGTAACTTATACACTACATTTTTGATATTAAATGTTTAAAATATTTCTCAGAGTAAATTGTGAAATAATTAATGAAATTACTCAGGATTTATGAAAAAGATTCCTCATGAAAACAGAAATTGTAAATTGAAAATCCAGACGATTTTCGGCTGAAAGTACAACTATTATTTCAACTATTATTACGAATAATCTACTTATTGTTTGTAAAAAGAAGCATGAAAACAATATAGTAATAGATATCAATTCTTATGTCTTGAAACAGAACTAAAGCTGGTTTGTAAAGATGGAGCGGTCTACACTCAATTTTACTATTAGGAAATGTAACATAAAATTCAAATATATATAAATGAATTAATTGCTATATTTTTATTTATTACCTCAATTCCATTAATTATACAAAAAATATAATTTTTTATATTTAGTTAATTAATTTATTTTAATTAATTAATTTAGTTAATTTATTTTTTTATATTTAGTCACAATCCTAGAAGTGACTACAGACAAAAGTTAATAGTTGTCGTTTCAAACTAGAAGAGCAAGCAAACCGTTTTTTACAAAGGTGTTTTCTTTGACTATTTTAACCCTTCTAACACTTAAAAAAATATTGCATCCGTTTTTGTTACATAATAGTTTAAAGGAAATGATATGTACAGATTTTATAATTTTAGTGTTTGTAGTTTACAAAAAATATTTTTTTTTAATTCATAAAACCTGTACACCCTCTTTATGTAAATGTATTTTTTTTTAAAAAAAAATGCACGTCTAGTTCTCCTGTAGGGAAAATTTTTGTGTTAAATTTCATTTTGAACTGTCTAGCTATGTAACTTGTATTGTGTTCCCATGATTTCAAATTATAAAAGACTACTTTTCGAGGTAAGGAAAGTAAATTAGTAAAAAGTGGAAGGTTCTAAGAATGATAGCAACTGTCTGTGAATGTGGAAGAGTGCAAAAATATAAACTGAATGTAGGATTCCGATTTTTTCTAATTCAATAACCATGGAAATAGTTAAACCATAAATGAAATAACCATGATATACATATGTTTTTGATTAATGTTCAAACCACTATAAGAAATGGAAAAAAAGACGAAGATCTTTCAACCGTAACAAGTGTGTCAGCGTCCAAACGCAACTAAAACACAAGATGTGGAAACACCATGGAAAGGGGTCTAGAAAAGTGGGAGCTAAGAGAGGTATTTTAAGGGGTGTATAGTGCAGTAAAAGACAATAGTTTAGAGAGAGATATACAAAAACAAGCATATATATGGACAAATGGATCAATCTCTATCTGTTATACCTCTAGGATTGAAAGACTAATAAACATCTTCCAAGTAGGCATTAATATCAAAAATGATCAAATTTCTGTTTATTTTACGAAATGAAAGGCCTCTATAGGAGAAATTTCAAAAAACATAATATAATAAACAATTAATGGTTTTACCTATATGTTGGTTAGATACGAGCACAATGTTCTTCTTAGGTTACAGGGGACCTCAAAGGGAACACAAAATGATCACCTGGATTGAATGATTTCTTTAAATTAGCTCTAGTCTGATTTACTGATGGGTCATAAATTAATAATGAAAAACCTGTAAATAATTTGGTTTTCCTGTGAGCACCTGGAATTAAAGGAATACTTAGGAATGAGTGAGTAAATGATTTGAAACAATCCACACAGCTTTCACAAAAGTAAAACTGACCAATAAATCAGTTAGAAATGGCAAAACAACTGTGCCTAATTTAGTTTAACAATCTGCCAGCTAACTTACATTTCAGTTAAAAGAATATATTCAAAGGAAGTTTATATTCAAAGAGGGAATTCAAAAATATATGTAGAACATTTATTTGAAATTTGTCTACTTAGCTATTATTACTAGGCAGGCTTCATACACTTCCATACAGTTTTAAGACTACCAAAGAATTCTTAAGCATTTGGTCCCCCTCCAAAGAGGGCAATAGCCGTTATCTCGGGGGTAGGGCTTCCTACTGGTAGTTAATCGGGCCCCATAAGGGCGTCATTGTGAGGAGTCTTTAGTACTTAAGTGAGCGACTCATAAGGAGAGATTACAAATCTCTCATTGGCCAAACACCACCTTCTCTGTGCTAGAGAGTCTACCTGTACTGGAACATAAGTGGACTCGCAGAGGGGTGATATCTAATCGTCCCCACTCTCAGATTCCGTCAAGAGCCCGAGCCACTACCAGCCAAGTACCAGTTGCCCAGTCCAATTAGCTGACTTAAAGGCCCGTTCCCGCTGGTAAGGGTTTGAGGTCTCTAGCTCCACTAAATGCTAAGCAGCATCTTCCCGAGAAGTTACTGCTTCTCATACAGAGATCACAAGGGTCTACCCAATTTGGGTAAGAACCAACAGCCACTACGAGTCCCACGTCAGTTGGCGGGATGTAGAGAGAGCCTCCCCATGGGCCCCCGCCGCCCGTAGTACCGACTTATTTTAAGAGTTTGGATTAAACTCCGGATCAATGGTCCTTCTGAATCTGGCCAGCTACAAGTAAGGTAGTGACCTTTTTTGCCCCTGGTTCAGAGAACCTGTGGATATAAAGCCAATACAGCTATTGGTAGAGCTGCATGGCATCACTAGGGGCGAATAACTACTATTAATGGAAGCTGTATTTGACATCATACGAAGGCAGACTCTTTGACTTGAAGATGTAGAAACCTCGGATCCCGTTATATCTGAATTATAGCCAATCACCTTAGAAAAGATAAAGATTTCTGCCAAATCATTCCGAAAACTACAGAAGTGAATTGAAGCTTCTACTACGAGATTTTACATGTCAAACAAACGAATAATTTTACATTAAAATGAGAAAAAAAAATAAATTGGCTGTCAATGAGTTTGACATTATGTGTACATGAGTGTAGGCCACTCCAGATTTTTCTGTGAACTTGTCTTAACTTGTGATGTATGTTTACAATAACTTAGAATACTATAAATGTAAAATAGATTATAAAAATGATTGTAAAAACTGTAAAGCGTTTTCAAGGAGTTAATTGGGGCGTAATGTTTTATAGTACCTATCTACTTTATAACAACTTTAATATAATATTTTAATAATATTATTGTTACTATTTTTACTTACTTTATGATCCTTATTCAAATTTTTAATTTTTTTTGTTACTAAATTCACTTTCTAATCATGATAGTCTTATATTGCTAGTCCTCATTATTTTTTTCGTGTATAAGTATTTAAAGAATACTTCAATTTGACGCTTATTTATACCGCTATTGTATGACCTGTATTTTTGGGTTTACAACTCTTTATTTCTTCAATTAAATTTATTATTTGTTCTAAAATTTACAAGTTCATTCAAAGGAATTTCATTAATGTTACAGTAACACATGTTTTAAATTTTGAAATGTTGTTTATGTTTATTATAAATTGTGTTTAAAAAAATATTTGATGCGTGATAGTGGGATATATTTTTTACAACTTACAACTATGGTGTACAGAATAATATTGTTTCTGAAGTAAACAAGTACACAAACAAACATTATATTGGATTAAATACAAAAGCAGTGTCGAGTGGAGGCGGCGTGATGAGACAGGCTGGCCCAGGATAGTGGCCCGATGCCACCCCGCAGAGATAGAGTTTCTCCAGTATCTCATCCCCTTGCTCGTCACTCCACCACCCTCTTCATTTCCTCCTCTAGCGCCAGATGCGATATTAATTCTAAATTAGAGGATAAGGTACCGGCCCTCCCTCACTGAAGCTAAATCTTAATTAAGTAGTTTATCTCTTTTCGGCCTAAATACTCCATTCCTAGTCCCATCTTACAAACCCCTCTCTTCACCATCTCATCTAACTGCTTAATTAAACGCCTTCAATGTCTTCTTGAACGAAAACAATTTTTTAATTTAAATCCGTCTTTTTTTTTAATTAACTTCTAAATATACTTAGTAGCTGCAAATATATATCAAACTGAATTCTGTTTTAAATTAAAAACTTTTTTTAAATAGAAATAACCATTTCTTTTTTAGAATGCTTACTACATTTTTTGGTGTTTTGTATGGTGGTATATTTTATAATAAAATCTGATTGTTTAACAAGTTTAACAGTTTAACAAGGGGACCCGGGTGATTCATTGGCTTACGTGCTCACCTCTGTACTAGTTGATCTGGGGTTCGATATACTATCTGGCCTTCAGTTTATATATGTGGGAAGTGACATGAATTTGAGATGAGGTCCCTCGTAGGAGACGTTGAGGCATCAGTATCGCTCCGGTACGATATCAGGTACTCGTCAATGATTCTTAATCTAAATACACTTGGGGTGGGCAAAATTTAGGACTCCAATATAGCATAATCATTGGATGGTACCACAAAAGCTGTAATTGTCTGGCTACTTATACTGGCCTTATATTATTGGTGAAACTATGACGAAGACCTCTTGTTTTGGCTACATCATATTAGTCATTTTTCTGATTTTATTTCTGTGGTTTCGGTGTTATAAATCTATATAAAATTAGAGAAAAACTTTGTATGCACTGTTGAAAGAGAGACATATTATATATTTAAAAAATAACTTTAACATAAAATTGCTAGTAAAGAATTCACATTTAACTAAATACTTTAAATATATTTGGTTTTATCAGTAAACTGGTTTAACGGTTTTATTGTACTTTATGAACAAGATTCAAGAGCAGTTGGACACTTGAACTTAGGAAAGTAAATAGCTCTCTCTTTGAAATTAGAAAAAGTTTAGGACTCCCTTTGTAGAATTATGACTTACAGTAATATGACTTACCCATTACTAAAATGAGTTCTAAATAAATGAGCCACCATTTCCACTCCTAGAGCAGAACTAAAAGGTGAAAGGTTTATTATTGTGGGCGTTGGAAAACAAACAGAAAACAAACTATTCGACTCTTGACTTGATTTTGTTATCTCATATTGCATGCATTTGTTCTGCTTCTTATCTTCTGTTTTTCTTGATGACAAACAAATGGTCGAGAATTTATCGTAGATTTTTGTTCTGTTGTGTACAGTGTCATTTTCAGTTGTATAAAACCCAATTTATCAATTTTTGCTATTTTTAAATTATATTAAACACACATAATTATATGTGATTAGTATTGCTGTTGGAAGTTTGTTTAGAAACATTCTATTGCCCCTATAGGTGTGAAATGATTGAGGTTCAATAGTGACTTTGAAGTGGCTTTCGTTTCTTGCAGACTAAGAGAAATCTCAATAAGGTAATAATAGATACAAGAGTGGTTGCGCGTGGAGGCAGCGGGTCAATTGGCGGGTGATTGTCGAGTCCCACGGTGGGGCGGTGGTAAACAGGAGGTCGCGTGGCCGGCCCTTGACTGCCCTTATCTAGTCCATATGCTGGTGTCTGTTCCCAGTCACGGCTGAGGGAGTCCCTTCCGCCTCCCTCCCACTTTTTCATTCATACCACCCGACCCAAGGCGACACGAGGCTCCCATTAAATTACCCACACCGGGCAAAATGCTAAACTTATTTATTTTGCTACGCCTTCGTCCTATTATTCTTCTAAATCCGATGCTAAAGTTCTTTTTTTATGAGAAAACTATAGTGGCATTTATTTACATTACAATTTCATTTACACATGTTTAAATATTTTTACACAATTAATACAATTTTGTGAATTCATATTACAGATAAATTAATGTTTCAATTTTAAATTTTCATTTAATATTTATAGTAGCACTCTAAAGCATGTAAAAAAACGTAACCATTGGAAAAATTCTTCTTCCTTTTGAACCTGTTGATTGTATGTTTTACTAACTTTATATTTGTTTCTTAACTCTGCGTTGATCTGTCTATTTTATTTTAAATTTTATGATGAAAATCTACTACAGAAAAATAATCCCATATAATTAAAATAAATATAGACTGTATTTTATTTTGAATAAATAGACTATCAGTTAATGTAAAACATAAATATAAATTAAATGAGCTGAAGCTTTTACTTCAATAATGATGTCTTATTTTAAACAACATTTATAAAATTGAATTCTTAAAAGAAATTGAAAAACAAAGAGATGACATTCAGAAAAGATTGTTTACTACCTACATAGGCTGTACTAACAGTATTGATCTAGCTATAGTAACTCATGATGTTTTTATACGAATTTCAGAATTTATATAATCAATTTAGTGGTCTTATTGAAGCAATTATTTCTCAATAAAAAAAATGGTACAAAACAAAATAGAAACATTAATATAACTTCTCGAATAACCAAAGAACTAAATTAGTTGTAGAGGACTAGGTCCAGACAAAAACAATTAATTCAATCCGACACATATTAATAGTGCCATAAGCACTTTAATCAATAAGATAATAATAACATTGTACCAGTGTTGAATGTGCACAATTCTAGCTAAAATTTCCCAAAAAATAACTAAATTCGGCTAAAAACATCATATACACTGCCAAACTTTCAATTAAATTAAATAACAGAAATAATTTAATAATAGATAAATACAAAAAAGTAAAACACTTTAACTTTACATTTTACGGCAGAAATTGTAATTCGTTTAACAAACCAGGATAATGTTTCTTCATATTGATCATCTGCATAGTGAAGTATAGGTTTGCATAGTTCCTATATGATTCACAACAGCCTTTGGCAACTTTGTTGTGACATTGAAGGTAAGACTTTGTTGTTGGTAACGATTTAAGTATTCCCATTTACAGTTGTTTCTTAATTTTGGTTTTAATATGTTCATATGAATTTTTTGCTAAAAATGCATTCAATGGTAGCGCTAGAGTGCTGTAAAATTACCATCAAAATAGCGAATTCTGCGAGTAACTTAAAGAGGTTTAAACCAATCAAATCTATATGTTGTGCAACATCGCTTTAGAAACTTTCAGTAACATTTATTGGTGCATTTATCCAAATGAATATCGTTAAATTATATTGCTACAATTTGTTATTTTGTAGTTCCATCAGTTCCGATATATTTTCAAGTATATGAATGAGTTGTTTATTAAGGTGGAAAATGTTATCAACTGACAGTTATGCCATATATGTCAAATTATCAGCAACTTTTCTTTAATTGTTGAAATATGACAATCAGAATGTTCGATTTGGTTCCCTCAAGCACTCTTCTTGTTCATAAGTTATTTTTGTTGTTCTCTTTAAGTTCTGCTATGTTAATTTCAAAGCGGTAACGTAGGTGTAATCTCCTGACTATATATTCCCCAATATTGAATGAATGATCAGGCTTTTCTATATTGCTTTTCTGGTAAAGGATTACCACAATGCTCTTGCAAACTCGGTTGTCTCCCTCCTAAGAGAGCAATGTCTGCTACCCCTGGACCAGGCCTTGGTAATGATAGTTCATCAGACCCATCAGGGCGTAACTGTGAGGAGTCTTAGTACTTCAGTGCACGAATCATGAGGGAGAGATTTAAAATCTCCCGTTGGCTAAACGCCACCTGTAGGGACTAGTTATGAGAGCCTCTAAGGTCTACAGTTAGCTAACTACCACATGTATGAACATAAAAGGCTGAAAGGGGTGGTATCTAATCGTCCCCGCTCTGAGATCCCGTCAAGAGACTGGTAAGTACCAGTTGTCCAGTCTAATTAGCTGAGTTCAAGGCCCGTTCCCACTGGTTAGGGTTCGGGGTCTCTAGCTCCCCTGTAGGCTTCTCACACAGGGACCACAAGGGTCTACCCAACTGGGGTGAGAACCAATAACCACTACGAGTGCAACCTCAGTTGGCGCGATGGAGAGAGAACCCTGCCGTCCGTAGTACCGACTTATTTTAAGAGCTTTGGATCAAACTCCGGACCAAAGGTCCTGCTGAACCTGCTTAGCTACAGGTATGTTCAGTGGCCTTTTTTTACTCCTAGTTCAAAAAACCTGTGAATGTCAAAGCAGCCTGCAGATATAGCTGCGGATATAGTGACGTCACCAGGGGGGGAGGGTGGCGAAAATATGTTTCCCAATATTTACAGGTTTTTTTTTTCGACTAATCCTCTTGCGGGTGATAACGTCTGAAGTTTACCGGCTTTTTGTTTGATCGGTGATTCTGCAGATTCTATGTTGGAAGCTTTAAATTTTGCCTCACTTAAGTGCATTTCGAGTAGGGATCTTTAACGACTACCTGGCATTATAGAGACTCGGGACCGACGGTTTCAAGTCCTATCCCAGGGACAACGTACAGATTTATTCACCTCCCGCATGAATATATCGATGGCCCGGTGAGGATCGAACCCCCCCATATTTAAAGTTGGATAATGAAATATAGCTGTTCGACTAACAAGCTTATGTTTAATGTTTATGTAACGAGTGCACCATTATTCTGTTTGGCCCATGTCTCAATGCTCCTAAAAATTTGCAACAGTAGAAAATAATAGATGTACTGTTGCCTCTTTGTTAGATGAGATAACTGACTGGCTAGATAGAGTTAAGTTCGGATAGCTCTAGTCAGAAAAAAGCTGATTTGGCAACCCTGTTTAATACATTTTGTTTTTTGTGTTTTGTTTTTTTTGCATACTGTTTTGTTTTCTAGTATTTTATATAAAAACATCAGCAATTTATTAAAAAAAATATAAAATATTTAAGATAAATTAAGAGCAAATATATTCATTATTATAATTATATTATTTTAGTCAAAAATTATTATTTTGACTTTAATTTTGAAATGATGATAAACAAATCTGTCAAGTTACTATACATACAAGTTAATAGTTATTTTTTTCTAAATACATGCATATTGTTAATACCACTGAGGTTATTATGATTTATATTAGAAATAGGTAAAAACGTCATACCTTGTAAGATGATTCTGGAGTTGAACAACGTCCGAAACCTCCAACTCCATGATCATCTTATGAGGTATGACGGTTTTACCTACTTCTAATATAAATCAATTTTTCCTGCTTCACTAATAATCAAAAATTTATAATATTTTTACCATGTAATTCCCATAGTATGTATTCTTAAAGTAAACGAAACTTAGAAAAATCGTATAGAAAAATGTAAAAATTTAAATTAAAAGGGTGTCAAGGGATATATGTTCGTGAAATGATCAATATTTATTATTTCATAATGGTCCTATGTTATTTAATGTAAAGTATTTTTTTAAGGAAATACGAATTGCTTAAGCGTTTTTGTTTTTTTGAATTGTGAGATATGGTAATATAATAGGGGTCAAGTATTAATGAGTAAGTGTAAAAATCAATAGGGTATAAAGTGGTTTGTGAAAATGCGATTGACTTAGTTAAAAGGGAGACAGGAACTAATAGGAGGCGAGGCGAAGTCAGTCATATAGGGAATATTGATTGTGAATGAGGGACTGTTGCATGTTGAGACCCCATAAAGATGATATCTTGAATTAGATTAGCTCTGGACGGCGTGCGCTCTAATGCCGATCACTGTTCGAAATTCATTTAGACTCTCCTGAGAAACACTGAGAAAATTATAACATTAACCCAGAATATGTTTGAGCCAGAGAAATAAACCCAGTCACGTCATAAATTTCAAATAACACAAATCTGTATTATTAGTGTAGTCTGATTTTCCCAAGGCACTTTTCTAACCCAATATTACCTTTGAAAATATTTAATACAGTGTTATTATTATAAAAAAAAAATTATAATAGGCCAAACTTTGTACAGGTTTAATGTTGATTAATCTCACATTGGATTTTTAAATGTTTCAAATGATAGACTTGAATGTTTTCTCAGGTTTTTTTTTTATTAAAATCTCAGGTTTGCATGCCAGGCTCTCATTATTGTGTTAACAATCCTAATTGGGACAAAGTAAAATGTGGTTAGCAACATTTCCCATTCAAACACATATGTCTAACGAAAAGCTGAATGAATCAATTGAAAAAGCAGCATATCTCTACATTTAAGAATCCTATTCGAAACGCTCAAAGTAGTATTAATTTAACAGTCATTGATAAAAAAATTTTAATAGAAAGACATTTTTGACCGAATTATAAAATAAAAAAAATATATTATAAACTTCAAAAGAAATATTCCTTATTAAACTAAATATAAATAAATAAGACTTAAAGTTATTATAATAATCAACAAAACCAAAAATCTTATTATCAAAGTCGTGATACCAATACATGTAAATTAAGTATAGCAATTAAAACAAAAATTCCTAAAAAAAATAATTTAGGTATGTCAGGTTGCAACGACCGTCTCACGAGAGATCACGCATGGGCTAAATATTGGCAATTTGTGATACCACAAAATGAAAATTCAACTACACTGGGAGTCGTATATTTTAAAAAAACTGGTGAATGTAGAGCAGAGATCTTTAACAAGTACCTGATACCCTACATGCCTGGGAAAGACGGTTTAACATTCTTTCCCAGAGACAAAGTTCAGATTTCTTTACTACCACCGGTGTTAATAAATCGAGAGTTAGTGTGGGTATGGAACTCCAAATCTACCAGTCCTTAGAATTATTTTGGTGTATGAAAAATTATTAATCATGCAATTAACCAAATATGATATATTTTCGTACTGTTGATTTCTGCAATAATGATGCATCCATTAATCTACATTTTGCTTACCTTATATAATTTTTATTGTATTATTGAAGTCAAATATAGAAAGAAGTAGACATTTCTGTGGTAAGGTAATTTCAATTGTAATAGTAAAAAATGAAGATATTAGTATCATAGAAGAGTCTAACAAAAATAATAAAATTATGACTTGTTATATTATTCGTGATGTCATTTTTTTTTTAAAAATGTGACAGTTCATCAGAGTTTTGGGGGTACCATGATTCCCTGTATGACAGACTTCGTCTCGCCACCTATTGCTCCTGTCTCCCTTTTAACTAAGTCAGTCTCATTTTCACAAACCATTTTATCTCATATTGATTTTTACACTTAATCATTAATAATTGACTCCTATTATATTACCTTATATCTGACTTCAAAAAAAAAATAATTCAAAAATATAAGCTAAAGCAATTTGTATTTCTTTACAATTACACTTTACATTAAATGACCATCCATTAGGAAATTCTGATCATTTCACGAATTTACATGTCTTGACATCCTGTTAATCCAATCTCACAATATTGTTTTTATGTGATTTCTTTAAATTTGGTTGACTTTACATATCTCACAAGTTGCGTTAATTGACAAATTTTAATAAAATATAACAAATATATAGTTTCTGGTCTGAAAAATACCCAGTATAAACTATTAAGTATAAATACAATGTAGTTAACTTTATACAATAATTACTGTATGTTATGTTAAATAATAATTATTATAATACTTGTTATATTTACACTGCACATTGTATATATTGCTTGACCATTTTTGAATTCTACTTGTCTTTTGTCAACTCTACGTGCATTTCTTGTGCTCAGGGTGGTAGGAAGTGTCAGGGATGAAGAGGAGGGGTTGAAGGATAGGGGATGAAGGGGAGGGGGATGAAAGAATATTGGTCGCATCATTGTACCCACCTGCCATTTATTTTTTTGTCATCTTGATAAAATTCACGTTAATTAAGGCGACTCTGATAATATATTAGATATTTTAAATTGAATAAAGGTTAAAAGGCTAACATCGCAGTTTGTTTTTCCTTTGCCTGATATAAATTACTTGCAAGTACATGTTGATACTCATCTGTCAGCCAGTACAAGACTTTTGATAAAATTAATGTTAAATTCGTTTTGTTTAAATAACATTATTTTCATTTCAATTTGTTATCAACCAAATGTCCAAAAAAAAACGATATTTTGATGTTTAGTAACAGATCTTTAAAAGAGTTATGTTAAGCTTAGAGGATCTCACCTACATAAAAACTATGTAATTTCTGAGTTCATTGAGAAAAAAAAAACATTATAAAAGACACTATAAACCCTGAGAAATTGGACGATCAATTAATAGTCCCATCATATCAATAAAACAATTCCTTTAAAGTAAATCTCATCCCAACTACTACTGACGGCATATAGTGTGAGATATCTGACTAATTACTGAAATTAACAATGGGTGATTTAATTGACACCTCTTTTATTTACTGGTTTGTGAGCTCTTTACGATTGTGGAGATTTAAGAATATTTTTTTTTTGAATTGCTAGACTTCTTAAAGCTACATCAGAAGCTCTAGTAAAGATGAACCATCTAAACATCTTGGTGAACACGATTTATCTTAGAACCTCAATTAAATATGACGAAGAGAATATTGATGGAAAAAAAAATCTAAGAATGTTTGATGCATCATTGTCAACCATTCTTTACCTAGTGGTATAATGAGATTAGAGTCCCATTTCAATTTTATCGCATCTTTTATTGACATAACTTAAAGACATTTAGCAGAAAAAAAGGCATGGAGTATCCAATAAGTGTAATTATTTGTCTCAGAAATTGTTATTTCGTGGAAAGAAAAACAATTTAAAAGAATAAGTAGAACAAGTAAATGCCTTTATTTTTTACGTGTATTTGTTACAAGTCAGCAAACCTAAAAAATGTTTCTTGATATGTTGAAACACGTGTTACGTTTTTTTCAGAGACATACATATACATTTTAATGAAGCAATACAAATATAGAAACAGACATAACTGACTTCTATATTTCAACAATAGTCGCCATCAGGAGTCAAGGTATCTCCTGACTCATCACTCGGCCTCCGCGAGGGACACCTTGCTTCCTGATGACGAGTATTAATTATTTTTTAATATATATTTAATTGGCTCGTCTTTAAAGACTATTTTCGTTCTTTTAAAAAATACTTAATAGGTTGTCGTCATTTTGTACCATGAACTATGATCAATTTTTTTAGGAAAATTTAAATAATTGTCCACATTTGAAAACATTCTAACAAGTTTGTAATTTTAAGTCATTACTGGATAATAAACATTTATCTAAAGTATTTGTCACAACATTTTGATTGCTTAAAAATTTTCTCATAACATACGGCCATTTGAAGAATTCCTCGTAACCT
The DNA here is from genome assembly GCA_026182355.1 of Hermatobates lingyangjiaoensis. NCBI lineage: Eukaryota > Metazoa > Arthropoda > Insecta > Hemiptera > Hermatobatidae > Hermatobates > Hermatobates lingyangjiaoensis. The sequence goes on from JAPFBL010000882.1 coordinate 2,420,605, forward strand.
TCTACCACATATTTAATTAATTCTATATTATGCTTCTAGTTTAAAACTAATTTAACAGTTCAGATATGAATAACATCTTTACACTCAAAACTCAATGATAATGGATTTTGAATGATCCTTAGAAGTTTCCACCATGTAATCTTTACACTACTTTATGCTCTATGGAATGGATTTATGGATTGATCTAACTGACATAAATCTTAGAGTAATTCTCCAAGCATCCTTCGCAATGCAGGTTCCTTAATGTCCACAATCTACTTCTTAAGAATATCTTCACATGAAGACATGAGATCTCATAAATAGTACATCTCTCTACTAACACATTTGGGTCAATGCAGTAAAGGAAGTATTCTGACGGTTTCTAATCTATGATTGTACCAAGAGGTCAGATAACCACTTACTAGTAAATTAGTTTCGTGGGCTAGATTAAAGTATCAGATAGAACGATCTCCTAGTAAACGATTCAAGTTGCCCCCAAAACATCATGAAGTAGGTGGCACAAATAGTCTTAAATTATTTAAATCTTAGGTGTCAGTAGCACTAAGCAGTGACTCATTAATTTTTGTCTTTTCCTGCAGACACTAGCACTGGATACAAAGTCACAATTAATAATCGTTCTCAGTTTTCAGCAACAGTTCATCAAATCATGAGCCAAATAACGATTTAACAAGTTACATTTTATGTAATGGAAAAAATATATCAACTCTGGCATACATTACTTCGGTGGTATTTTGCTACTTTTTTGTCAAAATGAAACTCTGACCATTCTGAAAATATTTATGATGTACTCTCTGTCGCAAACGTAGTTTTCAGAAATGAAGATGAAAGGAGTTAAAGGAGTAGTTTTTTCAGACTAATAAATGAAAAAATATGACATTTATGATTAATAAATTCATTTCTTAGACACAAAGACTTGGTGATATAGGAGTTATCATAGTTTTTAATGCAGTTTTGGAATTTCGTAAACATTTATTTAATAATTTTTTTTGACTCCCTAAAATGCACAGATTGCAATTATGATTATAACATTTTGGTTTGATTGAATGAATGAATGATTTGAATTGAGTAAGAAATTTAAATAAACAATTACATAATAATTGTAAAAAAAAACTGCTTTTTCTTTATTTTATGAATTTTATTTTGTTGAATCACTTATTTTTGTTTGAAAACTTTATTAAATCATTGTGCATAATATTAAGTGTCAGTCTAAGTATTATTGACTCCAGAATTATCAAACTTTGAAGTTTCTCTAAATTACTGTTGCATAAAAGACAAAATATATTCATTCCTTTGTTCTTTATTACTATGTCTAGATCAGGTAATATAGGGATAATTTTTGTCCGAATTAGAATTTCGTTTTTTCACCCTCCCTCTATAATCAATTTTAATTCTATATTTGACCCCTTTTTTTTCTTTCAAATAAGCAAATTTTATTAAAGCCAATAGTAAAAACATAGTTTTTTATCAATGTAAAAACATATATTTATAAACAACGATTTCAACCAAAATTGAAAAATACACAAATAAACTAGTTTAACTGTAGCTTAATTCAAGAGGATAAATTTTTATGTGGGTTTGGTAGTATAATTATGAACAATGAATCACAAAAAAACTAAGACAAAAAATTAATTGTTAAAAAATCAAACTGAAGTCCAATTTATTGACCTTGAGGTGATAACACCAGTACCAGTCAAGTGGTATTCTCACACCTTCAGTAGACCACTCCTGTAATTTTATACACAGGAAAAATATTTATTGTTTTTCCAGATAAGAAAAAGGGTCTTTTTTTTAGGGGAAACTTGAGTTTTTCTTTAAAATGTCTTATTAATATGTAATACAAATCACAACATTATATTATATGGCAATGTATGCTATTTTGAGACATGTAAATCAATTGAATACGTCACCGTTTCACTACCATATATTACCAGTTGACTGTCAAACAAGCTTCTTAACAAATTTGCAATATACATATGATTACATCCACTATAAGATATCAAAACATTATTTTATCGTCTTGAAATGGCATTACAATGGCAAAATAAAAAAAAAATAGGGAATTTATTTCTGATATTAAATGATGCAATAAATTTGACATATCGATTGGAATTCTATAAAACTTACTATATTTAATTCAATTTTAAGATAAAAGAAGTTTTTTATAAACTAATTCAACAAAAAATAATGTAATATTTACAAAATCCAGCGCATAAATTTACTTGTTATAACAGCAATATTCATAGTGCTTCCCCAAGTTTAAAAATCTTAAACAAATAACAAAGATTCAAAATGCTTATAATATTCCTACGAATGTACTTTTGTCGTATTTTTAATTGATGTATGCTTTTGAAAAATACATTGGACATCGAACATTAAAGCAAAATACAGGTATAAAATAATTTTTCATTTAAACATCAACCACTCTCTGAGTATTTTCAAACTGCGTTTGTTAATTCCCCTTATTTTTAAAGTAAGGAAATAAATAGAAATAAACATATTATATATTCAGTCCTTTCGCCGAATTCATGTACAATCAGTGTTTTAGTTCAAGTAATTACTCTACTGGGGTTACCTTTTAAACATTGCCTGAGTTGTATTTATTTTTAGTTCACAATATCTTAACAGATTTGTGTTTTAAACTAATAACTAACCTAAAACCAGTTTTTAATGTTGTCCAGTATTATAATGTTTAGAACAGCATCAGCTCTTATTCACAAATTTGGCTTTCTGTTTTTTATAAATGACTAATGAAAACTTTTTCTTATGCTTTTTACTGGTGTAAGATTATGTTTATACGGTACATAAGTCAAATGTCAAACATACAATACCAAACGCTGTATGCTCTTACCCAGATGCCGTCTAAACTAATTAATATTACCTTTTAAATTGGAGTCTAGGTCTAACAATGGAACAAATTTTGGCCCTATTCTATTATATAAATATTGAAATCTTGTTATCTCTCCTTGAAAACAACAGGTTATTTTACCAACCTTGCTTTCATTATCTAATGTATTGTACCTATTTGTCACTCTAGAATCTATTGGGCCTGCTAGTTCTAGAAACCAGGTCTGCGGCAGTCGGAGTTGGAGTCGGGGCATACTTTCGACTTCGATGAGTCGGAATCGGGAGAAATCAGTCCACACCGACGCCTTATCTATTTAAATTACTTTTGTACATGGAAAAGGCAATAAAAGATATAGCAGGATTAATTAGTTTAAGTAGAAATTTTTCCATTCGGAGAAGGACATTGGGCATTTGATATTATAACAAAAAATGTTTATTTTAATATAAAATATCTGGCCTTGCCTGCTCAGTGTTCCAGAAGATTAATAATAACAAATCTGGAGAGGTCTACACTCAATTTTAATAATAAGTAAATATCATATCAAATTTCTTGATTATATAATGTCCTATTTAGACATAATATAAATGCCTAAATAAGAGATGTTTATTAGCATTTCATTCCTGGCGGTAGTACAGATCGTGATTGAACAAGTTAATACAAACGTTTATTTTGGTACAACACACAACTGAAACATATGATATCCTTGATATTTCCACAGCAGCAATTACTATTTTGCAAAGAAAAAGGAAAAAAAGCTTGTTACGAAACAATCTCTTACAGGAGACCACGGCTTTTGTTCCCATAGACAGTTGATTTCATTCATGACCAGTGGATCTGATACGTTCAATGTGTTTATCTGGCCACTTTCTACATTGAAGAATTAAGCCAAAGTTTTTGTTTGAGGACTTCAAAATATTCCTATTTTTTTTTAAAAATATCAGAAACATTTAACGAAAAATATCACCAAAAAATCAGCTTAGAAATTAATATCCGTTTTGCAATATAGAGCAACAGAGTCTATTCTTTATACTCAATATTACCCAAAGATAATACTATTCGTAAATAAAAGAAAATATACTTTAGATATTAAGTTTTGTTCAAGGGTGAAACTTATAGATTGATTAGAGTACTTTATTAGACAAATATCGTACCATAGAAAACATAGAAATTTTAGGTTTGATTGACATAGGTTTTTTAAACATAAAATATTTATTATTACTCTTCAATTTCATATTAAGTCATTAAATAATTTCAAATTATTTCATGTAACTTCTAAACACTAATTTTATTTCAGTCTAATCAGTTAAAAAATTTCTAAGTAAATGTAAATAACTGTAAATAAATCCAATTTGTGAAGAAGGTGATCCATTAGTCCTGGCTGAATATTCAGTTATTATAGTTTTATTGCTCTTTGTAGTAATTGAAATTTCACGTATTTTTTTATAAATTGATAATTATTTTTATTACAAAGTAGTTATTATTATTATTACCCACCTGTCATGTGTTATTTAATAATGAAAATAAGCGCGCTGGAATCGAAGTTGGAGTCGGAGTCGGCCCTAAGAGGTTCACCAGCAGAGCCCTGCTAGAAACTAAGTCATTCCAGCAATCCACTGTGCCTGCTAATTGCTTAAACCAAGTCACTCCAACAATCTATTCTGCCTATTAGCCCCAAAAACCAAGTCATTACAGCAAACTATTGCATCTACCAGATCCAAGAACAAAGTCATTTTTGCAGTTTGCAGCAGCCTGCTAGTCCCATGAAACAAGTGGTTTCAATAGTATTCTGACCTAGACGTCGTTTTTTTATCTTTGATTTTTCCGTGGCATCATTATTTGTCAATGTTATTTCCTGCCTTAAAAGAAAATAGTATAAATAAACAATTTTGAAAAAGTTTCCAAAGGCATCTTTTACTTCACTTCATATTACTTTCACCATATTATATTTCTTGTTTTTTATTTTGTATCCGAAAATTAGAAAAACCTATGTCATCTTTTATCAATAAAACTGATAAGTTTAATCCAAAAGACATTGATATATTGTCGGTTTTACAAAATTCTTTGAAACAGCTTTGATAACATTTTAAACAGTAAGATATTATCCATTTTTTAATAATGGAATAAAGTTTGTAATTTTGTAAAATTAAATTAATAAAATTAATAAAGTTTGTAAAATGCTGCAGTTAGACTTCTTGGATGCTTAAGCAGCCTTTTTACTATATGTACTCAAATTTTGTTATAGTTTTGAAACATCCATGCTTATCTAAATAGGTTTATTTAGTACCTTCAGATCATACCATAATCTAATTTGTATTAAAATATATTCTCATATTAGGAACACTCATTCAAAATATATTTGAATTTGTAATATAAATTACTTTATTATCAACATTTATGGATAAACAATTCACATAGTAAGTTTAAATCATTCAAACATCAAAACTTACAAACATCACTCAAGAATTACCTTAAACTATTTCTGTATTGATTTCTCTAGCAAATTGAAACATATTGCCTCCTTAGTAATATGTGTGCTGGGATATAGTGATTATGGTAATTTTTTTCCTAAATGTATATGTACACTTATACCATATTACTGGGATTATAGTCCATTAACTTAGAAATTAATTGTACTCTTGAAAAAGAATACGGCATTTTAAAATTACCTTTATTTTTTAAACGGAAATAAACTAAGTATAATTTTTACTCTTTAAACAGTTAAGAGGACCTGGTGTTTTTTTAATATTCAGTGGGTAATATGTAGAGTATTTACTAATTGTAGGTGGGGTACTTCATTGGAGATTAAACAGGGTGTTTAATGAAATATTGGCAATGGTTTGTGTGGGAGGCTGGGGATGAAGGTGGACAGATTGGGGTTGTGAGGGAGGGGTGGAGGCGGCTATTGGTTGGAGACGGCCCCGCCCCCGGGCTCAGTGCAGCCTGCGACATGGACCTGGCCTCATGGTGACCTGGACACCTCGAGATGTTGGACATCAAGCCGCCCGCTGATTACCTCGCAAGGCCCACTGCCTTCCCCAACATATCTATGCTCTTTGGTAAATTCTGGCTTTTACCTATGTACTACCCGTATACATTTTTGTATTGTCATATTAATATTATTATTGAATTAGTTTATCAACTTGAATTCCTCAATAACACTAATTTTTATTGTTATACGTGCTACATTTCAATTTCTATACTAATGATTATGAAAGGAACACTGATAGAGCTACATAGTCGTGCAATCTGTCATGTTTTCAAAAATATTTGAAATGATCACTTATGTTTCCCTTTTCCTACACAAATCAGTATGACATGCAAAACATAGGGTGATATTTTAATGCGCTACACACTAGTGAGTTTGGAATATTCATCGGTACTCCTAACTGGTATTAGGAAACAATATTTGTGATTTTTTCCTTATTTCCTTACCATCCTGATAAAGAACTCAAGTTCATTTAATGGGTTGAAAGAGTTGTAAGTGCATTTTACTGATCCTTTGCTAGCAACTTTGTTACGGTCATGTCAATAATCTACTATACTGTCCAAAACAATTTGCAAACAATCATTTTAGCGAATACTATTGAAGAACCAAAAATCATCTGTGAAAGTCTCATAGTAACTAAAGTTTGCACTCTCTTGTGTATTTTATGAAAAGAATCTTCATCACAACTGATGATTTTCATTACTACTCTGATGAAGTACTCAAATTCATTTATTGGGGCTGACAGAGTTGAAAATATGTCTTACTGATACCGTCGCAAGCAACTTTATAATGACAATGTTGATAATTGGTAGTGTACTGTTCAAAACAATGTACAGACAATTATTTTGGTGAAATACTATTGGAGAAAGAAGGAACATGTATGACAGTCTCAAAGAAACTAAGGTTGGCACACTCGTGTATATTTCATGTAACAAATCTTCTATGAAACCAATGCTTCAAAATAAAATAACTAATACATTATAAATCTTCCATATTCATTTATCATGGAAGATTTGATTTCTTTCATTTCATAGTACTTTTATCATGTGGTCAGTTATTCTTTATTCAAAGTTATGGAAAATGACTTGACATAAATCAGTTGTATTCACAGAAGAACCCATTATATTTTTTCTTTTGTTTTATCTGTTTACACAATAAAATATTTCCATTTCTGACTTTTTATAATGAGCAAACACACCTGATGAAGAACCCTACATGATTGAAACTCATTATAACTTAAATTATACTGTGGTGCAATCATTTCCTCTTATTTGTAATATTAAAGATTTTATTTAACCAATTCTTTTATTTCTTATTTGAACAAAAATTACGAAATATAAAGTCGTTAGTTTGATGAATTTTTGGATGTCGTTTTGTAAATGATAATCTAATTGATTTTGTCGACGATTGCAGATAGTAATCAAAGCAATTCATCGTGAATGCATGCTAGATGAAGGGATAATTGGTAAAATATCTATTGTAAGATAGTGTTTCGGCTTCACCTGACTCTTCCTCAATTTATCAAAACATGCATTGAATAGAGTAATATCAACAGGTATTTTCCGTTGTTATTTGTTATTATTTAAAGATTACACCTGATATATCTGTTTTCAAAAGTTATCATGAAAAAAATGTATATACTTAAAAAACAAGGTGTATAAAAGTCAAATTATGATTGATACAACATACAAAATCCCACAATATAAAAATTATTATATTTTTGGTTACTATATTATTCTTCCTGTTGAAAACTAAAATAATACAATATATATATATATATATATATATATATATATGCATCATTGATCAAACCACAATAAGAACTGGGGAAACAACTTTAAGATCTTTCAACCGTAACAAGCGGTCTTCGTCAGAGTCAAAAACCCAACAGATTCTGACGAAGACCGCTTGTTACGGTTGAAGATCTTAAACTTGTTTCCCCATTTCTTATTGTGGTTTGATCATTGATTGTTATTTCACGTGTTTATGTGAAATCTTTATATATATATTAGAAGATATATATATATATATATATATATATATAGTTTTCACATAAACATGTGAAATAACAATCAATGATCAACTCTCAAAATGAAAAGGGAAAAAGACTAATATTTCATCCGTAACAAGTGGTCTTCGTCAGAGTGAAAAACCCAACTGAAATACTAGATGCAGAAACATCTGGTAAGGTGTTGAGAAGAGTGGGAGGGAAGAGTGGTATTTTAAAAGGGTGTAAAGTGAAGGAATGGATAAATGTCCGGAGAGGGATGTTTGGGGAGAGAAAGGAGTACGAAAGTAAGAAAGAGTAAAAAACTATCCGCTAGCTGTCAACTATAAAAAGTCAAGAACTGAGATAGACAATTAACTATAATTGTTATTTTGAACTAAATTTTACTATTAAGATAAAACTAGAATAGAGGGAAATAAGAGCAAACGTTCCAGGTGAACAGTTCAGTGTTGAATCTCATATATATAACAAGAATTCGCAGTAAACAAGTGGAATAAAAATCAGCATTTAAATTACAATAAAATATTTAGAATTTTTCAGCCAAAACAATTGGTTTTCATCAGAGTCACATAAAACTATCTTAGTTTGATTGAGTGAGACCCTGACGAAGGTAGTTTTAAAGGCTGATTTCTCATTGTAATCTACTGCTACAGCCATATATATATATTTGTATATATATATATATATATATATATATATATATATATATCAAAAGAAATTTCGCAATAAACAGGTGAAATAAAAATTAACGTCTAAACCACAGTAAGAAATCAGAAAAATGACTAAGATATTTCAACTAAAAGAAGTGGTCATTTGATTTTGGTTGAAAGATCTTAGTAATTCTTCTGATTCTTTAATATGGTTTTTTAGACGTTGATGTATCTATACATATTTGTGAATTTTGGTAGCAGTCCTTGTTTAAGAGATATATTATGAAAAATGACATCAACTTTAACTGAATCCTGTTTCCTAGAAGTGTTCTCATTTTTCGTATAACACTGTTGTTACTTCTTTCACCCAGTAAAGTATATTTCCTAGAGCAGACATGTTTGGAATGATCAACATTCATCTTCAGGACAATGTTTTCACCCCACAAGGAAAACAAACATCTAATCTTGAAATTAAGAGAAACAACTCCCACTGTCCTAAGTTTGCTTATATGAATGCAAATAACATCCAATAAATTATTCACGTTCTCGAGGTAAATGTTATCTTTTGAAACATGATGACTCCAGGACATATTCTTTACTGTTTAGACAGTCTAATTTAGAAAAGTTGAGGAGATTGTTAGGAAACAGGTATCAGCCAAGTCTGGTGTAATTTTGAATAATATATATAAAACAAATTCAATAATATATCAACCATTTGATAGAATAGATGTATTATATAATCGGAATGTTTTAATTTTTAAGTTCATAAATGAAACTCTCTTTGCTGACGATTCGTTTTTTTTTTTAATGGATAACTCTTTATGATGCTGATTGGTTCAGAGAGTGGAAGGTAGTTTATTTTATTATAGAGTTAGAGTAGATTATAGCTGTAATAAGTTTTTGTAACTAATGGGCATAAATATAAAGAAATTTGCACCCAGGAAAATACGTTCACGCTTTGGAGTTTCCATTGGATTAATGCATTCTAAATCAATCTTGTTTTAAAGCAAATGTTGTCTTGATGAATTTATCTGTTATTAATGGTGAATTTAGTATTGATCAGCAGTTGAAAGGTGCTGTGGCCTACATGTTTTATAACATTCTTGACTATATACCAGTTTATTAACCTTTCCACGCAGTTCTGACTATATATATGGTAGTTTTAACCATATATTTATTATATTTATTATGTTTTATTATCTTTATTAACACAATAACCTTACTGAATCTTAAGTATGAACTAAAGTTAAAACTGGTTAGTTACAGAAGGACTATTACAATTAGGGAGGGAAGTTTTTTAGCAAAATACTTAAACAAGGGTGTCTAATTATCTCTGTGATGATCAGTTATTGAGAGTGATTAATCAAGAAGCACACTCCAAAGTACGTGAGTGCTTTAGTTATTATCTACATTAGTAGTAGATTTTTCAAGGACTTTCCATGAAAAGTTCTTGCAGAGATATACTGTCACACACACACACACACACACACACACACACACACACACACACACACACACACACACACACACACACACACACACACACACACACACATACACATACAGGTCTGAACCATGTAAAAAACTAGTAATAAGAAGGAAATTTTAGCATCCAAACAAACCGTATATATTTTATTAAATCTGAAAAAATAGAAAGCATTCGATACTTTTTTGATGTGTGTATATAAAACTATGTTAGGCCCATAGAAAACAAAAATGTTAATATAATCTACAACCATAACACTTAAAATGATCTGAAAGATACGTAAAATTCCACGGATTATCAATATTAATTATGTATGTAAATATTAATATACTGAAGAAAACGTAAATATTTAGAAGAAAACATTGTGAAATATAATTTTAACAAAATGACAAATGCAATATGATGTATGTATTGCTTTAAGCGAAGCATCCTGTTAATATAAATTCCCTCCTGACGAGGGTACTGCCCGTAAGGGCAAAATACACATACACACACACACACACACACACACACACACACACACACACATATATATATATATATATATATATATATATATATATATATCTTTACTTCCTTTGAAGCTTTCTCCACCTCTCTCTCTTTCACATACCATTCCTCCCCAAACAACATAACTTTCTTAGATGTTGACATCGCTCTCAACAGTGGAACCTTCACGACGTCTGTTCACGTTAAGCCCACCAACGCCCAAAACTACCTCCATTACAAAAGTTGTCATCCTCCTCATATCAAAAAAATCAATCCCACGGTCTCTTTCTATCCGGCTTCATCGCCTCTTTAATAATATCCAAGATCAGGATACTAATCTTCAAAAACTCAAATGCAAATTCACTCAGCGCGGTTATCCCCCCAATTTAATCAATAGCCGAATCATCCCTGCCAATGTCAAGTTTTCCACCAATAACAGAAGAGACCCCACTACTACTGTATCGCTCCTTACCAACTATTTCCCCGGTGCCCATAAAGTAAGAAAATTTATCAAAGAACTTTACTCTATCCTTTCCTCTCCCCCCTCTATTGTCTCAGTTTTTAACCAGTTGCCCGCATTTACAACTGTGTGGACGTCGTAGATGTCTTACCTTTCCCATTGTTGATTCTGGGTCTTCATTTACGTCTCAATTTAATCTTAATTCTTACCCTATTCACAGTCCCTCCACCTGTATCTCCACAGGTAGAGGAAAATAAATAAATAATTACAGAAAAATATAAGAAGAAGGAGAGAGGAAAAAATACCAGAAAAAAATATAAAAGATAACTATATATTAAATTAAATTAAAAAAAAATGATCTTTAAGGTTTAGTCCACGTGCACTGCTCGCACCGAGTAACCAGATGTGTGCCTCTTCAGAGGCTCTAAGGGTCACGGTATTGGATATATATATATATATATTCATGTTTAACACATTATAAATACATGTTTAGATAAATATATATTATCTAAACATGTAACATACTTATATTACTTATAATACATATGTATATGAATTAAATATGTCTTAGTGTTAGTCATTTGATAATTATCTGTTCATATCTTATAAAACGTATGTATGAAATAGAAAATAAATAAGACAAAACCTGATGCATTATTATCCATTTTATAATAAACGAGGAAATACAAAAAGAAACAGACATGGTTGACATTTGTAATACAAGTGCTGTTTCCCCAAATTGAAATTCGTTAAATTTCCAATTGATCAGGTATTAATTAATACCCAATAGTTGCTCCGTTAATTAATTAATATTATAGTTGAACCGTGCTGTAGTCTGTCATGAAAAGGAGTCGTTTTCCTAGTCTCATAGCAATCAGATAGTGTCAAAAACCATATCAGATATTATAAAATAATAAGGCATCTTCTACTATGATATGTATAGCGTTTGCACAAAACACGAAGGTTAGGATCAATATGTGATTGGCATCAATATGAAGCGTAATTATCTGTGAGTATCTATTAGAGTATATAACTCGTTTAGTCATATATATATATAACTCAATATAAAAAGAGAAAATCATGAATAAAGGCTTACAACACTCACTACTATATTTCGACTGGCGTCGCAGTCAGATAGAAGCTTACCTAATAATACCTGTTAAACAATCTACAATCTCTTTTCTTATACCCATGTTATATATATGTATAAAACGATATTTCACATAAACATGAAAAATAACAATCAATGGTCAATCCACAATATGAAATGGGAAAACAAGACTAAGATCTTTCAACCGTAACAAGCGGTCATCGTCAGAGTCAAAAACCCATCTGAAACACCAGATGTTCTCTGCATCTAGTGTTTCAGTGGAGTTATTGACTCTGACGAAGACCGCTTGTTACGGTTGAATGATCTTTGTCTTGTTTTCCAATTTCATATTGTGGTTTGATCATTGATTTTTTACATTATAGCTATATAGGTATAATTAGTAGAGTATCATATAGGTATGTTTTATAGTTACTTTATGCAAGCCTCACTATATTTTAACATGAAGTGTATTCATTCATTAAGTTTTCTGTTGTTAATTGTTTGCCTTTAACATTTCGTTGCCATTATTATATGAGAGTGGAAGGTTATGACTGATCTGTGTACAGATTGTTTGTTGTTGTTATGTTGATTGTAAATCAGTGACGCTATCATACATAGATAGTCATATGTTTTTCTTACATGAAAATAATAGAGGGCATGCGTCTGACTCTAACTCCGATCTAACAGTTAAGAGGTGAGCATGCAAGACGACACTACGGAACTCTGCATTCCCGTATTTATAGTTGTTTTGAACGTAATTTCACACAAATTTTCATTTTCTTCGTAAGATACGATTTTTTTATTATTCACAAAAAAAAATCGTACACAGCTATAATGAGTTGTGAACTTGACTTTTACCACGTAACTATGGCAACTACTATACCAAACTAAACAATAACGTGCTGGTAACGAAAATAATAATGGCTTAAATATGATAAATTGACACCTAAATGAAATAAGCACACTTTCAAATTGTAACTGCTCATACAATAATAATCCACTTTGTTACTGAATTGATAATGATGATTATTATTTTTCAGATACATCTTACAAAGGATCATGGAGTTCACACACAAGCCCTCCTACGCAAGGTAAGTTCCTTGTTTTGCACTTTACACTTAATGTAGACTAGCACAACAAATCATACAGTGTATTCAGAATGTGTTTGGATATCAGAACAGTTTTACATAAACAAATTCTTCTAAATTTCAATTTAAACATCTATAATTTTTTGAGAAGTATTAGCCAAGCATTGGTAGGTGTCTAGGTCGAAGAATAACTGTTAAACAAGTTATTATATTGATTACAATGAGAGGCAAGGAATAAGGTAATGCTAAATCCATACAAAGGTGCTTATCTGTCTGTAAAGCTGATATCTGTTTTCTAACCAGCTTTTAGGAAAGCTAAATGCTAGCAGCTTTTTGGGAAACAGGTATCAGCTAAGTTTGATATAATTTTAATTAATGTAGCTCTCAAGGAAGGACTGCTACCAAAATTTACAAAAACAGTTGTACATAAGCTTTACGTAGACTTACTCGTGAAGAAACTTTAGATTATATCTAATTCAAACCAGCATCAAAAAGGAAACAAAATTATATTTAATAAGAAAAGTCATGACAATAAACATGTTTTTGTTATAAAAATGTTAACTTTTTTACCATTTTTCCTAAAGTGTCATGATTTTATTCAAAGCCAAAATAAGTACCAATGATTTTTAATACCTTTAGATTGTAGAGTAACAACAGTTCATTGCTCGAATAATAAAGCAATGAAAGATGTCTTAGATCTTACTGTGATTTTGAAATCATGAATATATTAAAATACATTACTGAACTGTACGGCATGCTTTAGCTGTTGACTATCCTAAACAAACCAGGAAAAGCCTATGAGCATTTTGTTTTCTTCATTCTTTTCTTTTGACTGTGACAAAGAAAAAGTTCTTAGTGATTAGTATAAGTTAAGTTAGAGTTGTCAAGGCGTAAGACTAATAATAATTTTGGATAATAGTTAGACTAATGGAAATTTTGTAGAATCAAGTTTTGGAATGTATACATAGTATCTAAAATTAAAAGTTGGTAAACTGGTTCATAAAACTGTAAAAAGAGGTTCAGAAAACGTTATTCTATCAGAATGTAATCACTACAGACGATTATGAGAGAGTTGGGGTGAAGAGAGTGTGGCAGTATTTGGGTTTTCAAGAAACACTAACTTGCAGGACATCAAGCAGTTTGGAGCGACTGCCTAGAGATCACTCCAAGCATACCATCTCACATGTTTTCTATTATAACATTTTGGCGCTTATAAATTTATGATATGTTTACATTTCTTCAAACAAATCTCATTTATACGAACACTTAATTTCTAGACTTAAAGGATCTGACATACGTTTACATTATTTTTTATCTACTCATTTTTATCTCATTAGTTGTGCAATTCATAATTGTGTGGTATTTACTTATACTGGGGTAAATAGATAAATCAAAGTCTTCACACATAAAAAAAGATGCTTTTTTCTTTTTCACATTTCAAAAAAAAATCCTATTATTTTTGTAACTTTTAACTTGTAATTTATATTGTAGAAGTTTACCTGACGATGAACACGAAGTGTTCAAAACGCGTAGAATAAAAAAAAGATTCTTTTTTTATGTGTGGAGATTTTGATTTCTCTATTTAACCTAGTATCTTTTTTTATTTTTATGTACGATGTTAAAATGTCTCAATGATTTATCAATGAATGTTCAGTGCACTACTTTATAACTGCATTATTCAATTTTTTTAAAAGTATCAATAATTTGAACACTTATTACTATTCAAATAAATAGTAATGAACATACGATCAACACTTGCACCGTTATAAAAATGTTAAAGTCTATAAATGTTGGCACTGAAAGGAAAAACAAATATTAAGATATATTTTCTCATACAATAGTTTATTCAAGCAAAGAAAATATCAATTCCGACATAAACGATTTCGTCAACAAGAAGTAGAAGGTTTCAACAATGATTTTAAATGTAAAAGAAAAAAATATTCAAAATATCGTTTTTCCAATTACGTATCACCTGGGTACATTTCAATGTTTTAAGGTCTTCAAAGTCCTTTTATTACTTTTCTTTTGTCAATGTCTGTCTGTGTGTGTATGTGTGGGTGGATGTATGGAAAAGTTTGTGGTTTGTGCTACAGTTCACAATCTTAGATGGATCAAATTAATATTTTGCACAAAAATGGGCCTCAAAATGTAGATGTCCTCTATTGTTTGGGATCAATTCTGTATTATGGTTAAGTCACTTTTTTATCCAAAATGCAAAAAATGTTTTTAGACATTTTTTCCCTTTCAAAATACTAACTCTTGTGTCTTGCAATTTTTGGAGTATTACAGAAGTGACAAACGCAATAACTAAAAAAAATCATCATATTTGAAAACAGCTGACATTGTTTTTTCAATAAAATTTAAAAAATTTGACTTATTATTCAATCTAAATGCAAATAATTCATCCAGAATACAATCCTTACTGTTTGAGGGATCAAAGTAAAATCATACCAAAAAATATAGCACTATCTGCGGGATGAGTCGATCATCAGATTTGAAAACAACTGACATTTTTTTTTTTCAATAAAATGTAAAAATTGTGACTTATTATTCAAGATGAATGTAATTCAATCAGAATACAAGCCATACTGTTTGACGAATCGAAGAGAAATTATACCAAAAAATGTAGCATTATTTGTAGAATGAGTTGAAATATTTTCTATCAAAATTACCTAAACCAAAGAGGCGTTATGGTGCATTTTATGTTTTCAGAAAATATTTTTTTACGATATTGTATTACTTGGGTCAATGCTCAGATTATATCCCAAATGAAGTAGAGAGAAATCAAAAACCTGTTCCCTTTATTCGCTGCAGATGTTGCAAATGATCGTGCCCTTTACTACTCTCAAACCCATCACTGTAATCCCGTTCGGTAGTATGCTTGAAAGCAACGGTCGATGGAATAATAGAAAAGAACCAGTTTCTCTTTATCTTATTCTTTATCTAATACAAATAACAAACTGATATCCTTAATGAGCGAGTGATGAAACTGTGATTACTTAGAGTAGGATATACTATGTTGTTGTTATATTCAGTCGTTTGTCTTCACTACTGCTTTTTCCTTCCTGATATCTCTTAGACACAATCGTTGATTTTGATTTGTTCCCATAAATTGGTTTATTTTTGCCTGATTGAAAGAAGCTATGATTTCATTCACTATTTAGTTCAATCAGTTGTAGTATGGTTTCAAGGTTCCTAAAATTGAGGTATCGTCTTCCTCACGAAGCCAGTTATTTTGTTATCTCCAAAATTCAGAGCTCACTGAAACGACCAGTATTTTTTCTCAGTTTTACTGAAAACTAAGCCACGTCTTTTGAGATAATCTCAACTCTGTGGCTGTCCATAAAACCCAGGAGGTATTACTACTTCACATTACGAATCAGGAGAAAGTGAAATAAAGAACTGATTTTACGTGCTTACTTATAAGCTTACTTATAAGTTAATACTTATTTATGTTCACATAAACTAGTGAAACACCAATTTTTCTAATTAAACTTGACTTTGAACCAAAGTCCTACAAGACCAACTATACATGATTGACTGAGATTCAACAGTGACTGGGACATTCCTGTTGCCCGGTAGCAAGAACTAGAATGTAACTCACAGATAATTGGAAAGCAAAGAGTGTACCTGACATAAGTATTTATGTTACTACATGAATATTTACATAACTCTCCAATCATCCGGTAGAAGGGTTGTAATTTTCTTAAGTTGTTCTAGTTTTGACTTAATGAAATAATAGCTTAGGAGACCATTTCCGAAAGCCTTCTGCTGTTAACTAGTTGAGCTCCCCGATATGAGGGTATACTCCTGTTGCAGGGTAACTCCTGTTGTCGGTATACTCCGATTAAGGGTATACTCCATATCTGTGAGTATGGTTAGAATGTAACTCACAGATAATTAGAAATCAAGGAATGTAGCTTACATAAATATTTATGTTACTAACAAATTACTCACTGAACATTCCAATCATCAGGTAGAAGGGTTGTCTTAATATTGCCTAATAAGATAATGGCTTACTTGACCATCACCGAAGCTTTCTCATAAATAAACTTTCCATCACGAGGGCACACCCCCGTTGCCCAGCAGCATGGCTAAGATGTAGTTTATAGAACATTGGAAATCGGATATTTACCCCACATAAACACTTATGCTACTAACAGATTTACACTTTGTGTTTTATAATTAAAAAGACTGTTACATAATTATGTACTCAAGTAAGAGCCATATTTCTAGGAAAAAAATCTTATGCAAACATGTTAGGAATTTAGACTACAATGCTTTATTTTAAAATAATGTTAATAGCTGATGAAGTCCTGAGGACAAATTGTTAGTAGATTTAAATGAAAGAAAACTTAGTTTGAAATTGTGTAAGTCATAAAGGTTTGGCTTTGATGTGTGATCCCCTCGTAATCCTGTTACACAATCACCACCCTCCGGCTCTAGTCCCCTCTCTTTTTATAACAATTGGTGAAAAAAAAAGGTTTTCCTTCAAAACAAAAAAAAAAAGTTTAAAAATGACTCAAACATTATAAGATCAAGCAAGCAGTGGGTGGGAACAATAAATCTATCAGGTTTGGAAACCCTCAACTGATTGCTTTCTTTTTCAGCGTGAGTCATTAAGCTTTCATCTGGATCTCGACACAAAAGGCTCTTCATTTTGAAAAGCATAAGACTTCATAAAAAACCATTTCCTTTTGAGTAAATCTATACCGTATATATTTTAATCAAATGAAAAAGAAAGTATATTAATAGTCATTCAATACCTTTGGAAACGAAATTTCCATAAAAAATACATAAAATATGAAAATCAAATACTATGTTAAATTTACTCATGTTGGAAAAATACAAATTTCTTTATACTCATATTTTATGTAATACGTTTGAAGAAATTATCACAATGGCAAATTAAAACTTAACTGGTACGATCTATTTATATTTACATATGAATATACACTGCCAGAAGTTTCACCAATATAATTATTTCAAGTGAATAAATGAAAATAATTTTAAAATAAGGTTTCCAAGTAAAGTAATAAAATTAATAGAAAACAGGAATGGATATTTACTAGCTCATTCGGATGTATTTAAATTTCATATTTCTCCTATTTTTTTTGTGCAAAAATGAAGACTCGTTAAATTTAAAAATCATGTGCGAGCTGTGCTCAATTTTACTATAAGTAAATATATTTTGAATTTTATTAACAATGAATACAGTTTTGGTTTCATTTCTATGTGGTTATGTTGAAGATGGAACATCAAACTCTGGTAAAATATTAATTAATCCATAGACAATCAATTTTATGATTTCATTTGTTTTGAAGAGATTATATAAATTTTACTAGTTACAACAAATTTTAAATCATTGATCTAGAACAATTTAATATTAGTAATAAAGTCTCTCAGGACTCAGGTTTGAACGTTCATCGTTGATATAATTATATTTAGATTTTAATTAGCTTAATTATCTTTATGGTTGCCCTTAGAAAGTTATATGATTTGCTTAAAAATCTTTACGTGATGAAGATGTACCATTTGTTCAAAGTTTCTACTTCTTCTAGACAGAGTTTGTATTCTTCTTCTTACACCAATTCTAGCATAGTGGATAAATGGAATTGTTCAGCTAGATATTCCACATGTATTTACAAATCCTTCTTTTCAAGGTTTTTTATTTTATTTATTAATTTTATTTCAGTTGGAATGAGTTTTTTAGACAAATATAGACCATGATGTTGGTCGAGCAACCTTTTTTCTTATTTCTTCTACATTCATCCATTAATTGCATTCTTAAAAAATTTGGGGTGTATTACGCAAATCGACTTTGGGCTGCAGAAAGTTTATTTGTTTCCAGTCTATTCTATTCTAACTCTTCTGCCTATAATCTCTTGTGTACAAGTATTTAAATCAATTTAACTTATTGTTACTGATTTTGTTGTTGATTTATGATATCCACGTATACTGGACAAGAGACAGTATATGCTTACTTGATAAATTAATAATAAAATCCATGGTGGATGTAGTGCAGGTGAACATTGATCCTCCTATATTTATATATAAGTTACTAAGCTCAATTTTGTTATATTATTCATTACCATAACATACAAATTATAATATATCATCCATTTATTAGGATAGAATAAAAGCAATGCATATAATGCTATTGTTTGCATCACAACGTTATCAAAGCTTTGAAGAGCCAGAGTGTAGATTTGTAGTTTGAACCCAATTGCTACTAAAGATTCTTTTACAGTACAACATTTCATTTGTTGCCTTACCAAGTGCATCTGTTACATGCTATATAACAGTAGTTTCCACTAAAGAAGTTCTAAGAGCATGTCCATATCGAAGCTAATTGTAGTAATGTTTTGTTTTCCAAATCATAGCATATGACAGAATAGGTTTTATCACAGCTCAAATAGTAATTTTGCAGACCCAGAAATGCTCGTTTGAAGTTCAGGTCCTAGGTTCTACCAAAGAATCTATTCTAGCAGAAAATTGCTTTTATTAATTCTTCTCAATGTAGCTGTTGAATGGTTTTTCTACTTTATTGTTTCATCTAAAAAAAACTGTATGATTATTTAATACTTCTGAGGATTCTAGTTTAATATTTTGAATGAAAGCAGTTTTTTTTGTATTTTTCCTCGAGAAATGTTCACGCTGGATTTATAACCAGAATTTTTTCTGTTACTCATCTTTTAACAAGTAATAATTCATAGGTATAATTCAAAGGCAGTATCATCAAGAATTTCTCTTCCTATAATAAGAAGATCATTTGCGTATCCATGCGTCTAACTTCATTCATCACTCTTAAAGTATCCAGTAGGTCTTTCACAACCATTTAACTTTTCAATAGAGGCAAAACACACATCTTTCAGTGTAGTCTTTGACAGTCACGATTTCAGTTGTGCTAAATCTAGTTCTTGTTGTTGAATGTTGTTATTATCTCTATTGATGTTCATGTAACAGTAATGATTCATAACGAAGTCACGTTTCGCCAAAATGTGATTTTAGGTAACAAATTATTTCTCCTCAACTAATAATTTTTGAATTTAAACATTTTGAAAATATAAGGAAACTGATAACGGCATTGATTTTGAAATGAAGTGCAGCACTTTACCTTTTAAGATATCCATCACTCTGGAAAACATCTTAAAATATATGGTAGATAGGTATATGCTTCTTTATTTTTAAGAATTTTCTTCTTCTCATGAATTAAACAAACTGATTTCAAGTTCTTCAGTTTTCTTTTATTAATCATTAAATATGATTTATAATAAACTAGATTTTATATGAAATTTCTTAATCAAATAAAATAAATAAGCCAGTACATTATTATCCTTTATTCTAAGTTTAGTTTTCAGTTAATGGTTTATAGAACTATATTGTGTAAAACTCGAATGTTCTTGTGGCAATTCTAGTTTTTCACTTTTTTTGTAACACTGATTTTTTCAAAATTATCAAATTTTCATACTACACTAATTAGGCAAAATTCTTAGTATCCTAAAATTCTCTATTTTACTCTACTGTTAAAATTTAAGAGATCAAAGTTGTCTGAAATGAAGTTTTGTCTAAGAAGTCTCTGTCTGTCTGATTATGTAGTATTGTCCTAAAAGAATATGGAACTTTTCACTATAGGGCCTAATTTTAGATTAAATATGAATTTCATCCGCCTAGACTATGGGTTATGCGTGCCCACAAGCTTTTGGTAAATCACCTCTCACATAAACATGTACATATCACGGTCAAAACGCTAAAAATGGTCCCAAAACATTTAAGTTCCTCAAAAACCTAGGAAACTAGTCTCATGGTATTCATGACAGTCATCGAATATTTTGAGCCATACTTTACTTACAGTAAACTTTGGAAAAGTGGTACTATAAAGGACTACAGTAAAGTGGTACTAAAGCGTAACAGTAAACGTGGGAAACGTAGTACTGAAAACGAATACAGTAAAGTGGTACTGTAAACGTATACAGTAATCGTGGGAAACTCATCGTCTGGTCCATTACAATTATTCTTTACTAACAGTAAAGTAAAATTAATATACATACATACAAGAAGGAACATAATTGATGAATCATTTTTTCTTAATTTTTACTTTGCAATACTATTTTCTTAAATGCTTAAATGTTTTTTCCTTAATATTTTTTATTGAGATTATATCTTAATAAGTCACTGATATATATAGAAGTCACTGATTAATGTTTACAATATTCAGTTCCTAATATTAATGTTAGTAAATTGCTTTAAAATTAAATTTTAATCAGGTTATATTAGTGAGTTAATATTTAGTAACCTATTATTATGAACTATAATGGAAATTTTTCATTCTATGACTTTTTTTTGGTAGTGCAAAGAATCCTTCACAGATGAAATGCATATATTTCCATAGAAAGAAGCAAGCGTGGTTTTTCATTTCGTTTATCTCTTTCCTATCAAATATAATGCGAGTCCAAATGCGACACTATTTCTTATGGGAAGTCGTCGTTAGATAACTGATCTGTGAAAGCATCGATTATGGCATGTGATCAGATGAATCCAATTGTCGTAAGTTTATTCATCTATTTTTTAACATGTAACCTCAAAAACTTTTACTTTTATCCCATTGATGACAGTGGGATTTCCTGTTACTCCACATCAATCATAAGCTAAAAATATTACTTTTATTGCAAAACTGACCTTTCCTGTTACTGAAAAAATTTATTGCTTTTCTTCAATGCCTTTCGATTTAGATGAAGAAAGAAAATCAAAATCTTTTTCTTCATCAATTTAGATTTAAGAGTTTATATTTTAAACAGTGGGAAGATTAAAGTTTAACAGTTCAGTTTTAGTAGTTTAACAGTTTATGAAACAAATAATGCTGTCTAAAATCAAATATTAGCCAAAAAAAAAGAAGATACAGTAAGACATATGAGCACTGTATTTACCCATATTTCTGTTAAATATGACTTTGATCAAGTTTACTTTGTCAAGTAAAAGAATGGATATATAAACTATAATAGAACATTAATTTACTTTTATATTAGTCGGTCTAACATATACCGGTCTATTTATATCAGCAGGTCTAACGGTGTTTCTTCCTCTTCTTTGCAAAATGTGCACATACCATCATTGATAATGCCCATTCAGGCTCCCTACGTTTCAGAAGAAAGTGACTACCTTTCTCTTTCTTTGGGACAGTCATATTTGGGTCCTTAGGCACACTTGTGGGAGGTTGGCTCCACTAGTTAGCGCTCTTGGACCCTCTGCGCTTCCGGAGGTTGGTCTCCAGATATCCTTCTCACTAGTATCATACAAGGGAAAATCCCTAAAGTTTTGTTGGTAGTATTTTGTCCACTATGGCAGAGCAACGCATACTGGAGTAAGGCTATTCATTCAATGGGGTCGCCTTGAGACTCCATTCGTAATATAGTAACCCCTGTATCATTCATCCTTTGGCACGGGTCCCACAACGGCTTGGATTGGGGCTGGGATAAGAGGAGAGGATTTTGGAAGTTGGAAGGATTATGAAACGAAGCTCCTCACCACCTTCTGTCGTCTTTTATTTGTTGATGCATATAGGAGGTTAACAGGGCAACCCATGGATTTCTATTATAAATTGAAAAATTATAATACCAAGAAAGTTTCTGGATATTGAAACTAGTGGTCTACATTTCTGCAAAGTTAGAAATTTAGATAAAAATGTCAAAAATCAGTTTTAAAAACGACCAGAACTTTTTGATTATAGGAATTTGTATTCGATCAATGAAAAAAATGCATTTAGTAAAATTGTTTAATAATACAATCTTTGATAGTTCTTCTTGTTTACCGTGTTATTTTCTTGCATAAAAATCCTTGGTTTATTATTCTATTGACACTACAATTTGTCCAGTGTGTGCTAGTACTTTTTCTGAAAGCATTTCGTGTATTTTTTTATTCTGGTATATTTAGATTATGGTAAATAATTTAAAAGAAGAAGAACTGAGTAGTAAGTAGACATGCAGATGTAAATTATCAAAGTTTATGATAGACTTAGGCAGTAGAAGGATTAATGCTAATATATACCGGTGTCGAGAAGTTGAGAAACGAAGGTCGATTTGTGCCGCGTAAGTGGAGTATGCATAACCTCTCATGACATAAGTGCAACGCCTAATAGAGAGATGTTCAAGAAGAGTTGAGTCTCAAAAGTGAGGTTAGCTTCGAACGTGTTCGAAGTGGCTCCGGAGGGAAGATTTGTTTATCAGTTAGGGTATTGAGTGGAAACGGGAGGGTGGCACGGAACTCCGGAAACCAACCTCCCGGAATTTCCAGCGCATCCGCCCCCACCCAATCACGGGCTCCCAATCCAATTGGATGGGAGCGAGAGCGCCTCTGCCTTCCCTCCTTGTTTGCCAAATCGCTTTACCCCTCCCGCAGAGACAATGTTGCGCCTCTTCCGCGTCTAACCTGTTTCCTCCCCGCTAACGCGCTTCCGACTCTATTCCTGTTGGAGACAGCGCTTGTCAGTCGTCTATCAATCCACTTTCATCCATATTTCTCTCATCATTCTCAATAAAGCAGTACATTTCTTGCCTTACAGCATTCGAAAGGAAGATTTACTGAACATTTCATCAATGGTAAATAATTGAAATTCTTTTACCATGTATTTACCAAACAGTTGACAATTATAAGTACATTTCTTATATTTTTCAACTCTTATTAGTACATTAAAAAACACATCACTGGTGTTGCTTAAAACTATTGTGCTATGTTATGTACAGTGGCCTAGTAACTATTTTTGACACCCGGGGTGGTCATAAGATTTGCAATCCTAGAAAGTCCTAGAAATTCTAGAAAGCCCTCAAAATATTTATTTTCATGGGATTATAATCAATGATCTAATTCTAGACTGCTGTTATTAGTCCTCTGCTTTCATCTTATTACAGTAATCCTATATATACACAGTCGTCATAAAAAAAAATTTTTCAAATCAAAAACGTATAATTAAAATCATAAAAAAAAATGGTTAAATTAAATTAACTAGCTACGCAAACAAATATAATAAGCCTTCAACTCTTTTAAAAGCTATTTTTGAAAAATTTATAATAAATTTATTTTGAATTTGCATATATTAGAGTAGAAAAATCCGTTTAAAGACAGTATACATACATAAAGCATAAAAGGATTGCGAATTATAATTCAATTTGGTATACTTTTTTTTTGTTGACTTTTCTTTGCTTTAATTTTTTTCTACTTTCTATCTTTACCGCCTCAAA
This sequence comes from Hermatobates lingyangjiaoensis, assembly GCA_026182355.1. NCBI lineage: Eukaryota > Metazoa > Arthropoda > Insecta > Hemiptera > Hermatobatidae > Hermatobates > Hermatobates lingyangjiaoensis. Next base: position 2,444,941 of record JAPFBL010000882.1, read on the forward strand.
AAGGCGCCCCCGGGAATGTGCCGCCCTGGGCGGAACACCCTTCCACGCTCCTTGCTGCGCTACTGGTGGTGTATAACACACAAGCTTGGAAATCATTACTTATTATTCTAGCAATAGTAGGGTTAGTGTCCCCACTTAAAATGTGCCACGATATATAAATGTTAAAAACAAGAAAAAGTCAATGCAATATTATTTTCTTTTGGATGATAGTGATACGAAGTAAACAAACTTTAACGTACTTTCCATCCACTTCTTTACTAAGTATCAATAAGTCGCCTTCGCAAAGCTTGGAATCATCTTTTATTTATCTAACTCACTATTAAAGTATTGTGGTACACTGAATGTAAAAATATTGGCAAAAACTGGTAAACTAGAAAAACTCATATCTAATTTAATCTACATTACTACATACAACAAACATTAGCATATAACTAACTCTCTGAATGATCTTTCCTCATATATAAGTTTTATGATTTGTTGATCCTAACGAATGTGGCAATCAAACCTGTCTCTTGTAGAGTCTTAGAAGTCAATATCGACAACTTTCGAAATGTTTGTTATTACTGACCTCAAAGGTTGTTTGTTTTTATTGCAACAGTGCCTCTTGTAACATAATTGGTATGAGAAGATTTATTAATATGAAGTATAACTTATTATTAATCATAAAATTTTAGTCCTTTAAAATTTAAAATACTACTTTAGCAAATGGGTTATTTTTTTGTTTTTCTATTAACTGTTTGCAAGCCCTTTCACGTCTCCATCCTTGTAGCTTTTCATGTTTTCTCTTCAAAATGGCGTGAATCAAAAGACATCTTTGGTTGATAACAGCACATATGTATCTAATTATTTGTTGTCAGTCATAAGTTATAAATATGTGCAGAAAACATTAACAAAATATGTATCAAACTTTTACATTATATATCAAAAGGATTTTGTTAGTCTTCTAAAAATTGTATTCAAGAGTTTTTAAATTAAAAATAATTTAATCCAGCTTTTTTAAAAATAAATCATGAATACAATAAGTGTTTTAGAAGACTTGAAAAATTCTTCACACAACTAAATAAGATAAAAGCTGATATATCTTTTCTAAATTCTTGTATTCAAAGTTTACTCTTTCCATCTTTTACTCTATAAGTATACTCTGAGGAAGACCATTAGCTACGGTTGAAAGATCTTAGTTTTTTTCCCCATTTACTTGAACATTTTATGCAGCAAATATTATTTTTTAATAAAACATAAATTATAGATTTTCTTGCTCAATAAACTTATTTCAGCCTGTTAAACAAAATTTTGAATTAAACTATTACGTCGGTGTTTGAGCCTTTTATTTGTACCTGTAAGACTGATTGAGTAATGATCTTATTTTTACACTTTATATATAAGTATACATAGAACACAAATTCAAGCTTTCTGTGGATAAGACGAGAAAAAAGGAAACCAGAGACGTGGAAGACTCCTAGGTTGATTTCATGTGAATTTTCAGCTATAATCACCAGAATGTGGGTTATACTCATTCATTTAACACAACAGATAAAACTTAATAACTACGAATGCCATACACCTAGCTTGGCTTAGATCAGTCTGTTTTACCACTTACATCTCGAATAGTTTCCTGTGAATATCTTTTCTTTGCTGACAAAATATTGTTTCAATATCTATCTTAGTATAAATACAAAATATAAGTATAAGTATAAATACTTATAAATTACTAAAATATATGTAATTTATTTTTTTAAAGTGAAGTTATACTATATTTTTAGTATGTATAATGTCTTAAACATATTTTAATATATGTCATTAAAATGTACTGCAGCTTTGGTATTAACGACTTTTAAACTTACTGTACAGGTTCTTTTTGCTAATAGTTTTTCTATGCTAAGTAATAAAGCCCAAGTTCACTCCTCAAGGGCATAATACACTTTTTGACATAATTAGAACAGTATATTTATTAGTGTCAATATATCAATTTACTACTTAGTTGGAATGCCCTATTAGGTTTCAAAAAAAGTTTAAATATTTTTTGGCATTTATAATATTTTTTTTTCTATTAATTAATTTATTTTTTTAAAATTATACTATTTTTCTTCTTAAGCAGTTTATTTGCTTTTGTGTTTAATATAAAGGGTTTATAATCCTTTATAAATATTGAAGGTGTTACCCTAAAAAGTGCTGTTATGGCCCTTGGAAAGTGTATTTGGGGATTCTTATTGACACATAAAAAGAGAATAAAGGAGATATAAAACTATATCGGTTGATACCAAAACTGCAGGTCAACTCTGAATGAAATATGTTTTAATAAAATACTTGTTGGTATGTGTGTGCGTGTGTGTGTGTGTGTGTGTGTGAGAGAGAGAAAAAAAGACACACTCACATAATCTCTCTCTTTCTCTCTCTCTCCATCTGTGTGTGTGTAAAGATAAATAACTTTACTCGTATCATCAGTACATTGAATTCATGAGATGATATGATATTATGATAAGAATTATCTGGTTGAAACAACAGAGCTAGCTAAGCTGGCAAAATCATGAACTTGTTTTTAGTAGGGATAATATCTAAAAGGTATCAGGTTTGAAACCGTGAGCAAACTGGCTGAGAATTAATCTGAATAACTTAACGTGATATCCAGCGATATGGCGTCCATTATTCAGCGGCTCAGTGCGCTTACAGCTTAATACAAACCACCACTTCCGACCATCTTGTGTTTCCCTTAGTTACCTCATCCAAGTCGTAAAAAACCTTTCAACATGGACAGTTCTTAGCACTGAATGAGCATTGACAGGGTTTAAATTGCCTATTATTCTTGTCATTATACATTTAAAACAAATGTCAAGAGACATCTAAATAATAAAATTAAAAATTGGCAAAAACCTATTTTAAATATTTTGCATATTATAACTAACAAACCCAGTAATTTTAATAAACTGATTTTCAATCACTCCTTAATCGGAGTTACTAAGTTTTATTACTTAGTGTACATGATAAAACATAAATACACAATAGTGTATCTTTTTGAATTTTATTCTCGATAAATATAGCTATGGTTAGTTTTTGGATTAAAAATATGTACAGAAAACATTTAGAAAATATATGTTAACTTTTACTTTATGTAGTTTAAAGAGGATTTTTTAAGCCTTCTGAAACTTGTATTCAAAGAAACTTTTATTAAAAATAATTTCACCACAGTTTTTAAACAAAAAATCACGAATACAAGAAGTGTTTTAGAAGACTTAAAAAATTATTTAATATTGCATGATAAATGAATATTAAAATTTTATTAATTATATAAATAAATCAAATTAATAAATAATTAATAAAGAATACTTAATTAATTATTTTTATATATTAAAATATTGTTATTTAAATTTATCTATTTAATGAATAGATAAAAGTTAAGAATTTCTTTTTTCTCTTCAAGAATCATTAGCTCACCGCTAAAAGGTCATAATCCATTTCCAAATGTTTTAAGAGGTGACGTGCGGCTCATTTTTAATTCCAAATCTTCTTCAACATGGGTGAGTTACATTGTCAGGAGAAGCAACGTCCTGTGGTGTCACCCATTCAAGTCTTAACATTGCCTAATATTGCTCAATTTTGGGGGTTTAAAGAAACAGATGTCTCCATAGTATGGCAATTTGTCAGTTAAGTATTACACATGTAAATAGTTGTTCTAGGTATTTATATTCTGCCATGTGTTTGTTTTATACGTTTGTATGATAATATGTTTGTATAATATACTGAAAGAATAATATAACTGGCTATTAGCAAACGTGTAAATTCAATCCTGCCTCTGGATTTTATCCAAAGAGACTCGAGTAAGTGGACTGGAAAGATTGACGTGATGGATGTAACTTATCTATTTGTTCATATTATTAGAAGAAGTCAAACCAATTTTGAGTTAGCTTCCTCTCTCAAAATAAACAACTCTGGTGTAACCTCTTCACTGATTTCCGAGATTTAAAGGATTACAAGGTATTAATGTCAAAACAATCTATTGAATATGCTGTTAGTGAATTTAAATCCATCAATGGTTATCAGAAAGTAGGCGTATAGGTAGATAATGATTTTACGAAAGGAATATTTTTACTAGGATGATAATATTTGTTACAAAAATATTCTTTTGAAGGAATCAACTACAGCTACTGACTCCAATGGTTCAATTGTAAAAAAAATCAAAGATAATCTGGTTTTAGTTACAAGAATTCAAGAATTAGAAGCTAAATAACATTAAAATGAAGAAGTAAAATGATACAAAATGGAGATGAAATTTGTTTTAGATGAATTTGATAAAAAACATTACGTAACTGACTGGTAAGAACAATTTAAAAGTAAATGCGCATGTCATAAAGTGAATAACACTACTAACAGGATTGAGATACTTATTTTCTTGATGAGTGGATTTTCTAAAAATTGGTGCAAAATAATCTTGAAAAAAAGAGCAGTGGAACAATATAAATGCTCAGAAAAGGTATTTACGTGCAATATGTAAGTTATGAACTTTATACATTTATATAAATAAAGAAAAGATTTTGTCTGTACTGATTTATTTTAAGTTAACAGGCGCATCTACTTGTAAAGAATAAATCTTTTCTAGTTGTTATTTTTGATAGTAATGCAAGATTATTGTCTATATAATCATTTACTGAGGGAAGGCGTTAGAGATAGTGGCAAGGAGAATGGTTTGGGTAAAGTTGGTTTCTGTTGAGAGAACAAAGAAAACATTTGAACAGGATTGTGAATAAAGGCCAAGGTGAATTTGAGTAGCAATATCAGAGACCAAGTGACTGGGTTTGGTGGGCGGGAGGGTGAGTGGTTTAAAGGAGTTTAGGGAAGCGTGAGGATTGAAGGTCTATGTTATCAAGTGATTCTTGTCGTTGAAGGCGATGTCAAAGAAAAGGGAGTTGGTAGGGCGTGAAGGCCCTAGGCAACCAATAAGTCAGACACCTTGCGACAAACCAAAACACCCCTTTGCAAACAGATACTCAGTCCTCTATTGATCTCGACACTCGCAGCCGCAATCTCCCTTTCAAAACACCTCTTCAAACATTCTCACGCAATCATTATTTTCTTATTCAATGAAAAACAAATATAGCAACAATCACAGACAAAATTAAAAAAAATACTATTATAAATCAACACGGATTTATGAAAGCTTCATTAAAAAAAAGCATAATGTGAATTTCTACATTCTTTACTTCCATTGATTTCACCAGATCATATTATTCAATTTAGTATATATATATATATATATATATATATATATATATAATATATAATATACACTTTTTCGTTGGAAATACGATCCAAAACGGACAAATATAGTTCAATATAGACAAAAAACATAGAAAAATCTAAAGAACACACTTACAGTCTCTAATTTTTGGTTTGAACCGTCTTCAGGAGAGATAAGAAAGGGAAACCAAGCGCACCGGTTCAGAGACGGTTGGAGACGGTCTCCTACAATTTGACCTGTCAGAGTCACACTCAGTTCAAATGCTACTCTGATGAGAATCAGTTATTTTGATTGAATGTTCTTAGTGCAATTTCTGAATATTTATTATTGCTTAGACGTTGATTCTTATTTGTCGCATTTACTTCGAAATCATATCTTACTAGGATTTATAATTTATGACAGCTGTATCATCGTTAATGACGTTCTTACTGTTTGCCTTTAATATTCTAGCAATTTTGCGGTAAGCAGGTGTGATAGCGATGGTAAACTTACCAGGGATCACGTATCTCTTATCTCTCCTGAAGACGGTTCAAACCAAAAATTAGAGACTGTAAGTGTGTTCTTTTGATTTCTCTATGTTTCTTTGCCTATATTGAAATATATATATATATATATATATATATATATATATATATATATATAATCTTTAAAACAGGAAAGAACACAGAAAGTCACTTCAGTACTCACTTCGGTATTTCGACATCCGTCGTCATCGGGAAGAAGTGCGAAGTACTCAATAGCAGTAGCAGTTGGCTTTTCAACGAGAGTACTTCGCACTTCTTCCTGATGACGACGGATGTAGAAATATCGAAGTGAGTTCTTGAGTGACTTTCTGTGTTCTTTCCTATGTGTTAAAGTTTTTATTGACCACACGGACCTTTCATTTTATAATGAAAGGTATTGTAATACCTAAAAACATAATAAATATATGTTTTTATTGCAACATCAAGCTATAAATAAATATATATGCATGATTTTTATAATTATAAATTACACAGTAGTGCAGCGATTATTTTATTTGTTAGGTTATTTCAATCGTTTTGTATTTTTCTAATTTTTCACACCTGTCAGACTTTTTAATTCAAATTTAAACTCCGGAGTTCAATCTTTAGTTATTTATTTCTCTAATTTTTTTTTATTTACCATTAGGAATTAGCTTTATGATTCCAGTCTTTGTTTTTTAAATTGTTATTTCTTACTGATTTTTTTTGCTTTCTTTATTTATTATGCATATAAAATTTTACTTAGTTCATTGTTTATCTTTTTCCCCTTCCTGTGTGTGTTAGCAGCAGTTACAATGTAACTCCGACGACGAGATTTATCACTGCTGCTTCACATCACTCTCCAGAAGAAAATAATTCGTCGAAACATTGAAATGAGTTCTCGTAGTGTTTTTCCTTAGTGTTTTATTTATTCTATGTGAAAGCCTAAACCACAGTACGAAGTTTAGAATTGGGACTAAGTTAATTCAACCAAAATATCTGATTTTCTCAGAATTACAATTTGAGTCAGAGTCACACTCAGTTCAAATGCTACTCTGATGAGCATCAGTTATTTTGATTGAATGTTCTTAGTACAATTTCTGAATATTTATTATTGCTTAGACGTTGATTCTTATTTGTCGCATTTACTTCGAAATCATATCTTACTGGGATTTATAATTTATTACAGCTGTGTCATCGTTAACAACGTTCTTACTGTTTGCCATTAATATTCTAGCAATTTTGCGGTAAGCGGGTGCGATAGCGATGGTAAACTTGCCAGGGACATACAAGTACAAAGGTTCTTGGTGTACAGAACAAAACTCACAATTACAAGTACAAAACTCACTATATCCCTATTTATACACTCAAATTCTTTTTTATTTTTCATGTTTTTTTACTGTTTAATCCAATCCCCTAACCGATAACGTTTACCAGCCGTTTACTAGCTTTTTGTTTGATCGGTGATTCTACAGATTCTACATTGAGAGTCTTAAATTTTGACTAACTCACGTTCATTTCGAATAGGGATCTTTAACGAGTACCTGACCTCGTACAGGCTTAACGTCCTCTCCGAGGGACGACGTACTCAGATTTATTTACGTCCCGCGTGAATAAATCGAGTGACAGGTGTGGATCGAACCCCGACTACCAACCCAGCTGTGAGTACGTTAACCACTTCCACCTACACTCTGCTTAGCATTTTACAAGTTTTCCATCATCCAAGATGATCTTCTTATTATGATTAAAAATTAACTAATTAAAATAATTAATATTCTAAACTAAATAAAGTACTCACCCTTATTACTTTAATTAGTTGACCTTTTATCATATTCTGATAATTACCTAGGAAGGTTAAAAGCTTGTTATAGAGCTATGTTTTGAGTATAGCCAGTTTTTACTTTGTTTCCATTGTCCTCAATTCACCAAGAACCCTTGTAATTCTATGTCCCTGACAAGCTATTGTGATCCACTTATCAATATATATCACTATTATCACTACAGCAATAATAAAATTTTTGAAAAGAAAACTGGTAGATTTCATGTTTCGAAATAATCTCTTACACGAGAACATGAATTTTGTTCCAATAGTCAGTGGACCTCTTACATAGTTTACCTGACCTCCTTCTACATTGAATATTTAAGATAAATTTTTCAATTTTAAACTTGAAAATGCTTCTACATTCACTGAGAAAAGGTCAGAAACATCTAAGAGAAAATGTCGTTTTAAGATAATTTTTAATTTAGTATGTCAAATAAGTACATTTATTATTCTTCCATAAATGTATTAAATATTGAATTATGTGTTACATTTTTGGTAGTTTATGGAATTATCATACTAGGAATTTTATGGCTTCCTGGTATTTAATAAAATTACTTTTCCTTCCCTTTGCCAAAAATCATATATAGCAATTTACTCTGAGCGGATGTTACCTTTTTCCAGCGTGCTGTACTCTGTTATGAGGTTGTTGTGCATGTATATTGAGAAAAAATATATTACTAATTAGCCAGTTTTACCAACAAAAATCAAAGTCAATGCCAGCTATTCAGTATATTTTAAAACTTTTATGCCTGGGAGCTTCTAATTTTTGAAAATAATAGATATGAACTATTAGAGTAGAATACTGAAAATCGGCATATTTGTTAACAAACAAAATCTTCTTTCTTGAGAAAAGAGTCCATTCACAACAATTCAACATAATCCAAAAATATTCTAATTCAGAAAAAAACAAAAAAAAATCACTGAAATTTAGTTTTGTTGAAGGGTGCAATATATAGATTAATTAGAGAATTTTCTGAGACAAATTCATCATACTACAGAAAAGAAAACGAAATGTATGTTCATTGGCGATAATTTTTTACATGTAAATATATTGTTCCTCTTATATCTCATATAAGTCAATAAATTATTTATATTTTCCATTATACTTCAAAATATTAATTTTATTCAGTAGATTCGTTCAACAATTTACAAAGTGAATAGAAACAATATAAATAAACATCAATAAATTCGACAAATATAGCAGGTGATCCCTTAGTCTAGGACAAATAATCAGTTTTTATAGCGTTATTGCTCTTTGCCGTAATTGAAATTGCATGATTTTTTTTTTCGTAAATTGCTAATTTTTAGTTCAATTTTTTGTCAAATTTTCATAGCTTTTTAATGAAACTTTTAGCGTGAAACAAACATTCTCTGAAAACATAAAATATTCTGTAACTCTGTTTTGGTGAATGTAATATTGACAATAATTATCTAATGTTCCTCAGAAATTCCTAGGTATAGTTTCATTTTGATCCGTTAAAGTTTAGCTTGTATTGATCTCCCAAGCTATCAGAATTAACTATTCGTCAAAATCGTTAAATTTTATTAGTTTTAAGTATCTGAATATCCTTTCGGCTATTGGTTTTGTAGCCTCAAAGATAATACCTAAATTTGAAGACTTTACCACACCATACTTAAACTCCTTTCAGTAGTTTAGGAGAAAAAAAAAGTACTATAAAACAGGTTTTTGGCAAAAAAAAGTGACTTTTTTGTCATCCATAATTGCTCCCAAACAATCGGGACCATCTACACTATGAGGATCATTTTTATGTGAAATATTAATTTGATTCATCAATGATTCTGGGCCGTAGCGTGTCCACAATCTTTGGGTACATACCCACCCACCCACGCATGCATCTATCCACCCACGCACGCACCCACCTATCCACCCCCAGACTGACAGAAATCACCGAAAAAACTTAATAAATCGACTTCTGGGACCTCGAAACACATAATTCCGTCAAAAACTCGAAATCGATTTTTTTCACGATCACCATACTTTACTTATAGTGAAGTAAAAACATATAAATTAGCCTATTAGAGCATTAAATACATTTAAAATTTATAGTAAAATTTAATTATACAATTTAATCGAATTGTAAAATTAAAAAAATAAAGTTCTTTATTAAAGAAATAAATGAATCTTTTCAATTATGGTAGTAGTAAAACAGAGAGATTAGACAATTGGAATTTGAGGGTTATGAACAACGATATGAGAAAGTTGAATTATCTTGATATCCTTTGCTCTAAGTTGATTGAACCCTTACAGCTTTGAAAACAGGTAGAAACCGGCACAATTTTAACTGGACAGAAGAATTTGTTTTAATTATAGTTGATTCAACTATGTGTATCACTGATATTATTTTTGGCATATCAATTTATAGGATTCCTCAAAATTTCATATACTGATTCCGTCCAATTAAACTGATAAAAGAAAAAAACATAATAATATATATCATCTTTAAAAGAAAACTAAATAGTTGAATAAACCGTTTAATTTAATTGAAATAATTTGTTTAATATAGTTTAACATTACTGAAATGATATCTTACATTTAAGTGTTTCTTTTAAGTTTTTTATTCTTTAGTCAAGCTTACTTTCTGGTATATTAATAAAATTGGTTTTAATAAAATGAAGGCATCAACATTTTATAACTAAAGACTACAACAGTAAATTTGAAAATTGCAAAAGGGCCACAATTTGCAAATGAACTTTTCCCGTCCAAACATGAAAGCATTTAAATAATCAGTTTATTATAAAGGATTCGTATTGACAAGTAGAAATCAAAATGCAAAAAAAAAAAATTTTTGAAATGGATGAATCAACAAGTGCATAAAGCTGCAGCACAAATAAACAGCAAATATTTATTTTTTTTAGCTAATAACAATTTTAAAATGTCAAAACATTTATAAGGATTCTTTAATACTTTGTAGAAATGCTTTTTGTTTCAAATACATTTTAACTGTTCATATTTTTTCATGGCATATAATTTATTGGAATTTGTTTCATAATATTTAGTGAAATTATATTTAACTATAAATGTCTACGTTCTATGTTTAGTTTTGAATGTTATTATCTACGATCCATGATATTAAATGCTGGATTAGTTGTATTGCGCTTTAAGTAGGATACAGAGTTCAAATTTGCATTGCAAATAGCTCTTCTTTCCACCACCAGAAACCAGCAAATATGTGTTTTCATCCAAATTTCCCATATATCCAAACAATTACCTCCTTCTTATACAATAACAAAAACAGCAAACAAAAACAAAAAAAACACAAAATGTAAACTCTTTTCACTATCATTCTCCTCTATTCTAATAAACTTAAAATTATTACAGTTTTTTCCTGATATTATGGTCAGGAGATATAGCTTCAATTCTATATCGAAAGTAATAACTTTATTACCTTAACATCATCTCATATCATTTTTTCTATAATAATCACTTTTTCTCTTATATTTATAAATCATTTTTTCAAACTACAGTGCATATTAGTGTTTAATTCTATATTTTTAATCTATACATTTATCTATTTTGATATTTTAAAAAGAAAAAGTTGTTCAATTTCATCTATTATGTTTAAAAATTTTATCAAATTTATTAAATAATATCGTTTTTAAAACTGGTTCGCACATAAAAAAAAAATATTAAAGAAAACTCATATTTTGCTGGTTACAATGTACTAACTGAACCATTTTTTTCTTTGCCTCTCTTTAAAGTTTCTCTTTTGAATAACACAACAGAGATTTGAGCTATTATAACTTGTTTTCTTCTACTTATATGTATAAATTAGTAGTAATTTATTTTTGTTTAACAATAATGAGTATTTCTCCAAAGTTTATTTCATGTCTCATTATCAGTAACACATATCTTGCTAGGCACTATCTTAGCTCTCGACTACAGAAGTTTGCATCCTCTAATAGATCCACCACTTCATTTCCTTCTCTTCTCTTGTGTCAACGTAAACGCAGGAGAGTTTGCTGGTTTTTACTGGCTAAATTTTCTAATGATATCAAACATTTTCACAGTGATTAGAAAAAAAAAACCAGATTCCAGTGCCTTCAGTGGGCATGACTGTCTGATAAGATTTATATCTTATTGATTGGATATTTCTGTAAGATACATAGTTCGTAGAACTTAATCCAAGTATTTTATCCTAAAATACAACAGCAATTCCTGCTAGAAATATAGAAATATTGCAATTTAGATCCCATACATATGCCAGTTTTGCCATTGTTTTTTACCATCCATGTACAAAGAAAGGCCTCAAAATCAGGAGTCTTTCAATTCATGCGATCGTTATCGATCACTTCAGAGCCTCCTGCAATTTTTTGTACGTCATTGCAACTTATAAACAAAAACTTTATTTTTTTGTTTTATAAAATATTTGAACAATTCAAATCTCACTTATGTTTTTATTATCAACTTCTTAGAATACTCCAAATCGAAAAAGTATTTATTAAAACTAACAATATGTAATTATGTCATTGTGTAAAGTTAGTAGATTATATAGGTTAGCCGTCTTTATATTAATATTTTAAATATTCTTCAAATCTAATTGAAGTGCTAATACAATTTTAATACTAAGTTTGTTTTACACTCAGCTTTTAAATAAATAAAAGTGAAATAACAAAAATAATTGTAAATAAAACTAAGTTTAATGTAAATAAAACAAATAAATAATTTTATTTTATTATTTGAGAATAACTAAAATAAATTTGAACAGTATTTGTAATTTGAACTTGGTAAAACAATTTTTAAATAAGGGAACTAAATAAATTTCAGTATCATAAATTCTTAGTAAGGTTGTTTTTGTATCTTTCAGTTATTAGGTAGGAATTTCAAGCACCCTGAATCACTAATATACACATGTAAGTGGCTCTTTTGTATTGTATGATTGTTGACTTCAGTATATGTTTAGTGGTGATTATTTTTTTCTTTATGTTTATAAAATTTATCTATAAAAATTCTATCATTTCAAAATGTATTGAATTCTCAGATAATGTTTATTCCAAATTAGTTATATTTATAAATTTTACGAAATTTTCTTTAGTTTTAAGAATTTACTTCATTACGTTGTAAATTATTCGAATACTAAACATATGCATTAGTGTACGAAATATCACAATGGCTTTTTAGAATCTTTTACGCTTTTGAAAAATCGTTTACATTTGTCATGTACAAATTCTACTTGGTTTAGAGTTTTGTTTATAATAATGGAATTAGTTGTTTTATTTTGATAATGAATACTTCTCGAATAAATGATTTATAACAGAATGTTGATTCTTTAAAGAAAGCAATATTAAAGAAGTAAAATAACTAATTTTCAAGGTACCTTGGACCATTTCAAGCAAAACTACAGCAATGTATTTAAGTAATAGTCTCAATAAAAATATATTAGTGACAAATTCAATAAAGTACAGTTGTATTTCTGTGTATTAAAGATATATGTTGATTACTGCTGATGGTATATGAATCACACAAACAATGTTTATGGGCATAAATATAGATCTAATCATTTCTGATCTTAGTTGAAATTTACATTTCCTAAATGTGATAATATGATTAAAAAAATAATCTTTTTATTGATCTGTTATATACTAAGGGAAGCTGGATGAACTGTTAAATGGAATTGATTCATTAAATCAGAAAACTAAGGAGTGAGTGTTAATAGTGGCTGGGCCAAGTTAAAAGGCCACCCCTTGGGAGGGTGGGACAGGCCAGGGCATGCAAGGGGAGTAAAAACCCGAGCTCCAGTCTTTCACGGATGACTTCTTTATGATTGACGCGCCACACTCCGACCCAGGAAATTAACTAACTATACACTGAGATAAGCTCTCACACTCATCCATTGTCCTTCGCCCCCTTAACTGCAAATTGTTCTTGATAGGTGGGACATTCTGCATCCATTTTGCAGTACTTTTCTTAAACCATCAATCTCAATATGATACAACTACAGATTTTAACCTTCAAAAATTGCACTTTTATAACAATACTATATTATGAAATGATTGACTAAGATTAAAATTAATTGCTTATATAATAGAAAAGAAATGATAGTATTATAAAGAAGAAGAAATAATGTTTTCACATTAATCACTGTGAATCACTGTGTTATTTTCAATTTTATGTGTCTGCACATCTAGTTCATCTTCCACTAAACTCACTTACTTTCTCTTTCTGTAACATATGTAAAAAAGCCTTTCTTAAGACGAAAAAAAACTAATAAATACAACTAATTAACCACTGAACAAGCTGGTCAGACGATAGGATAACTTTAACTCTTTGTTAACTTTATCAAAATTAACAAGAGTTTTTAACTTTAATACTTTTAATTTAATCATTATCCTCTTTGAGATATATACAAAGACAGAATTACACCGATTTATAACAAGATATTTCGCTTTCATCTATTTTTTAAAAAGTTGAATATTATGCTGTGTCATTTGAAATGAACTACAATCAACCATTACTCTTTTTTAAATAAAAAGTCTTCAGCATATCCTTCTATATTATAGCCCTCACTGAATAAAGTATTTAGTAGGTTATATACAACTAAACACCGGAATAGCAGCTATAGGACAACTCCCTGACAACATTCGTTAGTGTTGACAACTTTAATTGTAGCAAGTTCAATACTTATTACTGAATATTGGACTTTTACTAATCTATTATTATCGAAAATTATTCCTACTGAAATAGTATCTGGATTAAACCATTTATGTATTTGTACCATTTATAAATTCGAAGGTGGCTAACATGAGTATTTCTATGTCCAAAAACTAACCAAAGTGTTCCAGCGCTTCAGTATTACGAATGACAATGTGTTTTATAAAACGCCAAGAACTGTATCTGGCATTAGTTTTTATTTATTTTATGTGATTTATTATTTATTTTATTAGTTTTTATTTAAAAGTGCTGCATGTAGATTCTTGAGGAACTTTTTTTAAACCACCCATCAGTCAAACCATAGAAAAGATGAAACCATGAGAACATGCTTGATTGATGTTCATTTTGAATATTTAAAAAGTTTATTCGTTCTACATATTATATATGCTCATTAAAACACTTTATTTCTTTTTAAACTTCTAGAAAACAATCTCATGACATTCTATTAACTAAAAAATAATTAGTGATGAGTAGTAATTAAGAATTATCATAGTAATTTATTAAGAATAATAGTTTCACTAAAGTTTTATACAAAACAAAGTATAATAAACATTGGTAGAAACAAATTGTGGGTAGGGTTGTGTAGTCTGTGAGTAAAGTTTTTCAGATTAAAAGGGGAAAGAAGCTGAATTTTGACAAAACTTCAGTGATTTTTTATTTTGCTGCATGAATTCTCAATGACAACTTCAGTTAACAATGTTAAATGACCTGAATTATTAATATTTAACAAATACAACATTCTTTTCCAGCAATAAACCATTGTTAACAAACTGAACAATGACATAAAAGTAGATTTTCAATTACCAATTTTAGTGATAAAATCTAAAATAAAGTGGTACAAACAGTCAATTTAGAAGGTTACCAAATAGTGGATTGAAAACAGTTCCGTTGTTTTTATAAGCACAAAATGAACTACTCTAAATGTGAAAGATGGAACAAAAATCAATGAAATATGATTAACTAAATTAAATGAAGAGAGTTTTTGCAAATTAACTGTTTATCTTTATTATATATACTTACTGATGACTAAATTAATAACGAGAAGTACAAAAGTATTGGAGAAAGACTGATTACAATTCATTCCTTTGAAGATTGCCAATGACTATTACCTGCCGAAAACTACTAGATGATGATTTAGTTTTTGAATATGGTTTATAAAAACATTAAAACTATATTTGCTATAAAGCTTTCCATATACCTCAGTATGTAATTGAAATTTAATTCCAATGACAACTGACTTGATATCAATGGGGGCCAGGCTAGCTCAGTGGTTACGTGATCGCCTCTGAACTGATAGGACCGGGGTTCGATCCTCACCTGGCCCTCGATTTATTCACGCGGGAGATGAATAAATCTGAGCGCGTCGTCCCTCGGAGAAGGACGTTAAACTGTCGGTCCCGAGCCTGTACGATGTCAGGTACTCGTTAAAGATCCCTACTCTAAATACATTTGAGTTAGGAAAAATTTAGTACTCCCACCTAACCTAACCTAACCTAACTTGATATCAACATGATGTTGAATTAGAATAGTCATAACCAAAGGAATTTTCGCGTAAATTTTCTGCATTTTCTTTCACTAGAGAATAAAATTTTTTAAAACATTTTAATTTATTTGATTTAATATTAATCATATGTTTAATAAACAAATATCTACATGTTTTTTTGCATTCAAAAGGTAGATGGAAAAATTTTTAACAGTAAAACCGTTTATTAGATAGTCTATCATTATTGGCAAAAATTATTAATTTTTATATGCCATTGTGTGGATAGATATTTGTTTTTCAAATATACTACATTCATGATTTTTATCAAGTGAGTTCTACATAGAAACATGTAAAGAACGAAGAAGTTAACTTTATAGATATAGAGTTTGTTAATCTTTAGTTTTAAATTGTTCTTCTATCATTTTGTTTTTATCATGAATATTGTGTGTAAACATAATTCCAATATTTAAATTAAATGTTACTACTGAAGATTAGTTTAATAGTATGAAGTTTGCTGGATTCAAGAGCTGTGTTGGTAGAGATGTGGACAAGCAGAGTTGTGTCATCTTGTTTGGCTTGATTGATGCTGGAGCGGCCCCAGGCGGTGCAGTTCAGCCCTGCCCTTCTTTATTAGCTCCTCTGACGCCTTATGAAGTTGACTCAGCAAACACGCTCCGCATAGTTCGCACTACTGCTTTTCTCATCCAATATTGCTCTTCTCCTTCTCTATATATCTTAAATCCCTCTACCTCTGTTGAATTTCATTTATTATCTTTCCTATTACCAGCACGAACCTCAATAATTTTTACCGTCTTATTAAATATTAGGTATTTCTTAACTTACAAATAGTTATTTTGAATTGGCTATAATCTTTGTTGTTCTTTCGGTTAAAAGGTTAGGTTAGGTTGGAGTACCGGTCTCACAAAAAACACATCCAGGCCAAACATAGGCTCTGTTTGATACCACACACTGAACATACGTCATTTAGAGAACTAAGTTTTACCTCAAACAAGTGTATTTAGAATAAAGGACGAACGGCTTAACATCCTCTCTAAGAGACGACGTGCTCAAATTTATTCATCTTACGAGTGAACAAATCTAGGGTCAAAGTGGGTATTCAACCCGGATTCACTAGTCCGAGGCGAGGATGTTGCCACTTTGCCATCCTATTATTCATTATTATAATAGTAGCACTGGAGTTTATTATCTCTATAGCAGTTAAAAAACTTTTAAATCTCTTGGACTCTTAATAATTTTCCTTTAAAGAGAAGACTTCCACTCATCAAATTATAAAAAAAAAATTGAACATAATATTATTATTATTAGTACCACAGAACTAGGTAGAAACAACAACTGAAAACGAATAACATTAACATTATAATAAGGAATTCAAATATATCATTTAAATATTTATTAATAACGATTAAAAAAAATATTTACTGGGATGTAAGATGGATTAATACACATCTTAAAGCAGAGGTTCTCAATGGGGGTTGACGAGATTCACTCTCAGGGGTAAATTTTGAGTTTTCAGGGGGTAAACTGTAACCTCAGTAAGTTAAAAGTGACTTAAAAGTAAGTTAAATTGAGGAAAGCTAGTATAGGTTTTGACTTCTCAATATCGTAATAAATGAAAAAAATACTATTTTAGTTAAATTAATTTTTTACATATCCTTTTTATATTTTATACAAACAAAAAAATCAGAGTTTTATAAGTACATATATAGATTTTAATCTATGATCTTTGATATTATTTAGACTGTATTTTTTGGACAAGACTGACTATCTTGAAATGAAGAGAAATTATGACAAATGGCGAGAGGGGTACTCGGGCCAAACAAGGCTGAGAACTCCTGTCTTAAAGTGTATGTTATGCTTAAAAACTTACCAACTGTTCAATATTAAACAACTTCGTAAAACATTATTTTACTAGTCATCAAATGAAATCATATTTGAAAACATAGTACAGAAATAAAAACATTTTATTGTATCTGCAATTGATAGGATACAACAGTAAGTGGTATACAGTTACCCCCGCTTCTAATACACTAGAAGTTTTACAGGAATGTGATAAGACTCATTAAGAATAAATATAATCAAAATGTAGTTGACTCCAAAAATGTTATAACTTGAAAGGCAACCATCACGAAGAGACGAAT
Source organism: Hermatobates lingyangjiaoensis (assembly GCA_026182355.1). NCBI lineage: Eukaryota > Metazoa > Arthropoda > Insecta > Hemiptera > Hermatobatidae > Hermatobates > Hermatobates lingyangjiaoensis. Next base: position 2,462,787 of record JAPFBL010000882.1, read on the forward strand.
TATAGTTTAAACTCAAAAAAGAAATTTACTTATATTTTTATTTCAATGATATGACCATCAACTAAGAATAATACAGTATAGTAATTAGAGTAAAGTTAGAGAATTTAATGACACGTTTTTGAATAACATTTCTGAATGTGTAGTACGGATTACTTTTTAACTAATATGATAAAGTAAAGATAGTTTTAATATTCGAAATTTTGTAACAGCTTAAGTTGTGGCAAGTGCACTGATATAATTTATTACAAGTGGCCCTTCCCAGATTCACGCAGGTAATTAATAATACTAAGATTTATATTCATTAATGGTTGAAAGATCTTAGTCTTGTTTTCCCATTTCTTATTGTGGTTTGATCATATATATATATATAATATATATATATATATATATATATATATATATATATATATAGTTCAATATAGACAAAGAAACATAGAGAAATCAAAAAAACACACTTACAGTCTCTAATTTTCGGTTTGAACCGTGTTGAGGAGAGATAAGAGAGGGAAACCAAGCTCACTGGTTCAGAGACGGTTGGAGACAGTTGGAGGGTCTCCAACGGTCTCTGAACCAGTGCGCTTGGTTTCCCTCTCTTATCTCTCCTCAACACGGTTCAAACTAAAAATTAGAGACTGTAAGTGTGTTCTTTTGATTTTTCTATGTTTCTTTGTCTATATTGAACTATATCTGTCCGTTTTGGATCGTATTTCCAACGAAAAAGTGTATGTACATATATATATATATATATAACAAAACAGTCCATAGAATTTTAGATAACAATTATAATGAAAGTAACACAAACAAGGGCATAGACATAACTAGATTCTATCTTTCAATAATTGCCTTCATCAGGGGGACATACCTGTGTGCCTAAACATATAAAAAAGGAATATAATAAGATAGCAATATTTTTTATTTTTGAAAGAGTGAAAGGGATATTAATCCCCCTGGAACCTCATTTATTCAAGATAGATGTTGAAATTTTGGCAAGATACTTTAAAAGTTTCAATTGTATTAACTGTTACGTTAGTCAATCAAGAGGTTTTGTCAAAGTTTCTTTACTGTGAAAGTAAATATATTAAATGAAGATATATTCTAGATGCAATTGAATGAAATTGAAACAACATTTGGCTTATATAATTTTATAAAAAAAAAACTGTTAGATAAGTTGAAGGGAATTGGGTAAGCGGAGATGGGTTTTTGAAGGAAGGGAGACTGGATTGGGGCTGGTGATGGTTTGTTTGGAGTCGGTGACTCGTGCAGGGAACAAGGCATTCCTTTCAGCAGGCCAGCTACACCGGCTCCACCCTCTCTTGCCACCACGCACACATTACCCATTAACTTGAGCCTTAAATGAACTACTCCTGGAGCAAGTCAATAGCGAAGGCAAGCCAAGGTTAGCGACCACTGCAGATAGCTCCGGACGATCAATAACAGATTAACTGACAAGACCTGATGGAAAACAAGCTCACCTTACCATCTTTCCTCCCAAAAAGAGAAAAGAAATCTTCCACTTCAATAGAACTACTGGATTATGAAATGAGTAATAGCTTCTGTTATAGTTAAGATGTTTATATAACATACTCAAAATAGAAAAAAAACACCAAATTAAAGTTCCTAATTGAGGATTAAAAATAAAATGATTTATACAAGATTTAAAGTTATTTTTTTAAATCACTTTTTACATTCCACTGCTTTACTGGATAGCATAATATATATATATATATTCATCGATCAAAAGATTTTATATAAACACGTGAAATATCAATCAATGATCAAACCACAATATGAAATGGGAAAATAAGACTAAGATATTTCAACCGTAACAAGGGTCCTTCGTCAGAGTTAGGTTTTTGACTCTGACGAAGACCGCTTGTTAAGGTTGAAAGATCTTAGTCTTGTTTTCCTATTTCATTTTGTGGTTAGATCATTGATTGTTATTTCACGTGTTTATATGAAATTTATATATATATATATATATATGTAAATTTCTTATATATATGTATATATATATATTTATATGATTAAACCACAATAAGAAATGGGAAAACAAGACTAAGATCTTTCAACCGTAACAAGCGGTCTTCGTCAGAGTCAAAAACCCAACTGAACACTAGATGCAGAAAACATCTGGTGAGGAGTTGAGAAGAGTGGGAGGGAAGAGTGGTATTTTAAAAGGGGTGAAAGCACAGGAAAGGACTAATGTCCAGAAAGGGATGTTTGGGGAAACAAAGGAGTACAGTAAGAAAAAGTAAAAAACTATCCGCTAGCTGTCAACCCTCTTTGAAGAGGCTATTGCCCTCGTGACGAAAGTATCAAGTTTGAAGAGACCGTTACTAATGTTTATAATATTAGATCTATTAAATTTAATTAGAGACGATTCAATAATATTTCTTAACAACATTGATTTTTCATAGGTAATAAATTTAGCTCCTGTCCAATCAAAATCTTCAAAGAGGGTTGCAGCTAGCGGATAGTTTTTTACTTTTTCTTACTGTACTCCTTTGTTTCCCCAAACATCCCTTTCTGGACATTAGTCCTTTCCTGTGCTTTCACCCCTTTTAAAATACCACTCTTCCCTCCCACTCTTCTCAACTCCTCACCAGATGTTTTCTGCATCTAGTGTTCAGTTGGGTTTTTGACTCTGACGAAGACCGCTTGTTACGGTTGAAAGATCTTAGTCTTGTTTTCCCATTTCTTATTGTGGTTTAATCATTGATTGTTGTTTCACGTGTTTATGTGAAATCTTTTTATATATATATATATATACGAGTTCAAAATCAAAGAAGGGCAACACACTGAGTAAAGAAACACAATTACAAACTCAAATTTTTGAGCAATTCGTCTTCAGGAGAAAAGAAAAAGGGAGAGGGATTATAACAGATGGGAGACAACAAATCAGATGGTGAGTTAATATACCAAGTTCCTAGGAAATTTAAAGGACTAATAAGAGATTTGGAAAAGGTATCCAAGAAATTGATCAAAAAAACTAAGCAGAAAATTGAATCTCATATGTATTAAAAAAAGGACTGTTCCCCATAAAAGTGTTACTGTTGTAAAGTAATCTCTAATGTAATACCTAGTGTTTCTGTTTCAAAATTTTAAACTTCTGCCTATGGAAAAGGTTTAAATAAAAGCCAAAACGTCAATGAGAGTTTGATTTGATTCTGAAGAATTGACCGAGTCTTGATAAACTTTTATATTGTATATATATAAAATACAATAAAAACTGAGGGAAAAATATAGACATCTAACTGATATAACTCCTATCAATATTTTAAAATCCGTCATTTTCAGGGACCGAAGTGCTTTACTAGGTGGCTAGATGCAGATAGACAAACAGCTAATTAGTTCGTTAGAACTACTATGGCCATCAAAGAGGAAGAAGGAATGAAAAACCAATCAAACAGTAAAATAGAAAAAGATGAGGAAGTTTTAGCAGAGGATTAAACAAGGTTTAACAAACGATATAATCATAATAAGAGTAAATAATAATAATATAAGTGAATGAGTAAAATAACGTTCTGTCTTTGTTGACTACTTCTTACAATCTCTCTTTGCAGTCAACCATGACATTGTAATCTATCTCTTCCAACTGTTGCAACGTTTTTTTTCAACTTGCAACACTTGATCAGGGATGTTACTTCTACCTCTCTGTCAACAATTTTAAGAGCTTTGATGCAGCGAGAGTCTTACATCATCTCAAAAGTCCCCCTCCTAATTCTTCTACATTTTTTTCTTTAACTAGTGGATTTTTTTAAGGAAAAATTCCTTTGTTTGTATTCTTATTAACTTATACAAGTGATACTGTTATGGATACAATTATTTATTTATTTAATACTGTATTTAATATTTTAAATAAATTATAACAATTCAAAGTATATTAAATACATTTTTAATATTCTAAATGTCTATGACCGTAGTTCTTGGTCCATGACTACATTTTTTGTACTTAAAAGTTTCCTAACATATTGTCATAATAAATATAAACAATAATGAAAATATAAGTCTTTAATTTTTCAAAACTTCTGTGTGGTTGAAAAATGTCTTCAGATCATCTCAAACTGTCGGTTTGATTATATAACCACTACCAGGTTTGACGCTAGTCCCAGATGTATTCTTTCACCATGAAATGCATGGTAACGTCAGAACAGTTTTACATCGTAGGCATAATGAGTGATAACCCTTCTCTGGTACGCAATTGTTTGTGAGCTTGGAGTGTCTTACATAAAATCTGTTCAATATGACAGAATAACAATAATAATATATGTCCGTTCAAGTCATCAATTGTCTCTCTTTCCCCACAAGTAGGGAGAAAATATCGTTATATACTCCACATTACTAGTATGGTATTGGCATCAGCTGGTGACATAAGACCATCTCCTATGACATGTACACATGTACACTACCAGTCTCCCTAGCTGCCTCATATTGACCATTTTATTGATCTTTAAGGCGCATGACTTGATATCCACATAAATTCCATATCTTTTTCATCTGAGTTTTTGCTTAACACATTTTTCCTTATAATCGTAAATATGATTTATTTTTTGTTGAAAATTATGGTTTTTTAATAGATCTTTTAATCCCGATGGTGAGTCCGATAATATCATGAAACAACTCGGCCACTGCCTGGAAATGGTTGATGGCTTCTTTTATTGTACATACTAGAGACTTTTTAGAAAGCCCAGGACATTACAGCAATGACTGAGTTAATTTCGTTACTAGTATCAATTTCTATAAATGAAACATTCGAGTATATCTAAGTTGGTATGTTGTTTTGATTCAAAAAAACTCTGTAATATATTAATGTTTTACCTTTTGTATCATATAAAATCCAGGTTTATTGTGAGTTTAGTATAATTCCACTGATATGTTGAATATATAGTATAGTACAGCATAGTATAGTAATAGTATAGTTCCACTATATTTTACTTTGAATATCTTCAAGAAAGATAATATCTTTATTTGGACTTCAGGGAGTTTACGTATGACATGGAATAAAAGGTTCTATGGCAGCTCTGAAGTAAGTAGTTTGTCAAAGTGTTTTGAGTTGAAGGGCTTGTTCTAAAGGCTCGAAGGGCTGAGTGCAGTCTTGCTGTAATTATTTGATCTAAAACCCTGTCGTGACTGCATAGCTGAGCCGGATATCTGACACGAGTAATCTATCGTCGATAAAACCAGTATGCAAAAGAATGTAAACTAGGTTCATCTGATCGGTTTCCCAGTTCGTATTTGTTAAGGCAGCAATTAGGTTCAAAACTCATTTAGTCTCTCTGCAAGCAATCTGCCTGTGTAGACCTTCCTTCTCAGCAGAGTTTAAGATAAGTCTAAGAAATCGGTGAAATCCATACGTACAACTACTCTGTGCCTAAAAGCAACTTTGACTAATCGTGGTCCTTTTATTAGACAAGCAGCCGGCTCAAATTGTACAATGTTGGCGATGGAAGTAAACGATAAAGACTCTATCTGAGAACTGAAATATAGGACTACAGTTTCATCTACAGTGATATTTATGGCTCCATCAAGGATATTTCAGATTTGCAATGGGTCGTTTCCATTTCTGAATAACACAAGATCATCCATAAGAAATGGAACAGTGCTCGGAAGTTTATAAACTATTTCATTAACTGCTATATAAAAGATTGTGGTGCTTATCACAGAGACACTCCACTCTCAAGTCCCCTGTTTTAAGTGAGGCACGAACCCATCACAACTCTGAACTTTCGATAACCAAGAGAACCTCTTACTAAACTGAGTATCCTTCTCTTATTCAATCAAATTTGGAAATTCATTAATATAAGAGAAATTGTTGTCTTACAATCGCTCGTGTCAAGACAAAAAAAGACAAACAACGTGCGATTTTCCTACATAAATGAATCTTGGCTAGTCCGCTCTAAGAAAGCAAGGTGTTCTAATCCAGATTATCTTTTTTTATACCCTGTAAAAAATAATATAAATTTTTTTTTTAAAATCAATTCAGTTTCTTATAAATTATTGATTCAAGCAGTTTGCTAAAGCAGCAGGTTAGAGATCTAACTGCGTAAAGCTGTTTGGAGTATTTCCATCTAACTTTTTTTGAAGTGGGATTATTATAGTTTCTCTCCAAGAATGTTGATATTTTTCAGTTGCCATAATACGGTTATAGGGCTGAAGCAGTACTTGAAGTCCTTGATCGAGATTATATCATTAATGTCTATAAGTAACATTAGTCAGAATATGGTCATATAAGTATAAGTAAAAATTAATTTTTAGCCAGAAAAGTTAAGAAACTTACAATGGACACCTATAATGTTCTGTAAGTTACATCTTATGATGTGTGATTTATACGTTAATTCAGGCATCCAAACATTTACAACAATTTTGAACTAGTAAATATGAGTTCTTTTTTTTACAATTAGTTATCCATAAGTATTAATAAAAATATGTTAGATATTGATAACCACATTTTTTAAAGTTTTTAGTAGTTTTAAACAGACTAGTCAGACATGATATGCTTTAATAGTCAAACACCCTAAATTTTTGAGTTCTAAGTGTATATTTTCAACAAAATTGATTGCTTAAGCAAAATTTTTTTCTTAAAAAAGTTATTGTCATTTATAGAAGAACAAAGAAAGTTTACTAAAGAAATGCGATTTAAATTCAAGTTTCCTCAATAAAAATCTAATTATTCACAAAATGCGAGTTTAAGTGGCAATCACGCTTGTGATTAAAGAACATTGTGCTTGAGACAATGACTTGGCAAGCTGCCTGTTAGCTTAATTACCTGGAAACTTAAATATCGTCTCGAAACACAATTAACACTTAATGTATCAACTTTTCATACTTATTAAAGCTTTTCATAAGATTATGGTGTATATTTAAAATAGGTGCTATAGGAAAATAATCTAGAATTAGTTGCAATTTTAAAAGAAAGCAACTCAATAATTTGTAATGAATTGATCATGTAATTTAGCATTTATTAAACAAAATAAAGATAAAGTACGCAATAATGTGATAGGTTCTTGCAAGGGTAAACAAGACTGGGGGCGGTTAGCGTGCAAAGGTCAGGCTGTAGGGAGCGCAAATGACAGAACACGTGCTTAATAAGGAAATTATTTGAGTTTGGATTTCGTGCAAAGATAGGGGTTCCCACGAGGAGTCACGCTTCACCCTGGCCACCCCGACACCACTCCATTAACAAATCTCCACTCTCCACCTGGTCATTACCCAAGCCTGTACGTCGTTAGCCACTACAACCCTTTCCAACCTCCAATTTTACTTCAATATCTCTGCCTTCAGTCCAGTTATCTTTTTCATTCAACAGAACTAAGTTCTTTTAATTTACACCACATTCATATCTTAATTAATAATGATTATTATTTTTTAATTATTGTGCTTTTAGGAATATAGAAATGTATTAGTAATACAATATATTCAAACATGTACAAGGTAACAAATATGTACAAGGTAATACAAATTGAAGACATATGCGAAATTTTCACCACTGTTCTATAACACTCAAGTGAAATAACTCAGCAAAACTCTTTATTTTCTTCTTCTCCTGATAATGGTGATCTCGAAATATGTCCTAAGTTATATCTTATATCCCGATGATCTTATACCAAAATATTGAAAAAAGTTTTTTTGTTATTTCTTCGTGTTTGTGTCTTTAAACACTTGACTTTATATATATATATATATTATATATATATATATATATATATAGGTGTATAATGTAATCGGAATTCGGTCAATTTTCCAGGATCAAAATCAAACTCTCAATGCCAACGTTTCGGTTTTATTTAAAACCTTTTTCATAGGCATCTTCTCCATATACTCTTCTTATATCCTCATAAAAACCCATAGTTTTTGAGAGTTTGATTTTGATCCTGGAAAATTGATCGAATCCCGATTACATTATACACCTATTCTATCCAACAGTTGATATATTATTGAATTTTATATATATATATATATATAACTTGAAAAAAATTATGACGCATAAAAAGAAACGTAACAATAGGATTCACTTTTCAATATTCGACCGTTGTGGCAGTCATACTCACGAGAAGAAATGAATTGACGAAGGGGCGACAGCCAACTTACATAAAGATATATATATATATATAAATTAGTAAATGATGTGAGAATTGTTTCACGAATATTTACATACATCTAATAGAATTATGTTGATTATAAATCATATGAACTTTGTTCAGAATTTTCCATTGAATCTGCTGTTTTTCTGACGTGTTCTGATGGTAATAATAAAAGTTTCACTCTCATAGTAAATAGATTACATTGTATAGAAGTAAATAAAATATCTTAAATATTCTAATAACTAACTGATAGCTAAGTAGAACTCAATTAATTTGACTTGAAATTTATCGTTATCTTAATGATTCTCTTCCTTTAAGAAGTAATGATTGTTTAAAAGCTAAAAGCTACATTGTTAAAGGTTATTATGCTAAACTAAACAATGTCTGAATAATCAGTAAAGTTATGTGCTGGAAGGAGAGAGGATTTCCCGGTAGTTCAATACAGCCTTCGGCTAAGCTATTTACAAACTTGGTGTTGAGATTAGTAAATAATGTGAACACTCTATTGAAAATTGTAATTTGATTATATATTTTAAGTGATTTTACTAAACATGTAAATCAGCTATTATTATTAGTTGTTATTTTTTTTTTTAAGAAGAAGAATGTATCAAAAACTTGGTAATTTTCAGTCAACTACATGTTGCAGTCTACAGACTTATCATACTACTACTCCCTAGGAATTATACAATCTTCAGGAAAAAGGGGAATATACAACTTCCTTATTTAGCCTTATCGCTTTGTCTTATAACTTTACTTCAAAATTCTTGTGGATTTAAAACATTATTTAATCTTCTTCTGTTGAAATATCAGAATTCTGTTGGATTAAATTATTTTGTAAGATTAAATCTCCCAGTCAAACTCTTGTTGTTTGTCTTAATGAAATATATCTTAAAGGAAAACCGCTACCAATTTTCACTAATTTATTTTATTTTGATTTTTTTATTTTATTGATGAGAAAACGATCCTAAACGAACAAATAATGTCCAATATAGATAAAAAACATTGATACATTAAAACACACGCTTACAGTGTCTAATATAATATTTCACGGGGTAAAGGGACAAACACACTTACTGTCTCTAATTTTCGGTTGAACCGACATCAGGAGAGTAGAGATGGGGACACAAAGCGCACTTACGAAGTGACACTTGGAGAGCAACAGTATTATATATATATATATAATATATATATATATATACTATAATAATATATAATATATATATAATATATTATAATATAATATATATAATTATATATAATAATATATATTATATAGTGGTATTATAGAATGTTTTGCACCATATTTGGTGTGAAAGAAAAAAAATTCAATACGGAAAACCAGAATGGGACCTCACATTTATAGACATATACACATTTCAGTGTGTGCACTGATAAATATATAGAAAAAAATGGAGGATGCAGTCTCAAATTTTTGATTCAACTGACATAAGTGAAGTAACAGAGAGAGAACTACAAAACTCATGAAAAAACTGCTGAAAAACCCCTTTTAATATTTCTAAATTATTAAAAATTTATTCGATCTAAGCGTATATATTATATTTTTACAATTGCTAACCGTCTTTTTAGAAGAGCACTTGGTTGCTTTTAGTTCTTCTATTCTTTTCCTGATGATGATTGACACAGAAATGGCGGAGTATTTAAAAGAGATCTGTCTTTATTAATCTATAACGTAATTTATACTGCAAATTGAATTAGTAATTCATGTGTGTCAGGTTAGGTTAGGTTGCAGTGGCAGTCCCACAAGGCAACACACTTAAAGCGTTGGCCCTTTGTGATACCACGCAATGAAGATTGATTCTACAGCGGGAGTCCTAAATTTTGCCTAACTCAAGTGTATTTAGAATAGGGATCTTTAACGAGTACCTGACATCACACAGACTCGGGACCGACAGTTTAACGTCCTTCTCCGAGAGATGACGTGCTCTGATTTATTCACCTCCCTCGTGAATAAATCGAGGGCCAGGTGGGGATCGAACCCCGGTCTTATCAGTTCAGAGGCGAGCATGTAACCACTGAGTTAACCTGACCCCTTCCATGTGTGTTAATTAATTTTAGAGTAAACATTGAATGTATGTGTATAGAATATATATATATATATATATATATATAATTAATTTAAGTTATCACTAGAAAACAAAAAAAAAACTAACACTTACTATTTTCGACCATTTCGGCTATCTTGCCGTCTTGAAGAGAGGCAGGAAAGGGAAAAAGAACACAGGAGCGGAGACGTGAATGTGTCTACCGACCGCAAAATATATATATATATATACAAAATAAATAAATAAATTCAACAAATTAAAAAAAATAGTAGGATTCTTGTTTAAATTTTTATATTTATATATACTACCAATTGGTGAATATATTTATTCATTTTTTTTTTTTTATTGTGCTTAAACAAAAAATAAAAAGTTGTCGAAGTACTTGGTAATCGGTAACATTAGCAAATTTGTTTACTTTTTTTTTAATATTATGTAAAACTAAGGCTATGTACTATTTATTCTCATATGCATACTTTTTCCGTAAAACCCGACTGGTATATTACACAATTCTGATTATTGCATAATTTTTATAAGTTCAAAATATTTGTGCTGACTTGTATTTTGAAATAGTATCATAACATGTATGGTGTATTAGATCTTAATGTAAATGTCAAGAGACAGCATATGCATAGCATTACATCCGAATATTTTCTCATCAAAGGCTTCCAAATAACTAAGCATTAATACAACTTGAAAACGAAAATACCACTGCCAATTAATTGCAAATATTTTTGATCAAGTAAATAAATTGATCTATACATATTATTAACGTGAAATATACATATGATTGAGTGAGTATTCGGCTACCTAAATTGATATTTTCTTTCACCTCAAGCTGAAATTGAAAATGGCTGATTATCCGCAACTTATTTCACTTCTGTTAATCGTGATTAACTTAAAAAACTTTAAAAAAATTAACTTAAAAAACCAACTCAAAACAGTTGATTTTTTTCAAACCAATATTTGAAAAAAAAATATTTTTCTCAAACAGTTAAACGTAACTATCAAAAAAATTTTGGATATTACGGTAAAAGTTTATTATGATTTATGAGAAAAGATGCTATTTAGTCTTCACACACAAGAATTTAATTATATAACGTGTTTCGAACACTTATGTTCATCATCAGGTATATTCAGAACACAAAAATAAATGTATAATCAAAACTTGAAGTTAAATAAAGGAAATTAAGTAAAATTTTAACTTAAATATAAGCTAAAAGGAGTTACATGCGTACCTCAGTAAGGAGATATTGAGTACTTGGCGATTTAAAAAGCACAATTAGAAACAATACAAAATGAGAAGGGTGGTGTGGGGCAGCAACCTTTCACGACAAAATAATAATAAGAATAATATTTTATCTTGTTTCCAATCACAAATATTTACTAGTATTTCATTTAAATTTAAAATCCATTTAGTTTACAATTTAGTTAAGTTTTTTTTACTGGTATAAGAGATCTGTCTAGATTTATTGCTCTCTCGAGATGGTTGGGGTGGACCAGGGACGGGGGACAAAGAGAATTCTTCTTCTTTGAGGTATCACAGGGGGCCGGCTTGCGGCCTATGTGTTTTCTTTCTCGGGACGGCCACTGTAACCTAACCTACCTGGTAGTTAAAATTTTAGTTGTTTTTCTTTTATTTAACTTCAAAATTGTTATACGTATTTGTGTTTGTATTGTACCTGATGATGAAGACTAAGTGTTGTAAACGCGTTGTATGATTAAATCCTTGTATGTGAAGACTTAATATTTTTTTCCCTCACAAACCATGAGTAAAAAAATACCACACAATAACTTCTTACATAGCAAGTGAGTTGAAGACTTTTATGTTTTTTAGCATATATTTCACTTATATTTTTTTTTTCAAATTACTAGTTTCATTGTTAATATTACTTTACAATGAAAACATTAACTTTCTTAAGAGAATCCAAATAAGAAAAGGAAGATGTAAATTAGATTGGTCGACAAATTAAACTCATTAAAAGTTTCTTGAAGGGAAATAAAAAGTGTTGGGGCAATTATTTCAAGAGGGGCTTAGAAGGGAGCATTGTGCAAAAGACAAAGTGACTATTCGCGTTGTTTCAGACCGACTCGATTTGCATTACTTTTGTTTAGTTTTTATCCCTTCTAATTCAAGTAGTTAGTGCCAAAGCATTAAACTATGACTCTGGAACAATTCATTTAGTCACTAATGAAAGTTACTGCTCTTTAATATATCATACATGTATTACTTTTCCGGTTGAAAGTTTATTATGTAAATAAGTTTTCACTTTTTATTTTATTGTGTTTCTGTAAATGGAACAATAGAAGATCGGACTTTGAGATTTATACAGATTTATAACCAATGAATAACATTGGTGGTGCTTGGTATGAGAAACCCTTTCGGAGTCTTATTTACGAATACATACTCGCAAAATTCTTGCTTAAATTTACTACAGAGGTAACACCTCGTACATCGTATTGTACCACTGTATAATATGATGACTGCTTTATCATATTATACAGTGGTATTTTTTGCAGACATTTGTAACAAAAGTGAGTTAAAAAACTGAATAAATAAAAACTTGTAAATTATATCAGTTTGGAACAAGGGTTGTCATTGGGGGGTGAAATTGATCTCCAGAGGGGAGTTTTTGATTTTTAGGGAGTGAATTATGATAACAGTTAGTTTATAGCAGTTATCCACATGGACTCCCAGAGGTCAACAAAAGATTACTGGGGGTCCACGAGGAAAAACAGTATTTTGACGGTCCAGGTACGGAATTAGTGCTCCATGTTATGTTTGTTTACCTGCTCATTGTATCCAAACATAATTTCAAAGCGGAACAAACTGATCGTTAGAATATTTAAAAACAAAATAATTAAAATCTAAGTCCCAATATTCTCGTCAGTTTCTTATGACATTCTAATGCTTCAAAATGTTTTATTACGATTTTGTTTATGTCATATTCAAAACTACTCTTTTAACAATTTATTTCAGTATACTTTATAAAATGTTAACACATAAATATTTTGTTATTGTTTTAAAAATATTTTTGTATTTAAACATCACGGTGTAAATGTAACGAAATTATTCAACAGTTACACTTCTGTTTACCTAAAAAAAAAAATTTGTGAAAGTTTTGCATAAATATGTTTTTGAAGTATTCCCGAGAGGGGGAAGGGATTGTCAGGTCCAGAGATGATAAGATAGCTCTCGGGGAGTCCAGAAGTAAAAGAAATGTTGAGTACACCTTGTTTACTATGTGGGGATAGCAATACAGTTTTTAACCTGTTTATTATAAATTAAAATAACTATTATAATTGAAATGTTATAATCCATCAATATTTTTAATTACCATTTATTTTACATAAACCTGTTGTAATTATAGTCAATGTAAAGTTTAAATGTATATATACTAATTGGGTAAAAAGAAATGTATTTTTAATAATATTTTCATATTATTTAGAATCTACTATGACAGAGTCAATGTCATAAATAAAAAATAATGATATTCTGTTATGGCGAATTGGGTGTATGTGTCAAATTGGCTGAGAAACCCTGGTTTAGATTATAATGCATTCCATTTAAACCTCAGTTTTTTTTCATCATCAGATATAATTTCAAAACAAAAAAATTAATAAAAATCAAATATTTTTGATAGTATGATAATAGCATCAATGTTAGTGTGATAATTGGATATTTATGATAATAACATCATGTACTGCTTTCTAACTTAATTGCGTAACCTACCATAAAGAACAAAGTACTTCGTATCACGTAAGCCCTGTTTATTTTATTGAGGTACAGATTACTACCTGAATTTTCTTAAGTATTTTAAGTTCATCTGTTTAAAGGATCAGTATGATTATGCTTGTAATAAATATCTGTGAAATATAATACCAACAGACTGATTATATATATATATAATTCAGCAACTTGCGAAAATGTTTGTGGTGAACCATCTATTGGGCCATGGAAAGCCATTAAAAATGGATGTTCCATAACAATAATTGTTGAACTACAATCATTTGCCATTGCTGCTTGGAATTAGAAAATGGATATTTCATATTATATGGTGTATGACAATTGTAATATATAATTGTCATATGACTAACTAGTATATGGCAATTAGTCAGCAACTTGCAAAAATTGTTATGGTGAACAATCTATTGAGGCATTGGAAGCCTTTAGAAAATAGTTATTTCATAATAGTATATGGTATTTGTTGAATTTGCCATTGCTGCTTGCAATTAGAAAATGGATATTTCAAAATAGATTATGGTATATGACAATTGTAATTTATAATTGTCATATGACTAAATGGTATATGACAATTATTTGACAACTTGCAAAAATTTTTATGGTGAACCATCTATTGGGCCATGAAAAGCCATTGAAACATGAATGCTCCATAACAATAATTGTTGAATTGCAATCATTTGCCATTGATGCTTGCAGTTAGCAATTCATTCGTAGTGTTTTCTTTTGGCTCACAATTCATGATTATCTTTTATCAATTTTTTATTAGTTTTATTTAACATAAGATGAACATTCTGAGATAACAACATGTACTATAACCAGGTAACTTGTCACGTTAAAGGGAAATAGCGAAACCTTGTTAAAACAACATATATATTCTTTCCACTTTTCGTAGTTGTCATATATGTTACGAAATAAATTTTCCAGGACAATTTATACATGGAAGAGACATCTTTTTTAACTTTAGTGACAACGTGAATTTGTCATTTTTTTATGAAAAAAAACCTGACAAACATCAAAAACTCACAACATTATTTTATATTACTCCATAATATTCCTCATACTGAAGTGAAATTGTTTGTATGTTAAAGACTCAGTCGTGATTATGACCGCTGTGGTTTTTTTTCTGTGTATAAGTTGAGCTAATCTATAAGAAGATTCAGGAAACTTACCTATTAATCTACTACTGAATCAATTACCTTGGTTTGGTGTTGCATTGGCATGCATTTTTTTCTGTCTATCCCGACTGAATTTTAATCAATTTCCTTTCTCGCCAGTATTTCAATCACAGTTCTCTGAAATTATAGACATAATTTCTACATAGAATTATAGATTCAATTATAGATATCAATAATAATATAAAATTTTGAACTTACCATTTAAATTAAAAAATCAATATGCTGAAGGTACTATGTTATGCTCACTTATAACTTGTAGACAAGGCAATTACTGTCCAAATACAATTGTTATACAATATAATAATTTTCATACAAATAAATTATCTGGTTTATACCCGCAATTTGCCATTCATCTTTAGTTTTATTTTGCATACATTCCATTATCATCTTTTATTTAAATTTCATTGATTTTGATCATTATTGATTTATTATTTTTTTTTTGGCCCCACCTAAGCTAGAAAACAAACATACACTTCGATTATATATTATAGATTATGTGCAAAATGAGAACATACAATAAAAATAAAAATGTGATAGAAAATCAATAGTGCAAAAAAGTATAAAAAACATATAATTGTCACTAGACAGTGGGAAAGCAAAGGTCACGACCTTAATCAATTCTGTAAGGGATTCTGTAATCTACAGTGAGTCACTGCTTGTTGCTGCCTTACCTTGCGTGTCCTGCTGGGATTGAAAAAGGAAAAACAACCTTTATTGATCATGAATAGCAAAATGATTGAATTAATTGTTATCTGTGAATAACACATTAGGCATACAATATTTTATTATTATTTTTAAAGTTGTGAGTTAATATGAACGAATGAAAAAATTTTTATGATAATATAACGGTTATGTATCCAATTTTTTGTTAACACTCTACAAGGAGGATTCCTTTAAGAATTATGGTAAAATTTCATATAGCAGTTATTATTTTTATGAAAGACGCTATTGCTTTCTGACAGCATTGAAGTCTGAGAAAGAAAAATTCTATTAATAAACGACACCTGTTTTTTTTTTTGTTTACAAAATGCTGAACATATTTAGATAGCGTATTTAATGCGGTATCCTTGCCGTACAAATAGTCATTTAAAACTTTTACAAGTTCATGTCAACAGACACAAAAAATACACATAACATCTGTTATCCTTAACGATTGTAATTATTATTATTGCAATAATAAGGCTCTGTGGGTAAATATAGAACTGTTATTACTATGACCAAAAACGAAAAAATATTCTACAGTTGATGTCTAAATATATTTGATTTTGTCATGAAATAATGAAGTTTCGTCAATTTTTAGCTCCATTTTGTAAAATGTTACAAAAATAATTTTAATTTCTTTGAAAATAATACAATGACTGCACTCAAGGTACAGTAAATTATATATTTAAAAGGTATTTGAAGGTTTTATACATTTAATTTTAATGAAGTGAATACGGACTAGTTCAGATTGTTTTAATAGTTTTTTAATAACTAAGAAATCTTTTGCAAATTTTGCTAAATAGGTTCACTACTACCAATTATCATGAACTAAGTTTCTAAAAGATTTTAGTGTGACTTATATAATATAATGAGTAAAAGGTCAAAAGGTTAGAGGAATTTTATAATTAGAATCTAAAAATAATTAACCCTTTATATCTTGCTCATTTAAGGACAGTTTATAAAAGCACAAATACAAATTAAATCCCCTTATTTTGGATAGTTGAACAGATCTGCATCATTGACTGACATTGCAGTTTGTTATGATTAACATTGATATCAATGGAAACATCTTTCATGAACTATGTTGTTTTAGTTACAGAAATGTGTAAAATGTACACACAAAAAATCAGCATTTAATTTTCATCTCTAACTTACTGCATTTTGAATTGTAGATCAAAATATGACTGACTAGGACTGAAATATGGTAATATTTATAATGTAAAAAAATATGCGAGATCTATTATGTAACCGTTTGTTTACTCTTCAAAGAATATATATGGCCTAAAATAATGATCTACTCTAACTGATGACAGTGGAATGATATGTTATCCATGCTACCACTAGCAAAGTGTTCAGACTTGTACACTTACGCACAGCCATCAAACATTCTAAGCTTTTTGATTATATAATGACTTAATGATATAATTAACTGTAATATTCCAATCAATTAGATTTAAGCAGGATGCAGAATGCAACCAAATTCCTTATATTACCATTATCATTAAAGTGAATATATTTATACATTATTAAACAAAAGGTATCCATTCATATGGTGTTTAGTTTTAGTTTGTTAAAATTTTCATTATTTTAATGCTAATATTTATTAAAATTTTATTGTGAAATTTGTGTTTCAGATCCCTATCAAATGTTTGGTCCAACAAGCAGTCGATTAGCCAGTTCAGGTAAGAATATGTACTTGAAATACTATAAATAACTGTAAAATGATAGACACAATATGTGCATGTTCACTGAATGTAGACAGTACATGATATAAATGTTGTGGGCAAAATGATTTTACACAAATACGTCAAGCATTATTATTATTATTATTATTATTACTCTATGTATACTATTAATTTAACCAAATCTAATAAAATTTTTAAAGTAAAAGTTTTAAAAGTTATAATTTTACACTTCAAAAATTTTGAAGATCACAATTACAAATAATATATATATATATATATATAATATATATATATATATATATAAACTCAAAAATTGTTATTGACCTCTTCTATTCTATTCTATGTTTTGTTATTGAGGGCTAGGTCAAATAAAAGAAAATAAATTCCTTTCTAGGCCGACGTTTCGATGTATTTGTACATCAACTTCAGGACTAAAATTAGAGTAAGAACTATAATACATTTACCAAAACAAACTACAACTCACATATGTGAGTTATTAAACAACAATAACTCTTGATATAAAATATGAATTAAACAACCAGAATAAATAAATATACATTAGATCAAATGTTGTAAGGCCTTTCATTACAACATCATCAGAGAGCTAAATGAACTGAGCAAAAAATATAACAAGTTAAACTGGTTGATTCCCTCCAAGGTGAACTACGGTTTGAAATATTGCTTCCAGCAAGTGTTTTCATTCTTTTTAAGTTAATATTTTTTATCAGTTAATTATATATTTATATGTTTGTAAATTTTGGGAGCAGTCCTTTCTACATACACAGGGAAGTTTCAGCTAATTATGATCTAATTTTCAACAGTGTATATATATATATATGTATACTGCTGGTAAATTGGTGTAATATATGGTGTAAATTGGCAGCAAATCTTCTTGTATGCAAATATTGTTAAAAGTAGCAGCAGCTTCTCCTCTCACGATTTTTGAGCTGGTGGCCTCGATCTTGCGGACGATTCTTCTATCTTGTGGTTGGAGCTTCCACATCAATTGTCCAAGGGACACTAATTCATACGAGCTTTAAACCATAATTACGTTGGTCATCGTCGGATTAATTGAGGAGTTTCTTTCTTTGATGTATAAAGCCTCTAAAATGTGTAGTTTATCAACATTTTCCTCTCTTTGGATAATACTAGTACCTTGCACAAGCATTTCTCTAGTTAATTGTACATTGTGTTTTTTCAGGGCCTGTGTCTTTTTTACATAATATACTACCAGGGCATAATATACTACAAGAATAGAAAAACTCATAACTTGTTGCTAAGAAACAGTCCAAAGAAAAATACCCAGGAGCTTCAAAGTAGTCACTTGGTGTACGAGTATACTTATACTACAGGTGACTGAAAGAACCTGCCCTCAAAGTACATCGGGTTGACTACAACAAAGCTCTCCAGGTGATAAACGCTTCATTTGGCTGCTGGAGCTCTAAAGACACATGCCGTAGAAAAGCACAATTTACAGTTAACCAGAGAAATTTTCGTACTAGTAATATCCAACCAATGCTCGTACAAGGTACTAGTAATATCCAACGAGAGGAAAATGTTGATAAACTACATATTTTAGAGCCTTTATTCATCAAAGAAAGAAACCCATCAATTAATTGAAACCCCTCAATTCTTCAGTTTAAAGAAATGTTCGTTATTCCAACAAACAAGAACATAGAGCATAAAATGAAATGGAATAAGAACGAAAACTGAAACCTGTACTCTGATTGACCAATAAGGAAAGTTTATTGGACCAATCAAAAATCACATCCACTAAGGAAGTTTATATAAGCATCCTTCCAGAAGAAGATTTTACCCCATGATGACCAACGTAATTATGGTTTAAAGCTCGTATGAATTGATGTCCCTTGGACAATTGATGTGGAAGCTCCAACCACAAGATAGAAGAATTGCCCGCAAGATCGAGGCCACCAGCTCAAAAATCGTGAGAGCAGAAGCTGCTGCTACTTTTAACAATATATATATGGGAGTGACTGGGAGAGGTAGCGTGCTCCAGTAATCCAGCTACTTGGAGGTCGGGAATTGAGGACACTTTATGGGTGAGAAGGTACCAACTGGGTTGAAACATCACTATTTGTGTCTACTGGTTCTGGAGTACCCACTGGACATTTCTGCTGGAGCAAGGGGTTTGGGACGATGGCCATTTCTGAATTCCCTTAAGCGCGTCTGCTAGGGACGTGATTTGCGGATCCCCGGCACCTGTAGATTATTTATATATATATATATATATATATATAATTAAATGAAACGGTCCAACGGACTTTTAAATAAAAAACAATTGAAAAAGATAGCACACAGATAGACACAGGAATAACTCACTTCTATATTTCGACCATCGTCGTCATCAGGAAGCGAAGAGTCCTGCAGGAAGGCAGAGCGGCGACCCTGTGTCTATCTGTGTGCTCTCTTTTTTAATTGGTTTATATATATATATATAATATATATATATATATATATATATATATATAAACGACTTGAAAGTCGAAGAAGTCTAACACACAGAGTAAAGAAAAGGAGTCCGAACTCAAATTTTCTAGCAATCCGTCTTCAAATGAAAAAAGAAAGGGAGACCAAACACATGGTAGACGCAACGGAAGTAACCCGTTATATGATATATATATTATATTATTTATAAAAGTATTGACCATGGAATAGAAACAAAACTAAAGTTTATCGGGACTCGGTCAGTTCTTTAGGTTCAAATTAAACTCTCATTACCAATATTTCGGTCTTTATTTAAAACTTTTTTTATAGGCCTATGAAAAAGAATTTAAATAAATACCGAAACATTGGCAATGAGAGTTTAATTTGTATCTGAAGAACTGACCGAGTCCCGATAAACTTAAGTTTTGTTTATATTTCATTATATATATATATATATATATATATATATATATATATATATATATATATATATATATAATGACATAGCTTCTCGACCACTGATTTATAAAGTTCAAAGATGGGTGTTTGGAGGTTTTTTGTTTATACTCCAACGATTCGCCAAAAATTGTTCGGCACTTTCAAGGCTTATTTTTGAGGAAGAAACTGAAGCACTGAGTAGTTTCGCATAGACAGTAAATAGTGCCTTCTTCAAAAATACGTCTTGGAAATGCCAAACAATTTTTGGCGAAACGTCAGCATATAAACAGGAGTGCAATTGCTTTAGACCGAAAATCCTTAAGAAACCCATCTCTTAACTTTTATATATATATATATATATATATATATATATATATATCAATGATCAAACCACAATAAGAAATGGGAAAACAAGACTAAGATCTTTCAACCGTAACAAGCGGTCTTCGTCAGAGTCAAAAACCCAACTGAACACTAGATGCAGAAAACATCTGGTGAGGAGTTGAGAAGAGTGGGAGGGAAGAGTGGTATTTTAAAAGGGTGAAAGCACAGGAAAGGACTAATGTCTAGAAAGGGATGTTTGGGGAAACAAAGGAGTACAGTAAGAAAAAGTAAAAAACTATCCGATAGCTGTCAACCCTCTTTGAAGAGGCTATTGCCCTCGTGACGAAAGTATCAATTTTGAAGAGACCGTTACTAATGTTTATAATATTAGATCTATTAAATTTAATTAGAGACGATTCAATAATATTTCTTAACAACATTGATTTTTCATAGGTAATAAATTTAGCTCCTGTCCAATCAATATGATGATTTTCATTTTTTATATGCAAGAATAAGGCACTACTGTTTTCCTGTCTACTTACGTTATATTGGTGTTGTTTTACACGTGTTTTTAATGATTTACCAGTTTGACCAATATAAATTTTATGGCAATTTTTGCACGGAATTTTATAAATACCAGCGGACTCCAATTCGCTTGGAGAGTTTTTTATTAACATATTACCAACGTTATTACGATTAGAAAACACTATATTAAAATCAAGTTGTTTGGCTAATCTTGGAAGGGGTCCAATGATTCGTGGTATGGCAAAACTATAGAATTTGATAATGCTCAAACTATAGATAGAATCTATAGTTTTGCCATACCACGAATCATTGGACCCCCTTCCAAGATTAGCCAAACAACTTGATTTTAATATAGTGTTTTCTAATCGTAATAACGTTGGTAATATGTTAATAAAAAACTCTCCAAGCGAATTGGAGTCCGCTGGTATTTATAAAATTCCGTGCAAAAATTGCCATAAAATTTATATTGGTCAAACTGGTAAATCATTAAAAACACGTGTAAAACAACACCAATATAACGTAAGTAGACAGGAAAACAGTAGTGCCTTATTCTTGCATATAAAAAAATGAAAATCATCATATTGATTGGACAGGAGCTAAATTTATTACCTATGAAAAATCAATGTTGTTAAGAAATATTATTGAATCGTCTCTAATTAAATTTAATAGATCTAATATTATAAACATTAGTAACGGTCTCTTCAAACTTGATACTTTCGTCACGAGGGCAATAGCCTCTTCAAAGAGGGTTGACAGCTAGCGGATAGTTTTTTACTTTTTCTTACTGTACTCCTTTGTTTCCCCAAACATCCCTTTCTGGACATTAGTCCTTTCCTGTGCTTTCACCCTTTTAAAATACCACTCTTCCCTCCCACTCTTCTCAACTCCTCACCAGATGTTTTCTGCATCTAGTGTTCAGTTGGGTTTTTGACTCTGACGAAGACCGCTTGTTACGGTTGAAAGATCTTAGTCTTGTTTTCCCATTTCTTATTGTGGTTTGATCATTGATTGTTGTTTCACGTGTTTATGTGAAATCTTTTTATATATATATAAAGGATTGAAAGATCTTAGTTATTTTTGTATTTCAAAAATATAATAGTAAAAATAAAATTATTGTTTGTATAATTTTCTTTCAAACTATAATTTTTTTTATAAAAGAAAACTGAATTTGTTTTTATAATTTACTTTCGCTTTATAATCAAATTACACTTATTTCCTATACAGAAATTGTTTAGAAATAAAAAAGTATGCACGATATTTATTTTCACTTTGAAAATTTTCAAGTTTAGATTACATTTTGTAGAGAATTACTATGTTTTTCATATGCAAAAGAAGTGTTTAATTCGTGACGAATTGGGAATGAGTTATTTAAATGAGAGAGTAAAGGTAAAAATGAAGCACTTAAATACAGACGTCTTACGGATTGAAAACGTAGAATTAGTTTTGATTACAACATCAATAGCTCTGCTAGAAAGTAGAACTAATTGCAGTGTTGTTTCGTTTCTTCTGTTTTCTATTTCAAAAAAAAAAAAAAAAAATGGAAAACCAAGGTACAATTAGATCTAAATTACACTAGAACGTTTGGGCGTGCAGCAACGCAGTTTTAAACCAAGCAATGGAATAATTCAAATGTCCGTTTGAAGTATTCTCCAACTGTAATAAGTTTCTCTAGCTGGGGTGAATAAATTAAAAATCCTTGAGGCTTGCATAGTGTTGT
The DNA here is from genome assembly GCA_026182355.1 of Hermatobates lingyangjiaoensis. NCBI lineage: Eukaryota > Metazoa > Arthropoda > Insecta > Hemiptera > Hermatobatidae > Hermatobates > Hermatobates lingyangjiaoensis. The sequence goes on from JAPFBL010000882.1 coordinate 2,485,684, forward strand.
GAATGTGGGGTTCACCTTTGATCGATTTCATTCTCACGTCTCAGGGATATTACGTTTAACTCGCCAAACTTTTTAATATAAAACACTAGAACCCTTATTGAAGTAAAAAAATTACTTAAATATGAAAAGTAATGGTTTTTTCCTTATTTAATATAGTACTGTGTTGGGAGTCACATTCGTATTTGTGTGAAGTGTTTTATTGTATGCGTGAGTGCAAATATGCGTAACCGTATTGTACAATACGCTTATTATCAGACAATTTAATCTTTGCTGATCACTGTTGTTCGCATAATGAAACGTAATTGGAGTTATGGATTTTTAAACAAAAAACAAATAAATTATATTTTGTAAATAAATTTTTATTGAAAAAAAAATAAATGAAAATTAAAGGTTATATGTTTTTGAGGCACTTACTTAACACTGTTATAATAAATGTATTTTTTTCTATTCCATAATCTTTCAAATAATATTTTGAAATATCACGTTTCAGCTCTAATTGTTTGTAAAATATCCGTCAAAGACGAGCACGTCCACTAATCTATATATACACTTATAAAACTCTGAGACCGATCTTGTTTGTTCCTTTGTTTTCTTGCCACCGTGCATTGTCTGATGAAATAATAAAATATACATATCATTTTGTGGGAATCGAACCCACGACCTTACAATACACTTGCAAAACCTGATATAAATAACATCTTGTTTACTTATATTTTTTTTAATTGTATTTGTTTAAAGTCACAACAATGTAAGTGTTACATTACCAGTGACACTGATAACACAAATGTATGAGGAAACACAGGAGGGAAGAAGCAATCCAGTGACTACACTTCCTGGCGTGGGTCTAAGTAGGAAAAAAAAATCACTTAGAACGGTTCATGGTAATAAGTCTCTTGGCCACATCCTCTTCAGATGTCTTCTGGGATTTCCTGGAATGCTTGTGGAGGATATTGTTAGGATTAAGGGATTACTATTTTTTGGAAGTTTTTTGTGAAACGTTTTATAGCGGGATATTGCTACTTGCTGAACTGTTGGGAACTTCAGGTCGGAATAAATTGTTTGGTTCGGTATATAGTGAATATAATGAAGAATTTTACGAAGGATTTTTGTTTGAAGAGTTTGTATCCTCTGAGAATTAGTTTTCTTTGTTGTTCCCCATATCTCAATGCCGTATGTCCAAATAGGCATAATCACAGTTCTGTAAAGTAATAGTTTGTTGTGAGTCGTTAATTTTGAGCGTAGATCCATTAAGTGTAGTAAAAGTTTATACCGTCTTGAGCTTGAGGGATCAGAATATGGTTAAGGAAGACTGGAGAACACGTATCTGGCCGCAACGTGAATGTTACGTGAACACTTTTCTGTTCGTTAATGCGTATTCTCCAACACTTCAGCCATGACTCTATAACGTTTAAGTGTTGCTGGATAGAGTAGTTTACTTATATAACTCTATAGATCTTTATTAATTATTACTTGTTTGTTTGCACACAGGCAAAATTTGAAGTACCTGTTAATTCCAGTTTAAACCAAATTATTAAAATAAATATAAAAAGAAAACAGTCAGTAATATAACCTAGTAATAATAAAAACAGAGTAATATAAAACTCTACAAATAACGACATTTAAAAAAGATTAAGAATCCAAAATAAATTCTCTCAACATTCAGGTAAATTAATGACTTCCGATGTAAAATCTCTTATGGATATGTAATAAACCTAACGGTTATTTTCATTGATGATTTCAGGGTTAACCGATCTTAGTCCCATTTTTGGAAATCTTATTGTTTTCTAGACGATGGTTTTTTTATTCCACGAATTTACTGTTAATTCTTATTATACATATATATAAAACAAATTGCATTTATCAGGAATCGGTCAGTTTTCATGGTTCAAGTCTAACTTTGAAAGCCAATATTTTTATTTAAACGTCGTAGTTGACAACATCAGATTCGTATTGACCAGATTTATGAAATTTAGAAAGTATGAATAACTAACAATAACATTAGAGGTTTAAAATTAATAATTTTAACACAAACTTGAACACAAATATCTGCACAGAATATGAATATTCTAAGGTAATATTATAAAAAGATATAACTTTCATTCATGTTAATTTATGTTGGATAAAATAAATTGAATATTTAAATTTACAGGTTTTATTTGTTTTAAATATTATTGAGTGTCTATTTAACTTGAATTGATGTTTTATTTATTTATGTCATAAAATAAATAAAATTGTTCACTTTTAAATGATATTTAATAAAACAAAATATCATTTAAAAGTGAACATCGATATTTCGATGTGAGTTATGTCTGTGTCTTTCTGTGTGTTTCCTTCGTTTTGAATTTATTTTATTTTAAAAAAGTCCGCTGGACCGTTTCTTTTATTGCATATATATATATATATATATATATCAGGAGACTGGAACAGCTTAGTTTGAAAGTCGCGAATGCCGAAGCTGCGGTACATTTTAACAATATATATATTTGTATATATGGGCATCAAATCTTCTTTAATAAAATATAATTAAAGGCCAAAGCGGCTTCAGTGTTTATGATCTTTTTGAGAACGTGTTCCAATACAATCTAATACAAAGGCTTTTTTATTTTTGTATCTGAACTCTTTCATACGTTTATTTGTTTTATTTTCTATTATAATATTAATGTTTGTTTATCCTGATGATGACCAGTGCGGTGGAAAGCTTGATCTACTTAGCGAAGTTCTTTTTTGTTAAAAGTTTTCATAATTATGTCCTTGGGAGAGTTATTCTTTCAGTTGCCTTTGCAACACCGTAAAGTGTTAGAAGAAAGGAACACGTTCTCAAAAAGATCGTAAACACTGAAGCCGCTTTGGGCTTTAATTATATTTGTTTATATAATATATATGTATATATATGTATAAAATCTAGTATATAAACTTATTGCAATTATGAAGAGTTTCTCTTAAGGTTACGAGTACATTATGGCTCTGTTTTCTGATTTTTTTAAAATTCTTACTGATAAGAGCACTGCAAAATGGTAACTAAAATATGCTTATTTCATATAACTAGTTTCAAATGTTTCATTATATCAATAAACTGATGTGAAAGAAGTGTGTGTGTGTGTGGGTGTGTGTCTGTGCTTGCGTGCGTGTGTGTGTCTGTGTGTGCGTGTTTGTGTGTAAAATATTAAAAAAAGTAAAATTTTCACCAATTCATAGATTTTTGGTAGCAGTGCGTGGTTAATCGAATGAGACAAAGTACAATATTATAAAAGTTTTGTTTAATAGCACTTGTAAAAAAACACACAACAATAAAACCCAGAATACCAAACAATTACAACATTTTTCAACCTGCATCATCTGTTTATCCGTGTTACCTCAGTCACAGTGTTGTCCCCACAGATTAAATAAGCAATTTATATATAATTGCTTAAAGTTTAAATTAAGCATGAGGATATAAGTTATGAGTTACTCAAGTGTCAACAAAATCGACTATCTACTAGAACTAGAGTTATCTTTGAAAGAAGAGATGTTCCTGCTGGATATGGCAAATCCTATCACTAATGATGGTGAGGGAGTTTCACTTAGAATTTCACTCATTCACTCAGCTGTGAAAGAAATGGCAGGTGTATAATTTTTTTCTACTCTTTTGCCATTTTATACAAATGCCAGTTTGTCCATGAATAGATCATAAATGAGGATAGTGGGTTATTTTTTCAAGTTTTCCCTTGATAAGTCACTTACAACGGCCGATGAAAATAACCCCTAGAAGTAAAATGTTAGTTTGTTACTATACGAATAAGTACTATTCATAATGAAAAAAACAGGATATTATCAAAACATTCTGTTAATAATAGTTAAATAAATTTTCATAAATGGCTAATATATTTTGCAAAATATTTGCTAAAAGTTAGTTTATTAATAGTTTTGAACATATGGATTATTTTACTATCAAAAAAATGCATATACGAGTATATGATATTATAAGTAATTGGTTAATTTGCTTACATTGTCGTAGTTGGCTTTACTGACCCTGCCTAAGAATATACTGAAATAACTTTCGGGTGCCAAACAAGAATAATATGTGCTTACAATCATAATGTTCTTCTTTGTACCGATTACAATTTCATTACTTAAATTTATTAATACTGTGGTTACAAAATCTAATAAAGAAAATGTTAACAAGGAGATTAGATTTTAGATCAATGGGTTTATAGTTTATCGTGGTAAAACGATATGCAAAACATACTTGACACTTGAAAGACTCTCATATTTTTACTGCAACGTAACTTTCTTGCAAAGTATTGATAAAAATACTTTTTTTTTATTATTAAATAAAAAGTATTGTTATTAGTAGAGAGAAGCCTACAATAAAAAGTTTACGATTAGTTGCAACCAGATTCCTAAAATAATTCTCTCATCATCATCTGATTATTAGTAAGCAAAATTTCATAACTGGATATTTTAGTTTTTTCACATCCCTTGATAAATTTTACATTTATTAATATTAAATTACAAGATAGATTATCTGTCGTGTCTGTCATTCAGAAGTAAATGTACCATCAAGCTCATTCTCTTTACTTGTTATTTTTATCTAATTAATCATGTAAATATAACATAAAATTCTGGGTTGGAAATTTCATCACTCATTAATAATACATTTTTTTCATTTACTTATTTTAATGTAGCTCCTTCAATATTTTCTATCGTATTACAAAAATGTATTATTTTTATACAATCTGGCTACTAACTCTTCTTGAAACTTAATAGTAAGTCGTACTATTAATAGTTGTAGTATTAATAATTAAAGTTTATCCGCAGGAGAGTGGATTAAAGTTTGTATCAAGTTGCATGTAAACAGTGACAAAAACCATTAATATTCTTCAATAATACCAGAAAAGGATAGAGTTTATTACTGCATTCAAAACCATCTATACGTCAAATGTCATTATGATTTATCGAACAAGAATCTTGTAGAATTTTTACAATATACACTTTCACCTAAACTGGGTTTCAAAAGAAATAGATTCAGAGGATATCAAAATAAACGTTTTGAAGGCTTAGTAAATACTAGCAAACGTACCCGTCTTTGACGGAATCAAAAATTCTATTATACTTGGTATTCCAAAATATCAATTATAGTAATATACTAATACTACAATTAGAAGTTATAGAATAGTAGAAAATACCATTATTAGTACAGTGCTAAAAAAAAGCCTCTGTATACAAAGATTAGATTTTAAGTTAGACATACACAAATCTACAATCAATGTTTCAGCTTTATATGTCTTATGGTAGCAATATTTTGTGGACAAACCGACAGACAGAAATTATTCTAAGGGTACATGTGGCTACTCTGAAGTATGAAACGTAAAGAAAACTTGAAATGAGTTAGTTCTAATTAACGTGCTCCCAGTCAAAAGCTAGCACGCAAACCACTGGGCTACTCTGGTTCCATACCTTACTTTATTACCAGTGTTTATATTACGCAAATATTAAATTAAAAAAAAATATGTTTGTTGTGTTTATTTATAATACATTTGCACTACTGTCATCGGCGAGCAAGCAAGCTACTGGCAACCCTGGCTAGATCCCTTTACTTTATTACCATCTTTTATATTATCCACATTTTAAATTCAAAAAAATATTTGTTTGTTACATTTATTTATAATACATTTGCACTACTGTCATCGGCAATCACGCAAGCCACTGGGCTACTCTGGTCCCATACCTTACATTATTACCAGTGTATTTATTAAGCAAATATTAAATTAAAAAAAAGTTGACAGTTATATATAATACATAGCAAACGTACCCGTCTTTGACGGAATCAGAAGTTCCTGTTTTGGTTTATTGCCGTGTGCCTATTGCCTTTCGGCTATACCACGGAGGAATCAGAAGTTCCGTCATTTTTGGTATTTCAAAATGTCATTAGAAATTATAGAATAGTAGAAAATACCATTATTACTACAGTGTTAAACAAATGCCTCCAGCTTATACACTACATTAGCTGTCTGTCCTTCAGGTTCATGGTAGAAGAAAGAGTTGAAACCTCTGACCGTTGAGCATGTAAACTACATTTGACCATGTGAGAAAAACTTGGTTTTGCTACCTTGTATTCCTGCGTTAGATAAAGTCTCCCTTTGCGACTTAGTTAACGTCATTGCGAAATAGACTCTGACCCGACTTTGCAATCATTTCAACGTAAACAGACAGTGGCTCGGAATCAATGGTATGTGAAGTATACACACAGACTCCCCAATACCACATCCAGTCATTATGTCCGCCTCTATGGCATATCTGTGTAGAGCACGAACTCAGAGTCGTGTCCCGTTGCACAGTTTTGGGGCACTCATGTTTCGTAACATGAAATTTGTTACTGCTACTAAATTGTAGCATGATTGGTGCTCTACTTTAAGTTTTTACTCATGAGCAGGCAGTCCAGGAGAAATAAATTCAGAGTCAAGAAATTCAATTAGATAATGAACTGCTTCTTCGTCACTAATCCAATCTCTTTACTGACTTGTAAGTTCTTTCCTCGGCTTCATATAGCGTAAGAACTTGTTTGTTGATTTTTCCTCCCTGTTCATATTAAGAGTTGAGAATTGCTCGTTTACAAAACATTTATTCTCAATAGACAGTACATCCTTAACTCTGTGAAACACCATTTCAATGATGTCAAATACGCAATATATTCATATGCTCAATTGAAATTAAAATCAACTAACAATACCTACTTGCCACACCTGTGTATTTTCAAAACAAACTTGTCTGTGAAGTTAGGAAAATACAGCTAAAAGCCCCATAACTTCGCTTCTGTACTGAATTAATAATCTATTTAGAGCCCATATTTTAAGTTAGGCACACACAAATCCAGTGTCAATGTTTCAGCTCGCTATGTCTTATGGTGGCTGAGTTTACTTGTGACAAACATTTTTGCGTTAAACGTCCATAACTTCACTTCTACGTTGAATTTCCAATCAATTCATAGCCTATATTTTAAGTTAGACCTACACAAATCTACTGTAAAAGTTTCAGCTTTATATGTCTTATGGTAGCTGAGTTTACCTGTGACAAAGTTTTCCGGACAAACCGACAAACCGACAAACCGACAAACCGACAAACCGACAAACCGACAGAAATTTTTCTAAGGGTGGATTCGGTTTCTCCAATGTATGAAACGTAAAGAAAACTTGAAATGAGTCAGTTCTAAGCAATGTACAGACAAAATCATTATTTTATTTATAAAGATAATAAACATGCGCATGTGAAAGGCAATAAAATTGCCATTTAAAAATATTTATTAAAAAATTATAAAAAATGTATTACTATATATCACATAATAAAAATATATCGAAAATATGTAAAAGATATAGAGCTTATAATCCTAATAACAAAACGACAGGGTACAGGTCATATTAAAAAAAAACTTAAGACAAAAATATGAGCAAGAGCTATTTTGGAGTGGTGGCCACTACACAAGAATAGAAAGAAGGGTAGACGTAAAGGAAAATGCGACGAGGACTAAGAGTTTGCCATGGAGATACATGAAAACTAGTTACGTAAGAAAAAAATAGAATGGAGAGACTTGAAATGCCATCATTCAAAAATGGTTAATTAAATAAATATATTATATAATTCGGACGGTTAAGAACTCTTTTATCATTGTATAAGGTCCTTAAATTTCGATTTATATGTAATTCATTTATTCCTGTTTTTTGTAAAAAGTAATTATTAGTGTTAATAAATATTTTATGATTATTCTAAAGCAAATGACTGGATTATTGAAATATGTTGGAAAAACTCATTTGGGTTCAAACCTATGTAGGTAACCAACCATAGCTATGATGACATGCTTTGTGAACAATAAATGGTTTTATTATTATTATATCATGCCATGCTAATATCACACAGATGCTGTAAACTTAGTGCTGTACTCATTACATATTTTTATAATTATTCTAAAATTGTTTTGTAAATTGATACTGCATAATAAATAAGACTGTAATACGAATATCTCCAACACCTTCAAACAAGAGTAGTAGGATGAAATCTACACACATAAATAATTTTGCTTTCATATGTTCGAATATTTTGTGCTTACTACATATCAAAGTAAATCATTTGAGGTAACAATATTTCATTAAAGCTATTTTAAACTATAATATATGTCAGTCTCAAGTTAACAACAAATTTTCTAACTTAATATTAGTTGAAGTACTATCAATGGGTACTTTCTCCAATCTTTTATTTTATTTTATTTTTCCTTTTAACGTAGATCAATATTACTTGTTACCTCACTAAGGGTAGTTGTAACATATTAACAAATATAAAAAAAATTAATATTATAATGTAATATCATGGAGGCATAAATGACAAGTACAACAGGAGAGTTACTCTAGTTTAGTTTCATGGTTTTGGGGTCCATATTACCTTTTCCTGTAATACAAAAGTGTTTGATTTTTTTAAGATTATACTAAAAATAAATAGATTTTTTGTACAAATTTAATCTTCATATACTATTAAAATAATTCATTATTAACATTACACCCACCCACTTATTAATTCCTACATAACTCACATAAAAAAAAAAATTATAAATGGGTTCAGGAAATCTTAAAACGTATAAATCCCACAAAATCTTTGAATCAGTTTTTTTCGTAATAACTATGTTTTGCATATAATAAAGTAGAAAGTTGAATCATTTCCTTACTGTACTTACAGTTTTCACCATATATTTTTAATAAATTACTTGATCAATACATGATACTCTACTTTGAATGAACGATAACCTTAGTTACATTCCTCTAGTAAGAATTAACTGACTTGCTGTTGCTTACATGTATAGTTATTTACAATTAACATTAATTTGTAATTATACTACCAAAGTTTACAGAATCCAACAAAATTGTTAGGTTATTAAAGGTTTCTGTAGTGTTATAGACATCAACTGTAGTTTGTATAAATGTCATAGTAAACTGAAACACTTTTATGTGATAAAGTTACCTTTAATTACTGAATTAGTGCTTAATTTATAAAATTAAGAAATCTTATTATAAATTTTGATAAAGTATTTAGTTCGTCTTTGTTTTTTTTTCTAGGATCAGGACAAATTCAACTGTGGCAGTTTCTGCTAGAGTTGCTAAGTGACTCTTCAAACGCAAACTGTATAACGTGGGAAGGCACTAACGGGGAGTTCAAGTTGACGGACCCCGATGAGGTAGCAAGGCGATGGGGCGAAAGAAAGTCTAAACCCAATATGAACTACGACAAACTCTCCAGAGCACTCAGGTTAGTACTGGCAAGATAAATTTACTTTTACAGTTTAAATAATATCCTTAAAATACAGAGGTATTTACACACACACACACACACATATATATATATATATATATATATATAATATTGAAATTTACAGCAGATTCTGCGTTCACGACCTTTTTACTAATTCCTTTTATTTTTCTCACGACTTTCTTTGTGAAGGTAATAATTGCCAAAGCAAGTTTGTAAACGACATTCAGCAAAGTACAAAACCACAGAGGATTGCTGATAAATCACTAATAACACTTAACCGTAAATACTCGTATCTGTATCTAATTATCTATTTAAATAAATTAATATAACAAGCTTTAGGGCCCATGGGTGGTCACCAGGTTAAAAAATCACTTATATTAACTGAATGTATTGATTACATACTACATTGGCATTTACAACAAGAATCTGCTATTAATTTCAACATAATATGATTAAAAGAAAACTTGCTGCCAAAATACCCTAAGATATCTATTTCGATGGCCTCGACGGCAGAAGGATAGATATGAGTCACTCCCAAGGCAACAACTGGCTGGTGGCCTTGGAGAAGCACTCAAACAGTTATATTGTTGATATATGTACTCAAACTAAATACAATATATATATATATATATATATATATATATATATATAATATAAGAGAGAGAGAGAGAGAGAGAGAGAGAGAGAGAGAGAGAGTTTTCATGTTTATAGCAATATATTGTTATATACTATGTTTGTGTCCGTGTACTTAAGCAGATCTGGCATGTTAGCATCAGAGTTAATCTATAGCTTCTGAAGGAGTACATATTTGCATCTTTAAAGATATTTTTCTTTTTATCTTTTAGTTATTTGTTTTGTTTTTTGTTTCTGTTATTGACTTTATTAGAAATTATTATCCTTAAATTATATTATTTTTGTTTTTATTTTTCTAATTCAACATATCACATGACCGTGCGCACCTCATGGTTGTTTACTGATTGCTAGCCGAACAAAACTCTTTTTCTTCTTTATATCCTGATAAGAAAGAAGTCAGATTATGAAAGTGAGTTTTATTGTGGTTTTCTATGTACTTTTCTTTTTAATCATTTGATTAAAAGCAAACATACACAGTAGTCTGGAAGTAAAAACATGTAAAGTAGCAAAAGGAACAGATTTCCTGAAGATGACATAAATATATGTCGAAATGTTTGTGAAAGGCATAATTTCAATCAAGACCTCAACCCTCAACAAAAAAAATGATATATACAAAATTAAATGAAATGATACACTAACTACAGAACTACTTGAACTACATTCACAAAAATAACACATATAAAGGAGATCACAAAACTTACTACTATATTTCCAATATTCGACATCAGCAGAAAAGATATAAGTAGCTCCGAATATAAGGAAGGACCATCTTTGATCTTTGAGTTCTCATGTCTTCAGAGTGACTCGCATCTTTCAACCTGATGATAAGGAAGTCAAAATACAATGTTGAGTTCGTTATAACGGTTATGTGTGTGTTTTTTGTGAATGTAGTTAACGTATGTTCTTATGTAAACGATTGGTTCTGCCCAACCAAGAGTAAACGTTAATCCAATACACGCACCAATCATGGCCCCCTCTAATCCAAACCAATTAAACTGGCCAATCATTACTGGAACTCTAAAAAAGAATGAATGGCTATCAAATGTTTGTGATCAACTTCATCATTTTAGCAGTGGAGTTCCTCAAAAACGACATAGAATTTACAAAGAAAAAAGAAAAGAACGTTTGTGCAAAGTAACCAGTTGGTTTTAAAAGTTGCATTCTTTAAATTAAATCTTTTTAACTTATGACAACATTATTTCTTGTTGTATTCATTTTTGACATGTCTTTCTTCTACGAAGTAAACATGTTTTTAAATAAAGCTGTAACTTTAGCATTAAAAGTTTATTGCATAACTTATGCCGCCAGTTACATTCGTTCAATGATCTAATTCAATTTGTATTAAATCATTTTTTTCACAATCTTAGACACTAGATTGAGAAATAATCTAGTCTCAGAGATTATTTCTCAATTTCTTAATGTGTTATAGAGATTATCTTGCTTTTGCATGATCTTGTTCTTATATATATATATATATATATATATATATATATAAAATTAAAAAAAACTGAAAAATAAACAAATGAAAATTTTCAATATTTTGCCTTTTAAAGGGTATCTTTAAAGAGAATGAGAGTGGTATCGTGAGAAGAAGAAAGCAAATACATTATTAGAAATAGCAACAAACTTGGTTTCTTACCAAGCTTCTCGATTTTACTAAATAACACTCTTGTTATTTCGTATACACAATAAAGTATATTTCCCATAGTCAACATGTGTCGAATGATCAGCATTCATGTTGAGGATGTGAATAACATCTTGTATGCATTTTCTTATGTATATAAGAAAGCTGAAAGCACTGGGGGTTGTTTTTTTCAATTTCATGATAAGTTGCTCGTAAATCTTGTGGAGTGAATGGTCTCGCAGTTATTATGACTGACTACCTGCCCGAGCACTCTTTGTCTTGGATATGATTAAAAAAAGGTTCAAAGTTGTACTACTATTCTCAATCTGAATAAAATGTTCCTTCCGCTTTTGAATATGTATAGCTTTCAAAATTTTTGTTTTACTCTGGTGGTGTTCTAGTGTGGTGGTTACTTTCCTTTTTGAGTACTTTTGTTTTAGTAACCAACATCATTCGGGTTAATTTCATCTTGTATTCCTCTTGCATATGTTTTTAAAGTGCTCCTGCCATTAGTTGAATGATATGTTCTCTAGATAGGGAGGTGGTAGTCACACCAAAGTACGAGTGTTTTGGGGGTTCACAGTTCCGATTAGTACATATATACTTGTACACTAGATTTGTTTCCTTTAAAAGCGAGTTTTGACTTGGTTATTACTTTTGCGCTGTAATTTCTTCCTCCACTGTTAACGTGTCAGTAAACTACTCTGCTTCTTCATAGTAGCACTAACGATGTTAGTGCCCCATGTCGACACATCTGCTTACAATGTTGGCTAATGGTTGCTCGTTAACGTGTCAATATATGGACACTCTTGGTCATAGATGCAGCTAGCTGTCACACTGGACCACATAAAGTACAAGGAGCCTAATAATAAATGCTGAAAGCATACATTCGCGTGCAGCGCTGTAATTCTATCTCTGAATGGCATATGTTAAAATAGTTATAATTTGTGAATTGCAATATTTGTTACATCATAGTTACATCTTGGTCTTTGAATACTTTAAATAAGCTACTAATATCTGAGATTTTACGTAGTGTTACTCTTTATTTATGCTTTCAAATTTTACATTTCTACTTAAAATGTCTTTTTATACCCTTTCATCAAATTTGTGCTGCTCTGAATAATGATTTTTTTATAATAAAATGTATTATTGATTAATAATGCAAAATCTACAAAATACAATTTCTGCTTTATTTTAAAAAATACTACATTATGTTTTTTTGTTGCCACTTTTTTTAATTCTGATTATCTCACAAAATTAAAGCCAGTAGATTTGATAAAACAATTAATTTTATTGAGCTTAGAAATAGATTTTATAAATAATTGAACTAAAAAAAAAACTAAATCTAAAAATGATGAAATCATGGGGTTTAATACTGTTAGTAATTTCGCTGTAGAAGCAATGGGGTTTGTTTTTTCGCTGTTTTAACGAGAAGCAGTGCAGATGGAATGAGTGGCAGGTGGCAGAAGGGAGCACTAATGGTGTTATGTAAACGATTTGCTCCGCGCCACCCCACAATAAAGGTTAATCCAATACATGCACCAATCATTGCCCCCTTCTAATCCAAACAAATTATACTTTCATTCCTTTTCTTTTATTAGAGACATTTCTATTTCGCATTCGCTCATCCCACCCCTTTGCCAACAAAATTACTCTTTTTCCTATAATCTGTTAGAATTTGCTGTAATAATCACGTTAGTAATATGATTAAACCGACCATCTCATACGTTTTTTTATTATTCTTTTTTTTTTATTTTGTATTTTATTTCAGCATGTTCTACTGTGTATTACATGAATCATCGTCAAATTGTACGCAATACTTCACTAACATCACATTAACATACCTATTATTCTTTTCAAATGTATACTAAAATGTGTTCTTCATTTATACAAATGTCTTTAATATGTACAGGCTTCAATTTTATTTCATTATTATTTTTGAACTACCAAGATATAACCTAAAATGATTATTTCTGTTACTAAGTTTAGTATACTTGCACATTGACTCAATTTCCTCTTGGATAACATATCTTGTTCTGGGTATAAATATTTTAGACTGATTTTTGTCTCCAAAGACTGATTGATCCCTATCTACTGGGGAATTCCATGATATTGCACTGTAATTTCTTCTTCTACTGCTAACGTGTCAGTAAACTACTCTGCTTTTTCATAGCAGCACTAACGTTGTTAGCCCCATATCGAGACATCTGCCTACAATGTAGTAGACATCTGCCTACTAATGGTTGCTCGTTAACGTGTCAACATGTGAACACTCTTGCTCATAGATGCAGGTAGCTGTCACACTGAACCACATAAAGTACAAGGAGCTTAATAAAAAGTGCTGAAAGCATACATTCACGTGCAGCGCTGTGATTCTATCTCTGAGTGACATGGTTTAAACATATACGAGTATGTTTAAATGGTTATAATTTGTGTATTGCAATATTTGCTACATCATACTTCAAGTCTTTGAATACTTTTTTAAAAAAGGTAGTAATTCAAAAGAAGCTATTTCTGATAAAAAAAATAAGGAATATTGATGGAAAAAGTGACAGTAGACTGCAGGATAGAATAGAAAAGTATTGCAAGGTAATGGAAAGTTATGGCTTTGCTGTCTACATCTAACTGAGCTCGTACAAGGAAAGTAGATGTTTCTGTGGAGAGGAGTCCGTTGCTGCGCCATTGAGCAGTTTGTCGATTGCAGCAACAAGATTTTATAGGGTACATGGATTGATTTTGAAGAAGTCACTCTTTTATCTAACAGTATCTTTCTCTAACAGTTTATTTGTATTTTTTTTTCATTGTTTGTTTGTTTTTCGGCTTGTTTCCTTTGTTTTTTAAGAGTATAATCTCTTCATTGATTCCTATAAATCGCTTTGTAGGTATTAATAGAAAATACTATACAACAAATCAATTACAATATTTTAAATTGCTTGCAAATTTCCATATCAGTCGAAGGATTTCTTTTATATTTTTTTAAAAAAAAAAGCAATGCATCAATTTTTAAACAATTAAACATTTAAATTAAATAGTTTCAGGGTGGAACAATTGTGTAATACTGGATGCGTACTGCGGAGCCTCAGATTTATTACACGCCGAGTGCATTTAATATGCATTTAGGTGATATACCAAACACAAAGATACAAATGAATCTACCTGTAGTTGTAAAAGCTGTAGTAGCTCAAGTGACGTTGCACAACTTGCGTGGTTTATATGTTCAAACATCTATCCATGCTTAGGAAACGATCCACACTATCGTCATGAGTTAAACATCAAATGCAGAAAGCAGCATAACATATGAGCTTTTTATTCGATTTGGGCAGTACACCGAATCTGAACTATTTACTGAATCTATCTGTAGTTGTAATTGTAGTTCAAGTGACCAATACACAACAAACTGGTTAACCTCTGGGTGGTAGTCCGGGGTTCGATCCCCACCTGGCACTCGATTTATTCACGCAGGAGGTGAGGTGACGTACATCTGAGTACGTCGTCCCTCGGAGAGAACGTTAAGCCGTCAGTTCCTGAGCCTATACGATGTCAGGTACACGTTAAAGATCCCTACACAATATGCACTTGAGTTAGGCATAATTTAGGACTCCCAATGAAGAATCTGTAGAATTACCGATGAAACAAACAGGCGGTAAATGGCTGATGTTATCACCCATCTACCGGTAAATCTACATGATAAATGTTATCACCCACTAGGGGATCGGTTTAAACGATAAAAAAAATGCGTGTGGTTCAATTGTTCACATCTATTTAGGCTTACTTAAGGATCCACAACTACCACCTCAAGAAAAACTTCAAACGCTGAGGAAGCATACAGTATAGGCCTGTTTTCATTTCATTTCGACAGTATAAAAGAATTGACCTTTTTTGGTCATACCAAATTAATATACCAGTTTTTCTTTCTGTATTAGTTTAATATTTAGAAGTTTATCCGACCTTCAGTGGCACAATCGGGAAACTTTCAGCCAGACGCTTAAGGTGTGTCACACATAAATGAGTGGTTTTTGATCCTTATGTCGACCATGATTACGTTACTCCCCACTATAAGTCACTCTCTTTCACTACCACACTGCTTCTTTCTTTATGTGTGCTTACTTGTAATCAATAGGCTTTCATATGCTCTCTTTTTAATCATCTGCTGTTAAAACCTGTATTATTATTTTAGCAAAGACTTAATATAATCCCGAAATTATGGCTATTGGATATTAGCATATTTATCCTCATTTTATTAGACTAATATTTAATAGATATAATTTAAAAAAAAAATTGAAAAAAAGTATATCTATGGTTGCCGAAACATTATTATTATAAATATATCTGCTTTTAATAACTCAATGCACAAGTTACTAATAAATTGTATTGAAACTAACAGGATATTAATCATAAAAAGAACTCAATTATTTTTGTTCTTGAATGAAATATTTTGTGAATAATTATAAAAAAAGATACTGGACATAAATATAAGAATGCTGTGAAATACAAACCATAAAGACGCTTGTTGTCCACAAATGTTTTGTCCAGTGTTTTATTAATCCATGGCTTGGCACACGTCCCGGGAAGTAACAAAGGAACGCTTCATTAAGCTCTTGCACAGACAAACAACCTTTCAATTTATTGAATCCCGTAATCGAATAAATATCTTTTTTCTGAACTCACTCTGAAATGAAAGAAAATACACATTAAATACAATACTATTTATTAATAAATAATCAATGAGTATAAAAAAACAAAACTACAAATTTTGATCGCAGAGTCCTAAGTGAAATTTTAAAAAGTCATAGGAGATTAATTTATAATGTGGCAACAAAAGTATCTTTGAATCATTAATTTAGTATTTTAACCATATTGTTTTTTTCTATGCGTTAAATAGTGCAAAATCCTTAGTCAGAAAGACATCTACAGATTTATTTGAGGGCGCAATTTATTTACCAGGTATTCCATAGGTCATCAACGGATTTTATTTCCCAATTACTCTAATTAAAAAAACAACCAGGTTGATTTTACATCTGTAGTCGTAAATTATTGCAAGTTTTTTTTGTAAATTAACTAAACGTGATATATTGTTTTCGCTTAAACTAAATAACAAGTGATACTATATTCAGTTACATACTAATACTACAAATATCCTAACACTTGTCATCAAATATAATTCTCTTAATGTTTGTTGTGCTAATAACAAAATTTATGCAGAAAATATTTACATATTACTTCTGAAAGAGTGTGACTGGAAAAATACATAATCTAGAATCAAGTTTTTCTTTAAAATATATTCAATTTAATAAAACTAAAAATTTAATGATTAATTGGAATAAACTCAATCAATTATTTTAATTTATGCTTGGTACGGCAAGCTAGAAGCGAGTTGAAATTTTTTCAAAAGCGAACTCTACAACTAGGCGCATAAAACTCAAGATATATATCTCCCTATTTAGCAGTTCCTAACATCCAGAACAAAGAATTTTTTTTTTTCAAAAATACTAATATTTTAATAATGTTTCCGTCACAATTTAATTTTTAAAAAGTTAAAAAACTAAATTGATAAGTAATAAATTGATAAATAATAAAAAAATTGTTTAATTGTTTAAACAATTTAAATTTACAAAAAAGTATATATTGTTTGAAATTTTTCTTGACAATGTAATTTTTTATTGTTTGACAGTATTTTAAAACAATAAATTTTTCCTCCAAAGCAACTAATATTAATATGCTAAGCTGCGTAATCATTGCATAATTCTGAGGCTTATTACACGATGGAATCAGGTTCTATATTATCCCCAGTTACTTACACACATACCATTACTAAATTAATGTCGAAAACTTATTTATTGTTTGTTTTAAAATGAAGTTGAATATTTTAAAATCTTGTAGTTATTATTCTCTTTATGTTAAATTTCGTTTACTTGGAGTAAAAATCATTATTTGAACTGAAACCTGATTGTACCATCTAGACTCTTCTAAGCAAAATTGTTACGTTTGTATTTTTGAGAAAAAACTTTTTTAGTAGTAATCAAACTCTTAGTGTTACTAAAAAATAGAATTAACCATCTCTAAATGAATTCATATAACGCCTACGGGTGATTGATGAGGGTCTATGAAAACTTGTTGAGGCTTACTAGTGAACTAATTCATTCATTACATCATCACGTCAGAAAGAGATCCAAAAGAACATCAAACAAGTAAGTAGTTGAAAATAAAATTTGATAGTCAAATAAAAGATAAAATTAAAATAAATATTAAAATAAAAAAAAATTAAATTAAAATTAAAATAAATATGTTTATACTAAATTAAGTATAACAAGTATAATTTTATTAAATGAAAAATTAATTTTAAATAATTAATTAATTGTTATTAATAAATTAAAATTTTATTTTATTAAAATTTGATTTTAAAAAAATATTTATTCCAAATCCACATATAAAATAACATGTGGATTTGGAATATCATGTCCATGTTTTTTCTGTATTATTTATCAAATTCAATTTTTGAACCAATTCTGAAAAGCAATTTGTATTCCACATTTTGATTTAGTCTTCGAAAACTAGTCTTTGATTAAATTTTGAATAGAAATTAATTAAAAATCAACTTTTTAATTTGATGTCATGAAAATAATATAATAGTGTTAGAAATTAGAACTAATTCGAGCTGAGTCAGATTCTTTGGAGGGATATACAATAGAACATGTATGAAATGTTAAAAAGCACACTTGTGCTTAATCCAAGTGCCTCCTTGACGAGCCATTCACGTAAACGGCATTCCAATACGAGTAAATAGCAATACTAACTTGGGCTAAACTCTTACTGTGAGGTTCTACTGTAATTGTAAAGAAAAAAAATATTTTATTGCCAGATAGAAAATCGATAGTACAAATTCATAAAAACTAATTTTAAGAAATTATACTTATAATACAAATAAATGGAAACAAAACGCTCTGATAATGTAATCATTTATTATTAAAATGGTAGTAAACGGCTAATATATACTAAAATAGTGAGTGCACTTATTTTTCTTATCTTATATTTTACTTTAAAGAAATTTGAAATTATTTATTTCAAATATCTGCCATTAAATCCTTTAAAAATATACTCTTTATGTAATGTGTTTGTGGTAATTTTACTTAGATTAATTCTAAAAATGCTCTTTCGTATCAGCAACTACACACGAATATGGATTTTAGGTTTAGTTAGTTTGCAGTGTAAATGCAATCATATAATTAGATATTCATGTTCTATAAGAGAGAGCAGACACAAATTTTACAATCATACCGCAACGAACATGGTACACTAGAAGTCTTAAGATTTACTTAACTCGAATATTTAAAGTAGTGATCTTTAACCAGTACCTGGCCACATACAGTCTCAGGACCGACAGCTTAACGTCCTCTCCCAGCGGCGAAGTGTCAGACTGTTTTTTTTTCATGTCCCACGTAAGTAAAATACCCATACCCAGAATGGGTATCCAACCCGGATATACCAATCCATTGTCGAATGCATATGCCACCGCCTTGGCTTTATAAGTATGATATTCGTTTACCGTATGAAACTTATAAGTATTTAATAGTGTATAACCTAAGTACTTTACTTAACAAAATTGAACTGAAATACTGATGTTAACATCATTTAACTTAAATATTTTAATTAACAATATTGAATTTAAAATACTTTAGTTAACAGTATTTAACAGTTATTAATGTATTATTTATTTATTCAAGTTACTAAATGATTTACTAAAACTATAATTAAATTCTTCATATCATAACAAATAAGTTTATCATAAAATGACATTATAAATTTATGTAATCTACCATATGATGAATTATTTTTTACAGAAAAAACAAAATTTTGATGGCTTGCAATTTACTGTCAAACAAACTTTTTATACATTTATAAATTGAATTAAATTTTTATAAATTTAAAGTTAATAACTTTTATAAGTTTATAAAAGTTTAATGAAGCAGATCCTTACAAAGCATAAATTATTTTAGTTATATAATCATTAAGTGTGCCTTATGGAATCGATGCGTTATTTCTAAACTGAATGGTGATAAACGATTAGAAAAAGATTAGTTCAAACTTACAAGATAACACAACCTTCTCAATGCAGAATACTTGTTTTGTCTTGTTTAAATATTGGCTTATATTATATACTTTTCATTCATTTTGTAAGGTGAAATCTTTAAATCCCAGTAGGGTCCCAGTATGTGATTTTCGTTAATATCAATTTTATTTTCAGAAAAAATGTAATACAAATTGAAAAACATTAATTCAAATAAAATTGATTTGAGAACCATGTAATGAAATTTTATTAATAGCAAAATACGAAGTTAAAGTTGGTTAGGTGAAGTGGATTGCGTGGAAAACAGAATCAATGTTGTGCTTAAAATGGAGGAAACGATTTTAAGATTAAAGTTCAAATATGGGTTGTGTTATCTTTGGTTTTGATTTAGGCCACGTGCATTGCAATCCCAAAGGTCTATTTAAAATGAATGATTCAGGTGTTGGAGGTCTTTTTAGGCCAGTGAAGGAGGCTCTATGACGAGTACACGTCCAACTATGTCTCTCCCCTCAATTGTGTGCTGGCTAACGAAGCGATTAACCCCAAACCAAGTATCGATCAGGGTGGATCTAATAAAGGCCACCCTCAGGGGCAGTGATAGTTTTACAGAGATGAATCAGGGCGGACGCTAAGTGCAGGTGATTAGCACCGCCCTCCCCCTGATTGGCCCAAGGGAGATGGTCATTACCCTCCAATCACCCCAACCCTCCCTTCCTAAACAAAATTTGTTTTAAATTGAAATCTCTGGCAACTGTTGATCCTTACTGTTCAATCCCAAATCACCCTTCACCAACAACTCTCTTTATTTGTTTTTCTTAACTTATAGTTTACAGTCAGCCTAACACTTTCACAACGCCCTTAACCTTTATTGTATCTGCCATTTATTCTTATTTACTAAAATATTAGAACCATTGCATCAATATTCAGTGTCAAAAGTTGTGCTAATCAAAAAAGGAGTTTATTACTCACCAAATTCCTTTTCATTATCAAAAAGTTGATTGAACTTGAAAAAGTGTTTATTCAATAAAAACACAATTTCAAAATATTTTAGGAAATTACCTAACTACAGCAAAGTTAGGCGTTATAATATGAAAAGAATTATTACGTAATCTATTAAAAAATATTACAGACTCATTTTTCATTCAATTTTCATCATAATTAAAAAGATTTCATATTTAATTGATTATAAACATATTCTTTCTTGCAGATAAT
Source organism: Hermatobates lingyangjiaoensis (assembly GCA_026182355.1). Taxonomy (NCBI): domain Eukaryota; kingdom Metazoa; phylum Arthropoda; class Insecta; order Hemiptera; family Hermatobatidae; genus Hermatobates; species Hermatobates lingyangjiaoensis. The sequence continues at coordinate 2,506,488 of JAPFBL010000882.1, forward strand.
ATATATTGTAACTTTTTATATTAATATGAATATCATACATACGCTAATACACAAATATAATAAATATATACATGAGAGATATACATACATCATACATATATATATATATATATTTGTGTGTGTGTGTGTGTGTGTGTGTGTGTGTGTGTGTATGCGGAATACATAAATGTTTTTACAGGAAAATCAATTATGAATAAGGCTGATAATCAAATACACTAAATGTTTCATTGGCTGTCTCTGTTATTTCAAAAATAAAAGCTCTCCAAAAATATTACTCTCAAAAGTGTTGAGACTTCTTTCTCGATGTTTCAAATGTAGCAAAAATACTAGAAACTCAGGAGTTTATTAACTCTCTAGTTTAAAGTGATATTCAAGACAGTAGCAAAAATTTCGTAAGCTGTTACTCTTAATAATAGTTATTTGTCTTGCAGACACTCTAGATATTCGTTGAAATGAGAATTATCGGAGGAAAGAAATTGCTTAAATTTCTTTTTTATACTTCTTCTCTATTTTGAACTAGCCATTCAAAATTAGTGATAAAAAATGTAATTATGTTAAAAATATAAATGCAATTGGAATTTTTTGTTAAATATTCTAGTAAAGCAAGTTCATAAAAGCTACCAACGGCTTACGAGCCTCTGGAGTGGTAGATCTGCTGCTTGATACCCATTCCTCCCTTCGATTTATTCATCGAAGAAGAGAAAATAAACATTCTGAGCACGTTTACTCTCGGTGAGGATGTTAAGCCATCGGTCTCTAGCCTGTATGATGACATGTATTTGTTAATGATCACTACTCCAAATACGAGTATACTTTGAGGCAGGCAAAATGTTAGACTGCTGTAGAATATTCGTTATGCTGTATTACAAAGGCCAATTTTTGGCTTTTATTTATTCTTTCGTGGGAAGGCCACTGCATCCAAACCTAAGGTTGTATGGTCTGTTTACTTGTTATCATAACATCTATTGGTTTCCGAATCCTCAAGGATCCTGTGGTAGACCTAAAACTGTAGACCCACGTGGGGGGTCGGCCATTCAACATCTTATGGTTTAACGATAACCATATATTTTATGAATGCTTACTAATATCTGTCATGCGGCTGTTCATGATTTAATAATATTGATGGGAAATATTTAGTAATTTCACAAATTATCCTTGTTTGTTGCAGGTACTACTACGATAAAAACATAATGACGAAGGTCCACGGCAAGCGATACGCTTACAAGTTCGACTTCCAGGGTTTGGCTGCAGCGACGCAGCCGGCCGCTGCTGACCCCGCAGCGTATAAGTACCAGTCGGACTTCTTCATGTCCAGCTACCATCACTCAGCAGCCAAGCTCAACTTCATGAGCCCTCACCCCATTCCCTCTACCTCAGGTACCGCTCATAATTATATAAAACATAATTAAATTATGGAAGTAATGTTGTCATTTTCTGGCAACCATCGAAAGATTAATTCGAAGAAATTGGCATTTGAAAATCAAAGATTTATTTTACAAAATGTTTAAAATTTGTATGAAACATTGTTTATTTTCTAAATCTCAAATATGCAAACTCAAAGCCTTCTGGTTTTTGAAAATGTATCTTCAAACAGTAGCAAATACCGTACCGTAATATTTAGGCTTATGAACTAATATCCTTTTACATTTTTTCTAATTTGGTTTCAGTTTATGTTATAAACTAGAATACTAGACACGGTATAGATATTGAAGTACCTCCAAACAATAGCGAAGCCTGAAGAGAGTTAGTAAAAAATCATGATTTCAAACATATAAGAACGTTTAAGTTCGCCAAAAATGTATAAGAAAAATTTTGAAATATTTTAATGGTTTGCAAACCCAGTAATTTTATAAAAACCTATATATTTTATAAAACTACTTGTTTTGGATTTCGTATTTTCTTAAAGTAATAAGTATCTTGAATTTATACAAGTTGCAAAGGTAGACTTTTTTTCTGTGTTTTTTTCTCGTAAATATCTGTGTTCTGTAGTAATAATATTATTTTTTGAATATTTTAAGAATTATGTCTCCACACGAAAAAACTTTAATATGAAGCTAACAACGCGTTTCGAATATTTAGTGTTATTCTTCAGGTTAACGTCTAAACCTGATGGTAGGATAACAACATACACTAGATCTCTTACTACATATTTATCAAAATGAAGAATATATATCGGCATAGTTGACTTTCAAAAAGTTCTAATACATGAAATTGGTAACCAAGTTGATTTGATGAATAAATAGATAAATAAATGTATTTATAGATTAATAAATAGATAAATTTTCAAAATGCAACTTTAATTTGATTAAAATATTGTACTATATATTAAACCTCAGAAGGCAACAGAAATATACTGAATCAAGAATGGAATGGTTTTTGAATTTTCCAAATAAAGTGAATAACGGTAAATGTATGTAGTATAAATAAATAAATACGCTACAAAATAGAAATAGTAAGTACCCCAATAACATTTAAAATTGTATGAAGTAACATTTCTTCTTAGAAATTTTTGTTTGAAAATATGTTTATATTCTATGAGCCATACTTTTTATGAATGATTTTTTTTATCTTATACCTTAAATATCTTTAATTAACTGCGTCAAAGTGCATTATTTTTTTATTGAAATATTATTTCATAATTGAGGTATTATTTTTTCGAAGTACAAGTAACAAATGATTACAAAGTGCAAGTAATTTGTTCCATTATTTTGAAGTATAAATCAGAGATCATTTTGATTGCTTGTGTTGATAATTATACGTATTTTATTGCTAAAAAAAATATGCATATATATATACATATCAATGATCAAACCACAATATGAAATGAGAATAAAAAGATAAGATCTTTTAAACGTAAGTGGTCTTCGTCAGTTAGGTCTTTCACTCTGACGAAGACGGCTTGTTACAGAAATATCTTAGCCTTTTTTCCCTTTTTATATTGTGGTTTCATCATTGATTGTTATTTCACGTGTTTATGTGAAATATTGTATATATACATATACTCGTATAACAATTATATATGTATATAATTATACATATAGAACATATACTAAATAATAATCATAACAATTATACTAAAAATTGGTCCTGTATACTGCACATACAAATATGCCAGCAAGTTTGAACTTCTTGGACAACTTGCTACTAATTTTTTTAAGAGGTTTTCAGTGTCAATAATCAGAATGAGCAAATTCTGCTCATCTAATAAGTTATATATAATTTTCAATTACATTATTAAAAGTGACACCAAACTTAGCTGATACATGTTTCTTAAAAAGCTTCTCAACTTTTCTTAATAATACCCTCGTTACTTCGTTTCGAACGAGACTGTTACAAAAATTTACAATACCAAAAACCTGCAGCTCAAGATCAATGGTTTACGAAAACAATGGAACAATAGTCTTATTTAGTAAAATTGAGAAGTTTGTTAAAAAAACAGGTTTCAGCTAAGTTTGTTGTTTTTTTTTTTTAATAAATACGTGTTAATGAAGGTCTGCAATCAATATTTATAAATTTTCAATTAATAAACATAATTAATTACTATTTTTTAATTTACCTTAAAATTGAATGAGTTAAAAAAGAAATATTAAATTGGTGACTAGAGAGCTGTTGGAAGGACTTAGGGAATGGGTGAATGAGGGGACATTAGGCCTGGTTCTGGGCCCGACAGGAGACCAGTATTTGTCGCTTCGCTGGCCAGCTCAGGAAATTATGCCCCTTTCCTAGGCGCTCTTTGATCCCTTCCTTCCCGCCAAATTGCCCCCACCCCTCCCTCCAACAACCCCATCCACCCAGTGCCAGCCTCACAGACACCTTCTCGTCACATCAAAGCAAACAACACCCCAAAGTCTCAACCTCCCCCCCCCCCCCCCCCCCTAATTCAATTATTTAAATCCTAGCAGAAAATTAAAGTATTAATCATATCTCTTGACAAAACATTTTTTTTTAACAACCACTACAAGAAAAAATAAAGTACACAAGGGAAGAATTAATATCGGTAAAATATAGTTTATACAAATCATAATGAAAATTAGAAAAATTATTTTAGCATAGTGTTCGAGGAACAAATAACTTTATTTTAGATTGATCTAAATTCTTTCTTAAAGAATATGCAAAGCCGTGTAATCTTTATCTAGTTACATAACAGAAACAGGTCCTACCTAGTAAATATGCAATTCATAGTCACAGTCATTAAAGCATAATAATCATAAGCCATTAAGGAATTCTGCCATCTTATAATTGATTTTCAGGTCAATTTTTTAAAAGTATAAAATAATAAAATTAATAATTATTTAATATACGTGATAAACTTGATTACATTAAAGAATATAAAAACAGAATAATAAGAATAATATCCATCATTTTTTAAGTTAAAGAATGAATGTTGAAAAAAAAAAACAGATTTCTGAGGTAAGCGAATATTGAACCCTATACTTCTGAAATAATGTAAAAGGAAACAAAATTGGAGTGGTCTAATCTCAACGTTACTAAAAGTAAACTTAATATCAAATTTCTGGGGTATATAACATATTATGTTCTATTTAGGAATAAATAGAAGTTTATACCTGGAGGTAGTACAGATAGTGATAGACCCACTTATCAATATATATGATTATTTTTTCATATTATACTACTATTACATATAACATCATTACTATAACTACAACAGTAATAAAATTTTTTCAAACCAAAGTGTAGTATTTCGTGTTACGAAACAATCTCTTACAGGAGAACATGACTTTTGTTCCAAGAGCCAGTGAATCTGTTACATAGTTTTCCTGACCTCCTTATACGTTAAATATTTAAAACAAATTTTTCCATTTAAAACTTGATAATACTGAAATTTCGTCTAAAATATGTCAGAAATATCTAAGAAAAAATGTCTTTTTAAGATAATTTTTAATTTACAATGTAGGATAATTAGATTTATTATTCTTCAAACGAATGTTTTTAATATTGAGTTATGTTTTACATTTTTGATTTTTTATAGAATTAGTATAAAATGGCATTCTAGTACTTTTTAAAAAATCACTTTAATTTCACTTTATCAAAGTTCAACTTACTCTGAGCGAGTGTTATATTTTTCCTCCGTGCTGTGCTCTGTTATAAGGCTGGTGTAAATATATATTTAGAAAAACTATATTAGTAATTAACCAGTTTTGTATATTCGAATCAATTTCACGGCCGGATTTTCTGTACAATTTTTTAATAACTTTTATTTTAATAAAACATTAATAACTTTTAAAGCTGGAAGCTTCAAATATTTAAAAATAATAGATTTGAACTATTAGACTAGAATATCTCTTCTTAGGTTTTGTTATTTGGAAAAAGGTTATCTCAACTCATTTTCCATATAATCTATTTTTAGGTGTAGTTTCATTTTGATAGGTTAAACAGTATGGCTTGTATTGCTCTCACAAGCTTTCAGATTGAATTATAAGTCAAAATTTAATTCATTTTATTGAAAAAAAGTATTTCCCGTTGTTTTAAAACTGAATATTTTTCCTGTATTGTTTTTGTAGACTCAAAGATAATGCCACAATTTTAACACTCTAGAATTAGTAGTTTAGGAGAAAAAAATGCAGTCTAAAAAGAGATTTTTGGCAAAAAAAAAAAGGGACTTTACCATCAAACATAATTGCTCCAAACAATAGGGATCATCTACATATGAGGCACATTTTTGTGTAAACCTTCAATTTGATCCATCAAAGATTCTGGACCGTAGTGTGGCCGCAAACTTTGAATACATTAAAAATTTGTCGAAACGCTGGCGAGAGAAGTAATTTCAATCATAAGACCTCAAGCATTAACAAAAAAAATATAATAGTAATAATATCAACAAATATATATATTTTTTGGACGTAAAATACAAAAATGCAAGAGGTGAAACTCATTTTCCCACAAGTTAAGCCAGAATACCAACTAATACACTTCAAGATTGTTAACCTAAAACCGTTTATCATATTAATTATAATAAAATAATCATAATAATAGTAATAATTAAATTAATTATAATAAAACTTTATTATAATGTTACTACTAAAAAATGATAGGTATGTAACATAAAAGAGAGTATTTGATAGCATAAATGCATTTTAAAAATTATTTTATTGCTTTTTCGTCTATCCCTACTTCTACTGGGAATAAAGTTTGTCAGATATTTTACAATATTTCGAGAAATTAAGGTAATTATTATGTTTGTAAAATAAAAACGTCTTCTTTTTCTTACCTAAATTAATGCTAGATTTTTTACAGTTCACAATTGTTTAATCTCAATTGCATGTTTCATTTTTCAGCTAGTTTAGTGTAACTACGACTAAATCTATATGGGTTTTAAAGTAGAACAGTGAGAAATTGACTGTATGACATTGTTCTAGAAGAAGTAAATAATATGTATTTCATATCTATATGAAAGGAATCGCTTGGGAAATAAGGATAATGTAGTCATGCCCGAGAGATGTGGCTACTGGAGAGATGTTGACACCTAACTTCTAGTTCTTAGCTTATTTCATTTCAAAATTATGTTATATATTTTGCACATTGGGATTGGGATATTTAGACTGTTAAAGTTACCTGCAGCTTCTGTATTGACCACTTTTTTTTGCTGATGTTTTCTAGTCTTGTAACTAGTTAGCGTTGGGTCAAAAATAGTTTTGAGAGGATTTCGGGTAAATACGAGTACATAAGTTATAGATATAACTTATAGGTATAGATATGTTATAGGTATAACAGGAAACGCCAAACTCATTTTAAACACTTTAATATCGTTAAATCTAATACTATTAAACGAAACACTATAACCAAGGTTAACAAGTTACTTACTTTAAAACTAAAAAACGAGCTTTTTGCTTATAATGGCCATCATCAGATAAAAAAACACTATTCTAACAAGGTTCAAAGAATGACTGGTATTTTATTGGAACTGGCCGAAATGATGAGGTGAGGGAGTAAGTAGGACATTGGCCAGGTCACTGACCGACTACCTGGCCTACTTTCAGCCTCTCTAGCTCAAAACTATTTTAAAATTTTTTTCAATCAGCTATCACATTTCAATTGTATGTTGTATATATAAACAGAGGTTATTGTCTTTAATGCATAGGGCTTCCAGAATCTATAATCTATTGTTGTCTGTCATGCTTTGTAGTATGGTTGTCTCCTCAGTCCAAAGTCTCTCAATATTAACTTTATGTTATGCATGTTTCTTCTTCTAAATGCCTGTTTCATGCACACATGTGTTTCATTTCATGCCGTTAGTTTTACTAATATTAAAGTGTTTTAAATTAGGTTTAGTATCCACTTTATCATCTACGAGTATGTCACCGTGTCTTTAGGAAAATACCTTTGACTGACCATAAACTGGTTAGAACACTAGATAACCTCAGCCAAAAAGTGGTCAATGCAGTAGTTGCTGCTAACTTTAACAGTACATGATTAAGAGAAAATTTTCTGCCATTATAAAATAATATATAGAGAATAATTAAGTGAACCGGTCCGGCTAATTTTTAATTAACAACTAATAATACAAAGGTAACAAAAAGATAGATAAAAGAATAACTCACTTCTAAATATCGACAATCGTCCTCATCAGGAGGCGAAGAGTCCCACAGGAAGGCAGAGTCACCCTACCTCCTGCAGGACTCCTCCCCCTGTAATATGTCAACGTAAGAAGACAGGGAAAGAGTTGCACATATTCTTGCATATAAATAATGTAAATTATCATATTGATTGGACATGAGCTAAAATTATTACCTATGAAAAATTCATGTTGTTAAGAAATATTATCGAATCCTCTTCTTATTAGATTTAATAGATCAAATAATTATAAACATTAGTAATGGGCTTTTCAAATTTGATTCGGTTTTGACGAGGACATTAGCCTCATCGAAGAAGTTTAAAAGCTAGCTGATAGTTTTTTACTTTTTCTCATTGCACTCCTTTGCTTGCCCAAACATTATTCTCTAGAATATTGTCCTTTTCTACACTTTACACCCTTTTAAAATACCATTATTCCCTCCTACTCCTTTAAACTTCTCACCATCGTCTTTCTGAATTTTCTGTTTTTGAATCTGACGAATACCACTTGTTACGGTTGAAAGATCTTAGTCTTTTTTTTTTTTCATTTCATATTGTGGTTTGATCATTCATTGTTATTTCACGTGTTTTCTTGATATCTTATATATATATATATATATATCCAAACAGCAATATGAAATGGGGAAAAAAAGATTAGGATCTTTTCTAATATCTTTTCTAATCTTTTCTGATCTTTTCTAATATCAGCATTTCTTCTTTACATAAATGATATTTACGAGTATATACGTTTCATGTAACTTAGTAAATATATTACTACTTGTAACGTATTATATATTCAAACACATGCTATAAGGTTGAATGGGCTATCATAGAATAATGGGAGTACGACATCATGCGACATTCATTTTCTCATTTAAATCGTTTAAGCTATGTCGGCTTCCTCCATGTGAACAAAACGAATAATTAGAATTAATTTGACAATTTTTTTGTTTAAAATGTTATTATACTTGTTTTGTCTTTTTTTTTATTGCAGACTACAGTAGAACCTACAAGGGCGGGTTTAATTCGTTCCTAGATCGAGCTCGAATTGCGGTTTACTCGTATGCAAAGCAATTTTATGAAAACTAATATGAAAATAAATAATCCATTCCATCCTCCAAATGTTTGTTTTTAAGTTAATTGTTTAAACATAAAAGGTAAAATTAAAAAAAATAAACAATATTGTAATATGAATAATAAAAATTCATGTAGGAAAATCATGTTTTATTAATCTACTAGACATAAAATGGAGAACATCATGGACTCCGTGAGGATGACTGTCGTACTACAAATTTTTACTCATTGTACAAGACAAATATTTTAATGAATGGCTGCTCATAGTGCGAATTGCTCATGGAATAAGGCACTCGTACTATGAGGTTCTACTGTATTTGAAAAAAAAATTCAAGCAAATACAACTAAGAAGTTAACTATGAAGTCAACTAGTAATGTGAAAAAAAAAAGGGCAGAAAAAATGTCGGTAAAAAATAAGTGAGTAGTTTTGTAAAAGAAATTTTACGTACATATGACCTATATGCGTAACAATTTTGCTGTAACAATAATCTTGAAATAGTTTCACTGTTTCTGAAACTAAAAACTTAAAATTTTACATAAAAACTATATAAAAAAAAGGCCTCATAAAGCATTCTATTCCCTTGCGTAGTTTTGATAAACCTGATGACAGCCACATAGTTGGATAAAAATATATAGGTTTTCTTAAAGTTTTTGAAAAATCGAAGTCGTTTATTGATGTACATCTAACTGTTTGATTTAAACAGGAAATGACTATAGCACAAAAGAAATGATTATCCATACCAGTAGGCCAGTCTATACTGAACCATACGTCTGAAATATATATCAAAGTCAAAAGTAACTCTTCAGTAACAATCAGAATCTAACACATGTACAACTTTAACAAAAAATCTTCATGAATAATAATTTTTTTAAAATAAGTTTATTTTCAAAAGAATAAAGATTTATTTAAAATCACATCTTTATTAACTGATCAGGTTTTTAGATATTAGACAATAATAAACAAAATCCACTACATTCTAACTTTTATTAAAAGACTTCTTAATTTTTAACAAGTTAAAATTTTTAATAGTTTCCGATGCAAAAATTTGAGCAGTAATTAAAATAATATAGCTTTGTTTTATTTATAATTTGTATATTATTTTAAAAAATGTTTACTACTATATCTTTACTCAGATTATATTGGAGGTCAAACCTTGTTTTTACATTACTGTGTAAAGCATGTTGAAAATAAATCAATATAAAAATATTGGAAAATTTAGTATCATTTTTTTGTTGTTTTTTTTCTTTTGAAAATTTTAAACATTTTGATGATGATGTCTGATGATACTTGGGTGAATGAGTATGTGTGGAATAATGAAGCTAAAGCTCATAGTGTCGTCAGGTAATTATAACATTTTACAAATATGGTCCCTTGAAATGAAAAGACTGTTTAGTTTTTTAGCACTCTCAAACCTCTTTATTGCATATTATGTCAAAAATAAAACTAATTTATTTATTAATATTATTCATTTAATTAATAAAAAAATATCACATTAAAGCGACTTTATATTACACTGTAAGAAACAATAAATTAATTTTTTTGAATTTTAGATAGTATTACAGAAATCTATTATTTATATCCAAATGTGTATACATATCAGGTTTATGTATATTTATCGTATAAATAAATAAAACAAAAGTCAAATAGAATTATAATAACCCAAGAAAATAAAGAAAAATTCTGGTAAATTTGAATGAAAATAGCTTATTTTAAAAAATTATTACACTAGAAAAAGTTGTAGTGACGAATATATAAGTAGTATTCTATAATATATGGGATTGCATGCAATGTGTAGTGAGAGGGTTCGTATTTGTAGCAGTGTATTTACAATATATAAAATGAAAACAATATTTCGAATGAAAGAAGTAGGTATATGTCTTTTTTTCCAGAATAATATTTCAAAAACATGAAGTTATTAAATTAATTATCACTTGTAAAATTATGAATAATGTTTGAGTAAAATTTCTTTTCTATTGATGACATATTTTAGTAGTGATAATGCTTTGCGAAATCTTTCCTTTTTAAATACTTTGCTTCTTTACATTAACTCGTTCAGCCAATGATAATTACATCTATATTTGGCATTTTACTAATAAAATGCCTTTTACTATATTGGGATTTAGTAATGAATATGTAGATTGTTTGCAATTAAAGGAGATGAACCGTTTTCTGCCCATTGGTTTTAGGCTCAATGTTCATATTAGATCATATTAGAAACAAATATTTTTTTTGTAAATAGAAACCTATTTACTCAAAGTTTTTAAAACATAAATGAAAATTTTCAATTGAAACTATATGCAATATAGGAACAGTTGGAGTGACAAGAGACAGTACTGGAAATATTTTTTGACATAAAGCAAAGCTAGGGTGTGAGGAGGGTGGGGAATTAGGGCTGGTCTGAACCCCACAGGCAATTCATTAACAAAGGAGCCAGCCAGTTCATTAGAGCCTTTGTGTTTGCCAGCGCTCGCCGGGTGTCCATTAGAGGCATTAGTGTCCCCTCCCAGTAACTCTAGTAGACCAAACAGTCTTCCTCTGGGGAGAGTGTCTCCTCTGAGTTGTCCATTCCTTCCATCCAAACAGTCTTATTGTAAACTTATTGTCAACCTGACTGACTCTGCTTTCATATAGTTTGTTAAAAAATAACTTATTTTCTAAAGCAGCAACACCGTTACATTATTGTCATCTTACCACTACTGACATTAATATAGTTCAGTAACGAAAGGGAATTTTGAGTTTTTAAATATTCAACAATATTTTTTTATTATTTATGATTTTAATAATAGAAATACTGTTAGGACTTGTCTCATCTAGAATGTAAGATTTCATAGAAGTCTTAATTACCAGTGCTAAAACAATCTTTCTCTTTTTCAACGGCAACCCTTGGCGATTCTCCCGGTGCTGATTCGCGACTCTGTGCCTTTTTGGGATTTGTGTGGCTTGTTCTGTGGTATGAATCACTAGGCAGTCGAGTTAGTGTCCCGCTTCTATCCCCTCATCCCTTGGCTGGCATTCTGGTCCTTTAGAAACCTCAATCTTCGGTAGCTGAGTGGCCGTGTAATAGTACTCCGTTTGTTCTGAACAGCGCCACGCTAATCGCTCTTGATAGGTTCCACTGTTTTAGTTATTATGTTTCCTCTCAGCAATTATGATGGAGAGATAAAAGCTATTGTACAAGCAGCCAAGGATTTAAAAATGTTACAGCCCCCATCTAAGGTCGTGTTCCTGGTCGACTGCCGCGATCATAGCTCTTGCTTTCAGATCATAAACGGACTACCAGCATTAAAATAAACCTCACTCTGACATCATAAGCATAAATACATGTACAATGTTAGTACCACACAAGCTAGTACACGTCACATTAAGAATAGAAAACATGATTTAACATAGTAGAGAGAGATTTAACATAGTTGATCAACATTTGGAATGCTGTTGAAATTAAATAGTAACTTGTTCTTGAAGATGGAAAACGTCCAAAACCGAGCACATAATTACAACTGGGATGTATAACGAATACCTGACATCGTACAAACTCGGTACCGACGGTTTAATGTCCCCTCCAAAGGAGGGCCTTCTCAAATTGATTCATCTCACTCGTACATAAAAGAGGGTATCGAACCCCGGATCTACCAGTCTAGAGGTGAGCATGTAAGCTATTGGGCTACCATGTCCTATATTATGACCTAAAGTAGGTATAATACATAAAAAATGTGTTTTTTCTATGTAACTTAATAATAATATTAATATTAATATAATTAATATTAATATTAATATTAATTATTGATATTAATAATTATATTAATTAATTCGTCTAATCATGAATTACTTAATTATTACAAATTATGGTAAAACAAGCATCAAGTGAATACACGTAAAGTCTTACTGATGTCTTCTTAGAGTTATATTGTCATAAAATAATCATAAATAACCACACAACAGACATAGTCAAAGCCATAATATAAAAAAAGTATAAATGGATTCAGGGGAAAATAAAATTCTAAATAAAAAAAATAAATATAAATAAGATTGTGCATATGTCTCTGAAGGTCTGGTTTACAGTGTAGTTGTCTTTAACAATATTAGCTGATTCAAAAACATCTTAAAATCAATTTTTTTAATTTGAAAAAAATTAAAAAATTGACATTTTAATCACTACTTCTTTTATATATTAATTTTAAAGTGTTTATGTCAATATCTATAAAAAATATATTAGACAACTCCAATTCATTGCAGTTGAAAGAAATAGAAAGTTAAGCGAGAGACAGGTGATTCGGACCTCGCCCTGAGAAGACCTCAGTCTTGTTAGAGACATGAGTGATGCCTCTATCAAAAAGCATGGCTATTTGAATATTGGTGAGGTCTGGCTAGTTTGCAAGTTAATAATGGGAAGGAGATCTCAATAGTGGAGGAAGCAGAGTGCTGTTTCCCGGCATGTTGCTGCTCCGTCCTCCACCGCATTAGCACCGGCTCCGACCACATTAGTGCCTCCCCATGTATTTATTGCCTCTTCCTTTTGTCCTGGCCCTTGTCAATGTTCCTCCAATTATACATTTAGTCCATTGTGGCCAGATTTAGTGTGTCTCTCCTCCTTTCCTACTTAACGCCCTGTTGGCCTCCAACGTGCCATTGTTGTCTCATCCTCTAATGCATTAATCCCATCCAAAACCCATTACATTTCTCTTACATACAACATATTTCATTTCTGTTAAGAGTTTAACATTTTTATTGATCAGATTTAACAATAATAATAAATAAATTCTTCAACCTTGCTAACTAAAATACCATCCTTCTCAAATATAAGAAAATATAATGGATTTTAACTTATTTCTTAATAAATAAAAGGGTTCAAGCAACTTTTAGGTTAAAAAAAGCACCATGTCCCAAGATCACTATAATCAATATCTGCTCTCATTCCAACTGCAGATGTTGTAGGTACTTACATTTGTCTTCATTGACAAAAGACTAACTTGGAATCCTCATTCTCAACTGAAAAAATGTTGATTCTTGTTACTGTCCACACTTCTAGGGAAGCACTTGAATTTGACGCTGCATAAAAAAATACTGCTATACAAAACATTACTGAGACCAACCTGGACTTATGGACTTGTGCAAAACCCTTCCAATATTCAAAAAATACAGGCGCACTATTCTAAAATCCTCCGCACTATTACAAATGCTCCTTATTACGTCAGAAACTACGCCCTTCCTAGACCTAAAAATTCCATTCATTCAAAATTTCGCCTCTGATCGTTATAAGTCATTCCAGAACAACCTTTCCTCTCACCAAAATCCATTCGTCTGAATCCCTGCTTCCTCCTCAACTTCCCAGAATCCCCTATGACGACTCAAGAGAAAATGGCCCAGAGATCTACTACTACGATAAAATACTATAAAACAAAGAGAAAAATTGAACCAGTTGGTTTCATTCTTTACTCATGTGCACCAAAGTTATTGTGTAATCTCTTACTATATATGCCTGTTACGCAGAATATGAGTCTTTATATATCTGTAAGTAAAGAAAAAACTTATTTTGTGAAGAAACTTGTTTTGAAAAGTGAATCTTTAGTAAAAAAGTGAATTTTTATTAGTAGTTTATTCTAATTTATTATCATGTACTTTTTTTGGACATGGAAGTAAACATAGAACGAGATATATGGATACCTTAAGAAATAAGGCAAACCGTCTTACCTCAAATGCTAATGTTGAACTCGTCTAACCGGAGAGGTTACAATAAAATTTGCGCACGATAAAATCGTTCAAATCAAATTATATAAATTTTTAAAATTGTCAATTAATAGGAGTTTTCCAATCATTTTAAGTTCAATGCAAGTATTAAAAAGCAAACTAATATTTTGAAAATACTACTTTTAAAGTATGCCAAAAAATAAATAAAATGTAAATAAAATTGAAATCAAAGTAACTCAAACACCAAAAAAACGAGATATGACTGGTTGCCCATTCTTAAAGTAATTTTTAATAATTTCCCAAATTCAAAAATCATAGTATCATTTAGAAGTTAAAGAAAACTAGATAAATATCAGCTGTAATTAGAGACTATAAATTAGCACTTAAATAAATACATTTATAGGAACCGGCTTATACAAATCAGGGTAAGTACTAATGCCTTTTCGTTTTTTAAATGACTGTTTCCCTTCCTAGGAATTTGATGAATTCCATCTGAATATTTGAGATAATTTCAGTTTTCTTTATTAGAAACTTCCTGAGGAAACTTAATGTGAGGAAGGAATGTGCTTTAAGTGAAGGTTTTAAGTGAAGAGTCGAGTGTGTTTATACGATCTTTAGCAAACAAGATCAAGTGGATGATGGAAGTTGACACTAATTTGCATGCTGAGTGTATTCGATGCATGTTCAAGTAGCTCAGTGCTGCGGCTATCACTCGTCCGTGAAGCCTCCCCTTTCGCTTCATCTTACTCCACCCTCCTTCAAATCAAATCATATCAAAGTGTTCTATCAATACGAATGTTCCAATAAATTTAAGTTCACTGCAAGCATTAAACAGTAAACTAATATTTTAACTAGACTCTTTTTAAAGAATCATAAACAATAAGTGTAACATAAGTAATAATACAATAAAGTAATTAGAAATGGTGATTTATTATATTTATATTTTGTAGTAAACATCTACAACGCAGTTTTTACAATTTACATATTTTATCAATTGAATATGCTAGTACTGTTTCCATTCTCCAAGCAGCAAGGAACCATATTGTGACGAAAAGTATTCAGCAAAACACATATTTTTTAGATGGGTAATTTCAAAAAATTACGTTTCCACACAAAAAAACTTTATGTTAAAACTAAGAACTTGTTTCGAACACATAATGTTCTTCTTCCTGGGACTTTCTATGTCCCTGTTGCCATAACACCCTCAACAGTGCAGCTGTAAACCTGAAGAAGAACATTAAGTGTTGGAAACGCGTCTTTAGTTTTAACATAAAGCTCTTTTGTGAGAAGTAGAAAAGTATTTTCTACTCTTTTCTGCTCTTTTGTTTTTTTTTTGAAATTCCTTCTCATGAGTAAATGCCACACTATAACAGATCGCACAACAATTGAACTTATTTTCATGTTTTAACAAAACAATTTGGTTTTAAGAAATGTATTTAAAAATTTCAAATAAATAAAGTTATTCATTACTTAACATAATATTAAAATAATGTTTATCATGATTTAAAAATTGCTTAGATTCAAAATATGATGTTGCTATTTCTTTTCTGCATTAGAGGAAAAAACATTGTAAAAATCATTATGCTTCACTAACCGTTCTTTTTGTAAATTATTCATAGAATATTTATTCTATTTAATTCATCTATTTTTATTTATTCTATTTTTAATTTATTAAAAATAAATTATCATCAAAATCTATAAATTGCAATGAACAATAATAACATTATGTGATTACGATGATATATATGATGGATCAATGATGTATGATATTTTATGGAAAGAAAAGTTTCACGAAGTTATTCTGATATTTTGGAAAAAAGTTTACTGGATAAATGCAAAAATAAATTTATAAATATACGGGTGAAATTTATTAGATATAGTATTACTTTAGTACCACAGATGTTGTTAGTAAAAATTAAAGAAGAATGTCGATATTTCCTCGTAAATGTCTTGTCTCCTCTACTGATTTCAGAACCACTTTCATTATTACGGTGTATTTTCAATAAATTGAGTGTTTTCGTTTGGTTATGCATATTTATACGTACGTAATGATTCTTATTCGATTGCTTATTTGAATATTTATTGGACATTTATTATTAAATTTCTTTTTTTTTCGAATTATTTGCGAGGTTCTTCCTTAAGTTTTTATTTTTTATTACTGTCATCGTCATTCTTGTTCTGATTGTCTTTGTATTCTTCTTAACATCAATGTATCAGAAAGTGGTTTAAATAAATCACATCTCGGGTTCTTAGTTTTTTCTTTTATAGTGAGCATTTTTATTGTTTCATGTTTACAAATTTCTACACCTTCTGTAGTTTTCAGTATCAGTCTTTTAAGTAGAAGGTCGAAGTTCTCTGTACTGTCAGATTTGTATCCGTATGTTATTAAATCAATGCCCCAAAACCACTGCCAGAAAAAAGAAAAAATACTACGCTCTTTCTACCGTAACAAGTGTTTTTGTCAGAGGGAAATCTTAACATAAAATTTGAGAGTTCAGATTTGGCTCTGACGAAGACTATTTCTGAATTCTGAATAGTACAAAATAGAAATTACACGAGATTCTTTGAAGTTTTGAATTGTTCATATTGCAGTGGTTAATACTTCCACCATCGTACTTACATCAAGCTAAGCGTATTATTTGACTTAAAAAAAAGGGGAAAAAAGTTTTATATGTGAAAGAATTGTGAAAGTTGGATTGACTGTTTAAGTAAACAACCAAGAAAACGAGGTCCTAAAAAAAAGGGACAAACAGAATGATTCAATGATTGACCAAAGGAGTTGGGCATGTTGACCGTATTATTTGATTTCAGTAGTGTGCTAAGGGTGAGAGAAAGATGACACAGAGTTT
Source organism: Hermatobates lingyangjiaoensis (assembly GCA_026182355.1). Lineage (NCBI taxonomy): Eukaryota > Metazoa > Arthropoda > Insecta > Hemiptera > Hermatobatidae > Hermatobates > Hermatobates lingyangjiaoensis. The sequence goes on from JAPFBL010000882.1 coordinate 2,523,669, forward strand.
TACTCAAAAAGAAAAATTATATAAATGCGAAGGTCAGTGGCCCAATTGGAAGAGTAAACAGGGGCAGGAGGTGGCGAATCAGGCCCAATCTACTTTTCCATATAAATTGAAGAGTTAGTCTGTCTGATTGTTGTTCCTTTTCGATTTAGGGTTCGTCCATTAGAAGGCTGCCTTGTTCCCTTGCCTGAATTACTTCGCCAAATTACCTCCGATCCAGGACTCCCAGGAAACCCTCCAATCTCCTCCTTGCCTCACTCTCTCAGAATAACTCATTTTTCTATAACTCAGCCAAATCGCATTACAATTTTTATTAACTGTTTTGCATTAATAACCATTGTTTAACATTAATTGCTACAAATATTCCATTGTTTACTGCAAATATTAAACAACTATTTATTTTATATTATTATATATGTGTATAGTCATGTAATGCTCAGTGAAATTCACTAACTCTGCTCCTGCTTATAAAGAGAGTATAACTTTTATTTGTTTTTACAAATTACTTTTATTAATTCCTTAGAAATTACTAAAAGTAATTTCTTGAATATTTTGCTTTCTCATTTATCTTTCTTTAAATTTATACATGTATTCAGGTACTCACAAACACCAACACACACTGTATTTATATATATATATATATATATATATATATTTCACTGATAAAACGAAATACGATCCAAACTGGACACAATACGAGTTCGAGATTAACAAAGAGCAACACACAAAGTAGGGAAACACACTTACAGACTCAAATTTTCGGGTAATCCGTCTTCAGGAGAAAAGAGAATGGGAGACCAAGCACGTTGTAGGCGCAACGGCAAGTAACCAACCCGGCAACCGCCAGTGCTGTCAACCGTACCCGGTCTTAAAGTATAAAATTAGGAGAAGATATAAACAGAAGCTCAGATAAGCAGTACTGGTTGGGTAAAACTATAAGTAGGTGAAAAATTATAAACAATATAAGATAAAAACAAACTATAAGAAACAAAAATAATGATAGAGAAAAGAACAAAAAATAAATAAATAAATAAATAAAAATAAATACAATACAAAAAACTTGCATTGGTTGTTTTAGTAAATAAAAGGGTAAGTATGGGAAACTAGTTAAGAATAATAATTTAGAAAAATAAAATAGGATAAAACAAACTAGTAGTAAGTGAAGAAGACAAAATAGATATACACAAAATATACGAAAGAGGAAAAAAGAAATAAGTACTAGAGAATAAAGAAACAATATAAGATAAAAACAAACTATAAGAAACAAAAATAATGATAGAGAAAAGAAGAAAAAATAAATAAATAAATAAATAAAAATAAATACAATACAAAAAACTTGCATTGGTTGTTTTAGTAAATAAAAGGGTAAGTATGGGAAACTAGTTAAGAATAAGAATTTAGAAAAATAAAATAGGATAAAACAAACTAGTAGTAAGTGAAGAAGACAAAATAGATATACACAAAATATACGAAAGAGGAAAAAAGAAATAAGTACTAGAGAATAAAGAATACTGGAAAAAAAGTACAAAAAAAAAAAAATGTACAAAAAATTATCTTTTAAGGTTAAGTCCAGGTGCACTGCGCGCCCCGAGCAACCAGATGTGAGCCTCCTCAGAGGCTCTAAGGGTCACGGTATTATCACCAGGGGGAATCTGACGCAGAATCTGCACACTGAAGCAGTCGTTAAAAGACAGACCGTGGGATTTGGCGTGTATGGCGACAGGTAAATTGGAGTTGTTGTTAACGGATGCTCTATGACCGTTCATACGGAGGCTGAGCTTGTTAGAGGACAGTCCTACGATATATATATATATATATATATATACCTACACATAGACAAAAAACATATATCTTTAAATTCATAACCACAACACTGACAGTACATCTATTACATCAAGATCTCTTGAGTATGCCCACATTTGTCTCCTTAGAACCAGAACCACGAAATAACTGTACCGCTAGTGTTTTATGACGGTTTTAATTTCTTTTGATAAATCTTTATTAATTTATTATTTCATTATATCTATTTTTTGTATGTTTTAAAATATTCTTTCTTTATTGTACTTCTTTTTTCTATCTTGTGTTTGGTGCTTGGCAAGTCACAAACTCTTAACTTGTAAGAGCAGTGGTCAATCATGGTTTAATTCCTAAGCAATGAATATTCCTTCTTGATGACGATGAATATCATAATATTAAGGCCAATCGTTTTTAATGTTTTTATATTTGTTTTTGTTAATTACTTCTACAGTCAAATATAATTAAATATATTTAATATCTCTATTAAAATCTTCATCCCATTTATTCTGTTTATAACATTTTCATCAGAACATATAATATTTCTTGAAATAATATTTAGCTTGGCAAATGAAAGTGTTTCTCATTCACCTCCGTCTTCACAAATCTCTTCATCTCGCAATAATATCTCCTCATCGGCATCTGTTACACTCCTCGAACTAGTTACGTTCCATATGTTTAAAAATTACATACATACAGCAAATTGTTTTACAGCAATTGCATACATATGTCCATGTTTTAGTGATCAACATAAGAACAAATTGATATAGCTTGCCTAGCGATCTAATGAGGACAGCCATCATATTGATAAATCAAATAAAAGCAGTGCATGGCACTTTTCAATTTTTTACTAAATATTTACTTTTACATATTTGTTAATATTTTTATACTTTATTTCAAAGCTATATTGATTTTTTGTATTATCTTATTAATCATTTTAATAAAAGGAAGATATTTTGTCTACTCATTTTATTTTCTTGTCACATTTTTAATTTCCTACACACTATTTTTTTTTTAATATACTGGATCAGAACTGTCGCATTTTAATTGAAATCTACTTTACTCATTCACTTTCGTCTATTCTAAAATATAAATTTTAGATATTAACTAATATATGCAATGAATATAAAGGTTAAAGTGTCTAAAATAAATGTATTAGATTTGGAGCACAGACCGAATAAGTGCCATATCTTCTTATAACTTGGATTGAAACTTCTCCCTCTCTCCTTTTTTCCCTGAAGTTCAATCAAAACATATCAATCATTAACGAATATATATATTGTTACAGTGTATGATTAATATACGATGAGTACATTTGTGTGTTAGAAAAGTTGTTCTGGAAAGAAAATCAACTGACATAGTCAGTATTAGTTAATATTAGATATATATATATATATATATATATATAAGATTTCACATAAACACGCAAAACAACAATCAATGATCAAACCACAATATCAATTAAGAGTAAAAGACGAAGATCTTTCAAACGGAACAAGCCGTCATCGTCAGACTCAAAAACCCAAACTTGTGTTCTTGACTTTGACGAAAACCACTTGTTACGGTTGAATGACTTCTGTTTTTTTTTTCATTTCATAATGTGGTTTACTGATATATATATAATATAATATATATATGCTTTCAAGGAATGGCATGCCCATGACGTTTTGACCAGGTTATGTCCAAGATTCGAATCCCTAAGTCTTCAGAACAAAATACAATAAGCTACTTTTAGCTTACACCTGATTCTCTCATTAGTAAATCAAAGTACTGATTAGATGTGCAATCCGTAATTGTATGGTATGTACTCATACTTGGGTAAATCGATAATAGAAAATCTTCACGGAAAATAAGTTTTTTTTATACAAACTACACGTTTTGACTCTATCTCACATGACCTAAATTCCTTTAGTCAACGTTCGACGGTTGTCTGTCCTCCACTCCTTCCATTGAATATGTCATTTATTTTTTATTATTTCAGTTTATTGTATATAATTCTGGTTTATTTCTGTAATTATTAATTTGTAATTCGTATTGTATAAGTTATCTGACGATGAACGCGACAGCGTAGTTTGAATAAAAAGCTTCTTTTGTGTGTAGATTTTGTATTATCCATTTACCCCAGTATAAATCAAAGTATTTATATTAGAAATAGGTAAAACCGCCATACCTCGTAAGATGATCCTGGAGTTGGAGCGCTTTCGGACGATGTCCAACTTCGATCGCAACAAACCTACTGAGCTGTTATATTCTTCTAGTCAAAAAATAGCGAACTTAATAAAACGATACAACATAAAGGTAGGATTTAAAACTAATAATTCTATAAGTCAAATATTAACTTGCTCAACCGAAAATGTAATTAATAAATATGAAAAAAGCGAGGTATATAAATTAAAGTGTAGTGATTGTAACGAAATATATATTGGACAGACGGGAAGAACCCTAAAAATAAGATTTAAAGAACATCTTAAGGACTATTTAATTAATACAAATAAATCAAATTTTGCAAACCACCTGACTGAACAGGGACATACACCTGACAGCTTAGAAAACACAATGGACTTACTACAGATAGGATAGAAAGGACAGAGACTCAACATAACTGAACAGATAGAAATATATCAAAATAAAAATGCGGGTAACTTAATAAATGAACAAAAAAATATTACCAATCCGATATTTTATGTAAATCACTAATAAAAATAAAAAGACGACTGGACAGACAGGATGACGAAGTTAAAAAATATAAAAACCCAAACTAGATAATAGCTAAACCAAAAAAATCAAAATAACTAAATAAAATCAAAATAATAATATCAGGATAGCAGTGGACTTAACAGATAACCAACCCCCTATATACCATAACAGCTCAGTAGGTTTGTTGCGATCGAAGATGGACAACGTCCGAAAGCGCTCCAACTCCAGGATCATCTTACGAGGTATGACGGTTTTACCTATTTCTAATATAAATCATACTAACCTCAGTGGCATTAACAATATGCATGTATTTAAATCAAAGTAGTTTTCTCCTGAACATGTTTGTAACTGATTATGTTTAAAAATAGGTAAACGGGTAGAGGTGATTTTTAACGACGTAACTTATACAAAAACTTGATATTATTTTCTGATATAGCTATAATACTAAGTTGTTATCAGATAATGCTATATGTTTATGATTGCAGGGAGCATATTTCCTTCAGCGGGATCTTATTGGAGCAATCCGAGTGCCAATTTGTACTCCAATATTGGACACAGTATGGGTCATCCAGGTCCACTAGGCTCATATCCTCACTATGCATGACGATCGGAAAGCCAGCCTCCGCCTAGGTACCTCCTTCCAGACCTCCCCGATGACTAGATCTGCTAAGCCCTCCGAAGGAAGCACCTGTCTTCACGCTCCGCCTTCTCCTTATCAACACCCAACCTTTCGTATTAGGTTTGCTTACCTCTAATTAATCAATAAAAGCTTACAATTCGTTTAAAACAAGGATGAAATATTTCAATATTATTTTTTTTTTTTCAAGAATAACGTCAAATCTATGAGACCAATATACAGACCAGTCATTTAAAGCGATTGTTGACTGATTGCTGCAACATTTTACAAAATCAATGTTGGAATGATACCACAATGAAATTGATACATAAACTTTAAGTCTATTGTCCAGTTTGAGTTATATTAGAATTTACTCCTAAATTCGAGTATTTTTACTCTAACATAACCTACTTGAATATATAATTTGAAAACTACACGCACGATAGTGATAATTTAAACATCTTCGAGACATATTCTAGAAAACTGCAAAGCCTCACAGATTCATTTTCTTTTTAATAAATAGAATAATTTCTATAAAAAGAAAAAAAAATGTCATTTCTTAACATCCATAACTATATTGGTTTTTATAAACTCTTTTTACCTTTAGTTTTATTTATGCATTTGTTAGTTATATCACTTAAATCAGTATAAAACTTATAAATCAAAGAAAGTTATGTCTTTTAGTTAAACAAGTCATAATTTGAAGAAATTAATACATATATATATATCGAAATGCATCATTATTATATATATATATATATATATATATATATATATATATATATTATAATCAAGTCAGCTATTAAGTTTAAAATGTTCCTTTTGTAGGGTACAGACTCGACGAAAAAAAAATATAATGGGTTATTAACTTGCAATGTTAAATTTTCATTGAATTTGTCAAATTATTTGTGTCGAAAATACATATTTTCTTTTTCATTTTCTAAATCTTGAATCCCTCAATCAATAATTCAACTTTTATTGTAAAATTATAGCATTAATTCACATGCTATTATTGCTATTGAAAGGTTGTTGTTTGTTTTAATTAAATGTTTTATCAAACATTTTTTCAAATATGAAAAAAATTTAAATATCTATTACTGGGAACCAATATGGTTTAACCTGATAATATCAATTTATATCTATTTATATCAAATTTGATTACGTCAATATTTGAAAAAGCAAATACTAGAAACGTTAAAATGACTTTTAAGAACTGTAAACATACAAAGCTTTATTTATACATGTCGCTAATTAAAGAACTTTCAATGAGATACTTACTTCTATTAATTAAAAAAATAGTAGCCATTCCATTTTCGTTATTTACAATAATTTATATTTTATAAAAATTATTTTTCATTAATTTTTGTATATAAGAAAAATTATTTTAAGTAAAATCTTTTTTAATTGTCTACTCAGTCTATTTTATTATTTTTAAATCATTATACTAATTAATAAATGATGGTTAAATTGTAAATATAAAGCAAATAACAAAAAATACAATAACTTGTTTTAAAATGTATCAAAAGATTTTAATTCTATACGCTTATTTCAAATTTAAATTATTAAAACACAAATTAATGAAAAGAATGGGAATAACATACAACGAACATTTATATATATATATATATATATTAAAATGTCATTACTCATTAACACGATTGGCTATATACGATTGCGTAAAATATTCAGGAATGTATACGAGAAGAACTGATATATAATATATCTATGATATAATACTGAAGGAAACTATTATAAATACTCTAGAATAGATTAAAAACAGATCCAAAATATACAACAAACGTTTGAGAGTAAACTATTTGGTCATAGTAAATAGAAAAACACACTTACAGCTTCTCTAATTTTCGGTTTAACCGATTTCGTTTAACTTTCCTGATGACTGTTAAACTGAAAATTATTTACTGTAAGAGTATTTTTCTATTTGTTCTGTACCCATAGTTTACTCCGAAATATATATATATCTATTTTATTAAAGTAGACGGCAGCTTACGCATTCACGACCTTTTTGCTGGTGTTTTCTAGTTTTCTAACTGGTTCTCTTTGGTAGGGAGTGATTTCATGAAGGAGTTGTCCCAGAAAACTAGTTAGAAAACTAGAAAACACCAGCAAAAAGGTCGTGAATGCGGAAGCTGCCGTCTGCTTTAATAAAATATGTTCACAAGAGAATCTGCTGCCAATATACACTATAATATATATATATATATATATATATATATATACCACAATTAAAAGAAACGGTCCAGCGGACTTTTTTAAAATAAAATAAATTCAAAACGAAGGAAACACACAGAAAGACACAGACATAACTCACATCCATATTTCGACCATCGTCGTCATCAGGAGGTGCGAAGGAAGACAGGGCGGTACTGAGTACCGCCCTGTCTTCCTGCGGGACTCTTCGCTCTTCGCACCTCCTGATGACGACGATGGTCGAAATATCGATGTTAGTTATGTCTGTGTCTTTCTGTGTGTTTCCTTCGTTTTGAATTTATTATATATATATATATATATATATATATATATATATAAATGAACTCCAGTAATTAATTAAATAAGTTATTTTGATGCCCATTCAAAAATTGTAAAAAAATATATATCTTCAAAAATATGGTAGAAAATTTATTGACATTTAAAAAATGTTTATGGAGATTTATTGCTGATTTTATAAACACAAAAAGAATTTGCACTTAACAATACATAAACTAAATATAAGTATATAAATGTTACATGAAGTTTTCAATCAGTAAAAGTCTGCTTCAAAGTTTCAAAGTTAATACTTTGATAGCTTTGTTACTGACCAAAAGGCATAAGTCTCTTAGAGTTTCTAAAATCTTAGCGTTTAAGAACCAATTGGATCACCCAGTTGTCCTTTTGTCATATATCCTTCGTTACTTCTATTACAATGACTCACATCATTTATAATAAAGTAGAACCTCGCAGCATGTGTTTAATTCGTTCCTAGATTGAGCTCGTATTGCAATTTACTCATATTACAAAGCAATTTTTTACATTGAAATTAATATAAAAAGAATTTAAACAGAAAAGGTGGAATTACAAAAAATAAGCAATACTGTGTATTTAATATGAATAATATTACTTGATCAATAAATGCATGCAAGAAATAATCGTATGTTAGTCTTAATCTACGAAACGTAAAACGGAGACCATCTAGTCGTGAGAAAGACGGTGGCCATATGAAGAATTTTAAGAAAAAATTCTTACAAGTGCTTGCTGGTAACGCGACTCGCGTACAACAAGGTTCTACTGTATATACAATTCTAGAGTATATACAATTCTCTAATTTAAACATTTTAGCTATACATTATTTTTTTTAATTTAATTTGCATTTTGTTTATTTACACTGTTTATTTTATGCACATATTAAACAATATAACTATTTCATTGCTTCTTTTATGATTAATTCATGGAATAAAAGAAAGTTGTTTTAATACAGAATACAATTGTTTTTCAACTCTATTTTCTGTTTTGTAAATTATTTATTAGTATTCAATGAAAAAAGAATAGATTTATTTACTTTGAGACGATAGAGATATTTGGAAAGACTGATCTCTAAGAAAGTATTCATTGTGTATCATTCCCCTTACTATAATGTCCATAAACAGTGTAAGATCATAGAATATGATCTGGTATATTTATGGAGATTCAAACTCCAAATACGTTATTTGACGATAATGTCTCTTAAAACAATCAAAAATTATGGGTTAATATTTTAAGAAAACAAATAAAATAATAAAAAAAAGTTGATAGATATATAGATTTTTTGTTTTCCAGTTTTATAAGTCCTGCGTTCCAATCAATTAAACTTTTAATTTGCAATTATGAAGTTAAAATAATATATAAATAAATGTTTACTATTTAATAATCATATTAGTTTATACATTGGCTTATGAAAAACATATTTGTTTAAATAACAATTCAAGATGTACTTAAGTGTTAAGAAAAAGGTACTTTGATTATAAAGTATTTTTATTCACATATTTCAAAGTTCTGCTATTCAACAAATTTTATTTAGTGTTTTAAATTGAATTGTACATTTTGTGCCATAAACAACTAAACAAATGGTTGATTTTCAAATTAGATAATCAATTACTGAGATGGGAGATATTTATTGAAGGTGTAAATAGTTATTGTATATTGTAGTGGACGGGTCGGAGCTTTGGACTCCCTGGTAGGGCGGTCTAGTCAATGATGTTTAACTGTGTGAGGGCAACCTCACAGCGATTGTGCAATGTAATGTACATAGTGTTGTAGGCAATGTAATGTCGTATAGAGTAGGGTAAACTACAGTATCACAGGAGCGAGAGAACTTCATCTGTCATTAATCACAATATTCACCCTTATGGATATATACCATGTTGAAACCTGTAAACCTAACACAGGAACTGTGTGTTTCATCAAAAATAATAAATGGTTGTGTGTTTGCGTGTGAATATGTATGTCAGTCCGTACAATTATGTGTATATGTGTGCACTCGTGTTGTGTGTGTGTCTGTGTGTGTGTGTGTGTGTGTGAGAGAGAGAGTGATGTGTGTGTGTGTGTGTGTGTGTGTAGAGAGAGAGTGAGTGTGTGTGTGTGTGTGTGTGTGTGTGTGTGTGTGTGTGTGTGTGTGTGTGTGTGTGTGTGTGTGTGTGTGTGTGCGTAGGCGTGTCAATCCGTGCAATTGTATGTGTATGTGTGCACTCGATGTGTGTGTGTGTGTGTGTGTGTGTGTGTGTGCGTAGGCGTGTCAGTCCATGCAATTGTATGTATATATGTGCACTCGATGTGTGTGTGTGTGTGCGTAGGCGTGTCAGTCCGTGCAATTGTATGTATATGTGTGCACTCGATGTGTGTGTGTGTGTGTGTGTGTGTGTGTGTGTGTGTGTGTGTGTGTGTGTGTGTGTGTGTGTATGTATGTGTGTCAGTCCATGCAATTCTGTGTATATGTGTGCATTCGTTTTGTGTGTGTGTTGCATAGTTGTACGAATGTTTTGGTATGAATGTGCGTTTGCATCCACGTGTATGTGTGTGTGTAAGAATAAGATTGTTGCTTCTTTGTTGTTTTTCGTTTTATTACAAAATAAAACAGAAATATATTTACAATAGTAAATTATCAAAACAATTTTTTAAATTTAATTAATTTACACATGCATTTGTGATAATAAATAATATTGTACTGTAGGCTTTGGAAGTTAAATTCACATTTTTTCAATGAAATTAACCTTTTAAACTTTTTAGAAATCAGTAATATCTGAATAAATATTATCTTAATAAAAGTATCAAATGGAAATTAATTGGCATACAATAAGATATTTTATATCTTTTACTGATCAAATCATTTCTTATACAATGTAATTTTACTGCTTTCCATAAAATTGATGGTAAGCTTACCGTTATTCCATAATGATAATCTTTATTCGTGATTATGAAAATCAAAGTAACCTTTTTGTAAACCAAATTCACCATTTTTATATAAAATTGCCGTTTGGTAAGTAAACTGCAGGCATTTAGAAATTCTTGTGAATCTAGTACATCTAAATACAGATTTTATTTGAATATTAGAAAATTAATTAGTATTTAATTAAATATTTTGTTACAAATTTGATATTAGAAATTTACTTATAATAATTCATTCACTGCAATCATTTACTTAGCGTAATAAATTATGATGTCCATGTATAATTATTTCTTTTATATAATTATGTCATTTCACAAAATGTATTATAAAATACCATTAATTATGCATGAATGCATTAATTTTATCAAAAATTGATTAAATAATAAGCAAATGAATTGCAAATATATATGTTTCATTTTAATTGATTCTATTAAATGATTAGATCTCGTATAATTAATTCCCACTTCATGTTTTGAAAATAATATTTATATTTAGCTGTAGCATTTTATTTCCAAATGATTTAGAAGGGATGAATTTGATTTATAAAATGAGCAATTTGCAATTATACTAGCGAAAGGTGAATTTAATTTATGATAGGGTGAATTTGATTTGCAAATTAGTGAAATTGATTTACATGTAGCTTAATTTACTTGGGAGTTTCTATTAACTAAGCGAAAAGAAATGATTTTTAAAATACAACCTTTTGTTTATGAGTAACTGTTATACCAATAATATAATAAATTTAGTATTAATTTTTTACCACAGGTAATTTTCAATATTTGAGAGAATCAATTTATTGAGAAAGCCATTTGTCATTTATATTCAATTATATCGTTTTTTTTTCTTCTGGCCTATAATTATAAAAAATGGGTACGTTATTTTATTGTATTGTTACTTTCTTGTTTGTTGGTAGTAGATTTTGAAATGAAGAAGGTAACAAATGGACAGGTTAACCAGATATGGGTGAGTGTTTCCGCTCCTGATTGTAATCAAAAATGTGTAGAATTCTTGTTCCAGGTGCTAGTCGTACAGTATTTAAATGTAAATAGTTATAAATATGTGATTTTTAATTTATACTGCTTAAATTTCCCTTTCAATGTGTTACCTTTATATTGTAAATAGATTAAACTAGCGTCAGTATTACTATAATTGAAAAAATGAAATATCTAAACAATATTTGTAATGGGAATCTTGTATTAGATTATGTCATGAGAACAATAACTTGCTTACTTCCAGTATATTGTTACTTTTGGCAAAAAAAAAATTGAAAATTGAATAAAAGTGTCACTTTGTATTAGTTTGTACTGAACATGTTTAATGTACATGATGAAATGTTTAATTTAGTTGTCATGAAATGAGTACTATTTTGTAACAATTGACGCAACTTGTTGAGTAGTGACAAATACATCAAGTGAAAACAATTTGTGTTTGTATTCATACCTGACGTATTTCACGTATTGTTATACATTTGTTTGGGCGAATTGGAAGTCGTAAATTTATTGTATGCATTTAGTGTGAAAATATGGAACACTTTAACGTCAGTCAACCTATATGTTTGTATAATGTTTACACAGATATGTAAATACATAATACTTGGTAGTAATTCACATAAAGACAGCTGATATAATAATAAGAAAAATATTCTCGTTACTTCCTTGACTAACACTGAAAGTGTCAAACGTTATCAATTAAAGTGTAAAAGACAACTATTAAATAATTTTAGATATTTTTTGCGTGGTAATTTACTATATATATTCGGACAGTTGGGCAGTAAAGCTCCTCTGAGTCAAGTTATTTTAAAATATGCAGCAGTCTCTGCATTCACGACATTCTAGCGTTTCCTCGAATTTTCTCACTAGTTTTCGTTGGGATTGTAGTATTAGTCCTACAATAATTTTGCCAGAGACTTATAAACAATTTTCAAAGTTTTGGTAAGCACAACGAAACAATTTCAAAAGAATCAACAACAGATTTATTACCATAACAACAAACTTTCAAACACACACTAACCATCTACATTTTTCTCTAAAATTATTAAACCCAAATAATTACCACATAAACCTGAAGATGAGCAACATGTGTTTGAAAGCTTGTTGTTACAAGTAATAAATCTGTTTTTTTATTTTTTCTAAGAAGTTACATTGTGATTATTAAAACTCTGAAAATTGTTTATATGTCTCTAGTTAAGTTATTATAGAAGTTACCATAAGTCCAACGAAAAACATATATATACTCGTATATTAGGGAAAAAAAACCAGCACATAACTGATGATTTTCGCAGTATGTAAAATGAAACAGGTTTGACACAATAAATACGGAAAAAAATACTAAAAATAACTAATAGTGAAAAAGTGGACTAAATAAATAATAATTAAATAAATTGGGCATATTGAAAATCAAATAAAAAATCAATTTCAAAATCATAAACTGACTTAAAGTATAAAAAAAAATATATAAATATTCAAATGATTTTAAATGAATGAACAGTATAGGACAATACCAAAACTTCATAGTGCTCTCTGGTACAAATTAATCAGAAGTCTCTGGGAATGTTGAAATTTAATTAATTTTTTGGTAAATTCATTGAAGATTCCTTGAAAACAATTTAAATTTAAGATATAAGACACCCTCCCTAAAATGATTTTGAACTTAAGATCAAACTCGATGAAGATTTGTTTTTGTAATTCGTAATGCTAATTAAATGTATATATGCAACTGAAAAAATAGATCAAAGTAATTCTAAAGAATTAGAGATGGAGAGATATAGGAAACAGGAATAGCAATGCTATATTTATGTAACTTTTTTTTTGGCAGCAATTGACGTCTTACAGCAAGACTCATAATTCTTTCATTCACATACGTGGCATATATTTTGACCGTATAACAATATTTATAATGAAACATGCAGTTTTTCTTGGTTCATTTCTCTAGAATGCAATTTACTCTTGTTTTTTCATATTTTTTTCTGAATTGTTTACAACTGAAAACATTTTTTTATAAAGCACAATGCAAATCTGAATTGTGCTGGAAGTGTTGCTTATTTGATTATTTGTTTGAGATCTATTAGAAGTAAAGTAAGATTTACTTCAATGAAGATAAATCTGTAGAAGAAGCGAAGAAGATATGTTGAAGTGTTTTATGGCGAGTCATGTGGAATATACTGGGTGACTGGAGATGTAAGATGTTTGTGGAGCCCCCACCCGAGGGTGAGTGATGATTTGGAGGGGGCAGAGGTATTGATCCTTCCAGAGCCAACCACTTCCTGACTCGCCCCAAGATGGAGTCAACTCCCCCCTAGATAGCATCCCTATCGGTCCGCCCTCCTCAAAAACCCCCTATTTATCCTTTTTTATCTTGTGCCTGTCTCTCTTCGCACACACAACACACCACCATTTGCAAGGCAATCATTGTCGCCTCCCCTTGAATATTGCCAAACACTTACCGTTAACACTAAATCCAGTTCTTACCAACATAGAGTAGACATGTCTGGGTAAATATATATTGCCACAATCACTAACACCTTACCGATATTTATCTCAAAAGAAAAAAAAGGAAGATAAATATCAAAATATTGATACACAAATCACGGTAATATCCCTTGATCACCATAACCTTTTGAGATCATGATCTCCCTTAAGAACCCGACACTTAAGACCCTTAGTATATATAATACCTCCCCTTCCTCCACTGTCAACAACAGTGAAAACACAAACTGTCCAATTAAGATTACGCAATTTCATTATATTAAACTACCTTTTTCAAGAAAAATATTTATCCTATGTGTTTTCGAATGCAAAGCCAAACTTCTTTTTCGACAGTAAAACAAAATTCAAAAAAAAAACAAATTATAATACTTTAAAAAAATAAGGAGTGGCCAAAAATCAACATTACTATAAGCAAATATAATATTATACTTCTTGTTTATACAATATATAATGTCTCATTTAGGCATAATATAAATGTCTAAATGGGAGGTATTTATTAGCCTTTCATTCCTGGAGGTAGTGTAGATAGTGATTGATCCGCTTATCTATATTTTTGTATCCACACGCTTATTTTTGTATATCGCGCTACTGATGCAAATAATATTATTAATGATCAAACCACAATAAGAAATGGAAAAAAAGACTAAGATCTTTCAGCCGTAACAAGCGGTCTTCGTCAGAGTCAAAAACCCAACTGACTCAGTTGGGTTTTTGACTCTGACGAAGACCGCTTGTTACGGCTGAAAGATCTTAGTCTTTTTTTCCATTTCTTATTGTGGTTTGATTATTGATTGTTATTTCACGTGCTTATGTGAAATCTTTTTATAATATTATTAATATAAAAACAGAAGTAATAACATTTTTCAAATGTAAAAGTGTAAATTTCGTATTGCGAAATAAACTTACAGGAGAACATGTCTTTTGTTCAAATAGCCAGCCATTAAACACTTTCATAGTTTACCTGACCGGCTTCTACATTGACAATTTACGACAAAGTTTACGAACTTGAAAATAATCTTATTTTCCATGATAAATGTCAAAAACATGTAAGAAAAAGGGTCGTTTTAAGATAATTTCTAATTTAAGATGTAGGATAATTATATTTCTTATTTTTTTAATAATCTTTTCAATTTTGAATGATGTTTTACATGTTTAGTCTTTTTGAAATTACTATATTGGGAATTTTATGGCATACTAGTGTTTTTTTAAAAAAATCAATTTCTTTCCATTTGTCAAAAAACATAAAAATCCAATTTATTCTAAGGGAGTGTTATTTTTGTCCTCCTTGCTGTACACTGTTATAAGGTTGCTGCAAATGTATATTGAAAAAAAAATATATTAGTATTTAGCCAGTTTTGCATATTAAAACCAAAATTCTGGACCGTAGCGCATGGTAATAAATTTTGGATACACACTCACTTACTCAGTAACCCACACACACACTGATAGACACATCGAAAAAACTTCATAAAACGACTTTCGCTACCTCAAAACATGTAATTCCGTCAAAATCTCAACATCGAACTTTTTCTTGATCATTACACTTTACTATAAGTAAAATAAAAATAAAATAAAGTTAATTATATTATATAATACGAAATTTAATTTTTATAACTTATAAAATATAATTCAAATTAGTTACTATGTATAATTAATAGAAAAAAATTGTAGTTACTACATTTTGGTAAAGATTATTATCAGGAGAGGAAGAGGAATGTAAAACAACCTAGCCAAATGGCTGTAGTTTTTAAAAGTTACATTAACTTCTCAAGTAGGTCCAAATTGGGAAAGAGCAGATTAAATGATAAAAGAGTAGAAAGAAGTACATGAATAAGGGAAAAGATAGTTTTTTCCTACACTTTTCTCATCAATTAATTAAATTTGTAAGAAAAGTACGCAAATGTAAGAATTTAAAAAATGAACGGAAAACCAAAGAAGAAATGTTAATACTTAAATAAAAGGCAGGTACATAAAGGAAAAGAATGTAAATTATTTTGTAAAATTATTAATATAGTTCACGAGCTGTTGGTTTAAATCGTGGGTTTCAAACTACGGACCCATAAAGTGGAATTTTTCTGAGCTAAATTCACTAAAATGTCCACTGGTTGCGTTTACATGTTTTACTAGTAAGTTATTGGTTTATGTTAGTTAGTAAGTAATACAACCAGCTTTTTATGACACTGTATCTTCTACAGTTTCTCACTGCTGCGAGGATATTAGAAATGTTTGAAAAAACATATGTACATGAAAAATTTTCATCATCCATGAAAAATAACAAGCCTTCACAAAGATCTCGGGTTACTGATGAACATCTGCCCGCATTTCTGAGATTGGTTTCTGCTAATAAATTATGACCTAGATATATGAGCAAGATGAGTAGTCAAAACAAAATCTAATTGATTTGTGATCACGTTTATGACAATTACACGCTACGAATAATAAATGTATTATCTGAAGTACTACATATTATTTTTCTAATCAAGTTTGTTACTGTTTTTGTTAAATTTAATAACATTTTAAAAAATGTTATTATATGTTTTATTTAGGGTTACTTTTTATCATTGTGGGGCCAGGTTAGGTCAGTGATTAACGTACTCGTCTCTGAACTGCTAAGTTCGTGGTTCAATAGCCACCTGGACCTCGATTTATTTACATTAAAGGTGGATACCTCTGAGCATGTCGTCCCTTGGGGGAGGACGTTAAACCGTTGGTCCCGAGCCTGTACAATGTCAGGTACTCCTTAAAGATCCCTACTCTGAATACGCTTGAGTTAGGCAAAATTTAGGACTCCCACTGTAGAATCAAAGGTAATGTGGCTCGCTCATTACTAGAATGGGTGCCAAATAATAAATGAACTACAATTTCCGCCCATAGAACAGCACTTAAAGATGAAAGCCTTATTAGTGTGGGCATTGGAATACAAACAACAACTTTTATAATTGTCATAATTTGCTCCTGGGATTACTCATTTGGCCCTCGGAGAAATTTGATTTTGAAACCCTTGGTTTAAAAGTTGGGTTTCTTTCAGATTATATAAGCATGGTATCTCAATTCAATGTAGTACGGTTAATTAAGCAATGCTGCCTGATTTAATCACATTCCTTCCCTCTCCTCATATTACTCAGTATCCCATAGTGCCTATGACTCCTTTAGCATACACATCTCCTTACTTAGGCAGATATGTAACTCTATTTATCTTATATTTTGGTTCACTCTATCTGCATTCAGTTTAAAATTTTCCTTCATATTATATATCTTAGATGTAACGTGAAGATGTACACTAACTGTCCGAAACGCATCGACATTGTATAAAATCTTTTATATTGGGACTTACTGTTTCTTTCCCTCATTCTAAACATGGGAAACAATGAAGATGATTTAACCTACAGTGTAACCTCAAATTAAAAGATCTATCACAACACTACAACCTCTGAATGATGTAGAAACATTAGTGCATGATTTGTCAAATGAATGAGCATCATGAGGAAAGATTTATAATCTCTGTCATAAAACTAATGAAGAAATCCATTTTTACATAATAGGATTAGATTAATTTGTTCAAAAGAGTTTCGAATGCAGTAATAACTTGTTTATAGCAAACTTAGCTAATTATGTTAGTATTTGTACTAGTAGAAAGGTAAGTATATTAAGCATAAAGGTAACACTTAATCACATGAATTGTTGGTGCGTTACCAATATTGTTCCATAAACTGTTATGTCACCTCCCAATTATTATGAATTATTTTATGATCAAAAAATATAAATAATATTTACAATCATGAAATCATATAATATTTTGTATAATTAATATATTCTGTGATTATATATAATAATATGTTATGTATAGTGTATAATATTACATAATTAGTTGTGCAATCCGTAATTGTGTGGTATTTTCTCATTCTGAGGTAAAATGGATAAACAAACAAAAGTCTCCACACAAATGTATGGAGAAAAAAGTCATTTGTGTGGAGGACTTTTGTTTGATTATCCATTTTACCTCAGAATGTGCATAATATTACTTTATTTTCATAATATATTTAATTTTACTTCATTAAAAAAAAAAATTATTACTTGAACCTATGAGTGTAGAATTTGGAAGAGTGCTTTCCATGCAATGTTGAAAACTTTAGCAGGAAGGGATCAAAATGTAAAAATTATTGCTATTTTCCTTACAAATGTCATTATTTTTTCAGGAATTTTAAAAAAATGAAACATATTTGGCAGGAATTGTAGAAAAATTAGTTGCTATTTACAACTACTGGCAATACAAACAGTATAATAACTCAGGTATATAGATAATTTTGACATGAGAAGGTACGTTTTGTAGGGAGTACGTATAATGATAGACTGTCGTGTAATAAATTGCTAATTTTCGTAAACAAATGTACTGTTTACATAAATTAGAGATTTTAAACATATTAGAATATTTATAAGTAGATATGCTGAAGAAGTACAAGTAAAGAAACAATTAATTGAATTATTTTTGGCAATAGATTAAGGTAGCCATAAACTAATAAAATAGCAATTCATTTTAGAAAGTAGAGAGAAGGAGACATACCTGATACCTGCTGCGACTACATTGAAGGAATTAAGTGACCCATAAGTCCTTTGTATATTTCTTCACTGCAGAGAGTATTTGGTATTGAAAAGTGCTAGTTTGAGATCAAACTGGAAGGTTAGCATTTAGGCGTCAGATCCACTTCTTTTTGTTTTAATTAAGTTGTCTGCTGATCCACCCTTCTGTCAGTATCTTTTTATTTAAATGAACTTCATTCGTGACCTATGAGTGAAAACACTCTCAGTATTAGAAATATTTATGTCAAATATCTTTATAATAAACTAGAGATATATTATTATTATGATTTAACTATTTATACAAATTATATCAACACTATATGACAGTATAGTGAACTTGATGGAATCACTATATACAGAACTACGACAAATAATTATAGAAACTTTACAGATATTTAAAATATAAAATAATGCATAACGTCCATATAAAACATTTGGAGTGGCCTACACTCAACTTTACTAAAGCAAAATAAATATCAAACTGGTTAACAGTATAATGATTTTTGTCTCTTCAAAGCCTTTCACATTCAATCATAAGTCAACATTGGTACACATTATTGGAAAAATACCTTTTCTGTTTTTTTTTTTTAAATGAAAATTTCCTTCATTTATTCTTCCTCTGTTTAAATAGTGAACTTTTTTTTCACTGTTGGAAAGCATCAAAAATTAATTATAAATTGATTGGCATGGATTATTTACATACAAGAACTTTATTCTTCTTACACCTTATATTAAGTCATTAAATCATTTAAATTTTTTTAATTACACCTTTAAAAAATGAATTTTATTTAAGCCAATCCGGTTATAAAATGTAAACGATGTAAATAAATGGAAACAAATCCAACAATTATAGCAGTAACCCAATAGTCCAGGATGACTTTAAAGTTATTATAGTTATATTGTTCTTTGCGGTAGTTGACATTTCACGGTTTTTTTTTAAAAATATTTCCTTTTTTGCTCAGTTTATTGGCAAAGTTTAATTGTTTGTTAATGAGAGGTTTAGCGTAAAAAACATATTTTCTGAAAACCAAAAATGTACAATAACGTCCCCTTTCGTTGAGGTAATTTTTGAAAATGTAATTTTGAAAAAAAAAGTACCTCATCTCATCCCTCCATAATGCTCTATTTTTAAGTATAATGTCGTTTTGATTTGTCAAACTGTATGTATCCCCTAACAAACTTTAAGCTTGCATGATAAGTCAAAATTTTTAAATTATTAAAAAAAAAATATATTTCCAGTTGTTTATAAAATCTAAGGTTTTTTCAGTAATTGCATTTGTAGTCTCAAAGATATACCAAAGTTTTAAGACTCTAAAATAACTAGTTTAGGAGAAAAAATGTAATCTAAAAACATATTTTGACCAAAAAAGTAACTTTAGCTTCATGCATGATTACTCCCAAACTATAAAGCACATTTGCACCATGAGGCGAATTTTAATCCATCAAATATTGTAAACTCTAACGTCTACACAAACTTTTGGATACACTCCCAGCCACCTACATACACACACACACATACACACACACACACACACACACACACACACACACACACACACACACACACACACACAAACACAGAGACATTATCGAAAGAAAGTCATAAAACGATTTTGGGGACCTCAAACCATGTAATTTTGTCAATATCTCGAGATTAATTTTGTTATGATCACTATACTTTATTTATGTTAAAGTAAAAACGTCATAAAACGACTTTAAGCACTTCAAAACATGTAGATCCGTAAAAATTGTTGTTATCAAATTTTGTTTGCGATCACTTCACTTTAGTTATAGTAAAGTCAAAAAGCAGTTACATATTATTAGAAGTCCTTGTATAAAAACTGAGTTACATTTTCATATTTAAACTTGTTGCTATTAAAACAAGACTCGAGAGTTTGATTCAGGACCCCTTGTCGAGGTTACTCTGATAACGATCGTATCGTGCAGGGCATTCTGCTACTCACCACCTGCGGTCCCGACTGGTATCCACCCAAGACCCAGCACACACCTGACCCTCCGAACTACATGAAGTGATTGCAATACAACCAATTTACATTTACAATAACTATTAATAAGCAAAAAAGTAAAAGAAAATAGAAAAAATGTGTTCCACTAAACAAAAACTAAACCGAGCCAACACACTTTTAACAATGAGCACACGATATTTCTATATTAGTAACAAGAAATGGAGCAAAAAACTATAAAATGAACCATACCCATTTATAGACCTCAAATACTTTATTAGTGTAAAGCCCCCTGGCATTGTAACATATGCCAGAAGAATAAGATTAGATACACAACAATAAGTATAAATATCATAAAACATCTACTTCTTCAACAGTTACAATATAACTTAAACAAAAAAAATAAAGTAGTGATTCAATCATACCTCATTAAAATCTGAAAAGCGCTGCAACCCCAAAATATATAAGACCTATGAGAGACTAAAACAGAAATAGTTATTAATTATAAATTTATTGATCGAAAAACACATACCTATTCAAAAACTATAGCTAATAAAAGTAGAAAATTAAAATATGATACAATGATACATTTTGATAACCTGAAAAGGGTTTCAACTGCAATGATATAACTGTAAGTCATATAAAAGACTAAAACAAAAAAAGTTTAATAAATCTACAAATTAAGATAATAAAACACATACTCCTTGAACAACTATAGTTTAATGAACATAGTAAAATTAAAATAAGAATGCAATCATTTCTTTGGCAAACCTGAAAATCGTTTTCATATATCAAAACATACGTTATATAAGAGACAAAATAGAAATTGTTATGCAACTCTAATCCTAAATCTAATAAAGCATATACCTCTTGAACAACTATAGATCTAATTGTATACTATAAATCCTAAAATTAATCAGCATATACTTCTTTAACATTAAGAAATTGTTATCAACTCTAATCCTAAATCTAATAAGCATATACCTCTTTAAATAAATTGTTTACTACTAAATTAGAATTAATAGAATTTGCAACTCTAATCCTAAATCTAATACAGCATATACCTCTTTAAAATAGAAATTGTTATGCAACTCTAATCCTAAATCTAATACAGCATATACCTCTTTAAAATAGAAATTGTTATGCAACTCTAATCCTAAATCTAATTAGCATTAAACCTTTAAAATAGAAATTGTTATGCAACTATAATCTAAATAATAATCATATTACTTCAACACTTATTAATTAATAGTAAAAAATATGTTATCAACTTTTGTAACCTAAAACGTTAACTCAAAACATATAACTTTTAAATAGACTAAATTAATAACTATTTCTAAACATAACACTAAAGAAATTAATACATATCTATTAACAACAACTTTTAACTTAATAATTACATATAAATTAAATATGAATGCAATCATACCTTTATATACCAAAAGTGTTTCTAATTAAAAATATAATTAATAAAGACTAAATATAATAATAGATATTATTTAAAATATAAGACATATAAATTGATATAGTCACTAACTTATTAACAACAAAATAGTTTTAATAAATACATGTAAAATTAAAATAAAATGAAATAATCACATTTTAGATGAAACAGAAAAAAAATAGCTGGTATTCTACATTTATGAATACATAAAACGCATTATGTATGAATATTACTAAATTAAAATAAATAGTTCAGTAAATATAAACTTAAAGATAGTAAAACTCATACTTATTCAACAGCTGCAGCAAAATGAACGCAGTAGAAATAATAAGATGCCTGAAAATCATCATAAAAATGAAAAAAATCATACATTTTGATGAAGCTGAAAAGCGTTTCTACTCAAAAACATATAATGCTATTACTAAATTACTAAATTACTAAATAGAAACAATTCAGTAAATCTAAACATAGAGATAATAAAACACATATCTATTCAACAACTATAACCTAATCTACACAGTAAAATTAATATAGGAATGCAATCATACCTTTCCATAACATAAAGAGTTTCTTCCACTAAAATATATTAATTATATAAGAGACTAAAATTAAAGTTATTATTTAAATTTAGACATAAAATTGGAAGAGCACATACCTATTCAACAACTGTTGCTTATTATAAGATTGTAATCATACCTTTTTATACTCAAAAACTAAAGGAAAAAAAATAGCTAAGGCATTCTAAACGTAAAGATAATAAAACGCATACCTATTTAATAACTATAATTAATATAGTTAATAATAATCTGTATAATTAATACACACATTAAAATTAATATAAGAATTTATCCACACTTCCAAACACACCTCAAAATCGTTTTCCCCCAGAACATTGAAGTTGTAGGAGAGAATAAAATAGAAATATTTATATAAATTTATATAAAGATAATAAAACACATACTCATTCAACAGTTATAGCTAAAGATACACCGTAAAATTATCCTCACTTAAAAATAATGGCTACTCACAAAACATACAAGTTATAGAAAGACCTAATATGGATAGAGTTATATAAATCTAAAGTTTACGATAGAAAAATAAACATATATTTTTCAACTATACTTAATGTACACAGTAAATTAATATAAGAACGAAATCATACCTTTGATTGAGTGAAAAGTGTTTCCACTCAAAAACATATGTAATGTATATGAGGCTAAAACAGAAATAGTTATGTAATTTTAAATTTAATGATAATAAAACACATACTGTAGCTAAATATATACAATAAAATTAACATAATAATGCAATGAAGTCTTTGTATACACCTGAAAGTGTTTATACCCTAAAAGATATGTTATATGAGACACACACGCACACAAAATAGATGATTAAATATTAACTTCATGAAAACAATGTTATATTCAACAACTATAACTTAATATATACAGGAAAAATATAGTAAAATATAACAACTCTTCATTGGCCTCAATAGTGGTTCTACAGTAAACATTTGAGTTGTATAGAAGAGTTGACTAAAAGTAGGTGTGTATCCATAGACTTTTGGACCATAAAAGACCTGTTCTGTTGAACAACACACATAATGATTTTTACCGAAAGATATATGAGTAACATAGAAAATAGAAGAGATCAATTATATAAATATGGATTTTAAAACATAAAACTCCTGTTCTACTGAAAAGCTGTAAGTTACCTGATAGAGTAGAATAAAAATATTAATACAACCATTCTTCTTCATACAAGTTAAAATCTTTTCTACCCCTCAAACCATATATGAGAGAGTACAACTGCAATGGTTCTGTAAATTTATATTAAAATATAAACATATATTCCATTCAACTACTATAAATTTGTTGAAACAGTAGTCATATAAAAATTTATATATATTTTATACGATGTGTTACCCTTCACATATTAAATTAAATTACACAGTAGATTTGATATATAATATTTGATTTTTAAACATTTTTTGTACCTTCATGAAGCATTTTGGATATAGGCTGCAGTAGGCTTGAAATACCTCAACAAAGGCCGGCTCCAGATGATCAAGGTCTCAGTACTAAACTCCATCCAGGATACACACTTTGCTACAGTATTAGGTGATTTCATGTTTGTAGCCTTTATCATGTTCCAGAGCAGTAGTTCTAAAACTGTTTGAAGTCAGGAAGCTCTTAAGTCTGCAAATAGCTGAAGGCACACTGGTCACTAACCTTAGAAAAAAAATGTTATTACTAAGCAAAATACTATACGAAAAAAGTAACGCACGAACGAAAAATAAAAACGGGAACTTACCTCCAGTTATTTCTTCTAGTTCTCAGAGAATTTGAACTTGAGTCTCAGCATCTTCTTATATGTTTGAGGCTGTAGGTATATTTGATGGGGATAGGAAGCTCGCATTTCACCTTCAATTCTTCAAACATTTCTATGCCTAGACTGTTTTGAATACGGAATCATGTTGTTACAAACTATAGAATTTCTTCTCGGAATAGTAAACAATTTTATCCCACCATTGATAAAACAAATTCACTGCTTATATAACCTGTGTGCAGTGAGTAGTTCTCTTTTAGAAGAAAATCGAAGTTACTTATCACTCATAATAATACTTTCACAAAAGAAGATTTAATGTGTAAGTTGAGGTATAGTGACTACTTTCGTACGTCTGGATACATTACTTTGAATGACTTAAGCACCCTAGAAATCTTATAGTCACTCTTTGAGAATCACTGTTCTATAACAGATTACAATTGGTCTGGTAAGAACAGTGAAAGTGAGATGGTTGAATGGTAGAACAGTGTATGAGGCTGGAATGTCCGCTGGATTTCCAATCCGCTTTCATTCGTATCAATAAAAACATCCTTTACAGTAAACAACATAATAGGAACCCGAGCAACGTTAGATACTATAATAAGTATGAAATATAATCTAAATAAATGAAATTCGATTATTACATGCAATAGACATAAAAACATGCCCACTTACCTGTGTACAGGTATCCTTTCGTCTGTACCTGCAACAGTACATACAAGTTAATACTAACACAGAGGTGATGTAAAACAATATGGACTATTGTGAGTCATGTTTATGGCTAACCATAATCAAATAATTCTATTACATTCTTATGACAATACATACTAATTGTCAATCAGTGCGTAACGAAGATATATAGCGTGTATATTTAACTCCCCCCTCCCCTACACCAAGTAACGTAACCTCATAATGAAAAATTAATATACGTGACAGTATAAAATTAAATTAAAACATAATTCGTTGCCTTTGAATATAAACATTTATTTATCATTTATTTAAATTAATAAAATAGAAATTAAAAAAAATGTATTCATATACAATAACAAGAAAATAATGTTTATATAGGAGTATAAAGGCCATTTGATATTTTTTGATGTTCTAATTCGTTGATCTTCAATCTCCTATGAACGAGGACTAGGAAAAGGAAACAGTCAGTGACAGTAGCTGTTGATTCATAGAGTAGAATAAAAATCAAATACTGGAAATTCCGTTCTGGTTTCCAGTCGAATGCAAGGCTTATGTTGACGTTTAGTATTGATGTTCACTTGACTTTTGTTAGTTAAATTAGTCCTAGGTTTCTTAGAGTCAGTGGAGTCCGGGAGTAAGGAAATCGTGATATTTTGTTTCATAATTCTAATGTATACTATTACTATATATATTCAGTATAAAGTATACTGTAAAGTTGGTATCTTTAGTTTTGCGTCCCCAAACGCAGTTGCCCCTGCGGTATCTCTTCGCCGCTCAAAGCTACTATACGGCTGTCCATGTCTAAAGTGCATCACGAAGCCTGATTTGTTAGATGAATAAGTGAACATACACTGGAGCACATACTACTATAGAAGGTGGCTAGGTTAGGACAGTGGCAATATGCTCGCCTCTGGAAAGGTAGGTCCCCATGGTTCAATACCCACTCTGGCCCTCCATTTATTCACAAGAGAGATGAATAAATCAGAGCATGTAGTCCATCAGGGAGAATTTTAAACCGTCAGTCCAGAGCCTACACTATCTCAGCTACTCGTTAAAGATCCCTACCCTAAATACTCTTCAGTTAGACTAAATTGCAGACTTTCAATGTACAATCAATCTTTTTTTTTGTGGTATCACAAAGGGTCAATATCTGGCCTACGTATGTTCTCTTGAGAAACTCTCACTGAAACCTAACCTAACTTACTAATATAGAAAAAAAATGGAAAAAATCATTGTTACTTTTGCATAATATATATTATAGCATATATAGGCATTTTAAATTCCATGTTATTTTTTTACACTGAAACCATATTCTTTATTTTAGGAAAAGAAACTAAAAAAAAAACCTATCGTAACTATGAATTCATATTAATTAACAAAATTACAGTTTAATACCACTTTTTGGAAGATATTTAACATCATTTGATGCAAAGCAAGTCTTCGGTATTTAGCTGAGTATCTTGAAATGACATAATTTTTAAAATTGATGATTTATGTTGATAAATTAATCTTGAACTCTTTGAATGGTTATTTTTCATTAAAAAAAAAAACAGTTGTTTGCATAAATAACTTATACTGACTTCCAGACATACTTAGTATAAGCGTAACAAAAGATAACATTTTACGTAATCTATCTGTAAATTCCAACTTCCATATAATTTTCTTTCCGAAAGAATCACAATGGATCTGAATTAATTCCATTTGTATGTTTTCATCAACAAATTTAATATCCATAGATAGAGGGGAAGTAAAAGGACTTGGTATAAACATTGGAAACGGCTCTGCAGGCCGAGTGTTTGACATGCCCCACCTGTTACAACTACTACCCTTGCTTAAGAATCACTGCACTATACTATATTGTTCAAGAAATTCCGTTCTGGTTTCCAGTCGAATGCAATGCTCATGTTGATGTTTAGTATTGATGTTCACTTGACTTTTGTTAGTTAAATTAGTCTTAGGTTTCTTAGAGACAGTGGAGTCCGGGAGTAAGGAAATCGTGATATTTTGTTTCATAATACTAATGTATACTATTACTATATATATTCAGTATAAAGTATACTGTAAAATACAATTGCAGGGTAAAATATTTCTATTAATAAAAAGCATCTGTAAGTGGTTTAAAATATTTCTTTGATATTTGTATAAATTAATGAAAATTGTTAAAATCTTTTCTTTACATAATTTCACTGAACTATATATATATATTCGTATATTTGGGGAACAGTCCTTCATTTATACATGTGAGATTAAATTTTCGAGATTTGGAAAAGAAATCCAAAAAACAAATTAAGACAAAAGTGGGCAGAAAATTTAATCTCACATTATATATATTATATATATATATATATATTATAATTATATATATATATATGAGAGCATGTCTTATAGACACTTGAAGAAGTAACCCAATAAGGACTAAAAAGATTTAAAAAAATACTGAAGATTTACATACGATGGAGAAACCCGCTTCCCATCTAAAATTTGTTGTACTATTGAACCAAAGATTAGATATTGTAAGAGTGTTTCTCCATAATAAGTGAAATACATGTTTTTTTTTAAAGGTAGAAAGAAGAATGGGATAACACGAATGAAGGAAGAAAAACAAGGCAATATTTTCCGACCGTACAGAAGCTAGATAAGAAGCTAGACAGCTTGCAAATGGACTACACACTGGACTCAAGTATTGACTGGATATGACAAGACAGGACATTACCTAAGAAGATATCACATTATTCAAGTTGCACATATAGACTTACTGACCAGACATGGTATTATTTAATATACCACTTTCCACTATTGGATCCATACCGACGAAACTTAATTCTATTTACCATGACTACAAAGCAGAACTACAATGGCCAATAGAACAACATAAATTAAGATCACCCGACCTCTTACCCTATTTTAAACACTTTCAATGGATATATTTTAGTTAATAGGCATATTTAATTGTAATTTTATTTTAATTGCCGTAATTTTGTAGATTAAACACAAAAAAATTATATATACGTCAGCACCAATAGTGTAATGTATACAAGTGTGTATTATTAACTATTTAATTAATGTTTGTATGTTATACTTACTTAATCTTAGTCCTACAAGTGTATTATTATATTATTTCGTAATAACTTGGTTGCTGTATACACGTTGTACCATGTGTGATACGTGTGAACTTAAATATACTCCCTATAACAGGGTTACTGTTGTGAGGAAACAAAAAACATATTTTTTTTTTAAAAGTGTATTCATATAATGATTAATAGCCGTTTGTCAGTAAGACTACCCCCGAAACTTGATTCTCCTTGAATGATATATTAAAATGATCATATTATCTCCTCCAATGGATACTGGGGTCACAACCTCCCTCCCACCCCACCTCTCTCCAAGCATCCCTCTCACATAGTAACCTTGTCATTTATTTCATTATCTAATCAATTATATAAAATCATTAGTTGTGCAATCCATAATTGTGTGGTATTTACTCATTCTGAGGTAAAATGGATAAACCAACAAAAGTCTCCACACAAATGAAGTTTTATTCAATGCGTTTTGAACACTTTGTGTTCATCATCAGGAAGACACTATAATACAAATTATATCTAATTAGTTACAACAATTAGAGTGAAATAATAAAATTCAATTAAGAGAATTCAAGACATACCCAAGGATGTGGTACTGACGGGTTGGTCCAGTGAAAACAACTAGTAGGAAACAGATCCGTTGCGAAAGAGTGGGGATAGGCATTTAGGAGATAAGGTGACAAAGGCTTCGGGTATGCTTGAAAACCGTTAACTGAAATAGAGAAGGCCAGAACCACTAATTTAGGGGAAAGAAACTTTTTTTTTTTTTTTTTAATTTATTCTTTGTGATTCTAGGAACAGCTTAAGAAATTTTGGAAACCCTGGAATTTGATCATCTGCCTCTCTATGTCTTAATGATAAGTAATGTAAAGATGGAGATTGATTCCCATTTAGCTTTTATTTTGTTTTGTATAGTAAATATTAAATCATATTGATTATCTATATAGATAGAATCAATACAAAGAATATAATTATATAAAATATCCAAATAACATTATCTATGAATAAAGACATTAATTACCTTGATATAATATCACAGTGCAGTTTCCGCCATGTTTCTTCGACGAATAGCACTCCCACGACTGGCACAAACATGCATCGAACTTTATAGTCCAAAAGTTCACTTACGCCGCCCCCATACTGGGGTGCCATCCCCACCATGACCGCTTTCTTCAACCTAATCAGAATTCAATTTAAACTATATTAATGTTCAGTGATAAATTTTATGTTTATTTTTTTATGGTTAACAACAATAAAGCAATTATAATAATATTTATAATTTAAATCTAAAATATAACATATTTTTTAAATTAATTCCCGATATGAGTTATTACTAAATTATTTAAAAAATTTAAATGATTTATTAAATTTAATGAAAATAAATAAAAGGACTTGGTATAAACTTTTGAAATGGCTCTGCAGGCCGAGTGTTTGACATGACCCACCTGTTATAAAAACCACCCTTGCTTAAGAATCACTGCACTAAACTATATTATCAAAGAAATTCTGTTCTGATGCGAGGCTCAAGTTTGTGTTTATTTAGCATTGATTTTCACTTGCTTTTTGTTAGTTACACTAACACTATTTTTTAAAATTTTACAAGTTTTTTTATTGTAACAATTTAAAATAAAAAAAATGATGCTATATTACATTTTTCTGACTTCTATCAAGGTACAATATGCCATCGTCATAAATCTAATAAATAATTAAACCTGTTGAAAAAAAATGTAGAGAGGATATTATTAAACTTTACTTTATCAGCATAAGTAAACATTATATCCTTACAGTAAACATATTACTGTATAATCTGTTATACAAAGTATAAACAGTTTTATAATAATATAAAAGATATTGTGGCAAATGGTTCAGGCTACAGTATTTTACTCCACTTAAATAGAATGTAGTAATAGTGAAGAAATTTGATATTGAAATGATTTAAAATTAATTTAAAATATTAATTGATATCCAGCCTTGATATGCTAGAAGACATTTCAGACTTTGCTTTGATGACATCTGAGTGTATATGGGTGAGAATGATTCCTACAAGTTAACACAAAATTATTAAATACTGTTCTAATTAATTCTTCATTAGGAGAATAACAGTCTTTGTCAATATCCAACAATGATAACAGTGTTTGTTGGTATTTTATGCAATATAACAGTAAATATTGTTTCCATTCTTTCGGAGGTAGTAAACAAATTCCATTAACTTATAACATCAGCACAATATTAAATAAAATAGAAAACAGATTTTGTTTTAGAATCTAAGAAAGCAAAGAAAATTTAATAATACGTTTGTTCTGTGATTACTTGTCAGAATCACATTCATGCAATGTTAAATAGTAACCTTTAATTATTATAAAAAATAAAGTCAGGAAATCAAGTCAGCCCTGGAACCAAAATTTAAAAAAAAATGTTTAAGTGTTGTTTATTTAATTGTAAAGTTTTAAAATAAAATATAATGGGATATTATAGTTATCTGACTTCCATCAAGGAGCAATATGCCATCGTCTTAATCGTTAATAAAATTAATAATTAGGCACATTTATAAGAGTAATTTTTGACAACTTAATATAAAGGATTACACAATAGATGCAATATAATATATACTATATTTATAATGAAGACATAATAGATATATGAAATATAGTACGAAGTGTAATTTGTACACAACATAATAAAACTGGAGTTGGGTAGAATCAATATTACGGTAAGTAAATATATTAGCAAACTGATTAACAATCAACTTAATTACTTGATTATTGTAATGTGTGCAGTCTCCATAATTCAAATTATAAGTAGAATGTGATAATAGTCATTAAGTTTGGATAAATATTTGCAATTCTTGATTGGAGGTTTTTAAAACATTAGACTGATCCTTAAACCTTCAAAATAACTTGTAATGTTAGGAACAAGAATAACAATTCACATTTTAACTGATTTATTCTAATATGCCTGCAAACCTTTTACTCGTTGTGATGTAAATGTAATAAATAATTAAAGCTGTTGAAAAAATGTAGAGTGGATTATTAAACTTTAATTTATTAGTATAAGGAAACATTTTATATCATAAATTAATATTATTAATCTTGTTAAACATAAGATTAATCTATCTTATCTATTATTTGTTATTAATCTTAACAAAGATAGTTATATTTGTTCAGATTTTAATCGTGAATTACACCAATTTACCTAGATAGGTTCAAAATATTTACTTTACAAATAAAGACATAGTAAATAAATGTTAAAAACTAACAAATAACCAGTACAAATATCGATATGGTCAATGTAAAACTTTAAAAACCTAATTAAGTTGCAATTTGAAAACAATGTTGAGTATTATTAATCATATCCGTAAGTATTACAAAAATAAAATGTTTTCTTATTTTAAATTATGATTGCAACAAAAAGTTCACTACTTACCAATAACTTACTTAAAGTATACTTTCCTTAATTAACATGTTAACATGTTAAAATTCAACTGCCATATTCATGAAAGTATTTTCAAGTAATTAACTAATCATTTTGATGTAACAGTAATGTTTAACAGTTTAAGTAGTTATTATACTGCAGAAATAAGTTGAAAGTGAAATTGTACTTACTTTTTGAAGTTATCATTGTACAAGTTCAATTAATAAACTACTAAATTATTAAAGGCACTCCCGAGTGATTAACGCTTACTGAGAGAACAATGGCCACAGTTTTGTTTTATTAGTAACTTCCTTAAAGTAAAAATTATTATCGTATAAAAATTAATTTGTTTTATTATTTCTTAAAAAAAAATCTTGTTTGGTCTATGCTAAACTTTACTATATTCATTACCAAAATTACTAATACTGAATGTTTCAATGTTTAACAATTTAATTCAACATTGGCTCCCAGCCAATGAACTCATAAAAAGTTTATAAATAATAAACACAAAATTTATGACTACTTTCAATCTTTAGTTGTTCTTAAGATCAAGTTCTGAAAAATGCATCAACCAATTAAAATGATTGTTGGTATAATAGTCAATTGAATTTAATAGGACATCACATTTACATTATTTAAATAGAAAATAGGACTTGTTCATTTTTCGCTTATCCAAGTAATTATTAATAGAAGCAGAGTGTAAAAGGTTTAACATTTCTATCCTATTGTGACTTATGAGTGAGAGTTATCTTTCACGTAGACTTCTTTAATTTAGAAATTAATATGTCAAAGTGGTTAAGCAAATTTACTGGGCCAGGAAAATAACAAGAAAATCTTTATTAAATGGAATTTTAAACTTATTTTGTGGTTGCAGTAATTTTATGTTCAACAATTGTTTTTTTTTTTTAATAGAAAAAACAATATGTACCTCTCGATTGACTATCACTGTAAATGTATCTTGGGCGAAAGCAGTCTCATGCAGTCTTCACTTTCGACTTCAAGGTTTTAGGAAATTCAACAAATGTTTCAGCATTAAATTACCATCAGATTCACTTCATGACATCCAGATTCTTTTCCATTCTTTTAAAGCATTCTTAAGTGCATTTATTCTAAGTGCATTAATATACATGCAATTTTTTTCGTACTTTTTTTTAGGATAGTATTTCAGGTGTAATCTTTAGTATCAGTTGAACAAAAGAACAATAACTACTGGCATTTCTCTTACATTTTATTATTGCAAACATATATAGAAGTAATATTCATGTAAATTTTGAATTCATTTAACATAGAGGATCACCCAGTGTGATTCGTATTACATTAAACAATGTGAGTGCAGATTAAAACCAACAAATGTTATTTTTAACTAAACCAATATTCAGACATGTCTTCGTCGTGAGTTCTATTAAATTATATCAGTATCTGTGAAGTTTTCTTTTTAAAACTGATGACAATTAAAAAAAGTACTCCTTTGCAAAGTTAAGAAAACTTTTTTTCACTAATTAAAACATAAAAAAGAAAAAAAAAGGAAATAAACCTACTACTGTTATCTAATTAATGCCATCCTATAGCTTTGCAGTAATCATTTTAATCAAAAATTGTATAGATTGCTTTTATA
The DNA here is from genome assembly GCA_026182355.1 of Hermatobates lingyangjiaoensis. Taxonomy (NCBI): domain Eukaryota; kingdom Metazoa; phylum Arthropoda; class Insecta; order Hemiptera; family Hermatobatidae; genus Hermatobates; species Hermatobates lingyangjiaoensis. The sequence continues at coordinate 2,556,781 of JAPFBL010000882.1, forward strand.
TAATAATAATAATACAGTTTTTATTATTAAAAGCTGTATATCGTTGTAGCTAAAGTTATGTAGCTCAATAGCTAAAAACATATCTATGTTTTAAAATATAGCCACTAGAATGGTCGATAGTCAACTTTATTATAAGTAAAAAAAAAGTCAAACTGCTTAACAACAAAATGATATTTGCCTACCCAAAAGCTTTCATATTTAATCATTAGTCAAAATGTTTACATTTTATTGGAAAAATACTTTTTTTATTGTATCCAAAATTTAAACATTTCTTCCATTTATTCCTTCTCTAATTAAATCATGGATGTGTACTTTATATGTCTGTCTTAAGTTTCTATCTGTTTATCCAATATAGTCTCCCCGAAATCATTCAGATTTCTTTGACATAGCTGATGTGTTATTTTTTTAGTTGATATTTAATACAAATATTATTTGATTCTACATATTATAAAGTGAGCCTGATTTATTAGTTACTGCATCATCAATAATACCAAAATAAATTTCATTAAAACAAATAAAAAGAAACTTCAAATTAAGAAATCTTTACAGTATCATTTTACTACATACCCAATTATATACATTTACATTGAACTTCACTGTAACAAAAGTGATCATCATCAGGTATAATGAACTACAACATTTTCACTATTATAAATAAAATGCAGTTGATATGTGTGTTAATAACTATAGCTGAAACCTTGGATGGTATATACCTTTTGAATGACTGTTATTCACTATTGAAAATAAATAGGTAGAGATAACATTGATTTATGCCACATGATTTCTCAGATGAAATTGTTAAACATAAAATTAAGCAAGTAGCCCCAACTGGAAAGGTAGATTTTCAGCCACAATCAGACATAATGTCCAATAGTTAAATTATACTAAAGTGATAAGAAATGTAATTTGATTTGTTTTCAATTAAGCGTTCAGTGTTTGCATAATTAATAAACTTGTAATTTTCTTATTATTTGATTGAATCAATAACACCATGTTTACAGTCGTTATCCTTTCTAAATATTTCCTTCTTCCAAATTTAGAATATGTCTCATCTGTTGGAAATCCGTATTACAATCATTGTCAAAATTTACTCCAAACTGCTCATTCTAAATGCCATAAGAAGCATTTCTATATCTCGAGTGATCACATAAATCCATCAATCATCTCACTCACCTTTCCTTTGTTCACGATTGAATATTCTTGGTCTCCTTTTTCGTATAAGCTATCATGACTCCTCTTCATATATAAATTATTAAATAACTTAATTGATTTTTCTTACCTCATTTCCTAATACATTCCACATCCCATCATTTATTGTATTATGAAATAAAATATGAATAATCATATATAATTCATTATTCTATATGATATATGTGGATAATCATATAGAATAATTTGGTCGTTATCAAAATTATTCTATGTTCCACGTCATAAAGTAAAGAAATAAAATAATTATTTCCTTCATTCCCCACTGATAAAGTATTATGATAAAGTGTAAGGCTATAGCTGTATAGCAGTGAGAATTTTTTTAACTGCTATACAAAGAAATTGAAAAAATGAATAAAAAATGAAATATAGTTACATTTGATAAACTAAAACATCATTATGTTGTTTTTTACAACATAAACTCAAAAGATTTAGTCAATGGCAGATTGTTTGACTGATATTGACTCAATCTTCTTTAATTTAATTATTTTTATCACTAATTGGAATTCTTTAGTTTAGTACGCATTAATTAATGCTAAGAAAATAAAAAGAAGACCTCCTATTCTGAAGGATATTGATTCATTTGTAAATTAATGATTCAAATTTCAAAAAGGCAATTATTAATAATAAATCAATTATTTTTTTAAACTAACAGATTTAAATATTATTAAGGTAATCATACCAAACACATATGACTAAAGATGTAATATAACTTACTAATATCTTTTCTGTGTTATATTTCTTCTAACAATTATTCAACATTCATAAACCTTCTGTAAACGATACTTATAGGTGATAAAGGTTATGTTCATACTAAAGGAGCCATAACCTTCAATTCATACTGATTGCTCTCAACATACCTGATAACGTAAAATGAAATAGCAATGTTGGATTTAATTGGTTAGTATAAATATAACAGGGAAAATATATTATAATTGTAAGCCTACTCAATAGAACTTTGAAAATGTATGATAAGTTAATAAAAATTAAATAATTGTTTCAATTGAATTAAATTATTTAAAGAAGTTTAGTTCAATGAATTTTAGATACTGTGATAACTATGTAGTTAAATTATTAAATAAAATTTTTCACTTAGTTTATTCCATATATTATTTATCTTTAAGATATGAATTATTTCAATTCGTAATTAAATATTGATTGTTATTCAAATTTTAAAAAGGTAACTATTCCTAATAAACCACTTCTTTTTTTAAACTATCTGATTTTAATATTATGAAGGCAAACATACCCTACACATATGACTTAAGTTGTACTATAACTTACTAATTTCATTTCAGTGTTATATTTCTTTTAAAAATTATTCAACATTTATGAACCTTCTTAAATTACACTATATGATGATCGAATGAATTAAAAAGTTAAAGTTTCTGTACTGGAGAAAATAAAATTATGTCGAAAGTTAGTTATAAATGATGTTTATCATTAAGGAATATTAATCAAGAACAACAAAATACATTTCCACATAATGAACTAAGTATTTAACTAATTTCACTGAAAGTTTGTCTTGTCAAATGGAATAATTCATAGAACGAGTTCAAATTGTTTGGTTACATAACCAACAACCCATAGAAATCCAGATATCATTCAGAAGATCCAAAAAACGGATTCAGAAGTTATTAAAGCGTCTATATTCATTAAGATCTCAAAGTCAGTTTCTTTCATGACTACTATACTTTATTTAAAGTTCATTAAAGTTATAATTTTAAATCAACGAAAGACAATTTACCGATATATGATTAACTAATACTTACATGAGAATTTTATTCAGGTTATCCAATCAGTACTCACGGTTATATAAAACAGTATGATATATTTATGAGATTGACTCATAAATAAATTTCAGAGGGTAATAAATCAAGAGTAAAAGACAGGTATGAACAGTAGATTCGGAAGAAATACAAACTTATGATAAAGCTTGCAAACTTTATGGAGAATCAGTTTTCTATCATCAAATGCATAAAATAAATTATTTTTAAAGACTTCTCTGTAGTAAACCAATCTATAGATTTTAATTCTATTAGGTTTCTTATGTTAATGTTGTTATTATTACTTGGTGGAGATATTTGATGATTAGAAAAGTCATCTTTAGTGTGTTCATTATTATAATGCCACCCACACAAACAAAGAAACATACACACAAACACACTTATTCAAACAACTCATAGAGTTTTTTAAAAATCTAATATACAAAATTGTTCAACCAAAAAATAAGAGGTATAATTATAAATAACATTTAAACATTAAAACTGTATTTTGTCTAAACCAAGTATATCACAACACTGAAAATGAATTCGATAATCCTCACACTCATGATAACCACACAATGGTAACAAATATGTAGAAAATATCATTTCACTTAAGTAATGGACAAGTTTATTGACAAAATAATAAATTCTGTTTTTCTGGATGGAAAGTTGCAGAGAGTCTTATCCTTTCATTGTTAAAGTATAATGAGCTAAAAATGTGATATGTCCAGGTATTATAACTTGATTTTTGGATTAAATATTACTATACAAAATAATTTCTGTAAAATTAAGAAGAACTGAATACTTACAAATCTAATGTCAAATACTTGAAATTATACAAACCATTTAAATAGTTTCACAAAACGTATAATTTAGCTAATTAAAACAAGTTACATGACAATTAGAAAATACATTAAAATAAGAATCTTTTGGTAATATGTCAATATTTTTAAGATAAATCAATATAAACGAAACTTCTTTAAATCTCCTGCATGTTAAATTATTAATTTAATGAATAACAAGCTATGAAAATTCACTAGAAAGTCATATCATTTTATAAAATAATAGTATTTATTTGATTTCTCATTTGTCAGTCCTTGATTTTCAGAACAATTGGTCTTATTATACATAAACTTTTGAAAACAACTATTTTTATTTCATAAAAAAAAAATGAAAATAATTTTCTATTCAAGTTGATGTAAAACTTTTCATGTATGAACCAAATTTAAAACAAGTAGGGTATCGCATTTCTATTTGTATACTTTTAACATAACTGGAAAATATATATTTTATATTTTAAAATGAATAATATTAAATTTTATAATATGGAATTATATTTCAGTTCTTATATACATATAAGAGTAGTTTAAATGTAAAATTAATTATAAAAATCTAGTTAACGTATATTATTTTTTCACCATAATGGTTCGTAATGTAAAAGAATAACAAATAATAACACTGTCCAAATTAGGATTTCAAAACTAAATTTACATTGAGGCAATGAGCGTACACATTGTCTTCAATAAAGTTTTAGAGATAAATATAATTATTTTATTTCCATGAATACCACATTGAAATAAAATGATTTGTTTATAGTGTTTTTAAACGTTCACAAAAATATGTAGTCATTGATTTATACAAAATATTTTATTTTCTCGTTCTAAATATTTGGATTTAAAAAAAAAACAGCTCATTTTTGAAGTAAAATTGAAAGAATATTAGCATTTTGATTATATAAATAACAAACAAATAAATTCATTTTTCACAAAAAAAGTAAATCGACTGAATATGATTCCATATTCTAGCTATAAACTAACTTAGTTGTTGATAACTCTTAAACAAAATTAAAGTTATTTTAAATTTTATTTTCTGATTAAAATATTTTAAAAACCATTTTTTTTTCACTTTGTCTATTAAAATCAATTGATAAGTTTATTTTCCATTTTCAATGATCACCTAGTTTAAAAATGGAGATGTTGATTTAAACAATAAATTTATTTTCTATTATAAAAGAAAATATATATTATGAAATTCCGGTATTTTAACAGGAAAATGAAAATAATTTATTGTTTGAAAGACTAATGTAATAGATGTTTATTGACTTGTTATGGTATTTATAGAAAAATAATATAGTATAAAACAGCTGGATAATTAATTATCAAGTAGTAATTAAATTATTTAATGTTATGCAATCAGAGTATAACTCACACTATAATATTTTGAGTTTTACTGATTTTTCATTCCTTAATTATAAAGGTTTTCATGTAAATAATTGAGTTGTAGAAAATTATTTTCTTATTTCTAATCACATTGTTAATTTCAAAAACAACTCTTTCTGAATCGGACGACCAGAACATAACATTAAATCGAAAAATGTCACACCAATTCCGTTCTATTTCCATAAATTTATACTAATTATCACAATACATAATTTTCTTATGCATATAAAAGAAATAAAATAATTTGTTCATACATAAATATAATTGTATATTTATCTTTTAAATTATTGCCGGACTAAAAATTTGTTTGCTTAAAAGAATATTAGTGAAATAATGTAAATGGTGGAATGTTTTAATTGTTTTCAGCATAATATTCAATTTTTCTAACATGTTGAAATTTTTCGCTATTTGTATTACAGATTTCCAAGATATTTTAATGATTCCTTTTAACACAAAGAAAATAATAAACAAATTAAATATAATCATATTTTAGGAATTCTCTAATATTTATTATAAGATCTGCAACTACTCTTTATACTTATACCAATTAATACAATATAAGATACATAAAAGACTGAAATCCTTCAAATACCTAGTTTTCACACTCCTGGTATTTTTTGATTGGTATGGGAGATAACAAACAAGTTTTGGCACAATGTTGTTTATGTTTTCTATTAATAGGTAAAGGGGAAATTTGTTTTTCACTTGATTGAAGTCCAACTAATATTTTACAATATTTATGGTCGTATTTCACATCTTAATATAAATAATCTTATAAATGATATATACAATTGAGTTAAAAATTGTTCGTTTAATGTTTAAGTTCAATGAATATTGCTTTGACCTCAGTTGTAGGTTTCTCAATTTTTGTATAGGTCATTTTTCCAATGATTATATTTACCATGATTATTTTTTAAGCACTATAAAATCATTGGTATGCATATACTTAATTAACTTTAAATAATTAGTAAAATTAATGTACAATACTCCATTATTTTACACAGTATCAGAATTGTTGTCCATAGCTATCAAATGTTATATTTTTCTTGTATAGAGTTAAGAATTAAAATTTATCACATAATTACAAAGCATTTTGGTTTGGTATTCATACAACAGATTACATTTGGCAAATACCAGATACAGTCTGATAAAAATTAAAAATTATGTTTAATCTCTAATAAATAAAAGAAATTCATAAAAAATAGATTTTCTCATTTTTTTTTTAAAAATACGGCTTCTCTCAAAAACATAACATTTTTTATATACATTCCATCATTTCAAAACATTGCTGGGGTTGAAATATTAAATTATTATTTATTTCATTTTTTGTTTACGACCTTTGGCAAAGTAAAGTAAGTTACTTGATTTTATTCAATGATTTTGATTGGACTTTGACTAAAGAGTAGTGAACTTATAAATACGACTTTATTAATAACATATAAATAAACACAACTTTTGGTAACTATGGTTTAAAAATACTGTTCTGTTTCTAGTGGTAACTACATGACATAAAAATGTTGCTGTCTAGATAAGTTAGAATATAACATAGATGGTTATGCCTTAATATTTTTAACTTAAAAGCAGTGGCAGCTTTAATTTTTTAATTTTTTTTTTATTTAGAGTGGTAGAATGACATTCAGAAGAAGTAACAATAGAGTTGTGTTGGAGAGCATCCATAATGAACAAGGATGGGATGTATCTTTAAAATGTCCTTAAAGGGACAATGTATCACTTGTCTTAAGCTATAACAACCCTAAAGACACTAATTGTTATAGAATCCATATTTTGAAATAGAGTTGGGGAATGTCTAGGATATTCAGTGAGCATTCTAAATGAGTCTGTGCAACAGCTATATATTTTATTCTAGAAAAAAATATTGCTTTTAACATTTCAATCTTCTTATTGAAATATTAAATGTCAATGTTGGAATAAACTTTGTGTAAAAGAGGATTTACGACATTAATGGTCCGAGGCTCATAACATGAGTGAGTAAGTCAAAAGAGTTTATTTATGTTCATTACAGTTTGCTGACTGCCCTAAAATAGCTTAATATCAGGCAAAATGACGAAATGATGTCATAGCTTGAATGAATGCTACAGTTTAAGGCATATGTCTATGTAATGCATACAATATCGTTTTTGTTAAAAAAAAAAATAATAAGTTTAATTTCATTTTTACCATGCATCCGCCACTGCTTTGGAGAGTTACTTTAAAATTTAACGTAAGAAATGAGCATTAATACAACTGAATATAAGGTCTAATTTTTTGTTGTAGTTTTTTTTGTATAAATGATTCTAAAGGTGTTTGTTGTATTTTTTGTTTTTCATAAGAACACTAAATCTATAAACACTAGTTATTGTCGGGGATAGGAGAAGGTGAGTTCTAATTGCCCCTAGTGTCCTGAGGTGAAGTAATGCGAGCAGCATAGAGAGATGACCGTGGAATGGGCCTGCAAGGACCTACGCGCAGGCTTAGGTCAGGACCAGTAGCTCCTCGAGGGCCTTCGACTAGACTGCGGTCGGGACCACGTGCTAAGCCACGCTGAGACCCGACCCAGGGTACGTAGTCCTCCCTGCAGCCAAAACAAATGTCAAATAACATATACCCTTATATAAAATCAATTTATTCAGCTCACCCAGTCAGCAATAAACATTAGTTTAACGGTAGGCAAGTGGGTAGAACAGAAGGAAGAATCATTACTTGTTTATGACTGCAAGTGTGCCATTTTAGTTTTATTTAAAAAAATAATAGTGATTTATTTTATAACACATTTCTTATTTCAATCAATTTATTCATAAGCAGAAAGAGTTCAATAAGAAAAATAGTAAGACATTTAAATATTGAAACCATTTTGTCCGAAAATACTGATAAACAATTTACATTGGAGTAATTCCTAAAATTATAGTTTAAGAATGTACATATAATAATAAAAAACTAACTTCTCCTTTTAAGCTAACGTCTTTCTAATTAAATATGAGTAAAAAAAACTAACACTATTAATATATACAGATTAGATTACTCAATATATTTACAAAATACTTATTTACAAGTATGCTTACAAATTAATTTGCATATCTTACATTTATACAAAGGTCTATATACAAATTGATTTGCGATTGCATTATTTAATAACAAATTATATTGGAGAATATTTTGTTAAATATTGACAGATAAAAACATTATTGGGATATTACTGCAGTTCTTGAATATTATCAGAATTTTTATAATGTAATCAGAAGTTTATGATTGCCAGACAAATTCTATTTTAAACCTTGTGGAGTCATCACAGGATTTAAATATCAACAGAAGTATATCCTTATTTTGAAAATGATACTTCAACACTTCTGTTTTTAATATTTTTATTTAACTTTCTTCATATTTTTTCAGTAAAATTTTTTTGTTTATTTGTAAATTCGGATATGAAATATACTAACTTAATTGTTCTCCGTCGGATTTCCATTACTATCTGAGACCAAAACGGTAAAACAATAAAACTTAATTCTATCATATTATTTTATTTTTAGGTCAGTCCTGATTATATATATATATAAAGAGAGAGAGAGAGAAAGAGAAAGAAAGAGAGAGACAGTTGGGTTTCCAACCGTCCCTGTACCAGTGCACTGAAGACGGTTGAAAAAGTTGAAAAATCTTCAGGAGAGTGTAAAAAATAGAGACTGTAAGTGTACCTTTTTTTTTATTTATTGTTGTTAAGTATAATAAAATTTAGAAGATGGTGTATGAAGCACCGAAACATGTCAAATATAAATTTCAAAAAGTATGGTTATCTAATCTTTGATTTGAACAACAATAAATTCAAGAAAAGGTTTCAAAATTTGGAAAAACAGAAATCAAAATTAAGTAAAGCGAAATCAGACATCAAGTTTTTAAATATATATATATATATATATAACAGTTCAAAATTGAAGATAGGTAGCACACAAAGTAAAGGATTATATGTATTAGTTGGATAATAGGTAGCACACAATTATCCATCTTCAGGAGAAAAGAGAAAGGGAGACCAAGCATTGAAAAGTCAGTCTTTGTTATGTTTCTGTCTATGTGTCACAGTTTATTTTAAGTAATCTGTCCTGACGAACCGTTTCCGTTTATCATGGTATATATATACCATATATATATATATATATATATATATATTATACATATATATGGAAAGATAAATAAACACAACTGACGTTGCAACAAAGGATCAGAATTAACCCGAAAATTTACATAGAATAGATATAAGAATACTTACATTTATATTAAAATACATTTACCTGAATTTAAGTTATTAGATTTGGTTCCAAGCAAGCCAGGAAAGTGAAGTTTGTGAACCCAACTTCTTCTGTTTACCATAGTTTAACCGAATAAATATATTGTGAATTTTTAACTGCTATATATGAATCTGTATTTTATTTTTCATATATATATATTATTAGGCATTTTGAGAGCAGCCCTTCCTTTAAACATATTTTGTTGAAGATAAGGTCATATTTTGGGTATATCAATATAGCTTTTACCTTTTCATATCTTCTACTTATGACTTTCTTCTTCGTATGTCCTAATTCAACTTCAACTTAAAAACAGTTGAAAAGCAGTTCAACTATTACAGTAGGCCTGAAAATTATTATTGATGAATCAAAACATGGCACGACGTAATTGTACCAAGCATTGTAGGATTGCTGTATCAATTAGAACGTACAAACAAGAAAATCATAACCAGAATTTATGAATATGTAAAAATTAAACTGATGAACCTAAAATATTGTTTTATGTTCAACTAATAATAGTTCAACTACGTTGTTGTTGAAGGAGTCTTTAGAGAGCTGGACGAATTATAACTATAGACTCATTTACCCATTTAGTCGTTGGATAAATTGGTTAACAGTTTACAATGTTTACAAATTTTTAATGGAAAAATAACTACTTCTAACAAACTAAAATATTCCTCAGGAAATAATTAAATATTTGAAATACATTTCAAAATGTTTATTAATGAAAATTTAAATATTCTACTCTAAAAATAAATCCCTTCTAATAAGTTTCTACAAGTTTTTGAAATTAATAAATAGTAATCATGCAAAAATAGTATACTTAAATTATGTTTGTTTGAGTTTTATATAAATAAATATCAACATCTTGAATCAAACAAAAAGAAACCTATATGCATTTGAAAAAACTCTTCAAAAGTTAAAAATCAGTAACCAGGAAAAAATATGGCATGCATTTTGCTGCATCTTTTATAGCACAAGGAATGTAATATAATATGATATTTACAATTTATACTTATTATTTATTATGCATAAAAATAGATCAACTGGGATATTAAAAAAGAAAAAAATGACTTGGCCCTGTAAGCAGTGTTTATGATTTTTTTGTAATTCTAACATTCAGTTTTTCAAGCTTTGTTCTGGTAAATAATATATATTGTAATAAAATATTTAATAAATTAAAATATTTCAATTAAAAACTCAATTTTATATTATTCATCATGTTGTCATTGTGATATGACTATTTTTAAATGGATTTAAACAAAACAATTTAGCATAGTTTTTTTTTTTATAAATTTTAGTTAATTTGACCACTATAAGAAAAACTCATTTTTTAAATAAATTTTACTAAAATTATAGTTTTCTTTTAAAAATGATTTTTTAAATAGTTTTTATGATTAATTAATGAAGAAAGTAGAATAGTAGATAGTAGAATGATAAAAGATTTAGTTACTGGATATGAACCTAAAAATATGATGCAGGACAGATTTCTACTTAGAATGTACCTACCTTTAAAGACACTCATTGTACATATTAACTAATGCACAGGAAGAAAACCGGCTAAAGTATTAATAAAAAAATAAATTAATTATAATTCATCATTAATAAATTAACCGATTAGTTTATTGGCAAATTGTTTTTATTTATTGCATAAATTAGTTCCATGATGTGACAGTTTTTAAATATTTTATTTTATGAGAACAAAACCCCTTGTTCTTATGAAAACAAAACTTTCAGTTTTGAAAACGACAAAAATAGACAACGAAAAAAACATCAAGTTTCAGAAAGGTTTTACTGCATTCAACTTTCAGTAAAATTGTTAATTTAAGCGTTTATGTGAAATCTTGTTATATATATATATTTGTAAAATTTATTTAGAAAATGAGTTTTTTTATAGTCATGAAATCAACAAAAATGTATAAAAAGCTATCGTAAATTGTTTTGTTTAAATCCGTTTAAAAATAGTCATATCACAATGACAACATGATGAATTATACAAATATATACTCGTATATATCTTTCAAACAGATATCATTCAAGTTTTAATGTCCGTAATACTTGCACGTTTAAAGTTCTTCCTCTGAAGATAATTACTTCAGTGATACTGGAATGTACAAACTATTCAAAGGTGATTCGTATATAGCTGATAAAACAAAAAATGCACATAACTTTAATAATGCTCTTATTGTCAAGCATAAGAGCTACCTTCTAGGTAACGAGTTCATCGAAGAATCTATGACTATGATTTCTGTTTGATCTTCTGTAATTATATATATGATTCCCGTCGCTACTCATGCCAATTCTCCCAGACTCAGTTTCAATGACTGTTTCCTTGTACAGGTCCTGAGGCAGATAATGAGACTAATTCGAAACTTACTCTGAGAGCTTCAGAAGAGGCAGTTACGAGTATTAGTCTTCTTAGTCGTCAATCTGCTCCTGGCATAACCTCAATCGTTAATTGTTTCTTTAATTTATTTTAGTCTTTTTTACTTACTCAGTTTCAAGAATTTTTATTTCTTGTTTTTATATTTATTTTTAGTTTGGTTTTCTATAAGTAGTTAATAGTATTTATTCTTATTTTTAGTTAAACTTTTTCATTCATTTAATCTTTATTTGGGTTTTATTTCTTTATCATCCTCATCTCCCATCCCTACGAATGTTAGCTTCACTGTTTGAGTGCTTCTTCTTGAACGCAAGCCAGTCGTTATCAGCCTTTGGAGCGATTCATATCTATATTTCTGATGACGAGGCCATCGAAATATAGCAGTGATTTTCAGTGATTTCATATGGAATCATCGTATAGTAGCATCAACTATTCTTATTTTTTATCAGACTCGTTAATTTAAGAAGTAACTTGTCACTATTCTATTACAGAATAATATCTTGTATTTATTTATAAAATACATTATTTATATTTCATTAACATAATTTTTCTGAATTTATTATTTAATCTTTTCCTGGTTAGAAATTTTTTTCATGCTCACTATGAAACATGACAATTGAAATTCACAAAAGCAATTCCATTCACTCAATTAATTTAATACTCTGACCTTTTGAAAAGTCCTTGTTTTTTGGAACGATTGGCTCTGTGAACAATAATGAATTGCAATAGTGGAAATGTTTTTAGGAGTGTGGGGAGGTATTTATTTAGTGCGAGAAGTGATTGGAGGGATAGATGAAATAGTCTACTGACAGCAGTAACGTGACGTCAGCACCCTTGGCAAGTTTTGGGTTGGGCCCTGCTGGTGTTCTCCTGTAGGCAGATCGGTAGATTTTGACTTCTTCATTTCTTGAAACAACAAAGACAATATAAAATTAATTTATATATTTTAACATTGCTACATAACATAATAACATGGGGGCCAGGCTAGCTCAGTGGTTTACATGCTCACCTCTGAACTGATAGGACCGGGGTTCAATCCTCACATGGCCCTCTATTTATTCACGCGGGAGGTGAATAAATCTGAGCACGTCGTCCCTCGGAGGAGGACGTTAAACCGTCGGTCCCGAGCATGTACTATGTCAGGTACTCGTTAAAGATCTCTACTCTAAATACATTTAAGTTAGGCAAAATTTAGGACTTCCACTGTAGAATCAATCTTCATTGTGTGGTATCACAAAGGGCCAATGCTTGGTCTACGTGTGTTCCCTTGAGGGACTGCCACTGCAACCTAACCTAACCTAACATAACAACATATTTGGTCGTCAGATATTTAAGCCATTTCTTTCCAGTTTGAAAAAATGCAATTTTTTTCAATAAATAATTTTATGAAAATTATAAATGAATGATTTTATTAAACATGATACTTTTTTTTCAATACTAGGTTTTGTTTAAGTTCATTGAATCTAAATGCTCATTAAATATGGTTGGCTTAAAAAAGGTGGATTTTTTTAAATATGTAACTATTATTTTCACATTATCATTTTAATTATCTTGTTCTTGAAACGTTACGCAAAGTGATTTCGTAAACTTTATTTAAAAGGAAATTTTAAATATGTTTCTAAATTCATCATCCATGTTTTTTTAATTGTTTGTATTAATTTTATAAAAGGACTGATGCAGTGGTATTTATTTGTTAAATCTCAACGCACTCTTAATCGACTAATACCAGTCCATGCTTTAGATCTTGTTTAAGCCATAAATTTAAATTAAAGCTGTTACATTGTTAATATAACAGCATATATATTATTTTTCTGTCATTTATACTAACTTTCTTGTCTGAAGAGACAGTCACTCAAATAACCTATGTTACTTGTAAGAAATGATTCTCTAACATTGTGCTCACTATGTTATCAAAGTAAAGCAGTCAAATTCCCTTCGTATGCATACATAGAAACGGTGAAGGTTAAATTACTGCATACCTAAACTATATATACTGGAACACTCATTTCTGTAATGTAAAGTTTTACTGGTCCAGGTAGTGATTAAACTTATGCTTGCTGTTTGTTTTTACATGTTTAATAATGACTGAAAGAGATTTTGGCATAAAAGGATAGTTCTATAAACATTAGCTTGTTATGATTGTACATCAGAAGAAGTACCTATATATATATATTATTGAAAATGACACCAAATTTAGCTGATACCTGTTTATTGACAAGTTTCTCATTTTTTCTAAATAACACTCTCGTTATTTCGTCTACACAATAAAGTACATCTCCTATGGTCGACATGTTTCGAATGATCAACATTCATCATCAGAACGTGAATAAGATCTAAGGTGAAATATCTGGTTTATTATATACATGGAGAAGGTAGAAGGGGTTATTCTCCATAAAGTTTAAGAAATGGTGGGCGTTAATTCTGTGGGGTGAGTGGCCTCTCGGCCTGAGTCGCTACCTGCAAGGGTTTCTGGATGCCCTTGATGTGAACTAAATAGCTTCAAAATACGGCTACTGTTTTCGACCTGAATATTTAGGAGAGGCTTCAATTTCTGAATTAATATAACATAATATAATATGCTAAATTTGGTATCATTTTCAATAATGTGTGTGTCAAAGAAGGACTGCTACCAAAATTTACGAAAATATATATATATATATATATATACAAAACTATAGTTTATCGAGACTCGGTCAGTTCTTCAGGTTCAAATTAAACTCTCATTGCCAACGTTTTGGTCTTTATTTAAAACCTTTTTCATAGGCAGAAGTATAAATTTTGAAACAGAGAAACTAAGTATTACATTACAAATTATTTTACAAAGAAAAATAGTATGTGGATTTTAACAACAAATGAACACGTGACACTGATAAGTGTCACCATTAATATCCATGGTGTCACCACTCAACTGATAAAACCATTAAAAACCCATTAAAAACACGTGACATACTATTTTTCGTAGTAAAATAATTTGAAATGTAATACTTAGTTTTTCTATTTCAAAATTTATACTTCTGCCTATGAAAAAGGTATTAAATACAGATCGAAACGTTGGCAATGAGAGTTTAATTTGAACCTGAAGAACTGACCGAGTCCCGATAAACTATAGTTTTGTTTCTATTCCACGGTCGATACTTTTATCAATATTTATATAATATATAATATATATATATATATATATATATATATATATATAATATATATGTATATTTTTCTTCATTGTGATTCTTCCTACGACATTTTGTCTCATATACATATCTTAGGTGTTACTGTTCTGAATACTGGGCCGTGACTGAGTGTCGGCTTGGCGAGTAGCTGTTCGTTGGTCACCTAGTAGCTGCAGTGTGCGTGAAACCCCCGTGTGTTGACGATTAATTAATGGGTTGTGCTTCATGATTTTCATGGCTTCATATATTTGCAGTCTGGCCGGATCATTAATTTTCTTTAAAATGATGGTGTTTTGAACAAGGTCCTGGCGGGTGAGTTTTCTTCCATGTTCCTCGGAGGTGTGTCTAGCGATGGCTCCTGCTTGCAAGTGCATTGTCATTCGTCTGCAAATATATGAAGCCATGAAAATCATGAAGCACAACCCATTAATTAATCGTCAACACACGGGGGTTTCACGCACACTGCAGCTACTAGGTGACCAACGAACAGCTACTCGCCAAGCCGACACTCAGTCACGGCCCAGTATTCAGAACAGCAACACCTAAGATATGTATATGAGACAAAATGTCGTAGGAAGAATCACAATGAAGAAAAATAAGCTCTGACACCTCCTAGATTATATATATATATATATACCATATATGTATATATGTATATATATATAAATCAATGATCAACCCACAATATGAAATGGGAAAACAAGACAAAGATCTTTCAACCGTAACAAGCGGTCTTCGTCAGAATCAAAAACCTAACTAAAACTCTAGATGGTTTTTTTGACTTTTTAACTCTGACGAAGACCACTTGTTACGGTTGAAAGATCGTAGTCTTGTTTTCCCATTTCATATTGTGGTTTGATCATATATATATATATATATATATATATATATATATATTAAGACCTCCTGTACCTCTGGTAACTGCGTTTACCGTTTAGATTGCACCCAGTGTGATTCTTTTTATGTGGGTTTGGCTTCCACCAAGCTAAGCCTGCATATGAATAATCACAGGTCATCCGTTGGCAAACGCAGTGACCTTCCCGTTGCTACTCATGCCAGTTCTCACGGACTCAGTTTTAATGACTGTTTCCGTGTACAGGTCCTGAGGCAGATTGATCAGACTAATTCGAAAGTTACTCTGAGAGCTTCAGAAGAAGCACTTATTAGTCTTCTGGGCGGTAGATCGGCTCCTGGGCTTAACCTCAAACGTTGATTTTTTTTTTTTTTTTTTTTTTTAAAGTTGTTATCAGCTTTTAATTTTATTTTAGTTAAATGTTTTCATTTTTTAATTTTTATTTGGCTTTTATCTCTTTATCTTCCCTGTCTACCTTTCCTCCGAAAGTTGGCTACACTGTTTGAGTGCTTCAGTTCGAATGCCAAGTCAGTCGTTATCAGCCTTTGGAGCGATTCACTTCTTTTCCTGAAGACGAGGACATCGAAATATAGTAGTGAGTTCAGTGGTTTCCTTTCTATGTGTTCTTTTTTAAATTCTAGTTTATATATATATTATATATATATATATATATATATATATATATATATACTCACTCAATAAACGGAACAACAATTCAAACTGGCCACAATACGAGATCAAAATTAAAGAAGAGTAAGGAAACACACTTAGAAAAGCACTGACAGCACTGGCGGTTGCCAGGTCATTCACAGAAAGGACACATATATAAGTTATCAGAAAAACGCACTACTACGTTTCGTCTGTCTCGTCATTAGGTAAAACGATGCGAGTCACTCCGAAGAGAAATATTAAATAAAGAGGAGTCTCATTGAAGGGCACTTAATCAGTGTAACAAAGTTATGGAGAGAGAGAGAGAGAGAGAGAGAGAGAGAGAGAGAGAGAGAGAGAGAGAGAGAGAGAGAGAGAGAGAGAGAGAGAGAGAGAGAGAGAGAGAGAGACCATGATACGAGTAAGATAGACGATAAAAAAATTAAGTAAAAGAAGAACGTTGTAATAAATGAAAAATTTATAAGGAAATGAAGTATCAATCACAAATAAATATGTTAACAATTTTTTTTACAAAAACTAAATAAATAATAATAATGAACAATTAACGAGGTTATACCCCGGAACAGATGTCCCTCTCTGAAGACAAATAAGTGCTTCTTCTGAAGCTCTTAGTGTGCCATTGGTGTTGAGATCAGAGATTTGCCTAAGAACAAATAGACGGAATTGCTTCAATGAAGCAAGATTAAAATCTATCAACGAAAGCAACTGGCACGCGTCTAAAACTGTGAACTTTGATGAAGAGGTACTTAAACTAAGATCGAATATGACTCTGATGATGATAAGCTGTTTTATTTTAATGAACTTAATCGCTTTCTGAATTTATTTCCGATGATTTAACGTCGATTTTTATTTTGCATATTTACTGTAAAATCTTTTATTTTTATTTGATCTGTAAAAATTCTTAAAATATTATTAAAATATATATTTCATATAGTATGGTCAGTCATACCTGTGGACACGTGCAACTCCATTTTCTGGCGGAGAACACCTTTGACTGTTAGGTCCGGCTTGGAGGTCGGTTTCACCTTCTCCTCTTATTACCTGTTCGTTTTCTATAATTCCTTCTGAAAGTTGACTTCTGAAAAATAAAAATTTCCTGTTTATTATAACGATAAATATCTTACAGTCATGGATTCATTTTTATCCTCAACTAATGTCCATTAACTAATATCGAAAAGTAAACAAATATATCATGCCTGAGCCATTAGTCTATGTCATAATAGGCATAGTAAAAACTAAATAAACATGTTAAAGGGTTTGTGATGTTTTGTCAAATTTATTCTTTTATTTGATTTCATTCTCGGTTTGATTTGTCATCTATCCTCACAGGAACAAGAACTTGATGTTTTATTAACTAAACATGATAAATTATCATTGTTAAACTAATTGTTAATCATTGTTAAACTAATAACCATGTATCAATATTTATGATTTGTTTTAGAATCAAAGATTAATTTACGCAGTATATTAATAAATATTTGGAATTGATGATAATAATAATAATAATAATAATAATAATAATTTTTTTTATTTTTGGCGGTGATCAGGTGAAATGCATTTACGCACATAGTGCTGGACTCCCAGATAAGCCAGAATACCAGCTAAAACATCCCCTTTTCTTCAAGATCCCTAACCGTTTTTCACATTACCACAGACTAAGCTATTTCTTTCCTTAGGTAAAGCAGTCTTAAATTAGAAATAATTATTACTAACTCTTCTAAGTATCGCTTTTTGATTGTTAGTATATATCTGACCAGACAGTCCACCAAATTCCATGCTTCAGCACTCCGAATCATTTTGTCACTAACTGTTTCTGGAGAGAACAAGTGCTTTTGGAATCTGGTGCTTTCCTATCTTGTAGGTAGGCGCGGAGGTATCCATGTCCGCTGAGAAATAGCCCACCTCTCCATGACCTCTTCCAAACCTTATTGAACATCTCTAATTAGCTTAAACGTCCAGTGCCCTCTAACTCATGCTCCCACATCTCTTGCCATCTATTCATAGTACGTCTACTCTCTTCTGAGTGAGCAGATTTTCTACCAACTTCTTCCTTTCTTCAGTAAATCCTCTCGCTAGTAAGTCAACTGGAATGATACCAGCTACCACCAGTAATACTGGCTCTGGTAACCTTCTATAAACCGAGCACATTCTTAGAGCTGCTCTGCTTAATAATAATAAATTAATAATACATTTAATAAATTTATATGATTAAACATTTTAAACTGAAGAACAATAAATGTAAAAAGTATTTTAGCTCGCTTACTGCAGTTCCTCTTTTTCTTTTAGGGTAAAGTTGAGAATGGTTTCAGCAGTTTTCTCATTGTACTCAGCACTGTCTAAGGCCAAGAAAATAATTCTCTCAGGCAGTTTGTCTTTGTAGCAAGAGAGCAGTTTGGCCTTCACTGAAACACAGTTTAAAACGATTAATGAGAATTTCAGACTAACTGATCACTTATAACTGTTATGTCTTAACTTGACCCTAGTCCATACTTCTAAAGCAATAAAAATAACTTTTAGTACTTAATGAGACTTCTAATAATAATTTACGTTTATGTTGAATTACTTATTAACATGTTTATTTCAACTGCTAATAATTATCAGTATATATATATAGTTAAAGTTACAATTAGAAAACACAAAAAAGAGACTAAAACTCACGATTCTCGATCATTTCGGCCTTCTTGCCGTCTTCAGGAAAGGTAAAAGAAGAAGAAACACGTGAAAGTCCACCGACCGATACAAAGTCCTGTCAGACTATATGTAATATATATTATATATATATATATATATATATGTGTGTGTGTGTGTGTGTGTGTGTGTGTGTATGTGTGTGTGTGTATGTGTGTGTGTGTGTGTGTTATAATACATGAATATTATCAAATTGAAGTAAAAAATAATTTAACTGATTGAGGTCACATGCTAAAGCAAAACACAGTCTGTAGGTGATATTATATATGACTATTTTTCATCAAGAATAGACTAGAAGAAAATGCAAAGGGGTAGGCTTAATAGACGCAAGAACAATAGTTTAACTAAAGACAGAAATTAACTAAGATTAGTTAAGACTTAATTAACTAATTATCTAAGAATATTGAAATTAGAAGATTATATGTCAAGACAAATCTAAAGTGAAGTACCGTAAAAATGTGAAAAATTTACAAGGTGAATAAAAAAGTAAACAATCATTGGAATTGATATAGGAATGGGTATTGGTAGAAATAAGAACAAGTTAGCGATTATGATAAAATAGTTATTTCACTGATGTGAGGCCATTCATACGTTTTGCATATTTTTATGCTGAATTACTGTCCTTTATTTATTATATGTGTGAGGCTATTTCACAATATGAATATACATGCTAATTACAACAAAATATAACAATACAAGTACAACCAGTATAAAGGCTGCTAAACTTTGAATAGAAGTTTCATAACAAACATGGTCCGTTGTGCACACGTTTTTCATAATATTATTGTGTTATTTTATTAGCAGTGTTCTATTTTATTAGTATCAATATGTAAAACGTATTCTTAGTAATATTTGAAACAAATTGATAAATTTTCTCCGGCCTATGTGTTTTCTATCGTAGGACGGCCACTGCTACTTAATCTAACCTACTAATATTTGTTGCTAGGAGTTTGGATATTTACAGGAAAGGTGGGGAATATAAATGCAATGTTCTATGTAACTTCACAAGAAGAACTTATCCACCATGGAATCTAAACAATTTAGGATATCACGCAAAAGGAATGAAACCTTTGGCTGTTTTGAGGCGAAAACCAACACTTCATTGTTTAAGACTCCAATCTATCTGGTATCAATAGATCAGTGTTCTATTTTGTTGAAAAATATTAACAGACTTGGTTACCCTCGGGAAGTAGAGAACCAGTTTTTGAACACTTCGACTCACATCGATCACTTATTATTAAGTGTTCAACTATTTAACTATGCTCGCAAATTGCACACATTGTGGTAATGTATTGGATGACTGAAATGAAATGTACATCAACAGTGAAAATGAAGGTTTCCATTTGCTTATCGTCATTACTAAAGAACAAAAATCCATTATCTTCCATCTTTGATAAGTAAATGCAGGAACTATATACACTCCGTACACTTACAAATGAGATAGTCGCCCCTGCACCTCTATCCAAAAAAAAAAAATCCTGAAATGTGAAATTACAAACATATAACTGGAATGAGCAAGCTGGTACAGTCTGCATGTAGTGATTTTTTTTAACTCATTTTAAACAATGAAAGCATGCATTTTTGTATATGTTCTTTCTCCGAACCATATGAACTCCCTGGGTTTTTTGTTTTTGTACAGACAGCTATTTACTTGAAAGTGTTCTTTTCAACATCAAATACCCATTGAAATCAAATGTTGACTGATTTCAAAATGCTCCTCAAATTAGAGCATAGAAACCTATTGTTATTTGCAAAACTTAAGAACATCTGCGGATACGTCATTAAAGTGATAAACAGACAACTGAACATTGCTGTTGAAATAACGTGGTCCTGATACCACCTGCAGTGCTCAGTTAAAATTTAAAAAATAAATTTTTCAGATCGATCTGAAAAAAAAATACTTTTAATTAATTGATTGCATGCATATTGTTAATAGAGATTATATAGAATCCTAGAAAAATAATAAACAAGGCTAAATGATAGTCGTATCTATTTTATCAAAAGAGTAATAAATATAAATGAACCATGCATTTCATTTATTATAAGGCAGATCTTCACATATTTTAATTGATCATTAAAAATGTATAGTTCTATTTCACATCACAGTCAATCATGATTGTCATTAATCAACATCATAATTTAACTGCAATCACTATAAATCATTGTGACTAATAGAGTAAAATCTATTCCTTGTTGTCATATTACCCTGAACAATATCATTTATGATATTCTCCAGTTGTTTTTGACCTTTTTATTTACCACAGTTTTGATTTTTTTTTTTAGAGTTAGCTTGCTTTTTCCAATTCCAAGACCCAACACTCAAAAAAAAAAAAATCATTTATGTTTTCTTCATTTATGTAGACTTGTTTTAACTGTTGATCTGTATATTTATGTAAAACATATCACTTAAACATATTATGTGCTCATTAAATTAAATAATGACTTCTTAAGAATGCAATGATACTGATTTACTAACTCTCTGCTTTCTCCTCTTCGGTGGGCAGACGAGGAGGAGGTGGAGGCCTTTTTGGTTCTTCTGGCTTTTTTTCTTCTTTTTTCAAAGACACTCTCGGAGGTATTGGAGTATCTCTTTTGTCGTAGCCCATTTTGATAAGCCTCTGGGTAGCAGAGGTGACATTGTTGTCTGAAGAACACAATGTATCTAATAGAAGTGTCTCTTCGACTACAGGAAACACACTTTTCAGGTACCTGAAAAAATATGAATTTATTATGAAATAATTATAAAGATTAATTATATAAAACTCTAAATTTATAATTTAAAACAGTTTTATTATATATTGTTATTGTGTTTCGAGATTCAAACAGAAATAAAAACCATTAATGTGAAAATACAAGTTGTAATTTTAATACTGATGTTTAAGATATAATACACTAAAAGAAATACATATTATTGTTGATAAAATCACGTCATTTTTAAATAAAATTTAATATAACACATATGTTAATACGACTTAACAATACAAATATCTGCACAAAGATCTTAGTTTCTCTCTATAAATCTGCAGTTATTTTCTTTTACGCAAATATTCAATTGTCGTTGATTTTCTCACAGTATGCAGTAGTCATTTAAAATATAACTGATATATATTAGTGCACTTTTTTTTTTAAACTGAAGTGCAAACATCGTGTATCACCCCCCGAGAAATTTTCTGGGGTAACCAATTATGAAGTGCACAGTAATGTCTTTGCTGTTTACATATTACATCAATTGTTAATAAATATGTTTCCTTTGTACAAAATTAAGGTGTATCAAATTATTGCATGACTTTCGGGTAACATTTTAAGCCATGCTAATTTAAATATATGTTGCGGGATCGAGAGTAGCTGTCCGGTAATATTGCAATTAATCATGTTATTAGTGCTGAATCACGGGTCGGCTATTTGGCATATGCCTGGGTTTTTATGTTGCTGATGGAAAGCTTTTTGCACGACATGATGCAGTCGTTCATGAATATGAATAGTCTTATGCTCATAGATCATTATTAATAAAATGAAATTGAGACATAATTTTTAAACTTTTTGAAGATATTAACATTCTTTTAAATGAAATAAAAAATTTTCACTGAGCAGGTAGTTTATTTTTACTCCATTAATGCGCAAAATGATACAAACACGTACGAATAAACATACACACATACTATCACATGTGATAACAACTTAAATTTAGTATATATATAAACTAGATTCACAAAAAGAACACATATAAAAGAAATCACTGAAACTCACTACTATATTTTGATGATCCCGTCAACAGGAAGATAGAAGCGAGTACTTCAAATACTGGTAACAACTGAAGAAATATCTTTGAAGAGTCACTCAATAAGTGCAGCCAACTTATGAAGGGAGGGAAAACTAGGATAGATAAATTAAATAATAACAAAAAAAATAATAAATGAATGAAAAATATTAACAATTTGTAAAAAAAAAGCTAAAAATAAAAATAAGTGAATGAACAAAAGAACAAAAATAACCGGTCTTCCTTCAGTTCTATTGTGGCTTCTACGAAGACCAATTCTATTAATTTAATGATTTAGTTATATTACTGATTTTTATGCTGTTGTTTAGACGTATATATATATATACATATATATATTTTGTTGAACGACCTTTGTACTGTGGCATGAATAAATTTCAATGTCCATCTTTCAAGTTTTCTCACCTTTGTTTTAAATCTTTCTGGTACTAAATACACTAGTTCTCCAAATGCTTTATTATTTATAACTACATGTTTCGGTCTCTTTGACCATCTTCAGGTGGCTAAAACTGTTTCAAATAAAATGTTTATTTTAGTGATAGAATTATTTCTGGATGTTATGGAAGATTATAGTGTTAATTTAAGAAATGTATAGTGTATATAGTGGTAGTCAGTAGGAATGAGTTTTATATATATTATATATATATATATATAAATGTGATTAACTCTGAAGATGGTCAAGGAGACCAAAACATATCAGTTATAAATAATAAAGCATTTGGAGAACAAGTGTATTTAGTACCAGAAAGATTTAAAACAAAGGTGAGAAAACTTGAAAGATGGACAATGAAATTTATTTATGCCACAGTACAAAGGTCGTTCAACAAAACATGTATAAAAGAAGGATTGCTCCCTAAATTTACAAATACATATATATATATATATATATATATATATATATATATATACAAACAAAACTAGAGTTTATCGGGACTCGGTCAGTTCTTCAGGTTCAAATTAAACTCATTGCCAACGCTTCGGTTTTTATTTAAAACCTTTTTCATAGGCAGAAGTATAAATTTTGAAACAGAAAACTAAGTATCACATTACAAATTATTTTGCAAAGAAAAATAGTCTGTGTATTTCAACTGCAGTTGTTGTTTAATTTGGGAGTTTAATTTGAACCTGAAGAACTGACCGAGTCCCTTTTAAACTTTAGTTTTGTTTTTATTCCATGGTCGATACTTTTATCAATATATATATATATATATATATATATATATATATTATATAACTTTAAATTACACAAAGCACGACACAGAAAAGAGAATAAAAAGAACACTTACAGAATTCGATATTTCGAACTGTTGTTCGTCATCAGGAGTAGACTAGAAGAGAGGACGAAGTGAGAGAGATCTCCCCACTAAGAACATATCCGAAGAACGGATATATATATATTGGTAATTCGCGCTCCGTTCTTCGACGTGGGGAGATCTCTCTCACTTCGTCCTCTCTTGTTTGTTGATAAACGCTTAATACCTGCCACCAATCAATATCTTCCTAGGACTGCCGCTGAACCCAACAGTTCTCCCTTCCTCGTAACTACTTTCTTTCCTGGGGTCCATAGGATCGGGAATATCATCAAGGACATTTTCCCTCTCCTGTCCTCTTCCCCCTCCACCTCCTCCGTCTTCCGAAAACCCCCTCGCCTGTCCTTCAGAAAGCCTCCCAATTTAGGAAACCTGTTTTCCCACAGATCCCTTGAAACTCCTGGGATTGGGGTGGTGCGTGCTGGTATGGAGAAATGCGGCCGTCGCCTCTGCCTTACCTGTCCTTTAGTTAACCCTTCACCTTTCTTCTCCTCACCAACCAACTCTTTCCGCGTCCCACCTAACACCTCCTGCTCATCCAGGAATTGCGTCTACCGACTGAACTGTAGACAATGTTGAGCATTCTACATTGGTATGACTTCTACCAAGCTCAATGAGCGTTTGAACAACCATAGAGCTTCGGTCGGTCAGCGCAAACAGCTTCCTGTAGCTATCCATGCCAACAGCCATAACCTTTCTTTTAATGACTGCTTTTCTGTTCAAATCATTAAGCTAGTGACCACTGATGACCGTAGTTTGACATTAAGAGCGTCTGAGGAGGCCCACATATGGTTATTGGGGGCCCGATCAGATCCCGGTTTAAATCAGAAGCGTTAACTTTTATTTGTTTTTCCTTTTATTTTTAACTTATATATTCATATTCATATATATATTTTTTTATTTTTTTCCTTTTTTTATTATATATATATTTTTTATTTTATTTATTTATTTTTTTATTATTTCCTTTTTTTTTCTTTTTAATTTATAATTTTTAATTTTATAATTTTATCTATTGTTTTTGCTTTCTCCGTTCTCCGACGTTTAGTGCCTAGCTCCTTTTTTACGCTAGTGCTGCTCTCTTCGGTTGACTCTTTATTTCTTCATTCGCGCTCCGTTCTTCGACGTGGGGAGATCTCTCTCACTTCGTCCTCTCCACTAGTCTACTCTCCTGATGACGAACAACAGTTCGAAATATTGAATTCTGTAAGTTTTCTTTGATTCTCTTTTCTGTGTCGTGCTTTGTGTAATTTAAAGTTATATATATACATATATATATATATATATATATATATATAATATCTGCTTTTAAAAACTGGATGTCTGTTTCCACTTGATTCAATTTCGTCTTATATTTTTCCAAATTACGAAATTTTTTCTTCAACTCAGAACTCAACTTAAAAATTAAATCACCATATTTTTTTATTTTATTATTGAACATGTTTCGGTGTACGTTCACCATCTTCAGCAAAAACACAATTAAATTACAATTACACTTAACAAATGAATCTAATACTTAAAATTACATTGCAAAAACAATAAGTGAACAAGGTAACTGAAGGTTACACAGCCAGGTTAGGGGTTGTCAGTGTTGGCATAACTAGCCCTAGGTTTCCAAACAAGCGCAACTGGTTGGCAAAATTACCTTTTTGATCGTTCATGCTAGGAGCTTTTTCTAGTATGAACAGCGCTTCTAATATCCTGAGTCTTCTTCCGTCCTTTTCTTTTGCTATAATTCTAGTATTATTCACCATAGTTTCCCTCGAAATTTTTGTTTTATGAATCTTTTGGAAGTGTTCTTTGGGGGCTCCTGAAACCAGATGCATCGTCAGCCTCCTAGAAAGGGTAGTAGTTGTTGATCCTATATATGAGTATTTTTGGAATTCACAGTTTCCCAGTGGACATTGAAACTCATATACCAGGTTCGTTTGTTTCAGCGGCTGTTTCTTCTCATGCTGGTTCCTTACAATCAGTTGCGTGGTGGTTTTGTTCCTATAGAAAATAATAAGCTGGATCCTGTCTTCTTGCTTTTTGACCTTGATATTGTTTTTTATTATTGTTTTAATTATTCTTTCGTCTGTTTTATAGCTGTCCGAAAATTGGTTTTTATAGTATATCTTGTGGTTAGTTTGCTTTGTTACTTCATCTCCTTCATTTTTTTCTTTCTTCTGATTAATATAGTTTTTAAGAGTTTCATCAAATTCACTGTTCTTGTAGCCATTGTTGATAAAAACCTGCTTTAAATTTTCTATCGCTCTGTTGAAGGTTTCCCAGTCGGCCGAGATTTTAAAAGCTCTGTCTATCAGTGTTTTAATAGTGCCATTTTTATATCTTGAGGGACATTCACTCTTGTTGTTGAGGTATATACCGCTGTGTGTTGGCTTGAAAACCATCGCTGTTGATAACTCACTATCATTTGCAGATATCTGTACATCCAGGAAATTAATTTTATTGTTTACAGCTACCTCATGGGTAAATTTCAACACAGACTTCTCTTCGAATTTTCTTTTTATTTCCATTAGCATTTCTAGGTCCTTAACTATTAGAAAACAATTGTCTACATAACGACAATATATATTAGGTTTGTATGGTTTATCAGCTTTCAAAATTCTATTCTCCCAATTGCACATATAAAAATTAGCAAAAGTGACACCGAGTGGAGATCCCATCACTACGCCGTCAACTTGTTGGTATAACGTTCCGTCGATATGTTTGAAAGGGTTCTTCATTGTACATGCTTGCAATAGCTTTTCCAATATGTGTCGTTCTTTAGTTGGAGGGGCGATAGTGGCGTTATTATAAACCTCTTCACAGATTATATTAATAGTTTCAATCACAGGAACGTTTGTAATTGAATCGTTTGTATTGAATCAAGTGGAAACAGACATCCAGTTTTTAAAAGCATGTATTGAAGAAGGACTGCTCCCAACTTTTACTAATATATATATCTATCTATCTATCTATATATATATATATATATATATATATATATAATTATATATATATATTTATATATATTGGTAAATTTTAGTTGTACTCCTTCATGTATACAAACATTGTTAAAAATAAGAGCATATATGGTTGAAACTTCGTTCCTTTTAAGGTTCTTCACTTTTCTATACAACATTCTTCTTATCTATCCACAGTATACCATATATTTCCAAACGTCGACATGTTAATTGAGCCAATGTTTCTGCTGTCCTCAGCCATTATGAAAACATTATTGAGATTCGAAATTAGTGCCTTTATATAAGAAAAGTGAAATGTGCTGACAGGGTTGGAGGGATTAAAGTCGTTCTTCTTATCAGTGGGGGTTGAGTGACCTAGGGTGTCCTTGCGGCTACCTGGAGAGGTCCTACCTGACTTGGAACTGATGTAAACATTTCTAATACTTTTTCTCTATTCTCTAATTGTATATTAATATAGTCTTATTTTAACAATACATATATATAGTATTGCATTTAACTATTTACATTAACTAGGATCTTCGGACGACAGTCATTCTAGAAATGACAGGTGTACACAGATGTGTGGTACAAAATAGTGAGGACGGAGGAATCAGAGGTATAATAAATGGCGCAAAAGCCAAAAGAAGAGAAGAAAAGCAGTACAAGTCGGCGTCAACAAAGGAGTTCAGAAAAACTAAATAGAACATCATCTGTATTCCCTGGTTGACAAGGCTATTGCTCTCTTTAATAATAAGTACAATTTGTATAAGTCTATTAGTAATGCATACTGCAATATTTGATCTAAATTTATTTAATAACTACTTACTAAAATATAATCAACATTAACTAATTTTTCACATCGGATACCACCAAATTTGGTGGAAAGCAGTATTTGATTGTGTTTATTGGCACCTGTTTGATCAAGTGTATTTGTAAAATTTTTGTGAAAAACATAAAAAACTAAAACATTTATAATTAACAGTCTTGAATAATAAAGATTAGTGATAAAAATATATATGTTAATTATGATTAAGCGGTAAAGATTCTTATGAATTATATTTAAAATTTCTAAGTGTTGGGTATTTGATCATTATAATAAGAATAATTTATAAGTTTGTTGATATGAAAGAAACTTTAGACCCTTAAAATTCTATTAAATGTTATTTAAAAGAAATAGAAAGTTGAATAAAGAAAAGTAAATTATTTTTAAGAATAAAAAACCGAACGAAGTTAACAATCATGTTTTTTACGTTTGCTCTAAGACAAGGTACAAAACATTTGTATGTAGTAACAAGTTTTTTTTTAATAAAAAATAAAAAAAATAATTTGAAAAACAACCCCGAAGTAATAATTTAACTTCTCTCTAACTGGTCATATGTTTCTTTTATATCTCTGGTTTTATTAAGAACTTTATAAATTAATTTTCTCACGATTAATTATTAGTTTCGGTTGTTTTGGCACAATAAGTCTTGTCCAAATGCTGAGTTATTGTTTTCAGTTCAGTAGATGATATATTTTAAAAACAGAAATCTTAAAAATAATATAACCCACGCAGAAATTAAAGTGCTTCAAAATTATGATTGATTAGTTTTAATGTGAAGTCTCGTATTATTAATATACCTGACATTTTCAGTTAATTTCGAGAAGAACTGATCAAATATTTATTGTTCCTACAAACCACTATTACAATCTAGTTAAGTAAATTATGTATAGTTTGTTGTCATGTTTAAGTTAAATAATAATGGATTTACATTTAATGCTAAAGTGAGGGAATGGAATAATCAAGAAAACGTTACAAATTATATATCATTAAATAAAAAGATTTCACATAAACACGTGAAATAACAGTCAATGATCAAACCACAATAAGAAATGGGAAAATAAGACTAAGATCTTTCAAACGTAACAAGAAGAGAAGACCGCTTGTTACGGTTAAAAGATCTTAGTTTTGTTTTCCCATTTCTTATTGTGGCTTGATCATTAAATTATATATCATATTTAATTCTAATATGTTATTGCAAATCTTTATGCAACGCATAAAACGAACGCATTTCTAATTACATAGAGTACAACTAGCATAAACATAGTACAACATAACGATATCACTTTTTGGCTACATACTTGCTTTTAAAAAAAAAATGGAATATTTGGTCAAGACTTACTCACATTCATATAGATGACTTCAACGTTGCAGAACTAAGATGACTTGCAAAAATCTATGAAAATAATTTCTCTAGATTAATAAAATAAACTGAAAAAAAAAGAAAAAAATTGTAATTAAAAAAAATAAATGTTTATATAAAAAATACGGAACAATTGAAAGCTATAAAAATGAATGGAATAAAATTTTTATGAAGGGGAATACATTTAAGAAAAATCAAAAGGTTATTAATGATATTAAAAAATTACAGAAACTTAAAATGTCGTAAAAATAAAAAAACTAAAAAGCCTATTTAAAGATTATTTAAACAAATCCATTGTTTAAAAATTTTTGCATATATAAATGGCAGTATCAGATATGTATTATTGTGCAATTTGCTTAAGTTCTTTCCACATCAATTTTATGTGTTATTTCAATTTTAGTTAATATAAAATAAAAATAAATTGAAACCATTATTTTCCAAAGATACCAGTTAAAATTTATTACCGTTTCATTAATGTTCTAAAAAAATAAAAGTTCAAAGTGGCCTGAAATTGCAGTAATATTCTTTGAAATTGAAAATAATTAGTGTTTTGTCCAAATTATTTGGTTTTTTATAATCATTAATTTGTTTGAAAATATGTTTTAAATGTAATAATTTATGTTTAACTAGTATACATACCCGTCTTTGAGGGTATTTTACAAAAAATCAGAGATGATACGTGGTATTCCAAAATATTATTAGAAATTATAGAATAGTAGAAAATATCATTATTAGTACAAAACATAAAGTAGCATTAGAGTTGGAGTTTCTTTTACGTTTTGCAGCTTTAGATACTGAGTTCAAATTAGATTTTATTCTACGTACACTTCTTATTTAGTACGTAGATAAGTAGGACTCAGTTTTTTAAAATGAGCATGTTATGATAAATGCAAACGAAATTAAAATCAACTAACTATACCTACTTGCTACAATTTCAGGTATCTAAAAATACCTGTATATCTATACAGGTTTTGTCTGTACATTGCTTAGAACTGACTCATTCTGAATTATTTCTACCTTTTATACATTAAGGAAAAAAGTTAAATATATTTATTTTAATAAATATACAGGTATTTTTAGGTGCCTGATACTGTAAAAAGTAGGTATAGTTAGTTGATATACCTGTGTATCCAGCCAAACACATCTTAAAATCAAAACATCCCTTCTACGTTGAATTTCCAATCCATTCAAATCTTAAATTTTAATTTCGACATAGTCAAATCTACTGCCAAAGTTTCAGTCCACCATAGGTTATAATGACTGAGTTTTCTTGTGACCAAATTATGGAATAAACAAACAGATAGCTTATTTTTTAAGGGTGGATTCGGTTTTTTTAATGTATAAAACGTAAAGAAAACTTACAATTAGTCAGCTCTAAGAAAACAACAGAATAAACTTTTTCTTTTATTTATATAGATCATACTTGTGCATGGAGACTACTTTTATATTTACAACTCTGTAGTATCTACATTTTTTTTTAAAGTACAGGTTGAACCTTCCCAATCACCGTACCATAAACTTGCCGGACCATGAAAAATCCCGAACTATAGTTGCTCCCCAAAACATATACATTCCCTACATTATGCTGTACAAGTGTAGCTGACATTGTTTTGACATATCATAGTTTATATGATAAACTACGATATCATATAATGTGTCATATAGACGGAATTTATATAGACAGAAGTAGATGTAAAACCACGTTTAAAGGATACTTATGTATTTATTTTAACGGCTAGACAAGCTGATAAACTGTAAAAAAAGTAATTTAGAATACTTCACGAACAATAAATGCTACAAAATTATATAACCTTACTAATTAGTTACAGTACTGTACCAGTACCTGTGCAACAATGATGCTTACTAGAAGTACAAAGTATAAAAAAAGATGAGGAAAAACAAAAAAAAATTAAGAATGCACAAGATATGTAGTCAAACTACAGACCTGAAAACATAATGAAATTGAAAATAATTAAAAGTAAAGAAAGTAACTATAGTAAATAGAAAATGTAACAATAAAATATATGTACGACATAGTTATGTAACTATCATGGTAAAACCCAGCACAGGTACTTTCAGGTACTGTAAATGGAAGTTTTTTTGTTTGCACGGTGAGTTACTGACAACACTTTCAAGTTTTCAAAAACAAAAATTTTTTGCCTGCCGGATTACAGGTTTGATGAAGGAATACCAGATAAAGGATGTTCAACCTGTAATGTAAAAATTTATTGTTCTGAATAGATTTTTGTTAAAATAACATTGAAGTTGTATTATATATGCAAAGATAAAGAGATATACTTATAAGTATAGTTGATGTTAGTTATTACTATTAATTGAAGGTAAAAGCAAAACAATATAAGATGAACTAAAAAGATAGTGATTGAATACTTAATAGGATTGTGTTAGTAGTTACCTGTATGGAAGAAAGGAGCTATTGTTCTTGCATGCAAAGCAAGCTAGATTTGAAAGATACCTGCGCATGCGCCATTTGAAAGCAGAGTAAGGGAGGTCGAGAAAGCAGCGAAGGCGGGATTGACTTGGCATCCCGGCAGCAATGCGTGCTCAACACCCTGTGGCCCTACACTGAACCCATCCTAATGACCTACGGACCTTCAGTCTTAATGTGCATCTATATCGCTTCTGGCAGCAAATCAATACCAACAAAACAACCTCGAAAGGACCATTGTCAACTATAAAGCTAGTAAACAATAAGTATAACTCTTATTATATCATAACTTTCCTCCAGCTTGAATTTTTTTGAATAATTGGATAAAGTAGTCATGAAATAATCCATAAGCAGGAAAGTATATTCAGTTACTGCCTGATGACAGAGTAGAAGCAAAATGCTACATTGTAGATTACATCGATTTTAAGAATATCATTAGAGTAGACTTAATACCCCCATTTGTAATACTAAGTGCAAAGCACACGTTCTTTCCAACAATTAAATAACATGAATGCTCAACAATCTTACTCAAAAATAAATTAGCAAACGGAACATGATATTAGCAATTATTTACTATTATGTGCGTTGGTAAAGTATTTATTTACTTCATTAAGTAACAAACACCGAAAAATACTTTCTCAAAATTTAATCATAAATAGTAATTATTTAAAAATAATTATTAATTATGTCAGGAATATAATTTCCTATTGACATACATTCCTCAAATCGGTATATTTATCTTCAAAACAGCACATGGATATTTTATATATTATATATTTATATACATATATTAAATAACACGTTATACAATTTTATATAACACGTGAAAGAAATCACTGTCGAAACCAGATTAAGAAATCCAAAAATAGTTCCAAGGTATTTTAATCAATACAACTGGTCTCATCAGTTCATATCTAACTCTCACCTGCAATAGTTAATTTAGTTGATAAATCTTAAACCCATTTTGATTTTTTTTCTAAGGTTTAAACATATATATATATAGTTTACGTGTCAGGGGAAACTGCATAAACAGTATATAGATAACACCCATTTACAGTCTCTAATATCTGATGTTTCCAACCGTTGTGGCTTCACAAGTCGGCTTGACGTCACTATCTCTTTTCTTCTGTTGACGGTAAACCAAAAATTAGAGACTGTAAGTGAGTGTTATTTATTTACTATTTACCTACAGTTTACCCAGACTTCGTTTGTTGTCTTTTTTATATTATTTTCGGATTAGCCGAAAATTTGAGTCTGTAAGTGTAATAATCCGTCTTCAGGAGAAAAGAGAAAGGGAGACCAAGCACATTGTAGACGCAACGGCTAGTAACCCTAGCCGTTACTAGGGTTATTCGTTTCTTTTACTTTCTGTGCTATCTATCTTCAATTATGAACTATATATATATGATGCTTTGCTATATATATATATCACCCTTATGATGACGGCTTATGTCAAAATATCATAGTCAGTCGTGTGCTTCCTTCAGTCTGTTTTCTCTCTGATATATATATATTTAATGTGACACACTCCTATATACTTCCTTTTCAAAATACTATAAGGTGTTCCAACTGGACTTTGCAAAATCAGGAAATTCAAAATTTGCTGAAATACATGATATCCACTTGATTAGACACTAAGCGTGTATTGTCCTGTAGAGAAGACAATGCAACCTTTGACTTTAATGAATATAATTATTTCTGCTGAACCACCATTTGAAATACGGACTGTAGTAAATAACCCGTTTATTCAATGTCATAGGCTTATTTTCACTTTTCAGTACAAGAGTATGGAACTTTTTCCTCTATTTTTCTCGTTTTAGTAACTTCAGATTTCATATTTATTAACCGTTCAATAATAAAATATACAAATAATAAAAATTCCATAAATGTTTAATTATAATCAGCGGAAAAAATTAAAAAATTGCTATTCTTATATTTCACTTCCATTTATTTGTTGGATCTTTTAAATTAAATTTTCTAAAATCTCAGAGATTACAACTGCAGTTAACGGTCGAGTGAAGGATTTAATCTGCCGACATTCCGAGTTTTTTGTTCCTAGTTTTTTTATAGAAATAATTATGTATTTTTCTTCTTATCTAATATAGTTTTAGGTATATGTTATAGTCTCTAATTTTCCAAATATAATAGTGAACTACACATATTACATCCCGTAAAAGAAATAAGTTTCATTGTGATATGACTGCAGGTAGCAATAAAGAGCTGAAACAGGTTGTGGTATAATAAATCGTAAATTGAAGACAAACATGCACAAGAGTTGAGCGTGGTGTTGATGAAAAAAGTGCTAAAGACATATGAATCAGGCATTATACAACACTACTTCTAATAGTACAAACTGAAAGCTGAAGCAGGTAGTTAGTGAAATAAATATAAATTAAAGGAAACAAAGAGAGGTTTTGACAGGTAGTAGCAAACTAAAAAGCAGAAGGTGAAAGACCTGAGCTTCATCTTGGGCGAGTGTGGCTTGGGGGCAGGTCTTGAGATGAGAAGCGGTGACCTTTGGTGAACACGAGGCGGGGGCGGTGTGAATGGGCCTGGGGTAGAAACAGGATGCTTTTCCACCTGGAGGGCACTTATCACCACTGCCTCTCTGCCGTGGTACCTCCAATCAACATGTTTCTCACTCTCTCTCCAGTATCATGTGTCCCAACTTATGAGGCCTCCACAAGGCACCAATAGCGCCCAAAAGTCATCAATTACATCCCTTGTATAGTCTCTTTTTTTTATGATTTCATGTAGAGCTTTTAAATATGCAATAGTCAAAACTACTTGTCTAATATAATCTAAACTATCATCTTTAAGATAATTATTATTATGTTGTATTGTCTTTATAACAAAGTCAGTCAAACTTTCATTTGAATGTAAAAGAATCATTTATGATATACAGTAATCCCTCGCTAGTTCGCGGTTCATTTTTCGCGGGTTCTGTGTTTCGCAGGGTCCTGAAATGTTCAATTAAACATTAAAAAAAATATTCATCTGTAATTGCAGTAAAAAGTAAGAAAAATACAACTCGTAATGAAAAAGTACAGTCGTTAGTATTAGAGAAGAAAATATATAGGATTCTTCTTGTACGATCGAGAAAGATATCAAACAACCAGTGATTTGCTGGGTCAAAATACATTCTACAGTATTAAATTAAAGACTAATAAAAGCTATTAAAAAATACTCAATTTAACTAAAAATTAATGAAAATTATTAAAACATAATCAATTGTAACAAGTGAATAATAAAAATATCAAAAAATAGAAGTTGAAATTAATAATAAAGTAACCAAAGATGTTTTCTTTGATCTGATTGGCTAATTAATATCGCGCAACTTCCTGTTTACCACGTCACCCACGTCCTTGTGAATCTTTAGTTATTAATTATTTCTTACTTTTTCTTTTTGTTTTTCATTTTTATTTACAACACAGTACAGTATTCAGTAAGGTCAGGATTCTCCCTCTGTTGGAAAGGTCGTTGTTTGAGCTTTAGAGGCTTTTATAAAGGCGCGTCCATTATTCCCGGATTTTCGCTTTTCGCGGGTGTCTTCGGTCCCCATTATCCGCGAAAAGTGAGGGATCACTGTAATGAAAATGCAAAATTCAGTTTAGTAGCTTTCAAACTGGCTTCACTCTATTGATTATTATACTGAATAAATATATTTAGACCGTTGATTGAATCGGTCAAAGTGGACAAGTCAACAGTTTAAATATAACACTGTATTGAACACGTACACATATTTAATGAAAGAAAAAAACCTTTAAAACTTTTCTATATTATAAATTTTATTATCATTTTTGAAATTAGCTGTCTAAAAATAGTTTAAAATTATTGAACGATGGCACTAAGTACCTTAAAATACAAGTAACAGCAATAATATTCGTCACTGTCAAATTTTTCAAAAATATACAATTATTTAATGTAGAAGAAAAATATACAACTTTATCCTAGAAGAATAAGCATAAGCAAGGAGAAGCAGCTTTTTATGTGAAAGAAAGGTTTTTTTGTTTTTCTTTAAGCAAAGCTTATTCTGAAACAAACTCAGTGGCAAGTGAGATTTTTCATTTTATTTGTGCAATAGTAGTTTTGTGCTGTGAAAAGTGGAACACAATCTATGTCACTTCTAAAAAGAGAAAACAATAACATGTGCATACTTCAATTCAGAGATATATTGCATCACCAAATATATTTTTGTACAGCATATGTATTTTTTTATACAAAATTAATATATAATATATATATATATATTATTTAATTAATTAACATTTGGTCAAATATAATTCATTAATATGATGAAATAATTTTAAAAAATGCTTCATTAATATGAAATAATTACAAGAAAAGAATACGTAGAAAAAATACACAACTCACTTCAATACTTAGACCTTCTTATTCCCCTTCTCCTGATGATGATGAGGTCAAAATATTGAAGTGTCTTATATATTATTTCCTCGTTTTTTTTCTTGTAATAGTTTGATGTGTTGTCCTAACGGGTTATTTCGTATTTTGATTTATTAATATGGATGTTTTTTTTGCATTATATTTTGAAATAAGGCCACCTTTTATAAGAATTACTTGAAATCTTATTACATTACAAAAATGATTCTTCAGATAGAAAATTATTTCAATACCATAATTATACTTTATAATTATAAGTATACTTCATAATAATAATATTGAATAATAATTATTAAATATAATATACACAAATTATATATTATAAATAGGAATATAATGTATGATGTAAGTATATTTCGTTAATAAATCAATTATTATTAATAATATTTAATCATTAAATTTAATAATTATAATCCATATAATTATAAGTATACTTTGGTAAACATTTTTAATTAACTATTCAATTGAAAAAAATAAGTTGTCTTGACCAAAAATTAGCTCATGCTTTTTTTTTGTTTTTTAGAACCAACTGAATCTTAGACAACTGATATTATACATATTGAAATATAAAGTAGAATCGAATAGAACGATAAATGCAATTCATAAAAAGTTTACATGAAATTTTAATTATATATTATTCAAAATTAAAGATATCTCATTGTGAATGGAATATTTTACTGTATGAATCCCTTGCTTTCAATTCTTTTATTAATGTTCTATTAAAGATATTTGAATAGTACATATATATTTAAGTAGTATTAATAGTACTTAAACAGCATATGAGTTTATATTTTAAAATCAGTTTTTAGTTAAAAGTTAATCTAGCTATAAAAAAATTCAATCGTAATACTTATTTATCTTTATATTTAACGAAAAAAAAAAGTGAAAAGTTGAACCAGTGGGTCCATTCTTTGCTCATGTACATCGATGTTATTGCGTAATCTATTACTATATATGCCTGTTACGCAGAATATGCGTAGTTGTATATTTGCTAATAAAGATGTTAAAAACAAATCTTTATATTCCACATAAAAATTATATTCTACATACAAAATTTGTTTACGGGAGATAAGAATTTAGGAAATTGTGAAATAACTTTAAATCCATTAATTAATAGTTGTTAAGTTCTGTTAAGTATTTATTTTTTTAAAAAATTTCATTTAAACAATCTTACCATGAAGTTTACCTTAATAACTTTTGTTTTATTATGATATGTCAAATAATAATTTACACAATAGTACTAAAAGTAGAATATTTTAAAGATGTGTAGGAACATTAAAGTATAATGAAAGTAATGAAGTAGAAAACCTACTTGATCAGTAAAGCCTTTATGTGGGTTTCGGGTACCGTTGGAAACAGTGACCTGATCCTGGATATGGTGTCGGGTAGGTCAGGTATTAGATTTGTTTGCATTAGCGCTGCACCCATTACAGGGAATTTGCCACTCCACCGCTCCTGAGGATGAGGGTAATTCATTAAGCTATATTTCAATGAATCAATAAAAACAATTCAATATAAAAATCAAAATTATAAAACTTCTTTATCATTTTTACTGTTAAAAAGAAAATTATAAAGTTTCAGTTAAAACTCTAGAGCATTATATAGTGTATCTATATAGTTCATTGTAACTTATCAATGGCAAGTCATAGAAGTACTGAATGGCCAAAACAGTTATTATACTTTAGTTACCACAAAAAATCAGTGCTTTCACTTGTAACAAATGCAAGCACTATTTATTTTATTTATGTTTATTAATATACCATATTAATAACATTATATATTATTGTAGCATTAATTATTATATTATAATAATTATAATATATAATACAATTATATATTAATAATATATAATATTAAAGAAAATAACATTATATATTATTTACCAGAATTTATTAGGTTTGTGCTGTGAAATGTAAAACACAACCTAAGTGACATATAGAAAAAAAGGATACTGTAACATGTAATGCATATGATAAGTCAAAATAATTATTTAATTAATTAATCTACTATTGTGACTTGTAGAACTGACTTTATTGTAAGCTAATGTAGACAAAATATTTCATGATTCAATAAATTTTATATAAAAAAAAATATTTTTTTTCTATCGTGTGTTGATATTTCGACATCTGCAGTCATCAGAAGATGAAAGATCACCTCCAGCAAGGAAATTATATGCTGACAAAGTAGAAGAGGAAGAAAAAGAAGTACAGAAAAACTTCTTAATAATCAAGATAAATTTTATTACGATATATATATATACTTCGAATAAAATGAAAGGTCCGTGTGGACAATAAACACTTTAACACATAGAAAAGAACACAGAAAGACACTACAGAACTCACTTCCAAGAAGTGAGTTCTGTAGTGTCTTTCTGTGTTCTTTTCTATGTGTTAAAGTGTATATATATATATATATATATATATATATATATATATATATAGTCTATTGTATGTTTTGTTTGTTATTGAGGGCTAGGTCAAATAAAAGAAAATAAGCTCCTTCCTAGGCCGACGTTTCGATGTATTTGTACATCATCTTCAGGTCTAAAATTAGAGTAAGAACTATAATACATTTACCAAAACAATCTACAACTCACATAGAGAACTAACACACATTTTTGAGACCAACAGATACATAACAAAAGGTTATTATATAATCAGAGTTGTTGAGTACACATCTATTTTAAAGTATCAGACAAAAGAAAATTAGTTTTACCTTGGAAAGTGTGCTAATGGTTATTTAAGTTACATGAGAAATTAATTGGTTATAAGTACGAAAAACACTACTTTGTTATATTCATCTATCATTTCAACAAACAGGGAGGGTGAACATATGAAGGTTACATAAAGAAAGGTAATTCTTTTCTGACCATACTGACTATTCTTTTCTGACTCTTTACTGACTATATATAGTCAGTAAAATGTAGTATATTCATATAACTGGAAAAATTAAACAATTTCTTGATATAGATATAAAGCTTTATAATAAAAACATTTAGAACACATAGTGTTCTCTTGTGTTTTACCTCTTTATAATGATAAGTTAACAACAGAAATCATTCCTGTTCAA
Source organism: Hermatobates lingyangjiaoensis (assembly GCA_026182355.1). NCBI lineage: Eukaryota > Metazoa > Arthropoda > Insecta > Hemiptera > Hermatobatidae > Hermatobates > Hermatobates lingyangjiaoensis. The sequence continues at coordinate 2,596,132 of JAPFBL010000882.1, forward strand.
AGTTTTCCCGGTTTTACCTCATCACTACAAGCAGATTAACTGAAAATAATCAATACATACTTCTTTTGTATTACCTTCTCAATAAGAATGTTTTGTGTGGAACCTTCACTACACTATCTTATTATATAATAGTTATATAAGACTTACATAATAGTTATATAATAAAACCTATTTAGTGGTTATTATAGTGATTTCTGACAGTAAAAGTTTGACGTCTTATACATTTTTATAAGTAAAAGAATCGTATTTTGAAAAAATAAAGAAAAACTTATTTTTTAACATTTACATTCCAAATTTGAACAGCTTGGTGACTAAATGAACATAAAGTAAATCTACTGAAGAGAACAACCGCTTTAGAACAAAGTGCCAAACTGTAAGTCATATATATTTCAGAACCTTTAGAACAAGGTGCCAAACTGTAAGTCATATATATTTCAGAACCTTTAGAACAAGGTACCAAACTGTAAGTCATATTTCAGAACCTTTAGAACAAGGTGCCAAACTGTAAGTCATATATATTTCAGAACCTTTAGAACAAGGTACCAAACTGTAAGTCATATTTCAGAACCTTTAGAACAAGGTGCCAAACTGTAAGTCATATATATTTCAGAACCTTTAGAACAAGGTACCAAACTGTAAGTCATATATATTTCAGAACCTTTAGAACAAGGTACCAAACTGTAAGTCATATTTCAGAACCTTTAGAACAAGGTGCCAAACTGTAAGTCATATATATTTCAGAACCTTTAGAACAAGGTGCCAAACTGTAAGTCATATATATTTCAGAACCTTTAGAACAAGGTACCAAACTGTAAGTCATATTTCAGAACCTTTAGAACAAGGTGCCAAACTGTAAGTCATATATATTTCAGAACCTTTAGAACAAGGTACCAAACTGTAAGTCATATTTCAGAACCTTTAGAACAAGGTACCAAACTACAAGTCATATATATTTCAGAAACTATAATAAAAATTGTGCTTAATTGATGAAAATGGTACATAACTCTGTAAGAAACTATAACGATATGAAAAAATTTTTATTTTTTAAAATTATGGAATTCAAATAAATAAATTATTTTTTTTTAAATAAAATGGAATTCAAATAATAGAATGAAAAAATGTTAAACTACTACATTTGGAAGATTCATTTCATTTGTTTGTAAAAGATATTTTATTTTATATACTATTGATGATATTAAATAAATACAAAGTTTATATAGACTGTTTTAAATTTGAGTAAAACACATTCTGTTATTGATTTGTATTAGGAAAAAGGTAAATTAATTTTGATTAAATACACTCGTAGTTAACAGTAAATGTAATAATAAACATTTATAGAAAACAAATCACTTATGTTTATTATAGTTAATACTGTATTCACTAACTCCAGTATTCGTGACTTAATTGAAATTAAAAAAGAAAGGTTTTTATGTAATTCTAGACTATAATATACTGTCTGTTAAATAGTGCTCTTTGAAGAGGTCATTTAAAACGAATTATTTAGATGAAATATAATCAAATCAGTATGGTGCATAGAAATAGGTAATTATTCGAGGAGTGCGTGACAAGGATTGTTGAACTGGTCCGGCTTGTGTTATGTAAGAATATTAACCTAGAATTGTGAGTGGAATATTGACCGGAGCATAAAAAGATAAGCTAGAAATCCAAGGTGAATAGTTGTGATCACAAGGTTACCCTCTTGTGATGGCGAAGAACGAGTGCTTCCATGCCTCCTGAAAGCTGCCTGATTCTTGGATCTTCAATTGGATATGTTGCCGTTAACAAGCCGCCGTGAGAACTGTTAAAAAGAAATAATATATTAGAAAAACAAAGATTGTTGTATTATTATTAGAAATAATGATGACAATAATCAAACCTCTTGCTTGACTTGCGTTCCATGGTTCGGATGTATGTTGCCATTTAGTTTGGGTCCATGCGATGTCTGTGGGGGGAAAAGCAGAGCGGTGCACACTGTGTACCCGACTTCTAACAGACGCCTGGCGACCAATCAATAACCTCCCTGGACCAAACCACCCCTAATAGTTCTTTGAAGCTCCCAAAGATGTCTCCTCCTTCCTCTTTCTTAGTCTTCAAATCTTTCAAATTCAGCACTCTCTAATTTACTATAATGCAGAATTAAACAAAACTCTTCATCCGCGCAGTTTACGTACATGAAATATGTATGTGACTACATGAAGGTAAATTATAAATTGCTAACAGTATAATTTCAATTAACAGTTCTATTATTTTCAAGGAAACTCTAATTGAAATAAAATAATGAAGGTTTGTTGTGAGATCACTACAGTCCTACAAATTTTTCATCACATTTTTACAATAATTATTATATAAACACACACACACATATATATTGATATATATATATATATATATATATATATATATATGTATATATATATACTCAATGTACAATAAGAAACATAGGGTCATTAAAAGCACTCACTTACAATATCTAATTTACGGTTTAAACCGTAAATTAGAGATTGTAAGTGAGTGTCTTTAATTTTTCTATGTTATTTTTGTACATTGAACTATATTTGTCCATTTTTGATCGTATTTCCAATGAAAAAGTATATATATATATATATTATATAACCAATTTAATGTTTAATGAAACTATTCCACGAACTAAAACTTGAATCACAAAAAACACACATAAAATAAATTACAGAAACTCACTAGCATATTTAAATTACTTCCTCATCAGGAAGGTAGATGTGATTTGCTCTTAAGAATGACTATATATATATATATATATATATATATATATATATATATATATATTACTGCTTTAAATAAACAGGTAGTTTAGTTTGGCATCTCATTATCTACATTTGTATACATGTTCTTGATCTTTGAAAAATACCTGTTCAAATTGTACTTAGCATACTTGCCCTCTTCGGGCTGCCTAACGGTACATGCCGGCTTAGGGCTGCTTAGCAGTACTTGCCCTCCTAGCTTTGCCTAACGGTACATGCCGGCTTAGGGCTGCTTAGCGGTACTTGCCCTTCTAGCTTTGCCTAATGTTACCTGGTCAGTCTCGGACACTTCCCTATGCAATGGCTTCCCGACCACCATGCAAGATATACTACTACAAACATTCACTTCCCAACCACCAAGCAAGCAACACCACTACAAGCCCACTCTTTCCTCAATCATCCAAGCAACTCCTTCAACGCAGGCCAAGCGTCGTCCACTACTCTAGCTTCCCCAGTTGTGATACCAGCCACAACATTACCTACAACATATCTTAAATAAGTTAGAAGACTAGAAAACTTCAGCAGAGAAATAGTCAATGCAGAAACTGCTGCTCACTTTTAAACAACATATATATATGTAGTTTACATATAAACTATATATATATATATATATATATATATAACAGATTCAATAATATATCGACCGTTTGATATAATAGGTGTGTTCTCTAATCGGGGTTCGGTCAATTTTCCAGGATAAAAAATTAAACTCTCGTTGCCAACGTTTCGGTTTTATTTAAAACTTTTTTGAACCAAAATCTAGCAAAGACTAGCTGTTATCATAAAATATGTTAGTCTTATTATGAATTTTGGTGGTGTTTAAGATCATTGAGTTTTATTTCATTTGTTACTGTGAAATAAAAACCATTATTTTCCATGCTAAGTATGGAAAAAATCGATCTCCTTATCGTTTCATTGACATATCTTGTAGGTAGTTTGATTTGTCACTTCATTGTTCCCAATTGTCTCATTTTACTGATTAATATAGTTTTTGAGAGTTTTGTAGAATTCTCTGTTACTATAACCATTATTTATGGAAGCGTTTTTTCAATTTTCTTCTGTTTTGTTGAAGATACTCCAATCTGCTGAGATTTTAAATGCTCTGTCTATTAATAACCAAATATATTATGAAAACCTGTAGTATGATAATTACAAAACTGACGAAAGAATACTTACAACTATATTAAAGAACAATATCAAGTACAAGAAACAAGAAAATAAGATCCAACTTATTATTTTATACAAAAACAAAACTACTACACAATTTATTATAACAAACGATAATTTATTATTATTATCACGAGAGAAAACAGCCTTTCAGACTGACAAACCTAGTATATGAGTTCCAACGTGCACTAAAAAACTGTGAGTTCCTAAATTCTTCGTATATAGGCTTGACTGTCACAATCCTTTCTAGGAGGCTGACTATGCATCTGGTTTCAGGTTCCCCAAAAGACATCTACAAATGATGCATAAAACAAAAATTTCCAGGCAAACTCTTGTTACCAATACTTAAATAATAGCGTTAGAAAAAGACGAAAAAAGACTCAGAATACCGTATGCAATATACATCTTGGAGAAAGCTCCAAATAAACGAACAAAACAAAATTTCAGTAACTAGCTGCCCTTGTTTTGAAACCTCAAGCAAGTGAGAGGGACACTGGTGGCGGGACAAAATTAAGATGTAAGCAGTGTTGTTCAAGCTCTGCAGTAGATGAATCATCAGACCTTCGACCAACGAATATAACCGCGCACTATAGTGCACGTCGTAACTAGCAGTTTCAGACCAGAGCCCTTCTACTGCTTGATTACTGTGCTACTATAACATGGAGTGTCAGTAGTTCATGTCGGATATTAAGTTAGTCTGTACAGTAATGATGTCGTATTGGCGGTCATGTGGTCTTGTTAGTCATAGTTTTCAATGCTTTGAGTCATGAACTGGAAAGGTAGTCAGATAGTCACTGGATGAAGTAATTGTTCAGTGAGGTTGAGGAAGGTTGGCAACAGGATTTAGAGTTTGTACAAGGAGGTTTGGATGGGTAGATAGTTTGTTGTCTTCATTGGTAGTAAGTCGAGTGATGTAGCTATCTATGGATTCCATTTTCAATTCATGGTGAATATCAACATTACGGGCGTACCAAGGAGCCCTGGCTATAAGGCAGCCACACTTATTTTGAACAATCTGGATACACGCCTTGTTCGTTGGTGCAGATCTAAACCAGACGGAGCATCCATAAGTCATCGCTGAACGAAGAACCCCCTTATAGACAAGGTCCTTGACCGAATCAGGAGAATTCCTTGATTTGAAAAGAGATCAGACCTTCCAGGGATCTCAGGACGTCGCAAACTGATAACACAGCAACTTCATACCTGGCTGTGTAACATGCTTATGTTTACTTAATTTGTTTAATGCAAATTCGATTTCTGTTTTTTTTTATTTAATTTTGTTTTTGTATAGCAAAATTCATAGTCCTGAAGATGATGTAAGCAGTACCAAAACCTGTCAAATACAAATTTGAAAAAGTATGGTGATCAAGTCTTTAATTCGAGCAACTTTGAATTAAAGAAATGAAGTTTGGAGAAACTTCCAATGAAGTTAACTATGTTGGAATCAGATATAACATTTTTAAATATATGTATTCAAGAAGGACTGCTTCCAACTTTTATGAATATATATATAACAATTTCTGATCCACAGTAAGAATTTCACCACCGTGACTAAGATCTTGTAACTAAAACAACTAATCATTGTCATATATATACAAGTGAAATGTGCATTTGGTGATGAGAAAATGAAACTAAACAAGTAATATTTTTTAAACAAATCACAAAGGTAGTAATATATGTCATATAAAAACTGCACCTTTTTTACTCATGTTATGGTTTTTTCTTCTGTATTGTTGTAATCCTGATAATAACTTCAAAAATGGACAAGACGTTGACATAAAACGATAAAAAATGTATTTTTTTTGGAAATGTTTTGCTGTTGAACTAAGTTACAATAAAAATGTATATATATATATATATAGTTCATTGTAGAAAAAAAAAATCTGGAGTAGCCTACACTCAACTTTACTATAAGTAACTTAATATCAAATTTCTTGAGTATATAACACATAACGTCTCATTTAAGCATAATGTAAACATCTAAATGGGATATGATTATTAGTCTTTCATTCCTGAGTTAGTACAGATAGTGATTGAAGGACATATCAATATATAACCTTAATTGTGTACATCACACAGCTGATGCAAATAATTCCATTAGTATAACTACAGCAGTAATAACTTTTTTGAAAAACCAAAGTGAACATTTCTTGATACGAAATATTCTCCTACAAGAGAACATGGCTTTTGTTCAAATCATGGATTTCTTACATCGTTTACTTGACATCCTTCTACATTGAATATTAAAGTAAAATTTTCAAATTTAAAACAGGAATATACCCTTATTTTCTCTGAAAAACATCATAATCGAAGAAAAAATGTTGTTTTAAGATGATTTATAATTAAAGATGCACGATAATTATATTTATTAATCTCTAAACGAAAGATTTCAATTTTGAATTATCTTTTACATTTTCTTTCTTTTAAAGAATTATTATACTGGGAATTTTATGGCTTCTTAGTATTTAATAAGATCATTTTCCTTCCCATTTGTCAAATATCATATATACGAATTTTTTCTGAGTGGGTGTTATCACTCACTTTTCCTGCCTTCTGTACTCTGTTATAAGTTTGCTACGAATGTATATTGAGAAAAAATATATCAGTAATTAGCCAGTTTACATACTCAAATCGAAGTCAACGCCAGCTATTCAATATAATTGATAACTGTAGGGTTATCAGTTTAGGAGAAATAAATGTTTTCTAAAAAACGGTTTTTGGCAAAAAAAATGACTTTCCCATCATACATAATTCTTCCCAAACAATAGGGATCTTCGTCTTTATGAGGCCCATTTTTTTGTAAAATATCAACTTGATCCATCAAAGATTCTGGACCGTAGCGTGGTAACAAGCAATGCTAACACACTCACCCACCCACAAACACACAGACATCATCGTAAAAACCTCATAAAACGACTTCTGGGACCTCAAAACATGTAATTCCGTTAAAATCTCGAGATCAAATTTTTTCACGATCACTATACTTTACTTATAGTAAAGTAACAGAGAAATTAAAAGCATACACTTACAGTCTCTAATTTGCGGTTTGAACCGTTTCTCCAACCGTCTCTGAACGAGTGCGCTTAGTTTCCTCTCTTATCTCTCCTGAAGACGATTCAAACCAAAAATAATTAATGTAAGTGTGCGTAACACTGTAAGTGTGCGATATAATTACTCTATGTTTATTTTTCTACAATGAACTATATTTGTCCGTTTTGGATCGTATTTCCAACGAAAAAGTATATACGAGGTGTGTAAATAAAGTAGTGAGACTAGCAACGTCGCTTTCGATCTGGCAACGCTGGAGACGCGTGGCCTTGAGTAGCGTCAGGTGCTCGTGTGATGCGCCTCCAGTATGAATCTGAACTCGCCACAGTCATTTGTTTGTCCGTAGCGTTGGTTTTCGTGAAATGGTTTTTTCTTGAGCGTTTTAAAAATGAGTGACCTCAAAGTTGAGCAGCGGTGTGCAATCAAATTTTGCTTCAGACTTGGACATAATGCAACCGAAATTTTTGAAAAACTTCAGGAGGCCTATGGAGAACGTGTTTTATCAAGGGCACAGGTTTTTCGGTGGTTTAAGGAATTTTCAGAAGGAAGAGAGTCGATTGAAGATGAACCACGAAGCGGAAGGCCTTCAAGTGCAAACACCGATGAAAATGTCAACAGAGTACGGAACCTTGTGCGTTCAGATCGACGCTTGACAGTCAGAATGATCGGGACGTAAAATCGGGAGTAAAAACATTCCTGTTGCTCCTCAGCCTCCTTATTCACCAGACTTGAGTCCTTGTGACTTTTTCCTCTTCCCGAGATTGAAAAATCACCTCAAGGGAACTCATTTCGGGACACCACAAAACATATAAACTGCTGTAACCGACCAGCTGAAGGCCATTCCAGAATCCGAGTTCCAGCAATGCTACAATGATTGGAAGGACCGTCTCCAGCGCTGTGTGGCTTCCGAAGGGAACTATTTTGAAGGTGACAATATCACATTGTAATTATATTTGAACAGAAAATTTAAAAAAAATATCAGTCTCACTACTTTATTTACACACCTCGTATATATATATATATATATATATAATTAAAGTTACAGCTAGAGAACACAAGAAAAAGGACGAACACTCACGAATCTCGATAATTTCGGCGTCTTGCCGTTTTCAGGAGAGTAGAAAGGAAGAAAATAAAAGGATAAAGAATGAAGGAACGGAGACGTAAATGCGTCCACTGGCCGATGTAAACTGGCGCGATACAAACGATATATATATATATATATATATATATATATATATATAATCTAGTGAAAACATTCAGAAATGGATATATCTTCGTCGAAGAATAAGCTAAATTAGTCAATGTTTAACTTTGTTGTTTTACGATACCATCAAAAATCATCTAAATGGGACAAACGGGTTTAGTCCAATTTGGTTATATTTTCAAATTTACTAAGGTTTAAACGTTTACTTTTATTTCAGAAGGTCATTGAAGTTTTTGTTACATATAGAGAAGAATCATCGTAAAATGAAATCAATAAAATATAAATATTTTGTGGAATATTTATATTTATGTAGAATATTTATTTTCCTTTCTATACATAGAAATTGGAAGTAATTTTAATTACAGCTATTTTTGTAAATATTGTTCACCATGTTATTGTGATATTAGTTCAGTTATGATTAGTATAGTGACACCTCAGAGAATAATTTTCTTTGTAATGTATCTAAAGGTATTGTAAACAAGATATTGTAACATATTAGTAAATATTGTAACAGTTTAACGTGTTATATTTCTTACTCATGTGATCACCCTCTGATAATAGAAGATTTTAACCTTAAGACGTACACAGATCACAAAACGTGTATATATTAAGTTCACTGCAATTTTAGATAATTTTCTGATATTAGTTTAATCTGAAATGATTCCTTCCATAACCAACGAGAAAAAAACTGTATTACAAGTTTGGTTTAGGCAATGATTTAGCAGCCGAAGAAAGTTAATACTGATGAAGGTGGAAGGGAGAATCAGGACTGCACCCTCATCCCTAACACATTTAACCTAACAATATTTGTCTTGCATGGAAGTAATTTTGTTGGCGTCATGGCTTCCCGGCTTCGATATTTCATTCCCTCGTAATAAGTTTAAATCGGGCTGCTCTAATTTCATCTCCCTATTCTAAAAACCAGCCTCTCTTTTCCATAGATCAGAGACTCTAATTTTTTTTTCGAAATACCCTCCTCAAATTAATGAAACTACACACTTCCCTTTTGAAATCATTTATCTCACTCTTTCATTTCTAATTTAGCTTCAAATGGGCTATTGTTCATAGTTTCATTCTTGTTTCATGTTCAGTTTAGAGGGTGAAAATTCAATAATAACTATTAAAGCAATTGGCTATTAATGATATTGAAGATATGAATATTCAGACTTTAAAAATAATGAATTTGAACCATGAGCTTGAATTAAATGAATTTTGTTTAATTGAAACAGATAATAAAATAATAATGCCAATTAATAAACCAATTCGAATCTGAGTTACAGCAACAGATGTATTACATTCATAAACGATCCTCTCACTTCGTGAAAAAATTAATGCAGCACTTGGCCGATTAAATCAAGAATCAATCGACCAGGAATGATATATGGACAATGTTCAGAAATCTATAGAGGAAATTACAGATTTGTACCTATTACCGTAGAAGCTAATTATGAATCCTTCCATAAGAAACAATAATAATTAGTAAGTTATAGAAGAAATTTGATATATTCAAGAATGAAGGAAACTACAGATATATATAACTAGTATTCCTTTTCACAGATTAATTAGAAACAAGAAAAAAATTGTTTTTTGAAATATAGTGATATTTGTTAAACATTTGTTAGAACCAATTATACTGTGCTATTCATTGATGTGTTTCCCCTCTTATTTTGATAGCAAAAAAAGTTTAATCTGGTTAATGTTCTGTTAAAGAAGAATATATTTGTCTTAGAATTGTAGTTCAGGATATTGTTCTGAAATTGTTAAATTAGTTTACACAACTGGCTGTGACAAACTGTTAAGAAAGTAAATAATTATAAACTGTTGTATCAATATAAAGAAGGATATATTAACAAAAAAGAAACAAAAAGTTCATATCTACCTTAGTAGTAGGCAACCATTTAGGTTGCAGTGCTTGTCCAACAAGGGAACCACACACAGGCCCTGGTATCAATTTGTGATATCAATTCGCTTGGTATCAACATTGTGATACCACACAAAGAAGATTGATTCTATATAGGGAGTCTTAAATTTTGCCTAACTCAAGTTTATTTAGAGTAGGGCTCTTTAACGAGTACGAAACATCCTACAGGCTCGGAACCAACGGATTAACGTCCTCTCCAAGGAACGACGCGTTCATATTTATTCACCTCCCACGTAAATAATTCGAGGGCCAAGTGGGTATCGAACCCCAGACCTACCAGTTCAAAGGCATGTACATTAACTATTGAGATAACCTGGCCCTTTTTCATATCTACATAAAATATTCAACAATATGTAAGAATGAAAACAAACGTGATTTTATTCTATAAACAAACATTAAATTACACGTTAACGCTCCCAATTAAGAGCAGTTACTAACAGATAATAATCACAAAAAAATGGATTAGAAATCCATATAATATTTAACAAACAGGTTACTCTAATATTAGCTGACAGGCAGCGTTTTCAGCTTACAAATATAATTTTATTTTAAAGACATTTTAATAGCTGCCAAGAAAAAGGAATGTAATAGATAAAACAAACTAATGTGAAATGAAGTACTGCGATGATTTTATGTATTCTAGAGGCAAAATAGAATTGGATTTTCTAGGTATTCATATTTGCTTGAAATTACTAGGATTACTTTATTCAAGGGGCGGAAAGGTATGTTTTCAGCCTTTTTGGAATTTCACAATTGTCATCAGAGAACTTTAGAAAGAATTAGATCAGATAAAGAATTATAACACAATTGAATTATTTTTGATATATAATATAATCAAAGGTTTTATATTAGAAAGTTTCTAATATAAATTAGAAAATTTCATTAATGTGAACTTGAAATTTGAAGGTTCTTATTGTTAAAACATAAAGGGCATTTTGTTAAAAAAAAAAAGACTTGTTTGTGTAAATGGGATGCTTCAAATAGATACTAACAAGAAATTTACTTATTGGTATAATTCATCAAATCTATATAATTATAAGGAAACCAGCAGGTCACCACGGTTTTTTTACGTATGAAAAAATTAATATTATTTCTACATGGTTTGTTTTGTATAAAATATTGGGTACCTATTTTATTGTTTCTGTTCTGTACAGTCCCTACGTAAAACAAGTGAATTAATTTCTCAAGAATCATTAATAGTATTGTCAAATTTTTATTACATAATCGTGCAATTAAAATAATATAAAATTACATGATCTAATCATTATATAATACCAAATGATCCTTCAAATGGTTCCTCAGTAAGCTGTTCACAACTTTTCAAATTCATTCATTGGGCGATTTTTTTAAACTTTATGCAAATTCAATATTTTCTTTTATCATTTTTTTTTTATTTCATGTCAATATTATTTTTCCAAGTGGTGAGAAGTTTTAACTAATTAAAGTGAGTAGTTAAAAACACAGCCTCTAATACATACAATAAGCAAACAATGATCAAACCTCATAATGCACAATTAATTCGTTACGGAAGGGGTTTTCTAAGATAAGTTTCTCGTAAGATGAATCACTTATTAGATGTAAATAGTCTAATGATTCTAAGCCCCCAATACCCGCCCCAAAACACACTTGATAAATTAAAATAACCAATATATTTAATATCTAATGTAATTATTGTTATAAATATTACGATTTTAATAAGCATCACCAACGACCAACGAATATAACCGCGCACTATAGTGCACGTCGTAACTAGCAGTTCCAGACCAGAGGCCTTCTACTGCTTGCTTACTGTGCTACTATAACTTGTAATGTCAGTAATTCATGTCAGATATAAGTTCGTCTGTGCAGTAAAGATGTCGTATTCGCGGTCATGTGGTCTTGTTGAGGTCATGGTTTTCAAGGTTTTTAGTCATCAGTTGGTAAAGCAATCAGATAGTCAGTGGATGAAGTAATTGTTCAGTGAGGTTGAGGAAGGTTGGTGGCAGGATTTAGAGTTTGTACCAGGAGGTTTGGATGAGTAGATAGTTTCTTGTCTTCATTGGTAGTAAGTCGAGTGATGTAACTATCTATGGATTCCATTTTCAAGTCATGGTGAATATCAACATTACGGGCGTACCAAGGAGCCCTGGCTATAAGGCGGGAACACTTATTTTGAACAATCTGGATACACGCCTTGTTCGTTGGTGCAGCTCTAAACCAGACGGAGCATCCATAAGTCATCGCTGAACGAAGAACCCCCTTATAGACAAGGTCCTTGACCGAATCAGGAGAATTCCTTGACTTGAAAAGAGAATACAGATAACACATCAAGTAAATTCCAAGCTTGGATTTTTTATGAAGGTGTTGTTTGAAAGTTAATCTAGAGTCTAAAATAAGACCCAGATATTTGACATAGGTTTGGTAGGAAATTATCTGGTTACCAATGAAGACAGGAGGAGGACGGGGAGAGACACCCTTGCAGAATCGAACATGTGAACTCTTTGTTGGGTTCAGCGCTAGTTTCCACTTTGTGAACCAATGCAAAGCCCCATCGAGGAAACATTGCAATTTCCTAGTGGCATTTAATAAGCATAATGCTACATTATAAAATTATGTAATAATAATATGTAAAGTAATATACTTTTGGATTTGAGCAAATGTGTGGGTGATTTAGAGTGTATGGTGGAGGGAGTACAGAGGACTCCTCCTCAAACGTTTCCTAACTTCAAAACGTACACATTTGTACTGCACGAACATACGAGCACGACTTACTTGAAGTATAATTAACATTATGAATTGAAAAGAATATCGTATTTCTAATTTCTTATAAATTTGATCATTTTTTTAAACTATTTAAAACGTAAACTTAAATAAGTACAAACAATACTTTGGTTTGTAAATTCTTTCGACTGATGCGGCATATGATTGAGACTGAGTAAGATGCTTTCAAAAACACAGACAACTGTGTCTCCTAGCCAGTGAGAAATAGTTGGGAGGAAAAGATAAGTTCCTCTTTGTCCGAGGGAATATCTGGAACATGCTGGTGGGTAGGAGTTGTCTAATGAGATTACCATTAGGGAGAGCCACTATCAAAGAGATAAAACGAAGCCATCAGTGTTCCAAAAAATCCCAACATCTTGGTAAAATACTAAAATAAAAACTACATTTTAGGGGTATGTTTACGTCTGAGAGTTGAGAAAACAAGAGCACATTTTAATAATTTGGCTTTTATCACGACTAAGTTCGTAAGAAGAGGCACTCATTTCCAGAAAGACCTTTCATAAGATAGAAAGTTTGTAAGAAGAGGCTTTTGTACGAAGAGATACTGACCACTGCATGTGGTCATACAATAAGGCGATATTTCTCAAAATTTATACTACTCATTCAGTCTATAATAGTCATACATTGTATAGCATAAAAATGAAACACAAAAATATGAATAATGAATCAACCACCTATTCTTCAACACATCAGACATTTTAAAACATGAAAAAACTACAAAAATAGACTCAATGAACTTAGTAACGTGTAAATCTGTCAAAATTTGTAAGTGATTTTTTCTAATGATTAACAAACCCACATATAGTAAAGCAATAACACAAACAAATCAATTATTTGTAAATTCAAAATAGAATACTTTATGAATAAGTCTGCTAAAATTGACTGCTGCCACAAAACAACCATAGAATAATATTAAATTATTTCGAAGTGGCGAAGAAGTTGGGTAAGAAATTATTGCTGGTGAATTAGATATTCTTTACTTAAGAAATATATTAGAGAAACTACATACTCTGAACAAGTAGCTGCAGATATTAAATTTAAATGTGTTAAATTATAAAGAGGGACTCATTGCTTTCCGAAAAACTTTGTTTAGGATTAATATCAGACTTAAGGGATTGTTAACTTTATTTTAACTTTAAATTAACCACATGGAATTTTATTTTAGTATACTTTGATCATTAATAATCATTGCATGATTTAGCTTCAGAGAACTTTTATAATTAGAAATTTTGAAATTTCGTGACCTATTTGAGACGATTTCGATGTTGTATTAAAAAAATAGGCAAAATACTAGATTTGATTGTAGCAGGTATTTATTACTTTACTATAAGTAAAGTATAGTGATCGTGAAAAAATTCGATCTCGAGATTTTGACGGAATTAAATGTTTTGAGGTCCCAGAAGTCGTTTTATGACGTTTCTAAGATGATGTCTGTGTGTGTGTGGGTGGGTGGGTGGTGGGTGCGTGTGTTAGCATTGCTTGTTACCACGCTACGGTCCAGAATCTTTGATGGATCAAGTTGATATTTTACACAAAAATGGGCCTCGTAAAGACGAAGATCCCTATTGTTTGGGAACAATTATGCATGATGGGAAAGTCACTTTTTTTGCCAAAAACCGTTTTTTTTTAGAACATTTATTTCTCCTAAACTGATAACCCTAGAGTTTTGAAATTTTGATATTACCTTTGAGGTTACAAATGTAACAAACGAAAAATATATTCAGAATTTTAAATCAACAGGAAATATTTTTTTTTCAATAAAATGTAAAAATTTTGACTTATAATTCAATCTCAAACCTTGTGAGAGCGATACAAGCCATACTGTTTGACGGACAAGAATAAAACTATGCCTATAAATAGAACATTATACGGAGAATGAGTTGAGATATTTTTTTCTAAAATTACATTCGATAAAGGAGCGTTACAGTACGATTTGTGTTTTCAGAAAATGTTTTTTTGACGCTAAACGGCTCGTTAAAAAATAATGAAAATTTGACCAAAAATGGAACAAAAAATTAGCAATTCATAAAAAAAAATCATGAAGTTTCAATTACGGGAAAGAGCAATAACGATATAAAAACTCTTTGTTTATCCTAGACTAAGAGATCACCTGCTATACTTGTCGAATTTTTTGTGTTTTTTACATTGTTTACATTGACTTAGATTTTTTTTGAGCGAATCCACTGAGATAAAATTGATGTTTCTAATGGAAAAATGAAAATATATAATTGACTTATATGAGATGTAAGAGGAATAATATTGTGCAGGAAAATAATAACACTAACTCAGAAAAAATTCGTATATATGTTATTTGACAAATGGGAAGGAAAATGATCTTATTAAATACTAAGAAGCTTATTATTATTATTTTAAAGATTAAAATTCCCAGTATAATAATTCTATAAAAGACCAAAAATGTAAATGATAATTCACAATTGGAATCTTTTGTTTAGAGATTAATAAATGTAATTATCGTACATCTTTAATTAACAAATCACCTTAAAACAACATTTTCTTCGCTGTTTAAGATATTTTTCAGAGAAAAAAAGGGTATTTTCATGTTTTAAATTTTAAAATTTTACTTTAATATTCAATGTAGAAGGATGTCAAGTAAACGATGTAAGAAATCCACTGGCTGTTTGAACGAAAGCCATTCTCTTGTAGGAGAATAAATCGTTTCAAGAAATGTTCACTTTGGTTTTTCAAAAATGTTATTACTGCTATAGTTATACTAATGAAATTATTTGCAAATAATAAATTATTTGTGATGAACAAAAATAAGCTTACAAATTGATATGTCCTTCAATCACTATCTGTACTACCTCAGGAATGAAAGGCTAATAATTATATCCCATTTAGATGTTTACGTTATGCTTAAATGAGACGTTATGTTTTATATACTCAAGAAATTTGACATTAAGTTACTTATAGTAAAGTAGAGTGTAGGCCACTCCAGATTTTTTTTCATTTTCTCGAGATAAAATTGAATTGTGTGGGATACCTCACAAGTTTCCTGGTAGAATCGGATTTAACAAGGTATTTGAACACCATCAAAAACGAGAATCCACTTGGATTATTATTACCATTATCCAGGGCATTACAGCCTCCAAAACATTTTCATGGAATGATCTTTGTTCTGTGTTGTCCTTCTGCAGGAGCAAACACTCATTCTCTTCAGGTTATTCCGGCCATGAACCTGCTATCTCACCCATGGTCTCGCTCGCCTTCTTCTCTCCCCAGGATGTGATCTCTACAGGTTAACGACTTCACATTCCTGTAGCATTTACAGGTTAAATAACTCGCCGAGCTCCTACCGAAATTTTGCCCCATCTGAGGCTATGTTTGGTTTCCTAACAAACTATGATTTACTAAGAGGGTTGTTATCTACTCCCCCACCATCTGGAGGCCCTGTGTTTTGCTGTAGGTTTCACCTTCCCTTGGGTGGTTATCTACCAAAACTACAGGAGTATCTCTCCTTGAAAAGCATATATCTTAGTGTAGAATAAATTCTAAGAACGTATTAACCACTTAAAATTTCATTCCTCAAAGCAACTACTATTTTTCTTACAGTTGTTTCCATGGGTTTTTATTTCAAAAATAAAAAATGCTTTTTTCAGCTTCTTAAAATTTTTGATTTTTATCATGCCCAAAAAAAAAGAAATTAAAAATATAGATTATAAATTGATCGATGTATCATTGAAGATTCAAAATAAAGTACATCCTTATGAAATTGTGAGTGTAAAACGTCAAATAAATAAAAAGGGTTACGTTTTCATTGCATAATGTACTTATGTCTGAAAGAAGTAATTTATTCATTTATAAAAATTATATTGACTTTTAAGTTCTGTGTAATAAGTAAGCGACTATTTAAAATTTAAAAAATTCTGACCTAATCATATACTTTTGTAATATAAAAGTTAACAAACATTTAACACACCTTACCTAACTCTGCTTTTTCTTTTTTCATTGGTAGCTCTACGACTTTACTTTGTAGTTTGCTTAAAAAACCGTCAGACTAAAAGACCTAACTCAGTTAGATCTTTATTAGAATAAATTATCTCAATATTCTTGAGAAATTGTTCATTATAATAGTTCAGAACAACTGAACGTCTGTAAACGAGTTATGGTATACAAAATGGTAAAAATTGGTGAATACAGGTAATAAGAAACAACTAGTGTTAATAGTTTACTTGCAACAAAACATACACTGTAACAACAATTCACATTTAATAAGTACAAACAGCAATCACATATATTTTCTTGAAGTCCTGTTAAATTTACATGAATGAATAACAATTAGCTTACTTCATGATTTCTTAACGTTATTTTGTATTAATATAAATTTATAAATAATTTTTTTTAGGCAATCAATGATTGTTACAAATTTTAATAATTTTTTTAAAATAAGACTTGCAATATTAAAAAAATAATCCAAAATTTTATGTAATTTTTTTTTAGTATTGAGCTTTATTTGTCAACAATTTGATGTATTCGAAACGATCAGGTAACATTAATTCATATTTGGAGTGTATAAAAAAACAGTAAAAAAATATTTTTCAAAACAAAGTCTATATTCATAGCCCTGTTGTCAACAATATGAAACGAAGGTTTCGCCACGGAAAAAAATAAATTTTCAAATTGTATTGCTTTTTAGAGATGAAGTATTATCATGAACGATTAATAATTCAAATATATGAATAGATGAAATACATAAAAGCCAAACAGTCAATGTCTAATAAGAAAATTCATTTTCAGTGATTTAGAACAGTATATATTAAGCAACTTGACCGCTAAATACTTTGTTCTTATTAATCATTTGATTGAGAATCGCAAAATCCTGAATATTTATTCCAAATATTTTAATAAATTCATTCCATTGATGTATTTATATTTTCATTAATTGACATTTTCATTTTCAAAGCCTGTTGTTTAATATCTATCCAAACCTCGATAAAAAAGAGAAATATTGTTATATATATATATATATGTGTGTGTGTGTGTGTGTGTGTGTGTGTGTGTGTGTGTGTGTGTGTGTGTGTGTGTGTGTGTGTGTGTGTGTGTACATATATGTTCGTGTGTGTGTGGGCATGTGTTTGTATGTTGATAAATAAATTAACCATTCAAACCAAGTAGAAAAATACACTTGCCAATTCAACCAATTCTTAGTTGAATTTTTATTAAGAGAATAAAGAGTGGTTTCCCAAAAACACTAATAAAATGATCATTTTTTAGCTTTTTTGCGCGTTTGGTAAACCCACTGTCTTTTCTCCTAATGACAGTTCAACTAGAAGGTAGTGACTGTGTTTTTTGTATTTGCTATCTATAATTTATTTTTGGAAATTTTTTAAATCTTTTTTTCATCATTCAAGTTTTGGGCCTAGCTACATATGTAACAGATTATAGGAAAATCTTCAAAAAGAATGTTTGAAGTTTTTGTAAGAATTTGATAGTGTACACACATACTATAACAATATAATAAATATTGTTACAGAAAACACATGGAAGATATAGCCCGAAGTTATTTCACAGCAAACATCATAAGGAAGGAATAATCTCTTGAATTGCATTCCAAGTGAGACATTTCTCCTTCCTGATAACGATGGCTGTAAATTATTGTAGCGTTTCTTTGTTTTTTTAATGTACATTTAATTTGTAAATTTACTTCCGTGAATAAGAAATAATAGCATACATATAGCTCTCAGAGAAAAATGAAGCTTTTTTGTTCTTACACATGAAGTTAAAAGAAATTATAAATTTGCATAATTCTTGTTTATGCTTAACTACAAGTCTTACCAATGACTAACATTAATTTCATTCGCACTCTCATATGGTAAAATGTCTGCTCTTTTTTCATTGTGTTCATCTAAAATTAAATATAAAAGAAAATTATGTTGACTAATAAAGTATCTTTTTCATATGTCATAACACGAGCAAAGCAATTTACTGTCATTTTATTTGGAAATTTAAAAAATTGTCATAGTGCATTAGCTTAATGTTAAAAATAATAGAGCAACAGAAATCTGTTTCATAAATTTCAATTTTCCTCATGTTACATTCCTTCAAATTAGAGGGAACAATATATAATTATTTTATAATAACAAACACTATTTTATTCGGTTTATTTGCTTCTTTCTTAACTAGAACCATTAAGCATAAATAAAAAACAATGAGTGTTCAGTGCTAGTTTATAAATTATTATAATTATCCCCAGAAATCAATGAAACGAATTCATTTGAAAAATAATTTACGTAAATAGATTATTACAATAAATAAAAAAAATGTCATCACTTTATGTAGCCAAAAGGAAATATCTTTATAATGAAATTTGGATAAAATTCCATTAAAGTTTTAAAAAACACAAAACAATATATTTAGAAGATTGATTGTAATGTCAATGATAATGATTTTCATTTAAAGGTTATAATTGATTCACGGAATCAGTCGATTCTTTATTCAGTTTATCTTCTGTAATGATAAAATGATAACTTAAATGTTGAGGGATAAAATATTTGTTCTTTTATAAAATGAATATATTATTAAATTTTTAATTTACACATTCTGTATATGTTTAATTGTAAATCAATTGTATTGATAAAGGATCAAACAAATAATTCAATTAGGTGTCAAATACCTATAAGCCGAATTCTGTTAAAGTACGGTAATTTAGCTAGTACCATACTATATGTATTAGGCAGAACAAAGTATAATATGCTACATTTTTTTTTATTTATTTCTTCATCATAATGTTGCAAGGGCTGTAATCAATATTGTATGGAATTCTCAAGACTAATATCTGCGCTGGTATTTCTACGCGGAGGAATTGCGAATGACTTTTATTTATGCGGTATGTTACTAAGTAAATCACTTGAAATAGAAAGGCTAAATTTTTCAAATTTCTAGGAAGAAGATTGAGTAAAAAGAGACGGATGTGCTAATTTAAATAGATTTTAAATGAAACAATTCCACAACCTTACATAGAAAGTATATTAAAGTGCTTAGATATAGTCAGTATAAAAAAAGAAATAAATAAAATAAAATTCACACTATGGCTAAAAAGATATATATATAAAAGTGCTGAGGATGTCGATTGAAAAGTCAAAGCCACACAATGGTAGAAGAGAATGCTAAAGTTCTAACAACTGGAGACAACTACTAATAATTATAATTTTTTTTTAATGCTTTAGTTAATTTAAGCAGGATTTTTTTTTAAAAAGAAGTTGATTTTCCTGATAAGTTAAAACTAATTACGAAAATTTTTTATAGCTTTATGTATAGTAGAAAATTACATCCTATAAATGTTTATGATATAAATAACTAATTATAATAATAAATAAAAAGTTTTGTTGCAAAATATTAACTTTTTAAATAAATTTGCTTTTGATATTCATAACTAAGTAATATAGCATAAACGATGCCGTATGGTTTGCTTTGAGGTTAATCTGGGTTAAATACAATAATATAGTAAGTGTTTTTAACAGGTAGTAACCATTTTTATTAAAAAATATATTTATAGAAATTTGTAAAGAAATAAGCGTAATTAAAAAGCGAATTTTATTCATTAGGAAAGAGAGAAACAATATCGTTGATTCATTACATTTATATTCGATTGTGATGAGTCTTTTCTTTAGTTGTATGATTCTACAGATCTAACTTCTTCATGTAATATTTTGGTGGTTTCTTCCTTCTTGTTTGTTTCCTATATCTGCTCTTTTAGTGTTCTTTCAAATTTCAAATATTTTATTTATTTAAAAATAATATTATTATAAACTTCTTCATTAACTTGTAGAATGTTGATGGAGTCGTACGATCGGTTTTATATAATCTGAATCATCAAATGGTATTGCAGTCTATGCAAAGCGGTCGGACGATTCCATGAGTATTCCACGAGTTATGTCGGAAATTATAATCATATTTTATTTTCCAGCCTCTTTAGTACTACAATAAGTATGTATAGTACATTACTTTTATAACTATACGAGACGCACAACTTTTGTACTTATTTATATTCTTCATTTATATTCAACATTTTACAAAAACCAGTGTGTATAAAATTCATCACAGTAATAATATCAAGTCATGTTGAATAAAACATAAAGAACAGATGAAGGAGCAAAAACACAATGAAGCCCGGATCATTTACTTATCTTACTGCTAAGTGGCAAAGAATAGATTCAAGTGGTAACACCAGAACAAGTATTTCCTTATTTCAAGACCAAATGCTATTTACGATTTATCTACCTTGAAAGTGCTGAAAAATGTAAACAGTAATTGATAAATTAAATTTTATTTGATTTATCTGCATTGAAATCTACATTAAATTGATTTTAACTACAAAGGAGAAAGTATGACTTATATATCTACATATTTATATTTTCTTCTAAATTATCATTCTTTCAACTTTTGTTAGTCCAATTATCGTTTATAAATAAATAACAAAATTAAGTTGCTTTTAAAACTGCGAAAATATTTAGGACAACTCGACAATAAAATAAGACTAAAGTAAAAATGTAAACAGTGTATTTTTAGCATATGTTGATTAGATGGCCAATAAGACTAAAATAAACACTCCTATGAACGCCAGTACAAAACATATTCACTGAACAAATATTGATTCAAATTTTCTATTTTTTAACATGAAATTAACAATTTATTTTATAAAACTCCAATGATATTTATTTTTCTTCTTTTTTACCAAAATTAGAATATAACAGACAAAAATTATTTCTTGTGAAAGTAGAAATTGAATTAAAGCAGGACAATACTAATTACAGCAGTGTTGAAAATTATTGGAATTACGAATTTGAGAAAAGTAGCATTAAACAAATGTAGTCGTTTTCAAAAAACAAAAACTATATTACAAATTTATTAAGGGAAAACATATAAAACCTAAGTTGTTTTTCATATGAAACCTATTATTCATATGAAATAATAACTCTTTTTTTTTTACATTAAACTATGATAATGAAAATACTTACTATGATCTAAATTATGAATTTTGTTTAAAAATAAACAAAAGTCATAATTTGGGTAATAGTAAAATGGTTGTTTCATAAAATTTGTTAAATTCTTTTTGATTTGTAAAACAAAGTATTAGTTAAAAGATTTGTGTTATAGTAATAATAAAGGTTTAGAACAAACTTTGCTGTTACATATAAGATTTCCTATTACAAATTTTTCCCGTAATACAACTTGCAAGAAGAATTTGTGTAAACAGAATTCAAAATAGAGGAGAGCATATTAAAATAAGTTGAATTAGAAAAAATATGAAACTAAGGTTAAAAAAAGACAAAAGTATAATTTTAACGAATTTGAATCTGAAATGTTTAATAGTAATGTTATTTTTTTAATAAACAATTTCTTAAATAGATTAAAGGAGAAATGTCCCACAAAACCAGTCGTAATGAGGCTTTATCTTAGTTATGACCTTTTTTTTTGTAAGTTTTAATTAAACGCAAAATTAGGGAAACGATTCACAGAAGTGAATCTGATTAAACCTACCTTGGGGCGCATTGGCTAAAGATAGGTTTTCGGAAGACTTAATGATTTCTTCACTGTCTATAAATTTCATCAGAAAAATGTTTATATTTTATTTATATTAATTATTTTATTTTTCTATTAATCTGACAAGAAAATAATTGAATTCAACATTACAAACTGGCCAAAATTTTGAATATTTTTTTATACGCCACTTAGTCAACATGAATCATAAAAGTAATTACAAAAAGAAACCATTATTTTAGATAGTAATAAGTATCAAAATGTAAAAATAGATACAAATGTGTAAAAGCTAACTAGCAACCATTTTTTACATTTTCTATTAGTTATATATTTTCTCTGTAATAATTTTTAAAAAATGAATTAAAATGAGCTAATTTTAAAAAAAAATATAGTTTTGTTATCTTTTTTTTATGTACAAATGGATAATTAAAATATGAACTTGAGATTTTTATGGATATAATGAAACTAATTTGATAATTACCTTCAGTTTTAATGTTTACCTATAATATTATAACAAACTCAGAATCAATCATAATATGTAGATTTGGGAAAAGAATTGCTTCATAAAATTATTCGAAATATTTTTGATTTGAAAAGAAAAGTATTAGGTACAAGATTTGTTTAGTAGTTATTACAATAAACTGCTATTTTCACATTTCAATCGTTGATTTTGGTACAAGTAAATATCTGTGGCATAAGTTGAAAACATATCCATTACTTAATGTAGTTTATTACAAACTAAATTAGAATCTGAAAAAAGAAAATATTTATTTGTAATTTTTGTTTTCCACTTATTAATGCTTACTTAAAAAAAAAAAAAAGTTTAAAATATATTTTTCTGTCAAACGAAAGATTTACAATATAATAAATGTGAAATAACAACTTAGAAAATTTTTTATATTTCAAATTACTCATTAAAATAAATAATATATTCTAATTTAAAGTGATTACTAATTAATTAAATTACAAATCTTAAATATTGTAAATTAAAAAAAAAAATAGAATTTTGCATAACAAGTTAAATTATGAAATATGTCATTACTTGAAGTTTCGAGACTGAGTGAATATCCCATTGCAAAAATATAATTTGCGTAGGAATGCTTTAAAAAATGTTTTGTATCTTTATATAAATTAAATGCCAAAATTTTTAAAATAAAATTGTAATTTTATCCACAATATTATTTCAGTTATCTTTTAATTCTAAACCAGTTAAGTAAGATCCTAAATATATGAGAGGAAACACATATAAAAATTTATGCCCTACAAAGATGTGAATATATTTGTACCTCAATGCACAAAGAAAGAAATATTTTTGTTTAAAGCATATGCTTTTATATTCAATCTACTAGCTTATGAAGCAACTGTAGTTGTTTAGTTAACATGATTAAAATGCAAATTTACAGCATCGTTGAGATCAACATGGCAAGTTTTATTTTAATCTATAAACTGTATATTATATAAATAATATTTAGTTAGGAGCAACACAATTATTGACACAAGAAGCTTCAGTATGTCAAAGAGTAACAAGGGAGCATAAATTGTTATCTCTATAAATTGTATAAATATCTATACATGACAAACAACTAGATATATAATGTACTAGTATTCTAAAAACTATTCGACTACTGTCTCTATATGCATTTTAAAAATATCACAAAAATTGAGGGGGCAATTTTAACATCGTGGCATTGCACATGTGCCCTTCAGTCAAGTACAGATCGGCAGGTCAGAGTTATTACTTCACTTTTAAATGGACCATTGCATCCATCTAACACAACAATACAATACTGCTCCAACATAAAGGTTTTCCCATATAACAGCAACAAAAGCAACTATATATACTGTTCAATTGAAAAATCTAACTTTATTATTGAAACTTTAAACAAATTATATAATTTTGTTAAACTGCCTCATAAATTTATTTTCATTATTATTAACAAAATACCTATGTTTGTGTAAATGGATCAAATGAGGAAAATATTAAACAAAAAAATTTAATAAAATTGAATAAATTAATTCATTTTTAGACATAAACAAATTAATTTTCTTTTATTACCCTATACACCATTAAATATAATATTAACATAGAGTAATAATAACAGTTCAGTTTCAGAAATTAATTTTCATTTTCTTTTCTTTAATTTGTACTTGTTAATATTTATAAACAATATTATTTTCAACAACGCTTTTAAATTATTGGAGCAGCATAAAAGAATCTGTTTTAATTATCTAGTGAAGGTCATTTTTTTTCATTGTTTCCAAAATGCAAGCATTTCTGACTTTGGTACAATGATGGTTTTTGTCTTGATAGCATCTCGGTTGGATTAGGGAAAAGCACGTTTTGTTCAATCCCCTTTACTCTTTAGTTCAGAATTTGAGTTTTGTTTAGTTTTTGTGTTACTAACTCCACAGAACATTAATAACCATCATAATCTATGCTCCTAATGAAAAAAAAAACTAAACATTTTTTGAAACACTAATAGTAATATTTGTAAGTAAATTATTTTTCATTAAAAACTGTAAAAGTTAATAGAAAACTTTAATAATTTCTAGAAATTTTATTAAGCTTGGTTTTATTTGAAAATAAAATTTTTTATTAAACTTTAACAACAATATAGTTTATACGGACCTGAAGCATTTACTGATTAATAATATAAAAAGAATTTGTTTACGGTTTATTGAGAGACTGTCCTACGAAGAATTATTTTTTTTTTTAAATTCAACTTATATTCAGTGAGATATGTACTGGTTCAAATATATAATGTTGTACATACTTTGAAGAAATTGTATAAATATACCCATTTTTTATTTTGCAGTTGTGAATCAAGGCCAGGTTTCTCTTTTAAAATTGGGGCAACTACTACTGTTTAGTGCTGTTACGAGTCAGCGATATTGTCCAGTATCTAGACAATAAATTGGAATTAAATGGTCCAGTTCTGTTTTATATGTTGTTAAGAAAGGGTATAACCTCTCCAACTCAGACCACTGATTGACCCAGATTAAATTGATATTGATTTGATTGATTGTATCTTTTTATTATTTTTAATAGAAAAAAAGATTTGGAATATACAGAAAACTAAATTTGGAAAAAGATATTTTCAACTTCGTTACTTTTAGATTTCCTCCTTTATTAATGTTAGGAGTGAAAACATGAACATATGAGGAGTAGAGGTAAAATGTTTAATGTTGATAACAGTAAACTCAAATTTCTTAAAAGATATGTCCTCTTTATTAACACTGAAACAGCATTTCGTTAAAATGTATTTAAATACCAACAGAACATAACAAATGCTGTTCCTCTAAATTATCTTTAACACTGAGTTATCAAGTTAAAATTAATTAGTTAAAACGGAAACGTTCAACCATTTAAATTAATATATAACATATTGTTGTAATGATTAATTAATTATAAAATTTAATTATTATTACCCTTAAGTTTAAACAATTTTTAATGCACCATTAGAAGGATTTTTTACAATCTTGGGTTTGAATTCTTTCAATAAGTTGTTTAAATGCTTCTGAAAATGTTTTATGTTTATTACAATTGAAATAATTTGACATAACATTCATTTAATTCAACTCAGTCAGTGCCTGATAAACAATTTTAACAAAATTATAAAAGGAAAGTTAACAGTAGGTTTTTTACCTGCAACTGAAATAAAAACAACGTAATTGCATTTGGAAAAGATATTCGTCACATAAGTTCAATTTTAAAACCAACATATTTTTTTTATTAATTCATTTTTGAAAAAGATATGGTATTCAGTGGTAAAAAATGGTATACTTCAGGCTGGATACAAATTAATACTTCACTATGACCATGTAAAGAATTGTTATTAATAAATCAAATAAAGCTATGAATAATGTTGCAAGTTCAAAGTAATTTTCATTAAAATTTTGATGCCTATGGCTAAATTAAGAAAGACCTTGGCTTTTTTTATTTAGAATATGTGAACTAGTGTATACAATGTATAAAAAAATCTCTTGAATATAAATAATTATATAAGTATTTTTTTTAAAATCATTGCGACATGTTTTTCTTAATAAGAATGTTACTATATTGTATAATAACATAACTCTTAAATGAGTTTTGTTTATTTTCAATTAACAATGCAATTTGTAATCATAGAAGAATATTTTTACGTTGGCTAGTTCCCATATATGAAAAAAAAATTCACTATAGGTTCAAGAAAAAAAAAAAACAATTGTGGTTTTTCAACAAAAGTAATTTTAAAATAACTGTTAGAGAACAGTTATTTTAAATTATTGTTACGTAAAAAAATGTTTAAAAAAATATTAAACGTGGTTACTTTTTCAGCATGTTTTATTTTAGAGCTACATTCTGTGGTAATGAAACGCACAAATATTAATAAACACAGAACAAAGTTACTGCAACATTATCTTATTTTGCAGAAATACATTTTATACATTTACTTTTCAAACCCCATAATATTATTCTTTTGGAAAATATCAATGGTTTTTTGAAAATATCAGAAGTATCGTTACCTACATTTAAAGAGAAGAGTTTCTAAGAAAGACAGTTTTGGGAAAATACTACCTGAAACAAACTGAATTTATGTATTTAAGTAAAGGAAGAATTGATCTAAGGTTTATGATCATTTACATATATCAACTGATAACAAGATGTACAATAAATATTGTACTAAATATAATATATAAATTATAAAAACATTGTAGCAAATTATATTAATTATGTAATAAGGGAATTAATTTTTAAGTTCTTAGAATGACTCAAAATATATAAATTGCTATAAACATTAAAAATTGTACCCCCAAAAGAATTTAAGAAGTTTAATAAAGTGTATATTTACAAAGCTGTAAGTAATGATAATTTCACAAATATTCTTTGAATCAAATATTCATTAAAAATAAAAAAAAGTTGTAATAAGAATATATTTTGTTTGCGTAGTTTGTTTATGAAGAAAATTGATCATACGTTTTCATAAAATTGATCATGAATTTCTCCTTGAAAATTATTGAAGATAGAAAAAAGAAATAATGTAATTTTGTTGTAAGGACATATTTGTAGAATGTTATGGGAAGTGCAAATGTTTGATGGACCAAACTTAAGACTATTAAATATCTATACTGTTATAAAGAGACATAAGTGTGATAATGTAGCAGCAATTTGAAGTATGTTGAAGAATGACTAAAATGTTTTGGTATCAAAGATGTGATGAGGTGATTACTGGTGGGTGTGTGAGTAATCCGTTGGGCCCCCCATACTCAAAGCACTCACGATCCTCGGATCTGCCTTGCTGCCTTCTTGGAATTCCTCTAGCGTCAATTTATCATCGTGATTTTTATCCATTTGATCAAAAATCTTATCTACTCTTTTCTGTGGAGTGTTATCATCTTCAAGTTGCGGCTGCTGACCCTGTAACAAAACCAGTTATTTTATGTAAAATGAAAAGTTGTGCTCAATACAATTTGGTTATAAATTGCTTGTTTAGATAAGATCTGACTTCATTATCATTTCTTAAATTGCACTAATAATTATTTTATCAGCTGGAATATTTTAAAATATAAACAATTATTATAATAACGACAATTTTTGAATTATTAAAACAAACATTTTTCCTTCCCCTCTCAGTAGAAATATTTGAAGTTTTCAAATACATAGTCATGAATACTGATAAATCTTTCTTCCACTTATCACGAACAATGAACAATAGAATACATTGCAATATTTCAATTACTCTCTCATACTAACAGAATATCAAGAAATGTTTTCACTAACGACCCAATCTGAACAATACTCTCAAAAAAAGAACAATGACTTTTTTAATTATTCTATTATATAAACTAAAAAGAGTTACATATTTTTACAAACTCTCATAAAAGAAAATACTTTATAACAATACATTACATGGAAATCAATTTATTAGCCTCATTTGGTATATTCTAGATTAATGATTTAAAATTTTTCATAACAATAAATTTTCATGAATACAAGAATTAAATTATTAAAATTATTAGTTATAATTTTGATATAAGTACATCACGGTAATCACATTAAAATAAAACAGAAACTCAATTGATTATCAACAAATTTAATGTTATGATTACTTATTGTAAAGTTGAGATAGGTCACATAGATTTTTTTTGTTTTTATAATGATTGGTAAATTTTTGTGTATTATATATTCATCTAAAAAAGATTGCTTACATTCTCTTTTATTCTATATTGTCTACAAATATTATATCCTATAATAAATGATCAAACCACAATAAGAAATGGGAAAACAAGTCTTGTTTCCCATTTCTTATTGTGGTTTGATCATTGATTGTTATTTCACGTGTTTATGTGAAATCTTTTTATCCTATAATAAGGATAAAAAATAGCCTCTCGCTGTAAAATTTAACATTTTTAGAAAAGAGAACACTAACATATCTATAATAAAATAAATTTACTTAATATGATAAATTTACTTATTGTTTTTTTTTTTTGAAACAAATTTGAAAATAAATTCATTTATTAATTTCAGAAATTTCAGGTGTAATAAACCTAATTGTAGATATATATTGAAACAATATGTTATTGAATTTAAAATCAATCTAATTACATACAAACGATGTAACAATTTAAAAGTTTATGAAAAGGTTTTATTCTTTACAAAATAAATACAGGATTAATTTAAAGCAGATTAATTTTTGAAAAAAAAAATGAAATATAGTCAGAGTTGTAATTACATTAATTGAATAAAGTGCAAATTAATTAAGCATGTCTGGTATAAATAGACTAGTAAATTAAATAAGAATGAATGAACTAACTTACGATCTTAATTATTTGAAGTAGTCTTTAATCTTGAAAATAATAAATTACATAACATTGAGGAAAAATATAAGTATTCACTGCAAGAATTTTATTTTACAAATGCTTTTCGAACAATTACCTTTCATCATCAGGTACATCTATAATATAAACTCAAAATGTTTAAACAAAATTTTGAATTTATATAAAGGAAAAACAAAATATTTTTCCCTAAATAAAATAAAACAAAATGAATTACATTTTAGTACAGGAGTTACAGTTTTAGTAAAAATTTTCCATTATGTAATTTCAAAATATTTTATAAATTTTGTGTTTGTATTGTAGATGTACCTAATGAAGAACACTAAGTGTTTAAAATGCGTTGTAAAATAAAATCCTTGTTGTGAAGACTTAATATACCTTTCCTCACTATCATGAGTATCACATAATAACTGCTTGCATAGGTCGTAAATTATATGCCATTAATTGATCACTTAAACAGTTAAAACACATTTTTCTCGGTGATTAGTGTTTTGTGTGATTTGTGTTCTATATGTTTGATGTTTTATATTTATGGTAGTCACAGTGAAAATACCAAATTTTTAATTAATCAGATTTAACTGGAAAGTTTAAATTGAAAATATAAAAGTTTAGATATAAAAGATCAAGACGTTGTGAAGTGTCTAAGGAGCGAAAGTACTTCTCAGTCTTTACAACTACCCTCTTAAACAATGTAAGCGACGCCTACGGAAATTGGTGTGATCATCCAAATTATGACTACAGCGAATATTGGATAACTTCAATAATGTAACGGAAATTGGGTGTGACTATTGTCATATTATAAAATGTATTGCGCATATCTTAGGAAAATATAGGCAGAATATAATAGGAAATACTACTAATCTAATTATTTTTCCTTGGATATGATGACATATATTTATTAAATGATATTCATCCTATAATATTTTAGAAATTGCATGTAAACACTATGGAAGAATATCTAACCTGTTCTTCAAGCCACTTTTGATCTAAATGCAATCAGCGACTGTTTACACCGACTTTGATCTAAATTCTAAATGAGACATACCGCAAATTTGTCAGGTCCATAGAGACTGTTATAAACTTTGTTTTACATGAAAGAACATCAAGTGGAAAACACGGAAACATATTTAAATTATGTTTTCTGTGAAACTATTATAATTGGAAAGTTATATTTTATGGTTATAATCATAATATTTATAAATATTATTGATCATGCACAATATAATTCTTATATATTATTATAAACGTGTTGTTACAAATATATTCATAGAAAAAGAAACAAAAATTATACACGAGGACACCAAAACTAATTACCAGAAAAGAACGAGAAAAAAAGGACATATTTCACCCCAAAATTTTGGTAAATCGTCGTCGTCATGAAAGTGTCATAAAAATGATGACAATATTTTGATATGTCAGGCTAAATTGTGTCAGTTCTTTATGTGTTTTTTGTGCTAAATATGTATATACTATATATATATATAAAATTCACACAAGGGGTTCTTGAGGATTTTGGTCATAAAACATACAACTCCTGATTATAAGCCGACGTTTCGCCAAAAGTTGTTTGGCATTTTCAAGGCTAAAAAACAATTTATTAACGACATAAGTAAAGCAAGATAAATGCATCCCCTTGCTTTTCATGTTCCAGAAAAAGTACACAAAAAAGAGACATTTAAAAGAAATGATACACATTATGAACACACCAACTACCTGTAATAAGAGATCTGATATTTCAAGTCTTAGTTTAATTTATTCCAATCTCCTTCAATAGTTTCTATTGAACTGTTTTTCATGTTGACATTAGGGGAGTAGCTTGTTTTCCGTGTTTAGGGTTATGTAACCTTCCTGTTTATGTGTATCTGTGATGGTGCAGCCAGACATAAGCATGGACCGGTAAATGGTGTTTCTTCTAAATCAAGGTAATAATGTTTGTAAGGTTTTTATTTTTTGTTTTTTCCCGTAATGTCTTTTAATTTTTGACTCTTTTTTCATTGTTTTGTAATTTTCTGTGTTTGTTACTGTCTGTGTGTTGTTTTGCTGTTTAAAAATCGGGTTTTTTGATGCTATGAATAATTAATAACAAGTAATTAAGTTTAAACAACAAATGTCTGTTTTTAAATAATAATAATAACACTAGGTATGATCCTTTGTGGTTCTCTTGTTACAAAATTTTTGTTTGTGTTTTTTGTTTTCTGTTGGGTGGTGTCCGGTGATGTACTCGTATTTATCTTGCTTTACTTATGTCGTTAATACATTGTTTTTTAGCATTTGAAAATGCCAAACAACTTTTGGCGAAATGTCGGCTTATAATCAAGAGTTTTTTTAACCCCCCCCTTTTTTTTTTTTTGGAAAAAAGGGGGTTTTTTTTAAAAAAAATTTTTTTTTTTTTTTTTTTTTTTTTTAAAAAAATTTTTTTTAAATTTTTTTTTTTTTTTTTAAAAAATTTTTTTTTTTTTTTTTTTTTTTTTAATTTTTTTTTTTTTATTAAATTTTTTATTTTTTTATTTTTTTTTTTTCTTTTTTTTTAAATTTTTTTTTTTTTTTTTTTTTTCAAAATTTTTTAAAAAATTTTTTTTTTAATTTTTTAAAAAAAAAACCTTTTTTTTTTTTTAAAATTTTTTTTTTTTTTTTTCTTTTTTTGGGGGTTTTTTTTTTTTAAATTTTTTTTGGTTTTTTTTTTTTTTTAAAAAGGGAAAAATTTTTTTTGAAAAATTTTTTCCCCCTTTTTGTGGTTTTTTTTTTTGGGAAAGGTATATCAATATAAAAAAAAAAAAACCCAAAGGAAAAAAAAAAAAAATATTAAATTTTCTGAGGCCTTTCACTTTATGTCATCACAGTATTTATTTCTTTTCTTTTTCTTTTTTGGTGTGGTTTGGACTTCATAAATTTCATCACGTGTTTAATTGTGATTATTATATATATATATATAAAATTTTAATTTAACCACAATTAAAAAAAAATCCAATTTATTCAAAAAATAAAAAAGGGAAAAACAAAAGACAAAGACTTTCAACCGTAACAACGGTTTTCTCAGGAGGTCAAGGGGGGGATCCCGAGGAAGACCGGGCGGGTTAACCGGGAAAAACCAGTCCCCCTTTTTCCCCAACAAAGGGGGTTGACAAAAGATTTATAATATAAAATTATAAAATAATTAAATTAAAATTAATAAAATAATAAATAAAATAAAAAATAATAAATAATAAATAAAATAAAATAATAAATAAATATAAATAAAACTTGAGGTTTCCAAAGGAGCTTAAATTTTTCCTTAATTCTTGGGAAATTTTTTCGGGACTTTTGGTCTCCTAAACATATTCTTAGGGTTTGCTGGTCTGGAATTACTGGGGCGGTTGAACTGAAGGTCCTTTTGGCCCGAAAGGTAACCTGGTGGTTGGTAAACCAGTTGCTGAGGTCGGGAAACCCCGGGTGGTTGGTTGGGAAGATTAATTTAAATGGGTTTGGGGCTTCCCATTGTTTTTCCAGGCTTCAAATATAAAAATTTTTTGGCAAGGTTTGGTGGAAATTAAATTTTTTAAAATGAATGGTGGTTTTTAAAACAAGGTTTCCCTGGGCGGGGGAAGGTTTTCTTTCCATGGTTTGGGAGGTGGGTGTTCTAAAGCGGGATGGTTCCTTTGCCTTGAAGTGGAATTGTCGCGGTCGGGTTTGAGAAGTGTGGGGGTCGGGATGTTTTCAATACCGAATATATTTTTGGGAAATTGGGTTTGGGGCTTCCCACCAATCCCCGATATTCAAAGTTTATATTTGTTATATGACCTTGGCCTTTTGCAAATCTCCGGGAAATTAACCCTTGGCAAATTTTCGGGCTATTTTTCATTTATCAGGGTTAAAGCCCGGGGGGTTTCCTTCTTTTAAATAAATAATTGGCTGAAAGGACTTTTCCATTTTTCTTTATTTACCCATTTTAAACCCCATTTCCTGCCGGAATTAAAAATTTTTTCAACCCCAACCTTCCTCCTTTCCGTCTTCCCTTTAAACGCCTTTTGTTTAATTTTGATTCCCTTAATAGCCACCCTTAGGAACCTTGTACCTTCGGCAATTGTTTTGGATTTAGGGCCCTTTTGGTTGGAACCGGGTTTTGAAGGTTAGGGCCGTTAACCTAACTTTTAATCCAAAAGGATGTTTTGCTTTTAGGGTTAATTGAAAAATGTTTGCCCTTAAAGTTGAGGAGGAAATTCTTTCTTGAAACCGCTCTTGGAAACCTCCCAGAATTTAATTAAAGAAATTTAAATTTTAATTTATTTATTATTTTATTTATTTTATTTATTATTTTATTAATTTAATTTATTTATATTTTATAATTTTATATTATAATTTTATTTCCATTTTTTGTTTACCTTTCCCTTCCCCTTTTAATTTAAAAGGTCTTTGCGGGAAGATGGCTTTCAAAACAAATTTGTTTTCTTTTTTTCTTTTTTTTTATGTTTTTTTTTTTTTTTATGGCAAAAAATGAAATTGGCCCAAAAATAAAAAGTAAATTTCAATAAACTTTTTTATTTTTCTTCCCCTTTGGTTGGAATTTTTAAATTTGATTTTTATTTTGAATATGTAAAATTCATATTTACAAATGAACTATTTTTAATAGTTCTTCAAAAAATATTCATATATATATTTTGAATATATATGTGCTGATAAAAGCACACACAACACTTTTATCATCTTCATTTCAATCATAATACATATGTTGCTTTATTCTGGAGAGAAGCCTTTTTCTTGCTGCACAACATATACAGAATTGTTGCATGGTATTCTGTATATACAACAATATTTCTTTGAGTTATAGAAATTGTTGGGTTATAGAGTATTTCTTTCAGCCTATTTAACAAGCTATCTATCCATTAAATAAAACTGAGTTATCTGAATGCTTCATAAAGAATTCTACCTCTTTTAGTAGTAAAGTCAATACTACGTCTTTTATAAAATCAACTTCTTGATTTTATGCGCCACGTAAATGCATTAAAACTGATTTTATAAAAAAAATGATTATATAATTAATTATTATCTTGTTAGAACAACATACTATTTACACACACAGACACACACACACACACACACACACAATATATATATATATATACACCCCAATAAGAAATGGGAAAACAAGACTAAGATCTTTCAACCGTAACAAGCGGTTTTCGTCAGAGTCAAAAACCCAACTGAACACTAGATGCAGAAAACATCTGGTGAGGAGTTGAGAAGAGTGGGAGGGAAGAGTGGTATTTTAAAAGGGTGAAAGCACAGGAAAGGACTAATGTCCAGAAAGGGATGTTTGGGGAAACAAAGGAGTACAGTAAGAAAAAGTAAAAAACTATCCGCTAGCTGTCAACCCTCTTTGAAGAGGCTATTGCCTCTTCATTTGTTTCCCCAAACATCCCTTTCTGGACATTAGTCCTTTCCTGTGCTTTCACCCTTTTAAAATACCACTCTTCCCTCCCACTCTTCTCAACTCCTCACCAGATGTTTTCTGCATCTAGTGTTCAGTTAGGTTTTTGACTCTGACGAAGACCGCTTGTTACGGTTGAAAGATCTTAGTCTTGTTTTCCCATTTCTTATTGTGGTTTGATCATTGATTGTTATTTCACGTGTTTATGTGAAAGCTTTTTATATATATATATATACATATGTGTGTATTGATAAAAGTATCGACCGTGGAATAGAAACAATACTAAAGTTTATCGGTACTCGGTCAGTTTTTCGGGTTCAAATTGAACTCTCATTGCCAACGTTTCGGTCTTTATTTAAAACATTTTCATTGGCAGAAGTATAAATTTTGAAACAGAAAAACTAAGTATTACAATACAAATTATTTTACAAAAAAAAAACAGTATATGGATTTTAACAACAGCTGTAGTCTGAATGAACACATGATACTGAACTGTTTAAATATATATATATATTCGATAAAATTACTATTCAAAACGAACAGTGCGCTTAGTTTCCTTCTTTTATCTCTCCTGAACACTGAAATTGGATACTTTAAGTGTCTGTTTTTAATTTATATATGTTTTTTTGTCTACAAAGAACTTTATATATACATATATTATGTATAATAGGCATAATAATTAAAAAAGAATGATATAATGTATATATATGCATTTGTACTTGAATTTTGATTATTCTTACTTCTTTATCATTTTAAATACTTAAAATGAATCGTTTATTCAAATAGATAAGCTTAATTCATACGATGAGGTGGAGTAATAACTTGAATGAACGATAAATTCATTGTAAGGAGAAGGGAACTGTTGGCTCAAGAGATGAAATGTCTGTTTTCCTTGGCACAAACGGTAAGCCTGTTGTAATTTTACTCCATTATGAATATTCATGAATCAGATATTGACCCTCTAACTTCTCTCTCGAGATATTTCTGACACATTTTTGTCTTTTACCCACAAATATCCATCCCAAACTTCTGTATTTCTAAAAAAAATATTCCAGATTCTCTAAAGAACTAATTTTAAAATAAATATTAACATCTTTTTTGAGTTATTATATTTAACTGAATTTTTAGGTATAATTAAAATATTTGTATGATCAGTGCGCAATTCTAATTAATAAGTCACATTAATTATATACTGAAAATTGCAATATATATATACATAATAATTAAATGAAACGGTCCAACGGACTTTTAAATAAAAACCAATTAAAAAAAGATAGCACACAGATAAACACAGGTATAACTCACTTTTATATTTCGACCATCATCGACATCAGGAGGCGATGAGTCCCGAGGAAGTCGCCGCTCTGCCTTCCTGCGACGATGGTCGAAATAAAGAAGTGAGTTATTCCTGTGTCTATCTGTGTGCTATCTTTTTTTAATTGGTATATATATATATATATATATATTGTTTATGTATTTAATTATAATTATATCAATTAGTTATATATAAAAGTTAAATGAAAAGGTACATAAGACTTCACATAAAAATTCTAACAGAAGTAACTAAAAGATAGGCACGTACATAACTCACTTTTCTATTTCGACAATTATCATCATCAGGAACTCTTTTACTAATTCCCGTGCATTGTGTCTCTGCTATTGGATGTCTTGCTTGCAAGTACATTAAATTAAATTAAGCAAGTACAGTAAATTGCGGTTGCAGAATGCTCGGATTTTGATTATTAGTGAGTGTCATACAGGAACATATTTAGTTGATTGCTTGGATCGAGACGTTTATTTGAGCATGGTGGACACAGGAGGTTGTTTGGCAGATCCAGGCGATACAGGCAGGAATGGCTTGAGATATCTACGAGTATGTCCAGTGCGCGGCCAACGGGTACCTGCTACTAATATAGTCCACTGTCCTCCAACAGTTGTTTGATGTCAAAACGTTTATACTCGTAAAATGTAGAACAGCTGACAGAAATGGAGAAATAGAGAATGGAGAAATGTAGCTACATATAGAAATGGAGGCTCTTTGTAATACCACACAATGTACATTCTATACTGGTAAACATAAATTTTACATAACTCAAGTATACTTAAGTAGAAACCTTTAACGAGTACCCAACGTTGTTCAGGCTCTTAACTGAGGACTTAACGTCCTCTTCGAGGAACAACTCAGATTTTTGTTTCACCTGCTGCATGAAGAGATAGGAGACAACTGTATAAGACACTGAGCTACTCTAGCCCCTATGAACTGACCATGCATTAATAAGCATGAAATATACTTGAACTAGTGGGTCTTATATTCAAATATAGGAACTCATATGATATAAAGAGTTTAATGGTATTCTTATACATATGGTATTAGCTCGGGAATAATTTCGGGATAATTGGTGAAACTATACAGTCAAATTGGAAAAAATGAATTGTTAACCAAACTACACTTTCTACTATTGGTCTCGTTATACTAGGTTAAGATATGTTATGCAACTTTGGAGCTGGTACCATTTGATTGAAGATCTTGAAGTTTTATATAATTAACGTTCTCCAAACCAGTATTAGAAAAGAAATTTACTAAAATAATAAACTACAAGATCAGTACAGGCTTAAATACCTAATCAATTGTATTCTGCCATGATCAAAAGAAAGAAAATTTGTTACAGTCACTTGCTCAAAAAGTTATACTTATGATAAATCTGTCAATAAAATTATAAAAAAAACTTCAAGTTTTCATTAAACTGAATGTGCTTTAATTAAAATTACTGATATTACAAAAAAAAATCTGGAGTGGCCTACACTCTACTTTACTATAAGTAACTCAATGTCAAATTTCTTGAGTATATAAAACATAACGTATCATTTAAGCATAACATAAATATCTAAATGGGATATAATTATTAGTCTTTAATTCCTGAGGTAGTAAAGATAGTGATTGAAGAACATATCAATATATAAGCTTTTATTTTGCTACATCACACAGCTGATGCAAATAATTTCATTAGTATAACTACAGCAGTAATAACATTTTTGAAAAACCAAAGTGAACATTTCTTGATATGAAATATTCTCATACAAGAGAACATGGCTTTTGTTCAAATAGCCAGTGGATTTCTAACATCGTTTACTTGACATCCTTCTACATTGAATATTAATGTAAAATTTTTAAATTTGAAACAGTAAAATGCCCTTTTTTTCTCTGAAAAACATCTTAAACGGCGAAGAAAATGTTGTTTTAAGGTGATTTGTTAATTAAAGATGTACGATAATTACAGTTATTAATCTCTAAACGAAAGATTTATATTTTGAATTATCATTTACATTTTTGGTTTTTAACAGAATTATTATACTGGGAATTTTATGGCTTCTTAGTATTTAATAAGATCATTTTCCTTCCCCTTTGTCAAATAACATATATACGAATTTTTTTTTAATGATTGTTATCATTTACCTGCACAATATTATTCCTCTTACATCTCTTATAAGTCAATAATATATTTTCATTTTTCCATTAGAAACATCAATTTTATCTCAGTGGATTTTCTCAAAAAATTTCTAAGTCAATGTAAACAATGTAAAAAAATACAAAAAATTCGACAAGTATAGCAGGTGATCTCTTAGTCTAAGATAAACAAACAGTTTTTATATCGTTATTGCTCTTTCCCGTAATTGAAACTTCATGAATGTTTTTTTGTGAATTGCTAATTTTTTGTTCCATTTTTGGTCAAATTTTCATTTTTTTTTAACGAGCCGTTTAGCGTCAAAAAATCATTTTCTGAAAACACAAATCGTACTGTAACGCCCCTACAGCGAAAGTAATTTAAAAAAAAAATATCTCATCTCATTCGCCATATAATGTTCTATTTGTAGGCATAGTTTCGTTCTTGTCCGTCAAACAGTATGGCTTGTATCGCTCTCACAAGGTTTGAGATTGAATTATAAGTCAAAATTTTTACATTTTATTGAAAAAAAAATATTTCCTGTTGTCTTAAAATTCTGAATATATTTTTCGTTTGTTGCATTTGTAACTTCAAAGATAATGTCAAAATTTCAAAACTCTAGGGTTATCAGTTTAGGAGAAATAAATGTTTTAAAAAAAACGGTTTTTGGCAAAAAAAGTGACTTTCCCATCATGCATAATTCTTCCCAAACAATAGGGATCTTCGTCTAAATGGGGCCCATTTTTGATCCATCAAAGATTCTGGACCGTAGAGTGGTAACAAGCAATGCTAACACACTCACCCACCCACCCACCCACACACACACAGACATCATCGTAAAAACGTCATAAAACGACTTCTGGGACCTCAAAACATGTAATTCCGTCAAAATCTCGAGATCGAATTTTTTCACGATCACTATACTTTACTTATAGTAAAGTAAAAATTGCAAAAAAAAAACATTCAACAGACCTTTACACCAAATTAGAAAAGAAAAGATATTTGTAAATGTTAAGAGTGAGAAGGAATACTTTTACTACGGTTTTATTCAGTCCATACCTATTATAAAGTTTACATTCAGAGATCTGAAGGTATGCAAAAGAAATAGAAATTTAATGCTGACAGTGACAAATATAAACAATAAATCAAATATTCTAAACTTGCAGTCACTGTTCATAAATAACGAAAAGGATAGAGAAGGAAGAAGCATTGACTGCATATAACGCTTTGAAAATTCAAGGCACAAAAAGAGCATACGTCAGGAAATAATACCTACTCAAGTGACATAATAAAACAGATCAAAATATTTTATTTATTTTGCGAAAAAAAATACATTCACGTATTACTTAACGTAAAGCTGAAGAAATAGCATTAGGGGGAATAATAATATACATATATTGTGAAAAATGGCG
Organism: Hermatobates lingyangjiaoensis; assembly: GCA_026182355.1. Taxonomy (NCBI): domain Eukaryota; kingdom Metazoa; phylum Arthropoda; class Insecta; order Hemiptera; family Hermatobatidae; genus Hermatobates; species Hermatobates lingyangjiaoensis. Next base: position 2,635,585 of record JAPFBL010000882.1, read on the forward strand.
TGTTTTTCTTGCTTCATTTATAGAAATACATCTAACTTTTGTGAATGGTTTATTATTTTTTCCACATTTTAAGGAAAACACCAATTTTTTTTTCTTATAACTGTAGTAATAATTGATTCTATGGACATAATAGGTTAATAAACTGTTCATTTATTGAACACAAATTAGCAAATTATTTGTAAAATGACTTGCTATAGTTAAACATTCAATAATTAATGATGTAGAACAAAGTTTTTCTATCTTATACATGAAGTACTGTGTAAGATTTAGTGTGATATGCAATAGAAGTAATCTGTTAAACCATGAAAACCAGCAAAGTAGAATAATTCCTAATTAATGATTCCTGTTTGTTTATATTCTTACCTACGAAAGTATTGGTAGGCTATCGACATGGCTTCCAATAATAAGCGAATACTAGAACTAATTGACAAGAATGTTTACTAATAATGCCCAATTTACAAAATTTTTATAGTATCAAATGTGGATAAGTTATGCAGAATTGTATGTTAAAAAAAAAAAGCAGTGAAATTTGAACAATTTTATTTAGTCAAAATATATCAATAGACTGAATAATTTGAGCTCAATATTTGTGAGGATGTTTGGAAATTTCATTTATTTGATGTTGAATAATATTCACTGCAAAATAGAGAATACTAAAGTAGTATTGGTCCAAACAACACTGAATTTGTGTTGCGTAAAATGTGGCCCAAAAGTATCGATCTATTTATTCCTGTGTTTGTCTTAATAACTTAATGCTGAAATTTGAATTAAATCAAAAATTTCTAGAACAGAAATGACTTGTTTGTTGAACTAATTTTTCTGGCATTTCAGGGTGGTTTAGTCCGTTGCTTCATCACACATGCGATGATTCAATCCCTTTAATTCAGGGTTAGTAGTATGGTCTACATGAAATTAGGATTGACAAGCAATAGCAGTCGGCAGACTGTTTGCCAAACTCCATAATTACTATTTACAACTCTTACTATTGAAGCAGCTCTTATAGTTCATTCTGTAAATTATACATGCAAGAAATAGAAATTGCTATAATCATAAAATAAGCATAAATACAAGTAAAGATTAAAATAAACAAAATTTCCTTTTGTTTCAATATTATACTATGTCATCAAAAAAACAAAGGAGGAGACATCAACATTGTCAATTTTTTTTTAAATTAAGATTTAAAAATTGACATACGAGATAAAACTGGAAACCGAAGGAGGCATAAAACAAGGTGAGAGCGTAGAAAAATTGTATCTATCTATTTTTCCATCATCGGTATATATCTATATAATATTATATACTAAATGATATGTTCTTATATAACATTTGGTATAATATGTAGCTATTTGTATATATCAGTTAGGTACTCAAAGGGACTACTTCTGCCCGTTGACGACTAATGTCGAAATATCGTTGTGAGCCTTTTCTGTGTGTTTTTATCTGTTTTTCTCTTTCCTTTGTGAACTATTTATATAGCAAACAGCAGAGGTAATTGAGGGTTGGTCTACACAAACAAACACTTTACGTTAGTAACTGCTTTATGATTATGAACACAAATGTAGGGGGCCTATTGAGATCATCTGTATAAATAAAATATAAGATCACAAATCCTATAACATCACAAATGAACACAATCTGCGCATGATCCGATTTAGCAAACAGTTTAGTTCTATTGCTCCACTATGTGAATATGTGCATTATACCAGTATACTCCTAAAGAAACCCAATAAACTTAAAGCAAACTATTTTATTTCAAACAGGATGCAGGTGTTATAAAACTTTCAAGGGAAAGACAAAGATAAGAAACTCTGATTATTCGACATACTTATTAGAGTTTTGTTTATATTAAACATCCAACTTCCATTTCAATAAACTCTAAAAGTTACAGCTAAAAAGTTATATTTCTACAAGAATAATAAGCAATACTTAACACAATTGATAAGGGAGTTGAAAACAACATATCATAAGAAAGTTCAAAACGACGAGTGGAAAGAGAGTTTTCCCACGCTAAAATACTTCTCTCGTTTAAAGAAAGCATGTCGCGACGCATTTAACGTCTTACACATCGTTCAAAGAATGTCTTCTGAGGAAAAGGAATTATAAAATTAGTAGAAGAAAGTGCAACACGTGTAGTAACTGGTCCTTGTGCTGTCGCTATTGAATTTTTGGAGAAGAACTCTAGTGGAGTCACCAATTTATTGGTTTTGATAAACAAACAGTAAAAGTTATTCCTAACTGTTAGTTATCTGCACAACAAAAATGATGATAAATGCTTAATAGAAATGATAAGGGAGTTGAAAACAAGTGATAAGACTGTTGTACTGCACAACACTATAAATCAACATTGAATGGATAGAATCAGCTTGTTTTTAAGTAAACCCTTGTTTCTTTAACTATCAATGGCATGTCTTTATCTCTAAGTAAAACCTATTGTTTATAGAGTTCTCTTTTGAAAGCATATTTACTTGATGTAAACAAATTACTTTGATTGTGTGAAGGTGTTACTCGATGTGTTAATAGAGTTCCGTTACTTTTATTACATTGTTCGTATCAGTTGGATCATTTTTTGTATATTATACATCATTATTTTAATACGATAAAGAAAACCATTTTTAATTTTTCGAATTTTCAATCCGAGCTATCTGTTGTATAACTAAGCTGATATAATTTTCTAATTCGAAAAGTCTGTAAAATAAAGTATTTTGTAAAATAAAAAAAATAATTTAATATTAATGTATGTTTGTGTCTAGTTTGGTAAAACTATTTAGGAGCAATGTTGACTTTTTAAGTGTTGAGATCACGGAGTCCATAAAAATAAATGTAATGTAATATCCTCAGAAAGATTTTTTTTATCTAAAGAATTATTTTGCTTAAACTGGTTTTATTTTGTTTACTAGATAACCACGGTTTTGTAAACATTTCTGAAACTAAGAAAATTATCCGTGTGAGAGTATTACATAGATTTCAGGGATGAAGCAATGAGTTAGAGAATTACATAGATGAGGTGTAATCAGGGGGTCATAGAGAGGTATCAGAGTTGAAGAATTACGTGAATGTGATGCATTCATAGTTAGAGTGATTATGATTATTGATTATTGTATAATGAACGAAATGGGGTTCACAATTAATAACGTCAGTGGAATGTAGCATAGCTGAGGTGTGGTCAGAGAAGAAGCAACAATACAAGAGTTACTGAATTACATAGACGAAGTGTAGCCAAAGATCGTGCAGCGGCATCAGATTTTGATAACCATAGATGAGTGTATTCATAGATCAAACCATTATGACGACTGTATTGCATATCAGGTGTGACCAGAGATGAATTAATAACAACACCATAGTTAAAAAAGATCTGGAATGACATTGTAAACTCATTTCGATATAGTCAGAATTATTGGAGCTGCAGACAATGAAAAATGCACAGTAGATTTTCTAGTGCAGTGAATGTTTTGTACATTAAATAATAATTTGTAATTAAGGCAATGCTGTCACATTTTACCACAAGATGATTGTAATGGTCACCGAATTTTAACATTCTATATAGTTATTTAATGGTTTGAAGGAACATTTTCCATAGAAATATCATTCAAAATTGCATTTGATTTTTTTCAGTAATATACTTAAAGAAGTCTTGTTTCAAAGTCTAGATACACTTGTTTATTTTCATTAAAAGAAAAAAAATAGTAAATCATAAAAGTTTTATAAATTTACATCGACGGAGAAAACAGTAATGGAAAAGTTGAAAATCCCTTTTTTACCGTTCAAGTTAAAATAAATACCAAGAAAATAACATCGCTTAAACGAAAAACATAAATTGACAGTGTTTTATCAGGAATGGAATAATTATATTCTAACATTGTTCAAATATTTTAAAAGTATAAAATAACATTAAGGAATACTTCTAGTTTTTTTAATAGAAGGACCCGAGGCGCCATGCGGCGATACACTTAGTCCGGTATCCTGCTGCACGTCTCTGCTTATCTCTATACTCCTCATGCTAGGAATGACAAACATGTCTATCTTCTGTAAGTTAAGGGAAGGCTTCTTTCACTTAATGTAGAGTGCTTCCAGGATTTTCAGGTGGCTAGCGTCGCTCTGCAGTTGGAGGAATTTGGTTCCTTCAACTATCTTCTCCCGTGTCAGACGAGCACCTTCATGCACATGTTGTTTTGGAACACCGGAAGAAAGATGTAGGGTAAGACGCCTCGAGAGCTTCGTGTTTGTCATGCCGATGTATGTAGAAGGCAGCAGGGCTGCACAGTTCTCTGAGTTACAAACATATTCATACACGAGATGACTTTTCTAAAGCTCTGGGGTGACACACAGGGGCTTTTCTTAAGATCAGCTCAGAAAATCGCGGCTAATCTAACCGCTTTGATTCTTGCTCGTTATTAATCTTTTATCTTTCAACTAATCTAATTAATCTATTAATCCATTTATATTATTGACCTTTCAAATCTTCTATGTCAACCACTTAGTTTCTTGTTCTTTATTATTTTTTTATTTTCTATTTACATTATTTTTTATTAATCCATTTAAACAATTAATCTATTTATAGATTAATTCAATGACTTTCTCATTGATTTTCTTTAGCATGTCACTTGGCCAGCTCTTTTTCCAATTGAAATAAAAATAAAATAAAATACGTCTGCTTTAATAAAATATGTTTACAAGAGAATCTGCTGCCAATATACACTAATATATATATATATATATATATATATATATATATATATATACTTTTTCGTTGGAAATACGATCTAAAACGGACAAATATAGTTCAATATAGTTGGGTCTCCAACCGTCTCTGAACCAGTGCGCTTGGTTTCCTTCTCTTTTCTCTCCTGAAGACGGTTCAAACCGAAAATTAGAGACTGTAAGTGTGTTCTTTTGATTTTTCTATGTTTGTTTTTCTATTTTTCTATGAACTATATTTGTCCTTTTTGGATCGTATTTCCAACGAAAAAGTGTATATATGTATATATATACATATAACTTTAAATTACACAAAGCACGACACAGAAAAGAGAACAAAAAGAACACTTACAGAATTCTATATTTCGAACTGTTGTTCGTCATCAGGAGAGTAGACTAGAAGAGAGGACGAAGTGAGAGAGATCTCCCCACGTCGAAGAACGGAGCGCGAATATATATATATATAACCATGATAAACGGAAACGGTCCGGCAGGACAAATTACACTTAAAATAAACTGTGACACATGGACAAAAACATAACAAAGTTATTTCGACCTTAATGGTGGTTGAAATATTGAAAAGTGAGTCTTTGTTATGTTGTTGTTTATGTGTCACAGTTTATTTTAAGCGTATATATATATATTATTTCATTCCCATTATTCCAATTTTTATGTTGAAATTTGTCTTTGATGATAAAGTGAGATTAATATTTGATTGTTTCAAGGGAGCACGAAAGTAACCTTATCTTTATCAATCACCCTAGTAACGCGAAGACCGATGGTTTTTATTTCTTTGACATCCTACTTCTTGTAATGGAGCCAGTTTGCACGCTGATATCAAATTACATCTCATACTCTACCGGTTAATGGAATTTTCTGAATAATATATTTCCTTCTCGTCATCTCCTTTTTCTCTCGATGTATTATCTATTATTTAGATAGATGACAGCATATATATCATAAGAAAATTTTATTTAATTATTAAAAAAAATTAAAAAGTTTTGACAAAGTTTTAGAGAATAAACAAAAATTAATGGAATAGTATATGTGTGGCAGGAAATTTAAATGGAGATTTCCAGCTATGTTTAACAATAAATCCATTTACGACACATCCTATTATGTAAATTACATAAGAAGTGAATGTAGAGTAGAGTTAATAGTATGAAACAATCATTCGCCAAAAATTACTTCATATTTTTATCAGAATAAATTAATTACTCTTTTTTTTTTTGAAAAATGACTTGATTCTATATACTAATTAATTGTGCGAGCCGTAATTGTGTGGTATTTAGTTATACTGGAGTAAATGGATAAAATGTCTCAACACAAAAAAAAGAAGCCTTTTTATTCTATGAGTTTTGAACACTTCTTCGTCAGGTAAAATTCCAATGGATAGTGGAGGACCAAACGGTCTGACAATCACCCTTCTTTTATCCATTTACTCCAGTATTATTCTTTATACTTAGTTTAAGCAAAGATACTTTACTGAAGACTATCAATGAGTAATTATTATTATATGAACTATATTATAAGTTGATGTTATTTGTTGTACAGTAAGTTAACGAACAAACAGGACATAAAGAGCATAAAGGTACACGGTTAACATGACATTATACTAACTGTAACGGCAGGCATCAGAGTATAGTTTTATAATCTGCTTACTATAGTGTAGCACTTAATATAAATTACATGTTTCAAGGAACCACAAGAAAAATTATATTCATACCTTTCACAATTTATTTTCAGTACTGTTGAAGTAATGGATATAATATTTTATATTTGTTTGAATGATCAATTTAAGGAGAAAAATAATAGAGCTTTGTAAAAAAAATCCATGCTATTTGTTTTCAATAATTCACAAAAAAGTTTTCATTCATCGAAAAAAATATTAAGCTCAATCTAAGAAATTAGAATAAATTTAAATATAAAAAAAATATTGAGTAAAAATAAAAATAGAATACTCTTAATACCAACATAAATGTAAACAGAATGTAACTGCTGCATTATTTTATTATTTATTTATTTTTTACTGGTAATATTTAAAATACATAAATTCAAGTAAAACATATTTCTCTTAATAAAAAAAATAACTTCAAGGTCCAAATAACCATTATCCAAAAACATAATAAATTATATATTACGTCTATAGTACAATACCAAGAATGTGCTAGGCCAGGCGTTATTACTATACTTAAATTATTTATAAAACATTTAATAAAAATTCATAACTGTACCACTATTTCTCACTTGCCTTTGCAGCACTTTAGGGTTCTGGCCACTTTTTGTTAATAAATTCTTCTATAGAGGCTCCAAAGATATCATTAACTTATTATCATTAACATTATATGTATTATCTATAAGTCCTTATAATGATCATTACATCATTAATGAGAAACTAATGTACTGAATTCAAAGATATGCTAAGTTTATTTTAATAAATTGAAAACTGCATTATCAGTATTGAAAGGGTTATTTTAAGATTTTTTTTTTTTTAGTTTTATTGAATTAAAACAAAATAAACTGAAAATTCATGATCAGGATTAATAGTGGTAGAGACCACTAATAAACATTGGTCTGCTCTTTTGAATGCTGGGTTTTTCATTTCTCTTCTACAGTCTTTCAGTTAATTATATCTAAGATTGAGCCATATTGCCCTGAAAGTGAGCCAGTCTTAGTTTGTTAGCCACCTACCCACCTTTTTCCTATTAAATATTCCCTCTTGAATAATTTCTCCTTTGATCGTAGCCAAATCTCTTACAAACGCCAGTTTTTCTAGTCTTATGGCTACAGTTTGCTCGGTTCTTAATACCCTAGCTATTCGTTTGAAAACTCATTCCTCAAAACCCGTTTTCATTAACTGTCCTAAATATTTTTCTAAATTGCTTCATTGGAAATTACAAGAAGAACTTTTTCAGTTAACTTTTATTTTTTTTTTTTAAAGAATTGAAGTTTCCCAATCATATGTCAACACAGGACATATAACAGTTTCATTCCCCCTAGTCTTAGCATATCTTGAAATGAAGTCAATTCCAACAATATTCTTGGGAATTATAAAATTAAAGCCTTTATTTTAATATTTTTTTATAACATATTTTCTTATAATTTTAATAGAAATCAATTTTAATGAAATCAATTTTGATTTCATGTATAGTCTAGCAAATTAACAATCAGAAGCACAAGCCATTAGGAAAACATGATTGTATGTTAAATGTTGGTAATATTTAAGAGGTTTCACAGGTAAATCTAAGAGATAAAACTACTGCATAATCTTAAAATGTTTTGCTTAAAATAACGTTTATATTAACTGAATTTTATACAGCTTATAACCATATTTATATTTATTTACATAAATCATAAATTGCAATGGAATATGCAATTTGCCAGGCTTGCATGACCATAAAAACTCTCAATTATGTGAAAAAAATTCCATCCATAAAATCTAAGTCACCATTAAAAAGATTTGCAAAAAGAAAACAAACTACTAAAGAAGAACAGATGTACAACAGTGGAAATTTATAGCTTAATTAAGTATAGTACATGCCAAATATTTAGATTGCCACTTGATATAAAAAAAATACTTTTATAGTCAATAAACTTGAACAAATGTTATTAAGGAGAAACGGTTGTTCATATTATACAAGTTGTCCTGTCAATAAAAAAGTAAATTTTATTAAAATATATTAACACAAACTGAATAGTTATTCGATGATTGTGCTAATCGAGGAAACTCAATGCTACATTTTCGTGTATTTTTTCTGATTCATAAAATCTGTTATTGTTAAAATATGGAACAAACTGAATAGTTGATACTTTTTTATTTGCGATTGTCTGCAATACTGTGAAAACTCAGTGCAGATTTGATTCATTAATTTAGAAAATCATAATTAATCATAATTAATTTTCTAATCATATCTGTTTTTTTATAATGGTAGTAATCAGTTGAGAATTTCAGATTTTATTTTAAAACAAGAATCATATCGTATCTCTTTACTCACTGTCACTATCTACCATTTTATTTTAGAATTTTGAATTTGTTTAAACAACGAAACACTCCCTTATTTACTTGCTGTGATAACTGACTATCACATTATATTTATTTAGATAACTGTACTTAAATGAAATCACAAATTAACGACATTTTCTCAAACTTGATAAGTGTCAGAAGAGAAAGTTGTATCAGTGATGTTAAGACAAGATGCTAATTTAGTCCTGTTTCCGTCAGTTCTTTGTTGCAAACAGAGTATAATAAATGTTTGATAACAGTGAAACAATGCTAATTTCCTTTTTCATCAGTCTATTCAATAGAAAACCAATGAAATCAACTTAGACTTCAGTTAAGATATTTTAACATCGTAAATATCAAAATAAATGACATTACTCGTATTCTTCCATAGACAGTGAAACATCTAAATACGAGCTGCTTTTGTTACGAGAATTTATTGATACGGCATGTCTTTCATGTAAAAATCTTGCTTGACATTCGAGAGATAATCCAAGTTATAAATTTGCAGATGCTCTCATAGATAAGCAGGTGAACTGAATCTTTCAATAACTTGTCCGGAGAATTCTTGAAATAATGAACAATAGTCAAATAATCCATCGTGATTTTTGAAGGAAACATTTCATATTGCCATAGCTATGAAAATGATTGATGTTCAATGAGAGAGTGTTACGCCATGCCCATTCGACTTATCCATGATAAGTAATGATCATAAATTCGCATTTTATTTAGTTAATATCAAATAACGAATTCTTATTATTAATCTTATTAATCAGGAAGATCCGTTTTATGGTTATTTAGGGTTACCATAAACTCTTTTGAGAGGCTGTGAACGGAAATAGTTTTCTTATGAGAGAAGTTCGTTCGAGATACTAAAATAATAGATTTGAGAATGATCTGGTAATGAATTAATCTCAAATGTAGACATCCACTGTATAAAAAAATTAATAAAAATAATATGGAAAATTAAAACTTAAATAAAAGAACAAAAACAATGAAATTGACGAATCTGGCTTAGGAAATGACAGTAAGTGGACGGTTGTGTTAAAACATGACTGTAATAAAATAAGCTTGTTTTTATAATCTGAAATATATTTTCATGTAGATTACGACTTTTTGGTTAATCTTGAATGTTTAGAGCTCAGAAGCTTGATTACAAATAAAGGATAAAAACCAAGTAGATTATTCTGCCGTAAGAATAACTCAAATACAACGACTTCTACAATCTGCTAAAGCATCAGAAATATTTATAATAAAAAAATATATAATACTTAGGATTTTATCATTAAATAAATTCATGCAAAAAGAAAGAAATAAAATAAAACTTGAAAATTGAAAAGACAGTTCGTTTTAATGAACTTAAAACAAGAAATAAGATTATTTTAGCAGATGTAAAGGATTTTGCTTTAATCAGGTTTCAAGTTTAAAAGAGATGAAAATCGAGATGTTTTTTCTGGCTTGCTTTACATTTATCTAAGTCCATCTGTTTGAATTAAATTTTTGCTCTTTTATCTGGCCACTCAACAATGAGGTTAGCACCAAGCTTCTAATTGCATTTAAATTTGATTTATTTGAAAAATATTATTTGTTAGGAAAGGGAATTTTATAATTGTTCCATTTACTCTTCACTGGCATCTGAATTAAAAATCTCAATAAACTGAAATTATGCTAACTGAATGAAAAGATTTTTATCCAACTGTTTCTACCATAACTTTGATAAACGATTTTGAAAATGACAACCAACAACTTATAAAATGCTCACTGTATTATAATTTATAAATTGAATTTTATATTTAATTGTATCTTACGCCAGGATTTCTAAAAATTTTCTAACTGTATAAAGGTGTCTTTCTCTTCAATTATATCTTAGGTCAGTATTTCTGTTTAATAAAAACATTGTATTATTAATGTTAATATGATTTAACTGTTCAAATATAATTTAGATCTCTCGGATGTTAATTTCACAAGACAATTATACTTGATGTATCTCTCTGCTTTTATATAATTTTAGGTATATTTATGTGGGTGTATTTTATTAAATAATTTATTCATATAAAAGAGGTCAAAAATGTCAGAATAAGTCAAGTAACTTGTTGAATAAATAAAATTCAACGGGATATTACATGAGTTAGGAAGAAAAAAATTCTTTTTTTTTTTAAACATGGAATGCAAATTACTTGTAATACTGCATACATCTCTGTACTTAAATAAATAAATATTAAACACCAGCTGCTCACCCTGACTTTGTCAGAGTTAGAAATAATAATAATTGAATTTACAGTTTATTATTTGTTTAAAACACAAATTTGTCGTTGGTTTCTACACTTTAAAAAATATAAGCTACATTTTTAGCAAATAGAATATTTTAAAATTAAATTACTAAACAAAAAGGAATTAAGTTTATACTAATGTATAAAAGACAGCCCATATAATTATAGTTATATCCAAATATTTAGGAATTTTGTGAGATGTTATTTATATTTATAGAATGTTTCCAAAGTTATTTATTGACACATACTCTGCCAAACGACATCAAATATCATGAAAAAGAGGTATAGTAGGCCTGAAACTGTATATCCAAAAAAAAAATGTCAAAAATTCCATCACTGTACAATAAAAATACAGTATAAATGTACAGCTAACAAATAAATAAGAATGTCTATGTCTATGAGAGTGATTGAACAACATTATATTTTTAATTTATTAAATTAAATTAATTTATTTAATCAATTTAAAGATGTTTCTTTTCATTGAAAAAAGATTTACTACATCATAATTATGGGCCATATTTTAAGACGAATAATCTCTTATACAAGAAACACTGTAATAATTATTGATTTAATTTTTAGACAAATCGGTGGGAATAGATTATAAAATGGATGTGAACCATCGGGAATGGTGCAATAAAATTTGTCGTTTCTCACAGTATTCCTTTAAAAATTTTACATATATATTAAAAAACAAGTTAACGTAATAACTACATAACAATTTCTTAGCAGTAATTTAAATGGCATTAAGACTGATTTTGATAAAAAAATGAAGTTTCTATTAAAAAATCCCACAAGTGGATCAGGTTGTCATTCCCAGCAGAGTTTTGCGATTTTAAACTATACTGCTTCTTTCATTTGACTTACTTTAGAAAAATACTACGCGTAGTTTTTTTAATATTGTGATACAAGAATATCTTTGACTAAAAATATTTTATAATTCATAAAAAAAAAATCAATTATAGCAAAAAAGAAACTACAGAAGTCATGCCTTTATAAATTGACATCTTTAATTTTAATATAACCTGTTAAGTTCTTTTACCAATATGTGTTCTTTTTTTACCAGTGTTGTGTTCATGTCAAATTCAATCATACCTGAAAATTGTTATATTTGTACCAATCTGATCTTTAATTTTATGAAAAAATACTGTTACATTTTACAGTTCATGCTAATAACACTTCCATAACAACTATATCATACCAAAGCATTAGAATTACTAGTAGAGGAGGAAAAAATTGTGTCTGAAAACATTTTGTGGGCAATAAAGTAAACTAGCCAGGCATTAGTACTGCGTAAAAACTATACATTTCATCTACAATTCCAGTGCCAGACCTGTTTTTGGCAACTCATTTAACTGATGCATCATACACAGCAGTAACTTGCAGCGTGTCTACAAACTTTTGGAACCATAAAGATAATAATTCACTAACACTAGTTTCACTCCTTGTACTGTATCTATAGTTTACCAAAAAATGTTTGTTGTTCTTTGTGAATAGTTTTCTGATTATATATGTGTGGATTCATATATGATTATATATATATTAAAATATACTGGGACACATAGAGAGAAATATAGCAAAGATTCACTTTTCTTACTTCTTTTCTTTTCTCACTTTTCGCTTTAGCCCTCACCCAGTGAGTTTTTTTGTTGACTCTCGTTCCTCCGTCAAGTCACTTCCTCTAATGAGGACGACCGCCATAACGGTTGAAATATTGAAAAGTGAATCATTGTTATGTTTCTTTTTATGTGTCACAGTTTATTTTAAGTGTATTTGTCCTGCCGGACTGTTTTTCGTTTATCAGGTATATACATTTATACCTGATAATGTATATAATTATACTATTATATGTGACTCATATATATATATATATATGAGTAGCAGTTTTCTTCTCAAAGCGAGTACTTCACTCTTCTTCCCGATATCGAAGTGAGTTCTGTAGTGACTTTCTGTGTTCTTTCTTATGTGTTAATGTTTATATATATAGGTGTGTTCTCTAATCGGGGTTCGGTCAATTTTCCAGGATAAAAAATAAACTCTCGTTGCCAACGTTTCGGCTTTATTTTAAAATTTTTTCATAGGTAGAAGTAAGAATTTTTTAACTAAGAAAATTCTTACTTCTGCCTATGAAAAAAGTTTTAAATAAAGCCGAAACGTCGGCAACGAGAGTTTATTTTTTTATCCTGGAAAATTGACCGAACCCCGATTAGAGAACACACCTATTCTATCAAACGGTCGATATATTATTGAATCTGTTATATATATAATTAAAAGAAACGGTCCAGCGGACTTTTTTAAATAAAATAAATTTAAAACGAAGGAAACACACAGAAAGACACAGACATAACTCAGATCGATATTTCTACCATCATCGTCATCAGGAGGTGAGAATTTCACCTCCTGATGACGACGATGGTCGAAATATCGATGTGAGTTATGTCTGTGTCTTTCTGTGTGTTTCCTTCGTTTTGAATTTATTTCATATATATATAAATATATATATATATATATATATATTATATATATATTCACTTGATAAACGGAAATACGATTCAAACTGGACACAATACGAGTTGAAAATTCAAGAAGAGTAACTCATTTAATTAAGAAACACACTTACAAACACAAATTTTCGGGCTAACCGTTTTCAGGAAAAAAGAGAAAGGGAGACCAACCACAGAACAAAAGACATCGTTTCACTAAATAGAAAATTGTTGCAGTCAAAAATATTATAAAACAAATTTTTTAGGACCAAAATGTCATTATCGTATTCTTTTAAAATTGAAAATCCGTGAACATGAAGTAAAACTTGATTATCAATTAAGAAAACAAATAAAGTTAGTCGAATGATTTGCTGAATTTACTTTAGAATTGACTGTCTTCAAGAACAAAAATCAGCGATGAAATCTGATTGCCTGGCAAACAATTGTCTTGTCGAAAAATAAACAGGTTCGTTGTTTCGTGTTTCTTTTCTAGGTTAAAGGGCGAGTAAGGCATTTCTAAAGAATGGATGGGTAGAATGTGTTCTGCAGAAGAATTTTACCATTATAAACAAACTAACTGATTATTATTATTATACAATATTGAATTAATTTTTGTTTAACTATTAATTAAAATATATAACTAATTCTGTTACATCAAATTTGTAATACTTAATGTAAGTATGAACGCCTTCCAGAATGTTCCAAAAAAGTTTTTGTATATCGCTAATTCAAAAAATTATTCTCATCTAATGTGTTAGAGTAATTTTAATTAGTATGTTTTTTGAAAATTTCTGAGAGTTAAAATACATTTTTTTTACGACGTTGAGCAAGAATATTTCAGAGAAATAATGCTAATATTAAATATGATGTTTTGCAAAAGGTGAGAGGTAGTTGTTATAGAAAACCGAAAAGACTTTATTCATTTTTTATCACCACAACATATAATGATAGTTAATTCAACACTTTATCTGACATTGGGGAAAAAAAATATAAGGAAATATTGTTATGAAAGTGATAACATTGGAATGATGCAGAAGACATGAATTAAATAGAAAAGTTTACTTATCAGCAAAATGATGGCCAGGAAACTTATCAGTATTATGGCATTGTAAAAAATGTCGAATAATTAACACGTCTCTCAGATGAGTACTGCTAATTAGAAGAATTCTACCCTTTCATACTGGTATCGGGCTTATATTGGATAAATGAAATAATTGTAAATTCTTCAACACTTCAACACTTATACTTATACATGAACTAGCGCTAAACCAGGATGAGATGCGTTAATCGTACTAACAGAACACATTGTCTCTTGGCAGAAGACAAAACAGTAATAAGAAAAACAGTGATATAAAATTTAAAATAAATAAGTTTATTTTAAATTTTAAAGTTTATATAAGTTTATTTTAAAAGTAAAATGTTAATTCCAACCAAAGTGGCCCATGTTAAACAGAACCAATTGAGGATATAATTATAAAGAAAACTTTCTATATGTCAAAACTCTATTGACACACAAATCTTATAATATATTCAAAATATCGGCTTTAGTAAATACCATTTTTAAGAAGAATAGTTATGCACCTTACATCCAGTGCATAAAGTGAAATATGTACACTTGCTATAAAAGTCTAGATCAACCTGGGATAGACAAACATACACCACCTCATAAATTGTGGAGTCATAAGACCTTAATATAAGTAAATCTGTAAAAATTCCAAATTATATTACCAAAACACCGCTAATTATCTGTATATTTTATCTGGACTGGCCTACAGTTATACATTTAATAACATATTTCTTAGCAAATATATCATGAAACTCATATACAGTTTTTTTTTTCAACATCACTTTCTCAATTTGATCACTGTGACGATAATATAACTATTGCTGTACCACAATTTTAGTCTTTCTCCATTTGATCAATATTGTGATCATATAACCGTTGCTATAGGCTTACTTAATTTTATAAATATATCGACAATTTAAGAAGTGACTAATAATAGTTATCACTTTTTTAACATCACCTCATTCAACATTAAACATTTTTGAAATTTTCCGCGCGCAATATTTTTATTAAGACAATAATTAGTATACTTTTTTACGTTTATACCAATCAATCAAGCAAACTGATACCGGATAGTAGAAGAAAATATGTAACAGGACATATTTGAATATCTGTGCTTACATAGATATCTGTTTATAAATATAAATAAATATCTGTAAATAAATAAAAACCTATCTGTTTGAAAATATCATTTTTTTTTTATTTTCAATAAAACGTATAACATTTACCATCACTATACTTAATAGTAAGCAAATAAAAAATTAGGTCTATAAAGAAGCTCTATAAAAAACCAGTAATGGACAAATTATAGTCATCTTAATCAGTGCGTTATTACTTCTGCCTGCAAAAATGAGAGTTTGATTTGAAAATAGAAACTGACAGATTCCCGTTTTCATTTTACTATTTTTTATTTCAGTATTATATATATATATATATATATACGAGTTCAAAATTCAAGAAGAGTACACACAGCATACTTGCATATGTTTTTATTACGTATGCAAGTATATGACATTATTATTGAGTTGTATTACTGAAATGGTCACAATTTACTATCTTTGAATGTTTTCTGTATAATACTTACGACCATTTGGTAGATAGCATCGACAATGTTATACATTTCATCTCTGGTAATATAACCATCGTTGTCTACATCATAGAGTCGGAAGGCCCCTGTAACATAAAAAACATAAAAGACATTTATTTTTTGTAGTATTTTTGAATGAATCTAATAGTTTCTGTAGTAGTTAAGTATGTGTTTCATTTTAAATAAAAGATAGCTAATTTGAATCGTTATAATTTAAAGAATAGTCATAAAAAATGGAAAAGGAAACTTAGTCAAGTATGAAAAAAAGGACTAGTTTGGGTTTACAATTCGGTAACAGGTTAGGGAACATTCTAGATTTCACAAACTCCACATTATATTCTAACATCGTGGCTCATGCTACCTGAGCCTCTATTCATATTCTCAGACACACTTAGGTTTTGCTAGCCTTAATAATCACTTAAAGTCATAACCAAAATGAAGTACTTCTTCAAAGAATAAAGAAATAGAAAGTGGTCAAGATATGATTTCTAAACTCTAAAAACTCATCTTCAGGCTACCAGCCCATAAGCCTCCTCTCTTTGCTATATAAAGTCAATCATAGCTTATCATAACTAATTACTGAATCGTATAGCGATTATATCCTTCCAATATAAACAATTTGGATTTCCTAGTCTACATAGAACCACTATACAAATTTAAAAGGGAATTCACAATCAGAGAGCTCTGATATATCTTTTCTTCTATCAACTAGCCGTCTTCTTTGATCTGGAGCATTCTTTGGTTTCAGTCTGCCATAAAATATTATTATATGACAAACAAATAAAAAGTTTTCAGTTCTATTGGATAGTATATTGGGTTTATATAGTCTTTCAATATTTTATAATATTGAATATATTTTATTATTCAATAATATTACATTGAATTTTTCAATTAAATTGAAAGAGAGTTTCTTATGGTTTTCCATTAACAAACAAATCTCGAAGCAGGTCCAATGTATTTTGAGAATAATACTTCATGATGTATACTTTCATGATGTACCTCTGAAGTTGATTTAGCTTTCTTATAAAGCCAGAATCTTTTTTTTTTTATTTCCATCCTGATGAGGTTGTAGTCGATTATAAACGAGTTAGTGTAGACGTCACCATGAGTGAGTTAAAGATCTACCTCGAAAGAATTTTTCATTTGTTCAATACAAAGAAATTCGCTGCCAATACGGTAAAAATGGCCATTTCAATTCAATAAGGTGATTGCAACATCCAAAATCCCTCCACCTGTTTTCATTGTTTAATACCTTATAACAGCATTATAATTGATTGGGTTTGACAGTTTTCAGCAATCATACCTTGAAACGAAATCTTTGTAACAGATATAAGCAAGGCCCAAACCCAATGTCAAATTTTTACCAAATCTGAATTTGTCAAATACTCTACAAGTTGTAAGTAATCACATATATAAGATTGTTATTAGATGAATTACAACTAATAGTTGCTCAATTTTGTTATAACCGCAAAAACTAACAAAATTACCTTTCAAGTAGTGAAGAATAAGATTGCACGTCTTGTGGCTGGGGTATTTAGGCGGGCCTGGAATGGGGATACCAAATCAAATGGAGGCGGATTTAGGGGAAGATGTTAGTCTGGAATCAATCGAGCAATTGACCATTTGACTCGCTGCTAATGAGGAAACTGATAATCATCCCATCCAAATCTTCTTGTGCAAAATCTATACCTGTTAACTTTCTGATCAGATGCGTCATTTAATTTATTCCTTTAATATAAATTAGAATATATTAAACATAGAGTAATATCTTTTTGACGTTACAGTGATATAACTTTAGGACTACGATGCCACATAGGAACATATACCTTATGACTGAGTTAGACTCAGTACTGATGAAGGCAATAGCTTAGTCTGCAAGGATTGACAGACAGGAGATAAATTTTTACGAACTTCTTCCTGAACTTCTTTTTTAGTTATCACTTGCTTTTCTAGGCTTTTGTTTCCTTTACTACCCCGCTCTTTAAAATTCTTTTTTGCTCCCCTCGCTTGTCAACACCACTCGAAATTGTTTTGCGCCACTTGTTTCGCATAAAGGTCATAAAGGTCTGTTTTCTAATTTTCTTAATGTGGTTTAGACGTTCATTTTTATTTCACAAGTTTATAATGAAATCTTGTACTATTTATAAAGAATATATGGAACCTTGATTTATATATATATATATTGTTAAAAATCTGACCATATCTTGCTGAAACTTGCTTCTTATTAAGTTTTTCAAGTTTTCTAAATAGAGTTCTTGTCACTATATCCACAGTATACAATATTCTATATATATATAATATATATTATATATATATATAATATATATATATATACATAAATATAGCCATAAAAATAGAGAGCTTATATAAGAAGATTAGAAAGTAGAAGTAGAAAGCGTACATAATTAATAATAAGCACGGCATTTAATGAAATTTGTTTAAATGAATGACTGTTTCAAAAAATACACACACACACACATATATATATATATATATATACTTTTTCAATAAAAATACGATACGGCACGCACAAACTATTGTATGTAAATGTGTGTTTTTTATTTATCTATGTTTCTTTATCTAAACTGGGTTATATATATATATATATATATATATATATATATAAATTGAACAAAATTGTCGATCGTGAAGTAGAAACAAAATAAAATGTTACCAGAACTCGGTCAATTTCTGACCGAGTCCTGATAAAACTTTATTTATATATATATATATATCACATTTTTTTAACACAAGGCTTCATAAAATAGAACTGATATTTCATAATATGAATGAAAGACATAAATGATTTGACTGATATGGTTATAGGATAAAATAAAATCCTATATTTTGGGATAATACCCAAACATATATTGAAAATTTGTTATTGAATTTAGATAGGGAGAGTGAAAGAGTGAGAGACATGTAGAGGGAATAACATGAATAAAGTATATAGGGAGTGGAATCAGGAGGCGTGTAATTGAGAGGGGAGCCAATCGACTCAAAGTGGCCTTGTATATGTCGAGTGATCCCAGGGAGGCCTGCCGAGTCTTGGACAAAACTGCCACCCTCATCCACCCTGATTACGTATTCATCCATGACAGCCCTTACAAACCACTTTCCTTTCCAAATAATAACAGATCCATTAACGAATGTCCAAATTGAAACAAGACAATCAACAATAGGCTTATATAAGACCCAGTATGCTGCTAAGACTGAGTGAATTGAATGTGTTTATTTGTGAATGGAAAGACTATTTGCAAATAGTCAATAACAGTGGAGGAATACTTACTGGAAATACAAAAAAACAAGCTCTATAACAATAGTCACGTAAAACAAAGAAACTGCAAACACTCCAACGCATATTAATCTGTTTGGAAACTAAAAAAAAATCTTAGAATATATATCCGATGGTACTTTTAATGAGGTTTTTTTAAAAAAAAAATATAAATAAGCATTAAACATGTTATATTTGCAGATAATATAATCTTCCAACAATTTAGGGACGTTGAATGTGCAAAATTTGTCTAAATGATGACAATGAATTGAATGATCAAATTTAACTTGAATGAGAATGTTCATAATGTATTTGAAATTGAAAGATAAACAGACTTTGTTATAAATGACAGAAGTTCTATAACAACTTAATTTAAAGATTTATTTATCTATATAAATTATATTTATTGGAATTTGGTCACATTTAATATACGGAATCACCATTTCGCCACAAAAATAAAAAAAATCACTTTTTTTGGGCGAAAAGGTGTTTCCGTATATTAATAGGCGAAAAGGTGATTCCGTATATTAACCCTGACCAAATTCCAAGAAGTAGAAAAAGTGTTTGTTAGTAATTTTGTGGTCAAGAAAACAGTACCGTAAAATATATTTATACAGACATGGATCTATTACACATATTTCTATATATCTATATTTAGATATATATATATATATATTATTTTTTATATATATATTTATATATAGTTCAATATAGAAAAAAAAGCATAGAGAAATCAAAAGAACGCACTTACAGTCTCTAATTTTTGGTTTGAACCGTCTTCAGGAGAGATAAAAGAGGGAAACCAAGAGCACTGGTTTAGAGACGGTTGAACTTATCTCTCCTGAAAATGGTTCAAACCGAAAATTAGAGACTGTAAGTGTGTTCTTTTGATTTCTTTATGTTTCTTTTTCTATATTGAACTACATTTGTCCGTTTTGGATCGTATTTCCAACGAAAAACTATATTTATATATATATTTATTTAGATTTATTTATTGAGATATGTATATTTAGACTTATGGTATTATGTATACCTCTAAAGACTCTAACATATTTTTAATTATAGTTAATGGGTTAGTTCCACTGAGGTTAGTAATATTAGAATTAGTAATAATACATTCCGTCATACCTCGTAAAGTCTCTGTAAAGCTCGACCGGTTTCGGGTCCGCCTGGATCCCATCTTCAAGAGCACCTAACTGACTGTGAGTGTTGTTTTCCTATAACCTACCTATATATAGTATTTACATTGTGTAATCAGTGTTGTGTGTGTAGGTATTTTTTTTTTTTTTTCTATTTCTTTAATTGTTATGTTTTTTCTTTTTTTCTTTTATTGCTTATTTCATTATCTATTTCTAGTTCCTTGTGTCGTCTTTTAAATGTTATTAGTGGTTTTGTTAAAATGTCGGTTTGGTGGTTTGTTTGTTCATTGATTATATTGTCTGTCATTTTATACCTACCTATAGGTAGGTTATAGGAAAACAACACTCACAGTCAGTTAGGTGCTCTTGAAGATGGGATCCAGGCGGACCCGAAACCGGTCGAGCTTTACAGAGACTTTACGAGGTATGACGGAATGTATTATTACTAATTCTAATATTTTTAATTACCCTGAAGATGACTGGAAGCCAGTCAAAACATGTCGGTTCCCACTTAATTAATATTCTCCAACGTTTGGATGAAGGAAAGAAGAAGGTATTCAGAAACCTTGAAAAACTGGTGAAGAAAATGACATCAGTGAAATACGGTCAGTTATTCAATGAATTATGCTTGAATGAAGGCCTGCCCCCAAATTTTACAAATATCTATATTTATATATTTAACCATTTTATATTTATCTAGTACGCATTTTTTGAAAGTTTGTGTGTGTGTATTATAACCAAAAAACCTCAAGAATTGAGGAAGGAAAATTTTAATAAAAAGCTGGAATTTCAATGGATAAATATTCTTGAAAAACAAAAGGGGAAATTGTTTGAGTATAAGTCAACTTAAAGGTTTTTCACTTTTTAATATAATCCTGTCTGTGACTGAATCTGACCGTTATTACAAGTTAAATTGTATGAAGCACAATAAAGGAACTTACAAAAATTAGTAAATTATAAAAATAACATCAACCAAATATGACATTATTCATTTTGTAAACAAAAATATATTTAATTCAGTAAATGTTTCACTTCTATACGAACAATAAGAGATAGTACATTCAGAGGCAGTTAATTTATTTTACCAAAGCTTACCTCTCCTATAAACTATTGTTACAATAGTAAAAACTATTACAGTTCGGGTAATAACTTCAAATCTAGGTATTATGGCCTGCAATAATGAATAAGCTTCAGTTGTCTACCTTCAGTTTTACTATAAGTGTAATCATATGTATTCTACTTAAATTTAGATAACATACCCTCTTGAAAATTCAGATTTATTTCTCATTATGTAGTTTTAGATGCAATTGCTTTTTTCTTAAAACAATGATCTTATTCAGTTAAAATTGTGAAATCTATAATCAGCATTCTAATAATGATAGTATCAGTGTCACATAAAAGCATAAAATACTTAATCGAAATGCATGTAAACACAATTGTAGTTATCATGGTAAACGGAACATGATGCAATAAAAAAAATATAGCTCATTACAGAATGGCAATTATAATACATTCTGTGAAGTCAGAAAAATCTTTTGCACTTTTTAATAGCCTCACTGTTGGCATTTTTTGTATAACATCAATCTAAAAAAAGTATGTTACAAAAAAAAGTTGATGATTTCAGGAAATTAGAAGATAACAGTGAAACTTAATTTATTTGTTAACTTTTTATATTAGTTTAACCATTTACAATCAACATTAATATTCTTTAAAATATTTGGAAATAATAATTCCATTGAAAATATTTTAAAGAAATGCTCAATACCATTTAATATATTAATTTTATTTGTAAGAAGTATAAGATATTTTGAATTGTTAAATCAAATAATTCAGACATATAACTTTGTATGATATAGCAAGTCGTCTCTTGAAGATAACGGTAAGCCACCAGTTCCAAGCATATACGATCCCGTATTATTGATCAATAAACCATAATAAACAGTAATAGAGTTCATAGTCTGGGATATACTTTTGTTATATTGTTACGATTTTACGAATGTGATCGAAGCAATATTCTTCATTACACTAAACAGATACTTATTGGAAACGTCTCTTTTGGTGTTTCAACAAGCTTAAAATGAAGTACCGTGTATTTTTAGACGTGTCTGGCAACATAAAAATTCAGGAAGTTAAAATGTTCAAGATTCAAATATCACGCGATAAATTAACTATTATCATTCATCTACGGCTGATATAACATTTATGCTACAATTAAAATAAATTATGTCATTTGGTCATTTATTCATGAGTTTAGAAATGCTTATACTACAGAGTAATATGTTCACATCTGTGTAATAGTTAAATAAATATAAATTAAATACTAAATTCTCTCGTATTAATAACACTACAATTTTTTCATGTTTTCTTTCAAAATGTGTTTCACTTATGTAATTAACAAAGTACTACTATACAAAACATTACTGCGACCGACCTGGACTTACGGACTTGAACTATGGGGTTGTGCAAAACCATCCAATATTCATAGAATACAATCATTGCAATCTAAAATCCTCCACACTATCACAAATGCTCCATATTATGTCAAAATCTACTCCCTTCATAAAGACCTAAAAATTCCATTCATCCAAAACCTAGCCTCTGATCGTTATAAGTCATTTCACAACCTTTCCTCTCACCCAAATTTATTTGTACGAATCCTTGCTTCCTCCTCACCTTCCCGAATTCCCCCAAGATGACTCAAGAGAAAATGGCCCAGGGATCTACTATTACAATAATACATTTAAAAAAGAAAAAACAAAGTGAGAAGTTGAACCAGTGGGTTTCATTCTTTGCTCATGTGCATCGATGTCATTGTGTAATCTATTACTACATATGCCTGTTACGCATAATATGCGTAGTTGTATATTTGTAAATAAAGATGATAAAAAAAACTTATGTAATAAAAAACACTATTTCCAATGGTGAAATTATTTTCTTTATGATGTAGTTCCTATTTGGTCCGGTGCTTGAATTTTTTTTAAATTCGGTTTTTTTTGGGGTTTCTCTTGCATTATTAAAATACTTGGCGCATAAGCAGAGGAATTTTCCGTTGAAATGAACTTTATTTTGTATTATCTATACTGATTCATAAATGATGCATGGAGGAATACTCCTTTATTATTCCTGTAGGGATCATGGAGGCAGTTTCATGTATTATGCAAAATTACCTAGAAAAAATACAAAAACTGAATTTTTATATTTAATTTATTTTGCCATCTTTTCTCTCATTTTCATGGCTATTTGCAAAAACTAACTTAGTTATCATTAAAATTAAAAGATCAGCATTAACAGTTTGAAGAAAACCCGTGAAATGAACTTATTCACGACTTATTTTGATCCTGTCTTCAGTATGGTTAATACTTTTAACATGATATATATATATATATATATATATATAAAATATATGTTAATGATCAAACCACAATATCAAATGGGAAAACAAGACTAAGATCATTCAACCGTAACAAGTGGTCTTCGTCAGAGCAATAAAACCCAACTGGATAAACCTCTTGTTACGGTTGAAAGATCTTCGTCTTTTTTTCCCATTTCATATTGTGGTTTGATCATTGATTGTTATTTCAAGTGTTTATGTGAAATATTTTTATATAACATATGTATGTATTTCTGAATTTAGTGAACTGATCTATAATATAAGTATGTTATCTAATCGGAATTAGGTCAAATTTTCTAGGTTCAAAAATCAAACTCTCATTCCCGATATTTTGGTTTTAATTTTCTTAGTTCGGTTGTTTATTTATTGCGAATAGTTTTCCAAAAAAAATTGCATCATATTTAAAAAAACTACTCTAAAGACTAACAATTTGTAGATATACATAATGGAATTGAAATGTGATTATATATTTTTTTTAATATATGTGTAAATATAAAAAAAAATATTTGATGTTATGTTTATAAGATTCTATTTTGAAGATAGTAATGAAACATTCTTTTATAAAAAAAAAGTTTTAAAATAAAACCGTAACGTCGGCAATTAGAGTTTGATTTTTGAACCTAGAAAATTTGACCGAATCCCGATTAGATAACACACCTATTCTATCAAACGGTCGATATATTATTAAATCTGGTTTAAAGAGAGATAGAGATGAGAGAGAGAGAGAGAGAGAGAGAGAGAGAGAGAGAGAGAGAGAAGAGAGAGAGAGAGAGAGAGAGTGTTAATCATAGAAACACAATGCTATGTTTATCAAACAAATTATGCTTCAAAACTCATAAACTAATTATTGTAGACCACGCTTACAGCTTCAATTTTTGATTTAACTTTCATCAGGGGAGATGAAAGAATAAGAAGAACAAGCACATCTTGTTCTGCACTGATGGAAATCACATAGTCATATTTTTTTCCTATCTTCCTTAGGAAATATATCTTATCAGTTTTTTTTAAATATATATCAATTTATCTTAGAAATATAACTCGCAACATTAGTTAATATACTAAATAGTAATACTATTATACTATTAAATAATATATATTAATATACTAATTAGTTTTAGTTAATATACTAAAAACTCCATAAATCACAATAAAAAACAACTTAGTAATAAGTAGCAATGAAACTATGATTTAACTTATAGTTATTGCTATTTACAAATACACTATCAGATCTAGAATATTTACTAGACTGAAATACACCCTAGTAAAATATTCATTGATATAAAATTGAAACATATGCTGTCAAGTTAAGTAATTCTTCATGACATATTATATTATGGAAGCATGTTATGTTATATTTGGTAGGATAGTATACTAGAAAAGTAATTGACTGTCGATGGTATTTCCAGTTATAGCAGTTTTGATCAATATAATAACTATAATTAAGAAATGGGAAAACAAGACTAAGATCTTTCAACCGTAACAAGCGGTCATCGTCAGAGTCAAAAACCCAACTGAACACTAGATGCAGAAAACATCTGGTGAGGAGTTGAGAAGAGTGGGAGGGAAGGTTTTCTGACGAAGACCGCTTGTTACAATTGAAAGATCATAGTCTTGTTTTCCCATTTCTTATTGTGGTTTGATCATTGATTGTTGTTTCACGTGTTTATGTGGAATCTTTTTATATAATAACTATTATATATGAGTTATTAAAACCAAGAGAAAAAAATAGAAAAAAACAAATTTTTTGATAGGTACTTCCATGATTTATTCTTGCCTATGTTAAAGAAGCATTTAAAATATTATATTGAGAGAAAGTACTATATTTTAAGTATTCTTTATTTCATTTTCATCACCCTTTATAATTTAATTGGAAAATGTAAAAAAGTGAAAATTTTCTGTTTTGTGTATTAAGTGTACATGTGATGATGGTGCATTCTATAATATAGTGAAAGAATACTCTACAGCATTCATATATTAAACTAACTAATGCTGGAACAGTGTTTAATTACTAGTATTAATGTAATAAAATTAACTTAAATATATTACTTATATTTCATACATGCTATGATCTGAAGTTGAATTACATTTAGACTGTGGTAAAGAAATAGATTTGTAGCAAAATTAGTAGACTATGTTTTCTAAATGCAATAAAAAAGAACGTAGCATTATATTTCCTAGAAAATTGCTAATCAAATAGTTGATTTGATCGTTTATTGCCCAAGCAGATAATATAACAAACAAAAATTCTATTATATAAAAAGTAATCAAATGAACTAAATAACGAATATTTTGATTTTGATAATATCTGAGTCCAATTGTGATCATCTAATACAAACGCGCAGTAAAATAGTTATTTTCTAATTTGAAGGAGAAAATACCAATAGAAATCCAAAGTAATGTCATATATTGTAAGCTTTTCTAGAATGCAAATATGGTTAAAAGATATTATCGAGGAACAAGTTTTTTAATAAAAGAAACATCTTGTCAAGGTTGTTATTCAATAAGAACGAATAAGATTAATGCAGTGGTTTTAGCATTTCATGCATTAAACAAAGGCTCATGTCTGATTTTGATGGAACACTTATTGTGATTATAGAATAAAACAAACCTAGACGAAACACGCTGGAAATCTTATTTATTCAAAAGAAGAAAAGCCATACCGCCACTAAGTTTAGATTGATAGAGTGGTTGAAATAACACTAAAAGTGGTGAAGATTGCATAGATGCAGTTCAGAATCACTATGTGATATAATTTTACTTAATTTAATTTTTTTTATGAAAAAAATGTTCGCAAAATCTATAGTAAATTCTAATTTAGCTTTTATTAATTACAAAATGTTTTCTTGAACTGATTGTAATAATTTACTATTTCCTTCAAAATTCAACTTTCTGTCTAAAGCTCGCATAAAATTCTCTTTATCAACTCGTTTATCACATAAATGTACATTGTTATGGGGTAAGGTATAAAATATTTTAAGAAAAATAAAAATAATATTTCAATAGTATTCAAATCAAACGTTATAGAGGAACAGAACTGATACAATAAAAAAAAAAATATATTTAATTCTTTATTGTAACTTTCTGCGTAATGAACAGCCGTCAAACATAAATATTTACGAAACATTCTATTTGTGAGCCCCTAAAAATCACGCAACAGTCAACAATTAAACATACATCAAATTAAGTGAATTTACAACAAATAAATCACTGAAAATATAAATATACTAGACAAAATTTGAAAAAAATTCCAGAAATATGCAAGTTTCGAAAGAAAACATGTGTAGACAGTAAATATTCAAACCAGGATATTTGCCTAGCATTTAAAAATTGATATATTTATAAGTGCATAATAAATGTCAATTTTGTACTTTGAAAAAATCTATGAACCTTTTTTTCTAATTTTAATAAAGGTATATATTTTTCATTTTATGTGAGCTTATATTATGTTATTTTATTTTTATTTAGCTTAAATTTTATCTATTATATTAATATTAATTTAACTTGAATACAGGTAGAATTAAACTGGATTAGTTATACTATGTTTCCTAGTTATTTTGTATTAAATTGAACTAATAAATTATGAACAATAATTTATTAACTTTGATAAACTTTCCTTCAATCCTCTTAGTCACAGAGTAAAACTGTATTTTATGAAGCCTCAGAAATAGTCTGTTACCCACAGCAAACGGTGAAAGGAAAAAAGCTTAAGCCGTTTAAAGTATCAAACTTGAATCTATAACCTTTTTACGAACAGACAGGCTTACATATATTATATAAGTTTTAGCACTTATTACATATTTAACTTTGTTGAAAATAATTTAATTTAACATGAAATGAATTAATCAATAATAAGATAAACCGTATATACTTTGGAAAAATAATTGTACAATTTTATGATAAGAAGGTTGCTTCAAATTTGACTTTTCAGTCAAGTTCACAGTATGACTGAAAAATCCATTACATAGGACAATATTTATACTGAGAACATGATTTTTAAGCTAAAATTAATCTACTCAATGCAATTGTATTTATTTATTCCTTAACAGTTAGGTAGGTTAGGTTAGGTTACAGTGGTCGTTCCATGTCAGAACACGTTCTGTCCAAACATTGAACCTTTGTGATATCATGGAATAAGAATTCTATATTGGGAGACGTAGGTTTTGTCTAGCTCAAGTGTGTATAGCAGTTCTTTTCAAAAGTTGCGCCCTGGAAGGTATCCAGGTGTGCCTCAAGATAACAAAAGATTAAATGTATATTTTAAAAATATGCATCATTATCATTTCTTTTAAAAAATCCAATGATTTTCAAGCCTCAGTCATGTTACTGCCAGTTGATATTTTGAACTGGAGGGTAAATTTCTTTAATTTTATTGCAGTAACCTTCTCTTTTCTTTTCCTCTCTTTGAGGAGTTAAATCATTTGTTAAAGAACTCTCTCTCTTTATCTCTCTCTAAAAAAAACCATTTTTTTAATTTTCTGTTTTTTTTTAAATTTCAGGTCTAAACTTTTTATATTAAAATCAGTGATGCGCTCCGCCCAAAAGCATTCGTTATTTCATAGGTGCGCCCTGAAGGAAAACAGTTTGAGAAACCCTGGTATGTAGGGTAGGGACTTTTAATAGTTTTCTGACATAATACAGACTTAAGACTCTCTCTCATGGACGATGAGCTGAGATTTTTGTTATCCCCGGTGTGAATAAATTGAGGTCCCAAATGGTTATAGAACTCCAGTTCTACCAGTCTAAAGGTTATCACGTAAATCAATGGACTACCCGGCCATGTTTACAGCAAGATACAAATTAAAATTTTGTAGCTACTTTTTTTTTTGAAAGACTTAGGGCAGGTTTTATGATTGATGGTAGCTTCAAATTTTTGCGTGTATGAGATATAATATTGTCAAGGAAGAATATGCTTAGTATTAAGGCTTTTGTTTTAAATAAATGGTAGGCGATTAGTAACAAGTCACGTTCCGCACTATTAAATTAGCACTAAAGCTGAAATAAATAACTATAGTCGCGTAAAACAAGCACAATTTTTCTAACTCTCATTAGACAAATAGTATCATCCATTGTTAAGAATAATCCATACATGTTTCTTACATTCATTGGATTACGACTGGCCGTAATATATTAGAATCTCATACGATTAATTATTTTTCCGGAATTCACCGGTTGGTCAATTAATAAACAATATTTACCATATTTTTTCCTTGTCTTTCATATTCTAAGTTTTAAATAAATTTCCTTATCAATTAGATAGAGAGCTTTCTCTTTGATAAATTATTCCCAAAATGAGCTTAAATGGAAACGGATGGTGGCTCAGAATCAGTGGTGTGTGTGGTATGTAGACAGACTCCCTAATACCACACCCAGCCATGATGTCCACCTCTATGCTAGACATACGCAGATCTACTGTCAAAGTTTCAGCTCTCTATATCCTATGGTGGGTGAGTTTATCTGTGATAAAATTTGGCGGACAAACCGACAGACAGACATTTTTGTAAGGGTGGATTCGGTTTCTCTAATATATGAAACGTAAATATAATTTGAAATGAGTCAGTTCTAATCAAAGTACAGACAAAACCTTTATTTTATTTATATGGATTTATTATAGTTACATTCTTATATTTATTAATATCATCTTTCATGTTAAAAAGAAATATTTTTAACTTATAAGAAAAATGTAATTAAGCAGAAACTTACACTTGATGATGTTCTGTAAAGATATAATATAAATTAAGTCAGAATAGCCAAAAGTAATCAATTGATAATGGATCCAATAAAGGCTGTTGTTGATATTGGAATGTAGCTTCAAACATTAAATTGTGATAGAGCTTGAAGACTTTGTGAAGGAATTCCAAAGCCTTTCATGAGATCATGAAAAGAATTGTGGGAGGCATATAATGAAATCATAGTCTAAGACTAATATTGCCACACTAATGTTCATGTTTTGAAAAATACATCATAATCCTGTTGCTGGTGTTTTGTTCTTTTAACTAATACTTCACTCAACTCCTCTGCATGGGGTGCTCACACTCAATGACTTAAAATATCAATTTTGTTAGATCACCAGTTACGAAAAAGTACAACATATTTTTTTTACTGTTTCGAACATTGTATTTCAAAATTAGCACAAAATAAAAATTAAATAAAATATATTTCCCACACTTATGGTATATCTTCTTAATTTGAAAGATCTTTTATTTTACAATTTAATATATTAATTAAAAAAATTTCTGCAACTTCATCCGGTTTTTAAAGCAAAAAAATATGGAAGAATTCATCACAATTTTTTTACAATAAAGTGAATTGACAAATTTGTGTTTAGCAAAGCTTTATGAATTACAGTGATTTAAGAATTATGTAAGATATAACAATAAAAAAACATTCAGAATATAACTTCATAATTATAATAAGAGAAATAGATTATGAACATCTACAAAGTTATGTTTTTATTAACCGCAAAAATATACTTATATGAAGAATTTATGTGGATTTAGTTGTATTATGTGTTGGGATAAATACTTAAGAACTAACTAATTTAATTGTTATATAACGGTAATTAAAAATGCAAAATTGCTTTTTAACGAACTGTTTGCGTAATTTAGTGTTTTAAACACTAATTATAAAAAAAAGAAGAAAAATAACTAACTTTACTCTACACAAAGTCATCAAACGTTGAATAACATTTCATAAAATCTATTTAGCAGGAAAGATACTGGCTTTACAAGTGCAAAGATGACGAGCTTGGAAAATTTAAAATGCTTCCAAAAGAATCTTGTGAGACCCTACATGACTTTTATTTTCCTCATTAAAACCTTTTAACCTTCCCAACTTGGCACATGAAAAAAAAACAACAATTATAGTACTAAATATTTTGACAGGTTCTACTTAACTGAAATTCTTAAAAATTCACCTGTAAAATATACATGGATACAATTCATACAAATAAATAAATGCCTATATATTAATTTTTAGATATACGCAATATCTTAAGAATATAAGAAATATCTTAGGAGAATTTTTAATAATTAATACTATTAATTGAATTTCGTTCATATTTTTACGTATGGAAAGTATAAAGTTGAAAAAAAATTTCAATTTTACACATTATATGGAAATAATGGTATGGAAATTGAGAATAATTGAACAAATAAACTTGCTTATTCAGAGTTGAATTTGCATTAAGGTTTATGTAAATTTTATTATCTGGAAAACGCTATTTTAAGTTTTCTGGTTTTAAAAGATTCGAGCTTTTTTATGGTGTTAAAAAAAATTAGGTATAAAAATTTATGCAAGCAAGGTATTTCAGATTTTCTTTTTAGTTCTTTTAAATTATGTATATTTGAATATTCTATAATTAATGAACATTGTGGAAAGTGCCCTCGTTCAAAATGATTTTCAAATCCTTTCTATAGTAAACTTGGTCTCTTTTAGTTAGGTGCATTTTTATTACTAGTACATACTAGTAAACAACCTAGACCCACAAGTGATTCACAGTAGTTTTTATGTGAATATGATCTGTAACTATCTCCTGGATGTTATGCTTTAATTCTTTTTCTTGTATATTGTTGTTTTTTCAATGTTATTTCTTTAAATTATTTCCTTATTTACCTTGATTTTAGTGTTATACTCCTTCTTGTAACCCAATTGTACCAGCTGCTGTCTATTTTTCACTGTACTTTTTCGTTACTATCTCATTTTTAGTTTTTACCTCTCTTTGATAGATTGAGAATATTAATTGATTTATTTACTCTCATAGTTTTGTTTTTGGTATTGATTAATTCCAGGCTTTATTGCGATCAATTTCTTAATATGATTGACAAGTGTTCATTTTTTTTTAATTTTGTTATTTCTCTCCTTATTAAACGCCTAACTCATAAAGATTTTCACTACACTTTGATTAAAGCCACTGTTATAAAAACACATACAGTTTGCGAAGAATTCTCGAACTCAGCAAGCTCTTCTAAAACCTATGACACTTAGATATCTCTTTAAGAATATTGTTAAAGAAATATTACTACTGATTATCATAACATTAAAAATTAATTTTAATTATTAATAAATAATCATTAATTATTTTTTTAATTATAATACATAATAAAAATGAACTAATAAAGTAATGTAAAAATATTGAAAATAAAAAAAATTCATAGACTGGCAATGAATAACCACATTATTATTCATCCAGAAGATGTGAGGCAAGCTTTTACTGATTGTTACTTGATTGTTACTGATTGTTATAGTAGTATATATAACAGGATTTCACAATATGTAAGTGAAATAAAAATAAATTTCCAAACGATGACTAAGATCCTTTAGCCAAATCAAGTGGTAAAACATTATCAGTTAGACTCTGACAAAGACCACCTGATTTGGTCGTATGATCTTAGAAATTTTTCTGACGTCTTACTTTGGATGTTGATAATATATATATATATATATATATTATAATTTTCAAAAGAACACACAGGAATGAAAGCACTGAAACTCACTTCTATATTTCAATATCCTCATCGTCAAGAATAGATATAAAAATGAAACACGTTTTTTTTTACTCTTAGGGCAGCACTAGAGTTGAAAGCGTATAACTTCCGAAGTTTAAAACTGCTACAATCAATTATCTGACAGGTTTTAATTTCACCAATGGAAAAAAGTTGGGATGAATGCAACATTACCTTGTCACAAATTGCAAAGCATTAATATAAACTTGTTTGATAGCATCCATCGCTGAAGGGAGAATGTCACATTTAAAAAAAAAAAAAATGACAAAAGCCAATTTTATACTTTTACACTTTCATGAATTTTTTAAGATTTATATGACAGTAGAATGAAAACTGTTTCGAATAAAAGTTGTAGAAAAAATTCAAATCGATCATGACTTTAACTGTTTTTTCAAATACAACTTCTTTTTAAAATAAATGTTTGAATCTGAAAATATTTATTATCTTTTTTATTTTTACCTTTTTTTATCTTTTTTCTATATTTTTAGAGTTAATATCAATAAATAATTTAATTTTAAAACATACATAAAAAGATATAGTCAGATAAAAATTTCCGAATCCTTTGCCTTTTTGCTTTTGACAAAAAGTGTCAAAATGTAGACATGATTTGTGCCATTTTGCTGTGTTCTTCGTAAAATTGGTTGTGTTCTTTTGAAGTATTGATATATATATATATATATATATATATATATATATATGATCAAACCACAATAAGAAATGGGAAAACAAGGCTAAGATCTTTCAACCGTAACAAGCGGTCTTCGTCAGATTCAAAAACCCAACTGAACACTAGATGCAGAAAATAAAATGCAGATCTGGTGAGGAGTTGAGAAGAGTGATCCTCAACTCCACACTCTTCTCAACTCCTCACCAGATGTTTTCTGCATCTAGTGTTCAGTTGGGTTTTTGACTCTGACGAAGACCACTTGTTACGGTTGAAAGATCTTAGTCTTGTTTTCCCATTTCTTATTGTGGTTTGATCATTGATTGTTATTTTACGTGTTTATGTGAAATCTTTATATATATAATATATAACAAGGTTTTATAAGGTTTTCAGTTTTCAGTTGGTTTTTTGACTCTGACGAAGACCGCTTGTTACAGTCGAAAGATCTTGGTCTTTTTTCCCATTTCTTATTGTAGTCTGCTCGTATATATATATATGTACAAATAATGCTAAAACTACATGTAAGGCAAAAAGAGACCACATTAAGTAATTACATACTTTTTGAATTTTAATTTTATTTAACAAAAACCTGACAGTTAAAACGTTTGTTTTCTGACAGTTTATACAATTTTAAAGTACAAGGAATTGAATAAATGTGAAACAAACTGTATTTTTTCGTGCAATAATTTTGGGAGTAATTCGGTTTTATGAATTAATACATGCACATAGATTTGTCTTTTACGTGTCATGGCGTGTTAATCACTGACGTCTATATCTTTAATGTCAATTTGAGAAAGTTTCTAATCATAGAATTCTAAAACATTATTCAATTCTATACAACTAATAAAACAAGATGGATTTATGTATCTTGAACAAGAAATATTGCTATATCTGTGTGAATGCCTACAGGTTAATCTAGTAACACAACAATGTCTCCTACGTATAATATAACAAGAAAGGATACTTTCCTAATAGATACAGTACTGGTAGAAGTATTGAATTATTTTTTCATTTTGTCAATACCCCGAAAAATGTTGGCCTTCAGTATTTCAATTTCAACTAGAGAAATGTTAAAATGACATTTGAAGTTTGTTTTGCAAAAGGTCATCTTATTTTTCTTCATTCAAAACTAATGAAATTAATTTATCAGATTTTTTACTCGTAAAAATTTACTCATAAATAACTCCTTAATTTATGATATAATTAATTATTCTGTGAACTAATTCTGTTTTTACTATATTGTAAGTCAAATGAAGAAATGAAAAAAAAATGATCTGGAGATGTTGGCCGATTTACGGTTTTTGAGGTCCCAAAGTCCTTTTCTGCCATTTTTTTTTGATGATTTTTGTGTGCATGTGAGTGGGTGTATATCCAAAGATTTGTAGACAACCTACAGGCCACACAAACTCATATTAAAAGTATACATGAGACTCTTAAAACGATTAATTTGAAACTATCCAATATACGTTCCTAGTCTTTAATTCTCTTTGGATAAAAGGAATTGGAACTATCATGTAACGGATGCAGTAGTTATGAGCACAAAACAAGTTTTGTTGTAAATGATTCTTTCGTAGAACCTGCAGGTTAAACGCTTAAGACAATATCTTCACATTGGCTCTGCGAATCTATTATTATCACATTCCTTAGTTTGCAGTATACAGAAGCATGCGTGTCTAGGGATAATTTGATCAATGAAGTAATGAATATCTGTCCCACCTCCAGAATGGAAAACTACAAACATCTCGCTATTTAAATTTTTTATGCAGAATGATTAGTTTTAAATCTACTGAGGTTGTACAAAATGAAAAAGAATTTATGGGAGATGAAATTTTCAGAAAATTAATACAATGAAATTTAGTAATTTTACGTATATAGGGATAGAATAGTCTTTAAAGAAAAGGTTGCGGAAGGCATTGACGTAATCACAAATGAAAACCTAGATTAGATCATTTCTGCTTTGAACAAAGGAGCTCTAGTCTGATATACTGATGAATCTATTTTAAAATGTACGATCTATAATGATGCATGAATAATGGCACCGGTGTAAACAAGTTGACTCCCATGTTGGTACCTGGAAACAAGGTAATACTGAGGAATGCGAAAGTGGGTCGTTTGGAAAAATGTAGGAACCAAATATCCTGCAGATTTTTACTACACAGCCCAGCTTTTGTAGGTTGGGAACCGACAAATCGATTAAGAGGAAAACAGATAAGAAGTTGACTACAACAGCCATCTCAAACTTAGTTTGAAAGAAACATTCAACTAAACTTACCTTTGTAAGAAAATGCAATATTTTCAAAGGGACTATTTATCCTATATATATTTAATTTTAAGTACTTATCTATCAGGAGTATATCACCTTAACTATTAATTGTACAAGTAGTAATCGACATCATAGAAATAAAGTGGTCATTGTAGGCTTTGTCTGGAAACGGTGGAAACCTTTTATCACATTCTATTTGTGATAGAAACGTCTCTTAACGTCTCTTCAGGACACTCGCCTTGAAGAGAACAAAGTTTATTAGCAAATTATTCCTAAAACCAATATGAGTGAGCAATACTTCTCTAGGTCAATTCTGAAGATCATCAATGAACTTCCAATTTTTTAGTTTTCTAATTTTAGTTTAATTAGTTTTTTAATTGAATTTTTTTAATTTAGTTTTCTAATGTTTTTAGTAAAATTGTAAATCTAAAGCTCAAACCAGTAACAATGGGATGCACAATATCACACAATTTGACAAATGAGCACAAGAATCCGATGAAATTCTGTTCCTCAGTTTAATAGCAGTAAGATATCAGATTGATCAATGATACATGATCAAATTACTGTATGTAAAAAGGTCATATATTAGAGATTATCCTTGTGCTTGGTACGTTTACGCAATATCCACATTAGAATAAAACCAAAATCATTTGATTGTCAACAAGTTTGATAAATTTTTTTTAATACCAAAGTTAAGCCTAGGTCCCACTAAAATTCTTTTATCTGCATTACTTATTTAACTGTATTAAAATACAGAAATTAACTTTCCTTATTCATTATGTATTATATGTACTAAACTTCATGTAATACAAATGTTGACATCAACCATACAATATATGTCTATCCTCTTGAATTAAGATTAGTCATTTATCGACTTTAGGGAAAATATAGGTAAAACTGAGGTGCAAAAAAAAAGAAGAAAACTTCAAAACAATCTTAATTTGGAACCATTATATTCTCCACTCAACTCTCAAATAAATGAAATATTAGACTACTACTTTCATTTAAAAGATCACATTATATTTTTAACATTTATATCATGAAAATTTTTTCACCTTTGCTAAAATACATATAAGTTCTACTTAATTTGTTACCTAATTAATGAAATACTGCGATTAGTATAATTAATTTTAAATCTAACGTTCTTTTAGATATCATTTAAAGGTTGTTATAAAATAAAACAGAAATATCCAAAAACATCAACAATAAACCTATTTAAGTTTAATTTAAAATGTAATATCATATATTGTATTATTTATTGTAAATATTTGATACCAAATGGACGATCTTACTGAATTTCATTTATAGTGGTTTACAAATACAGTCGCAGAGGTCACAATATGTAGTTGCAAACAGTTTAACAACGATATATGGTCAGATTACAATTCATGAGGATAATCGCGGACATCGAGCCATATAACATGACTATACTCCTGAAATAACTGTAATCTCACGACCTCATGAATCAAGGAGAGCGTCCACTTCTGAGAGTTATCTTCACTATCCTCTTTTAACCATTACCATTAAAATTTTCTAAATAAATGTTATTAGTTTAAATACACTTAGTTCATTTTATTTACAAATAATACAAGATGTTAAAAGAAATATTATACTGATAAATCAATTTAGAAACTTTTTACAAAATATAGCTAAAGTTACCAATAAATTACATGGAAAAAGCTCTCATCGGCTACTTTTGCAGTTCTAACTAACTACGATACGAAATGAAAGGAACTTTTTTATTTTTAATTTGTTTGGTCCACATCAGAAATAAAATCACGATATTTAGGTTCAGGGATTAAATTTGAATAAAAATACTTTCACGAGGTTATCTAGTAAATACAACGTACACTAAGTATGATTATACGAAATACCATTGAAAATTGTAATGAAATAATGATTAAAAGAAATATAAAATTGTCTAATTTAATTGACTATTATAATTATAGTGAGAGGACATCTAAGAAATCTAAAGAAATTAGTTGAATGGTGTAGCTGATCGATTATTAAGAGTTTCCATAGTACCTCACTAAACATTATCCACAAACTGTCAGAATAGGGAAAAAAATATTATAATTATTCAGGTTAACCAGTAGATATAAGTAGAAATTTTCCGTAATAAATACTGTCTATAAGAAAGATCAATTCTTTTTACAGACTCGCATTTTATAGAAATACCGCTAGGCCCAGTGCAAATGGTTTACTCCTAAATTTTAGCAAATCATTTCCCACTGTGCTTGTATTCGTATGTCTGAAATATTCGTCAGAATCGAGTTAATCAGAATTCTTGGTTTAAAATTCAATACGAAAATTTTGAATAAAAGATGTTTTAATGTATTATTCTATATTATATTTAGCAGTGATATTAAAAGAAGAGAAATTATATATAAGAAAAAATACATATAAAAAAAACCGATAAGAAAATATTTCTTGTACATGTTATATATATAAGAAATGATATATAAATATTGTTGTTTATCAAAAGGGTTGCAAGAAATTTTCATGTTGCATCCATTAACGAATCTAATTTTCAGACAATTTTTTCTTGAAGTGTTAAGAACTCCCTTCTTTTTGGGTAATATTGGAGCACAAAAGGGTTACTTTTTGGTTTTTATGACTATGTATACTATTATGTAACATTTTCGGAGATAGACGAAACATTATACTTTGTATTAGTTATTATCTCACAACGTATAATTTACCGTACAAATTGTAAGATTTTGATGAGCTGCAGGGAATCAGTTCAGTAATAATAATAATAATAATAATAATAATATATCAGACGAGTTTTGTTGAATGATTTTAAGTTTGTTCAACCGACCAAACTGATATCAGTTTACCAATCAAAATTTATCAGTTATCAAACTGATAACTCATAAAGTAGATTTAGCATATTTCAAAAATAATCAATGCTCTATGTGATTGGTAATAGACACATTAACGTAAAATCAAAAATCAGTTCGTGGTGAACAAGTTAGATAATGTGTTTACTAATGGTAAAGTTGAGTGCAGGCTACTCCAAATTTTTTACTTACTTTCTTACTTTAAGTTTGTTCGTGGTGCTGTGTTGAAAAAAATCTACAAATACGAGTATTTAATCAGGATGTACATACTATATTATATCTAAAACAATTATAATTCACTTTTTTTTACTATTTTTTTTTTTATCAAAAGTTATAGACTGGACTTCTTCAGTTAATTTAAGTCGTTGAAATCAATATCAAGGAAATAATACATTTTAATCATTCAGTTGATAAACCCGTATAAGCTTCAATTCCACATAAAATAGACCTAATTTTCTACATTCCCATTTTAAGAATCCAGTCCCTGCGTGAAGGTTATAGAAAGTTTCACTTGAACATTAATCACTTCCTTTATAGAAATCCTACATATCAAACTTATATTTCTTTCAACGAACGTAAAAACCCATTTCAAAGACCATAAAAGTGAAAAATGGTATAAATCATTTTAAAGTATATATTTGAACCAATATAATATAATATTTCTTTTTTTATTGCAAAATATAAAATGGATTTATTTATTATGAAAAAAAACAATAACTATGGATTAAAAATTATGTAATCATACTAAAATAGTCAAAGAGCGTATGGATTTTTTTTTGCAATTATACTAAGATAGAACAAGTGTCTTTGAATGTAATTAAGTAGGAACAAGAAATAAAAGGCCGAGTTAGAAGGATTGAAGAAAGAAGGCAGATGTGTGGCTGGTCGAGCAAGTGAATAGCCGATCAATGTTTCCCTCGGCCAACACCTACTCCCTTAATCGTCTTCTCTCCTGCTAGTCTCAAACTTAAATTAACTTCCTTGTCTCTCACATACAGTAGATATATATATATATATATATATATATATATATATATAAATTTTGTTAGCAGTCCTACTTTAACACATTCATTATTGAAAATGACACCAAACTTAGTTGATACCTGTCCCTTAACAATTGTCTCACTTTTTCGAAAATAACACTCTCGTTTTTCATCTACACAATGAAGTATATTTCCTATGGTTGACATGTTTTTAATAATGAAAATTTTTCTTGACTAAATTTTTTAATTTATTATATATGCAAAGTGAAAACAGGGGGGTTGTTTTTCTTAAAATTTCAAATAAGCTGTCCGTTAATCCTGTAAGGTGAATGGCCTCCCGGTTTGAGTTACTACTTATACGGGTCTCTGTATGCTCTTGATTTGAATTGAAGAGCTTTAAAATGTTCCTAATATTTTTGACCTGAATGTCATCAGGAGGGAAGACATAGGGACACCAAGTGTAGACTTGCGAAGCGACGGTTGGAGATGGAGACCGTCGTTTCGCAAGTGTACTTGATATCCCTATATCTTCTCTCCTGATGACGGTTAAACAAAAAATTAGAGACTGTAATCCGTTTTTCTATTTACATTGTACCTAGGTTTACTTTGAAACGTTTGTTGTCCTTTATGTATCGTTTTCTTGATGAGAATATATATATATATATATATATATATACGTAAAGTTTGGGAGCAGTTCTCCTTTAATCCAGGGATTTAAAATGTAGATGGCCGATTTTAGTTTGTTCAGTTTTCTTTATATATATTTCCTTATTCAAAACTTAAGCAGTCTAACTACTGAAATGAAAGGGAAAGTAAAATTGTATTTGTGTTCCTACATTCAATCAAACATTAATAACTGATATGGGATTCAGATTAAAATTCTTTCAAGTATTAATTATTTTTTTAATAAAAAAAGACCTATGCAATTATTGAATATGTTATTTTTATAACTCTTCTTATACCTCTTCTGATAGGAAAAAAACTGCAAATTCTTCCAACCACTTCTGACAAACCTATAAATAATACAATGATGCAACCAAAAAAATAAAAAAAAATAAAGGGGGGTGTAAAAGGTTGATTTTACCATGAAGTAGATATTTTATAATTTTTTGATTTTATAACTTTTCATATATTAATGAAGATTGATAAAGCTGTCGACCATGCAATAAAATTTACATTTATCTTGAATCGTTAAGTTATAAATTAAACATTTAATGCTACTGCTTTGGTTTATATATGACTGGT
Organism: Hermatobates lingyangjiaoensis; assembly: GCA_026182355.1. NCBI lineage: Eukaryota > Metazoa > Arthropoda > Insecta > Hemiptera > Hermatobatidae > Hermatobates > Hermatobates lingyangjiaoensis. Next base: position 2,675,984 of record JAPFBL010000882.1, read on the forward strand.
TAAAATCTTTGTTCTAAGCTGAGGTATGCAATTCTGTACTTCATAAAACAATGAAAACTCACATGAAAGGATTAAGACTTTAAAATAATATGTTCAAGGATTAAATTATCAGAAAATCTTAAAAGTCTCCTATGTAATAGTGAATTGTTTAGAAAAAAAAAGTGTTTTAGATGAAACAGAAACAAGGTTTGATTGTTTCATTTGAATCTGGCACGTCGTCCAATTATTGATCAAACTTATATTCCATCTCTCCTCTCTCTCTCTCCCTCGCTCTCTCCCTCGCTCTCTTTCTTCCATACAAAACTCTCTAATCTATTTCGACAGTCGTCTTCATCAGGTGAGAGTACTTTTACTTGTTACCTCCGTGATGTCAAGTATATTCGATTAAAATCTCTACAATAACTAGACTTGTGTTGAGAAAAATGTAAGACTCCCCATGTACAAAATTCATTGTGTGGTATCACAAATAGCCAATGTTCGTCCTATCTGTTCTTTCTTGGGACTAAGTGATACCTAATCTAAGTTATCACGGTTAATAATTTAAATTACAATTAATAATACCATATAAATAAAATAAGAAACACATAAAACGCTTATAATCAAATCAATAAAATGAAAAAAAAACTGTGACACTGTTTAATGATTATCAATTAAACATGATGTATTATACAAAGATAATTATATTGGCAATTTGTTTTCTTAATTTCTTGAAAAGCTCTGTAAAAGAACAGTAAAATAAACAGTATTGTTGACAATAAATGTTTCTTTATATGAAACATTTGTAATTTACTTTGTTGTATTAAAATACATCTGTGAATGCAAGAGTGCAAGTAGAGATAGAAAAAAAAATATTTTATTCATATTTAAAGCTAGGAACGAATAAATTGGCAAATGAATATCATTCAGGTTGGGATTAATTTTAAAAGAAAAAATCTCTCGGAATGCTTGATGTTATCAAATTAAAAATTAATGATTTTTAACTTTAGTAGTGGGATTTAAATTTATTCATTTTGTATTCATATGATGAAATATCAAAATAACTATAAAGTTACTAGTCAACAATTAACTTTTGTTTCAGTACATTGTTATCTAATTTATCTTCTTTTTTTAATCAACGATGATTTTTTGCAACTAAAAACACTGAAATAATGTATAATCAATGAATTTGATTACATACAATAAATTGAACAAGTTTATTGGCATCATTATGTTAAAACAATTGATAGAAATTGGTTTTGCGTGTTATTTTTTTCAGACTACTATTATGTAAGTTAATAGGAATTGTTAGAGACTTGTGATTATTACATGTTTTTTCAAGAAGGGCAATTAGTTTGAAATTGAGGCGTGAATTAGATCGGTAATGAAAAGGGAGGGCCAGACACGAAGTATGCATTAAGGCATATTGGTGGGTGGAATGTAATAGCAAACAAGTTTACATGATCAGCACACAGGCAAATTAAAATACTCTACTTAACAACACGTGTTGTTCCCAGAAATAGCTTAGAATTCCTTTGGTTGAACTACATTGAGTGGATAGTTTAATAATAATCACGGTATGCATACCCCAACACATTGTTGAATTATGTCCCAAGTCTTTACTAATTAACATTTAATATACGAATAAAACATATATAATTTTACTGCTTTTATACCCAAATGTAAATGTTGTTTTATAAAAATAAGTGAAAAAAGGAGTGGTTTAACAGGACAAGACCTCAAACTATACAAAAAGAATTCCTAAATAAGTGATACACCTGTACTCTATATTATGACTTTCGTCGTCATCATGAGTACAAGTAGTCTATATGGAGGCCAGGTATAGACTGAGGAGCATGTTTGCTAGGCCTGTTCTTTGTTTCCGAAAATTGAAGAGGGAAAAAGAGAAAAATTCAAAGAGCAGAGATAATACAAAAAGAAAATATGCAAACAAAACAAACCAAAGTATAGCAACTTATCTTAAATAAATAATAAAAATAACATAAATGAACTGGAAAAAATATATAAAAAGAAATTATATATATATTAAAAAAAATTGAAACCTTTTAAGAATAATTATTAATAATAGTTGAACATAACAAAGTACTACTATACAAAACATTTCTGCGACCGACCTGGACTTACGGACTTGAACTATGGGGTTGTGCAAAACCATCCAATATTCATAGAATACATCATTGCAATCCAAAATCCTCCGCACTATCACAAATGCTCTGTATTACGTCAAAAACTACACCCTTCAAAAAGACCTAAAAATTCCATTCATCCAAAACCTTGCCTCTGATTGTTATGTCATTTCACAACAACTTTTCCTCTCACCCAAATCCATTTGTACGAATCCTTGCTTCCTCCTCACCTTCCCAGAATCCCCCAAAACGACTCAAGAGAAAATGGCCCAGGGATCTACTATTACAATAATATACTTAAAAAAAAAAGTGTGAAGTTTAACCAGTGGGTTTCATTCTTTGCTCATGTGCATCGATGTCATTGTGTAATCTATTACTACATATGCCTGTTACGCATAATATGCGTAGTTGTATATTTGTAAGTAAAGATGATAAAAAAAAATAATAGTTGAGTCTAGGAGATAATGCGGCACCAATAGAGTCGAAGATTCCATTAAGGATTTGAATTTTTTTTTGTTTTATTATTGTTTGAGCGTGACTATAGCACTGAGTCTTAAACAAAAAACTAAACGATTTGAATTCAAAAGAACCAATTAAAACGGAAACTGTTACAATCCAAAGGGATATTAGTAGGTTCATATATTACTATGCATACCTAGATGAAGTTGAAGGGATTTAATAAGAATATAAGTATGACATCTACAAGGTTTATATTTTTGAATTTCTATAATGGTATTACGAGGCTTGGGAGAAATATATAGAAAAATACACTGCATGTTAAGAGATTCTTGGTATTAAAAAAATGGTGGGTAATAAAAGAATAATTAAAGAATATAATACAAAAAATTATAATGAAAAGAAATTTTACTGAGACTTTTAAGCCTATGCACACTAAAGGAATAAATTTTAATATAAACAAATAAAACAATTAGATTTTTTCTGGCTAGAAGGACTGGAGTGTATTGGCATGAGTATGGTTGTGTACTTCATGTGGTGTAACAAATTTGTTGTAATTGCCTCTTTCTGAAAATGTCTCTTTTAATTGATTTGAAGGATAATGTCAGTCTTTAATTATTGGATATTTATTTGAGACAGAGATACCAAGTTTAGGTACAAATATCTAAAGATGAGGAAAATGTTAACAATTACAAGGTTCATACTGATAAATATTGTTTTTTTTTTAAGGGATTCGAAGAGGAAAAGCGGTGTTTGTCTATAGTTTGCTATAGTAAACAGAAGTAAATATGTTTGAAATATTTTGGGTGAATGTGATTTACAAAATGACATTTCGTAATGATAGGTCAAAATCATTTAACTTATAGTTGTCCTGGAGTGAAATAATGATGTTTCCAATATAACGGGATATGTAAGTAACAAGATATAGCAACGTATAATCAAATGAAAGAATCATAATTATAACAATTTGAGCATATTGGCTTCATGACAGTTATGGAACATAAATCAAACTTGTTTATGAGTATCATTAACCAGAAAGCAAACAAAAGATAGAATGACTGAGAGAAAGAGCATGACAATCAAGGAGATATTCCAGATCCTTTAACGCTCAGAGTGCTCGATGGAAAAGTAAGAAGTGCTATCCATGATAATTATGAAAAGAAAATTACCAAGGCCTGTAGGTAATGAAAACCTCAATTGCTCTATAATTCTTTTATGGCTGCTACCTACCTATAATATTAATCTTTTCTTACAAGCAAAGTTTAACTTATGTGGTCTCTTATTATTGAGTAGCAATAATACCAGCTATTCACTATTAACTGGTTAATACTTAGAAGTGTATTTTAACTTCACATCTTTTTCATTTATAACATGGTTTTTCTACAGAATTGCAATATATTGCGATTGTTGATTTATCAGTATGAGATTGTAAGGCGACCTGTAAAATATTAATTATTCAAATACAACACATAATAGATACGTAAAACGTATGCAATCGTATTTAAAGAACTTTATAAATGATTAAATAGTCTTTTATGGAATAATTTGAAAATGCTTTATGTTATAGATGTTTGGAATCTATACCTATTAATTTTTTGAGTAATATAACAAAAAATGTTTACAAAAGTGGCATTTGATATTGAGTGCAATTAACTAAACACAACGTTGTTTTGGCTGTCCAGACTTTGATAAAAACTAGATGAAACCAATTGTAACTGAATCTTGAATATATTTGAATAAGGTTTTAACAATTAAAAAAATATTGTAGTGGTTTTCATTCTATTTTACTATAAAGAAACATTGTATCGATTTTAATAAAAATTAATTTAATTTCAAAATTATTTAAGTGCCGCTATTACAAAGACGTATTATCAAATTACAACATAGAAGTATTGTGAAACTAGTAGGGAAATTGATATAATAAGTTATATTATCAATGTTGATATATATGTTATATTGGTTATAACAATAATGCATTCATTTTTATAGAAGAATTTTCCAAGTGACTAAACATCGAATTTATTATTTGTTGTCATTTATAGTGTATTTTCTTTTTCAAAAATTAAAAGCCATGATATTTCTATCGTGAAATATTCATTTCAAGATAATAAGGTATTTAGAAAAACTAAATATTAATAAAAAAAATTTAAATACTGGTGAATTATCAGAAGAGTATACCCATTTTTATGACGAGACTTTATAATGTAGCTAATATAACAAAATATTAAACTTTAAAAAATTTACATAACAATATAGAAATTAATGTTTCTAAAATACATGAATAATTTCTGTTCCTGAAATATCACCAAAAGTGATGTTCAGTTACTCACTTAGTCACTCTCTTATTATGTCACTTACGCTCACTCATTCTTTCTTTAACAGAAAGAATTTTCTTGGGGTTCAACGGAACAAAGTAAATTGTAAGAGAAAATGAAAGTTATAAAAGTTAATAGGATTAGTTAAAGTAGAAAAGTTAAAGTGTACTTAGGTTGAAGTTACTTGGGCTTTAAGGTACAGATAATGTGTTTGTATTTCGAAGTAAAGTCTCTCGCTGGTATAAAGCAGAGATAATATAAAATATAGTGAGTTGCAGTTGGTGCTTCAGGTAAAAAAATATGCTTCGATCCATTGAAGATCATATTATTGAATTGAATAACTTTAAAGAGATATTTTATCTACCATACCAAACAATAAACAGTAATCGGTTATCATGAAAAAGTATGTGCATGAACTTTCAAAGTAAAAAATAGAATTTTTTGTGATCAAAATAGCAATAGCAATTAACAATAGTATAACAGATGAATAAATTAAAAACTTGGGATATATTTTAAAGTTTAACTGTATTCATTGGCTAGGTAGTTTACCGGCCGTCCTGTTTGTTCAGTTTATTTTTGTTTTGAATTACATTACTCGTCAGTTTTCAAAAAAAAATATGGCTTACATTTTTTGCAGTAACTTTATTATTTATTTATAATAATTCTGATAATAATTCTGAAACAACGCTAATTTTTCTGGAGTATCTAAAACTATTTAAAATATTTATGTTACTGCTAAAATATTTCAATTCTTATTAAATATGAAAGAATGTTTAATTTACTGCTGTATTAAACATTTCTTTTAGACTATTTTAATTTTGTCTTTCTTATTCTTCCTTTGAAAAGTTTTCATTTCCTCAAAATTTCTATTTGTGAATTCACAGTCTTCCCAAAATGTTTAACTATCACAAAATTTCGATGAACTAAGTTTTCATGACGAATGCTTCTACTTAGACGTATTTTGATAGTAATATTATTTTTAGTAAGAATGAATGAATTTGAAATCTTCTAACGAAGTATTACCGTAGATCGAAACATTGCAGCAACCCTTATATAATGGTTACAATATAAATAATTAACTCATTACATGTGCAATTTGTAGTGTGGCATTTTCTCATTCTTGAAGTAAAACGATAATTCAAAGTTTACACACAATAGAAGGTTCTTATGTAAACTACGCATTTCAAACACTTCGTGTTCACCAGTAGGTAAACTTCCTACGAGCAGTGGAGGACAGGCGAGTGTTGAAAGACTCCCACTTCAACAGTCACCTGTCCTCCACTGCTCCTATTGAAAGTTTACCTGAAGATGAACACAAAGTGATTGAAATGCGCAGTTTAAATAAAAATGTTCTTTTGTTTAGAGATTTTGAATTATCATTTAACCTCCAGCAAGAATAATTACATTATTCTTTTTCAAATATAAGAAGTTAGTACCAATGATTTCTTGTTCAAAGAAACTGTTTATTAAAATTAAATTTAATGAATATAGTGTCGTATAACATTTGTGCTAACCGGTATTCCTTAAACCTTTCATAGGAATATTTTCTCCATTTATTATAACAATCATACTTGGGCAGATGAAGACCAGTTGTTTTGGCTCAAAGATTTATTCCTATTTTTCCATTTCTTACCCTCATTTATTTACGTGTCTTCAATCTTTTCTACAACGCGAACAATTTTTGATGCTGAAAGTCATTTGCAACCTCATAATGAGAACCCAGGATAGCAAAAAAAGAATTTGACTTGATTTTGCAAAAAGAGGAACTCTAAAGAGATTGCCATGCTTGCATATTTTGAAATAAAAGATCGAATCTTGACTCTATATTACTGAAAGCACGTCTTAAAACCATTTTGATGTCATTCAGTTTTGATGGATGTTTTTTTTTTTGAATAAAATTTAATGTTGAAAAAGCTTTTCACACAAATAAGTAGAGGCAAAGGGAAGGAGAGCAACCAATGGCTAGTTCTGAAAATAGTGGTATTTTGTTTTGCCAATAATCCACAAAGATTTTAAGATATTTTTTGAGAAGTCTATTTTTAAATTCCACATGAAGTTTGACAAACTCTTTTCATGCTTGCAATGAATGTTGGTTTACTTTTCTATTTCAAATCCAAATGGTTTTCAGATCTTGTGAAATTGGTTAGCATCCATTTCTGGACAAAAATAGTTTTCAAAGTTATGTTTGAGGATTCAAGTAGTCAATTATAACTTGTCTGATTGTATCAAATTCAAAACTCAGCGCAATGTCATTGAGGAACTTATCAATACAAGAAAACATTACGTATGAGCTATTCGTTGTATAACAAAGAAATTTATAAAAAAAATATATATCTTAATTTTGATGAAGGGGGGGGGGGGGGGGTTATGAGAAGTTATTCGAGAATGTACTTGAAGGAAAAGCGTCTCTACTTATGAAATTTGAATGTTACAAAAAGGCTTCCAGAATGAAATCATTTTATAAGGTGAAGTACTCCTGTATGTAATTACAAATTATTCATGAATTTTTTCTAAAGACGTTTCAAAATTTATTTTTAAGACACTATTTCTTTCATTAAGTGTACTATTTTATATTTAAGCGTGAACAATTTGAAACATCTCCTGACCCCAGTTTAACCTTTTGTAACGCACTTGGGGTTGGGACCACCGGTTGAAGACCGCAGGTTGGGGCATTGATTTTTATTTCATATCTTTTTAGAAAAAATTTGCTATATAGCCTTATTGCCTTCAATATTTTTAGCCTGTTTTCTATAATTATAAAAATTTGATGAAAAATATTTCGCCCACTGTTAATCCCAAATTTTTATTTTTGTACGATACTTATATGAACAAAAGTACATGAAGTCGACTTGCTAACAGTCACGACAAAAAACTTCCCACCCATCCAAACCTCCTTGTTCGGGAACTGAATCGAAAACACAACCTTTCCCGATCCCATGAGTCCTAATAGCTCCCTTTCTGAGCTAAATATGATGACCTGATTGCTTATAAATCATACAGTATCTCAGACAATGCAAAGCCGCAAGACCATCCGAATACGGCTCCATTCCCTGACAGACTGACGTCCTCATTAACAATGCTTACTGACCTAAACAAAAACAGCAGGATGAGAATTCAGCAGTAGTGGGCCTCTGGTCCGGAACTGCTAATTACGGCATGCACTGTTGTGCATGGAAATCTTCAATAGTCGTTTGAAGTACATGAAAACATTAATCAAACAATCTCATTTATTTGATATATATTGCACACGGTTGTGCAATAATACAAAAAATTCATTTATATATTATAAAACTTGAATTATTGTATAATTGGTAACGGAAAACAAAGCTGATGAGGTATCTTTATTTTATTACGATAAAATATCTGTAACAACATGTCAACAGTTCAATTTTAATTAAGAATACTATTTAGACAGTATTTATTTCAACGGAGTTATAAATTGGTACATTGTTCATTGAGTAAGAATTGATAATAAACCAGTGTTTACCGACGTACATTAAAGCTTTAGAGTTTTTTTTAAGTGCTACTCAATGATCAAACCACAAGAAGAAATGGGAAAAAAAAGACTAAAATCTTTCAACCGAAACAAGTAGTTTTCGTCAGTGTCAGAAACCCAACTAAAACTCTAGATGCAGAAACATCAGTTGGGTTTTTGACTCTGACAAAGACCTAGTTAGTACTGAAAGATCTTAGTCTTTTATGCCCGTTTCTTATTGTGGTTTGATAATTGATTGTTATTGCACGTGTTTATTGTGAAATCTTGTTAAGTGTTACTCATATCCTGCTCTATACATGTCTTTAAAACAACTCATCCAGTTAATAAAAATAACGATAACAAAATACAATCTTTATTTGAGATAACAAAAGTATTCTAAAAAAAATTAACATTATTGTCAGAACTAGAGGTTATTTTAGTAACAATTAAAGAAGAAAGAATTATTTTGATAATTTTTATTTTATTTTGATCATATATAACTTATTTACTACACCAAAAGAATATTCAATTTAACTGATCAACGAGTTGAAAAATTTAATTGAAAAATATGAAAATGTTGGTACAAAATATATAGCATGCATGCAGTCATAACACTTGAAACTTTTTTAGTGATATAATTGGATTTAATGAAATTATGAGTTATTTAATGCATGATACATGACTATTTCAGAATTGTTATTATCCTTTTCAGAAAAGCAACGATCTGCTTCAGTTATTCTATTCTATATAATGCTTATTCTATATATTATTATTCTATATAATAATTTGCATATATTATCTTTTGATGAATATGTGTTTTTTGTCATAAAATTATAATTTTTATAATCGAAAAATATGTGTTAAAATTAAATTTGGAAATTCAGTTATATTTACGAACTAATCTAATACAATGTTTAATTGAGCACAAGTTTCGGTTTTTAGAAGGTCCTTTATAAAAGGACATTAATAAAATCTACATTAAAATTATGATTAAAATGAATGGTTGGACGATAAATTTCAATTTTGTTTAATCTTAGCTTCCAATTTTGATAATAACTTTTAACTTACAAAGTTCATTTACCTTTAATTCACTAAAAGAAAAGAAATGAGAAAAGTTACAGTTAAAGTAATTAAGGGAACAAAGTTTTAACGAATTTCTATAATTTGTGCTTTTTATAACATTTTTTGAAGAAAAGGAGTTGATTTGAATTGCTAACATCTCCAAGCACCTTCTGATGTGATTTCTAATTTCCTACTATTTTACAAAAAAAACTAGATGTAAAATAATGTTCAAGCAAAAATAATAAAGAATACGAGGTGTGTAAACAAAGTAGTGAGACTGATTTTTTTTTTTAAATTTTCTATTCAAATATAATTACAATGTGATATTGTCACCTTCAAAATAGTTCCCTTCGGAAGCCACACAGCGCTGGAGACGGTCCTTCCAATCATTGTAGCATTGCTGGAACTCGGATTCTGGAATGGCCTTCAGCTGGTCGGTTACAGCAGTTTGTATGTTTTGTAGTGTCCCGAAATGAGTTCCCTTGAGGTGATTTTTCAATCTCGGGAAGAGGAAAACGTCACAAGGACTCAAGTCTGGTGAATAAGGAGGCTGAGGAGCAACAGGAATGTTTTTACTGGCCAAAAACTCGTTTATTGAGATGGCAGTGTGACAGGGCGCGTTGTCGTGATGCAACACCCACTTGTCGTGGTTCGTCTTCAATCGACTCTCTTCCTTCTGAAAATTCCTTAAACCACCGAAAAACCTGTGCCCTTGATAAAACACATTCTCCATAGGCCTCCTGAAGTTTTTCAAAAGTTTCGGTTGCATTATGTCCAAGTCTGAAGCAAAATTTGATTGCACACCGCTGCTCAACTTTGAGGTCACTCATTTTCAAAACGCTCAAGAAAAAACCATTTCACGAAAACCAACGCTACGGACAAACAAATGACTGTGGCGAGTTCAGATTCATACTGGAGACGCATCACACGTGCACCTGACGCTACTCAAGGCCACGCGTCTCCAGCGTTGCCAGATCGAAAGCGACGTTGCCAGTCTCACTACTTTATTTACACACCTCGTACAAACTGCTGTAACCGACCAGCTGAAGGCCATTCCAGAATCCGAGTTCCAGCAATGCTACAATGAATTGGAAGGACCGTCTCCAGCGCTGTGTGGCTTCCGAAGGGAACTATTTTGAAGGTGACAATATCACATTGTAATTATATTTGAATAGCAAATTTAAAAAAATCAGTCTCACTACTTTATTTACACACCTCGTATATTAAGTTTTGTTATACAATGGAGGTTTTCATTGTAATATCTTATTCTAAGATATGGTGCAATTAATGATCACACCACAATATGAAATGGGAAAACAAGACTAAGATCTTTCAACCGTAACAAGCGGTTTTTGTCAGAGTCAAAAACCCATCTGACACTGACGTTTTTGACTCTGACGAAGGCCGCTTGTTACTGTTGAAAGATCTTAGTCTTGTTTTCTCATTTCATATTGTAGTTTGATCATTGATTTTTATTTCACATATTTATGTGAAATCTTTTTATGGGTGCAGGCAACGTATAGGAAAGGGGCCAGGTTAGCCAAGTGCCAAATGTTCACCTCTCGACTGGTAGAACCGGGGTTCAATTCCCGCTCTGGCATTCAATTTATTTATGCTAGATGTGAATATATCTGAGTACATATTGGACAGTTCAATACTGTCTCTCCGGTACTTGTAAATATACCTATTCTAAATACACTTCAGTTAGGCAAAATTTAAGACTGCCAATTTATAATTATATATGGTATGAGAAAGAACCAATGTATTATGTCTGTCCTCTTGTAAGACATGCACCGCTACCTAACCTAACCAAATCTATAGGAAGGCAGTATAGTTGTTTGAATAATAGATGATTTTATCTTCCAATCTTGGTTTTGGGCTTGAAATTTGTTTGGTGTTTGATAATACTGCTATTACGTGTAAAAATAAGTCTATTTTTACGTTTTAAAAATCATTTTACATTTGCAAAATTTTTTTATAAATGTATGTACTTCTAAATTACATAAAAGTACAAAAATGTCTTGGAAAGCTTCTATATTTTGAGAAACTAAATAATGCCTACCATAGAAGGAAAAAAAATAATAAACATTTTGATCTTTTGTTCACTTTTGAAGGAAGGAAGGTAGGAAATTCGAATTATTAATGTAACTCTGTCAATAAAGGTAGAGCATATTATGTAAGAAATGATGGTAAATTGAAATGTAAATATTTTTTAATTATAAATTATAATAATGTTTTTAATAATAATAACTTAGGATACACTAATCAAATGAATAAATTAGTAAAGGCTTGATGGATTAAAGGCATGAACTTCTGAAAAAGACAAAAACTTGTTAGAACTGTTTAAAGTTTAGTCGATCCAGTTTGATACAGCCCCTATCATAGATTGTTGTTGTTCGTCAAAAGAGACTTTTACTTCGAGAAGTAGTATTTTTTACCAAGCCTCTATTTTTTAATGCATTTTTTGAACTTGCAATTTTTACTTTCAGTTTTGTTAATAGTGACTTTTACGTAATATCACTCCACTGTGTATTAACTTTCTTTCATTTTTGTTTTTTGTTTATTATTATTATTATTATTATTACTATTAATGCATTGTTCACGAGTAACCATTCTTTTTCGAATAACTTATTTCTTCTTCTTTTAAAGATTTATAAAATGTGTAATTCAATCCTTTTAATGATTAATGTTGTTGATTATGAGGTTACTGATAATAGGAGTATACTTTTCAGATCATGTTGAAATAATAAACCAAATTACCTAATATGTAGTTTGTTTTGCGAATATTCATTTTTCCTATTTCACACCATGTTTATTGATTACGTAATTTTATCTTATGAACGTTATACCTTGATGAATGACTCTTGAGGCAATCGTTGCTACTGTTTTCTTTACTATTTAATTGTGCCAATTCTTTGACATGTCATTTTTTCGACTGAAGAAGTTACAAATTTTGACATTTTTATGAATTATATCCTCCAAAATCATAAAGGTGCAAAACTTTCCAAAGTAAATTTCATTTTTGTCAATAATATTATTCACGTAAAATATATAAGAATTAGATTGACTATCCTTGGATGAGTGAGTTATTTTACATATGGAATGGAGTTCACAAAATGTCTAAATATTATAAACTAACCAGGTATTGTTTTGGTTAATAAGGGTGAACTCCCACAACATATTGAAATCATCATTAAATTGTCAGGTGTATTAAACTACAAAGATTATAAACTGTGCACAGATTTTATAACACTCTTGAATGAATAAGTACGTATCTGCGTAATCTGTGAAAAGTCTTACCTTATAAACTGAAACGAATTTCGGCTTAATTTTTGATTCAAGTAATATTATTCATATTACATAAACAGTATTGCTTATTTTTTCAAATTGCATCTTTTCTTGTTAAATTGTTTTCATATTAATTTAAAATAACAAAATTGCTACTAATACGAGTAAATTTTAATATGATCTCGGTTTGGGAACGAATTAAAATCGTACTGAGTGGTACAATTGTCAAGGTATTCAGGTAAAATTAGACACCTTGTTGCAAAAATCTGTTTATGGTTTATGGTAGCCATCAAAAGATTTTAAAAAAAATATACCACATATTTAGGTAATGGCTCAAAGTCTGATAGAATTGGCGATAAGAAAGACTAATAATCCAAATCCTACAGTATTTCCATCTTTCTGGAAAAAAGGTTGAACATAATCTTATATTGTGAAAAGATTTTGTGAATTGTGAAAGATTCTGTCCAATACTTGTGCGTTTATTTATTCAGATAGTGGAAAATATATATTTGAGATCTTAATTTCGTTTATACAATAAACTATGTACCGCTAACTCCTAAAAAAATTATCTTAAGCATTCCAGTCAATTTGATTACAAGCTGATTACACTGACATAAGATAATAAAAAAAGCGTCTATAAAAAAAAATACCATAACCATTTTCAGAGCTTTCGAGTTGTGATTATCTGTTTGGTTTCCAGCCAAGGACTAAATGTAAAAGCTGACAGAACAAAATGTTGAAAAAAAGTTCAAAATTATATTTAATTTCTTCAAAAGAATATGATTATTGACTTCTTCAAAAATACCAAAAAAATATTTGTTTCTAAAAATAAAAAACAAGAATTTCTAAAAAAAAATGAAAGAATTGCTTGTATGGCAGATTCTACCTTTTATGAATAGGCTAGTATTTTACGTTATTGTATTGAGGCTTGGGTTTTTACTCATATTTGTTAACAAGAGATACGTCAACAATGAAGCTCAGGAACTCTTTAACACTACAAACAACTCCACTGTCAAAATTTTCAATAGTGTACCACGGAAGATGAAGCCACTGAATATTTTTACTTGAATAGCTTCAAAATACAAAACAGCACTTTAAATCTAGCGTGAAATGTATTCAGCATAGAAAAGGGTTCGCAAATTTTCAAAGCTCACTTAATATTAGAAGAACTTTACCGGAAACTTACCAAAACAACCATTTACCAAAACTTGGACTCACAAACAGTGTACACTTTATCAAATGTTTAATACATGAGTTAATTAGGCCATTTTTTTAATGCTTTTTTATACAAAAGGGAACGAAATATAAATATATATATAAATCTTGATAAAAGTATCAACTTTTTGTTTGACATTCGAAAAAACCTCAATAACGAAGAATAACATAGAATATGTGTCATCGAAGTAAGAAGGAATTGAACTAAAAAGGAGCACATAGTAATGAAATATTGAAACTCGATATCGAAATCACTAAAATCTACTATATTTCGATGGTCTCGTGATCAGGAAGATAGACGTAAATAGCTCCAAAGGCTGATATTGACTGGTTTGTGCTCAAAAAGAAGCACTCATATAGTTTAGCTAACTTTAGGAGGAAGGGGAGACAATGAAGATAAAGAAATAAAAGTAAAAAAAAATTAAATCAATGAAAACATTTAACTAAAAATAAAATTAAAAACTATTAACAACTTGTAAACAACCAGACTAAAAACAAAAATTAAAATATTAAAATAAAATATGAAACTGAGTAAGTATAAAAGACTAAAATAAATTAAAGTAACAATTAACGATTGAAGTTAAGCCCAGGAGCAGATCTACACCCAGAAGACAAATAACTGCTTCTTCTAAGGCTATCAGTGTGACTTTCGAATTAATCTCATCAATCTGCCTCAGGTTTGCATACAGAAACAGTCTTTGAAGCTGAGTCAATTAGAACTGGCATGAGTAGCAAAGGGAAGGTCATTGCGTATGATAACGTTGGAACCTGTGATTATTCATATGAAGGCTTAGCATGAGCGTAATTTTCTTTATGGAAATTATATGGACGAAATGGAGTGTTTTGGAATATTCTTTGATTTCAGGAAATATTATTTATCAACCAGCAAAAAATGTTTAACTATAGAACAGAGAAATTTTGAAAAAAAGTCAACCTCAAGTTAATCATCTATAATATAAATTTAATAAATGATCAAACCACAATAAGAAAATGGGAAAACAAGACTAAGATCTTTCAACCGTAAGAAGCGGTCTTCGTCAGAGTCAAAAACTCAACTGAAACACTAGATGCAGAGAACATCTGGTGAGGGGTTGAGAAGAGTGGGAGGGAAGAGTGGTATTTTAAAAGGGTGAAAGCGCAGGAAAGGACTAATGTCCAGAAAGGGATGTTTGGGGAAACAAAGGAGTATTGTTGAAAGATCTTAGTCTTATTTTCCCATTTTCTTATTGTGGTTTGATCATTGATTGTTATTTCACGTGTTTATGTGAAATATTTTTATAAATTTAATAAATTTAGTTTACTAGAAATGGTAACAAATTTGGAGAGGTCTACACGCAAGTTTACTATAATTAAACATAATATAAAACTTGCTCAAAACTAACTGCTGTTCTTTTTTATTTAATGTAGCCATATATACATTCTAATAAACATGTATAGTTTGTTACATGTGGTTATCATCATTTCATTAGTTATAATAAACTTGAAATCATTGGTCAAAATTATGCAACTTAGGACTTGAATCGCATTCGACTCGTACGAACAGTTGCCATACCGTCATATTGTCACACTGTCACTATTACCAAGACATGCTTGTAACTAAAGAAAACATCAAGTTTTTTTTTTTTTTTTGGTAAGGAGGTGTAATGCATTTACGCACATAGTGCTGGGCTCCCAGTAAACCATACTACCAACTAAAACACCCCCGTTTCTTCTTGGACACTAGCCTGGAACTGTTTCAGACATTATCTCAGGCTAGGCCATTCATTAGCTTCCTTGGATTTGGAATTAGTCATTCCCTTCTAAGTGCCTCTTTTTTGTAGAGAGGATACTTTTGACTAGGCCGTCAACCATTTTCCATATATAATTTTGGTCATGATGGTTTCTGGTGAGAATATACCTATTATATTCACCAAATCGCTTCTCTGGCTATTCCATTTCTCACATAGAAAGAATGTGTGCTCCACATCATCTATCTTGCCTGAGCAATACAGGCACTCGGGAGTCTCGTGCTTTCTCATCTTGTATAGGTAGGCGCGGAAGTACCCATGTCCACTGAGAAATTGCGTAAGGTAGTACCCCACCTCTTCATGACCTCTCTCGGCCCACAATCGGATATATCCAATAATCTAGAACGTCCAGTGGACTCTAGATTACCTAAAATAGCCACAATAAAGGAAATGAAACCATTAATTTCATTATTCATAATTGTTAATTCATTACAAAGAAGCTTAATATTAACATTAATGTTTATAAAATGATCAGTTCTATAGTTGCATGAGACCAAAGGAGAATAACGCCAAAACCAACTTAATAAACAACAGATTAATATAATGTTTATTTATTGATAAGTTGGGTGTAGACCACGTAAAATTTTCTTCTCTTTTCCTGATTTACAAACTATTTACTAAGAGAAAGTACTATAAAATAATGTCAGAATTTCCCTTAATTCACACGATTCTTCTTAAAAGTGGTTGGTCAAAGTTTTATTATTATAGAGTGGTTGATAACTGTTTTATTTCATGATAAATAAAACGAGCAAAACATTCTGAAAAGACAGGGTATTCAGTGAATATAAATCATTTTCCTCCATTAGGAGATATAACTCCTCCTGACATTGTCACTCGAGTTCGTTTGACACACAAACTTTCTTGATATCATCCTGAGATTCCCTTTACCTCCTTACTTCTCGTTTATAGAATATTTTCAACTGAATTAGAAGCAAAACGCGTTCGAAAATTATTTTGTATTCTAAAATTTTAAAGAAATTTTTGAGAAAAAAAATACTTAAATCCTCTCTGCACCCAGACTTCATGGATACATATGTCATCATCTGTACATATACTAGCATCATATTAAATCATTTGAACATATGATATCATCTGACCAGTACATATTATATCATCTGAAATAACTTTTTCTTTTCTATATATGCAGTTTTTATTTAACACAATAGCATCAGAAATAGGTTTGAGAACAATAAATATTAGCAACATAAAAAAATTCTGCAGATTAATTTACAGTTCTGTATAATCAAATAGCATATGTTTAAAACTATTTCTTCATTACAGATATTTAAAAATAATGTATTTAATGTTTAAAAAAAATGATATGTAGTATAACAACCTGTAATTAACAAATACCAGATATACGTTACGGTTATTAAACTAAAATTAAAACGCAATAAGTTAACACATTGAATGCCAACACTGTGACAAGTTGTTTTAAATATTCATGAGTTTACTTTTGCACTGTGCTTGGGACTACTTAAATTAGTTTGAAAATTTACTTTAAATTCAATGTTATATTCGCATATTATTCCATCTATTTGTATTCAAATGTCCAACGACCTAACTTGATTCTCCTTAATTGTGTTA
This sequence comes from Hermatobates lingyangjiaoensis, assembly GCA_026182355.1. Taxonomy (NCBI): domain Eukaryota; kingdom Metazoa; phylum Arthropoda; class Insecta; order Hemiptera; family Hermatobatidae; genus Hermatobates; species Hermatobates lingyangjiaoensis. The sequence continues at coordinate 2,693,292 of JAPFBL010000882.1, forward strand.
ATTCCTCTGCCTACACTATTCTTAAGAAAATTAATTGTGCTATCTGACTCACATTATTTTTTAAATTCAGTAAAGTTAATTGTAATTTCTATCCTTATTTCATTCAGTAATTTCAGTTTGTAATTTACATCTTCTTTTCTATTTTAATTTAGTTCTATCCCATTTGAACTATTTTTAGGTGATTAGGTTCGAACGCCTATATACGACTTTCAGATGTCGACTGGCAAGCCTGTGGCAGACACCTATCGTGAAGCATTTAATAAGCACTACCACATCTTTCTTAAATACAAATATGATGTGGGTAGGACTAAGCGGTCATTATTATAGCCAATTAATATAGTCTACTTTTATATTTTTATATTATTTATTAAATAGTCTTAAGATAATTCTAGGAGGGAATATTGAGTACCCCTAGTAGATTAGTACTATAGCTTTAACTATTTATTTATTTATTACATTAGTCTGTAAGTTCGCCCTAAGGGGAATATCCCAGTACCCCTAGGAAACGTAGACTTAATAAATTAACTATCCACCTGTCTCTGAAGTGTCATGGTTTAACAGTTATAATACCGTTGATCATCGACCTTTGGCACTGTTACGTGTTTTACATGTCTGTTGCGTGAACTAGTATCGTGCTGCCCGCCTCCGCGAGGTCCACCTCGGACGCCCCATGCTTTGTGGGTAAGCATGGGGTGACGAAAGGGCAGCATGTATCAAGCGTCGGCCTGGTTTGGTTTTACGGTGTGGTAGCCGGAAGGCTTGGGAACGCCGGTGAATCAAAACTGGTTATAGATTCTCATTTTTACAACAAATTTTTACTTTAGTATAAATAAAGTTTGCCATCATGAAAAATTCGATCAATTTTATTTATTTATAACTTAGGTAAGAGCCAATTACATACTGGGGCCAGTATTAATGCAACCGTTTTTACATTCGAAACCTGGTAGAATTGCGCGGGTAAATTGATTGGTCAAATGCGTGACGTAGCATCGTGGTGCCCGCCTCCGCGAGGTCCACCTTGGACACCCTCAAGGTTTATGGCTAACCTGGGGTTGACGAAAGGGCAACACGGAAAAAATTGTCGGCCTGATTTGATTTATTGGTGTTATGGCTGGACAGCTAAGGTACACAGCGATCAAAACAGGTTATAGCTTCTCACCACTGATTTTTAAAGTTATAATCTTATAGGTTAAAAATAATTATACAGTTTAAAGCAAACAATCAAAGTGTTCTAAGGAAATTTATTAACCGTCAAGTTAGACCACCTAGCCAACCTGTCATATAGTATAACATGTAAACAGCCAAATCTCCTGGACAATTGTTGTATAAGTGTATGTAGAATGGGTCTTGTTCTGAAAGGTTTACATTGTGAAAACGGCTGATCTGTTAATTATTCCTCATTAATTAATAAAACCATGCTATATGTAACATTTTTGTACAGTTTTGTAGGTTAAGAAAATATAATCGAAAAACTTTTCACGTATTTATTATGGGAGCCAACTTTATGTTACTTATATTCTATAACATTGACTCAAAACGGCAATAATGTTTATTTTATAATAAAAAACTTTGTTATATTATACTTAAAGAATAAGAATTATTGAATATGACATGTCATTAATGCATATAATACGATGCGGAACAGGTTATAATAAAATAAGTTATGAAATTGCCATATTAAAACACTTGCCTTATTGGTTTTAATTTGCTTTCTCCTTTTTTTTTTCTTATAATACTTATTTCCAAACGTGGACAATAAAGAAAACTGTTCGTGAATATTAATGAATTATTGAATTTGAAGAAATAATAATCGTAATTTAATATTCGTTTATTATATGTAGTTTCCATTATTTTCTCCTAGCTTTAAATCTATTTTTAATCGGGTTTCTTAATTTGCCTGTGTATGATTACAATTAAGGTGAAATTTATTCATCTTGTGGTTGGTAACGAACAGCCAGAAAATTCATATTACAATATATATTGTAACTTAAATTTCCCGACTGTTCTTCTACATTTCTTCTCCATGGCTTTTATGTTATTTTCATTATTTTTACCTTGTTTGCTTTCTGATGAAATAATAACATGAAAGGTCTCAGAGCATTGATTTCTATTGTTTTTTTTTTTAAATTTTGACCTTAAAAACAGTGTTTCTGATGTGGTATATTTTTATTTAGGTTGGACAAACAACCATGTTTAACAACCATCAGTTATTTCATAACACCTTTCGGTCAACACTGTACCATCTTTGTTTCAGTTTGCATAAATCAGAAGAATATCAGCTGTAAAGTTTGTAGAATACAGAAACATAATCTACATGTCAAAATAAATACAATTATTTAGAAGATTATGAAGATTTAACATTTGTTTTCTTAGCAGTAGTAAAAGTTCAAAAGAAATGATACGAAAAAAAAGGCTTTCTACTTATCTATTTATTATATGTTATATCCAAGTTAATATAGTTAATAATATATTACTAGTTAATATCCAAGTAGCTAAATAGAAATATGTCTACACTTTAGTAGTAAAAAAAGTTATTTATTTATGATGGACTTAATATTGATTAACATAAATAGACTTACAAAAGATATCAATACGATGTTCCTACCTTTATAAAGCTTACATTTATGAGCCAATAGAAATAAATATGCTATATTAGTTATATATAGCAAGACATACCAATTAAGTATTAAATAGAATAAAAGTAGATAACAGAATTTAGAACGATACTTTCATTCAATGGACATAAATCCTTAACTGCATATTATTTCTAAAAATGTTTGCCTTCATTTTACCAAACAATGGGATTATCTCAGATAGGGTTAACTGCTTTTTGGGTTTTCAAGTTCCCACACAAATAAAATAATTGAAATCGCCAACATTTTTTTATGAATAAAACTATTCTATACCAATTTTTTTTTAAATTATAAATATATTTTATTAATTACTTATATGATGTGCTATTCTTAAAACTGTAAACCTTATCACCTATGTTACTAGTCGACATGTTTCGAATATTGTATACAATATTAACACTTTCGTTAATACCGGTTCTACTTTCAATAAACCATTATTAATGTTTCGGGTATTTCATCTGTTGGATTTCATCAACAAAAGTTTATGACGTTTCTAGAAAATATCGATCACACGTGATTATTTTAGCTTTTAGCTAATTTATTCATATGTCAGAATAAGCAACTAGTTTACACAATAGCAGCTTCCTACTACTGAATATTGATATTGTTTGACACGCAATTTTAATTATTCACCTGTCTGGCCTATACATTTTTAATGTCTTGATTTTCATGGAATTTTGAAGAATATACCAAAATTCTCCAGTTCTCTACGAAATTTTTTAATTAAGTAATTACATGAATTAAAAGAAATATGAAAGTTAAGATTACGATGTAAATCTGAAGGCTGATGATATGGTAAAGCTATGACTTTTGACATTAAACTGGTTTTTGTTCACATATGGAAGAAACTATGTATACAAGCATTCTATGTATACATAGAAAGGATGTGGTGTTCTATTAGTTACTATCAGTGGGAGTATTAACTAATTATTAAGGAATTCACGGTTAAAGACCTTAACGATCCCTAAAACATACGTAGAAGACCTGAAATCTATCATTTATTGATAAATTAAAAGTTACTTCAAATACAAACTAAAATCGAGCTCTCTAGGGAATTTATCCATAAAACCATAGAAGAAAGACAATGGAAAAACGTTTTCGTCTGCCCTTGCAAATTGGATTGTTGCCTCTAATGAATTTACTGCTGTAAGAAGGACATCTATATTAATGAATTTTGAACAGAAGAGAAATACACTGTTTGATACACAATTAATATATTAAAACCATTTATCTTGCTTAAGTAGAACTGAACTGAACATTTTGTTTCCCAAATCTCCTTGCATAAATTACTCAGGAAAGAAGATAAGCAATTAATCATTGCAGAACAACCTTTAACTTGCAAAAATTACTTTCAAATTTAAAATGACAACAACCACTAATAATTTAATTAACTGTAATATGGAAATTTTAGAAAGAGGAAGAGTTATTTAATGAGTTTCTACTGAGCATAAGTAAAACTTCAGGTATAAGAACAGCACTACAGGCTAGAAGTAAAAAAGTTACTTAAACAAATATTAATCAATCATTAATCTTCATTGATATGGCTAACCCTGTACTTGTTTTAAACATTACTTTAAAATAAACTATATTTCGTTAGTTGCACATTTACTTCAAATTTACGTCTCATTGGATTCTAAGATGTAGTTTTGAAATTTTTATTGGCCAAATCAAATTTTGTAAAAGTGCGATGTGCTACAATGATTTCATCATTGCTGTACATCATTCAAATGTTATTGCCACTAGGCCTGTGTAATAGTCTTGTTCCTACTTCCTACCTAAATATCTGTGCATTTTCCTCGTGATTTGCAAGCCTTCTGAAACACTTTACACAACACTGATGTAAAACCAACGCATACGATAAAACGAACTGATCAAAAATTATATTAATGGTAGTGACTTGTTTTTTTTTTGCAAGACCACAACAGGTAGGTAGTTATCTACAGAGAGGTAATATTTGGTTGTAAAACAGGGTTACAAGCGGTAAAAGTAACAGTATTTCTGTTTATTTGGAAATGTTAAATTGAAACGATTTTTTATAATGGATTTGCTGTTAACACGATAATTTAATGTACTCAAGTGAAGGAAAGTGTAGATAGATTAAAACACTTTCCCATAGGAACCTTTTTTTGAAATGGTAAGGACTTACTGCCATTCACGTTGCTTCATTACAGAATTTTAATAGCCAAATTTACTATAGTAACCGAGTAACAGGTATACTGATACATACTACTTTTATTTGAAATCCAACAGGAAGGATTTTTTGTTGTTGTAATGTGGGTATGAAGATTAACTAAAAAGCAACACCACTGATCTATGGAGGATTTGCTAGAAAGCTACACATCTCTGACACTGATTCTTAAAAGACCGTGATTCATTTCCTTAAGATTCTACATTGAAAATCTTAAGTTTTTTCTTAACTCAAGTTTGAAATCAACGGCTTAACGTTTCTTTCAAGAGGCGATGTCATCAGATTTTTTCAACCCCTCTTGGATAAATTGAGGGTTAAAATGAGAATTGAACCCCTGATCTACCATTTTAGGGATAAGGACGCAGCCATTGAGATGCCCAAGACCCTAAAGGAAAAAATCACATGACAGACTGTAAATTATAGATTATATGATAGTTACAATGACATTACAGAATACATCTTATGCATGCATGATGATTTAGTAAGTATTTTTTAAATATAGTCGGCTATTGTTCTGAAATATATTAATTTTGTTTGTTTCTTCCAATTATATTTTGAATATCTTAAAAGTCTAACAAATATGGATAAAACACTCTGAAAAATTGTTTGCTTGAAATCAATCGAGTTGCTATCCAACCATCAGAAAGAGATATCTACTGATAAATAAATTCATGAAATGATAATGAATTATCTAAAGAATAAAGGTGGAAATCAGTCAATATTAGCATTGTTATGTAGTCATGTGCACAATTAAGATCACTATTACAGTATTCTATTCCAAATAATTGAAAACTTATAGAATAAGGTAATTGCATAACAAAAGTCAAGGAATAAGAATTGTAAAATTAACCAATTTATTTTAGCAGAATAAACTGTAAATGTTGAAATAGTAGGTTACTAGACTAGATTCAACGTCACCAATAACCGTAAGCCTGGGCAGAATTCCACAAATCATTTGCAAATTAAACAAAAAGTAAATGTTCTTGACTTGAACCGGCCATGCGTGTGGCAACACTGTTGGTCACTTCGCAGGTGCGCTTGGTGTCCCTATATCTACCTCCTGATGACGGTTCAACCGAGAATTGGAGACTGTAAGTGTGTTCGTATTATTAACCTGTGGCTATAGTTTACTGTGAAACATGTAATATATATATATACAATTAATAGTCAACAATAACTTTTGATAAAAAATATGAATTAAACAACCACAATAAACAAATATATATTAGATACAATGCTCTAAGGTCTTTCATTACAACATCATCAGAGAGCTAAATGAACTAAACAAAAAATATAATAACAAGTTAACCTGGTTGATTGAAGTCTTCAGGATTGTAAACTGCTATCCTGAAGAATTCAATCAACCAGGTTAACTTGTTATAATATTTTTTGTTGAGTTCATTTAGCTCTCTGATGATGTTGTAACGAAAAGCCTTAGACCATTGTATCTAATATATATTTGTTTCTGTTTCAAGTTTTTGAGGTTTCTGAATACCTGAAGATGACTGGAAGCCAGTCGAAACATGTCGGTTCCCACTTAATTAACATTCTCCAACGTTTGGATGAAGGAAAGAAGAAGGCATTCAGAAACCTCGAAAAACTGGTGAAGAAAATAACATCAGTTATTCAAAGAAATATGTTAGAATGAAGAACTGCTCCCAAATTTTACAAATATATATATATAGGTGTATAATGTAATCGGGATTCGGTCAATTTTCCAGGATCAAAATCAAACTCTCAATGCACGTTTCGGAATTTTATTAAAACCTTTTTCATTGTAGAAGTCAGAATTTTTGAATTAGAAAAATGATGAAATTTACATTATATAAAAGTTTAAATAACAATACGATAGTTAGTGAATAACATCTTAACTTGTCAAAAATTGTACCAGACTTTGTCTAAGTCTGGTCAAGTTTTTGACCATTAAGATGTTAGTTCACTAACTATCTATTGTTACTCATTTTATATAATAGTAAATTTCATCATTTTTCTAATTCAAAAATTCTGACTTCTGCCTATGAAAAAGGTTTTAAATAAAACCGAAACGTCGGCATTGAGAGTTTGATTTTGATCCTGGAAAATTGACCGAATCCCGATTACATTATACACCTATTCTATCCAACGGTTGATATATTATTGAATTTGTTATATATATATATATATATATATATATATATATATATATATATATAGAGAGAGAGAGAGAGAGAGAGAGAGAGAGAGACAATTGTTACAAATTACTAGTTACTTATCCACCTTCTGGAATAGAAATTTATAGTGCAATATAAAGCAAGAAATATTACAAAACATAAAAAGAGGTTTTATCACTTGAGAAAAATTATGTTAATTCTTCGGATAATGACTATATTTAGTCAGGATTATGCTTATGAGGAGCTGCTTTAATGGTGTGTGCTGCAGAGAATGACAAAAAACCAGGAATTAAGTAGAATGAGAAATGCGACGTCAACATAAGACTTTGATCTGACTCTTGAGGCGAATTAGTGGAAGTAATTCCCTAAGACGTCAACGGTGAAAAGTGCCATTGATACTAGTTAATAAGGCAAGATAATATTACGCATATTAAAACCAAATATGAACTACCTTTTAGCATCGAAGGAATAAGAAGTTGCTATATATAGAATAATTAGAATTCATACCATATGCTTATACGACGTATGTGTTTTTGTATTAAAATAATAATTTGGATTAGAATTTAGTTAATAAAAGCAAAACCCTGCTTATTTGAGCAATGTGTAAGTTACTATTGATGCTGTTTTTTGGCTAGGTATGCTAAAACAATTACGATTGTCTATATGTCTGAAAGTTATTTTTGACGGATCAAATAAAATATTACAAAAAAAAATTAGTAGCAACAGTTACTAATTATTAGTAATAATAATTTTATACTATACTATAATAGTTATAGGTTAGATTTGGTAGTATTATATTCTGAGATGTGTTATATGACTTCTTCTAAAAAAGGGGTATTCACTAATGGTAATTATACAGGAAAATTAATACAGAGAAAAACAAGAAATATCTATCAATGGGCAGAGGATAAAGGAAATATTCTTCAACTGTGCAGAAAGTGATGCATGGTGATACGTATCTCTAGACAGGAAAATCGTAATCACAAGTTAAGCCTTTTTAAGGAAATAATACAAATGGGAGAATAATTAAAACAGTCACCGTAATGAAACTAATTAAAATTAAATACATGCATATTGTTAATGCCACCGAGGTTAGTATGATTTATATTAGAAATAGGTAAAACCATCATACCTCGTAAGATGATCATGGAGTTGGAGCGCTTTCGGACGTTGTCCATCTTCGATCGCAACAAACGTTTGTTGCGATCGAAGATGGACAACGTCTGAAAGCGCTCCAACTCCATGATCATCTTACGAGGTATGATGGTTTTACCTATTTCTAATATAAATAATTCAAATTAAATGAAACACATATATCAAATATGTTGAAAACGAATGCATCAGACTTATGAATATGTTAGTCGTAACTAGTAAACTAACATGGGAATATACTCTACATTTTTAAAATCGATCTTTGAGGGTGATATTTTAGAGTTTGTATTATACAACTCGTCTATCTAGAACAAAGCTTTAGGAAAAACAAAAAAAAACAACTAATAAATAATACCGAGCTTTAAAAAATATAGCTTTCAGAAATAGTATGAGGGTCATTCAATAATTAAGGAGACAAATTGTTCTGGAGGAAAACCCGTTCAGATTTACAAAATACGACTTTTCCTTCCTTTTAATGTAATCCTCACTAACATTCATGCGCGTGTTCCAATGGGTGCCAGATTTATTTATACAGGCAACATCAAACTATTTATCTTAGTGTTTGAGCCAATTTTACAAATATTTATTGGATTTCTCGGTATTTTGGAAATTCTTTCAACATAATGCCTCTTTCAGTGTTGAAAATGAACGGAAATTATTTGTTGCCTATTGAAGAATATAAGAAGGATGAGGTAGCACTTCAACGTTCATTTTGTCGATGATTCTAAGGGTTACCTGGGTAGTGTGAGCACTTTATTGCTTCCTGGAGAATCACGAACGCAATCAATAAATACCTTTCCTATGAGATTCACAAAGTATCTCTCTCATGGCTTCAACTTATACAAAACTACAATTGACTAGTATTTGTTGTTTATTGTACGTAGTTTTTATAGTACCTAAACAATGGTTTCGTATGAAGCAATTCGTGTTACAGTTGTTAACATTCTATTTATCTTAAAAATTCAAGAGCTAGTGAACTTTAATTTTTTTTGATTAAAAGTAATTTAAATATATTTGGTCTACTCTATAATTCAAACTTGACTCTTCAACTTCAACTATGCAGACTGTTTTCACTATTTTGTATGCCTTTAAGTAGAACAATACACCAACTAAAATATAATTGGGAAAAGGATATTACCAGGCATGTTCCTTACCTAGAGCGAACCTCCCTGGGTTCTTTGCTAATGTAAGGTAGTGACCTTGGACAAATGGCCTGTTTACTGGTTAATCTGTCATGGTCAGTTAATCGGCTAATCGGTTAATCGGCGGCAGGTCAGATTAATAGCAGCCACAACTGTTTAATTTTATTGCTAATACCTAATACCAATCTAACCAATAACAATTTTTATATATATATAATAATGTGTGTGTGGGGGAGGCGCCAAAGTGGCTGAGTTGCCCCGTGTCCGACACCTTCCTAGGGACGGCCCTACATTGTTCATTAAAAAGAACAACTTTACACTGCTAATGCAAGAAATTCGTAGAATACTGTGTTCTCTGCTTTTTTAGTAATAGCTTCATAAAACCTGCTGATTATAAAGGAAAAAAATATTAAGGATGCAAGAAACTTGTTTCCTTAATCAAGCCAAACAACTAGCTGTCTCAAATACAATTAAATGAGTGATAACTTATTCCAGGGTTGAATGTACATTTCAGTTATATGCAAGTAAAAATACAACAATGATTATTTAGTTATTATTATTTTATTAATTAGAGCTAGTTGCATTACAGTAGTGATGTCGATGATTTTGGTATATATTTTTTTCCGAACAAATGTTCTTTCCCAATTACTAGAGAATTTCAAAAATTACGTCTCCTCACAAAAAAAAAGTTTATTATCAAAACTAACAACTATAGAGTATCAGATGTTTACCGATTTCTCTGGATGAAATAAAAATAATTACATAAATATTTTTATTTGCCCTTGTTATTTAGAATATTTCCAGTTAGATTATTAAAAAAAATGACAAATTTATGTGTTCTGTTACTTACCTATAAATTTAGTTGAATAGTTAATCATAACTTCAAATAGATTATGTAACATAACCTTCACCAATAGTAATAAGTTTTTTCAAATTGTAACACAAAATATTTATTTTGTTCATTAATGCAGTAACTGAAATTTCTATTTTGAATTTTTTTTTATATATATTTGAATGTTTAATATATTTTTACCCATTGTTACAAAAGCTCCTTAACATATTAATATCTTGCTATAATGTTTTTGTATTTAGACTACACTAAAGATATTAATTGTTGTCTCTAAACTACAGAAATAGATAAAATGATATGAAATGATAATATGTGTACATCAAATTTTTTTTAAGGTACATATTGATGTCTGTTGGATATGTGTTTAAGTTGTTTGTAAACAATAAAATGTAGAAAATATTCAATCAAAATCAAAAATAATTAATAATTCAATAATGATGGGATTTTTTTTATTATTAATAGGAAAATACGAACAATCAAATAAAGTTTATATAAAATCCTACATAGCCTAGTTCATTTAGTAAATCCTTGGAATTTCATTATTGTAAGTGCTTTGTGACGTATATGCCTGTATAAGTAGGTGATGTTATTACCGTTGTTTAGGATTCAAACTGTCTGAACAGTGGAAAAATAACACTTTTAAAACAACTATTACTGGTATTGCAAATAAAAAAGTAAGATCTATTTTGGTCTAAGCTGTTTGAAAGTGACGTAAGAGTTTTCGTGACTCCAAGTAGTCAAGCCTTAAGACATTGCCAATAACATTCTGTAAGATTGCATTTAGACTTAAGAACACAACCTTGGGCTGCAAAATGTTTCAGCCATCAACTCATTTGTGTTGCAGTTAATTGAGTCCATTAATAACTTAGAGTTGAAGCGATTACTTCTTAACTGTTCTGTGAATAATTGTTATTTTCTCGTGGAAATTATGAAATGTTCAAGAACTTCTGAAATATAAGGGTTCATGATGAAATCCACAGTAGATGTTATATTTCTTTTAAGTAAGGTTAGATGGGTTTATGGTATAAAATTTTGGGGTAAGTTGAAATAAGCTCAAATATGTTCAAATGCCAAACCTCAAATTTTCGTCCTATACCGGCCATTCAATCAAAAATACTTAGAAAAGTCTCACATCACCAATTTTACGCTCAAAACATAGTCATTCACCGATATCTTAAATTCCCTTCGTTCGTGACTACGCAAAAGACCGCTACAAAAGATTCCACAGTAAACTCTCAACTCATCCAAACTTACTTGTCCAAAATCTATCCCTACTAGTAATCCCCACAAACCCCAAAGAGGAGTACAACGTGTCCTTCTCTCGTCATAAAGATTAAATATAGTTACGGAGTGCCATCACTGGGTGTCCACCCGATTTCCGCAACAGAATTAGAAACCTAAAGGAGAAACACTGAATCACAATTATTTTAAATAAATGAAATTGTAATCGAAGTATTAAAAAAAATAAAAAAAGGTTCGGTAAGATGAAGTAGCAGTCCCACAAGGAAACACACATAGACCAAACATTGGCCCTTTGTAATACCACACAAAAGATTCATTCTACATTTGGAGTTCTAAATTATACCTAACTCAAGTGTATTTTGAGTAGAAATCAATAATGAGTATCTGACGCTGCACAGACCCAGGATCGACGGTTCAACACAAAGAAGTTTCATTCTGCATTGGGAGTCCTAAATTTTACTTTTCTCAAGTTTATTTTGAGTAGAAACCAATAACGAATACTTGACGCTGTACAGACTCGGGACCGATGGTTTAGCGACGTCTCTGAGGGACGACGTTCTCAGATTTATTCACCTCCAACTTGAATAAATGGAGGGCCAGAGTGGGTATTGAACCCTAGACCTAGCAATTCAGAGGCGAGCATACTACCACTCAGCTAGCTTATCCCTCTTTCTTTTAAGTAAACTAGGGATATAAGTGATGCAGAACTGGCTGATAAACACACTACATTTCCTAAGAGGTTAAATGTTAAATGACAAACTAATTTGTGTTTTCTAATTTTTCAAGTAAAATATTTTACTTTCAAGAACAGAAATTGTAGTAAAACACGTAATTTTATAAAATTATTACATTGAACAGTTATTTGAATGTTAACTACGAGTACCATGCAGTAAGTGTTGCATTAATGTAGAAAATCATATACTACTTATGTGTCATATGGCAGAAAATAAAATTAAACAATTAATTAAACGCAATTAATTTATTGTATTTATTCAATTACTAATCAGCTAAATTATTTTCTTATTTCTGATTTCAAGTAGTGTATTTTAGAAAAATTAAAATTAAATTAAGTGAATAATTAATTCAATTAAAAAATAAGTTATTATTTATTTATATTATTATTATTGTTTATCAATAATAATTGATAAATTAAAAGACACTTGAGGAAAGTAAAATTTAGGACTCCCAATGCAGAATGAAACTTCTTTGTGTTGAACCGTCGATCCTGGGTCTTTGCAGCGTCAGATACTCATTATCGATTTCTACTCAAAATACACTTGAGTTAGGTATAATTTAGAACTCCAAATGTAGAATGAATCTGTATAAACTAGCAGCAGATCTTCACCCAAGCGTATATTGTTAAATGGCAGAGCAGATTCTGCATTCACGATCTTTTTGAATAATTACTCTTCTTTTTTAACCACTTTTCTATGATGCTTAAGGCAGTAATTTTATATAACCATCACAAAAGTCATTTTATATTTAGTTTCACCCATTGGGATTTCCCTGCATGGTGAAGTAATGTGACAACCGGTGTGCAAGTAAATGCATTATATATTTTCAGAAAATTATAAACGTTATTAAATTTTTTTTTAAATTAAGTTTTGTTTTAAGTTAGAATCTTTAAGATAATAGTTTCCAATATGTTTAAAAAGTAGTTATATGGAAAAATAAACTTTTAATATAACTAGAATGTACAGAAAATGTCTACACTAAACAAGTTTATTAGCAAAATATAAGGTTTCAAACAAATAGTATTCTTACGTAGGCTTATCAAAAAAAAAAAAAAAAAAACAAAAAAACAACTGGAGTGGCCTACACTCAACTTTACTAAAAGTAAATTTAATATCAATCTTCTTGGGTATATAATATATAACGTCTCATTTAAGCATAATGTAAACATCTAAATGGAAAATGTTTATTAGTCTTTTATTTCTGAGGTAGTACAGATAGTGATTGATCGACTTATCAATATACTCGTATAAGCTTATTTTTGTACATCCCACAGCTGATGCAAATAATCTCATTAGTATAACTACAGCACTAATAACATTTTTGAAAAGCCAAAGTAAAAAATTTCTTAATACGAAATAATCTCCTGCAAGAGAACATGGCTTTTGTTCAAGTAGCCAGTGGATTTCTTACATCGTTTACTTCAACTCCTTCTACATTGAATATTAAAGTAAAATTTTCTTTTAATAAATAATGCATTAAAAGAAATTACCTTTCTATAATACCAAAAATATAATTACATTTAACTATGTGTACGTTAATGATTTCAAAATTTTAAATATTGCATGCAATAATTCCATTAAATTTTATAAAACGATAGCATCAGGTAATAGTTGAACGTTTAAAACTCTTTGATGTGTGTCAGGGTCATATTTGTGTTTTTCCTGCATACAAAAGTAATACGTAAGACCCAAAAACTTCATAAAAGTAATAAAACAAATTTTTTTTAAATAAACATATATAGAAAATATTAGAGAATCTCAGTATTAAGTGTTATAGTAATCAATATTCTTAACTCTCTTGACATCGATCAAAAGGAAGCAAGTTCTCTCAAACTCTCTCTGTCTGGCTCATATTTCAAAGTTTCTTATCTGTTCATTAGCCCTTTATAACTTAAACCCAATCTATTTAATGATGACATAATCCTTCTTCACTTCATGAACCAGCAAATTATACTTACGTTAATTTTATTTAAGTTAAATCTTTTCTCTAAAAGACTAATTGATTTAAAAATCCAGTCTCTATTACAAGAGACCGTAAAACGTTAATTTCTATAAATTGATATTGAAAAATCTCTACCTGTTTTTTTTGTTTTATTATTTTTCTTTTAGCTTCTTAAAGATAAAAGAAATAATGAGATCTTTGTTGAATAGCTATAATAAAAATGGTCCAATCAGTTTTTAATTAGGTTTTCCCAATTATTTTTTTAAAGTGATAATTAAATGTTTAATGTAAAAATGAAGCTAATAATGGTCACAGAATTTAATAAAACACTTCTGTTAATTATTTTATTTTACTTTATTTTATTTTGTGGTGGGATGTTTGCCAAAATTTTATCTTCTTAATGATTTTCCATCAGAAGTCCTGAGTTTTGTCTAACTCATGTTTATTTAGAGTAAGGATCTTTTAAGATAAGTTTTAAGTAAGGATCTTATGAGACCTGACATTTTACAGACGTGGGATCAACGGCTTAACGTCCTCTCCAATGGACGTCGTGCTCAAAATTGTTTCACCTCCTGCGTTCAAAAAAAATTCCTGGGCCAGAGTGAGAATTAAAATCTGGATCTACTGGTTTAGAGACGTAGAATGCAAGGCCACTAGACTACATTGGCTTTTATTATAAAATTAATATCCTTCAGTATTTAACATTTGCTGAAAATAATTCTATTTTAATAGGGTTTTACGATTTATTAAGTCGGTGTTGTAATCGATAAAGCACTACTGACATTTTCGAATGAGAAACGAGATAATTAAATGCAACTCTGACTTTATCGATTACAATACCGACATAATAGATCGAAAAATCCTATATATAACTCCATAGTTTTTACAAATTCTCTCAGTAAATATGAAAGACTCACATTACAGTAAAGATATGAAACTTGACATTAAACTTAGGAGAGGATGCACTCAAGTCGTGCCAGAAGATAATTATTTCAATCATGCAGGTAATTATTTTAGCGGTAAAAGTCTATTCCAGGATCCCAATATATAAGTAATGCCAAACTTTAACAAAACACGGCATCACCTTTTCGTGACCTATTAAGCCTCTTCACCGCAATCCTAAGACAAGACAGAAAATGGTTCATTCATTATTCCTTACTATACAATGAATTGATAAGTTCAAACTAACACTCTCATGACTATTAAGTCAAAATCCCAACATTTTTGAAACTGTTGCAAGCATTTTTCACTGAAAATTAATTTCAATATAATTCATTAGTTGTGCCGTCCGTAATTCAGTGGTATTTACGAGAGCATAATTTAAATTTGAATAGTTTTTCTTTGCAACAAAACGTTAGTGTTTTAATGAATACAAAGTATTATTGCAATTAGATAAACAAACACATCGTTTGAAAGAACAAAATATGTGTCCTATTTATATAATAACCCAGGGTGTAATTATTACCCTGACGATGTTCAATGATGACTGAAACGTTGATTCTTTATTTTTAAATTGTAAGGTATTTATCAATTAAATGGAATTACAAGCAAATCTTTTGAAGTTTTATTGCACTGAGTACCAAATGAAAAGAATTGTCAGATCAGAAAGCTCGAGAAGCTATATCGAAAAATCAGGGGTTATACCTGATAAAGGTATATCTAGGCTAGGTAACTAACTAACTAGGTAACTAACTTATATCTAGGTTACTTAGGCTAGGTTATTGAACCTACTACCAAAGCCCTTCAATAGACAGTTTAATAATGAAAAATAGTTCTAGCGTAAAATAATCAAAAGAAACAAATCTTGTATATGAGTACTCATGTAATATCGGGAGCTGCGAGGCCCGTAAAAGCTCATATATAGGAATGACCATGACTTCATTATCAAGAAGAATTACGATGCACCTTTCTGCCGGCGCGCCAAAATGCCATACAACAGCACTCCATAAGACAAAACAAAACCATGTTAAATTACAAATATTAGAAGCATTAATAATTCAAGAAAAGCAGCCAACCATAAATATCCAACTTAATAATTCTTGTCAAATTTTAAAAATATTTTCCAACAGGCCAAAACAGATTAGCCAGGTAGTAGGTGAGTCAAACCACCCTACCTTAATCCCACATAATGCCCCTTGATCGAGGGCGATGTCCTGTGAACATTCCAGTAGTAATCCACCTCTATATATATAAACTAACAATCCTACTATTATTCTCATTATTGTCCTGAAGATGAATGTGGTACATTCGAAACATGTCAACTAGCAATATTGGTGATAAGCTTTATAGTATTAATGAAGAGACGAGGAAGAAATTCCGCAAACTTGAGAAATTGTGTAAGAAACAGATACAAGCCAAATATGGGGCGTTATTTAACAATATATGTTTAAATGAAGGACTGCTTGTAACTTTTACAAATATATATATATATATTGGCATTGAGAGTTTGATTTTGATCCTGGAAAATTGAAGGCATTGAGAGTTTGATTTTGATCCTGGAAAATTGAAGGCATTGAGAGTTTGATTTTGATCCTGGAAAATTGACCGAATCCCGATTACATTATACACCTATTCTATCCAACGGTTGATATATTATTGAATTTGTATATATATATATATATATATATATTATATATATATATATATGTTAAATTAAAATCGACGACTCATGCTTAGTCATTGCTATAAATAGAGTAAAAGGATAGTACAGATAAATATAAAGAGAAGGTCAAAGGTCAATAATGAACAAGAACCGCTTGTTTCTTTGACCTTCTCTTTATATTAACCTGTACTATCCTTTTAATCTATTTATAGCAATGACTAAGCATGGGTCATCGATTTTAATTTAACATGTCACTTGGCCAACTCCTTTTCCAATTGAACCCTGTTAGCAGGAGGTTAGTTCGTAGGATCGAATCTCTCAGTCTTAAGATCGTGAATGCCGAGACTGCGGTTGATTTTAATGATACTTGTTTGAAAGAGGATCTGCTGCCTATTTATACCAAAATATATATATATATAAACCACAGTAATATATCAGAAATAATACTAAGTTCTTTCAACCATAACAAAGCAAACTTTAGTTGCTATCGAATAATAATAATACCTATATACATACCATCCAGGTTCAAAAATATATTACATCGATATGTAAATGTGTTTGAATCTAATAACAAATCTATGAAATAGAAAAACAGAAACAGTAAGAAAAGCAGTATCTTTATCATATATCTCTCTATTTGTATAATTTCTTAAGGAGGGAGTGGACGTTGTGAGGATTAAGATGTATCGTTGGATTGCAAGAAAAAAAAAGTTTTCAGAAACTAATAGAGTACACCTAGTCATAAATATGATCGTATATTTACATTTTTTTTTTCAACAAGAATACATGTTTTCAGTCCTTTGAGGACAATAATTTGCAAATGAGTGATTTTTATGCATCAATATCGACAAGAGTTTTGTTTTCAAATGAGGATAAGTCTAGAACTTTTAGCTGTGGTACCTGTCTGTGATATATTTTACTCATATAATTATATGACATGCCTTAGTTATACTAACTTCATTGTTAATTTATCAAGTTTTCCCACTACTCCTTCAAGATTTCCTGAATTGCCAAATAAACTTAACGAACTTAATGATACTTTCATTTATAATTATTTAATTTACAAAGTTTACTTTGAACTAATGCATGATTCAACTTCATTCTTCATAGAAAGTTTTGGCAGGCATTACAGTGTAAAAGCTATATTTGTATTTCTCTATATACAAGTTTAAGCTTACAAACTTTCACTTGACTTAGATAAGTGGTAATATTAAGTTTGTAAGGAAACCAGGTTATATCTACCCAGGTTAGATAGGTCTTTTCTGTTTCCGATTTTGTTTTAATTTCTTGTCCTAAAGTAATTAGCTTCAAACTGAGGCAATAATACATCTTAATATCAGTTATACTAAACATTTAATTTTTAAAACTAAATATGCCCGGAGAACTACATATGACTAACTAAACAGTTTCCCTTTCACTCTTTATCCTTCTGATAATGGTTATTCCTAAATGTTGGTTTACAATTTAAGTTTTAATTAATTTTTACTAAATATATATATACTTAAGTATTTGTGTGTGCATAAGTGTGACAATACCTGGCTCTAAAATCAAGAAATAACCGGTAAATGTAGTAAAGGTTAGGTGAGGTAGCAGTAGCAGTCTCACACAGGAAGACACATCGGTCCAACTTTGGCTCTTTTGTGATACCACACATTAAAAAGATTGACACTATATTGGGAGTCCCAGATTTTGTCCATCCCATGTGTATTTAGGGTAGAGATCTTTAGTATAGGCTTGGGAGCGATGGTTTAACGTCCTCTCCGAGGGAACTAGTGGTCAGATTTATTCACCTCCCACGTGAATACATCGAGAGCCAGAGTGGGTATCGAACCCCGTACTCACCATTTCTGACGCAAGCACCTTAACCACTGAGCTAAATGTAGTATGGTATGTGAAAACAATACAAGTTTTTCAAGAAAGTTATTTCAAGTTTTTGAAAAGGGCTGTCAGGCATGGGCAACCTTTTGTGAACTGGAGGATGCATTATATAATTTCTGAGGCACATGATACTTACAGCTTATATGTATAATGTATTCTATTTATATAGAAGTACATACTGCGCGCTATATTAATGTCTCAATGATTATTTAATTTTAATTACTTATTAGTTAAAGTATAGTGATCGTGAAAATATAGATCTCGAGATTTTACGGAATTAAAGTTTATGCGTCAGAAGTCATTAAAACATTTATGACGAAGATGTCCTGTTTGTGTGTGGATTGGTTCCAAAAGTTTGTTGAATGTATGAAATGGGTATAAATTTTATAATTAGAGTGGTGAGTGTGTTAGCATTGCTTGTTAACGACGCTACGGTAAAGAATCTTTTAATTGTATCAAGTTCAATTATTCACAAAAATGGGCCTCATAAAGACGAGATCCTATGTTTGGGAAGAATTATGCATGACCGGAAAACACTTTTGTTGCAAACCGTTTTTTCTAAAACATTTATCTCTGACTGATACCTAGAGTTCTGAAATTTTGACATTACGTTTAAAGCTACAAATCGAACAAACGAAAATATATTCAGAATTTTAGAACAAGGAAACATTTTTTTCCAATAAAATGTAAAAAGTTTGGACTTAGTAACCACTCAAACCGTTGTGAGGCGATCAAGCGACTGTTTGACGGACAAAGATGAAACTATGCTAGAATAGAATTATATGGAGAATGAGTTGAGATAATTTTTTTCTAACATTACATTCGCTAAAGGGCGTTACAGTACGATTGTGTTTTCAGAATGTTTTTTTGACGCTAAACGGCTCGTTAAAAAATAATGAAAATTTGGCTCAAAAATGGAACAAAAAATTAACAATTCATAAAAAAAACCATGAAGTTTCCATTACGGAAAGAGCAATAACGATATAAAAACTCTTTGTTTACCCTAGACTAAGAGATCACCTGCTATACTTGTCGAAAATTTTTGTATTTTTTTACATTGTTTACATTGACTTAGAAATTTTTTGAGCGAATCCACTGAGATAAAATAGATGTTTCTAATGGAAAAATTAAAATATATTATTGACTTATAAGAGATGTAAGAGGAATAATATTGTGCAGGTAAATGATAACACTCATTAAAAAAAAATTCGTATATATGTTATTTTACAAAGGGGATGGAAAATTATCTTATTAAATACTAAGAAGCCATAAAATTCCCAGTATAATAATTCTGTTAAAAACCAAAAATGTAAAAGATAATTCAAAATATAAATCTTTCGTTTAAAGATTAATAAACTGTAATTATCGTACATCTTTAATTAACAAATCACCTTAAAAACACATTTTCTTCGCTGTTTAAGATGTTTTTCAGAGAAAAAAAGGGTATTTTACTGTTTCAAATTTGAAAATTTTACATTAATATTCAATGTAGAAGGATGTCAAGTAAACGATGTAAGAAATCTACTGGCTATTTGAACAATAGCCATGTTCTCTTGTAGGATAATATTTCGTTTCAAGAAATGTTCACATTGGTTTTTCAAAAATGTTCAAAAATTACTGCTGTAGTTATACTAATGAAATTATTTGCAAATAATAAATTATTTGTGATGTACAAAAATAAGCTTATAAATTGATATGTCCTTCAATCACTATCTGTACTACCACACGAATGCAATGCTAATAATTATATCCCATTTAGATATTTATGTTATGCTTAAATAATACGTTATGTTTTATATACTCAAGGAATTTGACATTGAGTTACTTATAGTAAAGTCGAGTGTAGGCCACTCCAGATTTTTTTTTTTGTTCTTATAATGAAAATTATTATTCATTTCATTATGTCATTATTGCAAACAATTATAACAACACATTATCAAAAAAATTAGTGCGTCATATATAAAAAAAAACAAAAACTAAAACATTTATTGCTATAGAGCTCTCTATTTAATGTTGTAATTTCCTTCCAAAATTTTAGGTGAAATTTTGTTCATAAAGAAAAGCAAATGTATTTTTAATATTCAGATAAAATTCCAGATAATCTCCGAGGGCCGCACAAAAACACGTGTTGGGCTGCATGTAACCCCCAGCCGCACAAAAACACGTTTTGGGCTGCATGTGACCCCCAGCCGCACATAAACACGTTTTGGGCTGCATGTGACCCCCAGCTGCACAAAAACACGTGTTGGGCTGCATGTGACCCCCAGCCGCACAAAAACACGTGTTGGGCTGCATATGGCCCCCAGCCGCACAAAAACACGTGTTAGGCTGCATGTGACCCCCAGCCGCACAAAAACACGTGTTGGGCTGCATGTGACTCCCAGCCGCACAAAAACACGTGTTGGGCTGCATGTGGCCCGCGTGCCGCAGGTTGCCAATGCCTGGACAAAGTGATACAAGGATATAGGAAGTAGGCGTTGCTGCTATGAATGAAAGCATGTTTTCTCGCTTATCAAAGTATGCGCTATTCATCCAAGAAGTGTTTTATATTCACTGAAAAAAAATGCTCTACAAGTGACTTATTATTTATCTTCATATCAGGTTATTGTAAAACTAACAATTACAAAATTATTTATAGAACTCGAATAGCTAAAAAATAAACTATAATAAACAGAGAAACTCGTATAAAAAGTGGTTTGATTTTAGTATGTTATATGTTATCAGAAATATAAGTTTTTTATCTAACATTCTGGCAGTAAAAAACAAGTCATAACGCAGTACAGGCTGTGTTGAAGTCACAATGAAGAAAGAATTTAAAGTAGGTTAAAGTGAGAAAAATAGGCGTGAATAAATGAAATGATTGAAAGAAAACACAAAAAAGAAAGCAGAAAATGTGGGTAAAAAGGGAATTATAGAGTATGTGTAGATTATATTAAATATAATTCTGATCACTTTTTAATATTGAAGCCTTTATGTTTTTCTGTTGTACTCTTTTTTATATTTTTTTTTCATTCTTATGAATAATGAATTGATATACACAATAAACTACTAAACACCAAATGTTTAATTATTTCAAGTAAATATAACAATGCAAAGTTATTACACTAAGAATACTGAGAGTGAAAGCTATTCCGAGAAACCAGGTTATAATTTGTTTCTAAGTAATTGAGGTGGTGAAAATTTATTCCTGAATTATTCGCAATGACAATTCTGACAGTTGGCAAACTCAGTTCCTTCTCTTGCAAACTTAAACTCCATTCCATCCGTATTTTCCTATTTTGTGCATCATATGAAACCTCTTTATCGATTTTAATTTAATTAAAATTACTTTATTACAAGAATATATAAAGTAAGACTTGATGATTCTTGAATTTTGTAAAGAATTACATCAATATTTGGTATTTATAAAGAACGATTTATCAATTATTACATGCATAAAGAAAGCCCGCACCATACAATATTTTACATTAGTCCAACTCCAGACAAGTTTAACGCCAACCAAACTTTATAAAGTTTCCAAATTCACAATAGTTTAATAAGCTGCGAAAAACACTCCCTCTTTAGCTGAAATAATATTATATTCAATCGTGTTGATAACAATTTAACCAACATATAAGTTAAAAACATGGAGAAACTCTGTCTTAAAATCATGAACTATCTTGGTTGACTGAACAACTGCGTAAAGAAATACTTAAATCATTATAAATATATGCAGCCGATGATGCAAAGTTGCCTATGACAAACAAACAATTTAATGCAGCTAGTTTATTTTAGTTGTACAAAGATATATTAAAGTTTCAAATTTTTTGTAACCTCAGGTCTACAAAAAAGAAATTATTTTTTTAAAATAATTATTAACTTTTATGTGAGTTTGATAAATTGTTGCAAACTTAAGTTGTCTACAGTTTCAAAGTGGTTTATTAAATTTAATAACTATTCACAAATCCAAAAATTTAGAGTTCCCTGCTTTGAAATTTACTTTTAGCTAAAATAATGTCAAACTTGTTGACAATCTAATTTTTGGTATTATTTTATTATGCCATTGTGTTGTTATATGAATTATGCAACATAATTTTAAAATAATTATATATTTATGATTGTATCACTTTACAATTTAAATGTAAATATAAGCTATTTATGTTTATGTCGAAATTCAAATACAATCTAAAGTATCATAGCTGTCTAATTCTCAGGTAAAGAATCATCAAGAACATAGATATTTCAATGACTATATTTCATTTAATGGAGCAATTTCCATTTATCAGTTATGACCATATAAGAATCGTTGTTTCAAATAAATCTGACTGGTTACTTATTTCTATTGTTATAATAAATATTACTACTTGTTCCATTCTTATTTTGCTAATGTTAAATTACCAGTTCAACTTGAATTTTATGTTCATTGATGAACTTAATAAAATCCTCTCACATTTGTTGGTTTTATATATAGTTTTGAAACATCTTTTACCACTTAAACGAGATTGCATTATTTTCACATGAAATGTGTTCTTTGGTTTCCACCTCTTTCAAACACAGTCAGCATTTTTAGTCTGATGTTAATTTTAGCTTGCCTTTGTGGTAGATAGCCAAGAGGACATTGTCCGGTTAGATATTCCACATATATTTATAAATCCCTCCTTTGAAGATCTTTATTTTCTTAACAATATGCAGTTCACTTGGAATGGGATTTTTTGACTGAATTAGATCTGATTATTTTTAGCAAAATGTTATTTGCATTTTTCCCCATCTATTAATTAATTGCATATAAAATATTGTGAAAAATTATTTCCACCATACAATTGTTCTTTGGCTGTCAGTCTGCCACCTCATTTTCCTTTGGTCCAAGTATACAAATGACAACTGATTTTCATTGGCTAGATTATGATGAGAGATCAGATATTCCACACTATTTTTGAATTAAATACAATGGTTGCCAAAACATTCAGTGTGACTGAAATATGTATCTATGTTTATTCTACATATTTATGTTTTTTTTTATCATAAGCTCTATACAAAACTTTATAACAAATATTTTTTCCTAAAAGATCGTGATTGTTCCTATCAGGCAGTAACATTTCACGTTAAGTCTAAAATACATAATGCCGATATGTAATTAATTATTTCACTTTTATAAAAGTGTAAAAAGCCCCCTTTTCTACCTTTTTGGTATACCTTTTATAAAGCACCCTTATTAAAAAAAAGGATCGCTATAATACGCTATATCGTATTCCCCTGTAAGAGATACTTTGATTGAACTTGTTGTCTTAATTTCCAAAACTCCAGTCTGCCTTTAACCGTTTAATATACAATTTTTTAAAATAAATTAGATAGTTTATTGAATTGAGTCTATTGAATCTAGATTATACCAAACAAGATACCAAATTAGCCATAGTAATCACTAATGAATCCTCTCTTTGCATAACAGAAACAACGTCAGACTGTTACGTATTCAACAAATGTATTTTTCCAATTCCCAACTTTAATTTTTTTTTTTTCGTATCGCGGAAATCACTGATACGACAATCAAATTATTTTAAGTGGCATGCATGGGGCACACATAGAACAATCTATTAATGCTTGCTTCTATTAAATTTTTGACCATTGTATTTCTCATAAAAAACATTTTTATTTCGACTTCTTTCAATTGATTACAGATGGCTTTTTTAGAAAAAAAAATTAAAGTTGGGAATTAGAAAAATATATTTGTTGAATACGGAACAGTCTGACGTTGTTTCTGTTATGCAAAGAGAGGATTGTCATTAGTGATAACTATGGCTAATTTGGTATCTTGTTTGGTATAATCTTGATTCAATAGACTCAATTCAATAAACTACCAATTTATTTAAAAGTTTTATTTTAACGGTTAAAAGGCAGACTGGAGTTTTGGAAATTAAGACAGCAAGTTCAATCAAAGTATCTCTTACAGGGGAATACGATATAGCGTATGCAGTCCTAGACAATGTATGTCTTACATGACTTTTCTAGTTTAGTCCGTCTTATACATGAACTGAAATATTATAGTTATTTCTATGCCTTTCATTGTTATTTTAATATTTTTGCAAAGAGTTGTTTGTCGTCTATCTTTTTCTTTTCTTTGAGAATATAATATGAACAGTTTGAACTGGATTTATATCTAGACATTTCTCCTTTATCCATATTCAGTAGTTAGAAGAGCATGAGTAGTTAGAAGTTCAAGAACAATACCATGGAGGATTCAATCTCATATAATGATAACCCCATCTGAAATTCCTTGCGTTTTGTTATTTTACTTTGGTTTTTATTAAGTATCCCATAGTTCATTCACACCTAACGCAATTACACTGATCACTAAGGCTAGGCCACATTTCTATTTATGCTATATTCTATATTTACGCTAATTGATAATAGCGTTAGTCTTTCACTAATTTGTTCTATAATGTTCGATGAATACGGCTATATGTTGTGATGATTAGATAAATTCAAAGGTGTTATCGAAGCACCTTCTTTACCGCAGAAAATCACCCCAAAGTAATTTCTTTTGCACTTAACAATTTACGTTAGTCTACATTTAGTAGCCATAGTTTTCCGAGATGATTCCATTCATTAGACTTTTTCATAGTTGTTTTGTGCTTTATAAACATATTTATTTACCATAACATCTAATATCAATACTGTTCGAACTGAATAGCCAACTTTGCAGACTTTAAACATGTATACCATGTCAATATGTTGAGATTAATTTTCTTTATGATTTCTATGCTTTACCTGTAATAAACTCAGAATTAAATTTTAATATAATTGTTTCCTGAAATAAATAGGAAATGTTCATTGTAACTTTCTTCAAGGAGAAATCCAGCTTAATGTGTAGCGAGTAGCCCAATTTTCATGATAATTGTTGTAGGCTCGGGATCAAAATTTACTTTTCCAAAGATGTTTTGCGTCATCAGAAGGCTCAATTTTTAGGAAGTGTCTTCCATGAATAGGTTATGTAAAATTTAGGCGTATTGGGTCAACATCTTTGTCATTCTTATTGCAAGGACGGAGTTTTAGCGTATTATATTTTTTGAGTTAGAATATTTCTTGAAAATAAAATATTTATAATTTAAAAAAAATAAGAAAAATATTTTTTTTAAAAAATTAAAAAAATCATTATTCAAACAATTGAAACAATTTTTTTAAAACATATTTTGAGTTGCAATGTGACATAATTGAGATTTGGTTTCGGAAGAGGCTATCTGTCATCTTGTTCGGTTATATGTCCTTGACCGGTTTGGTTTGTATAATATGAAAAAAAAAAATTTCTACAAAAAAGTAACTACCCAAGCTAATCCTATGTCCAATATTTCCGTATCCAACCTTGAATGTGGGTTAACTAGAACGTAGTGATAATTTTAACTTTTTTCTGCTAGAAATTGCACAATTCTTATTTTTAACAGACCTTCTTAAAAACCATACACAATCATTATATTTCAATATTATCAGAATTAGATTTTCTGCTTTTAGAATATGTGGTTGGTGTTGTTTGGTAAATTTAATTCTGAAGTCAGTTTTACATTTACATCTGGGTCATGCATTTGGCGATTCGACTGGTTCATTCTCTGGCTAGTTGGCAGATAATATTGGTATCATCACATATATTTCATATGCGAAGTAGTATTTTATACTCTTTGCATTAGTGATAGTTAAACGTAGAAAATAGTCAGGGAAAACAGATTTATTTTCAAAAATTTATGCATATGGAACCGGCAATGTTAATTGGAATTGGATTAAGCCCAGCCCTTTTGACATTGAAGATTGAAGATATTGGTCTAGTTTTAAAAAATAAATGAGACACAAAGAAAAAGAACTAAAAAAAACTTTCTTAAAATAAGCATGTATTCCTTATGTTTCGTATTGTCGATATGTCAATTATTAAGAGATAACCCTCAGAAAAAGTGTTGAGTTATTACACATTACCAGTCTCGATAAAAAAATCGGACATTGAAAAGACTTCTAATTTGTCATCCGAGAACGAATCTGATACGACAGCATAAAAACTTTCTGTAAACCCATTTTCAAACAATCAGTAAAGTGAAGTCTACAAGAGAAAAAGTTTCAAAGATCATATCAGTTTTAAAGGCCTATATTAGGTCTTTATCAACTTGATAATGGGTTTGATAATTGAAATGTTAGTGATCACAATTGTTACTTTAAAAAGTAATTACCAAATTAGAATTAACCATGATTTAAACAAATATCTATTATTACAGATAACGAATAAAAAAGCAATTATTATTATTAATAATATTATTACTACATTATTGACTGTTAAGAGTTATACCATGCTTATGTAATTATTTGGTAGAGTAACATAACCATAAATTTAAGTAAAATTTCAAATAATTCCTTTTTAAATGATTTCTTTAGCCTTTATGATGCCTACAAAAATTAATTATTCTTAATATCAATTAAGATAATATTTTTAATAAAATTAATTTAATTACTTTATTAAAACATTTTTCTTGATAAAAATTAATTTCATCAATTTTCATGTCTTTAGTAAAAATACTTGGTAAATAAATAAAGTGTTCTATTATCATTTTTTATCTTTACTTGGAATTATAGTGTTAAAAAGAAACTCTTTCAAGGTTTCAACAATATTCAGTTACTCGTTTAGTTATGAATAGTTAGCTAAAACAAAATTAATTTATTTTTTAAGGGCATTCATAAATATTTTT
The DNA here is from genome assembly GCA_026182355.1 of Hermatobates lingyangjiaoensis. Taxonomy (NCBI): domain Eukaryota; kingdom Metazoa; phylum Arthropoda; class Insecta; order Hemiptera; family Hermatobatidae; genus Hermatobates; species Hermatobates lingyangjiaoensis. The sequence goes on from JAPFBL010000882.1 coordinate 2,720,501, forward strand.
AACATACAGTTTCTCTTAAAATTAAAAGTTTTTTTATCAAACTCTTGAAATTAGAATTAACTCTTTAAATTATTGAAAAATTACTTATATTTTTAAATGAAATAAAAAAAAATGAAATATTTAGGTGTTATGTCAATTATTGTTATAAATAACTAAACCTTTTGAAAGACAATATCACAATAAATATCATTGTTTAGTTTAGTATTTTATTACTATCATTTAGTTTATTATTTAGTAATGTATCCTAGTATATTACTATCATTGTTATATTGTTATCGTTATGTAGTGTGTATAATTTATATAAATTATTAATTTATTGAATATAAGGAACAAATAAGATTATTTATACTTACAATGAAGCTTTTCGTCAAGGTTTCCTCTTGACGTCACAGAGAGAGCTTTTATGAATTCATCGAACTCTATCGAACCATCCTAAACAGAACAAGAATAAAAGTTGTTTCAATATATGATAGGATATGATAACAGAAATATGTTTATTATATATTTGATTTGTTAAACATACAAAGATATAGTTTGTAAGATATGTTATACTATGTAAGTTATATATAGCCATGACTCCAGCAGTAAGAGGCTATTTTGAAAAGAGATATATGAAAAAATAGGTCTGAGATTAGCAACTGCGATCTTTTAAGAAAAAAGAAGAACAGGAGGTTCTTCATTGAAAATCGTCTTAGCAAAATATTGTTGACAACAAACTATAGTATATAAATGCAGTTGTGTGAATGTGTGCGTGTAAGAGTATGTGTATGTGCATTTCTAGAAAGAAGACAAATACAATATTCATACATTTTTTTCGACACAAACAATGAAATTGGTCCTGAACCTTTAAATTTATTTCTTAGAATTTTAGTGTTGGAGAAGGTAGAATTCATTTTTTTAATATTATTATTTATGATATTTTGATTAAATTAAAATTTTTCTATAATAAACTGATTTTATTAAAGTTTTAAAAAAATTAATAAAGTTGTCTATAATATATCAATGTTCTTTTCATCGAGGTTAGGTAGACAGCAATGTCTAGTTTGAATAAATACATATATATATATATCTGGTTTTAAGGAATATTTATATTATGTATTCACTACAAAATATGTAAAAATGAATGTGTCGAATCAATGGTTTAAATATGGTGGTACTAATACTTAAATTCCTCCCTTATAAAACTAAGAAGAATTTAAACGATGTAACCTCCTTTTTAAGTTTAATTATACAAACAAGATATATATATATATTTTAAGAATATTTATATATAAAATATATTATATATATATTGTTAAAATTTTAAAATGTCGAAAAAATAAATTCCTGCTAAACAGTTCACAACGAAGAAAAAGCAACACCCCGTATAAGAACACTTACAAACTCAAAATTTTGATGATCGTCTTCAGGAAGAGAGAAAGGCGACCAAGCACGCCAGTAACACATGGCAGGAAACCGTCCGGCAAGTACCGTGCTGCCACGCGCGTCCGGTTCGGAAGTAATAGTTAGACGATCAGAAGAAAATTAATATTAGAATTAAATAAGAATTAAGAAAAGCAGTTTGGTTGATTGAAGGTAGGAATCATAGGAAAAAAATGAAGTATAAAAAGGAATATGTAAAACTAACTCTGATACTGCTTTTGATGCTTTTAGGTATCTTTCACGGTATCTTTTATACTTATTTCTTCCCTTGTTTATTTTACCTTCAATCAACCAGAACTGTTTCTTAATTCTTAATTTTAATTCTAATAATTAAGTTTCTTCTGATCGTCTCTACTTCATTATCCTGAACGGGCGCGCGTGGCGCACGGTCGGTTGCCGGGACGGTTTCCTGCCGTTGTGTTTCGGCGTGCTTGGTCGCCCTTTCTCTTTTCTCCTGAAGACGGATCATCCGAAAATTTGAGTTTGTAAGTGTGTCTCTTTCTCTGTGTGTTGCTTTTCTTCGTTTGAACTGATATATGAATATATATATATAATATATATATTATTATAATATTTTTATTAAAACTTATGCCTTTTTATTAATTATTAAATTTTACACCTTTTCGAGTTAATTTTTTCCATCTTCTGATTTCTGGCTTCCAAGAGTTCGGAAATTTTCCAGTTTTTTATCCTGGAAAATCAACCTACCATTAACAGCCAGGGTGGTGGATTTGCTAGAATTTTGAATCTGTTTGAGGGCAATCAAAAGAAAAACCAGTTACTGAGAGGGAAAGAAGATAATCTAATACCTTCCCAGACACAAACGGCTGCAGGAAGGTAACCAGAACCCTGGGGAAACCTCACCTTGCTGATACCTTTCTACAACCTCCCGTTTTTATTATTGTTAACCTTGTGCGTCTATTTCAGTTATCATTGTTTAGTTTAGTATATTATTACTATCATTTAGTTTATTATTTAGGAATGTATTCTAGTATATTAGTATCATTGTTATGTTGTTATCGTTATGTAGTGTGTATAATTTTGTGAAAGTAGCTGTATATAAAAATAGCCTTGAAAATGGTCGATGTGGACCGAAACATGTTGGTTTACAAAAAAAAAAAAAAATATCGGAGAATTAATATACTCGTATCTAGTCTCGAACTCTTGGAAGCCAGAGGTCAGAAGATGGGAATTAGAAATAGGCATAAGTTTTAATAAAACTTGTATAGATGAAGGCCTGCTCCCCAAATACACTAATACATATATAGAAGTACCTACGGAGACTGTAGCACCGCAGACATTCGTACACTGAACTAACAACCTCCACACTGTCAAAGAGGCTCACGATGCTCCCATGTCAGAGCTCCCGAGAAAAACCAAATTGAGAAGATACTTATTGTAGCAAATACCAAAATAATAAAAAAAAGAAAAAAAATCATCAAAGATTTAAAATTATTGTAGCTGTATGCATAATAAAAATGAAAGCATATATCAATATACAGTTAGGATATAGCCATAAAATGTTGAAGTTGTTTGCATCTATACTAGGTGAAATTGACCTGGTCCAGGTATTAACAGCACCTCCTTAGGTGACTCATTCCCAAGTTTTGAACAAACAATCTTAATCCTTCTAATTGACTCTACTTTGCCTACATAAAGGGAAAAACATTTGAGAATCATTCTCTTCCCGAAGATAGTTATAGGAAAGAGTAATTTATAGAACATGTTGAGAGTTAGGCAAAAAGTATGTTAAACGAGAATTTAAAAGATTTCAATAACAAAGATGAATTGTGCTTATAGGACAGAGAATACTTATCATTTAAAAGGAAGTTTCTGTAATAAATATATATATTATATATATTATATATATATTATATATATAAATATAAATATATATAATATATATATATATTATATATTATTATATTATATATATATATATTCGCGCTTCTTTTCTGTTCTTCTAATAATGTGGGGATTGTTTTCTCTCTCGGGGGGACTTCGTGTCCTCTCTGAGCCAGTTACTTCTCCTGGATGACTTCGAACAACATTCGAAATATGAATTCTGTAGTTTTCTTTGATTCTTTTTCTGTTTCAGTGCTTTGTGTAATTTAAATTTTTATATATATATATATATATAGGAAACTCACAACAAATGATTGAAGATAATCGCTCTGAAGCCTTTCGTTTTCACGTCGTCAGAGAGCAAGTGAATACAAGTTGTAGGGAGGTTATGGATTTTGATTTAAAGTAGGATGAAGATTGGTATCATCTGACGACGTGAAAACGAAAGGCCTCAGAGCGATTATCTTCAATCATTTGTGGTGAGTTACCTGAATATTTATATCACGTGTTATTGTGACAATTTTATATATATATATACATATATTATATATACTATATATTATATTATATTATATTTTATATTATATATTATACATATGTTATATATATATATATATATATAACTCGATAATGAAAAGAGAATAACATAAACATAAGCATACAAGACTCACTACTACATTTTGACTTGAGTCGTATATATGTGCTTTACTTTATTTTGTTAAATACTGCAGTAACTTCTGCATACAGAAATTTTCTGCTAGTACAAGGAAGAAAAATTGCAAGGAAATGTTTTAGCTCCTATTACAGTACATTAATAGGAAAGAGTGAAAATGTGGGCTTCCTCAGAAGCATTTAGGGAAATATGCTTATTGTGAAGAGGATCTCGTTTCATAACCTGGACTCTAAAACTTTGGAGTGGATTCTAAAACAATAGTCAAGTGGTTGACTCAGTTGCCTTATTGTCAATTCTGAGTCCTTTTTCTCTTCACCGCTTAATCTCACTTTGAAACCTATTTATAAATCCCTCATCTTGTACATCTACTTACTGTGTTTACGGCTTGAAATGTATCCAATGTAAATCCTACTATCCTATTTTAGCATCCACAGTTTTGAGCTTTCAGACGAATAATCACATGTCTATGGTTAGTCAATGGAGTAGCCTTCCTGTTGTAGCCTCTGCAAATTCTAATAACTTCAACATAACTTCTGCTGTTTTAGAGTCCAGGTTTTCATGCAAGCCTTTTTTCAAAATTGAAAAATTACTCTAACATATTCTAGGAAGCTAAATTTGGCTTCTAAGAGCACACTTTGAACTTCGATTAAATTTAAACCGTTAGTTTTGTATAATTATTTAATTCTATTTTCTTCTTTCTTTCTTCCTTGCGATAGCACTGTACAGCATTCTATCGGGATATTCTTTTGTTGACTGTTGTTCCTCCATCAATACGCTTGAATGTTGTCACTTGCTGCTGAGGCGTTGGAGGCTATGCATGTTTCGTAGCGTTTGGTAGCACTGCTGAAGTCTAGAGACGTCAGGCTAAGCTAAACGAGAAGAAGAAATCCAGACACATTGATGTCACTGGATGCTTTATTTTGGTGGCACTCTCCATAGTTTACTTCCCCTGTAAATTTTAAAACATTCGGTGTTGACATTTCCAAGAGAAGTAAGTCCATCTGTGATGATTTTTATGTGTTACTTAATAATATTTACTAATATATATTAAATGAATATATGTACTAAACTTTCACTATAGAAAATATTTTATGAAGACTGTGAAAGCCATTTCTAATGCATACGTTAAAATATATTTATAAAAATTGAAGTAAATATATCATGATACAATCTATACTATCGATCAGCAAAACATTAGGAAATAGTCATTTCTAAGCAGTTTTATTAAAGGTCATATTTCTTTAAATGCTGTTATTAAAAATAAGTTTATTAAAAAAAACTATAATTCATAATATGAATAAGATGAAATGACATTTTCGTATCTATAATATAAATATTTTAATATTTTTTTAAGATTAGCATATACTACCATTATTTTAAAAATTGTTGAATATGTGTCATATTGTTTTAAATTTCATGGTTCATACTCAGTTTTTAGCTCGTTAATGTAAAATTTTGTGCTGAGTAGATAATAGAGAACAATACGAAGGTATTAGTAAATGGATGTTTTGATAGGTAATAATGATAGCAGTTGTATCAGAGCAGATAGAGTCATCTGTCATGATTTTGCAGGCTTTACAAGTACATCACTGACTTTAAATGTATATTAATCATGTCATGTGAACCACTCTTTAGTTACTAAATAGCCACTTGTTGCTCGTGAAAGGGCATTTGACATCCGGTCCAGAAGAAAAAGAACCTACTATTCTCTGGACAGGATTCATAATGTCACTTCTTCACGGAAGAACACAATATCTCACGTGCAGACCACTCTTGTATTAGATATAACTATCAGCAAATAATAATAAATTTCTTATAATAGTATAGAGCAATAACTAATAAAGTCTAATTTAGATGAGACAAACATTTAAATTATATTTTAATAAAGTATAGTATGATAAGTGTATGTTGCAGTGCCCGTCCTACGAGATGTCAAATATTGGCCATTTGTAGTCCAAATTTTTTTGTAGCCCTAATTTTTGCGTAGTATTTAGGAGTCGTAACCGTATTTTGAGTAGGAATCATTAACGAGTGCCTAGCATCATAGAGACTTGGAAACGACCACTTAGCGTAATCTCCAAAGATCGACGTGTTTAGATTCTTTTCACCTCCTGCATGAACAAATGGCCAAATTGGTAATGGAATTACAGATCTACCAGTCCAGAAACGACCACGTAAGCCATTGAGCTATCCTGGCCCTGACAATATAACTGTAAGTATAATAAGTTAAGAGCAAACTTAGTTTAAGGAATAATACATAATACACTATTATACAATGAAATCATACAGTATGGGATAATACATACTCTAAATATTGTATGTATGTAAAATTGATAATACATAAAACAATATTGTATAAAGTAACAAAACTATATAGTACAACATAGCATCTTATATTTTACAAGTAAGTTAAATGTATAATATATATAGATCTATTATTACATTTGATGTTACGAGATATTATTATTGTTGTTGCTTAAAAATTATGCACTATTCTAATTGGATTATTGGTAACTTTTACTTTTTACTAAAAGTAAAGTTTAGTGATCGTTAAAAAATTCTATCTCAAGAATTTGACGGAATTATATGTTTTGAGGTCCCAGAAGTCGTTTTATGAAGTTTTTTCGATGATGTCTTTGTGTGTGTGTGGGTGGGTGAGTATGTTAGCATTGCTTGTTACCACGCTACTGTCCAGAATCTTTGCTGGATCAAGTTGATATTTTACACAAAAACCCTATGGTGCCCATGGGCCCTATGGTGTAGATGATCCCTATTGTTTTGGAGGAATTATGTATGACAGAAAGTCAATTTTTTGCCAAAAACCTGTTTTTTAGAAAACTTTTTGTTCCTAAACTGCTAACTCTAGAATGTCAAAATTTTGACAACATCTTTGAAGTTACAAATAACCTAAATATCCTTGTTTTTAAGTGTATTAAACGAAAAATATATTCTGATTTTTTTGGAAACTCTTGTTTACAATACCAAAATAATAGCGACAGAAAAGATGAAAAAAGACTCGGAATACTGGAAGCATTATAAATCCTTGGGAATCCTCCAAATATAAACGAACAAAAGGAAATTTCAGTAACCAGCTGCGCTTGTTTTGAAACCTCAAGCAAGTGAAAGTGACACTGTATGGCAGGACGAAATTAAGATGTAAGCAGTGTTGTTCAAGCTCTGCAGTAGATGAAACATCAGACATATCTCAGGACATACACACTGATATCAACACTGCAACTTCAAATCTGGCTCTGTAACCTGCTTAGAATGTTCACTTAACTCGTGTAATTTAACTTTATGCTCTGTTTCCATTCTGAATTAATTCTTGTTAAGTACAGTAAAATTGATAATTCTGAAGATGGTTTATGAAGCACCGAAACATGTCAAATACAAATTTGAAAAATTATGGTGATCTAATCTTAGATTTGAATAACCTTGAATTGAAGAAAATGTTTTGAAGTTTAGAAAAACATTCACACTGATAAACAAAGTGAACTCGGACATAACGTTTTTAAATATATATATAAAATCACTTCCCTGTAAATTAATATTTTTAAAAAAGTATGGAGAATTAGGGATATTATTGTTTTGTTTGTAAAGTCATGTTTTTGTACAGGTAATCTTACTGATACAACTGGTAATATAGAATCTTATCACAATTGATTTTATCTTAAAAAAATAGTGTTATGTATACAAGCTGTCTTTTATTAAGATATGAAAAAGTTAGCTAATAACAAGAATTATGTTAAAAATATGGTTATCTCGTTGTATATTTTATACAGTCAAAAACTCCATGTAAAAAAAATACAATAATAATTTCATCCATTTGTCCATAATAGATGACTTTTGTGCAATTTTATCAGTAATAAAAAAATTTTTCACTTATAAGGAGGTTATTTTTTCATGCCATATGAGATATATAATAGCAAAGCTGAATAAAGAAATATATCATAAAGGGATTTTCAATGGTTGGAAATAATTTACTCAATGCTTGAAAATAAATCACTTAATGGTTGAATGAATACATAAATAATGAACAGCTTCCGCGAAAATAAATACATATTTCATAAAAACGCACAGAGGAGAACACGTGAGAGGTCTCAATGTCACCTGTAATAATCAATAGAGAAACATTTCCAGAGAAAATGAAATATGAAATGATCATTTCTCAAAGAACCTTATAAAGCGATGGAGTTCAGTTTTTTATATTAAAACCAAAAATAAATCTCTTATGTTTGGTAACGTAGTATATATCAGTTCAATATTTGGACATCTGTATTCATTACGATGAAGGAATTTTGCGTCAAACTATCACACAAGGAAAAGGAAAATAAAAATAAACAACAGTGCGATAAAGCAAATAGACGAGATATCAGTTCTAAAGAAATCAAGGCATAAACATTAAATAATAATAAAATGTCCAAACTTCAGTAAAAAATTAAAAAATATGACTAAAATCTTTCAACCATAACAAGATGTCTTCCTCAAAGTTAAATCTCAACTCATTTGAATGATCTTCCTCTTTCTGTTTTCTCATTCTTGTTTGAAAGTTTTTTTTTTGTTTTACATGTTTATTGTGAAATCTATTAAATAATAATATATAATATTGAAAAATTACATAGTTTTATTTGAGAGTTGCCTCTTACTATGTATCTATGACACCAACAGTAAAATTATTTACTCATTAAAAATCATGATGTGCTATAAAAGAGAAACAAAAATTATGAAAATGTAAAGTTGCAAAGATTCCTATAAATTGAATGTCTTCTTTATCAACGTTTTGTCCAGCGTCAAATAGTTTTTAAAAAAAACACATTAAAAAGATTTTAGTTAGTTTGGTCAGTGTTGGTTCATATCTAATCAACTACACTTGTCATAACACACTTGTCTATCTAAGTCATAACAGTACTTAAAGAAAGAAACTGTGAACAACTTAAATGGTATTAAAAACTATTAATTATTAAACTACATATATATTTTACTAAGGTTATTAGTACCAGTTATTTTATGTATGACTTCTTGATTTTCACAATTTAGGTTTTCTGAATTTTACCCATGACTATCAAGGTACATGTTACATTATAACATCAATCTTTTTGGTAATGAATATGTTAGCCAAGATAATAAATTTAATTTTTTTTTTTTACTGTCGTTATTCCATTACCAGCAAACGTACATCATGTGTGTTTATGATTTTGATTTAAAAAAAAAAATAAAATCATTTTTCATAACTTCTTTAACAATATATAAGGTTATTATTATTTAACTGGTTGTTTTATGTCTTAGTACCATCGGAATCATGTTCACGGTGTCCATATCTTTCCTCTTGTTGTACATTTTGTCGTTTCTAAATGAACTTCAACCTTTTAAGTTCATTAATAAAGCTGTCACTTTATTAGAGAATATTTGGACATCTGTATTCATTAGGATGAAGGAATTTTGCGTCAAACCATCACACAAGGAAAAGGAAAATAAAAATAAACAACAGTGCGATAATGCAAATAGACGAGATATCTGTCATTAATAGAGAAGTCACTCATTTTTATTGATTTGAAATATTATTTGGCAGAAATCGTAAACCTCTTAAACTCAATTGGCTCGCATTAACATAGAATGAAGAAGTCTCTGAGTTGGACATTTTTTCTCTTAAGAAAGGAATAAGGTCCATTAGGTGAATTAATAACCAGCATTTCACTTTCCTTTATTCCTTTACTCATCTTTCAGAAATATAAGGTTAAGCTGAACATAAGCTTAAAAGCAGTATCAAAAATATATGTTCGTTTTATAAAGATATAATCATCAGTATATCGTTGCCCAATATAACCTTGATTATTTCAAGTATATAGTATATTTTACAGAACTAATCGAAGCAGCACGATCAATGCAACAACCTTTTGAGTTCTCTCTGTTCTGGTCGCTATTTTAGTTGTACGATATCCTTTCGTTATTTCGTTGTATGTATAGTTGTACATTTATTTCGTTAAACTGTTTCAATTTATTTTATAAATCTTTTCATGTTTCATATATATATATTGACAATAGTATCGACTGCGGAATAGAAACAAAACTAAAGTTTATCGGGACTCGGTCAATTCTACAGGTTCAAATTTAACTCTCATTGCCAACGTTTCGGTCTTTAATTAAAACCTTTTTTATTTAGAAATATATATTTATATATAGATATAAAAAAATTATATTATACATAAATTTAATATATAATGTATTGTAAGTAGATGTGTATATATAGTATATATATATATATACATATATATATACACTTTAACACATAGAAAAGAACACAGAAAGACACTACAGAACTCACTTCGATATTTCGACATCCGTTGTCATCGGGAAGAAGTGCGAAGTACTCGCGTTGAGAAGCAAACTGCTACTCTGTGTTCTGTGAACTTACTTTCTGTGTTCTTTTCTATGTGTTAAAGTGTTTATTGTCCGCACGGACCTTTCATTATATATATATATATATATATATATATATATATATATATATATATATATATAGCACTAGATTTCACCATAAACACGTGAAATAACAATCAATGATCAAACACAATAAGAAATGAGAAAAAAAGACTAAGATCTTTCAACTTTTACAAGCTGTCTTCGTCAGAGTCAAATACCTAACTGAAATACTAAAACGAACTTTTATGATATTCAATACGAAAATTCTGAAATCAACGCCAATGAGGTATTTTTTATTGTTCTTCAGTTTGATGGATAATAAAAACTGTTGTCACTTGTATGAAGCTGTCTTTAGCTAACTTTAATGCCAGGTATATAGTGCTTAAAAAACCCAATGTTTTTGGTAATATAGAATCATGGGAATGATATATTTTCTCTCATTCTTCATGGCCAAATGGCTACTATGTCACTTCTAAGTGACTCATTTACTTCTACTTACGTTGTACTGGTGTTGTTTTACACGTGTCTGTCTTTAATGATTTACCAGTTTGACAATATAAATTTTATGGCTATTTTTGTACGGAATTTTATAAACACCACCTGACTCCAGTTCCTTGGGAGAGGTCTTTATTAAACTTTAATTAAACTTAAAATTCTCTGCTGAGTACTTTCTTCATACAAATACTTCATGACCTTTCAATATTAAAAGAGTATTACTACTCTCATCATGACGACTATAAAGTTTTGTTTGCAGTAAAATGTAATGATTTTAGTAAATAACACTCCATAGGAGACAAGATACCCAACAATAGGGCAAATTAACAGTATCAGCTCCAAAATATTTGGATAAGAAAATAGAAAAAATCCTTAATTATTATTGAAAAAACTTTATGTTACTTCCTGAATATGGAATAACCTTTTGATAATACGAATTTTAATACATTAATCATTTCTGATATATATATATATATATATATATATATATATATATATATATATATATTAGTGTAATTAGGTAGCAGACCTTCCTTAATACATACATCATTAAATTTCTTCCCAACTTCTCTGCGAATGATTTTCCTGTATAGCTTCTCAAGATTTCTAATCTGACATTTCCATTCATTCGGTACTAAATGCAACAATTCACTAGAAGATTTACTTGCACAATCCATTTAATTAATAAATAAATTACAATTTAAAATAAAAATAACCAACGTTTCAGTCATCCTTGACCATCCTCAGGATTTGATACTAGATAAATTAAATAAAAACTATTCACTATACAACAATAAAATAAAAGTTATATTTTACATATTTAGAGGAGTTTAAAATTAACAATGCATAAGAAAATGCTGTTCAGTTGATATCACAGATTGAGAGATTACATTAGGTTTTACACTATCAATGCTGCAAATTCGTAATTTATTTATCAATTAACTGGATTGTGCAAGTAAATCATTTGGTGAATTTAGTACCGAATGAATGGAAATGTCAGATTAGAAATCTTGAGAAGCTATATAGGAAAATCATTTGCAGAGAAGTTGGGAAGAAATTTAATGATATATATATATATATATATATATATATATATATATATATATATATATATATATACAGTTCAATGTACATAAAGAAACGTAGAGAAATTAAAAACACACACTTACAGTCTCTAATTTTCGGTTGAGCCATCTTTAGGAGAGATAAGAAAGGGAAACCAAGCGCACTGGTACAGAGACGGTTGGAGACGGTTATATATATATATATATATATATATAATATATATATATATATATATATGGTTGAATGTAGATGAAGAAACAATTAGAAGTTAAAAACTCACACTTACAGTCTCTGATTTTAGACACACACACCGTCTCCAATATTGGAGTTCTCCAACCGTCTCTGTACCAGTGCGCTTGGTTTCCCTGTCTTACCAGTAGACGGTTCAAACCAAAAATTAGTGACTCTAAATATGTGTACTGTTTCTTCTCTATGTTTATTTATATATAACATTAAATTACTAAACACACGTCACAGAAGAAAGTGTCAAGTTTAAAAAACTCGTTACTAATGTTTATAATATTTGATCTATTAAATTTAAACAGAGAGGATTCGATAATATTTCTTAACAACATGGATTTCTCAATGGTATTAAATTTAGCTGCAGTCCAATCAATATGATGATATTCATTATTTACATGGAATAATAAGGCGCTACTTTTTTCCTGTCTACTTACGTTGTACTGGTGTTGTTTTACACGTGTCTGTCTTTAATGATTTACCAGTTTGACAATATAAATTTTATGGCTATTTTTGCACGGAATTTTATAAACACCACCTGACTCCAGTTCCTTGGGAGAGGTCTTTATTAACGTATTTCCAACGTTATTACGATTAGAAAACACTATATTAATATCAAGTTTACATATGAGTCTAGGGAGAAGTTCAAACGACTCTCGATACGGTTCTTGAAACATATTGCCATTTTTCCCCTTATTGCTATTATTATCTGCGTAATAATGAAATATTCGTAATAATCATTTCGTAATAATTCATAATTTCAGCATTCTGGTTTCACCAGTTTAGGGAAAAAAGTGCTATCGAAAGAAACATTTTGGTCAATAATTTACATTTCTTTTTATCAATTGGCCAAAGTACTTCTAGGCTAATATGTGTATTTTTAGTTTTGAACTATATTTCAATTTTGTTAGCAAGTGATTATTGAGTGAACTAGAGTGTCTTGATTGAAATATATTTGAATAGTTTCAAACATTGTGTAGGTATTTTGGTGGCATTGAACAGGAATGCAGCTTTGAGCTATGTTACTTAGAAGTTAATAGAAGAGAACTATTTTATAGGAATTACCGTAATAAAACAGCGGTATACAATTGAACCTTAAAGTATGACACCTATAATAACAGTTGTATTTCCTTTTGTTCTATCAGATTTCAATTTCATTTATTATTTAACCAACCCAACAGTTTTATCTACTATGTGCTGTTTAAGGATGATTTTTTAGTTACTTTAGTGAAGTACCTAAAATATGAAATTTTAATATCTACATCATTTATTGAACCTAATATATAATATGGTTATATGTTTCATTTCCAAGCTACACATTCGTAGTCACTGTTTTATGAAAGCAGTTCTAGTAATTCTGGCGATCTGGGATTAAAATCCTATTACTTATAGAGAATCTCATGCAGCAGAACAATATTATTATTATTATATATTTTAGATTCCTCACCTGGCCCTCGATTTATTCACGAGGGAGGTGAATAAATCTGAGCGCGACGTCCCTCGGAGAAGGACGTTAAATCGTCGGTCCCGAGCCTGTACGATGTCAGGTACTCGTTAAAGATCCCTACTCTAAATACATTTGAGTTAGGCAAAATTTAGTACTCCCACTGTAGAATCAATCTTCATTGTGTGGTATCACAAAGGGCCAATGCTTGGCCTAAGTGTGTTCCCTTGTGGAACTGCCACTGCAAACTAACTAACTATATTTTAGATATATATAAAATTATATTAATATTCTACTTATAATATATATAGAATTGAACATTATTTTCTCAGCAGAGAAGTATCGATTATGTGAAATAATGAATTATTTTGATATGGACTCAAATAATGCTATTTTATGTACATTTAACAACAATAATAATCAAAATGAACAGTCTCTGACGTTTACTAAGTTAATGTGTGCAAGCCCATGAAAACACAAACTAACTTCTAGCAATAATGTTCAATTGAAAATATATACTTAAATGCCTTAGTATGTTTATTACATGGTGAAATATGTGGGGCTCCTCAACAAGGTCCTTGAGATTAAAAGAAATTTTATTCTCAACTGGTAGGCCCCTCTTACCACTTTTCCTTATACATATATCCTTTGCTAACTTTAAAATTTGTTTTATAAATATCTTTGAAAGTGAATGTAGATGTATTTGGTTTAAAAAATACTTAGCCTAATACCCAAAACTAGAACTTGATTCAGTGAAAAAAAAAATCTTTCCAATTAAATTGGGATAGTTTCATCTAGATAGTAACTCGCTGACTTGATAGTACTGTTCCTGCTGGTACTTGACTATTAATGATATTTGGAGGTTTGGCAAGACAATTTTTATAGTGAATTTTCAAAGATGTAAGTAGGTTGCGGTTGGATTAAGCTACCGACATGAAGAAGTTAAGATTAACAAAACTAAACTTTGAATAAGATGTTAGGCTACAATCACTGAGGACCGAGATATCAAAGCTGCTGCAGTAATCTGACCGCTGGTAAACATTGGATATAAATTCTCCAAACGGAGCCATTTTTTGTTAAGTTATTTGATAAAATGTCCATCGTTTTAATCTGTTTTTTTTTTTACTCCCGTGACTAGCAGACTACATGCCTCTAAAAAAAGCGATAGAAGGGCCAACTTACGGGAAAATTCAAAACCAGGTATTTTTTAATGCCAAGCTCTCCAAAAAAAGTGAAATTGGATGAAGATAAAAAATGGCAAAGTTTGATGCAAAGGATTAATTGTTGTGAGGAGCACCGGCTGCAGGCTTCTCCTTTGGGACCTCATAAACAAGACAAGTAGATAAGATAACATGAAAAATGAACAGCTGAAGCAGGCTAGTTATCTTCGTGATAAGAAGAGACAACCACGGCTTCAAAAAGGCAAAACGTTGGGATTCAAAAATAAGGTTGTTATCAAACTTAATGAACAAAAGCAGACAGTTAAAAGCTTTGCACAAGGCTATTACGTTATAAATAATAGGGTCTAAATGAAACACAAGTATAAAATCATATAAGATATGATAGGTACAACGGAAGTAAAAGTGGAAGAACAGCAATAATTACGAATACTGTAAGAATCACGACTCCTAGCAGTGGTAGTAGGATTAGGTAACCCATTAGTTGCAGTGGCTGTCCCACAAGAGAACACTCATAAGCCGAGTATTGGGCCTTTTGTGATACAACACAATGAATATTGATTCTACATTGGGAGTCCTAAATTTTGCCTAACTCAAGTGTATCTAAAGTAGGGATCTTTAATGAGTAGTTGACATCGTACAGGCTCGAGACCGACGGCTTAACGTCCTCACCGAAGAATGACTTGTTTGGATCTATTCACCTCCCTCGTGAACATATATAGATCCAGGTGGGTATCGAACGCCGGACCTTTCAGTTCAACGGACAGTATGTTAACCACTGAGCTAACCTGGCCCCAACCACAACTCCTAATCAACAAAACTATTTGCTATTTATTTTTTCGCAATAGTAAATTATAGAGAGAAATGAATGAAGGGAAACTGGTCAATAATAAAATTCAATAACCCAAAGATATTCCTCTTCTCTGGTAAATGTTGGTTTAGTTTTTGCTATGTACAAACACTTGATGCTAACTGTTTAAAAGGTTTATTTTGCTGGTAATGTTATTGACTGTGCATAGTATAGCATGGCTTTAAACTTTATGTAAATTTCTGAAGTTTTAACGTAATGGCGGCTATATCGATGGCTGAAATACATTGTTGATTGTATTAGTTTATTCAAAAACTAATCTCTTATTCTTTAACTTTTATAAAAAGATTAAAAACTTTTATAAATATTTATTTTAATATTTCCCAGTATTTTAATATGTTTTTTTTTCTCAAGCTGTTAAAAATATATTTACATTAGGTTAGGTTGCAGTGGCAGTCCTACAAGGGAACACACGTAGGCCAAGCATTGGCCCTTTGTGATACCACACAATGAAGATTGATTCTAGAGTGGGAGTCCTAAATTTTGCCTAACTCAAATGTATTTAGACTAGGGATCTTTAACGAGTACCTGACATCGTACAGGCTCGGGACCGACGGTTTAACGTCCTTCTCCGAAGGACGACGCGCTCAGATTTATCCACCTCCCGCGTGAATAAATCGAGGGCCAGGTGAGGATCGAACCCCGGTCCTATCAGTTCAGAGGCGAGCACGTACGTAAGCCTGGCACCTATATTTACATTAATGTTTCCCAATATTTTAAAATATTTTTTTCAGGTTTTTAAATTACTCAACACTGACCTTGTGCGATATATAATATAGCAGGAAATTTGTAGTGTTATCCCGCCAACACTAGTTAGTTATCCGAACATTTCTTTAGTAATGATCGGCATATACACTGATAAATTTGAGGTACATTAAGATTAAGAAAGCACTATAGGTAGCAAGAAAGTAAAAACCAAGTATTTATAGTAATAAGTAAGATTAATTCAATAGTAATATTTAAATTCTATCATGTTTCATAATTGAAGTAACTTGAAATGATAGGCTTATGTAGCGATATGTTAGAGTTAACCATAAATTATTAAAAAGAATCGTACAAGAAAATTATACAGATTTCTAATTATTAAATAAGCATTTAAAACATATATTATTAGTTACTATATTCTAAAGAATAAATTATTGGAGGGGTTGACAACATTTGCTGGTATATTTTTTTATACTGAATTATACATTCTGGAACATATGTTATATAGAAGTTTTATATCTAAATTTAATTTGAATTGTTTGATTAAATAAAACTTTTTACATTGTATCTAAAAACTTTTTTACAAAAATACATAAAGATATAACGTGCTTTGAGTTGCTTGAATCCCTTGAAAATTACTTATTTTTTTTGGACATAGGATTACAGGTGATGGGTTTATGGACTTTAAATAGAAATTTGAAAACAAAACAGAGCGTGGAATGCAGACTTTAGATGTTTATTCTGGGGGTAAATAAATAAAACAAAATCTGCACACAAATGAGAATCCGTTTTATTCTACGCCTTTCGAACACTTCGTGTTCATCCTCAGGTAAACATCTACAATATAAATTACAAAGTAAAAATTACAACAACAACTACTATTATGTACAATAAAATGAAAAAAGAATGACATACCAAATGCAAAGGGTGGAAGACAGAACAGTCTACCGTTCACTGAAGGAGATAGATAATGTGTAATAGAGTGAATAAGGGTATTTAAAAGATAAAAGATAATTCATAATAATAAGAGAGAATGGGTTAACCACCACTTACCACTCTGTCTCACATGACCTAAGCGAACGTTAACTATTCGATGCTCCATTCCTTCCAGGGGGTATAACTTTCTTTCCACATTTATTTTATTTTATGTGATTCCGGTTATTTTTGCAACTTTTAATTTGTAATTTATTTTGAAGAAGTTTACCTGACGTGAACACGAATTGTTCAAAACGCGTTGAATAAAACGGATATTTACACATACCCCAATAATGAGTAAATAATTCACAATTATGAATCGCTCAACTAATCAGATATTATTAGAAATTATAGAATAATAGAAAAAATCAATATTAATACAGTCAATAACTGTCATTAGATCTAGAGTTTCTTTTACGTTTTGTTGCTTTAGATACTGAGACTAAAATTATTTTATTCTAGGCATACTTCATATTTAGTATGTTGGTAGCTACAACTGACTTTTTTAAAACGAGTAAATTATGATACACGTAAACGAATATAAAATCAACTAAAAATGCCTATTTGCTACAGTATCAGGTACCTAAAAAGTCATGTACATCTATACAGGTTTTGACTGTACATTACTTATAACTGACTAATTTTAAATTATATTTACATTTTATACGTTAGAGAAAAAATATAAAATAGATTTATTTTAAAAGTATACAGGGATTTTTATATGTCTGATACTGTAACAAATAGGTTTTGTTAGTTGTCATACCTGTGTAGCTAGACACACACAGCTTATAAGTCCATCAAATCTCTTCTATGTTGAATATACTGTCCATTAAAATCTTAGATTTTAAGTTAGACATACACAAATCTACTTTCAAAGTTCCAGTTTGCTGTGAATTATGGTAGCTGGGTTAGCTTGCAACAAAACTTTTGAACATACAAACAGACAGATATTTTACTAAGGTTGGATTCGGTTTCTCTAATGTATAATACGTCAAAAACAACTTGAAATGAGTCAGCTCTAAGCAATGAGCAAGCAAAACCTTCGATTTACCTATATAGATAAGTTTAGATAAATATAAATATTTCTTTGTTTAGGAAGTTATATCAACAAAAAAATAAAAAATTATTGTTATATTTCTGAAGTGCGTGTAGTGACTATTATACATCATTAAATGCATCGAAAGCTAGTTACATCAAATGCTCGATGTCCCATCTAAAATCTGATATACAATGAAACACTAAAAATTTCTTACAATATTTTATCCAATGTTGCTTTGCTGGCATAAAATGTTATTTCTTTTTGTTAGAGGTACATTTCAATTTACAAGGGTATACGGCCTGATTTCCTCTTCTGTCTTGCGCATGACGCAAAGGGGAGTATTTACTGGGTAGACTCTACAGGGGAGTTTATTTTCCACTGTATTCCCCATGCGTGTTTTAACAAGTAATGATGCCAGAGCACGACAGACGTCCCTTCAAGGGCGATTCTATTTCATTTAAATAAGATTTCTTTCAGTGACAAATATTATAATAACACTTTTATAACATAAATCACATATAATTAATAATCATTTTCAGACACATTGTGTAAATTTATTGATTTCTTTATTTAGAAAGAAACCTATTTGGGAAAATTACTTGGAAAAAAAAAAGGTAAAACATCCTATAGAAGTAAACATTTTATTATGAATTGCTCATTAAATTTTCTTTATCTTAATGTATAATTGAAACATTTATATAACTATAAATGATTAATTTTATAAATATTGCGTCGTTACGTATAAGAATTAATAAACAATTTGCAAATGTTAAAGTTCTTGTTTATGAAATTACATCAAACAGAACAAAAGAATTCGACATCTGTCGTCATCGAGAAGAAGTGTAAAGTACTCGCGTTGAGATGCAAACTGCTACGCATATATATATATATATATATATATATATATATATATATATATATGTTTCTAAAAATTGTATGCCAATTTCATACTTGGTTACCTTTTTTGAGAGTTTCTCTAATGTCCTACAGACTCTTCTCAGTTCCTCGGGGAATAAAATTTCAACTGGCCCAAACTTTTCTTTTCATAAGTACACATTCTAACACTGTTTATATCTAACACTATTTAGTGTTAGATATTAACACTAAACAGTGTTAGAATGTGTAGTTATGAAAAGAAAAGTTTGGGCCAGTTGATTTTTTTATTCCCCAAGAAACTGAGAAGAACCGGTACGACATTGGAGAAACTCTCAAAAAAAGGTAACCAAGCATGAAATTGGCATTACATTTTTAGAAACATTTTTACAAGAAGGATTGTTACCAACCTTCACTAATATATATATACATATAGTTCAATATAGACAAAGAAACATAGAGAAATCAAAAGAACACACTTACAGTCTCTATGTTTGGTTTGAACCGTCTTCAGGAGAGATAAGAGAGGGAAACCAAGCGCACTGGTTCAGAGACGGTTGGAGACCCAATCTATATATATATATATATATATATATAAAGCCTGTTACCTGTCTTCAGAGCGACTCACATCATTGTACCTGAAGAATGGTTAGCAATATGTAATACATAGTGAGTTTTCGTGAACTTATTTATGAGTGTATTCTTTACGCAAATTTAGTTATATATATATATTTATTTAAAAAGTATTAAATAATTTATACTTAGTATTTATAACTATACTTTAATAATTTATACATAAACAAACTTAGAAAACTATGTTAAAAGACATGCACCATAGGCAACTACATTTATATTCGATATTTTTTGTACAACTGCCATTAAGAGAAAAAAATAGAAGAAATAGAGTGCTCGTAGGCTGACTGTTTTTAATAACTGGTGCCATTTAAATATTTTTAGGAAAAGTTAGGCAGAAAAAAGTTTTCTTTCTGTAAGAAAACAGAGTAATTATTATTATGGACGACACTGGGGAGAAGAGAAGGCCCAGTTGCTTAGTTGTTCATAAATTAGGTAACCGGTGGAAGTAAAAAGGATATAAAGAGAGGCGAAACGGGCTTAAAGGAGCATGTTTTGTTTGAGCTGCAGACTCAAGAGCTGTGCCTGTTCTTTCAAGAACCCTAGACCTAACAAGCTCTACCACCCTTAGCTCTCAGCCAGTCTCAGTCATTCACTTGCCACCTCCTTTTAACAAAAATCATCCTTTCAGAAGCAGTAATTAAATTAGTATTAACGAGACACCTTCCGCACACATCACCATACCTGACTACGAACCTACGACGGATAACATATTACACACGTTATTTTGTAAAAGTTAAAACATAAGTTAATTAAATTAAATTTGAAGAATACCAAAAATTAAGTCTCCACCAAAAAAAAATTGTAATTCCCCAAAAAGTGAAATTACCTCACTCTAACAGATTGCAAAAGTAATAATTTTTTTCGTGACCTTTTTAAATAGATCAAAGTTATTACAATTACAATGAACATAATTTTTCGTTATGTTACAAGATATTTAAAACAATATAGACTAGCGAAGTTCTATTCAAGATCTGTCTGAAAGTGATAATGACAAATCAACACTGAGGTATATTCTGTTATTATCATAAATATACCTTATGAGTGTAGCATAATTAATTGTTTTTATTATTGATAAGTATTACAGCACAGTAAAAGTTACTCGACAGAATACTTCATTTTTAAAGAAGTTTGTAACAAACAGTGACATTCATTCAAATTCAATAAATAAATAAACATATACTATTAAACATCTTACAGCTTTCATTTACTGTTACTTAATATACTAATACTTGTATATTTATATACAATTTAATTTAAATTGTATTAAACAATTTTAATTTTATTAAACAATTATTAATTTATAATACTTGTTTATGAATAACACATAACAAAAATTAAAGTAAAACTGTCTTGTAATTTTTACTAACAATTATTACTTGTTAAATAACTTGTGGAATTCTGTTGAATGGGACATTAATTACTTAATCCAAAAATTCATTATCATTTAATAAATGTGGTAATTAATGACAATTAAATAGCTGGAATATTAAAAATCGAACAAAATTTATCATTTTTTAGAATGAGTTTATCTACAATATGTAGACATCATACTAATTGTTATTTCTGCTTTGCAGTTTAATCAATACACAGTTACGGTTGAATATATATTGGTTTCAATTATTGCACAGTATTTCAGTATTTTTAATTGTACATATTTTGTCATATAATATTAATATGGTCAGATTATCTGTTAGTATTAGATAGTACTTAGATAATTAAGAAAGGAGAATACTAAAATAAAGACACTCCTAACCTTATGTATATTATTTAGGTTAATAAGAATTATTATTACTAATATAATATGCCAATTCAAGAACTATTTTTAATATTCAAATCTAATCTCTTAGAGTGGCTTTTAAAATCTAATACAAAGCATAGTCTGGTTTCAGGGGAAATTAAAAAGAAGGAAAGTTGCTTCCTTTAATGTTGAGAGTTTATTTTTGAATTAGTATTTCCTTTT
The DNA here is from genome assembly GCA_026182355.1 of Hermatobates lingyangjiaoensis. NCBI lineage: Eukaryota > Metazoa > Arthropoda > Insecta > Hemiptera > Hermatobatidae > Hermatobates > Hermatobates lingyangjiaoensis. Next base: position 2,742,339 of record JAPFBL010000882.1, read on the forward strand.
GGAGAAGTAATGGAGTACGTTGATTAGTTCAATAAAGTTGATAATTCAACAGGTTTGATGTTCTTTTAAAAGTCAGACTTTAGTTCCTAGGATTTCATGTTAAACCTAATCAATAATATGTATTTACTGAAGTGATTAAATGCTTAAAAGTTTACCTTTTAGTATTAATTAAATGTTGTTGCTAATTAAATTTTATTATTATATATGATTACAGGTCATATCAGAATCATACAACCATTGGGCATCACATATCTCAACTATTTTGCAATGCAACACATGTAAGTTACCTTTTTTTTTTTTTAATTTATAAAGACGAAAGCTTAATAAGACTAAAAGATATATAAACAAGCGCTTGAAAACGGCCTCTGTGAATAACGTAAAATCGAAATCAAATATTAAAATATAGTAAGGTCTATCAACAAAGGTAGACTTTGTCGTTTAAAAAAACAATATCCAAAGTTCTTCGGTAGAGTTGTTCACGGTCCCGCTCAAAATAACTATCCCACATTAATAATATTTGACAGAGTTATTAATATTTTTTGTACATATATATTTTACATGTTTGTTCTTATTTTACTTTGCATGAAATTTTTGAATAAATAATTTGGGTCTAAATTTTAATATGAAGTTTTAGTGAGAGTAAATATTTTGATAAAAAATATATATTTTGAGAGTAAATATGATAACGGATACTAAAATTTGTACGTGTGTGTGTGTGAGTGTGTGTGTGTGTGTGTGTGTGTGTGTGTGTGTGTGTGTGTATGTGTGTGTGTGTACGTACGTACGTAAGTTTAAATGCCTTTATTTCAGCATGACCCAAAAACATATTAGACGTATTTTCATATAACAATCTTGTTTAGCTAGTTTACAGTAATATATTCTTAACAGTAGTTGGTTATCATACATTGAACAAGTAACTAGGTCATTATTTCCTTTACACATTTGGAATATTTAAAATTACTTTCATATTTAAACAAAACAAAAAAATTTTAATATTATAGGTGATAATAATAATAGAATATTATAATTATAGTAAAACATAATCCAGTCAATTTATAAACCGTTAGAGGATGTTTCACATATTTTGGTATCTGATTAAATCACATTATTCTCTCGAGGCCACTTCAACCCTCTAGTCATAATCTCCATAATTAGACGGGTTCTCTCTCTCTGTTTAACACACTGCATTCCAACATTATATGGGATTAGTCTTGCGTGTTTAGTTTGCCACAAGAACGATGTTCATCTTGAGTCACTTTGAAGTGATACAAATATGCCTTATTTCTTCTGTGACATAATAGTACTTGAGTTATTTTGTAGATAATTCTAATAAAATATCAGATCCTACAAATAATTTTACAGTAGTTGTCAGCATGGTTTTCTAGTACTATACTTTAAAATTATTGCATGTTTTGATTTTAACATGCCTCTTTCGTCATTTAGTCAGCCATATTATTCCCTAGTATACCTGAGTGGCCTTGACATTCCATAAAGCAATTTTATAATCTTAAATGTGCATATAAATAAGAAGTTTACTGATCTTCTATATAAGAGTTGAATGAGTTTCAAATTGTTCTATTCAATCTAGTGCTACTTGGCTATCAGTTATAATATCTATAGTTCTAGTTGATCTGTATTAATCCATGGCTACACTAAATATTACCTATTTAGCTACGCCAGTGCACTACGAATAGTTAGTCATTTATATCAAACAGGAATACCATATGTTTCAAGGGAACTGAGGTTTATCAAATATATTCCCTAATTTTCCCCACCTTCACTTTATTCTCCTTATATATTCATCACCTTCATTTTATTTCCTTATAATCTTTCACTTAATGCACCCCAATGAATCTTTGTAGAACTTCTGCCTTGACTTATTAAATTCATACTTTTTTTAGTTATATATGATATATAATACAATAGATAGAAGACCATCTAGAATCTAGGGCACTCCCAAATAATTCACCTCATGGACTGTGTCACTGGTTTTACAATTTAAAAGAATTACTTTTGCCTTCTTATACTGACCATCAAGACCTGAGATTTCTGATATAAATGCCAGTTTAGCCATACTCGACCATTCTACTTCTCACAGAGTTTGCATTCAACTCTCTACGTAAACAGTATTCCAACAACGAGTTTGCCTGAAGCTCGTTATCACCTTTCACAACAATTATCAGGTCATCAGTAAATGAAAAAAACTAATGTTCCTCGATGAAGTTATCCCAAAAGAGGGACTACAACATGATTCCTAAGTATAATATTTTTTAGCATTTGAGAAGTAATTCTCGATGAGCAAATACAAGTTACAGTGATAGTTGACTTTCTGTGAATTGGTGTTGACCACTTCTTTGGTATATGACGGCAGCCGTAAAACATCACTCCTTTGGTTTACTGCATTTTTAACAAATTCATTTATTTCCATTATATCGTTTATTACACTTATTTTTGTGTGACAAACCAATAATGCCAAATGCTCAGTGAATTGTTGCTGTACAGATAATCATGAAGCAGTTAATAAGTATTTTTCCAGTATGTTACCCCAGACTGACACGAGACTAATGGGCTTATATTTAAGTCTACACCACAAGAACTTTATTTTACAACGAGTTTCCAACACTTCGTGTTCATCATCAGGTAAATCTACAATATATACACAAAAATGGTGGATGTACCTGTAGACGAACTCTAAGTGTTTGAAACACATTTTAAAATAAATTCTTGTGCTGTGGACATAATATATATTTTTACTCGCTCACATGAGGGTTTATATTTATCTATTATATTTTAATTTTCTTTTAGTAAAGTTTACAACCTACAAGTTTATATAAAAAACTTGTTACAGCACGGATGGATACACGTTACCTCAGACATTGATTGTATATAGCTAAAATAGACGAAGGCAGCTTTTCAAATATGCAATTCAAGATGATCTGATAAATGTCAGCATCTCCGCGAGTTTCTTTAGCATCAAAGACAATGATTGATTTGAATATCTATGATAATATATAACAGTGTGGTAGCCATTATCACAAAACTGCAACCTCGGAGTCAATAATGTAATTTTTAATTGGTACTGTCAACAAAATAATATCAGCTTTTTAGTATTTTCTAGAAAATTCCAAAAAAAATTAATTTTAGTCTTCATAATTCTGGCTCTATAATTGAAATTTATTATTTATGGAACCAATGCTCTTAAAAATTTTCCTTTATGGTCAAAGGTACGAAAAAAATGCCCTAAAAAAAGGAAACTTTCTTTAAATGAATTTTTTTTAGCTTCTACAGATTAAATTTAAATGCCATGCAGTAAAAATGTATATAATGAATACATTTTGGATTGATATCTGATAAAACCCATTTTACCAGTATTCATTTAATACGGTTATTAATTGCATAACTAATATGATTCTTTATATATAGATTTCACTTTGCTTTAAGCAACTGATAAGTGAATATTGAATATAAATAGATTGAAATTATATCTAATATCTTTTTATTATTATATCTTATATTTCTCCTACTAACGTAAACATAAGTTGTTATGATTTAATCAAATATATATTAATTCTGTGATAAATGAATGTTATGTTGCATATCACGCCATCTATTATTTTATAAAAATTAAATAATATTAATGGAATAAGTTGTTTACTCAGAAAGTTTCTTCAATATTTATACCAGCAACGCAACTTGTTTAAAAAATTAGACTGTTAAACAAAACACAACAAAATAAATTATACTGGTAAATAAAAACATTTAACATACAAAATTATAATTTTCTATTGTTGGAAATAATGCCAAAATGTGAGATTGAATTCGTAAGAATGAAGCAATTATAGATATATACATATCATTAAAATTCAATGCTCATTGTTACAATTCTTTCTCCATTATAATGCAACAAATTACACTAAGGTTGATTGAAGAATATTCCCAAAATGATTAGTTTAAAATTAATCAATATATATCGAAAAAAGAATGAAATGTTATAGTATTGGGTTTCAAAAATTTCATTATACCTCAAAAATATAATACGCTTTCTTTACCACGTGACGATACCATCCCTGAACGAAAATAGAAAGTGATAAGTTCCACTCTGAAACATGTATTTTAATTGAGAAGGTAAAAAATATGCAGTTATATTCTTTTAATTAAAGTATTCAGAAATAATTTCGACAGAAGAATTACGCTACTGAAACTTTATAAATTGTAAGAAATTCCTTAGAACAAAATATAAACTCAAATTTGTGTATTTAATAAATAGTCTATTTGAGAAGTATAAAAAAAGCTTTTTTAAATGTAAAACTTAAATTTATGAAGTCAGTTTTGTATTCATGGAAAATTTTCTTATTATTTTTCAAGTAAAATGACTATGTTTAAATGAAATACACGTTAGTTATTACGCACTATTGTAAATTATACTATATAAAACATGCAATTTTAAATTGAACTTCACTTGAGAGGTTGCGAAGCGGATTTCAAAGGCCATAATAAATTGTAGTTTCTTGAGGTGGAATGATGTTTAATATTTGCACGCACCTTATTACTTCCATTTGCCAAAGGATCTCCTTGCAAAGGTAAATACTTAATAGTATTCTCAGCAAAAGTGGTTTCTGAAACGTTTCTCGCCTTAACATCCTGGTTACAACTCGTAGCTTTTCAACAATAAACTCTACAAAATGAGTAACTAATATACTTCCTTGGAGTATTTGTTTTTTTGTTGATAAAGAGTGTCCTTTGAAATAATCATTTATAAGAAACTAGCTTATCTTCCCGGCTTTTCCCGGGAAACAATTTAATTCCAACTCTAATAATAAATTACATATAACGAAAACAATTTAAATTTTCTATAGTTCCGTTACACTTAACTTTTTTGAGATAAACGAAATTAATACAGAATTAAAATTATAGATTACGCAAAAAAGATATAATCTAACACTGATTATAAATTGCACACATTGTCTAATACAATTGGTAGTTGACAGATTAGATTAAACAAATAATAAAAAGAATATTTTTTGCCGAACAATACATCAAGAAATATTGAAAGAAGTCCTTACCTCATTAAATGCGATATGTCTTATCTGTTAAATATAATGACACGAACTTTAAACATACAAATCGTTTCAATTAGGAGCCAGTTAGTTGAAGAGGCTAAACCATATCACATTACATTCAATAATTTCAATTTGAAGACTTCACACAGTTTTAAATGTTTAATTAAAATTATATCAGTAAACAAAATTATCTCTTAAAAGTGTGAATAACAATATTTTGATGAAATATTATTTTTTTATGAAGAAGCATTGTATTGAAAAGAGTCAATTGAGTTCTAAATATTAAATTCTACCTACATTTTTCATTATGTAATGTTAAGAGTTATTATGTTAAGAACTGTATTTATATACACAAATACATACAGTGATTAAGTTTTATATATGTACATTTTGATTTGAATATATCTTCATCCATTTTTTATGCTGTATATATTCCCTTATAAGTTTTACTGATTTAGACATTCATGAACGTCTTCTAGTTAGATATCATCGATATATATATAATAACTTATCATTTTGCCTATATGGAGTAGGGTCGGATACTTATAAGCCGGCCCTTATAGTAAAACAAAACTTATTCTTTTGTAAAAAGATTTATTTATTTTTTAATAAACAATATTATATACGTCAATACTTGATTTTTTTTTTAGTTCCACTTTTCTTGAGAAAAAGAAAAACACCGTTTAGGTCATCCAAGGGATAAAATTGTGACTAATTTCTGATTCCGCATCCATTTAAACTATAAGTGAACCAATTTATAACCAGTATTAATGGGTCTTGTTGTCATCTATCCAAATTATGACTACACATGATGTTGCTTAACTTCAGTGATATAATAAAAAGAGCTCCAATCAAATTTTCAATAGAAGTTGATTTCTGGCTCTAGTGATTAATGAAGAAAAAAAAACTGATTTCCTTACAAGTGATAAATAATAAAAGGTAGATATAACAGAGAATATCTAAACATTAATAATAATCTGAGCGACCTGCGCTCAATTTTACTATAAATGAACATCATTTCAAACTTGTTTAATTAAACAGTGAATTTAGTTTTGGTTTTAATTAAACATGGCTATCCTGGAGAATTAATACTAAATTGTGGTAAAATATTATTAAACTCATAGATAACCAATCAATGGTTTTACCTGTTTTAACATAATCGTGTCCATTTTACCAGGTATAATAAACTTGAAATAATTAATTTAGATCAACCTGGATAAACTTTATATCCTCAACTGTTATGGTTAATTTATGGCTAACCTCAAATGCTTCATATTTTACTACTTAATTTAACTTTAAATATTGCAAATATTGCAATTTTAAAACTAATTTGAGATGTGATCAACACTTTTTCGTTTATTTTTTCAATCTATTAACATATAACTCATTATTTTTAATTTTAGGCAGAAAAAAAATTCTAATTTCCAATTCACAATATAGATGTAGTATGCTACTAAAACTAGTAAAGAATGATGTGTCTCTCAATTATATTCACTAAGATAATTATTAATTTATTTAAATAAAGGTTACCATTGGTAATAGTTCTAAAATATTGTATTCCTATTGACCTATTTTAGCTAAATATATCACATTGAATAGATGTAATGTAAAAACATTAAATAGGACACAACAAACGAGACACATATTGAAAGGAGTTAGCAAAGATGACAGCAATAGTGCAAGTCGGATTTCCATAATTGGTAAACCACGTTTCATCAAAAAATCTTAATTTAAAAATTTATATATTGTACGTTTAAAAGTTAATTGGTTTGAAAAAATGCTGAAATTATTTAGCTTACATAATAAGCTTAATGAAGTATCAATTTATTGTGTCACCGGGCCAAGAGATTATCAATATAGCTTATCCGAAAGCAAAGTTAACCGAGTGAGAGGTAGTCAGCTACCCTTTAAATAAGAGTCCTTAAATGAAGATAGGCTAAAGAGAAAATATACAAAAGAAAAAATTTTTAAGACATAAAAAAATGAATTGTCTCTAAATTTCATGTATTCTCATATATAAAGAAATAATTATAACTTAAAATAAATAAACTAAACTATAGTGATGATTAAAAAATTTGATCTTAATATTTATACGTATTTACAAGTTTTAGGGGCTCTAAATTTAGGTTTACATTTTTCGAATGGTGTCTGTGTGTATTAGTTGCGAGGTAGGAGGGTTGCATAACCACATAATTTTGGGAAATACCGTTGAATATTCAAAAAACAATTCTTCAGCGTAGATGTTCCAAACTGTTTTTGCATGATAGGAAAGTTATTTTTTTTTTGCTAAATTATGACTTTACATCAGGTTTGTAATTCCCACACTACTAACTCCAATGTAAAACCTTTTTAAGTTTATAATGTAACTGACAGAGATATTAAAAAAAAATACGATTTTTTCAATGTCTGTCTAAAGATAATCATGAAATAAATTAACGAGTTTAAAATTTAAAGTTGCTTTTAAAACAGACAAAGAGAAGTGAAACACGACAGCTATGGTCTTGGTGTGCAAATGAAATTAATAAATTTATTATATACTAGACTACCCGTGACCCATTGTGTCACTCAGAAATCATAACAATAGTTATTGAAATTAATTCACTGAACATGATTGACCGGGATAATTTTAATTGTTAGTCCTAGTTATTAAGGCACGGAAACAGATTCTTATATGGCCCAAGCTTTTGATATAGTATTCTTAACATGATTCAAGAGATTATATATATATATATATATATAATATATATATATATATATATATATATATATATATACAGTAAATATATTTAGCAAAATAAAAATCATTTAAAAGTAAAAAAATCATTTATTATATAAATATAAATATTATTACTATTGTATAAATATTTTATATAATATTATTTTATATAATATATATAAATATTATATAAATATTTATTATTATATATATAAATAAAACATCAATTCAAATTATGCATACAATGACGTATATTTAAAACAAACAAAACTTGTAAATAAAAATATTCTTTACAAAGAAAAATATTTTTGAATAAATATATTTGTGATAAGAAAATATTAGTTTTATTTTACTCTTAAGGACAGCAATCAAATAAATAGAAATTTATAATTCCTTATTTAAATGGCATGCTACTTAATAATGGTTGAAAATGTATGCATTACTCATTATTAATTAATTATTGTCAAAAGAATATGAGCATTATAGTACTGTTACTATGTTTAACTATTTTGTAATCATATTTATTATGTTTCATCAGGTCAATAACATTTTCTTATCGAAATAGGAGAAGGAGAGCCCGAAACAGTTTGTAGTTATTGTCAGTTTCTCAAAGGTCCACTTTCAAGTCTGTGAGGGCAATTAATCGAATTGGAAGGGCTTTTAAACTCTCGAAGACGATGACAAAACAAGTATGAAGGTTAAGTTTTAGAGACACTTGTATTATTAAAGTATGGAATATGAAACATGGACAAAATATAAAGCTAAAATGATAAACTTCTGTAAAGTACTGGACTCTGTTTTTAATTTTCTTATTGTGATAATATAGTTACTACTACATACATTATGCCCTACGGTCACTTTCGTATCAATGAAAATCTAAATATTCATTACTTGTGAAATCTGTTGTAGTATGGTAGTTACTCATGATGGAGAATCTCAAAAAAATTACGTCTCTAAACATAAGAGCTTTCTGTTAATGTTACGTTGCTTATAAATTGGTTCATGTTTTATGCTATCATTTTTTCTTAAGATTCATGTCACATTGGTTAAGTTACTGTTCATATTATTCTCCTTGGTTAAAAACTTTAATGGCACTTCAATACTATTTGCTATTTTCACTATTTTATAAAATTGCGTTCTACTCGTATTTTCAAGTAATTCACTATTATGTTATTAAAGCTCATAGATACGTATGTTTTTTAGATATTAAACTGAAGAAGAATACTAAGTGTTCGAAACGCATTGTTAGCTTCAAAAGAAAGATCTTTTGATTGGTATTTTTTTTGTAAATTTCCCATATAAACGGTCGATATTAAATTTAATTAAATTCCTGTTTAATATTACCATATACTATATACTAAACTAAAGTGAAGTAAAGAGAGAATAATGTATCCAAAATAAATGAAAGAGAAAATTTAGAGATAAAAAAATGTTGATAATAAAACTAATTTTAGTAATACAAGTCATATTGTTAAATTTGAGTAGGCTGAGGAGAGTAATACAATGCAGAAATGTGCCATTCTATTCACTTTGAAGTTAAAATGCAAGCCTCTGTCTGAAATTACAATTATTTTTTACTAAACAAACATCAAAGGCTTACTGAGTAACATTTTTAAAAGAAATCTGAGTATTGTTGAAATGAAGAATAGAACAAAGAATAGAGTGATGCGAACAACAAAAACAACATATTTTAAGTAGGAGTATCAACATTAAAAAAAAATGTAGCTAAAAGGAAACATCAGAATATTGTTAAACACAGTGCAATTCAGTGAAAAATAGTCAAAAAATTACGCTTTACCAATCCGAATCTTTGTTCACAAAGAAATTCATTACTACTAACTCTATCTCAATCAGTTATATTTTTTTATTCGGTTCATATTCAGATAAAAGCCTTAACGTTCTTATAGTCTCATGTTTCCTCATTAATGTTTATTGGTATCATAATCACTTCGTTATTATGATCTCATGTTTCCTCATTAATGTCTATTGGTATCATAATCACTTCGTTCTTATGGTCTCATGTTTCCTCATTAATGTCTATTGGTATCATAATCACTTAGTTCTTATGGTCTCATGTTTCCTCATTAATGTTTATTGGTATCATAATCCCTTCGTTCTTATGGTCTCATGTTTCCTCATTAATGTTTATTGGAATCATAATAGCTTTTTCTAAAAATTACTAGGTAGTTTAAATATTTAGTATGCTGTACAGTATAGTAATTCTTTTAGTTTGCTCCAGTCAATAACTCAGAGTGAGTGAAAACCAATGCTATAATACAATTGATTCCTCTTATAATAGAGCTAAAGAAGTTTTCAATTTAAATTTATCTCAAGATTTCCGTCATTATTACGTTAATAATACATTAAAAAGACTATCTTTGAGCCACACATGTGATAATCATCATTTACTTCAATATACATAAAAAGTTTTATTAAGTTTTAGAGTTTTATTAAGTTTTATAACATTATTAATTTTGTGTTAAAAATTTTTAAGCTGCTAAATTAAAAAAACATATTTGCTAACATATTCTTCCAACTAGATGTGAATAGCTTCTGGTTTTGGCAAATTATCTTTCTTTGAATGACTTACGTAGGCCCTGTAGATAAGCAACATAGTTATCATGTCGGTATAATATGGTCATGTAATTTTGGATGCACCTCCAAATCTAGAAAGTGTGTTCCAATTTTTTTTTAAAAAAAGAAAGGCTTGAGCAGTTTGTAATATGATTAAGTACTAATGGTTACTTATATTTTGAACCTTCCAAGGTCCATTTGTAAAATCTACCATATTAGTGGAAGTTTAAAAGAATAGAATATAATAACATATTCTAAACAAAAAAAGCAAGTTATTTGAATGAAATTAGAAACACAAACATTTTTGTATAAGACATTAATTTTGAAACCAACAAAGCAGCTATTTTATAAATAAAAAATGTGGTGCAAATTCAAAATAGTATTCACAAAATGTTAATAATAAGAACAATAAATAAAAAAAAACATAAAATAAAAATAAATACAACATAATAGTATCATTAATTATAATAAGGTTTATTGATTTAAGTACTAGTTAAGAGGATGATATATAAATCCAGAATTAAAGGAATTTAGATCAGATGCTCTTGAAAAGGAGACAAAAGCAGCCACAGAATATACACGCTGTCAAATAGTATAAAAATGTCTTAGTTTAAATTACAGTGACTAGTTGTAAGTGATCCTTGCATCTATATGGAGTACTACCAATGGGTGGTTTCTCCACTCTTTATTCCACCTTTATGTAGCATGTATCACTATTACTTATTACCCCGATAAGGGTAGTTGTAATACAGAAACAAATAAAAAAAAAAAAAATACAGTAATCTGTTTACTAACATTGTGCTTGTATATGGGTATTAAAAAATACAAGAACTAAATTAATTATTGAACAAAGAATTGTTCAATATATGGGTGTTAAAAATACAAGAACTAAATTAATTATTGAACAAAGAATTGTAAAATACCCTCTTGTTGTCGAGATATTTACATAATGATACATTTACATTACTAACATTACTCAGTTTTTTGTTATCATAAATGTATTTAATGAAAATTTCTGAAGTTTTTAAACTTATTAGGGTTAAATTTTTGTAAGGTTAGCTTAGTTTTGGCTGCAGTGACAGTCCCACAACGGAACTACATATATGCCGAACATTGGTCTTTTGTGATTACGCATAATGAATATTCATTCTACATTTGGAGTTCTTAATTCTGCTTATCAAGTGTATTTAGAGTAGGCATCTTTAACAAGTACTTGACATTGTACAGGCTTGGGACTGAAGGCTTAGCGTTCTCCCCGGGTACCTGTTGTACGAAGAATCGAGGGCCAAAGTGAGTATTAAACCAATCCAAGGGTGAGCGCGTTGCTACTGGGCTAGCATGGCCCACTATTCATGTCTAAAGGCTCAAAGAAGCGAAAGTGGAAAATATTAACCCGCTGAACTCTTGCATTCACGGTATATAACACTAAATGAAAGTTATTTGAAGGTGATCGATAACCATTTGTCATATATATAATACTGCTATTTTGAAATACGATACTTACAATATCTGGTTATGTTGGTATATTATATTTATAATCACAATTAGGGATATACGTATTTACAATGTAATTAGGTACACAAATTTTGTTACAACCTAATAAAATAACATTAAACAAAACCACGTTTTTCCTCTAAAAACGAACGGAGAGTAAAAGAAATGTTTTTTTTTTTGTCATGGAGAAAATAATTTTTATATTTGACTAATGATATAATTTATAAAATAAAAGCAACTGAAAGTTTATTCAATTTAACGTCAGAAATAAATTAAATTGGAAAATATTAGGAATTGTATTTCTTTCATACATTTCTTTTTTTATTACACAGTGTATTAATATTCATAGATCTTTAGATGTTTTATTAAAGTTAAACCACAAGAAGAAATGGAAAAGTTACGGTTACAGTTGATAGTTGTTAGTCTCTTTTTCCCATTTATTATTGTGGTTAGAACATTGATTCTTTTTTTATGTGTTTTTTGTGAACTCTTGTTGTATATATACATATATACTATTACAATAATTGAACGGTCTGAAACGGATAAATAAAGTTCGATGTAAATAAAGAAACAGAGAAATAAAAAAACCGGACACTTAAAGTCTCTAATTTTTGGCTTATACCGTCATCAGGAGGGATAAGAGAGGGAAGCCAACCATTATTTCCCCCTCTCCTTTCACCCGTGATGCCAATTCAAATGGAAAATTTGAGACTGTAGAGACAGTGTTTAATTTCTTTTTGTGTGATTATATATATATATATCAAAAACAATTATTAGATTAACTATTAGATTCATTTGTTAAGGTAATTGTAATATATATATAAATTAGAGAATATACTGATTCGTGGTATCGTTATATATATAAGTAAATAATTTTATGTAATTATATTTTCTATAAAAATAGTGCAGTATTTTATTAAAATAAATATTTCAATTTAATTACATCATTCCTAATCCCTTTATCTGTCTTTTTACAATTAATCTTCTTGAAAGCTTAATGCCAAGCTTAAAAAAGAATTAACTGTCTGCAGACTTAATTAAGTGTTGTGTCATTGCTTTTAAATAATTAACTTAATACTTTTTTATTTGTTGACTTAATTTATTTCTTTTATTTTATTCAAGAACTGAAAATTGATTCATTTAAAAAGTTGAAATTGTATTTACTGAATCCATAGTAAAACTAGCATATATTTGTAGTAAAATAGTTATCTAGGATGGCTATCTGTTGGAGTTTTATCTGGTCTAAAAACATTTGTTGACAAGAGAGTTAATTGTAGTATATTTTTTTTAAATCTGCAATAGTACAGTTGACAATAATTACTTTAAATGTTTCATTCATCTTAATATTTGAAACAACCTAATAGTGTGATTCATGATTTTGCTTTTATTGACCAGACGTTGAATTTATTAAGGTTTTCATAAAAGGTATTTAGTAAGAAACTCAAAACAGAAATATGTTATAATCTAGCTTTGTCATTTTTATATGTCAGTTACGTTAGGTTAGCCTGAGGAGTGGTAAACGGTATGAAGTACACGAAGCTAGTGCATTTCTAATAACACTCTAGTATTTGCATTAGTAAATGATACAATCTGACCTCATAGAGTGGAGTAGATATTAGACCAGTATTGGACGTTGTCCCCTTTCAAGGATAGTTCTAGTTTAAAAAAAAAGTCAACAAGTTCAAGTAGAATTGTTCTTCTTGAAGTTGGGCTACGTAACAAACTGAGAACAGATAATACTCCAGTATATGTTGTATTAGCATACTGGAGTATTAGTTACGAGTTTGATACTAATGATATTATTAGTAGTACTGGAATATTCTGGCATACTACCTAGAGGTAGAAATGTATTATTTACTGGTGGAATTTTAATTAACTGTGCTGCTAACAATTTGTAAATATTGTTAGTATATTGTCAGCACATTATTATCTTGTTAATATATGTTAGTATGAATTAAACACCACAATAAACCACAATGTGGAATTTCATTCATATATTATATCAAGAGTTATTGTTGATTATTAATTTTTTTATGTTAGTATCTGATGGCACCATTGTAGCTGTTTGCGGGCCAGGTTAGCTCAGTGACAACGTGAACGCGTTCTTGACTCTGAACGCATAGGTCCGGATTTCAATTATGACTCTGGGCCTCAATTTAATTTATGTACGAGGTGAATAAATCTGACCACGTTGTCCCTCGGAGAGGACATTAAGCCGTCCATCTCGAGCCTATACAATGTAAGGTAGTCGTTAATGATCCCTAATGTAAATACACTTAAGTAGGGTAAAATTTAAAACTCCCAATGATGAATCAGTCTTTTTTGTGTGGTACCCCAAAGGACCAATGTTTGGACTGTGTTTCTTTCTTTGTGCGAATACAACTGAAACCTAACTTAATCTAGGAAGCTGTTAAAAATCATCGACTTTATTGTGTCAACTTGACGGTTGTGATGGCACATGGCACATGGCATCGACCATGTACAGACCCATACCTTCGACCAACCCACAGTTATGAAAATGACAACGATACCCTTTGCATTCCCATCCAATCAAGTAATATTCCTTGAACTACCTATGTAATACTATTAACATTCAAAACCTAGACCTACAAGGTAGAAGTTTATAATTTCTTTCCAATACCATAAAATATTATTTCGGCAACAATGCCGGAAGTTGTTTTCCGAAAATCCTTTGAACTAATTGAGCACAAGACAACAAACACAAAAGAAATATTAGAGTTGATACTTTATCTAATATTGCCGCAAGCTATTGTAATTAATATTTATCGAACCTCAAAGATTAGCAAACGACTTAAAAGAAATATTTTTTATTAAATGTTGAAAATTGCAATGATAATTTACATATATAAGTTTGGTAAAGAAAGTTCTTTGGATGTTTAAAAATTCTTTCAAATCAATCTTCTTGCCACGAATAATGGTGGTTTAACTCATTGTAAGTGAAGTAATTTATTACTTCGAATCCAATACTTTAGCGGGTAACACTCATTTGGTTTCTACTATCAATGTAGAGCTGTCGATATGGTAATGGATTGGAAATCGGTTGTGAATAATAATGCAGAGATGAATGAAATTACCATTATAAACTCTTTTGATTCTAAAAAGCTGTTTGGTTCCGCTTCGTTCACTTCAAACATTAAAGCAGTTAATGCTATTTACGTTTTTAAGTAGAATATGCAGTTGTACTTCGAAAAGAATTATGTCTCTGATCAAAAGAGAAGTTTTCACAAAGGTTCTATTTAGAAAACTACATCAATTAATACAGGCCACCCACAGCCCATTTGCTGAAATCCCTTCTCTTCAAACACGTTTCTTGAATCTGTTCTTATGTTGTGTTTTCATTCATTTAACGCTTTCTGAATGACACATTCTAGTAAATTAGTTTTTTTTACCTGAAAAACTAATTAAGAATTAGTTTGAAATGAATACATATTGAATTGAATATGTGTATAAACTTATTGATGATATTTACCATAATCAAGTTAGCTTGATCGATGGTAACACTCATTCTAAACGGAAAAGTACTAATTACTTTTAAATCGAATGTTTTCTTGGGTATAATAAAATCAAGCACTGTTCAATGGTAAGTAAAAAAAAACTTTAATTTCTTAAAGTAAAAAAAATCAAACAGAACAGTTTTTGTTTGAAAGAAATTTTCATATGAATATAGTAAAAATCTTAAAACATTTGGGTCGACTAACAGAAGTATCCGACGAATGTACTTCATTTAGTGCAAATATTTATAATATTAACTTAAAGTAAATATTAGGGGAATTAATATAGGACAATTCAATTCTTTTTATTTTGTTTTATGTTTCATTGGTTATAAATATCAGTTTGGTACCTATTTTTTTTATCTTTGTTTCTCAAATTTGGAACAATAGAAAGAATTGTAGCAGGTTAAATCGAGTACAATAAAACATCACTTTGTATACCATCAAAGCATATACAACTGAATCATTTGAAGCCTGCTAACTTCATATTTATAATGCACTAAGATGTAATTTTGGCCCTAGACATGGATCATATATAATCCGGAATTTTACATTAATATTCAGTAACCAAATAAGTAGTTCGGTTCTCTTTTTGAGAAGAGATGTCAGTCATTACAGCTACAAGGACTACTTTTGATAGAAATCGATGTAGGAACAACTCAAACTTGCCTGATCCGGTAAATACTTCTATGATTGGCTGCTTATTACATTAGTCTTTAAGCATGTACAAACATATTTTGATTTTTTTAAACATATTCAAATTCCATTAAATAATCAACTAGTAGTCACATTCTACTTGTATTAACCACCCATAGAGCTTTTCGTATCAATAATTGTTTCATATTTTTGATGTAATGTTTTAATTGAAACATTAATTAAAAAACAAGTCTACGGTTTTTAAAAACAACGTATGAATATATAAAAAAAATCTTTTCATATCACTACTTAAACTTCTATAAGGTTTAGTCTTTGTTAGATCATCAATTAGCTCTAATTTTGTATCAGTATTTAAGATCTCGCCTCGGTAAAAAAAAACATGTAGTCATCTTCCATTAGAAATTAAGGTGATGCATAGGGATTAAGATGTCTAAAAACATTTAGACAATCCTCTATCATTGTGCAGAGACTTTTAAAACCAGGCAGCTTATAAGTCAGTGGAGTACTGTCAATATATTTGATTTTATTGTACATTATAAGACCACTTATCGGGCTTAGTAAGTTCGAAGCGTTCCTACATCTTTTGATGTGAAAGACACAGCTTGTGTTTTAAGGCTTCTCTTCTCAAAACAAAGAAACAAGTGTAACACGTTGTTATCGGAGTTGTTGTTATCGTTGTTATGGAATAATTTACACCATTTTAAAATACAGCTTCAAAAAAAAATCATTCATGTGAGTTTCATTACAAATTAGGAGTTTTCATCAAAACCTCATAGGAATGAAGACATCAAAGTCCTCACAGCAATCAAAGCCCTCTGTCATAGCTTTATCATTGACATTTACATCCAGCCTTATGACCCTTCTGATTTGGAAATCCTACAGACATTTCAATAACTTCTGTTTCTCTGTTAAGTTTTCTCTTAACATTTTCTGCAGTTGCAACTATTTTCTTGATGTACACATCACACTTAACAATATCTTCTTCATTACTTCATACGCTTTCCAGTTGTCATTTATGTTTGCAATATATAAGTTGGCAAGCTCCCCATATTGTAAAATATTTTTTTTTTGAATTCCTCTCCATACGAACTGCCTAATTTCTAATATATTGAAATGAGAAAATTTTAGCATTAACTCACTAAGGGGGAAATATGTAGAGTAAGCCCTTCCCAAGTTAACTAGCTAGAACACTTGATTCATCCAGGATACCATTCGATCTTGGATGAGTTCCTCCTTCCACTAACTCTGAACCAGCCAATCAGAAACTGATTTTCAATGTCTACTATCAGGTCACTAACAGTCAGGATCACTAACTCATCAGATCTACTAATCAGATAATGAAACATGCTGAGTTTCATGATTTTTAACCAATATACAACCATGAAACCCAGCACAGAACCTAAGTATTCCGAAGATGACTGAAAAACATTTGAAACATGTCAATAATGGAAAAATTGAATATGTATATTATATATCATCAGTGAAGACGCAACTAGAACATAGCACACCCTTGTGAAATACACGTGAATCCTATTTATTGTAGAAAATATAATGTCCTTTTAAACAAAACATATTTATCTACAGTTGCTATCATGAAAAAAAGTTTTTCAGTTTAAAAAATTCTTTATATGCAAATTACTATTCAACTAATGTGAACTAATATTCACATATTAGTTTTGAGTAACGTACATGTTAAAATATTTTTAAATTCCTATAACACACAGATGTGTTTTACCATTGCTTCATTTCGATACAAATTAAATTATGTTAATTATAAATGGTGATTCCCCATTAATTCCGATGTTGACAAAATTATATTGTGTAGAAAACTTGTTTTAAATAATTCGCTAACTGTTGGTTCCTCACTCTTCCTTGTTTTATTATTACTTACTTTACTATTATTGTATACTTACTACTTCCTTGTTTCTCAGAACTTACATATCACAAAATTTTTATTTTACTACGATAGATTCCCAAGATCTCTTTTTAGTATCTAAAATAACTAATACAATATAACTAATATTTTAATTAATTTTGTTCTCTTAGATTGATCTCTTAAATTCGATCTTCTCTCTCTAAAATAAATAACACAATTGAAAAATTATGGTATTATTTATGGCATTATTTCTGTCTGCTTTAGTTTACCAAGATGGTTTGAACAATCATCCCAAAAAAAAAATTCATTGATTTTTTTATATACATTGCTATTAAAATCAAATACCTGACATATTTCATAACAACAATTAAATTTTATATCAGAACACATATTATTTATAATTTTCATAAGAACAACGTTCTTTCTTGAAAATATTCTATCAAATAATTATATGGTAATATAACCTTAGTATTTCATAGGTTAAGAAAATAAAAACCAACAGTAATGTAAAATTAATGAATGAAATATTTTTAAAATTTCACTTACGTTGTTTTCATCGAATACTCTAAAGACCAGTGATGCAAATTTAGTAGGATCACCCTGCGGGAAGAACTGTCGATAGATCTTGATGAATCCCTGAAATGAAAATATTTGCAATTAATGACAAATTATGAGACAAACATTTCAAATATATAAATAAATATGAAATGGGGAAAAAAAAAGACTAAGATCCTTCAACCATAACAAGCGGACTTTGTCAGAGTCCAAAACGCGACTGAGTTTGGTTTTGACTCTAACAAAGACCTCTTGTTACGGTTGAAAGATTTTAAACATTTTTCCAATTTCATACAGTGGTTTGCTCATTTTTGTTATTTCAAGTGCTTATTGTGAAATCTTGTGATATATATATATTATATATATATATATATATATATATATATATAACAGATTCAATAATATATCGACCGTTTGATAGAATAGGTGTGTTCTCTAATCGGGGTTCTGTCAATTTTCCAGGATAAAAAATTAAACTCTCGTTGCCAACGTATCGGTTTTATTTAAAACCTTTTTCATAGGCCTACAAACAAAGGATAATAATAAATCACATATCATGTGATCATGAAATCACATGATATGTGATTTCTTATTATCCTTTGTTTGTAGGCCTATGAAAAAGGTTTTAAATAAAACCGAAACGTTGGCAACGAGAGTTTAATTTTTTATCCTGGAAAATTGACCGAACCCCGATTAGAGAACACACCTATATATATATATATAAAGATTTCACATAAACACGTGAAATAACAATCAATGATCAAACCACAATAAGAAAATGGGAAAGCAAGACTAAGATCTTTCAACCGTAACAAGCGGTCTTCGTCAGAGTCAAAAACCCAACTCATTGATTATATATATATATATAGTATCATCAATAATATGATACAAAAAGAACAAAAAAAAACGTTTCAGGGCAGATTATAGATAAACAGTAAATAGATAACACACACATATACGTTGCAAACTTTCGATTTGACCTTCATCTGGAAAGAAGAAGCAGGAATTCCAAGTGAACTTGTGAACCGATGGTTGGAGAGCAACAGTGTTGTCACTCGCGTGCTTCCTTCAAGTGTCATAAGAAAACTAAACCAAGACTAAGTTATGAATAAGCAAAAAACTTATAATAAAAATAATAATTTATTATCATAATGAATATCATTGTAAATCCATCATAATGAAAAACATTGGACTGAAAAAATAAATAAATACTGACAAATAAGTCGAAATATACACAGTAACACTACTATAAAAAATATTAAAATAAATTATATATTAAAACTAATAAAGCACCAGTTAAAATGCATAATAAATTAAACGATAAATTAATATTACTTTTTAACGTAGCTGTAAAATAATATAAAACCAATAAATGAAAAAAAGTTTCTTGAAATAAAAAAAAAACTCCCCATCAGTCGCTTCACTGGTACATTAGGTCACCTTATCTCTCGTCACGGCTGTAAAACCAAAAATTAGAGACTATGTGTATGTTACCTATTTCCTGCTTTTCTAATATTTATCTTGAAAGGTATATATTTTACTGGTAAAACAATAAGTAGTTCTTGCTTTGTCCTATGTTATTTCAAATGCAGGTTACCGATATTGATTTAATTCATGGCCAAGAAGAATTTATAAATAGGCGTATTATAAAATAAAAGAAGAAACATATACTAGTATATATATATATATATATATATATATATATATATATACTACTGGTGTGATTATATACTATGAGTATTGTTGCTGATATGATATAATCAGTATTAACAATTCAATCCCTTTCATCCAACAGGCAGAACTCGTTAACAAGGAAGTCTCATTTATCTACTGGCCCATCATTACGAGCTCATCAACTTGATGGATAAACTACCTCATTATTATTGAATGGACGTTCTTGATAATCCTTTTCAAATTCAGCCAAGATATGTTATCAGTTGTTGTCTGAATGAATCTTTTTTCATGTGTATCGACTATTGTTATTATAACTTAGTATTTATGGTTTCATTTATATGTAAGCATAATAATAAAATAAGTAAATAAAATATTATTGTTACGTACATTACAAATTTGTAATTAGTACTACTAATGCAATTATAGAAATCTTGAGTGGCATACACTCAACTTTACTACAAGCGAACATAATATCAAACTTTTTGATAACTTGATGAATCAGCTTATAGTTAGTACACGTTTTGTAAAATAGAACAAACAAGTCTATTCCTCAACTTTAACGTTACCCAAAGATAATATGATAAATATACACAACAAAATATACATCCAATATTAAGTTTTGTCAAGAAGGGCAACATATAGATTGATTTTGTCATTTCGTTAAACAAATCTATCATACTATGGAAAGCATCGGAAATCATATTGTTCATTAGCGTTGATTTTTTGCATGTAATATTTGTCAGCAACATATTAGGAAAGAGACTATTCCGCACACTTCAGTATTGCTCAAGGTTAATATGATTCATAAACAAAAACATATACATTAGATTAAGTTTTGTTCAATTGTTCAACATATAGATTGATTAGAGCATTTTGTTAGACGAAACAGTCACACCATGGAAACCATTAGAAATTATGCTTGATAAACGTTGACTTTTTATATGCAAGAATTTTATTCTTTTACATCTTACGAGTATATTAAGTTCTTGAATTATTTAAAAACTTTTCATGAAAACTCTAAATATCAATGTTATTTTAGTCGATTCACTTAAAAAATTTCTGAGTCAATATAAAAAATGTAAACAGACTTTACAAATATAGCAGGTGACCCATTAGACCAGGATAAATATTCAGTTTTAATAGCGTTATTTCTTTTTGCAGTAATTGCAATTACAGGATTTTTTTTTTTGAATTGTTAAGTTTTGGTTAATTGTTTGACAAAATTACATTGTTCTTTAACCAAACATTTAGCGTCAAAAATTTATTTCCGAAAATATAAATTGTACCATAACGCCACTATAATTAACGATTTTTTAAGAAAAAATACTTCAACTCATTTCCTACATAATGATTTTCCTACAAAATTTCATTTTGATCTGTCAAACAGTACGGCTTGTATTCTTCGCACAAGCTTTCAGTCAAATATTCAACTCTTAAGTCATAAGTCAACTCTTTTAATTTTATTGAAACAAGATCTTGAAGATTTTTCCTGTTATTGACTTTATTGTTTTCATGATAACTACTAAGTTTGAAGACTCAAGAGTTATTAGTGTAGGTGAAAAAAAATGTCAAAAAACACATGTTGGCACAGACTTTCCTATCATGCATATTTCCTCCCGAACAATTAGATTCATCTACACTAAGAGACCAATTTTAGTGTAGTATATTAATTTCATCTATCAAAAGTTGTGATCTGCATCTCATAAACTTTAAATTACACACTCATCCAACCACCTACCAATCCACACGCAAAAACCCACATTACTAAAAAAACGTCGTAAAACTTTCTTTGGAGAACTCAAAACATGTAAATCCATCAAAATCTGGAGGCGAAATTTTTCACGATCGCTATAAATTACTTATAAAAAGGTAAAATATACCATTTAATCTCTTATACATTCTTGAAACCCCCACCACAGGTTTCAAAGTTTGTTCATTATCGAGGGAAAACTATGAACTTTCTGTTATACGAGTATATATCTAAAATTAAACAATAATTTGATCCAGTTTTCCAAACCACTTAATTGCATATACTCTTGGTAAGGATTATTTCTCGATGAATTTTTGTTTAAAAATCGGAAAGAACTAAGGCTAAAAAATACGTTAAGGCTGCAAGTATTATAACAAAATACTACACAACACTATAAGTAAGGAAGAGACCAATCAGCTGACTGGTGACAGATTTTCAGTGGTTCCATACTTTTATTGCCCCGTACCTTTATACAAATTTTATTAGAACATTACTTTTCCTGAAATTTATATTATCTTCAAGGATAGGAAAGAAACAATTATAAACGGAAGGATTATATAATAAAGAGAAAATAATTTACAAAAAATATTCTTTTTTTTTAAAATATGTGCAAGATAATAATTTAGAGATACATACTTGCAAAAAATTGCGTATAAACTTCAATTGAACGACCTTTTTACCTTTGTTTAATGCCTATGAAGCCTTCCATAGCGTGGAACAATGTTATTTAAAGCAACACGCAAATGACCATGGGCAATCAGGCGGTCTCTAGCTTTTGTTTTAATTAACAAGAGAATACTTTATCCTGCCTCAGGTATTCAAAATATCTGAATAATAATATCCTATTATTTATCTCAACTTTTAAAAATCATGTCAATAAACCTACCAATGGCCCATTGACTTAGAAGCAGAATGAAAATGACTGGCCATGGAGAAAAAGATAAAATAAATATATTAATATTTTATCAGTATGAAAATAATAATTTGATAAAATTAAGAATTTTTCTATATAATAAAATAATATTGATTGGGTAAAGTTGAAAATAAATTCAACAATTAATTAAACAGAACACTGATTAATGACTTCTTTAGCACTAAACCATTTGCTCTTGATAACGAACGAGTTCAGAAACCAGTTGGTATGTAATGTACAAATCCAACAATATAAAAAGATTTCACATAAACACGTGAAATAACAATCAATGATCAAACCACAATACGCAAATGGGAAAACAAGATTAAGATCTTCCAACCGTAACAAGCGGGCTTCGTCAGAGTCAAAAACCTAACTCTCAGTTGGGTTTTTGACTCTGACGAAGACCGCTTGTTACGGTTGAAAGATCTTAGTCTTGTTTTCCCATTTTCTTATTGTGGTTTGATCACCAACAGTATATCCCATAGCAAATTTTCCCTAAATTCAACATTAAACATTTTCTTAAGATTATAAAAGTTCACATCATTCTTTGAAATGCACATAGAAAATATTGGTTATCTTTCATATCAGTTGAAATATTAGTCAAAGAATTTCTTTTAAGTAAGTTTAGTTTGGTTAATATGATAGCACCTTGCTAATGAATTTATTAGCTTAGTAATATTAAAAGATCATGAACCGAATCTAATTCATTTATTAATGTAATTGATACATGTAGGTGTATTCATGTAAGTTATATTAAGATGGGGTAATTAATTGATTATGTATACTTAAATAATTAGGGTTTCTAAATCGTTTTATACTAACAGCGATTTTTGAACCCATTTTTGATAATACTGATTTAACCTGAAAAGGGCTAAATTTAGGCCATTTCAATTTCTATTAGCCCTCAAAATTTTAAATTTAGCTCTATTTATGCTAATTCAAAATGTTTTTTGCCCGTTATGTTTTTTTTATAATATTTAGTGTTTAAGATCCGTATCTAGTATTTATAAAAAAATGTCTATAACAATTTAGCATCTAGCTTATTTTGATCATATTATACACATTTGTTTTCTCCATCCATACTATCTACTCAAAATCTCCAAACATCACTGTAGAGAGCTGATTCGGGTCGAAATCATTGCTCGTTAAAAATTCGTTCAAACAACGTCCAATGGTTTGATCTGGTAGACCAGTGTTTCCTAAAGGGGGCGGTGCTTTGATATCAGGGGGCGCTAATGCAAAAAGGAGTTGGGATTCTACTTCCATAAAATGTTCACGCAATATAATTTCTAAATTTAAGTGAAAACACCACATGTAAACTTCTAGGAAAAGGTTTCTTAAAATTATTTGTTTTGATAATTTTTTTTTATGTTAAAAGGATATTCTCATCTAAGTTTCTTTTATTGTGTGTTAATTCTTCTGCATAAATATGCCATGAAACAATACATATATTGGATTACAAATAAATATTCGATTAGTCATTATATAAATATAATTATTAAAATGTTACTCATTTCGTTATTTAGTCTAAGATTCTGATTATTGAAGAGTGTTGAGTATAGGTTTACGAACCCAAGGGGGCGGTCGCTCGAAAAAGTTTGGGAAACTGTGGTAGACGAAGAAAGAAGGTGACTTGTTCTCTTTTAACTTATTTTTATTTTTCTCAAATAATTGCTCTAAAAAGACCTGGTTAATCTAAGAAAAAAAAGATGTCCCTTTCTTCTACAATAGTGTTTTGTGGCTTACTATATAGCACATTACTGTTTATAAGCATACCCAACTCCACTGTCACATTACCTCTTAACTACCCCTCCTCACTCACTCTTATTCGCTGTGTCCTCCCTATTCTAATGCTTATGTTGAGGGAGCATTTAGCCGAGTAAACAGAGATAAAAACAAACTCCAAAACAAGATGAATGTTTCAACAAGAAATAGTATACTGAAATACTGAATGAACTAAAATGTTATATAAAATGCTGCTAAGATTTTGACGTAATTAAGAAAATTGGTACTGATATAATCTGTGATGATACCAGAAAGACAAAGATGCTCCAGAGGAATTGAATTTAAATTTTCTGAAATATTTGGTTCAGTTCATTAAAAGAAAGATTGTTCTATCCTGAGGAACTCTTTTGGATCACGAACTCTTTTGCTATTTGCCAGTCGAGCAGAACTCATCTTATTCTTTTTCTCCTTCTCCTGATGAAGACGAGGACATTTCAGAAATATTGAAGATGGTTGTGTTCTTGTAATCGTTTGATAAAATTAATTGAAGTCATTTGGCACTTAATCTGAAGTGCATCAATGTAAAGGAATGATTAAAAATATAATTTTTTAAAACTGGTATTTTTTACAGCTATTATCTTTATGAAAAGATATTATACAAAAAAACATTAATTTCCTATTTTTTTTACAATTTATTTTATTAAGTACTTATAAAATAATGGATATAAATTTTCAGTCCCATTTGTTATAATGTATGTAAAAAATTCAAAATGAAAGGTAATATATCAAATGTTTATTAGATGCTAATTAAAAATATAGGTTGAGGATTTTTAGCGAATTAAATATAACTTGAATATATAAAAAGTAGCCGATAAATAAATTATGCAATGTCATATTGCTTCATTAAGTGTTATTCTTATTTCTTTCAAACTTCAATAACTGAAAGCAACTTCATAGTTTGGGTGAAGAAATAAATGAAAAACACTCTGATGTTATAAATACATCTAACTTTAGATTGAAAGGAAGATTAGTTCATTTTTTTGTTGTGGACCTCTGAAAAAAAAAGGTCTATATTTCAACAGAGATAATACTGGTGAGGGCACTACTGTTTGATCAAACATTCTGATTGAAGGAATACAGAAAACCAGGACAAAAACTCCCTTTCTCTTTTGAAACAATAAATTCCTCAACTTTCACTTCTATTTTCGTAATTGATGAGAAAAGTTTATAAACTGTTTATTTAGTGTTGTTTATTAAGTTTTACTCATAGCTATAAATATTTTTTAAAACTCAACCCACTTTAATTGATCTTATGAAAATTTAGTTTTAAATTAAATGTAAATTGAGAATTAATTAAGTAGCAATTAAGTAGCTTATGATATGGATTGTATATATCAGAAGATGAAGTCTATTGTTATTAAAAGTGTACAGAAGAAAGTTTTTAAAACAAAATTATACATCAATTGTCGGAAAACTTAATCAAATACCATAAATGTTGGGGCACTATTATAAAAAAATAAAATGAATTTTGAATACCTATATTCCATTTGTTCTATATATTTTATACGTAAAATAAAAAAATATGGTTTATAAAAAATGCACAGAGAAAACACGCACAAGATCCTTGTCATACAAGAGATCACTATAACTCTTTACACTATTTGAACTTTCTTCGACATGACTTTAAATGTAAGTCGCTCAGAAGACAAGCGAAGACTGAAGTCTCTTCAAGATGAATATTTATTTATTTAAACTCTATAAGTGTTCCAACTTAAAGAAAGAGAAAGATAAGAAACATGATATAAATAGAAAAAAATAAATATATTTATGTTAGGAAAAGTATTAGGTCTCTACATAAAAAAAGTTTATTACAAGAAATTAAACAACGCGTTTCGAACACTTGATGTTTTTCTTCAGGTTACATCTAGAAAAAAATTATATATGCATTTAAAAGCTTTGGCAACATTAGTTTTGGGAACACAAGTTGTTTAGTTTCTGGTAATAAACTTTCTTGTGTGGAGGCTTAATATTTTTCCTAACATGAGTAAATACCACACTATAACAGATTGCATAGTTAATGAAAGAAATATATTTATCCTTAAAACAAGAAATATTAAGAGTATTAAAAACATATGAACTAAGTAAGATAAAAATTACTAAGTAACAAATTAGTAATAAAATGAATAAAGAAAAATTATTGAATGAAGTTAAGCTGAGGAGCAGATATATCTCCCAGAATGCAAATAAGTGTTCTTCTAAAGCTCTCAAAGATATATCAGCGTTTGCAAGATATCCGAAGTTAGACGACGATAACAGAAAAAAAACAAATATGTACAAAAAAAGTAAACAATCAGTAAAAATATATTCTTGAGAATTAAAAAAACTTAGTTACTGACAATAATTTTATTGACAGTAATTTATAGAATAGGAGGAGAGAGTGAGAGAGAGAGAGAGAGCGTGACGAAGCACAGGTTACTTACCGTCGCGTCTACAATGTGCTGGGTTTCACTCTCCCTTTTCCTCCGAAGACGGATTACCAAAAACTTGAGTTTGTAGTTGTGTTTTTTATTAATATTTTTATAATACGCTTTAATATAGTTTTCCTATTTAATTTTTAGCAAGTTGAAATATTTCTTGATGCAAAGATCTAATACTTATTTGTATAAATAAATAAGTCAGATCATAAAGGAAGATAATATAAAAACAGCACGTTAATCAGTTAAAAAAAATTAATTTTGTTTAATATCAATATTTGATAATTTCGATAATATTTGATTGACAATAGAAAAAATGGGCATATTTATGTTAAGAAGTGAAAGATCCACCTTCAAATGAATGGATCTAATTAATACAGATATTACCAATGCTTATCATGTGCTACTTTGGCATTTGATATGAGCGTCACAAAATACTTAAAAGTCTAATCTCACTTGGTACTTTCAATCTTGCCTGAATATAATCAGAGTTGAATCTTAATTTTAAACTAGTTTGATGATAATCATTCTTGATAAATAGCTGATTAGGAAAACATTCTAAAACAAGAAAAATTCTAAAGAAAACTCTTTTACATTATAAACATGAAAAACACAACTATTCATGAAATCAGTTAAGAAAGTTTCCCAAGAAATTACTGAAGCCGGCTTTTTTATAACAATTGGTTTATTGAATAAAGAAGTCATTGTACCCTATCATTGTTTTCATGGAAAATGAATATGTAGGTACAAGGAAGCATTAATACACATGAGCTATTAATCATATGTGATATGAATTAATTTTCTATAAAACTTCTTGTTCTGTTTGCTCCAGAACCACAATTTTTTGTTTATTAATTTCGTTGACTTTAGCGATTTTGTAGGCTGATACCACAGTTCAAAAAAATGGTTGGCATAGAAGCGGAAGTTTTGCAGTTGATTGGGGTTGTACTGTGAAATATCCTCACATATAGTTCGTGATCGCCCAATAGAGAACAAAACTAACCTCAAGGGTTAACACCTCAAATGGATTACATAATAAGAAGCACCTATATATTATACTATAAATATATTACAAATATATAACTATATGCATAGTACATATCTTCAATTATTGTAAAACGATATGATTCAATGAGTACCATTACTTAATGATGAATCCAATGTCCTTTCCCAAGGAACTTAAACAATCCCCTTGAATGTCAGGAATTTATACATGGGTATCATGTTCACATATAGAGCACTTAATCAAAAGCATATTACTTAAGTTTAAGCTGTCACTTTTATGAATTTGAAGACATAAAATTGCTTTTTATGTAGATTTGAGTCCCTCTAAACTAAGCTTGCATATAAATAATGGCAGTTCTTCCATTTGTTAGCGAGGACCTTGTTCCCATTCATGCCAGCTACAAATAAACTCATACACAGTTGTATTTGTAGCACTAATAACTGGTAATACCCATATATTTCGTGTTGCATTCTTCTTTTTCATTTTATATATAATCTTTGAAAACATTTTTATCTAGTTTTTAATTTTAAATCATCCCTTCAATATTTATACAAACGCTGCTGATTGTTTATATTCTACCATAAAATTAAGTATAGAAATACAATTTTTTAATTAATATATTTTATATATTTCACACTGGTAATGACTACAAAGTTACTGTGTATGCATACATGTACTTATCTCTTAAGGATACTTTCTAGAAATACAATATTTCAATTAACTAAACTCCGTGCTCTATAAAAGTAGTACTACGAGTAGCACTGCTTTTAAAATTAATTAGTAGACTACATTTATTACTCTGGTACGCAACAAACCTGAGGTACCTTAGCAAACTTGCATTGAAAAAAATATGGGGAATAACTTTTTTTTTATACATTAAACCTGTTGGCCCATTATTTTATATCAAGTTACTCAGGGATGTTTTACCTTTGGGTCATAAATCCTTAAACTGTTTTGTTATCTACTTTAGCATTATATTATATCCTCCGTGATATGACAAACGGAGGACATTTATGACATTCTTTATATATTGCATAAAACTCAATTACAACTCTAACCCTACTATCAACTCAAGCGATAAAGATTTAATTATTAAAACATTTGATTTAAAACTTGTCACTAATATTTAAAATTAATACCATTTCTTTTATAATATACCCTATAATTATTAAAAACATATAACAACAAATGTAATATAGTAAATATAGGTATATTTATATTACGAGGTGATATTGGTGTTGGATCAGAAATCTTTCTAAAGACATGTACACGTAAATGGTCATTGAAACTAGTCTGTCAGTACAAGCTCAATACAATTTATTTATTCCGATATAATAAATACTTTTTTTATAGAGTAGATAATATTTATAAATAAATAAAGTCTTATGTTAATTGAATAGTGTATGAGATTGATTTATTTAATATAATTTATGTTGCATAATACTTTTATTAATAATTAATACTCCTATTTAAACGAATATGCAATAAATATAACTCTGATAATTTTTTTAATTTATTGATATCAGCCTTAATTCTTAAAAGAAATAGAATAATACCTGCTCTGTGAGAAGTCCATTAGGGCAGTCCTTAAGAAAGCCTTTGTGCCTGAAAAAAGAAAAATTATATTAACTTTAATTAGGCATTTAAACACTTATTAGTATAGATATAACAATAGATAAAAAATTATGATAAATATACACTTACATTGGGAGTAAAATAGAAATAGTTCAAGATTAAAAAATTCTAAATACGAACAGAAACGAACAAATATAGTTCGATGTAGAAAAAGAAACATAGAGAAATCAAAAGCACACACTTACAGTGTGCTTGGTTTCCCTCATTATCTCTCCTGAAGACGGTTCAAACCGAAAATTAGAGACTGTAAGTGTGCTTTTAATTTCTCTATGTTTCTTTTGCTACATTAAACTATATATATATAATCAAACACAATATGGAAATGGGAAAACAAGACTAAGATCTTTCAGCTGTAACAAGCGGTCTTTGCCAGAGTCAAAAACCCAAGTGAAGGTTTGACTCAGTTGCGTTTTTGACTCTCAGACGAAGAACGCTTCTTACGGTTGAAAGATCTTAGTCTTGTTTTCCCATTCTCATATTGTGGTTTGTTCATTGATTGTTATTTCACGTGGTTATGTGAAATCTGTATATATATATATATATATATATATAGTTAAATAACGCCCCTTATTTGGCTTGTATCTGTTTCTTACACAATTTCTCCAGTTTCCGGAATTTCTTCCTCGTTTCTTCATTGGTGATAAGATTTATAGTTTTAATGAAGAGACGGGGAAGGAATTCCGGAAACTGGAGAAATTGTGTAAGAAACAGATACATGCCAATATGGGGCGTTATTTAACAATATATGTTTAAATCATGGACTGCTTCCAACTTTTACAAATATAAAAAGCTTTCACATAAACACGTGAAATAACAATCAATGATCAAACCACAATAAGAAATGGGAAAACAAGACTAAGATCTTTCAAACGTAACAAGTGGTCTTCGTCAGACTCAAAAACCCAACTGAACACTAGATGCAGAAAACATCTGGTGAGGAGTTGAGAAGAGTGGTAGGGAAGAGTGGTATTTTAAAAGAGTGAAAGTGCAGGAAAGGACTAATGTCCAGAAAGGGATGTTTGGGGAAACAAAGGAGTACAGTAAGAAAAAGTAAAAAACTATCCGCTAGCTGTCAACCCTCTTTGAAGAGGCTATTGCCCTCGTGACGAAAGTATCAAGTTTGAAGAGACCGTTACTAATGTTTATAATATTAGGTCTATTAAATTTAATTAGAGACGATTCAATAATATTTCTTAACAACATTGATTTTTCATAGGTAATAAATTTAGCTCCTGTCCAATCAATATGATGATTTTCATTTTTTATATGCAAGAATAAAATTTTTTTACAAATATATATATGTCGTTGCCTGTCTTTAGAGCGACTCACATTTATCTTGCTGATGACGAGACCATGGTTATGTAGTAATAAGTTTCTGTTTCTTCTGTGTTTTGTCTTATGAATATAGTTTATATATACATATATATTCTCTAAGTTCCCATTACAGATCATACAGACTTCACTGTAAAACCTATTCTATTACAGTCATTCTTGACTATTTGAAGAACTTTACAAGTAGTATTTCAGTAAATACGTTGCCATTTACGACTCAAGTAGAGCATTTCCACTCATTATGACGACGAATGTCAAAATATAGAAGTGAGATTTCACTGTAACAGACTGTTTGTTTTTTCAAATAAGTTTTAAGGGTTCAAATAGGGACCTTTTTGTTCCATTACAATTTTTTTTAAACTACAAAACAAAATTATTTTTAAAAATTAACTCACGGCAATATAACAGATAATGATATGGTATTTGAAGAAATATGCGTAAGTAGTTTCTAAATAAGAAATCAAACT
Source organism: Hermatobates lingyangjiaoensis (assembly GCA_026182355.1). Lineage (NCBI taxonomy): Eukaryota > Metazoa > Arthropoda > Insecta > Hemiptera > Hermatobatidae > Hermatobates > Hermatobates lingyangjiaoensis. The sequence goes on from JAPFBL010000882.1 coordinate 2,773,762, forward strand.
TACAAAAGTAAGATTAAATGAAAATTTTTAATTTGTATAAACAAAGAAAGAAAATGAATAAATAACTGTGTTAAGACAAAGAATTCTTAGCGAGTATTGATGAAAATGTTTACTCACAAATAATGTATATGCAACTAATTTCTATATTCATTATACCGCTCATCACACACACACATATCTTTCCCTCTCTTCTCTGCAACTGCAAAACTGTAGAATTCTTTAATAAAAATTAAATAAATACTTTTATATAAACCACTCAAAAAAAGTATTTGATACACCTGGTTATATAATATTCAAATTGAATAAGTGACTTGTATGATTAATGTATATATAAAGCACTTAATATAAAACATTTCCAGTGATTTAATTCCCTGTTCATTCGTTTCATGGTCTAAATATAATTGCATACTCAAAATCAAATATGTAACGTTTGCTAAATGTGTAAAATTCACCAACAATTTTGTTACTATTATTCGCTGTTATTGAATAACTTTGTTCACATACACGTTATTTCATTTAAAATAAAAAAAGATAATATTTTTCGTAGCAGTCTTTCATTTAACAACATAAAAGACAAATGCTTTTGAAACAATTTAGGGATTTTTTTTCTTTTAAATTAGAAAGGAATTACTTTAATTACATTTGATAACTTTTCCTTTGTAATATAGCATTTGAGTCACTTCAGGTGTATTTCGTTTAATGGTTTTTTTAATTGTCTGTAGTAACTTTTCAATTTAAGGAAAATAAAAATACATATTTTTCAAACTTCTGAATTAATGCTCACTGTTTGTATGTGCTGATTATTGTCATAAGTTTATAAAGCAGTTGTTCCTAAACTTTTTTCCGCCCCGTATTTCTAAAGCTACGTCACTTGAACCTCACACTCCCCATAATATTTATATTATGCTCAAGGATAAATATAACAAAAAAAAAAATTGATTATATAACATAGAAACTAAACCATGAAAAAATTATAGGTTGATTAAAATATGTACAAGGTAAAAATATTGACATTCACACATCGAAAAAATTGATGATAACTTTTCATTTATGGACTTTTGTTCCTATTAATTGTCCTCCAGTTTTTCAAGCGTAGAAAATGTACTTTAATATTTGAGAATTGCAATTATGCTTCAAAGCTGTAAAAATGACTATGCAGTAACCGGTAAGTTAAAATTAACATTTAATCAAGAATAATTCTAGTACAAAACGTTATTACAGATAACGAATCAAGACATCTGTTGTAAAACAAAACAGAAAGGTAGCTGTATAGCAGGTTATTCTACTTCATACGTTGAAGTAATCTTACTTGAAAAAGAGGGTAATAACAAATCAAGATGTAGAATATACTCATAAAACGAAAACAAATAAGGTGTTTTTTTAAGAAGATTATTTATGGGAAAATCAATAAATATGAAAAATAAAAAATATGAAATATGAAAAAATATTATTAATATTATATGAAATAATAAATATGAAATTGTATGAAAATATTATATGATTTATATAAAAAATATTTAATAATAATAATATCAATTACGAAATTGTTTATTGGGATTAGGTCCAAAATTAATTATTCTGATTATAAACCCACATTTTGCCAATTTTTTTTCGGTATTTTCAATTATAAAAACCATTTATTTTAGCCGTCAGCTTATAATCTAAAGTAATTAATTTTTGGATCTAATCCTCAATAACCAGTTTTGTATATGAAGAATCAGTGGTCATTAAGATACATCAATGATAACAATATCTATAATAATAGATATTATAATCATACAATATACAATCATAATAAATATAAATTTCTTGCGTCCCAGGGTAAAACTGATAATGACCATAAAGGTTTATTTAAATAACATGTGTGCTTATTTTTGTGCAGTAATATTTTAAATTACTTTCATTGTGGTAAATTAATCCATATATATATATAAAATGAGCATGTTGACCAATTATTATTTAAAAAGAAGTTTATCCAATTAAAATATTAATATCATTAGTTACGAATGTTAGCCGTAATATATTTATCTCTTCTAGGTATTTTTTTTAAATAGTTCTTACTTATAACTCAAAATTCTTGAAAAATAACTCACAATCCACACAATTAAAGGACTGAAATGTTTTCTCTTCAATTGATCAATTTCTATGATTATTACAAAATATGGAGAAAACAAGTAGATTTCTAAGAAAGGCAATAGAGACGTCAATGATGGCAAAATTAGCATAAATCTCTATCTGGTGGTGGCAGTCATCACCGTTGAAAGACATTTCATGGAACTTAGATTGATTAAGTTGTTATACAAGATTATTTGATGAAGAATGGAATATATTAGTCTATTGCATCTCTGCTGAGATCATATCTCCTGCTGCTTTGATTTCCCAGTAATCAACTAACCTTAATATCTGATGTACATCCTTATGATATGAAAATATCCTGAAATATTATAGTTACTTCAATACATATAGTCAACAATTCAGAAATAATATGGTAAGTATACAACTGAATGGTATACAGGGTATTTAATTTCATTTTAACTGTCAATAGGGTCGAAAAAAAGTTTAACGTCTTTATTCAAACTATAGAGTTGTTGCTGAAATTCACAAAGTGTTTTCTTCGTAAAAAAAAATCTCTAATGTAAACCTTGGTTTTTCTATTTCAAAATTGTATACCTCTGCCTATGAGAAACGTTTTAGATAAAAACAGAAACGTTGATAATGATAGTTTAATTTAAACCTGAAGAACTCACCGAGTCCTGATAACATATGATTTTGTTTCTACTTCACGGTCGATGGTAATATCAATGTGTGATATATATCATAATGATCATAATGGTTTGATAATGGAAATTCCGTTATCCGTTATTTAACCTTATTTTGGTTCAGGTTCTTAACTAGATTTTATCTCTACCTTTAGATTATGTAACTGAGACATATATCATGAAGTAACTCTCTTCTTCTTATATTAAAAATTGTAATTTCATGATTTATGTTTTATTCACGTCCCTTTCCCATTTGAATGATATTGCTCGTCATCTCTACTGATATTACTAGCAAATATTCGCTTTTCAATAAATGTTTTTATTCACTTAATACTTTTTTCAAATGTGATATTTGAAATCAAAATTACCTCTCAACGACTTTCCTACATCCCGGCAATCTTGACTTAATACATATGTCGTTAGCTTCTGATTCTGAGTTACACCACCGGTGACAATATGCTCCCTATTTCCAAAGTATTTGAATAATCACTCAATTTTTCCAACATAACCTAATGTTTCTTCATACCATTACCATTTCAAAACATACCATACCATTTTAATACATACCATTTCCATTCTATACATATCATTAATATTGTTTACAATTCTAAACAAAAATATTATTAGCAATACTTCTGGTACATATAAAGATCTTTTAAGGAAAGTGTCCTCATCAAGGGACTGTTATTCTGTCTTTTCCGTAAATCAAGAATATTAATCCCTCTGAATAAGTACTACTGTTATGTGAATTTCTTTGCTGTCAGTACCACTTCGAGCCAATAGGTGATATTGCGCAATGATTTATTAAAGGATCCGTCCTTTCCTCACAAACTGACAATCAATTCACACTATGCACCTAAAGTGGATGTTGTAAATTTTTGCAAGTGGAGTTGCTTGCTTTTGTTTTTCCTACCACCTTGAAAACTTGATTACTTACTCCTCAACAGAATTAGCAGCCCATTCTTTCATAACACCCTTAGGGTGACCAGGCAAACTTACTGCGTATGAATATCTGGCAGTAAAAAAAAACTGACTCTAAATCTTAGAGTACTTATTTTACCGACCAACAAACATTTCAACACTGCTCTCATGGATCACAATACATATCGTTTTGTGACTTATTTGAATAAGTCATGAATCAATTGGACTACCACACCTGTAATGTGTCTGCTCTTAACACCGACACCTCGTCTGTTTTTTATGCCGAGATAACTATGCATCATAAGTTCTTAACAAGATCGTATTTACAATGTTTAGTTCTCAAATGTTATTGTTTTTACTGTTCCCTATCTTCTATCCAGAATCAAAAATAAAATACCATTTAATCAACAACTTCTGTTCTGTCCGAACGATGATCTCAAAATATGGGTTGTTTCAAAATAAAAAATTGTTGATACCTATAGTTACTGATATCACCTTGTACTGCAAAAATTTATACTATTTCCTCCAGAAATGCCATCACCCCTCACTACCCAAAAATTCTGGACTATTCTCTCCTTTTAGTCATTATAGGCATTACATTCGTTTATGTTGTTATTGCAAGTATTTTTTTTTTAATTTCCCATCGTCAGTAAATATCACACCATAACAGATGACAGAAGTAAAGATTTAAAACTAAACCAAAATCTACTTATTTTATACTTCTGCATTCTAACTCGGTGTTCATTAAATTCAAATTAAAGTTGAGTGAAATGACATATAGGCTGCACGCCATCAATACGATGCAAGAGTGAATGAGAAGAATCATTCATAGAGAAATCGGCTAGAAATTTAACTGTGCATGTATCAACGAAGGTCTGCTACCTAAATACACAAATATATATATATATATATATATATAATCATTTAAATGAAACGGTCCGTCCAAAGAACATTCAAATAAAAAAGATGTATATCGAAAAAGTCATAACTTTACTAATACAAAGATAGTAACAAGCACGCTATTGTAACTATAGTGAGAGCTTGTAAAGTGAGAGCTATTGAAAATGTAAAAATCAGTTTATGAAAATTACGGTGATGTAAATAATCTCATACTATCATTTGATGTTACAGTAGAATCTGTTTCCAAGCATTAATAACAAGAAACAACAATTGATAGTATCCCTGTCAATCATGTTCAGAGAATTAATTTCAATACCTATTGATATAACTTCTGAGTGACACAAGGAGTCACGGGTAGTCTATCTCTATATATAAAGTTCGTGAGTTTGTTTGATTGTTTGTTTGTTTGTTTGTTACCCATTTTCCGTGAAGATAGAGACCTGAAATTATAATATGTATTATTTATTACATGCGTAATGTAAAATAAAAAAAATTATCACTATATTCCCTAAATTGGAGCCCGGGTAGCAAGTGTCTTGCGTACTCGCCGATGACAGTAATGCAAATGTATTATATATAAATGTAACAATTTTTTTTCTTTAATTTAATATTTGCGCAATATAAACACTGGTAATAAACTAAAGGCATGGAACCAGGGTAGCTCAGTGGCTTGCGTGCTCACCGATGACAGTAGCACAAATGTATTAAAAATAAATAAAACAAAAAAATTTTTGAATTTAAAATTTGAATAACATATACGATGATAATAATATAAAGGCATTGGTCCAGGGTAACCAGTTTCTAGCGTGCTCGCCGATGACAGTAGTGAAAATATATTACATATAAATGTAACAAAAAAACTTTAATTTAAAATTTGCAGAATATAAACACCGGTAATAAAATTATGGCAGGAACCAGAGTAGCCCAGAGACTTGTGTGCTCGCTGATGACAGTAGTGCAAATGTATTATAAATAAATGCAACAAATATATAATAAACTACTACATTAGAGGTTAAAAATGAATAATTTTAGAAACAAACTTGAACACAAATGTCACATACAATACGAATGTTCCAAGGTAATATTATAAAGACATATTCTTTCCTTAATGCTATTTTATGTTGGGTAAATAAATTGAATATTTCAATTTACAAGTTTTGTTTGTTTTAAACATATTTTATTTTGTATATAGGTTAGTTCAGGTTGCAGTGGCAGACCCGAACACACGTAGGACGACCATTGTCCCCTTGTAATACTACACAATGAAGATTGATTCTACAGTGGGATTCCTAAATTTTACCTAACTCAAATGTATTTAGTTAACTGTATCTAACAGGCTCGGAACAACGTGCTCAGATTTATTAACCTCCCGCGTGAATAAATCGATGATCAGGTGGGGATCGAACCCCGGTTCTATCAGTTCAGAGGCGAGTACGTTAACCACTGAGCTAACCTTGTCCCCTATTGTGTAAATAACTTGAATTGATGTTTTATTTATTTAAAATAAATTGTATTATTATGATATATTATTAAGATGTTTTATTATATGATAAAATAAATTTTTCATTTTTTTACCTTTAAATGATTTTTATTTTGTAAAATATACTTACTGTGTATATATCTTGAATCATGTTAAGAATACTATATCAAAAGCTTAGGCCATATAAAAATCTGTTTCCGTGCCTTAATAACATGAAACAATAATGAAAATTATCCCTGTCAATCAAGTTCAGTGAATTTATTTCAATAACTATTGTTATAATTTCTGAGTGACACAAAGGGTCACGGGTAGTCTAGTATGTTATAAGACGCTTTTAAGACAATGGATCAGTGGTGGGATTCAAATTTTTAAGAACAGGTTCTATGAAAACATCGTGTGTTCACACCGGTTCGTGCCAACCGGTGCTTAAGATATTATGAGTTCGGCGAGTTAAATAGCTCATGGAAGTTTTCCTGCTCATTGCTTGTTGCTTTAACATGATCACCAGCGATCAGTCTTTTTTTCATATTTTCTATTATTGCTTCCATTAGCTTTTGACCTGGTAGGGTAACAAATTTGTGGTTTTAAAATGTCCCTATATTGTCCTTAAGCAATTCAAATGCTTTAATAGACCTCTTTATGAGGTTTTCTCCTCTGAACAAAATTGTGCCTCTTGCTTGGAGGGTATTACTGAGAAATGACATTTCATTCAAAATATCAATCATTAAAGCTAGGTCTTTCAGAAAATTTTTGTTGTAAAGACGGGCAGCCATCACTGAATTATTTATCTAAACAAACACTTACTTTAATCTGGTGTTTTCAGTAAATTAGATCTGAAAACATTCAATATTTGATTCAGAACTAAAAGTTAAAACTAGGCCTAATGTAGGCTAGACCAACTCAACATCTGCATTGTCATGAGCAGTTTGAGCACTATAACAGTTATGCAAACAAAACTAAATTGTTTAGTTATATATAGGCTATATACATGCGCAAATTACGTTGTCATACATGCACAAGTTACGTAAGTCACGCGACACTTGTGGAGTTTGATATTGGGCTAATTAATACAGGTCGCACCAACCGGTGCAAACCGGCTGAATCCCATCACTGTAATAAATATTTGAATATCCTAAATGCGTTGAAGTATTAAATATATTTTTGAAATATTCCATCTTATCTAATAAACATTGAAATGCAATATTTGAGTCATTATGAGGTCAGGCATGTTGCTAACAAATGCCTGTTTCAGTCACACCAAGCATGAAATGAATTGAAGTGAAGAGTTATAGACTAAGTTATGAAATCGATACATGCCATGAGGTTCTACACCTTACACGAAATGACGGGTTAGGAAGGGTTAGAATGCGTGCCTGGACATACAGAGAAGTGACCTGTCAGCGATTCTAAGCTTGACAGTGAAATGGTCAATCCACTGTCCAAGTTTCATTGTGCAAGAAGGCTAAGCGATTTAATCAAACAGAGATCGTAGTCCTAGATAATTAATGCATTTTTTTTTTAAATAAAGAACAAAACCAGGTGTAAAGTGGATATATAGCTATGTAATTTCTAATTAATTAATACCCTTTTTGGAATATTTACTAAGATCAGGTTTGCTGATAAATATTAAATTTGTTACCTTGAAATCTCCCTTGCTGGTCTCCTCTCATTATTATCCAATCATATTCATTTTATCATTACTAGCATATTCAATAATCTTGAATATTAATTAAAAAAAATTATAGGATAAAAGCTAATAAAATAGTCTTCACATATAGAAGTTTAATAGGCAAAACAATGCATTTTGAACATGTAGTATTCTACTTCAGGTATAACACTAATAAATACAATTACATCAGAGTTTAATTGTGTTATTAGTCTTACGCCTAAAGAAGAGTACTTATTGTCAAAACCCATTGCTTTGATTATTAAACTTGCATATTTGGAAACTATTTTATTTGCTTTTTACCCTAAAATGAGTAAATACCGCATAAAAACCTGATTGCACTACCTTAGAATTAATTAAAACAAATTTGAGATAAATATGAAGGATAGATGCTTGTTTCTGTGTTTTTTTCTGTCCCCTAAGTATTACATAACTCAGTAGCCTTTCTCAATTAATTTTTCAACAAAGCTCTTTTCTTTATTAGCACCTTATTAAATAGTCACTCACATCAATTTACGTAATTATATGTGGTAAATATGCCGTTGTAATTAATAACATAACAAGGGCATGACCCAGTTCTATAAAAGACTGGCTACCTGTGTCAACACCATTTAATATTTACTTATTTTTTATTCACTTTTAAATGAATTATACATAAACAGAATTACTAGTAAATGCAACTTAAAATTACAACACAACTAATAAACAATTATAACAAACTTACAATTATCAACCTCTATATCTAATTTGTAGAGTCAGATATTTCGCTTAACACGAATAATACAATTTACAGTACTTTTTTACAATACATTTAAATTGTTATCACTTTTGAAACTCAGCATAGGAAAAATTGAATAAGGAACAAAGCCAATCTCTTTTTGAATTGTTTTTAACGTCTTTTCTTTCTGATTTGTGTAGTTTACAATTACAAAATACGTGTTAAATAGAATCCACCTCCTCTTCGCAAACACAAATACCATTATCCATACTATTTTTACGGAATCAACTATTGTTAAAGAAGAATGATTACTTTTGATTCTACTTATAGTAACAGATCACCGCATATGAAAAACCAAGGTTTATCTGAATCATTATAAAAATGTTTAATGTAATAGTTACTCTTACTTAAACCGACTTCCTTCATTCTAATTATTTGTTCGGTTTACATTTATTTTTAAAGCTCCTATAAAAATTAGAAAAAGGGATTGGTTTATTAAGAACTGACTCGAATATTCACATTTCTTGCTGTTTCATCCTCTACTTCATTACCCGAAATTCATTTATGAGCTGGTACCCACAGTAACAAAATTTCAATATCCTTATAACTAGCATGAGCTAAATTCTGTATAATGTGGTGAATTTAAGGTGAACTTAACTTACTATTGTAAACATTGTTAAGTGCCTTTAAAGCGGTCTCCGAATCCAGAATATGACATAACTGTCTACTCCTACTTCAATAATCCTTTCAATAATTTTATATATAGCCTTATATTCAGCTGTAAAAATAGATGAATCATCTAAACTCAGAAGTTTGATAAATGATAAATTAAAATTTTGATTCGGAGACCATGTAGCATAACCGGTCTGTCTCTTACCATTTTCAATAATGTAGGACCCATCGGTATAAATGGGAATAAAATTATCTTTTCTGGGAAAAATCCTGTGACACTCATCCGAAGAGCGATTTGTAACAAAACATTTAAAACTGGACAAATCAGTTTTAGGTTTAAAAAATGAAAACATAAAATGCTTTGATACATAAAATAGTATCTGATTCCAGAATGGAATCTTTCCAGAACCACACCTCTTCCTAACAGCAAAGTAACAACAATTTGACGTAGTTAATTTCATACGCAACATTATCGGAAACTTCAACTAAAGTATCTAAATTACAAATAGTATTATTTCCGTTCATTGATAAACATTTCAAAAAATATTTATAGCATAACTCCTTAAATCTAATTGACAAATATCGAATTTTGGATTCCCCTATCATGGCATTGATATCCCATTGATAATCTGATTGCTGCATCTTGAATTTTGTCAATGTTAGCAAAGTTTCCATCTTTACCAGGAGATAATAGAAAACCTCCATACACTAATTTAAACATCATCAAGGATTTATAAATTAACAGCAGACATCTGAGATCAGCACCCCACCAAATATCTGTTAAACAACTAACAATTTTAAATGGAGATTGACATCTTGTAACAATGTAATTAATATAAACACGAAAATTGACACGATTATCTAAGAACATCTCAAGAAGTTTAGCGCTATTCGAAGCTTTAACTTCTCAATTATTAATATTAAATTTATAATTGTTAGCACCATTCTTGTTTAAATTGTTAAATGGAACTAAAACACATTTTCGTGGAAGCAATTCCCTCTCTCGCACAGATAATTATAAACTTTTCCAACCTCCTTTTGTAGATGTTTTATTTTAATTTCAGTACACTCATTGCTATATGTGTGAAAATGTACATCATCTGCAAATTGTAATATCTTAATTGATTTATCAATAATGATTTCTAAACCTTTAGTATATAGAGAGTATAACATGGGACTTAAAACACTACCTTGTGGTTAACCCTTTTTGTAATTTTACTTCAGTAGTTTTAAGATTAATACAAAATGTAGCAACTCTCTCCATATCAAAATTTTTAATAAAAAGAACGATTTTACTAGGTAGACCCACATCAGTCAGATCATTAATCAGAATTTCCGGAACAACAATAATGTATTCCCCTTTGATATCCAAAAATTATGCAGATACTGTATTTTTCTTTAATAAAACGGCACTAAAGTCTGATATCAATAAGCTAATGATATCTAAACAGGATCTATTCCTACGGAAACCAAACTGAGTCTCAGCAGATAAACCCTTCCTCTCTAACCACCATTGCAGTCTTTTTTAGTACACAAGGCACTAATGATATAGGTCTAACCTTAACTGTATTACCCTTTGGAATGAAAACAACTAGATATTTTTTCCACCGAGACAGAAATTGACAACTATAAATTATGTCACTATACAAATCCAGCAGAACTCTTTTATAAAACTCAGGTAATTTACACAAGATCAAATAATTTAATTCATCTAGACCTGGGGAAGAGTTCAATTTTACATTACAAATACCGTATTCTAACTCTTCAAATGCAAGGGGTTCGTCTAAGAATAAGTTCTCATGATCTGTGGAATCCATATTATTATCTATAACTTTTATCCTAGAACTTGCACTATTTTTCCGAGAGCATAAGTTGTTGATTGTATCCTATATGACTTTTTCTTGGTTTTATTTCCCTCCACAACCAGTGGACTATCGAAAGTATTTTCAAATTTCTTTATCAGGCCCCTAAAGTCCGATATGTTAGTTTTAGAAATAATACATTTGCTCCTAAATGAATTTATCCTTTCACTTTTAACTGTTTTTGTGACTAGAGCTTCTGTCCTTTTGACTTTGATGAATCTCTAGAATACCTCAACCGAATTGATTTTAGAGCAGATTTACGTAAACACACCGCTTTCTCACATTCATTATTTCACAATATACAGTTTACTTTATTTTTATTTTCTTTTTTATGTAATCTCAAAAATACCTTGTTTCGTATTTTTTACCCTCATTAAAGAATTGATAATTGCCTCATTATGACATTTAACAAACCAGTTGTATCTGCCCAATATCTATAATTTGTTAAACTATAAACTTAAGAAAACTAATTTATTTTCCTCTAGAATTGCATAAAATTTATTCCAATCAACTTAAGTTACATTATACTTGTATGAAGGACTTTTTAAAAATGATATATGGACATCAATTTCAATAATAATAGGAAGATGGACGCTTATCCATTCATCATCTAAAACATACCAATAAGTACACAATGCAAGATCAGGTGAAACAAAAGTCAAATCTATATTTTAGCATGATAATTGATTCTGCGTCAATGACATGAATGTGTGACTTATGGTTAACAATATGAAATCCTCTACGTCCAAATTGTCTGCTATCACCCTTCCATTAGAGTAATAATTGTTGCCTCCCCATAACGGATGGCGATCATTAAAATCATCACCAATTATAAATTTTATGGCATTACGGTTTTTAATAGCATCAGTAAGACCGTTACATTTTATTAAATAATTAATTTTATTAGGAACTCTGTAACACGCGGATATCAGGATTTCTCCAAATTTTGAGTCAAACACAGCTGACCCAACTTTGAAAGCTTGGCTTGTGAATGCAAAATTAGTTGTATAAAAATAAATTCCCTTTCTGATCAATATACGTTAACAACCTCCTCCATTATTAACTTTGTCAAATCTGTTTTGAAATTATGAAAATTGAATTTATCTTCTTCTTTTAACGATATCTCAATCAATAACACAATATCATAATCCTGAGCATATTTATATAAATCTAATTTATTTCTAATACTACAACAATTACATTGAACTTTTTTAAGGTTTAAACCCATTATTTATTTGTTTGTCCTTTTTTTATTCTTAACTAAGCTAAGCTTACTCTCAAATTACTTTCTTCCATGGTGTCGGTGAGACGACTCTCAGATGATATCACCTGTCTTAAATCTTCTCCGATCTTGTGCTTCTCGTAGTTATCAGCTGATGTAGTTTTAAAACATCATTACACTTTTTCAATCAATCAGTGCAATTTTAAAACAGTAATTTTTTCATATACTGATTTAAACTTTTTATAAATTCAGCAATATTTATCTGTCAATTTATGGTCTCTTTTTACAATTAGCGCATTTAAGTATTTGCCGCATATAACAATCATGTTCATGTTTTGGAAATCCACATTTCACACAATGTTGTTTATTTCGGCAATCTTTAGCCAAATGTCGAAACTGATAAGAATTCCGTTCTTTCGTTTCATAGCATTTCGTATGATTTCTTACAAACGGTTCCACCTCAAAATTGATACGATATAAAGACACTTCCATTAGTAAGATTTCACCTTCAGAATGAATCAAGACAGATAAGGTAGAAATCCATTTTTTGTCCTCACTTGTAGGTGATTGATCCTTCCTTATTATTTCCATTACTTTCACTATGTGTTCAGAAGACTCCAGGTCTATCATCATGTCTTCTAAACTAATGTCGATTAGTGACATTACTACTACAGCACTACTACTACTACTACTACTACTACAGTAGCTCTAACACCCCCAATAAAAACAGGTCACTTCAGCGAATATCTAGGGTATGTATATGGACCCTGGAAACCCAGATCCTTATCGGACCCAAGCCTCTCGAAACTGATGCCAACACAATCAGGCAGTTGAGTCAGTGGCGCTATCTAGATCTGTGCATATGCGTCATCGTATCTTTCATACTAGTTACAAAACATAGCCAGATGACAGCACATATACTGACAAATCAGAAAATATACATTGTGAGGAGCACATAGAAATGTAAATACATAAGTCACTTTTCTCCCGAATAGTTACCGGTAACGCAGCTAACTGCCAACTGATAAGAAGCTAGACTACTATATCACCAAGTATGGAGGAAAATATGATAAAAAAGTGGCATAAAGAGTAAGAGATGAGCTGTGAAAATAACATTAAGTGAAGCATAATGAGAGAGACTATATGAGTATTAAATATTAACAACAAAAAGAAAGTGAACGAGCATTATAGTAGACAAATATTGTAACGAGCAAATCAATAAATATAAAAATTATTTCAAGAAAATTGAAAACATAATTATTAATGCCATTTTTGTAAAAAAAATATTTGAATCCATTAGTTAACAGTTATTTATTATTCATAGTTACTGCTATTGTAATATAAAATCAATAATTATTCTTTTCAAATGTTTCTAATCTTGTTAAGTTTGAGTATTTGTTTACAATTTAGTATGCTTATTCCATTTAATCACATTTCAATTAACTATCGTATATTTGTTTGATGTATGGTTTGAGATTTTTTTAACATTTTTGTTTGCCTTTTTTTCATGGCTCATAAAAATTATTTTCATCATTGATTTTTTTCTTTTTTTTAAAGAAGAAGTGAACTACTGAGAAGTATAAAATACTGAATGGAAAACCATTCCTATTGTTGCGGGCCAAACAAACAATTAGATAATTTCTAAACATACCTTGTGTATGAACTTTAGAATGAATATATTTTTTTTATAATATATTTCAACTAACAGGCAGATATAAAAAGATGTCTTACTTACCACTGTCGTATTTCCTTCTCCGTAACTGCAGCACAACAAAAATAATTTGTATTAATATATAGTACTTGCACTTAATCTATTCATAAAATTAATAATAAATACATGCAATAAATAATATTATTAAAAATCAACGTTACAATCTATCAAGACTCTTGAATTATTTCATTCGATGACATATAAGTAATTTTTACAGAATTTTAAACTACTTTCATTTTTAAAAAAAAGATAATTTACGTTAGGCGTATATGATTTATTCACACTGCAGTATCTTGTAGTACATAGGAGGTGTGTAAATAAAGTAGTGAGACTGATTTTTTTTAAATTTTCTATTCAAATATAATTACAATGTGATATTGTCACCTTCAAAATAGTTCCCTTCGGAAGCCACACAGCGCTGGAGACGGTCCTTCCAATCATTGTAGCATTGCTGGAACTCGGATTCTGGAATGGCCTTCAGCTGGTCGGTTACAGCAGTTTGTATGTTTTGTAGTGTCCCGAAATGAGTTCCCTTGAGGTGATTTTTCAATCTCGGGAAGAGGTAAAAGTCACAAGGACTCAAGTCTGGTGAATAAGGAGGCTGAGGAGCAACAGGGATGTTTTTACTGGCCAAAAACTCGTTTATTGAGATGGCAGTGTGACAGGGAGCGTTGTCGTGATGCAACACTTACTTGTCTTTGATGTTTGGCCGCACACGAAGGACTCTTTTTCGAAGTCTTTCAAGGACCTCACGGTAGAAGTGCTGATTAACCTGATCATTCTGACTGTCAAGCGTCGATCTGAACGCACAAGGTTCCGTACTCTGTTGACATTTTCATCGGTGTTTGCACTTGAAGGCCTTCCGCTTCGTGGTTCATCTTCAATCGACTCTCTTCCTTCTGAAAATTCCTTAAACCACCGAAAAACCTGTGCCCTTGATAAAACACGTTCTCCATAGGCCGGTTTCGGTTGCATTATGTCCAAGTCTGAAGCAAAATTTGATTGCACACCGCTGCTCAACTTTGAGGTCACTCATTTTTAAAACGCTCAAGAAAAAACCATTTCACGAAAACCAACGCTACGGACAAACAAATGACTGTGGCGAGTTCAGATTCATACTGGAGGCGCATCACACGTGCACCTGACGCTACTCAAGGCCACGCGTCTCCAGCGTTGCCAGTCTCACTACTTTATTTACACACCTCGTATATCAGACCACTACATTAAGAAGTAATTCATCCTATTTAATAAAAATATATAAAAAAAAGTCATCTTTATCATCTAAAAAAAATAAATAAATAAATAAAAACACATTAATTAGTACACACAATTTAAATTCTAAAGAAACTTTTTAAACACCATTAAAGCTATTTGTTGAAAGAATCATCTGAACAATTGAAATTTAAAAGTAAAATTATTACAGTTTTAAACTACTGTAATTAATTTACCTTAAAGCGGATATCAATAATATAATGCCAAGGCATTTTATTTAGATACAATAACTGACAGCATATGTTTGTTAATATAATGACGGGTATTTGCATTTTTTGTACCTATGCTCCTAGTTACAAGGTAAGCAAGATTTACTTGGATATTTCCAAAGTTTATAAATACGCCAACATTTATTATTAAACATCTGAATGATTAATCAATTGCATTTAAATTCGTAAATTATGAACGGTAATATAATACTATTGATAGATAATAGTTAAATTGTAATGTCTGGTCAGGATAATAAGAAAAAGTTTATTTTTTTTACTGTTTATTTTATTTTTTTTTATTAAATTGTAATTTCTTAAATAATCTAAGCTTTTAACTTTTTAGTAGTTAACTTTTAACTGACTTTTAACTGTCATATTTAAATTGTAAATAATTTCACATTTCTTTAATCCATTTTCCATTTCTATCAAAACAAAGGCGTGGTATTTCTAGTGAGTTGCTTAGAATAAAGTGTATTATTATACTAATAGATGTTTCTAAAATGAATACGTTAACTAAAAAATGTGGTAGTAGTATTGTAACAATTTTCTTCGTTTCAATTCATTTTATAGAAGCTATTTTAAGAACTGTATATTTAGGCCGATGAGAAAATTGAAAGATTAAGACATTATTTGAATAAGAAGATAGTAGAGTTTGTTCAGATGTCTAAAAGGTATTCAATATTGAATAGGAATAAAGGTCTGACGGAAAATCCAGCTTTCCTTACAGAAAAGTAGTCGTATATGACCAGAGATGGGGATTTAAGACCGACTCAGTATCCTTTCAGAAACGAATGTCTCTAATTCTTCATATCTCATACAAATTCTATCAATCCTTTCCTTTAATATGACTTC
Source organism: Hermatobates lingyangjiaoensis (assembly GCA_026182355.1). Taxonomy (NCBI): domain Eukaryota; kingdom Metazoa; phylum Arthropoda; class Insecta; order Hemiptera; family Hermatobatidae; genus Hermatobates; species Hermatobates lingyangjiaoensis. The sequence continues at coordinate 2,790,006 of JAPFBL010000882.1, forward strand.
GTCTGATATCAATCAATTCTAAGCAAAATCTCATTTCTATTTTTAAAATGTTGCATTGTTAAAGGTTAATATATTATTATAAGATATTTTCTACGAATTCTGAAAATGAATGTTTCATTTCAACTTGGATGTGTATGCACTATTTTTATCATGAACAGTTAATTGGGAATACCATGAACGTGTCCTTATTTAATCTGATACTGTTTTTTAATTTATAGAAATAGAAAAAAACTAGTGATAATGTATATAGTAATTAAAAATAAGAGAAATGTAACAAAATATATAACATTTTCTAAGTAAATGACTTAACATTATAAAAAGTTAGTTTCATCATACTTTTTGGATTCTTTCAAAAATGTTTCTTGTAAATAGCAAAACCGGTTATAATTTTTTATTGGATGAATCTAATAATGAACAATAAAATAATATTTTCATCTCCCATTATGGACCACTAAATGCTTAATACACTACGCAACTGATGTTGCTGGATTCTTTGAGGATTGTTTGTTCAAAAACTCAACTCTGTTTTCTAACGTTTCAAAATTTTTGGTTTCTAATATCAAGGCTTACACTAAGGCCTTGATAATGAAAATATAAATTTTCGAAACGTTGGAAGACAGAGTTGAGTTTTTGAGCAAATAACCCTAAAAGTGTTCAGCATCATTAGTTATGTAGTGTACTAGAAAAATAACAGAATATCTAATAAATGACAATAAGGGACAATATTTATTGATACAATTAAATAAACAAAGGATATTTACTTTCAAAAACTCAGAACTCAATTAAGAAAAATGAAAATTTAATGTACAAGATAGTTTAAGTTTCTTGAACTCGAACTGTGAATTAGATGGTTCAAAATATAATTTTGAATGAAATATTTAGATGTAAAGTTGAAAACATTTTCTAACTACCCAGTGGTTTACGTGTTAATCTCATGACTGGTACATATAGGGTTCATAACCCATTCTGGCTCTTTCATAGAATGTAGTAGCATTTTTTTTTTGCGAACTCATATAATCAGAAACAACAACGTCTGGATCTACAACAAGTTACGAGTATGTATTTAATTTTACGAAATGATCTATAACAAGTACCTGACTTCATAGAAGGTATATTTTGATAAAAATGATGAAAGAAATGTTTCTTTAGATTATGGTTTTCAAGAAAAAAAAAAAAAAAAGGCACGAAATACTACATGGAAGAAACTTGGAATTGTAAATAATATCAATCGCACCACACGCTGATTTTATCAGTTATACTGCATAAAGGCTAAATCGGTTTAATAGAAACCCTTTTCAAAATTTATTTAGAAAAATGGATTTCAACGAATTTCCTCACTGTATATACACATTGCGTGGGTAGCCGTAGAGAGGAGAGGCTAAGTGCTTTTTTGAAGCCTTATCCACCTACGTTCAATATTTGGAATATAGACATCAATTTCAATGATATCCAACTTATGTCTAGAAATAATTAACAAGTATTTTAATGTAAATCATATTAATGTTAACAATAACAAGTATTACCATAATTATATTAAAACAAAAACAGTAATAGTACTAATAATAATAATAAACCAAAACCGTAATAACAATATATCTTTTCTCCTAGGAGTAGCATACGTTTAATCTGAAAAAAGAAAAAAAGAAATATAATCGCTTATTCATATAACGCCTTGGCATGGAAAAGTTCACTGCTGGCACGCTTGTTAATAAAGGTGCCAGTACTTTCTGTTAGCCGGAAAGGAGGATACCTTATCAGAAAGTACATAATGATGATCAACATGCAATGGCCAGGTGGTGTACTAATTACATTCAGAAACTCAGTTTTCAAATTAACATAAAGTCACACAAATACAGAAATTGTGATAAACGTACCATACATTAAATAGCAGATCTCTAGCATAGCCATAAAAAATAATTAATGATGACCCTGGATTACTGTATTCCTACGATGAAAAAATAAAGAAGGAAGAAAATAGAAACAGATTATGGCAGAGTAAAGCCTTATCTTGATAAATAACAGAATACGTTGAGGTCTGTGATGGTTGTAACCCTTCTGAGAAATCGAAAAAAATGGTTAAGATCAAAGGAAATACAGCAAGCAATTGAGAAGGAACTTCTAAAAGAATGTTGATAAAAAGGGAAGAATGATGCTTTGAGAAGACATCTCCTTAATAACTTTATGGTTGTAATATATTGTAGAGATATATTAAAGTGTGATACAGAAAAAAAAACTGAGAGTAACATGGCAAGCCAAGAAGTAAAAAAAGTCAAGTTGTTAAGAAGGAAGGGTGGATTGAGGACCCCTATATTGTGCTCCCAATCGATATGCTTCTTACACCACAAAATTCTTAGTGGTGTTTTATAAAATCAAGACAAAGCTATGTGACTCTTCAGCCATAAAGTGCTTGAAATTTCTGAAGGTTTACAATATTGGAATTTGGTGTCGGATTGAGAGGGAATTATGCATATAAGGAATACAAAAGTATGAAGATTCAACTTGTCAGCCAGTCAATGTAATGAAGTTATGACCATTAATCATGTCCAAGTAACTTCCTAAAAACGTATTACTTAAAAATATTCATCAGGTAAAACTATCGAACAGGATATCATATATTGAAGTCAGATATCAAGAAAAAAGTGCACTGAATGGTTTGCTAGTTAAAAAATATTAAAAAAGTTTGGCAAAACTAGATGCGTTAGCATTGTAGTAAACAGAAGAAACAACGAGAAAAAAATTTCCTGAGAATGAAGAAGATCAGAAGTCGGTTCTTTTACTAAAATTAATGCAAAGAGTTTGCAATGTTTCATCTATTTCTACAAGAGGGAGAATATACTGGTTCACTCACCGTATTGAGTAACAAGCACTCAACCGGCTCTCTACAAACCATCTCCAACCACTAGAGGCATTGAAGGAGATTATCAGAAACTAGGGGAAAAAAATTGACTAAAGAGTGTTCATTGCAGACTAGAGTGTTCTAATACACGGAAACTAGAGTTTCATTGAAATGAAATAAAGGAGGTTTGGTGAATTGGTAATCTGATATTAGTTCTTGACATAAAAAACAGAACGTACAAAGGTCCTATTTTCATGAAACGAGTTTAAAAGCCAAATAGACAATCCATCTCTATGCATTCAGCTCCTTCTCAGAGATAGTCAACCTGTAGGGCGCTGAAGAGCCCACAGGATGTAGCTGCATCTCATAACAGCTCTTAATACTTTGAATAAATTCAGCTGATTACTGAAAGCAGTAGTGGTAGGATTGTTAGAAACTGAATCAGCAACGCTCTACTCGTTCAATAATTCTGACTCCAGATAAAAGCAGTCAAAAAGTCAAACTTTCATCTCAGACTGAAAAGATTTGGGGAGGTAGGAAATCTATTTGGCCACAAAATGGTGTTGCAAAGGATGTTATTCTACTAGTGCTGCATGATCATCAAATTTTCATTGTCCACAATGTTCCTTTGGAAATTTAAAAACTTCTAATAAATTTAAATTTGTACTCACAATAATGGGGCACCAACATATCTTTGTACTAGAACAAGCAATTTTAATACCTGTTTGGCACCTGCGAATCTTACTAGTTATTGTCGCAGATGGGGTTTTTAAACTCGTTTCATGAAGATAGGACCTTTGTAAGTTCTGTTTTTTTATGTAAAGAACTAACATTTATCAACATGACAATCATGACATACTAAACTTTGTCAAATCAGGGATTCGTGGATACCGTAGGAAAACCTGCAGATGCTAACTAAGATAACTACAAGTCAGCCTTCTATCTGAAGTTTGAAACATTGATGATCCCTATGTTTCTGTACTTACATAAACTTCTCTCGCATACACTAAATGTTCTATCCGACGACAGTGTCATGGTGAGATGAAGAGTGGCATGGTAGAATGACGATTGCATACCGTCGAACAGAGTAAACAAAGCTCACTTAGCAGGCTTCAAAAATATCTAACTCTCAGAAATTAAGAGTATTTTGAATAGTCAAGTAAAATGGTAACGGATTATAATAAGTACATTGTTTTTTATCTCATTAAATCTGTGAGATTATGTTGTGAAAAGAAGATTATATTGTAGATATTAAAGCCAATGGAGAAACCGTAAAACATTTCATAAATAAAGGTAGATAACAGAAAAATGTCATTACTATTAAAGAATTTTTTTTTATTTATTTCTATAACTAAAAACGACACCTTACTGCTGTATCGTATTTTGATATTTCAACTCGAGTTTAAATGTTGATTTTGATTTTGATGACGCTCTACTCATCGTCAAAAATAAAAATAAAAGTACAAACCAAATCATTGTACAGTTACAATTTCATTAGTGGAATCTGAAAACTTTTGAGTGTCTCTTTAAAAAAATTATAACTAAATGGTAAAGGGAATATGATACCTTCAGAATTTTCAGGATTTAATTTTAGATAAAAATCTATTTTCATTTATTAGGTTGTCAATGGAATATTGGGGTTTGGTAATGTATTAAGGTATGTATAGTTTTCCAGTTTTAATCATTTTACATTCTCTTAAGTGACTTCTAAATGATATCGCTAGATTTCTACAGCATTATTGTAAACGATGAAAGGAAGGAACCAAGCATAACGGCGTGTGAATGGAACACTATTCAATATGGATGGAAGAACTAACGCATGTTTTTTTCAAACCATTTATGGTAATCGTGTTGACACCATGATTAAAAAACCTTGTTGTAAATATAGAATAACTTGATTAGAATTAAAATACAAGAAATAAAAAAATAATATATAAATATTTGAGTAGAGTATGAATTTTTAAGGAAAATCAATTCTTTTATCGGATATTGATCTTTTCATTTTACAATTGGAATTAGAATTTTTGTTAGTAAAGGAATTTAATTACTCATAAAGCTAATAAAGAAAACTGGCGTATTTACCTCAAAGGGTGAGTCCTAAAAGGATCCCAATGAATCATTTTAAATTATATGATGTGATTAAAAGCAATTCAAGAGTTCCTACTGATCAAAGGAGATCGATTTAAAATATTTCGAAGATATAATCCAATTTAGAGAAAATTACTTATTAATGAAATTATATTTAATGTATCACGTCAAAGTTAAAAGAGGTATGTTTAATTCATATAAAGTTCTACAATACATAGGAAATTTACTATCCATAAATAATTAAACTAATATCAATTACAAACAACTAAGCTCTTGTACATTTATTAAACGTTGTTCAATATAAGATTAGTAAATAATAACTAATATTTAGAATCCCGCCACGTTAACTAATTTAGAGATATGAAGTGGTAAAAGGCCTAGATGCCTGTCCACTAATTTGGCATGCACCTTGCTGTGCATGGCTAGCTGCTGACCCTTGACCCTAATATTTAGAAGTAATACAAATATTTATGAATAAATTATATTCTCTTTATAGGTTGGATTAGGTTTCAGTGTAGGGAATACAAAGAGGCAAACATTGACCCTTGGTGATGGATTGATTCATTGCCTCAATGATGATTGATTCTACATTTAGAGTCCTAAATTTTGCTTAACTCAAGTATATCAGGGGTTTTTAACGAGTACCTGACATCGTACAGGCTCGGGGCTAAAGGCTTAATGTCCTATCCACTGGAAAACGTGCTCAGATTTATTCATCTCTAGCGAGAATAAATGGTGGATTAGGTGGGAATTGAACCCATAACCTACTAGTCCAGATACGAGCACATTTCTTCTGAGCTGACATGCTCCCCTATTCCTTTTAAAATGATAATACATTTTATTAATTGTTCATCCTTTTGTTTTTCCTGGAAATTTAAATAAGTTCATTTCTTCTTTTTCTGTTTATGAAATCTTGTTTAACACTTTTTTCGTAAAATAAACCTTTTACTGTGAAAATTTATCTGAAACATTGGTTTTATTGAACTCAGTTTTTAAAAAAATAATTTCAATAGATAGTAGTCGATGATGTTGCCAAAAAGAAGAAATATATCAAAACTTCTTTGCATATACAAGCCGGATCCATAGAATTCCATGACCTGTCTTAGAAACCTTGAATAAAAATTATCATAAACAGAGAATACTGGTTACTTTATGCATGAATGAAATATTTTGGAGAAATCTTTTAGAAAATTACATTCGTTTTATCTATTAAAAAAATGCGATATTGTAAAAATCTAAAGCAACATTTTCAGAAAATGGTGAATTACTTTTATTGAATGAAATTTGATTCAGGAAGTTCAGTAATTGATAATTAATTATAAGCAATGATTCTAAATATTATTTTTGCTTTATAAGATAAAGAATGACACACGTACGTACAAGCGGATAATTATAAGTTTTTCTTCACAACTGCAAAAGTTGTTCTTTTAGTATATTAGAATTTATTATAACGATAATTCGTTTGAATATGTTTATTATACCTGATGGGAATACTTTCTGATCTATTATTTATTAATTAATAGTACTATGTTATATATTCTCTGCGTGATTCATTGAAACAATTCATTAACATCTAAAGTAGTATTAGATTCAATTGTCTTTTTGTTTCAATAATAATATTTGTATTTATGACTGGAGTTACAAATATATAGAAGTCCTTCGAAAGGACTTTCACGAAATGGCAAGATATTTCACAAGTTAGAAGCTATTTCACACTCCAAATCGACCCCCACCAGTTCAGGCCAAACTCCTTGAGATCTGACAATATATACCGTTTTCCTATATTTTGACACCTAAGTTGAGTGGGCTCAACCAGGAGTATTAAACTAGCCAAAGTCAAATTATATTTATCAAACTTGTTTATTTGCAATCCTATTTATTAAATCTTTTTTTTTAGCCCACTGCCCGTAGTAATTTCTCCGCAAGTTTTTAACTTATGGAATCTAAAAAGTAGTCATTTTATAATTTTTATAGGAGCTAGCATTTTGATATAAAATTATGATAATTATTTTTTTACTGTTACATTCAGTCTCATTAAAACATTATTAGAAAATAAATATTAATATTTTTGTTGTTTTGATGGTTTTAAATAATTTTAAAATTTGGATTTAATAAAAAGTGTAACTAATTTGGTTTCTAAAAAATATTTTCTAAATATTGTTCTCTTTTTTTATAGCATTCAAATATATTTGAAGCATAAAAATATTTATTATGGTATTAAATATATTTACAATTTCAAATGGCAAATATATTTCAATAAACATAAAATATTTTCAGTTTTGCTCTTTCATAGAAAACCAAATAAAATATTTAACAGGTAAATAAATATATATGTGATACAATGAATAAAGAAACCTGGAATTATTTAGAAGAAATAGGGTCAGATCAAATTGAATAGCTCCAGGGGCTGATATAAGTTAATAAGCCTGTTGTTAATGAAATACAGATATAACATAATTTTTTTGTTTCAACCATGTTCAAAGTTAAATGCAAAGACAGTTTGAAAATCAACTCGACTGTTTTCTATTTTCACTTTTGTTCTCCGTCTCTTTGCCATCAGGGAGATCGTTAAAACAGATAATTATGAACTGTAACTGTGTACTTATCATTTCTGTTTCTCCACTAACTTTGAATTTTGTTGTCCGTTTCTGATTGTTCCGTTCCTAATTTAATGTACCGTCTGTAATATATGCTTCATAAAATGATATTAAAATTAATACAAAATAGGTTTGAAGTAATATTATTATCAAAATAAACTAACAGACTTTATATGAACAGAGTCTATTCGCGAGAAAAACTGAATGCTATTTGGTCGGTGTTCCAGTGTTTTAACAAGAAATTATAGCCTTTCCATTGGTTTTATTCAGGGTTGGGTAATTAATTTTTACAAGGGGCTATATTACAAACCTGAACTGTGCCAGAGAGCCAGTACATTCCCAATAACAGTCTGGGTATAGGTCACGGAGGCGGGCAGGAGAAGCGTCCACTAGCCACAAAGAACCGGATGTAGCCAGTGGGACGTAATTTGCTCAGGTCTGATTTAATTATTTACCACCATCACAAAAAATAAATCTAATTATACAAACCAACTAACGGAATATGCACATGAACCTGACAGTTCCTGGATATTCAATGGACGTAATAAAACGGGACTGAAAGGATAGATACTTAATGTAACAGGATGTCTAGAAATATATAAAGACAAAGGATGGCTAATTTAATGAACGAACAAATAAAGTATCCAACCGGTATTTATTATTAAAAATGAAACGACGACTAAACAGACCTTAATATGACGAAAAATAATTGCAAAAGAATAAGACTAAACAATATTGTTTATATGCTTAAAATAACATAACAATATCAAAATAAATCTAGACGGGTGTGAGCAGCAGATTAGATAAATCCATGAGATCCACTCCATAGATCCCGACCCATTTATAGATGGTTAACGCTTGAAACTGTTCGAACTTCTCCAACAACATTACACGGGGTGTGACGTTTTATTTTCATTATAATAATAATCTTACTAACCTCATAGTACAAACAATGTAAATGACTTATTGACCTACTAATCGGCATAATCTATTCTACATTTCCATATTTTATGATAAGGATTTCCATATTATTTTTCATTGAATTACTGTTTGTTTTAAATATATTTAAAATAGTTTTGACTTGTGCTTATCTCTCTGTCTTTTTACATGATCTTTTCTTTTTCTTTTTTTCGCTATGCAATGTATCTGGCAGTTGTCTCAGTGAATTGTTTGTCGGGTGATTGGGATTTTGATAACTATAGACTTATGAACTTTCATAAATTAAAATTCTAATATATTCTTCCGATATACGCAGGCTTATCAATTTAGGACTTTCAAGCAGTAAGTCTATGTAGTTTTTCTTGTCATTCAGGTAATTATAAGTGAGTTAAGTTTTTATAATAAGTAGTGTTATTGCATCATATATGAAAACGTGAATATATTCATCAGTTCAGTCGTAACTTTATCCCGACAATTTTATATAGTATTTCCTACTACAATTACATTTTATGCCATAAACTTGAAACATATTATGATATCTTAAGCGTACAGTCATAAAGCATTTGCATTCACTCAAACTCGTGTAGTGCACTACTTGCAAAATAGTTCAACTCAGTAAGTGATTAGAAAATAAATGATACAAAAATGCATAGTGTGCTTTTAAATTGCAATATGATATTTAAACCATAGGTTGTTCACAATATATTTTTGTTAAAATAAATAACAAAGAAGTGTACCTGCTTTCTAATATGAAACAGATGTACACTCCATACCCTCACCCACTTCCGTCCTATTCCCAGTTAGTTGTAGGACAGACACTCACCCTTGGGTATGTACTCTCTTCCTTGATTTATTTTGTACCATTTACTTTATACTATAGACAACTTTCTGATGACATTGTATTTTTTTAGTTAATACAATTAGAAATGCGTTGTTTATACCAATAAATTTCTATATGTGGAGATTATTTCATTAGCTTTTTACTTTACAATAAGTAAATACCATATAATAACTGATTGCATTACCTTATAGTTTAGTCATATTATAATGTAATTACTAAATGTGCAAATGATAATCAATTAGCATGTTTTATCATCTAATTTAATGATATACTGGAAACATCAACAAATCAATGCTACCAATAATTTGATTACCAGAAGAAATATATAATTAAGCTAAAAATTATGTTAACAATAATATTGACAAATAGTATTTAAGTTTTATTTATGCATGATTATTGTTGACAAGTCAAAGGGATTCATTTAAATGAAATGTCTGAAGTCAGTATTTGATTGACAACTAACCGCCAGGTAAGTCTGAGATAGTGGCACGCAAAGTCTTTCAATTGAGCAGAGATAAATATTCCAAGCATTTAAGAAGCAAAATCTGAACAATGCCCTTGACATTCAGGTAACCGAGTAATCAGGAACTTAAATACCTTTTCCAAGATGATAAATTGGATTATTTTCATTCAGATAGTCACATTCAAGGTTTCATCATCCCACTTAATCCAGATATTGGAAACATAGATCCCCTAGACGATCTCTTTCAATTTCAAAAAATCTGAAGTGGTCTACACTCTACTTTACTATAAGTAACTCAATGTCAAATTTCTTGAGTATATAAAACATAACGTATAATTTAAGCATAACATAAATATCTAAATGGGATATAATTATTAGCATTGCATTCGTGAGGTAATACAGATAGTGATTGAAGGACATATGAATTTATAAGCTTATTTTTGTACATCACAAATAATTTATTATTTGCAAATTATTTCATTAGTATACGAGTAACTACAGCAGTAATAACATTTTTGAAAACCAATGTGAACATTTCTTGAAACGAAATATTATCCTACAAGAGAACATGGCTATTGTTCAAATAGCCAGTGGATTTCTTACATCGTTTACTTGACATCCTTCTACATTGAATATTAATGTAAAATTTTCAAATTTGAAACAGTAAAATACCCTTTTTTTTCTGAAAAACATCTTAAACAGCGAAGAAACTGTTGTTTTAAGCTGATTTGTTAATTAAAGATGTACGATAATTACAGTTATTAATCTCTAAACGAAAGATTTATATTTTGAATTATCTTTTACATTTTTGGTTTTTAACAGAATTATTATACTGGGAATTTTATGGCTTCTTAGTATTTAATAAGATCATTTTCCTTCCCCTTTGTCAAATAACATATATACGGATTTTTTTCTGAGCGAGTGTTATTATTTTCCTGCACAATATTATTCCTCTTACATCTCATATAAGTCAATAAACAATTTAAATTATTCCTTTATAAATATCAATTTTATCTCAGTGGATTTGCTCAAAAAATTTCTAAGTCAATGTAAACAATGTAAAAAAATACAAAAAATTCGACAAGTATAGCAGGTGATCTCTTAGTCTAGAATAAACAAACAGTTTTTATATCGTTATTGCTCTTTCCCGTAATTGAAACTTCATGATTTTTTTTTTATGAATTGCTAATTTTTTGTTTCATTTTTGGTCAAATTTTCATTATTTTTTAACGAGCCGTTTAGCGTCAAAAAATCATTTTCTGAAAACACAAATCGTACTGTAACGCCCCTTTAGCGACAGTAATTTCAAAAAAAAATATCTCAACTCATTTGCCATATAATGTTCTATTTGTAGGCATAGTTTCATTTTGATCCGTCAAACAGTATGGCTTGTATCGCTCTCACAAGGTTTGAGATTGAATTATAAGTCAAAATGTTTACATTTTATTGAAAAAAAAATATTTCCTGTTGTCTTAAAATTCTGAATATATTTTTCGTTTGTTGCATTTGTAACTTCAAAGATAATGTCAAAATTTCAAAACTCTAGGCTTATCAGTTTAGGAGAAATAAATGTTTTAAAAAAAACGGTTTTTGGCAAAAAAAGTGACTTTCCCATCATGCATAATTCTTCCAAACAATAGGGATCTTCGTCTTTATGAGTCCCATTTTTGTGTAAAATATCAACTTGATCCATCAAAGATTTTGGACCGTAGCGTGGTAACAAGCAATGCAATGTATTTAAAACCTTTCTCATAGGCAGAAGTATAACATTTTGAAACAGAAAAACTAAGTATTATTATTAGAGATTATTTTACAAAGAAAAAAAAGTCTGTATATTTCAAGAACAACTGTCTAGTCAGAATGAACATGTGACACTTTCAGTATTTTATATATATATATATATATATATATATATATCACTATTTTTCTTTTTTATTGAGGTTTGGTCTAGCATCAAAAATACAACACCTTTAAGCCGACGTTCCGTCTATATTTGTAGAAATCTTCAGGGCTACATTACTACAGAATTTAATTACAATAACATGAAAAGTAATTATATTACATTATTTATTTAATATACATAATTACCTCGGTATTTTTCTATTGTAGGGAAGCAACTACATAAAGGTTTGTGTTAAAATTAGTGTGCTGCCCTAGTGACCAAACCAAAGATAAATGTGTTGTATTTTTGAAGTTAGACCAAACATCGATAAAAAAGAAAAATAGTGTTAAATATATGTGTTCGAAATAAAGAAAACATTCAACTATATATATATATATATATATATATATATATATATATATATATATATATCAATGATCAAACCACAATAAGAAATGGGAAACCAAGACTAAGATCTTTCAACCGTAACAAGCGGTCTTCGTCAGAGTCAAAAACCCAACTGACGAAGACCGCTTGTTACGGTTGAAAGATCTTAGTCTTGTTTTCCCATTTCTTATTGTGGTTTGATCATTGATTGTTGTTTCACGTGTTTATGTGAAATCTTTATATATATATATATATATATATATATATATATATATATATATATGTATAGAATTTTTTGACCTCTTCATTCATAACAGTATTCGGTAAGTTTTTTAGAGGTACGTCATTGAATAGAAGTTCTCCTTCTTATGCCAATTATTGGATGTTTTCTAAATCGCCATCAGAGCTACAAAAAACTGATCGAGATAATATTGAATTTATTTCGATAATATAATAGAAGAATAATATTGGAACTATAATAACATACATATTGAACACTTTTGACTATCTTCAAGGATATCTGCTATCGCGGTGAAGAGTTGTATAATATATATGGAATACCCTAAATGATACGCAAAAAAAGTAGGTAACTCTGTTATTAGAAGAAAAGAAATTTTTCATTGCATACTTGAAGATTACGAAGCATCCTTAAATATTGTTGAAAGAAGGGTAAAGGAAACAAATCTCGACAAACATCTAAAACGATTCTTATACCTTCCTCAAGGAGAGTAAAACTAGGTGTGAGAAACATTTTGATTACAAATATTAGCCTGTAACTATCAGGGATATGGCATAGTAATGGAGTCTCATTAGATGAAAATATAATCTGGTGCAGCCATGTGACAGATACGTTAGCAAATAATGACACAAAATCAATATTACTTATAAGAGATTCATTTGTGGCAAATGGGATCTTAATACCAAATTCTCACTGTGTCTATGTAAGATTATTATTATTGCTGAGGTAAAACTGAAGGGCATATACAACCAGAGTATGAAATATGGGAAGAAGTTTTTTTATAAATAACTGTAGCAATGACCATCTGTCCTACATCCAGGAAGGCAAATAAAATAAATAACCCCTCTTAGATGTCATTATCACGAATGATTACTTTTCAGTATTTTGAGAATGATAAACAACAGAAAGAGCTTTATTCGTATCGTAGTGGTAGTGGTATCATTGAGTGTGCAATAGTCGTGCTTTTTCTGTTGGATGTCAATCCACGCCCTACCTCTATATGGGACAATTTGTCTCCTGATGATGACGAGTGGTGAAATAAAGAAGTCAGTTTTTTCTGTTCCTTTCATTATGATTTCTTTTATATATATGTTATTTAATCTATTATTTTTCTGATCATTTATGATTACTTCTTGAGTTAGTGCGTTTTTCAGACTCATATTTTTTTCATAATCACGATAGAAAGATTGGCTATTGTGAGTGACCCATTTTAACCATCTCAAAAGCCTTTTATGCATACATTCATGATATTTTTTTTTTAAATTGTCTCCTCTCAGGAAGATGGCGTGAAAGTGACATAAACTGGAATCGTACAAGTGCGTCTTATATTGTGTTTTTAAGTTACATGTTTAATTAGTATATATAAATATATAATGTTCAATATATACAAAAAACATTAAGAAATTAAAAAAAACACTTACAGTCCTTAATTTTTTTGAACCGTCTGCAGGAGAAGTAAGAGAGGGAAGCCAAGTGCACTGGTTCAGAGGAGCTTGGAGACCGACCTGGTAAGTGTGTGATTTTAATTTCTCTATGTTTCTTTGTCTACATTAAATTTATTTTTCCGTTTCAGATCATATTTTCGAATTATATATATATATATATATATATATATATCATATCGCAATATGAAATAGGAAAAAAAGACTAAGATCATTCAATCGTAAAAAGCGGTTTTCGTCGGAGTCAAAAACCTAACTCTGACGAAGACCACTTGTTACGGTTGAAAGATTCTAGTCTTTTTTTCCCATTTCATATTGCGGTGTGATCATTGACTGTTATTTCACATGTTTATGTGAAATCTTTATATATATATATATATATATATATATATATATATATATATATATATATGCACGATAAATTGGAGATGAAGACTAGTTCTTATGGTCCAATGAGTTTGGTTCTTTATATTTTTGTGTTGGTTTAATATTTGTCTATGCTGTATAAAAATAACTTTTTTTTAAAAAAAAAAGTGGAATATCTAAGATAAACTACTGTCAGTTCAAAGAACTTCTATATTGAATTTATATACAAATATTTTGCTTAAAAAATATAACTTAAATATTTATTACTAACTTCAAGTTTTGTTTATTTTCAATTTTTTTAATTAAGAAAATTAAATGGGAAATAATATTGTGTAAACTTTTTATAGTTTTTTTTTGTTCTTTCATAAAAGGCTGTTTAGCTGTGGGTGGATTTGAAGGGCCTACCAGTTCGTAGTTTGAAACAGGAAAATTAAACAGGGATTACAAGAGTTATATAACTGGTAGAATATCAAAGGAAAGTCCAGTCAACATTTGTTCAGAAAATTTTGTAGTGGATACAAAATGTATACTTTGTGTAATTTAAAACTGTTAAACCTAACATGACCCGTTCCTGAAAATAGCTTCTAAAATAAGCTTTCCTTATCTTGTCGAACTTGTTTAAATGACTTTTATATTCTGTTTTTGTATATTTTTCTTGAAAATGAGACATACGAGGTGTGTAAATAAAGTAGTGAGACTGATTTTTTTTAAATTTTCTATTCAAATATAATTACAATGTTATATTGTCACCTTCAAAATAGTTCCCTTCGGAAGCCACATAGCGCTGGAGACGGTCCTTTCAATCATTGTAGCATTGCTGGAACATAACTCGGATTCTGGAATGGCCTTCAGCTGGTCGGTTACAGCAGTTTGTATGTTTTGTAGTGTCCCGAAATGAGTTCCCTTGAGGTGATTTTTCAATCTCGGGAAGAGGAAAAAGTCACAAGGACTCAAGTCTGGTGAATAAGGAGGCTGAGGAGCAACAGGAATGTTTTTACTGGCCAAAAACTCGTTTATTGAGATGGCAGTGTGACAGGGCGCGTTGTCGTGATGCAACAGCCACTTGTCAAAATGTGATGAACGGAGGTGTGATTCAAATTCAACTGTTCCCCGATCATTCTGACTGTCAAGCGTCGATCTGAACGCACAAGGTTCCGTACTCTGTTGACATTTTCATCGGTGTTTGCACTTGAAGGCCTTCCGCTTCGTGGTTCATCTTCAATCGACTCTCTTCCTTCTGAAAATTCCTTAAACCACCGAAAAACCTGTGCCCTTGATAAAACACGTTCTCCATAGGCCGGTTTCGGTTGCATTATGTCCAAGTCTGAAGCAAAATTTGATTGCACACCGCTGCTCAACTTTGAGGTCACTCATTTTTAAAACGCTCAAGAAAAAACCATTTCACGAAAACCAACACTACGGACAAACAAATGACTGTGGCGAGTTCAGATTCATACTGGAGGCGCATCACACGTGCACCTGACGCTACTCAAGGCCACGCGTCTCCAGCGTTGCCAGATCGAAAGCGACGTTGCCAGTCTCACTACGTTATTTACACACCTCGTACTTTTGGGAAATATTTATTTCGAACGAAAATGTTACTATGCTAAACTAAATAATATGTAAGTAAGAATTAATGTGTACAAACATTTAATCACGGAGTTATGCTAATTTGGAGCAGTGCACTAAGCTAAAGTGGAACAGTTTTACATGTTTATGGTATACCAATTGATTCAGTGCTAATAATAAAAAACAAAACTGAGTGAGGTAAACGAACTTAATTCTATATAAGTCCATTTCTATACAAATATTCACATAAATTTATTATTGATAATAAAATTAAGCCTTTTTTTTCGAAGGTTATGAACTCAAAAATGGTATATAGATTTTATAATATATAACAGGATAGAAATTATAAAATCTATATACCATTTTTGAGCTCATACCCTTTGAAAAAAAAAAACGGCTTAATTTTACTATCAATAATAAATTTATGTCAATATTTCTATAGAAATGGACTTATATAGCAATGAGTTTGTTTACTTAATTCAGTATTGTTTTTTTTATTATTAGCACTGAATCAATTGGTATACTATAAACATATAAAATTGCTCCACTGTAATGTATTGCAATGACACAACGCGTCAAAATTTGAACAACGTAACGAAAACCTGTTTAATTTTTTATAAAGTTTTTATAGTGGTAGTCATCTTCAATTCTGAGTGTTAGAAGTTTTTAAGAATTAAAGAAGAATGTAAAATATCTTATTATTATTGGCGAGACTTGCGTTTTTTCCCCTTCACTGAATCACAAATATCCACAAGTATTGATCCAGTTTTAAAACACCTATGCACCAAAATATGCTTCCCAAACATATTCTAAGCACACCCATACTCATTAACACATTAGTAATGTAGTTATATTTAGTAATGCTAAAATACTACAGATTCCAGTCAATCAGCAGGAAAGAGTTTCAAAAGCTCTTAATTCCATTTTATTTTGAAGTTATATACAAATCATGCATATATACTGTATCATCTCTCTTTTCTAATTTGTTATTTTACAGTAACTCACATTTTTATCTCAAAATTATTCACAAGGTACAGTAAATATAATCGTTTTTATACCAAATAAAATCACGACAAATTGCAAAATTATGAAATAAATACCATGTGGGCATAATCCGCGAGTACGAGGTGCCGCAAAAAGGATACGGGGTATTCTCTAAAATCTTACCTCATAAATCTCCTGTCCACACGAAAAAAATTAAAAACTAATAAAAAACATTTGAATAGGCATAAATATAAGTAACTCGGCGGAAATGCACAAATCATTATTACTATAGAAGGTACAAGTAATTTTGAAGTCGGTCAAGTTATTTCTTACTACCAACCAACTAATAATAATAATATGTTTATTTTTTTTCCATATAAGATAGATTAAGTTAAATTGTTAAAACATATAACAATTTTTTTTTAAATAGCTTGTTTTTTTGGATTGTAATAATTCCTTTAAATATTACCAGCTTTTCAAGTCATTGGTTATATATGTGTATAATTGTGAATTTGTTGTAAAAACTTTTTTTCCCTTTATTTCTTACAATCTAATGACGTTAAATCTACGCTCATCATAATATTGTTTTGTCATTATTAACGATTCATAATCGGTTGTTACTGCATTACCACTCACGTTCAAATTCACTTAAACTAACATCCCATACCAGCTTGTCTTCAATTTAAATAAACAAGAAATCAATCATAAATGAATCACTATATCCAAGTTCGTTACATGCAACTTTACCAAATAAATTTTCAAATAGAATCACTAAATTGATCCTGATAGAAACCTGACATTTCACATACTGATTTATTTCTCTTCCAGATAAAATTTTAAGGATTATGTGTTCAAAATATCAACAACGGAGTCTTTTTTTTTTTGGTATTAATAATAATGTTTCTAATTTTACAGGGATATGCTGTTACTTGTTTACAAATCCCCACATAGAAGTTATCAATAAAAAAAATACTATTTGAAACACGTATTTTTCTTTGGGACGTTAAAATGAATATTGAAGTAAACTATATTGTACATAAAATTGTGAAAACTACAAGTACACCAATGTACCATCAATGTAAATCATTTTCTTAGGAAGAACTTAATTAGATGTAACCTGAAGAAGAACACAACACGTTCGAACACATTATTTTTATTAATCGTTTGTTTATTTCTATATAATAACTGTTCTGTTGAATTCCGTAAAACAACAATATTTTATGATTTAAACTTAAAATACCACTAGAGTTTTAGGTTTAGTTGTATGTAATTAGGATACCAATTACTAATATTAATTAGGATACTGAAATTAGGATGTTGAATTAGGATGCAATTGACAATGTGGTCAGTTACATCTGTTAGTCACATCTACGAAGTAAAATTTGAAAGAAAACTTCCTATTAACATATTTATATATTATTATCATATATTTGTATATATTGGAAGCTGTCCTTCACTTAAACAGGTTTGGTTAAATATTACACTATATTTTCTATTAATAAGTTTCTTTATTTACTTATTAATAGAAAATATGACGTAATACTATCATATAGTATACTTGTTATGTAGTAACTATACGATATATGTAGTTACATATTCCTATTAACATAGATAGAGGAGTGCATATCCAAAATTTTACAAGTATTGTGAGATATTTCTTGTTTATGTGCCTTTAAAAATTGGTTTTTCATTAAGTATTTTAAAAAGTATGATGTTCACTAGCATAGAATTGCAGTTTTCGTTATAATTTTTGAGTTTTATTAATTCTCATAATCACTATGAAAAAGGGATTACTTATCAATGTAATTTAAATTTTTTGTTCAGAATACATTTAGTTTAATTTATAAAATTTGTATATTGAACACTTCGTTAAAAGATAAACAACGATATGATTTTTATGAAGTTAATAATTTTATTACAGTTATGCTGACTTATAACGACTATGATATTTGAAGATATAAGGCACTGTAAAAATGTAATGAGCTTATGCATTTAATAAAACCGAAAATATCTATTATTGGTGTTGTTAAATAGACATCTGACGTTTATGTTTTTTGCGTTATTCCACACATTGAGTGAATTTTAATCTGGTTAGTATTTTATAATTATAATCTGGCTTAGACTGTAATAGAGATAAAAAATTGATTTATACTTTAATTTAAAATAAAAAATATATATTGTAAATGTAATATCTGATTTGTCAATACAAGACCGCATAGGAAAAGTAAGGATGAACTATTGATTTATACTTGATGGAAAAAATTGAATGACAAGAATCTATTATGAATGGTTTAAGGTTGAAGGGCTAAAGAATAATAGGGAATTGATTCAAATACCGAGAAGAGTTAGTTAATTTGAACAGAGCTTGGTGAAATGGGGTCAGCAGAAAGAGAGAAGATGCAAATTACATCAGAAAGGATGGCGTGACCAGATTTATCAGTAGACTGAAGGCTTGCCTGTCCCATGGTAACCTCTTGGTCAACCCCACCCTCTCTTTGTCATCAGCTCTCGACGGCCTTCCCTAATCCCTCATTACCCTCACCGCATCACAGATAACAAGCATTTTGTATAACATTCCCAGAAAATCATTTGATGCCAATAAAAACTGTTAGGATTCGATGATGATATAATGTTATAGTTATATATATCCTACTTTGTCCGTTTTTTCTTCTGAAAGCTTTTCATCTTTCAAAACTTTCAGTACACTTTTAACAAGGAAAAAGTTGCAAAACTAGTCAAAGCCTGTGAAAAACATTTTGGAAAGCACGTTATATTTTGATTATAATATTACAAAAAATCTGTGTAGTAGCTACAGTTATATGTTTTATTTGGTTGTTTCAAAACAGATAGTGTTGTAAGGAAAGAATGTCAGGTACACAATTCTTTCTAATAATAAATTATTAGTTCTTTGGTCAGTTTTAATTATTCTCACTTAAGTTACAAATAAAAACATCTACAAGATATTTAGAACTTCCAGGGGATTAATGTTCTGAGGTCTTTTGTATTTCACTTCGTCAGAGAAAGGGGGAATTCAAATACTAAATAAAGAAGAACAATTCTAGGGTAAAAAGCTAATGAAATGGTCTCCACATATAAAAATTTAATGGTATAAACAACGCGTTTCGAACACGTAATGTTCTTCCTCAGGCATTAACTAAAAGTGAGTGTCCGTGGTACAACTACACTACGTTAGATACTTTTCTGAGTGCACTAAGTTAGAATTAAAAAAAAAGAACAAGCTACGTTCTTTTTATGAAGACTAGTATGAGTTAAATACAAATCTTCTGCATAAAACTCCTTTACAACCGAAAAAACAGGCCAATTCTCGATTTAATTCAGCGTTATATGTATAAAAGTTTTCTTATGTCTACCTTATATATCTAAAATATTTTATTTATTAAGTTTTTGAGATACAATTATCAAAAGTTGTACAATTATCAAAGTGTGGATCTCAATTTTAAATTATATACAACATGTCAGAAATTACTTCAAATTCACTTGAACCATAACATTGTTCCATAAACATCAACAGTATAAAATACTCTAATATTTCATTCCCTTTTCTTAATAATTAGCTTAATATACCTGAGTATATGTTACATAAGTTAATAATATTATTTCTATTGTTCACTGAATTCTGATCCTTTTTTTATGTATATTATTTCAATTGTTCTTCTTTTTTGTTCAACTGCTTCCTTAGTTATTATCTTGGTATCGTGAAAGTCAAAGGTGTAACTTTTGTCGATGGCATGACAAGACTTTAACTTGTTTTTCTGAAACTTAAAGACCAAAAAAAATATAGTACTTTTATTCTATAAGACTGTCAATACATTATTTAATTTTACATATATATATAAAAGATTTCACATAAACACGTGAAATAACAATCAATGATCAAACCACAATAAGAAAATGGGAAAGCAAGACTAAGATCTTTCAACCGTAACAAGCGGTCTTCGTCAGAGTCAAAAACCCAACCCAACCCAACAGAGTCAGTTGGGTTTTTGACTCTGACGAAGACCGCTTGTTACGGTTGAAAGATCTTAGTCTTGTTATCCCATTTTTTATTGTGGTTTTATCATTGATATATATATATATATATATATATATATATATATATGTGTGTGTGTGTATTTTGGGAGCAGACCTTCAATCAAACATGTTTTATTAAAAATTATGCCAATTTTAACTCTTTTCTCGGACTGCTGGGTCATAAGTACGAATATTTGTGTATTTTGGGAGTTAAAATTGGCATAACTTTTAATGAAATATATATATATATATATATTCTTTTTCTTGAAATATCATTCTCGCATACATACTTACACACATATACAGTAACAGTTATTTTGTAACCTCTTGTGATAACTAAATATACCTCACAAAGCTATAAGAACTCATATTTCATTTAGTTTGATATATGATTAATAGATTGATTTATAATAGAAGCCTTGTATGAGTAAAAATATATTTTTTTTATTTTTGCAATAGGTAGAATATCCAATATATTATTTGGCGTGAAAAGAATAAAGTAAAGGTGACCCCTCATATTCATCTTTCATTTGTCAGAGTGTATCCATACCAGCTCATAAAACACTAAAAAGTCACTCGATATGAGATCGCCCGCAAGGCCCCAAACAATACATTTCCTTCAAACTTTTGCTGGAGCCAATTTGCCTGGGACAATGCATGCCTCATCTTCACACACTCTTTTCATCTGACTGCCTACTATTCCTATGCTGATGCCTTCTGAAAAATATATTTCAATGCATTTTTACTTCAATCGGCGTTTCTTTTTTCGAAATCAATACTAGATAAATATACATATCTTCTCAGACTGTATCGAGAGGATAGTGATGAAAAAATTATTACCCAGGAGTAAACAAATTCAGTAAACTAAAACTCAGGATTCATTATTATGTATAATTTTGTGTAAATTAAAAGAAACAAATAAATGAAAAAAATATTTTTAAATACGTTTTTTTTTTTGATAAAAATAATTTTGTGTAAACTTTTTGGAGCTACCTAGGTTAGGATAGGTTAGGTTGCAGTGGCAGTTCCATAAGGGAACTCACTTAGGCCGAGCATGGGCCATTTGTGATACCACACAACGAAGATTGATTCTACAGTGGGAGTCCTAAATTTTGCCTAACTCAAGAGTATTTAGAGTAGGGATCTTTAACGAGTACCTGACATCGTACAGGCTCGGGACCGACAGTTTAACGTCCTTCTACGAGGGACGACGTGCTCGGATTTATTCACCTCCTGCATGAATAAATCGAGGGCCAGGTGGGGATCGAACCCCAGTCCTATCAAATTGGAGCTACCAAACTATCGTTCAAATAGGCGTGTTGATTAAGAACCTTTGTTTTTAAACAGAATGAACAAACCAACTAAATCTTTGTTCTTTCAAAGTTCGCTGAAAATTATTATTGCAAAATGTTTCATGGTTGCTTCAGCAGTTTTGGAGATTTTAGAAACACTTAATGTTGGTTTCAGTGGAAGAAAGTACCGTGTTTGCTTTTTGCCAAAATGATTGTAAAATACAACTGAGAGAAGATACATTCCTAAGAAGACAATCATCTTGTACCATAACAAAGAAAGCTCACATTGCCTTTAAAACAAATGGCTACTTGGTTGAAAAGAACATTGATCTACTATAGCATTCACTCTCAATGCTGAGATCTGGAGTTTATTGAAGGATCTCTGATAAGAGATCTTTACTTCATGTCTTCTCAACAATATGTACCTCAGATTTAGTATCGTATAGTGTCTTCGTTTTTGAAAACGAGAAAATTAAGTTGCATAGACATGTGGTTAAGTAATCCCACCCCCAGCATAATCTAGGCATTTCCTCGGACAAGAAGTAACATATCTCAGATGATAACAGTCAAAATAAGAGAAAAATAAAATTAAAAAAAACAGAAAAGTAACAAAAGTGATAAACATTCTAAGGTTAAAAAAATGATGAATAAATGTTCTATGAAGTTAAAAGAATGATAAAAGTTATCAGTTGAAATATTATTGCATTACTATAAGTATTTTTCGTTTCAATTCAAGATTTTCGTTAAAGTTTAAAGTAAAGTGTGCGCTTGTGTTTGTATAGTACATACGTGTATGTTTGCAGTTAGGAATAGTTTGTCTTCTCTGTAGCCCCATCACCAAACCCTCTCGCTCACCCACTCAGTCACTCATATCCAAAGGTAAATGACGAGCATGCAAGCATTCAATCACAAGCTATGTTCTACATGATGATGGTCAATGTTGTAAAGGTCAGAAACTCGTATTCTTTGATCTACTACGATGCCTATTAACAGTATAGTATAGTATAGTAACTCTAGAGAGATGAATGAAAGTTTGTCTAAAAGAACAAAACAAGAACCATTACTAAACTGAGTGTGTAGAAGCTGCTGCTTACTTTAACAGTATAAAATTGAGTCTACATAAGTTATTTAGGACAATTTTTTGATAGCACTAGTTTGGGATACATATAATTGAGAAGAAAAATATTTTATAATAAATCTAGAGATAATTTATATTAAAGATTAAAAAACTGTTAAGGAATTTTATCATCTTTGGAATCAGTTCAGCTAATTTTTTGTTTTTAACCTACTGTCTAAATATGACTATAAATACAGTTCAACACTAATTAGGGTGTCACATCAATCAGTGGTGAGTTAATATATTGAATTAAACTAGGAAAAATAAGTGATTTATTTAAAACATTAATAAGCAATGTTAACAATTCTGTTTTTATAATGTATTAAGGTTTCATTTATTTTATACGCACTTTTACGCAAAGAGTGTTAAAAGATTTGCAATGTGTAATAAAGTTGGCGAGGTTTGGATAATCAATCAAAGTTAATGTGTTGGTGGTGACGGCAGCGTAAGGTAAATCGATGTTATTTAGAGGGAGGAGCAAACTCAAGGCACCGTCTAGTATTGGGCAAAGTGTTTTCACCAAGTCAATATACTAGAGCTTTCTTGTGTAAAGCTTACCTTACAAATCACTAAATCACACAATTACCCTCCTACTTAAATTCTTTAACTATTTTACCAATTTTCATTGCTTTCAGTCCTAAATCAGTAGATTTTAAAAATTATTCTTTCACCGCCATATAATAAAAAAAATATACATATTATCATGACTTTTTGGCAAAATATTGTGAATAAACGAATTAAGTAAATCAAGTAATGAGAGCTAAGAGGAAATCATGGTACATATAGCACAGAGTAAATTTGAATTGAGATAGAAAACAATTATACAAGGTAAACAGTTAACAAGAATTTGCAGAACTTTATCAATAAATATCTAATGTAAATTAAACAACTGTCAATCAACGATCTGAATTAATTGAAATGGTTATTGCCTTTGCAAGTATTATTATATTAATATTTGTTAATTTCTGAGGAAAATGTTTCTGACATCTTTTAGTTTAATTGAATGTTAAAGCTTGTTAAAATATTGAAATAACGCTATCAATAGATACTCCTCATCAAATATTATATTCCTACCACTTAAAAGAGGACTTTATAATATTCATAATTTTCATGGTAAGTTATAATTCTTGTAAGAAGTTTTATTGAGACGTTTATTATTACTTTAGTATAGTTTTCAAATAATTTTCCATTTTCATTAAATTTAGTAAAAATATGAAATTCATTTTAATTAGTAAGTGAATGATTGAAAGCTTGAGAAAGAAAATCAACTTTTTTGTTTATTTAAAATGTATGTATTCATTTTTTAAATAATTTCAATTGAATTGTTTCTTTTTTCATGCAAGCTACAATTTTTTTTCTAAATTTAACTTGGATGCTTGTCATGAACAATTGTGAAAATATAGCTTTATACCGGGTATCCCAATGTCTGGTTAAGACATACTATAAACAATTTTTTTTCGAACAATTTTTTTTAATACTTATGCGATTAAAAGTGAAATGTTATATACGAGAAAATAGATGAGATGACTTTCTGTTGACACCAAGTCCATACCACCAACACCCCTCCTGTCAATGCCAAAGGTTCATAGTGAATGTCACATGAGAAAGGTCACTAGTTTCTCTGGCGAATAATATAATTAAAATAAATTAATGTAAGAAGGTCAAAAAAAAGATTTTCTAGTTATATTCTTCAGACAAATTCAAAGGGAATTTAATTAAGTACAATTTAAAAAAAATTTAAATTTAAAGTAAAAAAAAGAGAAGCAAAGAAAACATTTATTCGAAAAGAAAAGAAAAGAAGTTTTTTATGAACTTAATTATTAAACAAAAAGTTACAATTAATGATGTATTAATAATATGGTTATAGAGGAGGCAGTTGAAACTTCCTTATTCCCATATGCTTTTTCAAAAAAATAAGGTGAAATGGAATTATTTTCATCCGTATTGTTGTCACTGAAGTCAATACGATTAATATTAGAAATAGACGAAACTTTTATATCTTGAATAATACTGCTGGTTTTCCCCGACTTGTTTGGGTGTTAACCATGTTCGAAAGGAGTTGTTAAACCATGACAACAACTCCTTAGATCAGTTACATTCAAACATGGGTAACCAGGACCGACCCTAGAAATGTGTGGGGCCCTCCCCCACCCACAAAATTATTACACATATATAAAATGGTTATATTGGCTATATTGTACAGGTATTACAAATAAAAAGTGCTGCCTATCATCCATGGGTCTGTCAATTTGCAGGAGTGACGGTTTCGGCAGATGTTAACTGACCGTAAGTAACCGAAGTAAGGAACTTCAGGGAACAGGTTATTTGTTCGAAGTCACTACTCTCGTCCGACAGGGCCCTACAAGTGCAGAGCACGCGGTGGTTGTCTTGGTTCCCTGATTACCCAAAAGAACTAGCCTTTTGATAACACCCAAAACCGGTCGGCCAACTCCAGGAGCATTACAAGGTTTGTTCTATTTCTAACAATTATTTTACCCGTTGATACAGCAGGTCACATTATAAAGTGCTTAGCCGTGTTATTGGTTATTACATTGTTTTTGTTTGATGTCACGAATCAAAAGAATAAATCACATATATTTCTAAAGAGCATGTTTACTGCATTAAAGAAGTCAGTTGTTATCAGTTTGGGTATAATTGATAGCCCAATAAACTAGTTTGGAAGGGAGAAGATGGCCCTATATAAGGGTGGCCAAGCCAAGACTTGACGGAGGGAATATACCCTATAGACTCAATAACTGCCCTCCCAACTTCAGTACGTACATTTATTGGCACGATATTGGACTGGTTCCATCAAAAATCATCCCCTAAAATAGTTTAAGATGAATTGTATATGTAATAAAAAAGTACAATATAAAAAACTTACTGCACTTTTGAATGTTATGTTTTATAATATTACAAAGAACAGACATTAATCAATTTTTTCCGGTTTTCATTATAAATTCATGTATTACTTTCAAGCTCCTGAAAAACGAAAAAAGTGTGTTGATTTACTCTAAAACAAAGAAAGTAAGCACTAAAATAATTTCATGAAACTATTAATTCACTTAATTTAGTTTTGGTCACTTTATAAATCTACAGGCCATAAAATCGGAAAGCTGTGAGTTTTATAAATTAAATGCGCTGCACTTCAACAATGATGTTAAAGAAGCACATTTAAAGAACCACTTTTTCGAAGTGTTCTTCAGTTCTATAAATATTTCAGTTTTATTAGGTGACAGTATAATAGCAATTCTAGTAATTTTACAAAATCATCCTTTGCAGAAATAACACAAAACAATCAACACAATTTTTACATATGACGCCACCCTTTAACTCAGCGATGGAAATATATAAATTGAGAAATAATCTACCAAAGCAAACTGTTAATTTACCCGTTTTCCTGTTGCTATATTATTTTCTTCTTCTTCTAATGACGGTTGAACTAAAAATTTGTGATCTACAAGAATATTATTAGCTTATTATTCTACATTCGTTGCCGATTCTGGACCAAAATTTTGTATATCAAACAATTAATTTTATTAATAAAAAAAAATAATATTATTAATAACAATGTGACAAATAGGAAAGTTTATTATAAAAATCGTTTAGATAAGCAGAGATTTGAAAGTTGGTTAATGAATCATACGAGACAAAGGAATATGAAGTCTAGACAGTTGCTAACACCCACAATGGCTCACTAACTCACCTTCAGTATTCATTGACTACCAGTTTGCTACTTCGTCCAACTTCCATTTTCACTACTTTATTAATTCCCTATATTCCTTTGTCCTGACCAATGCGCATTACAAAGTTTGAAAATGATTAAAATCAACTACCCTAACGACTATAAAGGTTTAAACAAAATCAGTTTCATATAGAGAATAGTAAAATGTTTATGAGAAAAAAATTGTAAAAAATAAATGTGTTGGCGAAAAGAGATTTACTTTTGCAAAAACTCTATATTGATTTGAATGATCTTAGGCTTACACCTGATTTTAATACCATTGTTTAGCATATATATATACTCAATAAACTGTTCTTAACCTCTTCTATTCTATTTTATGTTTTGTTATTGAGGGCTGGGTCATATAAAAGAAAATAAACTTCCTAGGCCAACGTTTCGATGTATTTGTACATCATCATCAGGGCTAAAATTAGAGGAAGAAACTATAATACATTTACCAAAACAATCTACAACTCACATAGAGAAACTCACAAATTATTGAGGCCAACAGATACATACAAAAGGTTATTTTATAATCAGAGTTGTTAAGTACACATCGATTTCAAAGTATCAAACAAAAGGAAATTTGTTTTACCTTGAAAAGTGTGCTAATGGTTATTTAAGTTACATAAGAATTAATTGGTTTAGGTACGTATAACCAACCAATAACGTAATAGGTACCTATAACCAATTAATTTTCATGTAACTTATTTTTTCTATTCTCATGTAGAAATTCCCCCGGTCTTAACTTAATCAGATGATTTTAACAATTTTTTTATTATGTTTCCTTTTTCAATACGTTCTTTAACTTAATCTGAAAATTTGTTTTTTATTATTCACACTTCAACAGCCTAAAGTTTAGTTTTTACTTGAGTTTTTCTCTTGAATTCTTCTTAGTTCAGAATTAATTTTTATTTCAGAATTTTATCTTTTCTATTTTCTTCTCTTCCAATTCTCTTCCCTTTCACTTAAGTACTGCTCTCATTTATTTATTGCTTAAAGTGGTCCACCATGATAACGTGGTTACACTATGTGCCATTTTGTACTGGTCAGTAGACGTTCACGTCTCTATCCTTTTTACCAAGTTTCCTCCCTTTTTTCATTCCTCTACTGATACGGCAAGAAAGCCGAAATAATCATTTTTTTTTGTTTTTCTAGTTGTAACATTAATTCCACATACACAGTAAAATAACATAAAAGAGTTCATAGATAATCATCGGTAAATGCTCACTTGAATAATTTTAACTCTTCAATATTTTATCATATCTTAAAAAATGAACTGTCACTGACATATATCTTTATTCAAGTATGTCAAAAATTCTTTTTAGTAAAAATTTTATTTATAAAATAATAAAAAGATTTCACATAAAAACGTGAAATAACAATCAATGATCAAACCACAATATGAAATAGAAAAACAAGACTAAGATCTTTCAAGCGTAACAAGTGGTCTTCGTCAGAGTCAAAAACCTAACTGGATTTTTGACTGTTGGGTTTTTGACTGACGAAGACCGCTTGTTACGGTTGAAAGATCTTAGTCTTGTTTTCCCATTTCATATTGTGGTTTCATCATATAAACTAATAAGCAATAAATTTATTACTTCATTTGAATTTATTTTAAATTTTTTTTACATTAATGTAAATGTTATTATGAACTAAAACATTTGCCTGAATGACTAGTTCCAAACATTATCCTTGTTACTTTGGGGAATTAACTTGCCACTTATCCCTTCATTAACGCTATCTAATAGTAAAGTCTTCAAACTAAAAAATGGTTCTATTAAATTAGACTAATTAATCTCTAAATATATATCCCAATATTATTCTAACTGTCCAACAGTAACCTTTTATTGTCTGTTCTTATATAATTGTCATTACATTCGTTTTTCTTTTCCAATTAACATATAACCCTATAACATTTCAATTTCAAAAATTATATTATTTAAATAAATGACTCACGCCAGGAAGTATAATTACTGGATTATTTCTTCCCTCCTGCCTCCATGTGTAAATGTATATATTTCTTTCATCATTGTCACTGGTAATGTTACATTTACGTTTTTATGACTATGTAAAATAAAATAAAAAAAAAAATAAACGACAGTAGACGACATTTTATCTTAAACTATCTAGTCTAGGGCCCAATCATTAATACAGTATTATTGTATACTACCTGACGAAACAGTAACATGACATCAAAATAAGTGAATTTGTTCATAATTTGAAAATATGTTATTTATGAAATTTTGTTTAGAAATAAACTTATGTTTATTTTTCTTTGTAAGGAAGCTCATGAAAATCCTGAAATATAAGAATAATTATTATCTAATTAGATTGCACTAATCGTCAAGAACATAGTCAAAACAATAGTTCTTAATCACTAATATTTTCGCATTTCATGAAAGAGGTTAGCTATAAATTTTCATTGATTTATTTGATATAGAATTACGCATTGTATAGAAGATAGGATCACTAAAAAACACTTGTAATATTTTAACAGAAGGATAAGTAATATTTTCACAGAAGGATAAACGCCCAGCCTAGAAGGTTTAAAAAAATATGTATGTAAATTAATCTGACTTTAGTCACAGGAATGTTTTAAAAGCCTAAATTACTTGAAAAACAAATAGCAATTTGTTTGATATTTGATAATACAGTTATAAAATATCTTTCTTTTTTTCTGCAGCACAAAATTGTTTCAATATTTTTATTTCTGTTTCAATTATTCTCTTTTTGAAATATTGAAACACCTGGAATCGAAGTTTTCTTTTTAAAACGAAATATTGTGTAAAATGCATGTTGAAAAAATGATAACTCAAATTTCAAATTTTAAAATAAATATAGAAGGATATTATTTAATTTTTTCTCCAAGATATAGGAAGAAAAATTGGACGTGATGCTAAAAGAGAATGAAGCCACCATAGGAGTAATGCAATAAAGACGAAACACCGAGTTCAGCCAAGAGACTTAGGATAAGTCAAACAATATCAGGAAAACTGATAAAGCATCCCGTTTTGTGTTAATACCAAGAGAAAAGTACCTCTCCCAATTAAACTATATTGTCAGTCATAGGAGTAAGTTTAAGATTATTACACGAAATTCTGTACATGGCTTGAACCAATATGGAATCCTTATAATAAAATAGGTAAATAAGAGTAAAAACAGTATAACAATCCTTCTATTAAATAGAGAATTCGGTCCTGGATATTAGCATAACAACGTAGAAACCCATAAACCCGAAAAGCATTTGAAGCCTATTAGAAACCATATACCTACACTAACTTACCATCTCGCTAAGAAACTCAATGCATAGGTCTCACCTTTCGATCCTGATATTTACATCTTCTTTTAATCAACTTCATCTTTATCACCTCAATAACATGGAGAGGATCTTACAGCATCGCTAAACATAGAATCACTGTTCACTAACGCGCCAGTGACAGGACTTTAGCATTTATTTGAGGCTAGATTCATCTTCCTAATGGCCATCCAAAGATTGACTTTTCCAAACCAGCTCCGAAGTCTCTTCCGGAACTCTGTACAAAGGAGGTCTCATCCACGTCACCCCAAGGTGCAGTGTGTTAATAGATTGATACAGTGGTTATGGGTTTACTATAAAAGTCCTGTTTTGTGAAAATTTTTATAGGGTTTGTTAGAAGGAACGTATTATCAAAACATAAAAAAAAACCCTACTATTTACACTAGATATAATGATGACAACTTCTTCTTAGTGGATAGCATGGAAGAGATTTCACATTTATGTTCATGTCTAGAAGATTTTCAGGAGTCATGTTCAGGTCGAAAGGACACAGAAGGGAAATTAACTTTCCTCGACGTATTCATTCAATAAATATCCTATAGATTCAATACATCACTATACTGTAAAAACATCTAATCCCCTTTTTGTCTCAGTGGCCATATTGAATATCCTGACAGGTGTAAAAAGGCCAATATTAAGAGATTGCTGAACGACGTATTTTGAAAACTTAACTTAACTAATGCTACGAAGGTTTTTAAAATACATTTCGAAGACTATACAGTAATAATACAGATCCTTACATCTCCGGTAAGCGTATAGCCCTACGCTGCCAAGTATTTATGAACAGTCAATACAAGCAGGAAAAAAGCGCTAAGGAAATTAACTTATAAGAATGTTAAGACCTGCAAAACCGAGAACATCTTCGACTTTACTATTTTATAAAATTAAGAAAACAGGAAACTTTCTGATTTTAAACCGACTGACGCCATACAGAAATTACATGTAAACTACTCCCTCCTGGTGTACCAGTACACGTGCACTGCATGTATTTAAACATTTCTAAACAACTCATTTAAATAATGAAACTTGCAGAATTATTTACTTTATATATTTATCATTTATTGTACGAAATAACTCAACAACATAGGGAGAATATTAGAAATGAATTATAACATCTAGTTTTCTCAAGTGGCTGTTGTATCAATTATTATTACACGATGTTTATAAAGAAATACAACAGGTTTAATTTAAACTTTTTCACAATAAACATACATAGAGGAGCTCAGTTGTTTTAAATAATGTATTTTTTATAATTTAGAAAAAAATTGTATATAAAACAACACACCCACACACAAACATACACAAAGCCAAATTGGTATTAATGGCAATGAAATAAATTTCAGTTTGCTCCAAACATTACCTAATATTATCGAAAATATAGGTCTATAATTAATAAATAAAGTATATTCATAATTCAGGATTTATTAATGTTTGTGCAGCAGCACATGTCTTTTAATAATTAATTTTCCATGAGAGCAGAGTGGGATCTGAATGAATACTAGGATATTTATCAAAACACTACTTGTGTATTCAGTCATGACCTTTATTTAGTGCTCAGGGACTTACGTGTCATGAATACTGCATTTCAGTAATACCTCTGACTTAAGAATTGTCAATTAATTGTTAATTTATATGATAATAAAGGAATTATGTGATAAATGTTTATCACAATAATATCAATCGATATTGATCATTCAAATTTTGTTAATATTAGTTATGGATGACATATGGTATATATCATTACATTTCGAAATGAATGTATGTATTTTTTTCAGTATTAAATTAGATATATAAAATATGAATCACATGACGAATATTTTATAATTTAATTATATTTTTCGTTTGAAATGAAATTCAAACTATATTTATGCGTTTATTATTAAGATTTAAACTTTTGTATTTGATAATTTCATTCTTTTATTAATAACAAAAATTTCAGCTTGGAGAATTTCAAAAAATAGGTCTCTACACAAAAAAAAAAAATAATATGAGAACTAGCAACGTGTTTGGAACACATAGTATTCTTCTTCTGGTTTAAATCAGTATGAATTATTTGAAATTGAATACACTATATGAATGGTTAAGACACTATTGATGTTTGTAACAAGGGAATTAGTATGAAAATTGACTTCATTAATCGAGAACCTTCCTAAACCATGACAACGTACTGAAACATGAACCAATTTATTAAAAAAAAGATTTTTTTAAAAAAAAAAATAAAAATAACAATGATTTTTAATTAATAACAGATTTCACGTATAGTTGTTGAAAATCAACCAAAATATGACCTAGTAACTGTACCAGTTAACTGTATATTTGTCAATAAAATCAACATAACGTTTATTCATCAACCATAACACTCATTAATGATGAAAATGTTAAGATAATGTTACAAATAGTTATAGAAGTTGTTAGTAAATTGAAAGCTTGAGTATACGACTTTGAAGTGAACACAAGTAAACATTTAAATATTACTTATAATATTTATTTATAATATTACTTATAATATAATATTTGTAATAACAAGTAAACATTTCGTTATTGACTATTTCATAGTTTAAGATGGTTTCAAGTTTATCGTAGTAACTGCAGTAAATAAAGTTATTGCGATAATAACTCAAAAAAAGAGCTATTTTTTGTAATAATTGGGGACTAGAATTACAATGGCATTTTGTTTTGCATGAGGATCAGGGAGAAAATGTGTCTCATTTCGAAGATACTATGGACTTCTTGCAATTTCAGAAGGACTTAAGAATTCTTTCTATGAGTAGAGGGATGTTAGCCAATGTGATTGCTGTTTGCACTGGACATTGGCCAATAGGAAAGCATGCAACCAGGTTCTGGGGTCAATGGGAAATTCGCAGAGCTTGCCAAAGCGAGGAAGAGGAGGAGTCGGATACTCATTTTATTTGTAAATGCCCTGGTCTGACTCAAAAAAGGAAGGCAACATTAGGATAATACTTCTTTGACAATCTTGACAACTTTGCATCCACTGATATCAGGGATCGAATTCATTGTTCTTTTAAGATGGTTTGTGTAACCAGCGCTGGGGAGAATAACACGTTTTCTTTTGTGTTATCAAAAAGGACCGACTTATGGCCTACTATGTGCGCTTTCTCTTGGGACAGTTATG
Source organism: Hermatobates lingyangjiaoensis (assembly GCA_026182355.1). NCBI lineage: Eukaryota > Metazoa > Arthropoda > Insecta > Hemiptera > Hermatobatidae > Hermatobates > Hermatobates lingyangjiaoensis. Next base: position 2,823,255 of record JAPFBL010000882.1, read on the forward strand.
GTACTACAACCTAACCTAGCATAACCTTGCATCAGGATACGAAGAATATATATGCTGTTGAGCTTTAACAAATATAAGTGCACATTACTTCTTATTTAGAAGTTTAAATAAATAATAAGCCCCTTTTTCTAAAAATATGTAATATTTTTTAGTAATATTTTTCCATGAACTTTCCACCTTGAAATCTCATTCTAAAAACTACTATTTTGGGATTTTAACAAAATTGAAATTGTGAGTTCAGTAATTACTTTTTCAATTCATTTTAAAAAATACTATCTAAGTAAGCTAGAATCTAAACAATTAGGTATTTTTTAAAGTGATATCATTAATTGTATTTTATTATTTTAAAAAATTAGTATATAAAACCTCAAATATACACGCTTTGCTTCAGTAAAACTTTCTCTTAATCTTCTTTTCCTTCTGTAAGAAAGGCATTAAACAATTTGGTATTTATAGAGTCAAAAGAAGAAAGTTATTTTGTAATTAGTTCTAAAATTCTAAAAAAAATACATTTTATTATACCTTTTATATAAAAATTTGAATTGAAAGTTAATCTGTGAGTTTATAATGAGTATTTCTTTGCTCCAAAAATCTTTTCAATTGATAGAAATGTGAAGAACCTGTGATGTCAATTCTATATTTATTCATAATTAGAGGAGTTAATTTTAAATTGAATAATTTGGAGTACTCGTTATAAACGAGGGCTGGGGCCACAGACATGAACAATAAAATGGACGAAATAGTAGATGACCTCGTGTAATATTCAGATTTAGTAAAAACTTTACAGCAATTATTAATAAAAAAAAATAAGGATGCACGTTTCACCAGTATGGACGTTATACTCAAATAAATACGGTAGTAGCAATTATTAAATATAATTGTTTTATATATATTTGCAAGACATGCAAATAATATAAAGTCTTAATAAAGATGATTTTCCCTGGATTCGGTGAAATATTGAATCATAAAAGCCATGTACCGGTTTCTAAAACAAAAAAAAATGGTTAAAAATATAGTTGTAATATGTGTTGTTTCACTATAGTGCATCTAGATAGAGCTGGTGGTATTATTCATTAGATTGTATTCCTTGTTTCCCACTATTTACCTGCAATTAGTTGAATTTGGTAAATTATTCGAATTTTCAAAAATATTTACAGCCAACTTTAAATAGTTTGCCTAGCAACATTTTTTTTACTATATTACAATTATTATTAATTGTTAAATGGACATAAAAGTAATAGAGTTATACAATGCGAGATTGATTTTCATTAATATTGACTCTCTGTTTCTATGCTGGTGAATAGAGTTGAAGAGAAATAAAAAGTATTCTAGCCTGCAGTACGATACTGAAATCTTCTCTGCACCCTCGACCATACTTTGGTCGTATATTTCTACCCTACATCCCGAGTAAACAGATCGATGATTTGCTTTCCGCCTCGATATTCCCCATTTATCTTTTGCAATGTCCTTTTTTGTTCTATTCCTTTTAATCAATTTCTTCAGCACAAAACATCATGATTGTTGTAACGTGTTAGAAGACAAACTGCGTTCTTATATTTGACAAACACTGTCATAGAAATTATGAATTTTAAAAAAAAATTGAAGTGATCTGAATATTTAATTTCTTGAATGCATATTTTGCTTCACTAGACATTCAAAATCTTCAAAATATCATACAATATTAGGTGTTTTACATTACAGTATAATAACCACTTCAGTGATCAATTATTTTATGATTTGTTATTACTTGTCCCAAATCGTCAAAAACATAATCATAGGATTTATGATTAATAATTCTCGCCAGACATCTTGTAAATTTATATCATAAATCATTATATTCAGTGCAATTTTACATTTTGAAATACAACAAAATATAATAAAACTGCAAAATTACTATTTTTACTATTCGAATTACTAAATAAATGTATCAATATTTTCAAGTTAATATCAAATACTTTTATAGCGTGATTGGTAACCACATGACATGTAACTCAAACGGGAACGCAACAATATATAGATAAAATAGTCTACAGGTAAACTTCCCAAACCTTGACTAACAAAAGCCTGTTTTTTTTTCAAAACTGATTCGTGTAAAAGTAAAGAAAAAATTAACGGATACACTAATAATAATTTGAGGTGACCATATTCACAGAAAGTGCGCCTCTAATAGAGATTGCAAAAACTAACTACATGTGCGATATTTCGAGTGTCATGTCACCTATGAAATATAGTACAAGTGATGACTTAGAAATGTCTTTGCTTGACTGCGGTGGGAATAATAATTTTCCTAATAATTTTACTAATTATCTCATTGTAAAGTATGTATTCTACATATCAATATAATTAACTTATATAAACCAAAAGAAGTTAATAAAATAGACTTAATTGCAATGCACTCGAAGTTCTTTGGCAGACAGGGAAAGTAGATTATTCAATTCAATTATTCAAGAAATCATTCATTCACTATTTTGTTCATTTACCAATTAAAACCACTGCAACAGAAACTCATTTTTTAATGTCGTTTCCATACAAAAATATAAAAATAAAATTGAAACTTTAAAAATACACCCTCATTTTATTATTAAGGACACAGAATTGTATTTTGAAAGTTGTAAATTTGCCTTATTCTATACTTTTTTAAAGAAACTATTAAAGTAGATAACGTATGTATTCAAAGCAGTTTTAAGCGATTATAACAAAAATTGTGTTAGTTATGAGCTTTCTCAAACCAATACTATGTTTAAATATGTTAATGTTATAGATCAATATCTGCTATACAATATATCTTATTCTACTGTGCTACCTAATGATAAAAAATCAACTATTGGTCCAAAATGAAATTATTGAAGTTGGACGAATCAGAAAAATTAAAGGATATCAAAACAATTCATCGCTACATAGAAAGTGAACCTCTAAAGCTGACATTAGGAGAAACAATGAACTCTATTCCTATCAATATATTACTCGAGAAGACTCCTCAATAAAACACAGATATGGAGCCATTAGAAATATTAGAGGAAAATAAGTCAGAAGATGTAATTTATATTTATTTATGCCTAGTATTAATTATTGTTATTATTATCTTATATGCATACACAGATATGAAACTTGAAAAATTATTTAAGAGGAAAAATTCCACTCTACAACTAAAGACTGAACCTGTACCCTTTGAGGACATTAGTCAAAACTCAACAGCACATTCCCGGCAGATACCCAAAAGTCAGTCCATGGTTAGCATCTCTTCAAGCAGTCTCTTCAATTTTATTCGTGTGCACACTTCACTCAAGAGGAGAGACGAGTTATAGGAAACCTCTATCGTTGTGAGAAACATCAACAGCAGACAACAGAAACACCTGCAGGCAAAACCTCTGTCAGCCATGGGAAACTTCAACCGCAAACCACAGAAACATCTATATGCTCTTGGCGGTTCACTCAGCCCACACTGGAAAATACCCTATCGCAATCACTGACAGTGTTTCATTATATAAATACTTGAGATCCATTGTTAACTAGATTAGTCGTAAATTATACATAAAATTGTTATAATTCTTGTGGTGATGTCTTAACATGTAATTCTTGAAAAATAAACTTTTTTTTCCTATAAAGGTTAACTGACTTAAACATATTTAACCTTAGGAGTACATTTACATCCAAGTTTTAACCTGAAACCTTAAATTGTATTCTGAGATTTATACATTTTTTTATATACTTCTGATATATTTCTTTCTATATATTTGTTAATTAACTTAATTAATTTAAATTTAGTTTATATTTTAATTATTTCTTAATTTATTAATTTTCTGTTAGATTAACTTTCATTTTTTATAACAAGTTTGTTTTTTATCATTTAACCTCATCATCAAATACTTTTTACGTTTTCTTTGTATCCTACCAACACATATTCAGTTAAGCTATTTATCATTCGTATTATCACTGTAGAACTTCCTTTGTTAGTATGACTCTTAAAAGGATTGAAATATTGAAATAGAAGTATTATGTTTAGTTTTCATTCATTTTTCTATCCTTTTCAAAGTATACGTGTATGTATATATATATATATTATATATATATATATATATATATATTATATATATAAAAGATTTCACATAAACACGTGAAACAACAATCAATGATCAAACCACAATAAGAAATGGGAAAACAAGACTAAGATCTTTCAACCGTAACAAGCGGTCTTCGTCAGAGTCAAAAATCCAACTGAACACTAGATGCAGAAAACATCTGGTGAGGAGTTGAGAAGAAGATCTTCTCAACTTGTCTTGTTTTCCCATTTCTTATTGTGATTTGATAATAAATATATATATTGAAAGAGAAAATGTGGGCGGTATTACCAAACAGAATGCATTTGATGATTCATATTTTAATATCATTTTATCATAAAAAGATGGCGATGTGAAATATGACTCAAGAGAAGTTTGAATATTTACTCATAATTTTCTCTAAGATTGAGAGAATTAGAGACCAGTGTTAGATGTCCATTCCACTAAATAATTCACCTAATTATAGCACATGTGAAAAATAAAATTTTCGTTTATATAAATGCAAAAAATGGTTTTTTAGATGAATAATAGCAATAGTTTCATTAATAGTATTCACAGGTAAGTAGAATTTATAATTATAATAACACAAGTACAAACATATACAATAATAAATTATAACATTACAAATAGAAAAACTAAAATTCTTTTCCTCTGTTCAACCATTTTAATTTTCAAGCATATATTCTTTATTATAAATAATATTTGTTTTAGAACAAGTTCCATTTTTTTTATAATAAAAAAATAATGAATTAATAAATGTCTTACTGAAAGGAATAAATAGGAAGCAATAGTCGGGTAGTGGTTTGCTGCTTGAGCAGATGTCCTGTGCAGCACTTATAGACGGTAAAGCAGAGTAAACTTTAATAGCCGAGAATGTGGGGTCCAATGAAATAATGATGCGCCATGACCGACGGTAGGCTAGTTAATAATGCAGGAGGCCGGACCAGAGCTACACTCTGGGGGCCATAGCCACCCAGTACATACGGGTTATCTCTGCCTTAGGGGTTTATTTTCCTACATTATTAAGGACTCAGATTAAATTGTATTTCATATTAAGGTCAAAAATCAAATTTCCCGACCATAATTATATTATTTACCATAATATATATTAATAACCACATTCTTTATAACACTTATTTCAGCAAGTATATCAATACTCCATCCCAAATAGTCTTTAACCATTTACTTCACATTAGCCAATGGGCCTCGACAAAAGAGCTCAACTAACTCAAGAAATGTATATATTTTATATTTATAAATGAAAAATAATTATTCCGTTATTCTAACAGTATCTTGAATCTAGTAGCACTCTCAAAAACTTCAAATGATATACCATCTTTAATTTTTTGCAATTTATGGACATGCATGCTTAATTTTGCTATTTTTTATTTACATCAACTAAGACTTTGACTGTTAAAGACAACTTTATTCGTGCTTGACTCCAAAGACCAAAGAATATTTCCATGTACATCAGATTCCTTGTACGTTGTAATTAGGAGTTCTGGACTACATGCTCTCTGCTTCTTAGTTCTCATCCTGCAGGTTTTGTTTAGGTTAGTAACCATTGCCAAGAATGGGAATATCAGTCTGTCAGGGGAAGGAGTCGTATTTGTGGTTGTATGGTCTTGCGGTTGTATGATACCTTTTTTAAGGTATTGTATAACTTACAAGTCATCAGGTGGTCATATTTAACTCAGATAGGAACCTACACGGATTAGTGGGATTGGGAAAGATTTGGAGTTGGATTCAATTCTGAAACAAGGAGATTTGGTTGCGTGGACAGTTTTTTATCTCTATTGGTAGCAAGTTGATGAATGTGGCAATCAATTGATTCCTAACTCAGATTATGTTAAATATCGTCATTTTTGACACACCATGGAGTACTAGCTGTAAGGCGGGCACATTTATTCTGTACTATTTTGATGCAGTTCCTGGTCGTGGGCTCCACTCCAAACCCGACTGAGCTTCTATATGAGCCGCTTATTTTGAAAGTGGCCTAATTCCATTTATGTTAAAATCGAGATATTTAAGGGTTTGCGTTTTACAAAATTTAAAAATATTGTCATTTTATTTATCAACTAATTTTTGTTATAAAAATTCTTAGTAATTTTAAATAAATTTTGTACAATTTGCTGCAAAAGGTAAAGATAACGTAAAAATGTAATTATTTAAATAGCTAGCTAAATTTTTTTGAAAAATGGAATTAGGCCACTTTCAAAATAAACGGCTCATATATATCATAGTGGAATGAATGGCCGCTCTATAGAAGTTCCTGCACTACCTGTGGAATATTTCTCGATTTGAGGATGGAATAAAGATTTCACATTAGGAATATCCCCAGCTTAGATTTCCTCCAAAGATGTTGTCTTAGTGTCAATTTAGAGTCTAAAATGAGACCCAAATATTTTACTTGTGCTTCGTAGGGTCCGCTCGTTTACCAATGAAGACAGAAGGTGAAAGAAGAGTTGTATCTTTACAGAAACGAATATGGGTTGATCAGCATGTCTCACAATATTAAAAAATAAATAAAAAATATTGTAATTGAAATTACAATGCTAAAGCTTTATAATTTCAAATATAGTAATTTTAAATAATTTTTAATTAAAGTTTAATAATTTATAATTGTTAAACACTAAATATTGTGTTATCTAAAAGTAACTTTTATTTATAGTTCAAGTAAAACAGGGAAAAAACAATATCTGTGATTGAGTATAGGATTTAGTCTAGGGGAAAAAGACAATTACCTGACCCTTCAAATCCTTCAATATGATTTTGGTATTAGAATAGAGAACTCGGCTTAAATGTTTGCATTCCCAAACACTCACTCAAACTGAGCAATGAAATTACGAATGTTCGGGATTAGAGAGTTTGCTGCGCTCACCCACGGGCACAACTGATAACTTATCACAATTTATACATATAACAGAGTATAATGTAGATAAAATATATTCATAACGATAGAAAGATTATAAAGAATACAGTAATAAGAGTGCCTCATTGTATCAGTAATTCGCTTTATGAGCAGTAATTTGTAAGAATTTATGCCTCGTACGACAAGTAAAAACTCGTAGTTTACCTCACACCTAGATGGTCATCGTTTTCAGTTTGGTACATTAATAAAGAATTCTAATTTCTTCGCTGCATTCTTTCATATTACAGGTACGGTAACACATTTCCTGTTTAAAAAATCTACTTAAAATATTGGCATATTGGTAATGGAATTGTTATGAAATTTTCAGATTAATTTCTTAAACTACTTCGTCCTGCAATGATCTACTGTACAAAGGAAAAAAAAGTATGACAGAAACAAGGTTATTGCTTCAAGTTAAGGTTCTATAGTTCTATGCATATAACAAATGCAATTCACGAAATATATTTTTATTACTTAAAATATATTTATATATGTTTATATGTACTTTTATAATTGTACAAATATATAAAAAAATTATATTTCTTAATACTCGTATTTCTGTAGATCAGTAACACGTTCAAGTTTCCACTCCTGTGTTTCCTCTTATTTTCTCATTTCCTGAAGACGGCAAAGAAGTCGATATAATCAGAATAGTGAGTGATAGTCTCTTTTTTTATTTTTATAGTTGTAACTTTAATTATATATCCGATTGGACCATACGTTTTTAATTAAGACTATTATTAATGCTATTTGGGGGGGGGGGGGGGGTAACGAGGTGAAATACCCTTAATACTATATAATAATAATATTTATAATAATAAGAAGATATAATTAAAGGTAAATTAAATATTTTTATGTGTAAAATAATAATATATAAATATATATATTTAATAATATATATTTACTAAGGCAGAGTCGCTGCTCTGCCTTCCTGCGGGACTCATCGCCTCCTGATGACGACTATGGTCGAAATATAGAAGTGAGTTATTCCTGTGTCTATCTGTGTGATATCTTCTTTAATTGGTTAATATATATATTTATATTTATAAAGCTCATTAGTAAACAGTAGAGAAAAAATCCGTCTAATTTATTTTTTTTTAGTGTTATATTGTTTCAAGTGATTATAAAAATATAATAAAAATACATAAGATTTAAATAGAGTCTCAGTATATAGCATTTCCTAGAGTAAATGGTAAATTAAAACAGTTTTGTTTGCGTCTAGTGGGTGAGGAAGTAGGAGGTATGTTTGCAGGAGAAGGTTTGCCAGGATAATATAATAAGGGTTAGAAGTTGAAAAGGAGCCAGAAAAGTAGAGCTTAAACTTACTGCATTCATTAAATTATTCCAGAGTAATTTTATTTAGTCTTACCCTTCAAATAAAACCTTATGTTTTCTAAGAATCATATTCAAGTAACTTATCGCTTGAGTTAATACATGCAGTAACTTTAAGATGTTTATTAAATGAGGATGAGTTAATTAAGGTTATTTAAGGATAAAAATGGCCATCATTACGGAACCATGTCACTGTAGAAAAAATTTCCAATACTTTTTACAATAGAAATATATAATCCTCATAAACATTATTCAGTATTTTAATTAAGTTAAAAAAAATCATGAACTTCTGAGTGGACAAAATAAACAAAATAATTCTGTTATGTTAAATTTATAATCCACTAAGCGCACTCTATTGGATAGTTTAAAAAATATATAATATAATATACAAATTTTGATATAAAAATTATTAAAAATAATATAAAAATAAATAGATGTTTGTATATGTGCAGTAAATACATGAATTGCAATCTCGGCATTCACAATCTCCAGACTGAGAGTAGATTCTACAAACTAATTTGCTACTAACAGGGTTTAACAGACAAAGGAGCTAACCAAGTGACAAGCTTGACAAACATAATCAATTATATTACAAATAATATTTTTTTTAGAGAAAAAAGAGGAAAATTAATTAGAAAAGAAAACAAAAATATGGAAACCAGATAACGTATAGAAAAATATCAAAAGATAATCAGAAGTAATATAACTATTACTATTGTATTAATATCTTATGGTGAGAATATAATATATATATATATATATATATATATATATATATATATCATATTTGTAATAAAAGTGTAGTTGTTCATATAACATAAAGTCTATGGCCTTTTTTTGCTAGAAATGATTTAACAAATTACGGGAACTAATTAAACTGAGCGTGAAGTATTTAAATGTACTTCACGATTTCATTCTTTTATGCAACCGTTCTTTTCTTGCTCGATACTAATTTGTTGTTAATGTTTTCTTATATAAGAAAACTTATTTAACCAAGTATTTCGGCAGTCCTGGGTACACCATGGGTTAGGTTAGGCTGCGATGGATGTTCCTCGAGAGAACAAACATAGGGCAAAGATTGGATCTATGTATTACTACATAATGAACATTCCACATTGGGAGTGCTAAATTTTGCTTAAATTTTTATTTATAGCTGGGATTTTTAATGGGTAACATCGTGCCGGCTTGGGACCTACAGATTATCGTCCTCAGTGAGAGACGACTTGCCCAATTTTTTTTTCACCTCCCACAAGAATAAATTCAAGGCTTGAGTGGGTATCGATCACTGGATCTACCAGTTCAGAGGAGAGCTAGTAATCCACCGGCCTATCCTGGCCTCTTGAACACCGGCATACTAAATATAGTTCATTCAAAGAACCTACATTTATGCAACAGTTTCCGTACATAGATTTAACTGCATCATAGCGGTTTGATTCTCAGAATTTGTTTTGATAACCTAGAAACTTTCAAATGGTCTTACTATAATGATTATGCGTTATCATGAGACATTATTACCACCATTACATTTGCATGACACCAAATCTTCTTAAACTCATAACCGCTTATATATTTTATGAATGATATTCATTCTTCCCAGTCTTCAATAAGTATTCTTGTCCTTATTTAATGCACTAATAAATAAATTAAAGAAGAACTGATTTAAACACAGTCTGAAAAGTTCTGTCATAAACAAAGCAGTAAAAGCGTATTTTACAAGAATAAACTGAAAATATTATTCTAGCAGAATTAATTTTAACAATGGAAGATTGAAATAAAACTCCATACTTAAATAATATTTCATTTTAAGAGCTTACCACCAGGTGTGTCGACATTATTAGAATGACCTGGTGCAGCACTCTTGTTAGTACTCAACTTAGATCCATTAGATAATAATCAAATTTTGGTTGTTAAGTTATTTTATCTGGATTAATGATGTTACAGCAGCTTTTTATTTATTTATTCTTTTTTTATCGCACGGACTAGTTCATATTTGACTGAATACTGAAATCTTTTATATGATATTTCATTCCAGTCTCACTCTTAGTCGATCATCTCTTTCTTTTCAATTTATTAATTTCCACCCCGTTTACTCTTTCTCACTCTTTCTGAGTCTCTCATGCCCACACGGTTATTATATTTGTCACCCCTTTCTAAATCTCTACTCACTCTTTCTATCCCACGCACTCACTAGTTTCTATATAAATTGAAATCATTTAAATAATATTGCGATCCATGGAATGCTTTTCCCGTGTCACCTTCATGCTCAGACAGGATAATAGCTGATGCAGTTTATTCATATTTTGTGTCATAATATTTGAGTAATAATAATCCTAATTCAACCTACTATTTCTAAACATTTCTGTTTGCAATCCATTGAAATAAACATTACTATATTATAATATGTGCTAATTTACTATATCTTTATAATAATTTTGAAATGTATAACTAATTGAAATAACCATATTTATTAAATAAAATTTAACAATTATTATATTATTAATACGTATAACATTATTATAATAAGAATGTGTTTTTCTGTACGAAATTTGAGAGAAATGATTTTTTTTTGTGATCATTAACATCAAAAGCGTATTATTTTATGCATGTGATAAGAACATGTAAATTATTTCAGAAAGACTGAAGGAAGTTGCAGCTTTATCAGTACAGATAATGCAAATAAATAATGCTACATAAAACAGAATTACTTTTTTAAATACATATTTCATGAAGTCACAATATGTTATTTATTTGTATTTAATAATTTTTAATAGCCTGTATATATGTTCTGAAGAATTTTAAAAAGATATCAAATACTCATTAGCTGTTTGATTTCTGTCGTCCTATGCAACACTTATACTCAAAACATGAAAATCGTTTTTCTCACAGCCATGTTTTTTTCTCCAAAAAAAGATATTTTATTTATCCCTTATCTACTATTGGATATACAGTCAACTATTTTGTTACTGGCTTAAAAAGTTAGATATTACAAGTTCCATATCAAGCTACTGCTTAAAAAAAATGATGCTTAAAGGAAAGTTTATATTGAAAGTTAAAATGAGTTAAGTTTATTGGTAAGGAGGTAAAGTTGGATTATCCGTGTCCAAAGGCTGAACGTGACCGGAGAGTGTTAAGCAAGATCGGTCTCTTATTAAACACAGTTCAGTAGGCTAACTCGCCTCCTTATTTAACTCACTCCACATTGGGCTCCAATTAGAAGCATCCATTCTTATTAGCATCTTCCTTAGTTTCCTCTAATTATACTATTCATCGCTCCCAAGAGTCGTATTATATAACGAAAACAGCAATTTCACTTCCATTTCAATGCAAATTCTCTTCTAAATCGCATTGGATTAACACAATCCCGAAGTTGTTTAGTACTAGTCGTCTAGATAACCCAGACTGATATCTGCGATGAACGATATTTCAAGATTAAAAATAACTCATACATTGAAAGCGTGGCAAGACTGAAAACATGGTCATATAAATATTTATGTCAAACTATAAAAATGGTTTTAAATAAATCAATGATTTTGTCATTTGAAAGTTTGATTTCAACTTAAAAGAGAAATCAAATAGTGATTTTCTTTTAAAATGACCCAATATATATAGATATATATATAACTTTAAATTACACAAAGCACGACTCAGAAAAAAGAATAAAGAGAACACTTACAGAATTCAATATTTCGAACTGTTGTTCGTCATCAGGAGTAAACATTTATTGGGTAACTATGAGCACTATAACATCAGGAGTTCAGAAAATATTATCAGAATGAAACACAATATATTAGATTTTAAACTGTAGTTTAGTTCTGTCATTCATTTTGATTATTTAAATTACAGTAAAATAATTTAAAACACTTCAAAAAGAAATAAAGGGTCTTTTTTTATAAAAGCCACCCACTATTGCAAAAATTATTAAGTATATAATTATCAGGTTTATGAAAAAGTTTATAAATAAAACAAATATCACAGCCAGTTATTTTAATTTGATTTGATTTGAAAACAATTGAATTGTTTTCAAAATTAAAAGTGAGTATATGATTCATTGTAAATGTATAATCATATAAAATATATAACAGGAATGAGTTATGTAATACAAATGACAATAACATAAATGTTAATGTAAAGTATAAGTTAGAGCTAATTAATGACGGGCAAAGGTATTGAAGAGTAAGAGAACATCAGACGGCCGGAGGAGTTGAGATCCGGCTGTGGGGGTGTCAGTGCAGTGTGCTCGGTGGACAGGTGCGGGTCTCAGGCTACTCCACTATGAAGAGACACAGTTCTTTCCTCAGGTCACATCAAACTCTTACAATTCACTTTCTTTTGATTTCCTTTCACTAAGCCTCTTTTTAAACTACTCTTTTGTTAATGATATTTTAAATCAGTAAAAAAAATCAAAATGATGAAATTCTAAACGATTAGAATTTCTAAACGATTTTCAAAGACTTGAAAATCTAAACGATAAGAATTTCAATAGTTTAATGCAATTTTATGTCTTTAAATAATAACTCATGTATTTAAAAAAAGTCTTTGCTTTAAGTATCTTATTAATAAACTTATTGAAAAGTACTATAGAAGTAAGATAATCTTTAAAATAGACAACATTCTCTTAATAAAAAAGTTTACTATGTATACAAAATTAACTATTCTCACACTTTATGAATGATAATACTATCTTTATATATCAAAAGATAAACTTTTGGTTTATCTTTTGGTTTATCAAAAGATAAACTTTTGGTATATAGTTCTTTTAAATAGTTTCTATAATCCAGTTCTATGCGATTAGTATTACGTCTTCTTGATGTTTGATCTGCTACATAAAAAACGAAGCTGCTGATTATAGTTATCATTTGTTTAAGTAAATAATTATACTTATTTAACAGTAGTCTGCTTTTTTTCATATCATAATAAATAAATATATCTTTGTAATACATATTAAAATCAATTTTTCATTTATGAATAACATTATGCGATGATAAAATTTCTAAAAGTTATAATGTTGATGAAATAAAAATAAACAGTTTAGTGAAACTAAAATTAGTTATATTCAGATGTATCTACAAGCCAGATATAGAAGCAGTTTCCTGATGTACCATCAAACAAGTTTACTATTTACCAATCCTGAGCGGGTAACACAAAATACTGTTGAAACAAAACGACTAAATATTATCTTCACCTACTTATGATGAACAAAGTATTTCTAACTTGACTACCAACAATTTTCTTACCCAACACACACACCTACCCACACACACACACACACACACATATATATATATATAATTTTATTATTCTACCCATTTTCACATTTAATTATTTACTTGATATTTATATCTATCTAGTTTATCAACAATATTTGGTTAATAAACAATTTTCTTGAGTATGGGAAATGGAATTAATTTATGAAGCTGTTATGTTATGTGAATGTTACATTATGTTGTTATATGAATATGTTGAAATTCCCTAGAAAATTCAGAAATGAGACTATGATAGTTTAATCAATCTACCTGATCTTTGTCAGAGACACACAAAAACTGGGGTTCTACTAGAGTCTGACGAATATAGCAGTTTTTTTTCTTGAACGATTTTAGTCTCATTTCTGAGTGAGTTCTATTTCAGGTTTTTATTGTGACATCGTTATATATATGTCGTGCTTGATCATACATCATAAAAAGTGTCAACAATTCGTTTAGAAAGTTTGATGAGAAATAATAATATTATATTAGATTTTAAATTTATTTTAATTTTTTTATTTAGTATTGTTATTTATTTTAAATATTTAAAGTACAAAAAATTAATTTAAATCACTTCAATAGCGAATACCTCATTAATTCCTGATTTAAGAGAACTACTCATTTTGCAAGCATTGGATAATACTCCATTTTCAGTTGAGTCACATATATTACAAAAGTCAGTTAATTATTGCATCAGCATAGCTACTTGTTGCTGTTTGCATCCTGTGTCAGTGAACGTATTTAATGAGGTTTATAATTTATTATATCCGACTTAGTCAAAATCTGTTTGAATAGGTAGCAAAAGCTTTATGTGTAAGTTATAAGGCATGAAGCACCATAAAATACTTTTACCAAAAAAAATATTATCATATTATATTACCAAAAAAAGTACGAATAAGGTAAACTATGTGTATGATTAAATTATGAATTCTTTTCTGTTTTATTATTCAACTTGACTTTAATATAGTTGTTTCGTGGTTTTTAAATTTTTTAAATATTTTTGTTTCTTTACATATATTGATGTTTCATGAGAATTTAATTGTGTTGGCCATTTTTTTAAAAATAAATTAGAAACACAGTCATATTCTTAAAATATTGTCAAAGATATATAAACCTTCGTAAATAGGCAATGGAAAAGAGAAATACACTAAATTTCATAACCTAATTTTCATTCAGTGATTATATTATTAATATTAATATATTTCACTTATGGAAATTAGTGTCATAAAAAGTAGTTGTGATTTGTTAATGAATCATTCGAAAAATAATACTTTAATAATTGTTAGTGGTTCACATAATTTAGAAGCTGGAAGATCATAGGTCTACACTACTGTTGAAACTTATTAAACTGAATTACCAAATATGGTAGAACCTGGTAGCACGAGTTCAATTCGTCCTAGATCAATTGCGATTTACTTGTATTATGAAATAATTTTTCCCAACGAAATTAATAATAAATAAATAATCCATTCTATCTACAAAACACCTGTTTTTTTAAAATGATTACTTAAACAGAAATGGTGCAATTGAAAAAAATAATACTGTACACGTAATAAAAATAATAAAAATGCAGGCAAAAATAATCTTATTAATCTACTAAACTTAAAACGGAGACTATCTAGGCGTCAGGAAGATGGTTTCGTACCACGAATTTTAATTCGTACGAGACAAAAATTCTTATGAATGGCTGCTCGTTAAGCAAATTGCTCGTACAAAGAAGCACTTGTACTATGAGGATCCATTTTACTTTCGCAGGAATCATCGTCACGTCATTTTTTCTTACTCTTTTTTCATAAATCTTCAGAACTTTTTTCTGATTTTTTTGCTCTGAGTCAACCCTAAGTCTGAATTCATTCGTTTGTTTGTTGGAATTTTCAAAAAGAATTTTCATTGATTCAACGTTTATAGTTAATAAAAGATATTTTTATTCACCGGTTTTTTTTTTCAATAAACCAGAATATATATTTAATTTTTCTAAGTTTAAAGATATATAATTCAATACAGTGGAATACAAAAATGATAGGTTTATACAATATTTGAATTGTGAGAGTGATTTAATAATTTGACAGCAACAACGTGTTTAAGCTCGACCTTATTCAACGTCGGCTTGTAATAACAGCATGAATCGTATTCAATGTCACGACGCACTTTTTCGTGCATTTCATATAAACAGAGAACTATACCAAGAAAAATAATAAAAATATTCATAAAATTTACTAATTTTATATTACAATTGCACCAAATAAATTGTTGCATTAAATACATATTAACCCGTAAAAGATCAAAATTTCAAACATCCATCATAAAGTTGAGAACTGATTGTTCATATCAACATTTATATGAAAAAGAACGATGTAGTCAATGGAAATTGATCTTTGAAAAAAATAACTACTGGAATAAGTATATTAGTGGGATGTGAAAAAGTTCATGTTGAATACATAGTTTCATAAAATTGCTTCATAAATAATATTATTTAAATTTAGTTTTACTGATATTATTCTGATTATTTTTTGCAAACACTTCATCATTAATCAAAGCTTTTTAAATTTAAATTTATTGTTGTTTTTCATTCACATGAATTATATAAGTAATTATTTTAGAGTAAAAATGTAAATATAAAGCACTTTATTTCAATAACTTTCAGCAGTATAGCGTATTCTAAAAGATTAACTTTCGTCACGGTACGTGCCACGATTCCCAAATGGGACATCAATAAAGCTGCATTCTGAAAGAAAGAAAGTCTTATTTTACAGAATTACAAAGTATATACCCTACCCTCTCTAGTGAGAACTTATACTGAAAAGAAAAAGCAATACAATTTGCTACATAATATGTTAATGTTAGGATACTGATGTGCAGGTTGAAATTTTCCTAATAAACATATATATTTTTGACACCTGGAAGGTAGCAAATATTTTTCGAAACGTATAATAGCAGACATTTACTTGTTCAATAAAAATCAGAACCACATGAGTTTTAATTTACTTTTTTAATAATATGGGAACCAGTTTGAAATTAAAAATATTATTATATTTCAAATGTAATTTAAATAACAGTATTAGTAGAGTCGCAGTGTTTAAGTAGTTTAAAATCCAACATTACAAAGTTGAATGTAAAATCTGATACTCTAGATAAGTATCAATGTATATACCATTATAATGTATATTCCATACTTTGTATATATATATATATACAAAATTGTCACAATAACACGTGATATAAATATTCAGGTAACTCACCACAAGTGATTGAAGATAATCGCTCTGAGGCCTTTCGTTTATCACGTCGTCAGAGAGCAAGTGAATACAAGTTGTGGGCAGGTTATGCATTTTGATTTAATGTAAGATGAAGATTGGCATCATTGACAATATCTTTCCCTATTACATTAGAAATGGTCTTGATTTGTTTAACGATTCCTTCAATTAGAAATTCATCTAATTTAAAAAGGCCTGGACTAGTGTTGAATAAGTTCTTAGAAAAGCCTTTTGTGATGGCGCTTTAGATAATGTTTCTTCTCCTTTCACATGACATAAATACCAACTCCTTTGCTTCTTCCCAATTAATTAATTAATTAATTAATTGATATGCATATACCATTATCAGCGTTTATTTTGCAGTGTACTGATCAGTTTCGTTATTTGCCTTTTTTTTTTAGTAAAAAGAATCAGTTTTTTCGTAAGGATGAAATAAAATTTATTTCATAAGAAATTTATGAAATCCTATATCCGTCATTTTCTTAGACAACCGATATGAAAGACATATTTTACGAGATATACCTTCCCAAATAAGAATCTATGGAGGTGTATCACTCCGTTAAAAATTCAAGCCTTGAAAACATGACACAAACCTGATTTAGTATTGTTTATTTCTATCAGAATGTCCTTATTTTGTTATATTTGTAAAATTTGGAAGCAGTCCTTTATTTAAACTAATTTCGTTAAATATTGACTGTATTTTGATATATATGTATCTCTTGACTAATATCCTCTTAAAGTTTCATTTTTTTCTGATAAAAGGTCTACTTAGGGTTAAAAAAAGAGCAACTAGATCTTGTTTAGTTTTAGTTTCTCTGTCTTCCCAGACAAAAAATAACATGTTTGTTGTTGCATCTAAACTAAATAACATACTTCCTACTGTCAATATGTTTCAACTCTATTCTAGACAACTAGTTCCATTTGTTCCATTATAAACAGGTGTTTACCTGTTACCTAGCAAGGATTACATCATTATCATAATAGTTTTAATAATATGTCTCTACAGAAAAATTTCATAACTGGATTAATAAATTAATTTCTTTTTTATAATAATTATGTCTATTTCAGGTATATATATATATATATATATATATATTATTAAAGTAGACGGCAGCTTCCGCATTTACGACTTTTTTGCTCGTTTTCTCTAGTTTTCTTACTAGTTTTTTCTGGTAGGGAGTGATTTCATGGAGGAGTTGTCCCAGAGACATCAAAGAAATAATTTTTTAGCTTAATCAATAATATTATATTTCTTTACACTTACAAGCTTTCGATTTTCTCAGAAATCATCTTCAGGTATATATCATTATTAAACAGATTAAATCACACAATAACAATTTTTCAAATGTTAAACAAACATTAAAAGGAATAAAAATTTAGATGTTAATAGAACTAGATAAACTTTGTGAAAAAATAAAAATGACAAGTTGTAACCTTACACTTGTCACAGTGGACTTGTTTTATTTTTTCACAAAGTTTATCTAGTTCTATTAACATCTAAATTTTTATTCCTTTTAATGTCTGTTTAACATTTGAAAAATTGTTATTGTGTGATTTAATCTGTTTAATAATGATATATACCTGAAGATGATTTCTGAGAAAATCGAAAGCTTGTAAGTGTAAAGAAATATAATATTATTGATTAAGCTAAAAAATTATTTCTTTGATGTCTCTGGGACAACTCCTCCATGAAATCACTCCCTACCAGAAAAAACTAGTAAGAAAACTAGAGAAAACGAGCAAAAAAGTCGTAAATGCGAAAGCTGCCGTCTACTTTAATAAAATATGTTTACAAGAAAATCTGCTGCCAATATACACTAATATATATATAAATCAAAATATTAAAACGGTCCAAACCGGACAGATATATAAATGAAAAAAGACAACAAATAGAAGAAGCGAGAAAACTTACTGGGTCGATATTTCGAACTGAAGTTCGTCGTCAGGGAGAAGAAGGGAAGAAGAAGGGAAGAGGAAGAGGCACGTGCGTCCACTCGTACAAGCAGAGGGCTACTCTAATATATATATATATATATATATATATATATATATATATTATTATTATTATTATTATTATTATTAAAAACATAACCATAGTTGGCAGAAACTTGCTTCTTTATAAGTTTATCTTCCTAAATAAAGGTTTCGTTGTTATATAGTTTACATATAACAACGAATACATATTTAACAGGATAGACAAACTTATAAACAGCAAGTTTCTGCAAACTATAGTTATATTTTTAGTAATATGTGCTTAAAAGAAGGACCGGTACAATATTCACAAATATATATATATATATATATATATATATTTATATATAAACTAAATATATAAATCTATATTAATTATATATAAAGATTATAATTTATATAAAGTAAATTTGCAAAAAAAATTCATACTAGTCCTCATCAAAATTTACTACTATATTTTGACTGAACTGTCATCAGATAGAATGATTTTAACTACTCTGAAGACAAAGAGGACTTGATGAAGCATAAAATATAATAATCACATTTTTCAATCTCTTGTATATGATATATTTTAGTGACTTTAGTTTAGTTAATTGTATAACTATTTAATTTAATTTCCAATATCTATATACAGATATATTAACACATTCTGTTGGAAGGTATAGCCCTATTAAAATTATAGTTTCAAGTAATGCATGAATCATACTTTTTTTTTTCTTTTCTATCATTCTTATGACGTATAAAAACATGAAACAAAAACTCTACATTTAAAATTTACACCAAAGCATTAAACGATAACAGAATCCTGATTTAGTATATTCCTTGATATCAGAATGTGTATATTTTGACATATATACCTACATCTTGGCCAATATCCTCTCAGAGTACCATATGATAAGCTAGTCAGAGTATATGTTTTTCTTTTTTCTTCGTTCCGTTTTTAATGCGATATATATACATATATCAATTATCATATCACAATATGAAATGAAAAGAAAGACTAAGATCTTTCAACCGTAACATGCGGTCTTCGTCAGAGTTAAAACCCAACTGAAATACTAGATGCAGAAAAATCTGGTGAGGAGTTGAGAAGAATGGGAGGGAAGAGTGGTATTTTAAAAGGGTATAAAGTGCTGGAAGGAACAAAGTTCCATGCAGGAGTGTTTTGAAAAACAAAGGAGTACAGCAATAAAGGGCAAAAAACTATGTGTTAGCCTTCAATCCTCTTAGAAAATGATATAGCCTTTGTCAACAAAGAATCAAGCTTGAAGAGCCCATTACTATTGTTTATAAGATTTAATTTATTAAATTTAATCAGCGAGGTCTCAATAATATTTCTTAACACAACACCGATTTTTCATAGGTAATAAATTTAGCTCCTGTTCAATAATTATAATGATTTTCATTGTTTATATGCTAGAATAAGGAGCTACTTTGTCCTGTCTATTTACGTCGTATTGGTGTTGTTTAAAACATGTTTTTAAAGATTTACCAGTTTGACCAATATAAATTTTATGGCAATTTTTGGACGGGATTTTATAAATACCACCGGACTCCAGTTCCCTGGGAGGGTTTTTTTTATTAGCATATTACTAGCTTATTGCGATTAGAAAACACGATATCAAAATCAAGTTTACGAGCAAGCCTTGGAAGAGGCTCCAATGATTCATTATATGGTAAAACTATAGAGTTTGAACAATGAATGGGACTCTGTTCGAATATGAGAGAAAGTTTTTTTAGTATCCTTCAATGCTGTGATGATATGGGAGGAGGAATATTTTAATGATAGCGCTATCGACCTAATCTTATTAATTTCATCATTAAGGAATTTAGGAGAGCAAACTTTTAACACCCTCAAAAGCATATACCAAGAACAGAAATATTAACATTTCATGGTTGGGAAGAATAGAAATGGACATGCAAAAGTACATTAGTGGGTTTTCTATATACACTAAAGCGTAATTCTTTAGGTAACCTATGGATCAGGACATCTAAGAAGGCAAATTTACTTCTTTTTTTATTGTGAACAGAATTGTCGGCACTAATGAATTTATGTACATTTTTCATTCAGCACTAAATAATTTTTATAAACAGTAATTTGGCCTTGCATAACTGTTTATCCCGCCTCCTAAGTAATTTATACATGGAATTTTTTGAAAATAAAATGTTAAGCACAAAATTACCTAGTTATGTTAAGTGATTTAGATATATTGACGATATACTATGCATCTGTCCTAAATCTATAAATATAGATGTTTTTCTAATAGAATTAAATTAATTACTTAAATATAAACAAAATAGAAATTTCTTTTTTCTTTTGCTATAAAATGCTAAACGAACTGGAGGTAAATATCTTCTGAAGCCTTTTTTAATTGTTTGCGAAAATTCTTAAACATATAGAAATTCAAAAACTTTTTATCTTGAACTTCTAAGTCAGTATTTGTACCATTTTTTGGCTCTTGTTGTTTTCTTACATATTTTGACCACAAACGTTCCATAAATTTCATGGATAGTTCTTTTTCTGTAGTAACTCTTTTACCCTTTTCTTATTATTATCTGAGTAGCATGGTGAACTTACTTCTATGACTTTTTTCACCAAAAATCTTAACGCAATTTAATTTCTGGTTCATATTTGTGTATCAATCAGTTAAAATATTATCATTTTTCTCCTACATACCTTCTCTAATTGTCTTATAAGAATCTTCATTAGTAACATTTATACTACAAAAAGGATTTAATTCAAAGGATGGATTTAGTTCATCAAAGGATTTAATTTTGATAATTACAAAAGATCCGATGTTTCCGTATACATAGACCATAATGAAGGAAAAAAACATAAACTAACTTAACTCACAATTACATTAACTAATAACCACTATTAAAATAAATTAAAACACTCAAACATTTATATCAAAACTAAACATAACTTTGTATCAACAGGTTTGTTTTCATAAGGTTTACCTGAAATCACTTCTAATTATACTGCAATAAACTTACACAATATTATTTACACTATCTAGTTCTTATCTCCTATGTTGCTTTTAAATTCTAGAAAACGAGAGGAACTATATATATATACCATGATAAACGAAAAACGGTCCGGCAGGACAGATTACACTTAAAATAAACTGTGACACATGGACTGAAACATAACAAAGAATCACTTTCCAATATTTCGACCGTAATAGCGGTCAAAATATTGAAAAGTAAGTCTTTGTAATGTTTCAGTCTATGTGTCACAGTTTATTTTAAGTGTATATATAGATATATACAAAACTAATGTTTATCGGGACTCGGTTAGTTCTTCAGGTCCAAGTTAAACTCTCATTACCAACGTTTCGGTTTTTATTTGAATCCTTTTTCATAGGCAGAAGTTGGCAATGAGAGTTTAATTTGAATCTCAAGAACTGACCAAGTCCGAATAAACTTCAGTTTTCAGTTTTGTTTCTATTCCACGGTCGATACTTTTGTCAATATATATATATGTATATATATATATATATATTGTAAAGTTGGGAGCAGTCCTTCTTCAATACATGATTTTAAAAACTGGATGTCTGTTTCCACTTGATTCAATTTCGTCTTATATTTTTCCAAATTACGAAATTTTTTCTTCAACTCAGAACTCAACTTAAAAATTAAATCACCATAATTTTTTATTTTATTATTGTAAAATAAAATAATAAAATTGTAAAATTGTAAAAACAATAATAAAATAAAAAAATATGGTGATTTAATTTTTAAGTTGAGTTCTGAGTTGAAGAAAAAATTTCGTAATTTGGAAAAATATAAGACGAAATTGAATCAAGTGGAAACAGACATTCAGTTTTTAAAAGCATATATATTATATATATATATATATATATATATATATATATATATTAATTTTTTTTTTTTGAGGTTTGAGGTCCAATGATTAAAACTAGTCCTTTTGCCGACGTTTCGACATATATTTATGTCATCTTCAGGGCTACAACATGTCGAAACGTCGGCAAAAGGACTAGTTTTAATCATTGGACCTCAAACCTCAAAAAAAAAAATTACATCATATAAATATTGGGTCAAGAAAACAAATCATGATGGATATATATATATATATATATATATATATATATATATATATATATATGTGTGTGTGTGTGTGTGTGTGTGTGTGTGTGTGTGTTGTGTTGTGTAACCAATTAAATGAAACAGTTTCGGGAACCAACTAAACTATATCTTCAAAAATTACACACAGAAATGAAACAGAAAGAACTGAAATGAAAGCTCACAACTATGAGACATTGCCTGTTCTCGGAGCAACTCACATCTATCTTCCTCATAACGAGGCCATCAAGATATAATAGTGAGTTTCTTTTTAATATCTTTTTGTGAATATAGCTTATATATATATATATATATATATTATATATATATACATAATTCTGTTGAAGTTTATAAAAAACTTATACAAACTGAATCATTGTTAAGATTATCCAGGAATTGGTTTTGAGTAGTAAGCAGTATAAATGTGACTGTTTCACGTAATTGAATAGTACTGCTTATATTGAACAAGCTTTTTCAACGTATTGTAAATTGTAATTAAATACAGTATATATTTTTTCAAACGGAATTGTAATAATCATTTCTCGTGGTTTCATTTTAGTGGAACTTCTTTCTTTTTTCAAATAAGTGGTACAGTTCTATAATTTCAAAATAATTTAATTTTATTATTCAAAAATTGTTTTTGATCTTTGACTGTAATATTCAATTTTTAAATTAGAAGCAATGTGAATATTGATCAAAATAATTATGCATTTTTACGTATAACATTATATCAAACCATTTTTGTTGTTTATTGTCGTATAAAAAGTAGTACAGTTTCAATTATATTAAATATTCTCTAAAGAAATTTGTTTTAGGGCATGTATCAAGATAAAAGTACAAATTCCTGCAGAAATATAATTTTATATATTTTAAAGAACCCAAAGTAGGTGACCTAGCTTGTTTAATTATTTTCTTCATAAATAGTTCTAATTTATGCCAACAAACTAACAATCTCATTAAGTTTAAGTACCCACTGGCTCGACGACATTTAACCCAAGTCATTTAAAACCTAATAGTTTAAAATTAAAAGAACAGTGGCTGCAATCAACGCTATTAAACGCAAACTTTTATAGTAATTAAACTCAAAAGTTATGAAACCTAAAGCTGATGAACTATATGAATCCCAGTATAAAGATTGAATCTTAAATGCTCATTTTTATATTACTTAATTACACAATAATTATTTAAAACGCTTTCATTTTATATTGTTTCTTACTATGCTAATTTGAGAGATTAGTACTCTAAAAACTTTAGAAAAAACTACTGGTTTTACCAAGAGGTATAATTAAAAAACAACAATACAGACTTGATTAAGAATGGTTTTATCCTAAGATAAAGGGGTCTTCACCGTTTTGGTGATTTTTATCTCACTAATATTCATTTTATACAAATGATTATTTTCTTCAAGCCAAAATTACTTCTTAAACTAACACCCTGTATTTATTACGTTTTATTCAATATTATAACAGGTTTAAAAATACTCTATATTGTGATTAATATAAAAAAATAAACAATAAAAATCAATAAAATTGATAAAGGACAACTATTTGCAGGCACATAAACCATCTGTTTAGACTTTAACTGAATGATCCATACAAATAGAAAATAAAAATGCTGCGATAAAAGCCAAAAAATTGCAAAGAAACTTAAAAAAAATTGGAGACTGCAAATTGAATTCCTAAATTTATAAACAATACCTGATTTGTAAATATATAAAACCTATATAGAAACAAAAATGTTTTACATCACCTGAGACTAAATACTATGACAGACAATTTATATATTTTTTATGTATTTTGGACTACATACATTTTATGTAAGTGTGAATGAAATACATATCAATGAAAAATCAGAATGTGATAATTTTGTAAGATTTTGTAGGATTAATAATCCTACCAAAATGTGGCATGAAACAAAAATGTCATTCAAAATATAATTTGTTTATATTTTCAGGACATATAATAAAGTATAAGTTTAACTACCCACTAGTTGGATGATATTTAAACAAAGTCGTTTAAAACCTAATAGTCTAACCTTAAAGGTAATATTGGCTACATTCAACGCTACTAAACAAATTAGATAATGATAATCATCTAATAATGCACGATTTAATAGGCAAATTCATCAAAAAAATTAATATTGAAAACTAAATGCTATTAGGTTTATATTCAGGAATATTACTTTTAAATCGTTTTATTTAAATAACGATTAGTTTCTATTAAAATTTATAATTATAATTTGACATTAATTAAATATGGACTCTTTGTCTATACAAATCTAGTAAATTTTCTTTATTAATGCCCATTTATTTTAAAAACATAACAACTATGTATATAAAACAAGTTAAATTCAAGAACTAAAAAATTAAATGAAAGTTTTGTCTATTTAAATGGATGTAATCGTTGGAAAACTTATAAATTAATCTAGTCTAGTATATAATTTATTTGAAAGACAAATGAATTTTAATAGCACTGTTTAAAAAACAGTAATTTATTGTTTAATTTATTAAGTTGACAAGAAAGTCCCACAATCTAAACTACTAATAATGTCATTAACAATATTTGTTTAATAAGTTAATATTGGTTAGAATTTTGACGAATGAACAGTTTATTTTTATATTTATATTTTATCATTTTTATATTTTTATATTCCCTTTGTAATTTTATAAACATTTTCCCAAACTTTCATTGTCAAATCCTTATTGTTAATTTATTTTTTTTTTAAAATTCAGGCTGACTAATATTGCCTAAATAAAAACTGTAAAAAAAATTACAGAACAAATAAAATATTTGTCTCAAAACTGAGAGAATGATTCGATATAGACAGTTGAAAAGTAACTTTATAGTTGTAAAAGATCATATGCTATATTTCATAGATCTGACAATGAGCACAAAACAATTTAAAATATATTTAATTCCCAATATTTTGAAATGGAGACTATGAAGTAAGCAATAAACTGATCTTTTATGTCAACTGACTCATGGTATATAAAAAAATATATGTTGTATAAAAGTTATTTGAATGAGTATGCAGTTATGACCATGGAAGTAATTTATTATGTTATTTTAACAAAAATTAATTAAAAAACTTTCAACTTTAGTAGATATGAGCAAAAGCTCACGTGATATCAATAGAAAGTGAAAGCAATAGCATTAAACATTTCATTTTAATGATCACAAAAAAAAATGTCTTGCACCCGTAAGTTAGTTCCTACAAGAATTTCACTTTAATTTGAAAAAAGTTAATATCTTACCAATTAGATAATGATCATCTTCATTCACAAATGTTGGTTATTATCTGATATAAATATTGATTTTATTTCAATTAAGTTAAGTAAAATTGCGACAACATTATTAACCTAAGTGAGTAAGTTAACAACATTGTTATAAACATTGTTGCTTGGACCTATGCAAAGAAAAACAGTCTGTGAATATCAAACTCCTGGTTTATTTCTTACTTCAGAGTCTATTTCAAGCTGTATTTAAATGAATGGTAGAAGTTTTATTATTTAGATGGATATTAATCATTACTTAATGTCATTTTATGTTCATCTTATTTTTGTAAATACTAATAATCCTACTATTAGAAGGTGAAAATAACATAATTAAATAATGAAATAACATAATGTGTGGAAAATAATATTTCAACGATAGAGTGTTGAGACCTGTGTGATATCAAAAAATGTATTTATTTAACATATGGCTCAAAATATGTGGCTTTTTAACGTTTCTTTAATGTTTTTTCATACTTTTACAATATGAGATCTCTTCTTTATCATTCTAATATTAAATAATACGTACTTATCTAATAAACAGCATTACACATAAAGATAATGATCAGATAATGAGGAAATATACTTGTGGAGGTAGATCTGTAGATTCACGATATATGTGGTAGGATTATCTCAAAATAACAACAGTCAGATTCAGAAAAATTTTTGTAAACAAATTATTTTTATTTACTTCATTGATATTAAGAAATTATAATCGATGAGAATCCTTTAAGTTATAGTATTATTATAATGCAATATTATCTGTAAAATTATAGAAACCATTGGAACATTGTTAAAGGGCATATTATATAAAACGGAGACCATTATAATGATATTATGATTAGACTTGTTAAAGGAGATGTCGTTAAACATTGAACAGTGGGACAATGTTAAGACAACATGCATAAGGTTGTTTCAGTGGAGAGCGTATTCCAGCAAACCTAATATCATTAAAGGCAGAACACAGACCCAGTAATGGCAATATCAGGCCAACATGTTGGCTTGCCTCTTCATTTGTCAGCCCATAGTGTTAATTGGACCAATGTTTACGATTCTTATTAAAGCTTCCTCCGCTTTGGTCTGTCTATTTTAGGAAGTTTACACTTACCATCTCAACTGTAACAAAACATCATTCCTTTATTGTTGAGTTTGTTTAATTAATACTTTTAACAAATGATATCTACGAACCAAAAGTAAGAATAACATCTTAAATGTGTTAATTGAGCCGTTTATTTTGAAAGTGGCCTAATTCCATTTTCCAAAAAAATTTAGCTAGCTATTTAAATAATTACATTTTTACGTTATCTTTACCTTTTGCAGCAAATTGTACAAAATTTATTTAAAATTACTAAGAATTTTTATAACAAAAATTAGTTGATAAATAAAATGACAATATTTTTAAATTTTGTAAAACGCAAACCCTTAAATATCTCGATTTTAACATAAATGGAATTAGGCCACTTTCAAAATAAGCGGCTCAATTATCGAACCCATTCTCATATTAACACAAAAAACATATTCAATTCGAATTCCATTTCACAATGTCTGTGAAATTATCGGCATGAAATAAAGATTATTACCTAATTTCTTTGTATATTATTGCTTATATTTTATAATTAATTTTAAATTCCCTATATACTAGTAAACGGTGGGAGGAATCCTTCTTTAATGCATACATTTAAAAAGTAAATGTCCAATTTTATGTTACTCAGTTTGGCAAAAACTGATAATAATCATAATGATAATAATTAAGAATTTAATAGTAATGAGCTCACATCTGAACTGGTAGGTACAGGGTTCTATACCCACTCTGGCACACGATTTATTCCAGTAGGAGGTGAATATTAACTCGGAGAGTAGAGAACGTTAAACCGTCAGTCCCGAGACTGTACAAAATCATGTATTTGCTAAAGATCGCTATTTCTAAATACACTTGAGTGAGACAATATTTAAGACTCAAAATGTAAAATTAATGGGAGTGATAATATTATACCGAAGAATCAGCATTTTAGGCCTGATTATTTCAGGTCCTCAGCTGTCTAAAAAAAGAAAAAAGTCCAAAATAATAAAGGTTTCTTAAACAATCACGTTTGAAAATATGGGAAAAGAGCAGATTTCGTAAGCTAAATCCGTGCATTTATAATCCTAATCCCTTTGGGCACAAACGACAGGGATCCAGTAAGTGCCTAATCCATAGCGTTCTACTTTATCCAGCTTTTTATTTTATTTTAAGATATGAATATTTCACTGCATTTAGCTATTTATGTTATTTATTAGGTAGCAACTTTTAATAATAAAAATTGAAACAGGTTGAGTAATCTTTTGTATTTTCTTGCTATAAGTCGATGGCATTATAGTTGTGGTCCCAGAACTCTATAGTTTTATAAATCACTAGCTCACGAATGGCTACAATAATTCAACTACGACCAACAAAAGTTCAGAGTATACTAGATTCTGTTTCAGTAAATAGAAGTAATTGACTGTATAAATAAAACAAAAAAAAATGAAATTATCTTATCAACTTATGAACTGTAAGTTTACGTATTTTAATTAATGTTGTGCATAGTTATATGCTATATGATGAATAATTCATTCATTATACTATTACATTAATATAATAATGTATAACATCGTATATATTACATAAACTTCAAAAAAATTCTTTCCGTATCAAAGTAAAAGAAATGGTAGTTCTTTGAGTGTAGAATCATAAATATGATTTAATGTAGCTTCTAGACAGCTAAAGAAACTTTATCACGTTTTTATTCATGTTGTATTAAAGAATGGTAAATAATAACATACAAAAAACAAACAAAAAATAAAATAACATACAAATAAACATTTCTTTCATATAGAATCTACTTCAGTATAGATTTTTGTTTAAGTGTTATATTATAGTACATCAAAACATGAAAATTCTATAAAAAGATTGCGTTTCTCAATATTATACGTCGTTTATATTAACAATTAAATTTATAATTTCTATTTAATAAGTTCGTTTGGTTCATTAACCAACTTGAACTTTGTCTTTTAGTCGGAAATAATTAAAGTAATTTTGACAATTTCTTCAATAATTAGGGTATTTTTTAATCACGATTGTCAGATTCAAGCTATACTAGCAGCAAGTATTAAGAATTATTAATATAATAAACTTAATATTGAAGATTAACAACTTGAAAAAATAAATTCTGCTGAAATTAAAAAGTTAGATAAGTATTGAACATTTTTACAATATCATTAAATTGTAAATATGATAGATTCCTCAGAGTTTTCACTCATGCATCTTTAACAATATAATAACAGCATTTGTTATTCATAGCAGATACCTCGTAATTCATTATTTACAAACATAATGTATTATGATTGATATTGTATACATGAAATGCAGTAATTTTATGTTTATATATAAATTTATGTTTATAATTAATCCGTCTTTTCATCGTTTGCACAATATAAATGGCAAAATTGTATAAAATCTAAAACTGTTGGTGGTTCACAACTGGAGTGAACAATTTGAGCAAAATTAGTATAAAAGAATTGACATGGTGACTACGTTTTAGAAACTTCAATGAGTACACCCTGTTCATTAAACAACAAGTAACCAAAGTGTTATAAGCATTAAAGAATTTCATATGACTGACTTCTTAGTTCATGCTATGGCTAAATTTTTAAAAAGTAAATCAGTGAAATATAGAGGAAAACGATAGAACAATATTTAAAGTAAAATGTGCCAAAAACCAATAATTTTAGTTAAGTCTGAAAACAAAATGTATTACATTTTTCATTCCTTGAGATTTCTGTGTTTTGTCATTAGACGTCTCAACATCTTAGAAAACATAGAAATATGAAATTTTAGTCTGAAATTTGTTTACATTTTGATATTCATAAGTCGTTAATTCAACTGGTATTGTTGAACAGATTTCATATTAATTTTTTTTAAGTTGATGGTAAAAAAATTGTTCATTCTTTGTACTTATTCCATAAGTGAATTAATTATTAGAATTTACTAATTGTAATTGTTTCCACCTTACACACTTATTGGTTTTATGGGTCATTTGTTATATGTCTGCCACTTTAGTTATAAAAGAGCTCTTGTTCCGGATAAATATTAAATCTTAAAATCGTTTAAAACATAATAAATTAAAAATTAATTAATCTAAACATTATTTTTTATTATCATTCATTCTCATAACCAAATAAAATATATCTCTCTCAGTAATTCGTAGATATCTTTTCATTGGTTACATTGATTGGTATTTTTTTGTATTTGATGTTTTATATACAATGAAATACAGCTCACATAAATGTTAGTTTATACGAGGATAATATATAATACAGGAAAAAGATGTATACAAATATTAAAAAAAAATTCAAGAATTGGAACGATCCGTTAGGACAAAATATCAAACGATTTCAAGAAAAGAACACGTAGAAACAATGCATAACTCACTTCAATATTTCGACCTCATCTTCATCAAGAGAAGGAGAAGATGATGATGAATTCTGCTTGGCTGACGAATAGCAAATTTATATGTTTATTACTTTTTTTTTCATGTATTTTTGTGAATTGATAATGCTACTTATTACTAAGCCGCACGCGCTGTATAGTCAGTTCCTTTTTGCCATCCGAGCAGAACTCATCTTCTTCTTCTTCTGTTCCTTCCTCTGATGATGACGAGGTCGAAATCTTGAAGTAAGTTGTGTATTATTTCTTTGCGCTTTTTTCTTGAAGTTGTTCGATAAAAAAAAAGTAATAACTATTAATAATTAAATGTAGGCAGCTAGCAATATAATAAATTCAATTTAGCTTTCATAACATAAAGACATAAACAGTTTTATATTATCTAAAAAAAATTACTAATAATGCCATTACGTATATAGTAATATATAATACTATATATTAACTGTATAATATATATTATATATAACATGTAATCCTATATATTCTCTGTATGAACTCCTGAGAGATTAGGAATGTTTGAGAACTAAAACTCTACCAACTTTGGAATCCGGAATTGTTCTCTTAATTTCTGCATTTCAACTAAATGTTTTGATACATTCCGTTTCCAAAAACAACTTCCATTCATTACTTTCCTTTCAGAAGGAGTTTGGCTCTTTGCCAGGTTTAACATTTCTCAATGTCGTTATTCTTCTCCAGTATCACAATCTTTTCCATTTCATTTAGAACATACTTTTATTGGTTTACCAAGAAATAAATTTCTCTACAGGCCATAACTTTACCATCTTTAAATTAGTTTCTTTCTAAAAGAACTATATTAAATTTCAATTAAAATAGATTAATATAAGAAGAATTGTATTTTTATCTTAGAATAAGAATCAGTAATTTTTACTGCGTTTATCAAATTTAAGTTACATTAATTTATTTGATTCTAATTGAATAGAATTAAACTTTAAATTTTTGTCAGTTTTTATAAACTGGTAAAATGTGTGAAAAAATAATTCAAGTCACGATATACAAAAAAATTCTAAATAGCAGTTTTCATCCATCAAATCTGAAATATAACAGTGTGTTAGTACAAAACAGTCTTTGTGAAATTTTCGCTGATATGTCACTGTAGTTAGGACATTAATTTTCATTTCACGTGTTTATTATAAAATCTTGTTAAGGATGTATATGTTATATTTTGGGATCACTGCTTTCTTCTAATCAGAGATCTGAGATGTTGTGCTTCATTTTCAATCTTCATGTTTGCTTCCCATATGAAAGAATGACTAATACATTTTTTAAAACATGTTACAATGAGGCATATATATTACTTTGTTCAATACAACTTCTAAAGTATAGCTTCTTAAGGATTAATATCTACAGTACCTTTTTTAAGTTATTTTAAATTTTTCTACATACCAAATCAAACAATCTATTCAGACCTCAGGATTGCAACAGTTCATCAAGTGGCAATATCTTGCTACAAAGCCTTCCACAAAAATCTTTTTAGCAATAATAATCCCTTAGTCCTAAACATCTCCTCAACAAATATCCCAGGAAATCCCCAAAGGCGCCTGAAGAGAAAGTGGCCAAGAGACTTATTGGTGTGAATTACTCTAGTGATTCATAAATTTAATCTAAGTTTTATAACTTATTTTTCACGCCAGGAAGTATAATCCTTGGATTATTTCTTCCCTCCTGCCTCCATGTGTAAATGTATATACTTCTTTCATCATTGTCACTTGTTATATTTCATTTACGTTGTTACTATGTAAAATAAAAATAAAAATAAAAAAAAAATTTAAATTTATAATGTGTCAATAATATGATTGATTGTTTACTTCCTCTAGTCATGAATTCATTTTTTTTTAATTAATAAAACGCTGGTTTTATTAAGTAAGGGGATCGAAAGATTTTTTAAAAAATAAGACGGAGAGTTGGAATGAACGGGGTGATTGTTTATCGATCAGGGATGAGGCAGAAGACATGTGACAACAACAGGTGGATCAACAATCTTGCAAGCCAGTTTTGACACTGAATTTGATGCTGAAATATTCAACAAGAATTTGTTTTAGGAAAACCTTTCAAACCTTTTTATAACCCTTCTCCATCAGAGTGCTATGAGCACAAATATCAACTGTTCATCTCAGAGTTGCTTTGATAAAAAATAATACAAACTTTTCGACTTTTCGGGGAAATCTTTATTTATACCACTTTAGATTTAATATTTCACATTTCAAATAAAATACACATGTCTAAATGTATTTTATTTTTCAGGAAGCTTCAAGCAGTTTATATTCTAAGACAATACAACTTTAATTCACAATACCAAAAGAAATCCTACTTCTTGTAGATTATTGCTTGTAAATTATCATTGCATTCCAACTAATTTCTAATAGACATGTTTATTACATTATTTTATGATACTGTCATAGGAATAGGAGTTATTCGACCTTAAACGTTGTCCAACTGCCAGTATGGTTGTATTTCTTCGATGACAACTCTAACTTGTAAGTACAGTCCTAATCGAAGATAAGGAAAAATCTTAAGTCAATCTGAGAAGTCGTACTTCTTCAAACAAAAATAACAGTATTATAAAATAATGCAATTTATAATGTAAACTCGCTGGTACTAAATGTATGTATGGATTTATCATATCATAATACCACAGCAATATATTCCACCTGTTCTTTCTTTTTACATATTCAAAATACCAAAAAAAATTACATTGGAATAGACTCCTGTTTTAGTATTTTCAATTAATTAAAAAAAGAATGCAACACATATAGAAAAACATGGAAGTTCTGCCTTTGTCTAAAAAAAAATTTCACAAGTAAAAAATATCAGACGGTTTTCATATGAAACATGGATTCACTGTTTTCATAAATATATATTTATTAACATTCAAAATAGGTTTTGTGAAAATTAGGCCCAAAATTAATTACTCCAAATTACTGTCCGAATTTTTGACAACAATTGCTCGGCATTCTCAAAGCTAAAGAGGATTTATTGAAAAAATTAGTACATTTATAAACAAATCTCTGAAAACTGCAATTTGTGATAAGTAGTACTAATTTTTTCAATTATTATTTTTTGCTTTGAGAATGCTGAACAATTTCGATAAAACATCGGCGAGTAATCAGGAATAATTAGTTTTGAACCTAATACTAAAAGAAACGTATTTTAAATGTAAAGGCTCAGTGGTTGACCTACTTTAATATATTTATAAATCATAGTCTAATGTTATTTTTCAAAAAGAATCATTTTTCTGGAAGTAACAAAAAAAAATAGGAAACAGAATAAGACTGTTATTCAGAATAGAGTCATTCCTACTCGTGTATAAATCATGTTGAAATATTCGATATGACATCCCTATATTTCTAATATTTAAGCAAAAAGTAGTGGTGTTTATTACAGTTTTTTTTCTTATATTGTTGAGGTCTGAGGGACTGACAAAGTCATCCCTCCAATGCAGATTCCTTAAAGAAATATTGCATCTTCAATTATTTTTCAACTAATCTCCGTGCTCACAGATTTCTATTGAATTTAAACAAAATTTTCTTTAATACACGATACATTTTCTAAACCAATTTAATGTTGGCATAGAACTAGTTTTTTTTAAGGCTAAAGTCTAATTAAATATGAACTTGATGGTAACAAATCTTTTTCTTTCTTTTTCAGACATCTTGCTGACATATTTGCATACATAAACACACACACAAACACACACGCACACACATACACACACACACACACACAAACAAATTCCTAAAACCTAATTTACTATAAAAATTAAAAGCCATTTTTTTATTTTTTTGATAATTCGACTACAAAAAAGCCATTCTGCAAAACTGTACTTCACAATATCAGTCACAGTATGCTATATAGTGTTCTGCTAAAAACTAATAATAATTTAATAGGAACTATATTTCCTGTTTAAAGTACAGGTAACGTATATTTTGTATTTTCAGCATTATGGATAGCTTAAAGTATAATACAGTAAACCTTGATTTTTAAAATCAAATTATTATTATTAATTAAAAAATCAAATGATTTTTTCAGTTATTGTATTTATAGTCTACTATATATAGTATAGTATATAGTCTATAGTATATAGTATATAGTCTACTACTATATACTATATATAGTCTACTAAATATAGTAGTTTAAAAGCAAAAAATACTGCATAAAACACATTTTAGCTAACAAATTAACTTTCCCATCATGCTTAATTGCAAACTATACAGGTCATCTACAATATTTATTTGATCCATCAAAGATTTTGGACTGCAGAGGCTACACAAAGTTTTTTGATATACGCTCACCTACACTCATGCACACACAGAGATCATAAAAAAAAACGTCATTAAAGGACTTTGAAGTCCTCAAAACATGTAAATCCGTCGAAATCACGGGATAAACTTTTTTGATGATCACTACATCATACTTATAGTAAAGTAATACTATTATAGTATACTCTAATGGATAAAATCTATCCAAGAGTTTAAGGTTGTGTATGGAAAATTAGAAAAGACAACTTTTAACTATTTTAACTATTAATCTTAATCCAGCAAATAAGGCTTGTATAAACTTGTCTAACTTTTAGAGATTAAATAACTGACGTGCTCAAATTTTGGCTCCAAACAGCACTACGTTCAACTTGTAGAATTTTGAGGGTTAGAAATGGCAAACTCTGTTTATTTTACAATTCTTAATTTTAGTAATAAAATATAATGCATGGAATTCAATATACAATGATATTATCATGAAAAATTTTTTATATAGGAGATAGGATACTTGCATCACTGATACGTTATTGTCAAAATATAAACTAATAGTAAACTCAGATTTGATATGTTTACATTTTTTTCAGAATTTTCATTTAAAATAACAGAGAGTATTTAGAAAAAGTACATTTGATTAGTAAACAATAAGTTTTCAAAAGCATGATTGTAACTCTAGCTCTACTGATGAGAAATCAAGAAACGTTAAAAACTTTAACAACTCTAAACTGTAAATCTGTAAAAGTTATGTTCGAAAATATATAATATACTGACAGGTAAATACATTGTATAAACAATTAACTTTAGAGAAAACTGGAAGCACTTAAATAACTTTCATTTAACATATTTTTTCGATCTGACGTTATCCAAGCAAACGATTTAAAAAAACCGTAAAGTTTAAAATGTAAATTTGCCATTTGTTTAGACTTTGACATTCACCTGCAGATAGCATGCAGATAATTTTATATTATTTTTCTTACTTTAAGCCCTTATACTGTTTCATTCGTCTTACTTCTTTCTATCAGTAAAAATTAAGAACTGTAGTCAGTAGAATTATTAAAAAAAATTTTTTTTAATTAATGCAAAAACCATTAGTTCATAGATAAATTAGTTTTATCTGTTAATATAAATTTCATTCGTTTTAATTTCTTTGGTTTGTTCCGATTCTCCTGAAATTTAGTACAGATACTCAACAATACAGAAATGACAACCGCTATAGCAGTATCTTAAACGAAAAAGACCATAAAGTTAATTATTCCTATTACCATTATCATCAGTGTAAAGGTCATCCGATTTTTTTTAAATACGATTCAAGTATATAAATCAAATAATTCTGCACAAGTGTAAGTAAAACGGTAAATCTTTTTAGTACTGTATTAATAGTGTATTATACCATGATATACTGTACCAATACTTCAGTCTTTCCTATTACTGTAAAAAAATAAATTACAGTGATTCTAATTTTTTTAAGGCAAAATAGTTTATAATAGCCCTGTTTTAAAATGTCAAATAACATTTCTTTTTAAAAAAGTATGAGACATCGCGTAAGAGTAACATGTGCAAAAGAATGTCGTATTTCATAATAACTCGGAATTATTAATTATAATTAATATTATATAATATAAATTACATTTTTACTATTATAATTTAATGACTGAGTGCAAACTTATCACTAACAAAACAGTTAATTTTCCATATTATATTTTCAAAAAATACTTTAGTAGAAACATTGAACATTTATTTTTATTTTATTTAACAAGCATTATTAAATAACTATGAAAGCCTTTTTAGATCTCATAATTCTATGTCATATTTCATAGGAAGAGTTTCATAACATTTTATATTTCATAACATGTCAAAATATGTTGTGTATTTCTTAAATAATTCTGATTGTATAATGCTGAATCAGTATATTTAATATATAATGGAACACCTGTTTTTATAAAATCTATTATTATCTATTATATCAGATATAAGATATATTATATCTTATCTATTATAAAATTTATAAACAAAATTTTCACCTGTTTTTATAATGGAACAGGTGAATAATACTCTCTGCATTAGAGGTTGACTAAACCCAGGAAAACAAAACAAAAAAACTATTACAATTGACATATTGTTGCATAGGTTAGAGGAGAAATGTGAGAGGAGATGAAGATATAGGGCGAGAAATAGTTAAGTAGAGAGTTCAGGAGAAGAAATAGTGAACACGACATGAATAAGTCCAGGGGCCAGTGTATGACAGCAATGAAGATGGGGGAGTGAGATTAAGACATGAACTGGGAACGAAAGATGGAGATAAGCTCAAAGGTCTTATATCAATAATTCAACTACAAAATTAAAACTATCCTTTATAAAAAAACCATTGTTTATAATTTTGTAGTATATCTGAGTACGTATTTAATCTGAGTATGTAACTGATATCTGAGTATGTATTTAAAAAAATTATGACTACGCTACTGGTCAACTCAGACATAAAATTGTGAAATGTAACAATAAATAGTTATGGTTATGATAAGAACTGTATAGTTTTTGAACAAAATCAAATATTTTGAGGTATTCTATTGCACAATATGTGAAAACAGTTTTCTTTTATTAACTAGATTATTATCTTATTTTTTTTATATCTATTTCAAGAATTTGTTGATCACCAAACAGGAACGAGTTGTAGAACTCCTGATTTAAAGATCAGTACTCTAAATAAGTAAAAGATGTGACAAAACATGATAAATAAAGGTGAATCTCTAATTAGTGAGAGTCGAAAACTAGCACAAAAAGGAGATATACTGGCTCATTGGAATTGCTTACTAAAATTTTATAAAACAACTGGACTAAGAAACTTAATTATGAATCGTTAATTTCATGTTATTAAATTCATTACAAATTGCATAGAAATGATTTTAGATCAGCTTTATAAATTATAAGTTTTAAATTAAAATTTGTCTGACTAACACTTTGTTGTTTGATATTGATAGATCTAAAAGAAGTAAAGTAACATCGATTTAACTTTTAATACAGGTATAATGTATAAAATACTGTATTAAATGAATATGGACGTGTATATAAAGAAAATGTTGAAATAGAACATCATAGAACATGATCTATGGGCAAATAGATGTACCTTAGTATGATGAGACGTAATTCTGTTCTGTTCAGTCTGGCGAAGTAGGAAGGCAACTGACACGTATTCAACGATAGGGTCCAAAAGTTCACTTACATTCAATCTACTGGGAAAACTACCCCCACTATATCTGCAATTGCGTATTAATTTATTGAGTTCAAACAAATGTTTCATTGCATTTCATGCATAAATTGTATGAAACAATCTTCCTCAAAAGCAAATGATATTTATGAATTTTTTCCTAGCAATGATTCAAGTTCATTGCACTAAAGTAAGAAGAAAGAAGTTTAGCAAGAAGTTTAGTGGAAGTATTTTACTTACATCAAACTTCTAAGTTTATATAAATTGATAGGACCATTGACTTAATATCAATTTCATATTTTTTTAAACCATAACAACTTAGAGATGGTCATATTAATTTAATTACAAGATATAAAAAAAATGTTCATATTACTTCCTCAAATGAATAATTTATTTCATCTATTGATTATCGTTTTAGAATACAATATAATAACTTCACTATAAGTAACGGATCTCTTATATTAGTATTTACAAATACTAATCTAATACTTATACGGATCTCTTATAAAAGTATTTACACTTTTATAGACCGCTGAATGCATTTTTCCATTTTTTTGATATCTGAGTGAATGTGGATGAGAATTTATTTAAAAAAAATTGTGACTACGCTAGTGGTCAATTCAGACATAAAATTGTTAAATGTAACAATAAATAGTTATGGTTATGATAAGAACTGTATAGTTTTTGAACAAAAACAAATATTTTGAGGTATTCTATCGCATAATATGTGAAAACACTTTTCCACTCTTCTCACAATTATAAAAAGAAAAATATAGTGCATAATATAACATAAGCACAGGAATAAATTGATTTTTTAGTTCTGTATAATTTGGTCCGGTTTACACCTTACTTTACTTTAACAAAACCTATCATAAAAAACGTCTAGTTAATCAAACTTATTGATTTATTCCTTGGATAAAATAAAATAGTAACACTATGACTGTTACTTTACTATAAGTAAAGTATGGTAACCATACAAAAATTGATCTCATGATTTTAACAGATTTACATGTTTAAGATCTTTAAAGTCGATTTTTTTTGACAATGTCAGTGTGAACGTAGGTGGCTGAGTCTATCCAAAAGTTTATGGACTTACTACATACCACAATATTTGATGGACCAAGTTCATATTTCAAAAAATGTTGGCACTGTTGTGTAGGATTTACTTCAATGATATGGAGCAATATTAAACAATCTGAAAGTATTTTATTTTCTCCTAAAAAACTAATTCTAAGTGTTCAAACTTTGGAATTATTATTGAAGTGACAATAGCATTAAGATAAAAGAAAAAACCGAATTTTTCAATGACCTGAAATGTAAGTTTCGCTATAAACTGTACATCTTTTGCTGTCTGATTCATTCAGACAGTTTGTGGATGCCGCAGAAGTCAAACTATTTCATAGATAGTAATAAAATTATACGAAGTCTTATGAGAAATTGAAATAAGTCTTATATCGAAATAAGTCTTATGAGAAGATGAGCTAAATACTTATTTATCTAACTTACTAGGATAGAAATGTGCGTTATCACACATTTGATGATTTCAAAAACAAATTTTTAACTTTTAACGAATAACTATATACAAACTTAAATTTTTCCCAAAGAAATCAACAACATATTAGTAAAAAAAAACAATAAGCTTTAATAACTTTAAAAGGCAATAAAAATATAAAATATGAAAAGTTAAGTAGGAATAATGGAATACCTGATGTACTTGTCGGATTTGTTTAAATTGACTTAAACATTTTAAGAAAACTTACTTCTAAGGTTTAATAAAAATTATTTTAAGATATTTTAAACGGTTAATATCAAATGGAAGGACTATAAAATTCGTAAAATTATAAAAATAAATGCTACAGATAGGAATACTTGCTATGTGTTTTTTTAAGTTCCATGAGAGAACACACATAGGCTGAAGATCCCACACATGGCCCTTTATGATACCACATACTGAACATCTTTCATATTAAACCCTCAACTTTGCCTAGCTCAACTGTACTTAGATTAGGAGTCTTTAACGAGAGACTGATATCTTACAAACTTGGGACTGACGACATAGCGTCATACCTATTTGGCCTCCTGAGCCGTCAGTCCCTACATCCCTGCTTCATTAGGCACTAGTTTTTTCCTCAATGGAATAATCTAGTACATTAAGTAGGGAGTTATATTTGAATTTAGTGAAAGTATTAGAATTAATCCCATATGTCAGAGGAAATGTATGTACCCCGGGACCTTGTTTTAAGTTGATGTTTTAATCAAGTTGTATTTTGTTATTACCGATGCGTGATTTTTGTCTTAATGCGTGACATGGTTTTCGTGCGGGCCCAATTCCGCGGATTGCTTTGGGCCCATCGGACTCTTGTGAATTCAAAGTGGCTGAGCCGCAGGTTAGGCTAATTATTTGATTTCGAGTTATGGCCTAAAAGGTTTGCATGGAAAGTCAAAGTAGGCTTAGCGTCCTCTCAGAGGGACAATAGGTTTATATATTTTTTTTAACTCCAGCTTGAATAAATCGAGGGCCAGAGTGGGTATTGAACTCTGGATCTACAGTTCAAAGGCAATCACGTAAGCTATGTAAGGCGAGCAATAAAATACGCTGGTACTTATTGCAGTGTATAAATTAATATCAAAAATGGATAATAGCCATTCCAAAGAGTTTATTTTGCACACACGATTTTTATCATTTTAAAGAAATACAAGTCCTTTTGAAAGCAGTACTAAATTAAAGATTATGAAACACTGAAATGGCGAATAAAAGTAAAGCCTTCATAAGGTAAATCCGAGTGTGTGCACGCGAGTGGTCTCAAGCTGTCGTGACAATGTCCTGCGCGCTTAATTAGACACCAAGTGATTTATTGCGATAGCCTCCGCATGACACTTTTTTCTATTAATTACAGAATCAAAACTTCAAATTAAATCCACTTTGACTCTCACGCTACCGTTATCACCTTCATAAAACTCAAATATTCCCTTGACAAAACTCCCCGACAAATACCCAGCAACTTAATTTATCAAGAGTAATAGCTTATCTTTGAATATTAACCTTCAATTT
Organism: Hermatobates lingyangjiaoensis; assembly: GCA_026182355.1. Taxonomy (NCBI): domain Eukaryota; kingdom Metazoa; phylum Arthropoda; class Insecta; order Hemiptera; family Hermatobatidae; genus Hermatobates; species Hermatobates lingyangjiaoensis. The sequence goes on from JAPFBL010000882.1 coordinate 2,864,365, forward strand.
CAGTAAATGGAAACGGCATTATAACTTCTATTGGTGTGACAGAAAAAAAGTATTTCAATGAAATATTATAATGGAAATAATTTTTATTTTCTTTTGCTTAGCTTTATTTGTCCTATATACCAAAAAAAAAAAAAAAAAAAGGAGTGAAGCATTGTAATTGTACATAAATATTAAGAGCGTAAAATCAGTAGCCTCAAAGGAAATTATTTACCAATGTGAGATGTGTATGTTTGTGAAAGCATATCACAGTTGAGTTCCATCCATCTACCGCAACTACAAATTGGAATGCAGAGATCACAATAACCGGAATTCTGAAATAGTCTACCCCTTTACTAATTCTGTAGAAATATCAATGGAGCAGATGACATATCTTTCTTTGATCAATTTAACGAATTTGACTGAGGTTGCTGTGAACACTAATTGAGACCGATTCAACCAGATGAATGAATTGTGAAATCACTTTTTTGAAATTATTTTCATTTTATATTTCAAAAACTACAAAAACTAGTTCACTAAATAACAAATTACTAATATATATGCTACTCTAAAATTTAACATTGTACTATTTCTTTTTTTTTAATTTATAGAGTTAAAGTTCAAAACTCTTATTTTCACACTACTTCTTTCCAGAAGGGAAAAGTTTCAAAATCGACAGGAAATGAGAATGATTTTTTAATCTTGTTCATTTATACTAAACAAGCTTTAAAATTTAAAGTTACAGAAAAAAATAAAACCTTCTATTATTAATGTTGTTATGGATAGAAAAAAATTATTGTGTCATTTTTATGTTAATGAATTACAATTTAAAACAATTATTTGATTATTATTAAAATAAAGCAATTATTTTTTTAAACAACTACAAATGGTAACCTTAGCATAAATAGACTTGAATGTTTAATTTAAAATTGAATATCATTCGCATTACAATAACGTTGATGTGATTTATTTTTTTTTTTCAGTAAAATTGTTCACAGAATTTTATTTTTCTTTTTTTTTATAGCATCAAAAAGAACTATAAAACCAATGATTAAGCATGTAAAAGTCTTATCATCAAAAGTATTTTTGAACAATACAAGTTACTTTAATAATATATAATTGTATAAGAAATATTTATTTAATGAAAATTTATATCACACATTAGATTTTATTCACTCTCAGTGATTGTTAAATGATGTTATTTTTTCTAAAAATAATAATAGTAATACAGTGGTTGTCAAGTAATAAGTTTTGTAAACAATTATAAGATACTTCATTGAACATCGAATACACACATACATCATTAAATGTTGAATAGAGGTCCTCAATACATGGATTGCGATGTTCCTGTCAATAGCCAAGGTACTATTGGTGGATTGGCTGATATCAAAACAAATTAACAACATGGCATTTAACAAAAAATAGTATCCATCCCGTCACTAATTGATAAACAGAACGGATAGTTGAATGAATTGTGGAATTTTTTACACTAAGGTCACTATGAAACGGAAAAAATGGCTCTAAATGTAAAAAACCAATAAGCTAGCTCTTCAGTTGCATCTTAACTTTTTACTTTTAAATTTTTTTTTAAAATTAAGAAGAAATGTATAAATGATTGATTGGGTAGGAAGAAAAAAACTTATCACTTTCGTAAGAAATGGGAAGGAAGTCACATATGAAATATGTGATATATGAAATATTACATATATCATCATAAATTGTAAGAATTTTGAATCTATTTCTAAAAAATATATTGATCATTTTAATTTGTTCATTTTGTAAGTAACTGGTATGTAGAATAATCAGACATCTGCAAATGAAGGAAGAACATTCAATCCTTGACATTAATACACACGTATTTAAAACTAGAGTTTATAAATTTATTATAACAATGCACAAATTTTTAAAAATCCTTAAATTCCAATGACTTTCCAAGAAAATAAGAGACATTATAGATTAGACATTCTAAACAGTGAAAGCACTCAGTTTGAATGAGGGTTATGACATTATGAGTAATACAGACTGACATTGCTCCTTAAGTAGGTCTGTAATGTTGGTTTATGGAGACAAGCATAAGCAAATAGTATGTTACATAATACAATTTGATTATTCAGTAATGCTGTAATAGTATTACTGTAATACTCTATCTGCCTGAATAAAATTGTTAGTAGCACGTCTTATGTCGAAATCGTTTCAATTTAGGCTAATAGCTATATGTCAATGCAAAATTTATCGAAAGTTACGAGAAGAATTGGATCTGGACTTCTGATGTATTATCAAGCGGCTTTACAAATAATTCACCGATATTTTATCAATTAATTATTTTGATTCAATCAATGAATAAGAATTATTTTAGAGGCTAGCATAGCCCAGTGGCTAAAGTACTCTCCTCAAGACTAGTGGTCCAGGGGTTTGATACTAATTCTTGTATTCGAATTATTCATATATGGAGAATACGTCAAGAGTTTATCCGGATTTAGTACAATGTTAGGTACTCGTTAAAGATCCATACTTTAAATATATTTGACATGTTCATTGTATATCACAAAGGGCCAATCTTTGGCCAATGTGTGTTCTCTCGTGAGACAGCCACTACGAACTAACTTATGATTTTTCTCAAAATTATTGACTTGGAATGCCTTAAATTAGTTTATAACTAATTAATCATGATCTGATATTTTTCTACTTAATTTAAAAGGAGCCATAATTATTCAAGGAAGGAGAATATAGTTTATGTACGACCGTTTAAATAACATTTTGAAACCGTAAGCAAGATGTTTCTACAGTGACGATAAATGAAACACTAAGCCTTAGAAAAACTGTCAATTTAATAAAAAATTTTCTCCAACAATTTTGAAATATTTCTTGTCTTTGAAAATGCATTTGAACATTTGAACATAAGACATCTGCAAATGCAGTCTGTAAATGAAGGAAGAACATTCAATCCTTGACATTAATACACACGTATGTAAAACTAGAGTTTATAAATTTATTATGGTTGATATGTGGAAAATACTTTTCTTCCAGTCAAATTTGGACCTTGTAACCCACATTTTTTCATTGAAATATATTTAAAGGAATAATATTTACATCTTTATTTCTAGTAAGATTAATAGCATTTAGATGGAAACTGACTAATTAGTTGTTCAATATCGTAATGTTAGAAAATATTTCTGCAGTTAACAAAATGTATAGAAATACTCACAATAGAAATAATTTTACTATTTTTTTTAATTAACAGATTTTATTTCTAATAGTTTTCAGATATCTTCAAACCCAGGAGATCATTGGTAGTTTCTCATCGCATAATTTAAATTATTGAACTGATATAAATTATTAGTTGCTAATTATTTCAGACATTTTAAATTTTTATATTATTTATGATTTACACAAATTTGTTTTTTCTTTATTCTTAAATATTTTTTCATTTTTTTAAAGTTGTAATTGAAATTTATTTTTTCGTTTAAATCTACTCTATGAAGAACACAAAATCGATTTTGTTCATGATTAATTTATTTTATTTAAATTATAATGAAAGGATTCGAGGTAAAAGAAGAAATTGTAAATGGGTTGCACGTGGAAAACTCATTTACTGTTCAGTAATATGCATTTATTCTTATTTAAATATCTTGATAGGTGTTGAGTGTGATTTAGGTTCAAACTATGCACCTCCAACACTTGACTAAGCGGGAGCAAACTTTTGAGTATAGTAAAAGGAACAACCTCTAGAGGAAAGATGAGGGACGATAAATCATTCCTGGCAACTAACAACAACTTGTACTTGGTTGGTCGACTTGCCAACGAGTCTCAAAACAGTTTCAAACTTTGTTTATGAAATGTTTTCCCAAAGTTCTTCACTTCTAAATATTACTACAGTGTAATGCAGTAGTAAATATTTTCTTCCTATTTCGAATATCTTAAGAATAACAACTGATATAAACATGGAATGTCTTACATGAAGTAATGAAATAGCTTTAATTATACTTTGAAAAGAAATAAATTAGAAAACAATTACATAAGAAAAATATCTGCAGTGGTCTATCCTCAACTTTATTATAAGCAAACATAATATCAAACTACTTAGGTGTATAATATATAATGTTCAACAATATAAATTATATATTTTTATTAGACATAATATAAATGGTTAAATGGTAGAGTTTTATAGTCAGTCTTTGGTTCTTGGAGATAGTACAGATAGTGATTGATCGAGTTATCAATATGCACGCTTATATATGTATATTACACAACTGATCCAATATCATTGGTATTACCACAGCAGCAATAAGACTTTTGTAAAGCCAAACTGAAGATTTCGAGTTACAAAATAATCCCTTTCAGAAGAACGTGGCTTTTGTTTCTATTGCTAGTGGCTCTGTTACATGGCCATCTGTAACATTACATGACCAGTAGATCTGATATTTGGACCTGCTCCTACATTGAAGAGTTAAGCCAAAGCTTTCTCTTTGAGACATGAAAATAATCTTCTTTTATCTGAAAAATATCAAAAAACATGTAAGAAAAAATATCAGCTGCGTCAGATTACCGTGGAATCAGCTAAAACTTAGTATCCGTTTGGCAATATACAACGACAGTGTCTGTCTATTTAATCAAGGGTCTCTTACTTGAATTTTATTCAAAGATAATATGATTCATAAACATAATAACGTCTACATCAGATTTTTTTATGCTACCATACTTTACTTATTGTAAATTACTAAAAGGAAAAGAAGATAGTAATATAGAATATTGGTATATTTGTTACATTATAGTAATTAATATATAGTAACATTAACAACTTTCTGCACTTGTTTTACGCATTTTTTTTCTTACAATATTTTACGAAATAGTTTAAGATTTTGTTGGAAATTCTAGGATTTACAGAGACGAAATTGGTAATAATTTTCTTGAGGAAATATGTAGCCATTCATTTTTTGTTTTGTCTAATCCTTAAACATTCTATTAGTCACAATACTAATATTTACTCCAAGTAAATTGTAATATAATATATGTAATAATTATATGATATATGTAATAATATCTATGCTCTCATAGATAGAGTCAAATTACGATGTTAACGGAGTAAAATAAGGTGTGATATTTAATATAGCTAATGCTTTTGTATCTTACGCATCTTATTTTTAACTCTCAGACATTTTAACTTTATCTATCAATTATATTTACTTTCTGCGAATCATTAAGCTAAGTCATTAAGCTATACTGTAAATATACTTATAATTACCTATTGGAGAAGTGTTATCTGTAACCATTATATGGGAATGTACAATAAAAATAATTCTAATGGTTAACATAGTAGTTGTTGTTCATTCTTCTACTGATAATGGCAATCCTTAACACTATAAAATATCATATGAGCATTAAATGCACTAGTTTTGTTATCATTACTTCAAACTTATTACTATACATAGCTACAATTTGAAAGCCATTGTAAGAAAAATCCATACATAATCTTACATGGAATGAATAATCAAGCAAAATGTTTCCAAGTTTTAATTTGTAATCGTGTTTAAATCATCAATTTCTTCTTGTCAGAAAAAAATTTATGACATAATAAGAAAAACAGTAAATAGATAAATACAATTGATGAATTGTACTGTACTATATATATTTCAAACAGAACCATAAAAACTAAATAAATTAGCTTTACCAATAACAGAATAATAAAGACACTACAGAACTTACTTCGATATTTCGACATCCGTCGTGATCGGGAAGAAGTGCGAAGTACTCGCGTTGAGAAGCAAACTGCTACTGGCCTCCAGAGCAGCAGTTTGCTTCTCAATGCGAGTACTTCGCAATTCTTCCCGATGACGATGGATGTCGAAATATCTAACTGAGTTCTGTAGTGTCTTTCTGCGTTCTTCCCTATGTCTTCAAGTTTATATATATACGGTACTCTTTTCTTGACCACAATATATTAACAAACACTTTTTCTTTTTCTCGGAGTTTGGTCAGGGTAAATATATGGAATCACCTTTTTGTCAACGTTTCGTCTTCATTTATAGCCCTGAGGATGTCTTGAAATAAAGACGAAACGTTGGCAAAAAGGTGATTCCATATATTTACCCTGACCAAACTCCGAGAAAAAGAAAAAGTGTTTGTTTATATATATATATATATAAGATGCTGTAATATACTAAAGTTTCACATGCTGGCTCCTGCAGAGTGTATAATTCCCTGTATTTTTACTTTTCTAGGGACAAGAATTAAAATAATGATATCGTCATTAATTTATATCCACTGAAATGTGACTCTTTGAAATTTATTGCCGTTCAATATTATATTAGGGATATTTCTGTAAATTTGTTATTTTAAGAAAATCAGGGTTTACTTAGTGGGTATTTCTTTAGAAGGGTTTATTACAAGGGGTATTATTCTAATTGCGGTCGTGGTGACAGCCAGTGCATTAGACGGGGTAAGCTGATTAGTGGGTTGGCGTGAGGCAGATAATGGGTTAGACAGAGTCCAAGTCATAAAAAGGAAACAAGCGCCCTTTTTAAATACACAAATTCGTTCTAGCTTGTTAAAAAAAAATCCTCTCTCGGTGGAACTCGTTATGTACAATCTGTGTAAATAATCCTTCTCTCAGCAAAAAACGCCGGTTCCCGCACCCGAATCTCCATATTTCTTATTTCATTTTCTACCTAACAGTCCTTGTAAAATCATAAGGTCCAAAGTCTGAATATTTCTTTTATTGTAATTTTTCATCAGCTTATCCGACATTAGTTTAATCTAATTATAAATCAATTAAACTTAATACCCAACTCCTTTGTCACCGTTATCTCTTAATTACTCCTCTTCACACTATCTCATTCCTTTTGTCTTTCTCATTTTGATGCTGATGTTGAGAAAGTATTCAGCCAAGTAATTGAAAACAAACTTTAAAACAAGATTAATGTATCAATAATAAATAGTATACCGACAATACGTCAAGAACTGAATCGTTAGAGAAAATTCTACTATGATCTGATTGTTCCTTTTGATATTATTAAGAAAATTGGGAACAATAAAATCTATGCTATGCTACTAAGAATACCGTAGATCACGAATTTTCAGAAGTCTTCTATTCAGCTCATTAAAGGAAACGTTGTTTAATCTTCTTTAAAAATAAAATATTGTTTAGAAGTGATAATATATTTTCCTTATATTATCACTTGGCCCTTTTTTATGCTTGCTTGAATACTTTTAATCCTTTTTTAGCCCAGTTTCTACTATTTTAGGCCGAATTGGACTTGGTAGTTGGCAACACTGTACATAGAGTTTTTGGGTTAGTTGAAGATCTTTATTTTCAAATACATCTTAAAATTCTATTTGTATATCCGAATTAGAAAAAGCTTTTCCGTTGGTATACCAGGTATAATGAGAATGCAGTCTATATACACTACACAACAGGACAGATGTTTACACTAAAAATATAAATTTTACTTTTAAAAATAGGCTACAATTTTATAATGTTTTCCCGAATGGAAAACTATAGCACCCATGCCAGAAAAAATGGTGCACTGCTCGTATGTTCATTTTAGAAGAAAGCAAAGTTACATGAAAAATGTATTTCGTCATTGTATAAAATAATATACATTTGTTATAATAGTTATTATATATAATACTTGGATTATATATAATCCAAACTGTAAAACGTTTTAAATCATTATATTCTGCTTCAAATGACGAAATAAGTTTTCCTATATCACTTACTGTTTTCATTAAAGAAATGGTATATTTCTGATAAGTTATGAAATTATTCTACAATTTTAATTTTTTTTTAATGAAATTAAATTTAAAGAAATGTTATTACATTTTTAACTGAACGAAATAGCATAAAATAAAGAAAGAGTGGACGATATTTTCTCTTTGACTCCTATAGAACTATATTTAGACTTTAAATTTAATTATTAGTAAGATTTCGTATAAAAAAATTTAAATATCAGTATTATATTATGATCTTGTCTCAAAAAAAAAAATAGGATTCGTAATGACCTCTTTATAGAAATATCAAATTTGTTTTAATAATCGTTTTTAATATACTATATTTAAAACAGAAATTATGAACAAAAAAACTAATTTAAAACCCAAAAGTTTGAGTTTTCTATCCAAAGTGTTTGTTAAATGGTATCCGCATTTTGTGTTATGCACTTGATTTTCAGTCATTTTTTAGCAAGTATTGAATAAATTAGCGAGCTACAATCAAATGACATGAAAATTCGAAAATAGATGTAAATAAATGAGAACAACCACATTCTCACTTTGGTATTATTTTTCAAAATAATTACTTTCAAAAGACCTTTTAGAAAATACAATTGAAATATATCTATTTGATTATACATGTACCATCTTTATTGCATATTGTAGCAGGTTTTATTACATTAGATCACATTAAAATATAATATTAATATATATATATATATATAAAGCTTTCACATAAACACGCGAAATAACAATCAATGATCAAACCACAAATAAGAAATGGGAAAACAAGACTAAGATCTTTCAACCGTAACAAGCGGTGTTCGTCAGTTGGGTTTTTGACTCTGACGAAGACCGCTTGTTACGGTTGAAAGATCTTAGTCTTGTTTTCCATTTCTTATTTGTGGTTTGATCAAAACTATAGTTTATCGGGACTCGGTCAGCTCTTCAGGTTCAAATTAAACTCTCATTGCCAAGGTTTCGGTCTTTATTAAAAAACTTTTTCATAGACAGAAGTATACATTTTGAAACAGAAAAACTAAGTATTAGATTACAAATTATTTTACAAAGAAAAATAGTATGTGGATTTTAACAACAACTGTAGTCTGAATGTACATGTGACACTCTTTATAGCGATACGTTATATATTTTATAACGATATAGTATACATTATGTATACTAGAATGCATCATACTTATAATTTTGGTATATTTTAATATACCCCAAATGTATAATATATATATTTATATTAATAGTTTATTACAATATATTATATATTTACGTATACCAGAAAGTATGATAAATATAATTATACCTTATAATAATCAACTATTATGGAATGACAGAAATGTAAGTGTCATAACATAACACTTATTTATGGTGATCTGGAGAGGATGTGTTCCACCTGGCTGCTACAGCAACTAACTACGCGGCACGTACGGCTTAGTGATAAGTATTACCGCCAACTCGTTAAAGCTTCTTCTAACTCCTACCTCAACCTAAATCGTTATGATTATTTTTAATTTGTATTATTATTATTCCTTTTTCTTCTTCTTGTTATTTTTCGTTTATTTTATCCTTTATACATTTCTAGTTATTATTTTTTCACTTATATACATTTTTTTGGTCATATATTTTTTTTAGAGTTGGATATTTATTGCACAGCTGTGCGCACTGTATGGTTATTTGCTATTGGTCAGCCGAGTAAAAATCAAGTCCTTCTTCTTCCCCTCCTGATCACGACGAAGTCAAAATATTGAAATGAGTCGCGTGTTGATTCTACATTTCTTTTCAAGTATTTGTATGATATATATATATATTATTAAAAATTAGGCCAATTTTAACTTTTGTTCTTTTTCGGGTTAATTTTTCAAGTTTTCTTACTATGGATTTCCGCCTTTCTGGTAAAATATAAAGTAATTCACCAAAAGATTTATTCTTGACATCCATTTTTTTCTCACTAAACAAGTTTTAACCATAATAAACAAATTAACAATAAATACAAATTATATACGACGTTTCGGTCACCAGAAAGGCGGAAATCCATAGTCAGAAAACTTGAAAAATTAACCCGAAAAAGAACAAAAGTTAAAATTGGCATAATTTTTAATAAAACATGTTTGATTGAAGGTCTGCTCCCAAAATACACAGATATATATATTCAATTGCTATAAATATTTTATAAAAATCAATGAGCAGTTGATACTTGAACTATTGCTTTAAAACTGGCTAGACCACCATTTTGCAATATACGTTCTGAATGAAATAAATATGATATATTTATTTATAATGTAAAATACCTATTATTTTTAGAGCTTGATTTATGATATTAAGAAAAAATTTTTGAATAATTACATAAAATCTCTTTCATCATTACACACGAAATACATAAAAGCAAATTTAATAAATGGAATACAGACAAGAGACAATTGATTTTACCCCATATTGACTACTTTGGCAAATTGTTTTCCACGCTGCCTGCAATATTTCAATTCCCTAGCCCTGCTCATAAATTCTCAATCCTGGTCAGATTCTGCTACTCTCAGTTTTTTCTCCTTAATAATTTTATAACTGTGTTTTTTGCCATATTTTTATTGACATTTTAACTTCCATTTAGATGAATTGTTTCTCTTAATTTATTGAGTTTATGTTTATTCTTAGTAATAAACCTCCAATATATAGTTTAAATTGAAATACAAATAGTAATATTTTTTAAGCAATAAGTTTAATATAAGTAAAAATCTTGTCAATGCTTACACATGCAGTGATAGATGGATTTAACATAGTTGAGTGTTTTTGAATATATATATATATATATATATATATATATATATATATATATAAAATAAATTCAAAACGAAGGAAACACACAGAAAGACACAGACATAACTCATATCGATATTTCGACCATCGTCGTCATCAGGAGGTGTGAAGAGCGAAGAGTCCCGCAGGAAGTCAGGGCAGTGACTTCAGGTTTAAATTAAACTCTTAATACTCACTTTTTGTTTTATTTTTTAGAACCTTCTTTATAGGCTCGTAGCACATGCATATGTTGTTGATCAAACTACAATATGAAATGGGAAAACAAGACTAAGATCTTTCAACCGTAACAAGCTCAGATGTTTTCTGCATCTAGTGTTTCAGTTGGGTTTTTGACTCTGACGAAGACCGCTTGTGACAGTTGAAAGATCTTAGTCTTGTTTTCCCATTTCATATTGTAGTTTGATCATTGATTGTTATTTCACGTGTTTATGTGAAATCTTTTTATCATATGTTCTTATATGAAGAAGACTGTATATTTAAATTTAAGTTTTAAATAAAAACCGAAAAGTTAGCAATGAGAGTCTAATTTGAACCTGAAGAACTGACCGAGTCCTGATGAACTTTTATTTTATAAACGTCCCAACCAAAACTAGAAATGATGGGTTTATTTCATTTATGTATTATTAAATTTTTAGTTAGTATCATTTTTTATTGTGTTTATGGACATTGATTTTTTATTTCATGTTTTCGTTGTGAAATCTTTTTTATTTTTATGTTTTTTATCACTTAGTAATACATAATTTTAAAAATCTGTTATTGCCATAGTTACCATGAGATAATGAGTAGAACATAGTCAGGTGTTGCTAAGATTTAGTAACCTGGTAGAAGTGCTTGTTATGCCAGAATGCCATCCCAGCTATGCACTAACCCCAAGACAATGAAGTGTTATGTTCTTGTATCCACTCCATCTGCTAGCTGTTGTGCAATATATTAGCCTTCCCAAAGCCAGAGAGAATATTTGATATAGCATACCTTCTACTTGAAATGCTGTTTCATTTGGTCTTTATTTAAATATCATTAATAACATTGAAATCATTTATTCATGTTTTTTACCGACTGACAACTGTAAATATCAAGTTTAAGCTTAAATTTTGGCTACAGGATTAGAAATATAGTGTTAAGTTGTCATTTGCTAATATAATTATATTATCCGTCGCATGGGGCTGACATGAAATGTAAGATTAACATTCCAAAATCTGCTTCAGGCAATATTCTACATTCAGCTTCAGGCAACATCCACAGCTAGAGGTGACCTGGTCAGCTAGTGGCTATGTAACCAGTAACAATTCATTAGTTTGATAACTGTTGATATTCATTCTGTACTGAAACAAAATTATATGTTGCAATAATATTTTCAGTGTTACTGATAACTGGCTGAGGCCTTAAGCTTACAAATAGAACAATATTTCTACAATATTTTCCACATTTTATAAATAACCCGTTCTCAATTCTTCAGCACACCACTAGGACTTATTATATTATAACGCAATACACTAGGACACAAAATGCGTAAAAGTAAAACAAGTGACTAATAATTTCAAATTACAAGTCGAAAATATAAAAATCCTAAAAAGAGTCTGTAAAAATGACTATAAAATATTATCAAGCACATGAAACACACTTAGTGATTTTGGTATCACAAATTGCACTGAATAGAATAAACAGCAATCTACTAAAGAAGATGTTAATTAGTTATTAACATTGAACATTTTATAACATATTGTCAATTTTTTTTAAATAGATGCGACCAATATCAAACTTATTGTAAACAAAGATTATTTCATGAAATACGCAGTAAATATTCTAATAGCCTACAAAGGTACTGCTTTAACTTTTATATACCGTCTATATGAAAGAAAAAGTGTTTTGAAAACTTTTTGAGCGAAACTTTTGACATTAAGTTTTTAACAGTGATATACACTTTGAGATTCCCGGTGTTTAATAAAATAGGTATGCATCTTCGGCTACATGTGTCTGGGGTATTTGTGTGTATATGCGTGTGTGTGTGTTCATTTGTGTGAGTCTGTATTTGTGTGAGTTTGTGTGTATGAGAAAGATAACTAAAAAACTGAAATGTTTATAACCACAACATTTTATTTTTATGTTGCCTTAATCTTGAGACGAAGCAATATTTCTTTTAACCATATTTCACATTTTTATGACATCCATGAAATGAAAAAAAAATGTAAGATCCCTTTTTTAATTATTTAACAAAAATTACGACGATTTTGACTTTTTGTTTGACATTTGTCACATAAAGAGTGAGAGTGATAAAGAATAGCCAATATTTTAGTGAAGAATGATTACACTGAGACGTAATGATATATCTCTACATTAGTAATAACATATGATATATGTTACTTCACTAAATGCAGTAAATTAGTGCTATAAATATTAATTTTAATCCTAGTGATTGTGTACGCTTTAACGAACTAAACACCCAATAACTACAAAAGAAATGAACTAAATCAGTTTGATATGTTGTCTAACAAATGTGTTGTAAGATAAATGTCCATAAATGCTCAAAGGTAGCTTTAAATTTGTCAGTGAAGGTGATTTAACCCTAAACTTCAAAACGTAAAAGCTATGAAGTATATAAAAACAGTATAGCTAGAAATTCAGATTAAACTATTTTCAAAGCATATGATTTTAGAAAAAAAATTTAATACACAAAGTATATTAGAAATTTTACATTCTCTATATTTGTTGAAAATTTCATTTTATGTAGTTAAAATTAATTTATAAAATAATAAAAAAGCATCAAACTATAAAATTTGACTGTTTTCATTTGTTTAAAATTTAATATATCCGGTCAGCTATGCATTTGTAGCAAAATGTTATATTCATTTTTGTCACATGCCTTATAATAATTTGTTTATTTATCTTTCTATAATTTTGTTAACATTTAGAACAGCAATTTAAAGAAAAGTAGTTATTCAAAATTATTCTTTCTTAATACATATGTATAATTATACATCTCGAGAGATAAGAGAAGGAAATTTCTCTGACAGTCCTTCCTTAAAAGTACTCTCCTATAATGACTGCGTAGCCAACCCTACGACACTTTACTGTTCCTTCGGTATATACTTTCGCACAATCTATATATTTTTCTACCATTCTATTCACCATATATTTCGGGGGTTTGAGGTAGGACCCAAGATTATCATGTATACAATGTTGGCATTTATCCAAAGTAGTTTTAGGAAATGTTAATAAGATAATATGTTAAATGATCAAGGACAAATCTCTTCTCTAGCTCTACTGACCTAATACAAAAACAAATTAGTGTTTTTAATCAGGAATATTATTATTATTATTATTATTAAGGTATTGTTTTCTTGACCACAAATTTCTAATAAACACTTTTTCTTCTTCTTGAAATTTGGTCAGGGTTATTAACCAGGGTTAATGGCAAAAAGGTGATTCCGTATATTAACCCTGACCAAATTCCAAGAAGAAGAAAAAGTGTTTATTATTATTATTATTAAATAGTATTAGTAGTTGTAAAATAGTAATAATAATAATAATAATAATAATATTTTTTTATCATAACAATGTATTTCATTATGTTAGTACAGTAACATAGAAGAGATTAAGCTTCTAAAAGTATTTTACTTTGTTCGAATAATAAAAAATTTTAGTTTTAATAGAGTAATTCTAAAACAAGTTTTCAAATTGATATCCGTTTTTAGTTTGTTAAAGAATTAATTTTAATATGATGAGAAGGGTTTTTCAACAGAAGAATGCACTTGACCCAAGTAGTTATTTAAAAGGGCAATTTAATTGTGAAAAGCACACTTAGCCATGGAATTATGAAAGGGGTTAGCGGTTAAACACTTAGTAATCTCGTGTGACTGGTGACTATAAAGGGCCAAACACACCCTCCTCCGTATCAGATTTAGGGTTTCGCCCCCTACAATAACCACTCATAAGAAGACCTTAAACATGAATTCCTTTTATTAAACGTAAAAAATCATGAAATCACGCCTCAAACTCTTTCTTCACTTTGAACATTCTACCTTATATTTACTGAAAATTAACAATCAACACAAGCTTTCTCTAGTATTTACTAAAACTGGAAAACTATAATATAAATTTCTTCAGTTAAAAAACCACAAAATTTAAGAATCATTGTCCATGATAAACATAAATGTAGTTTACATACATTTATTCAATTTTGTATACATATATATATAAAACTTTAATTATATTCTGGATATTACTTATAATTAAAAATTCAGGGGTAGAATGTAGGAAATTACATTAATAAAAGCTACCATCCAACTTTTTAATGAGTCGTAAATAAAATGTAGTTAATAAAAGATTTAGGATCACATTGTTTTAACATTTCTCATTTAACTTTAAATAAATTTCTCTTATTTCATAAATTGTTTATAAATACAAGAACATGAAGAAAGAAATCATTTTTTAGAAACCATTCAATGTTGTAGTTGCTAATTGTAATTGTAACCAAGAAGCACACAAAACTGAGATCACAGAAACTTACTACAGTATTTCAACTGTCTCCTCATTGGATAAAAAGGTGTGAGTCGATCTAAAGAAAAACAGGACAAGAAGTTCTTAATAATGTAAACTATTGCTAAAAAGAACGCAACCACGGTAAACTCAGATGATCTGTTAATGATTAACATATATTACAAACGTTTAACTATGGTCAACAGTTTAATAAAAAAAAATTAGGTTTAAAGAAAACCACAGCTTCAAAAGACCAATCAAGTGACTAGGTAGATATTATTGTAAATTCTAACTGCATTAGGTCAACAACCACCCCTAACCGCCATTGTAAACTAGAAATCTTTGTGTTACTAAACACTAACTTCATTGTATCATACAAATACCTCTAACTACCATTTTAAACTTTAAAACTGTGAGTTACTAAACTCGTACTAGATTAGGTCAAACAACCTAAGAACCTCTTAACGACCTCAGCGTACTACAGCCTTTTGACCACATCACAAAATCAAATCAGGCCGATGTGTTTTTTACGTGCCTCTAACTACTCGAGGTGACCATGCGGAGGAGGCCCCACAGGAAACTACATCGCGCATCATGACTTATAACTCGCATCAGTATTAGGTTTTTGTAGACAAAACGGTTTATCAAAACAGGTCACCTGACAAATAAAGACTTAATACTAAACCTAAGGATACATAATTTTCCCCTTAGAAAAAAGAACTTCAATACTAATTATCCTATGACTCCAAAGTACTCAACTTCCTTCGAAGTAGAATTAATAAAATAACACAAAGGGTACTTCACATTCCTCTTAAAGATTACTTAATCTAAGACAAAACAAAAGTCATATAAATTAGACAAAAAGATGACATATGCACCATTACAACTAACCCCCAAGGCACTTGGTATTCTCTTGTAGTATACTTAAACTCTGAAAAAAAAAACTAGACAAACAAATTGACCTGAAGATACGAGTAGGTCAAACAATCACCTCTAACCTCTAACCACAATTACCTCTAAACTAGAATACTGTCAGTAACTAAACTATAACTACATTGTGTCAAAGAACTACTTCTAACCACTACGTTTTCAAGAAGACTGACAACCAATATCAGGAGCCTACAAAAAATATACAAAAAAACTTACACGAGATAAAACTGAAAGATTGCGTGTTAACAGAATACACTTAAATAGTCTACTAAGAAACAATGTAACAAAAGGTAAAAAAATCTTGAAGCGCTGTACATATTAGACATCAAACATAAATATTGAATGAAACATTGAAAAAAACACCTTCATAAAAAACATTTCGAAACCCTGATCAATAACGGCCCAGGCTTCTTTAGCCTCGATAAAGTTTTAATTAAGGGGATAGTTTAACAATTCAGAAGCGAAAGTAATTTTAACAGGTTAACTTTGGCATAGAGCATAATTATACTTCTTATTTTACCCTTGTCTCCAAGTGTTATTTTATATTTACGTTGTGTCCTTTGTGTTTTTGTATACTTATTATTTTTAATGATTCTTTTAGTTTTCTTATGCTGGTTTTTGCTCTTGAGTAACTATGTTTTTACAGTTGTTTACATTACCTCTTTAAATTTCTTTAAATCCATTCTGTCTCTTTCTTTTATTTAAATTTTATTATTTAATAAGAGTAAACATTAAAACAGCTGAGAGCATTTACTTAGCCCTTATTTTTTAATATATATATATATATGGAAAGTGCACTTTCAACAATATTTCTCCTCCTTTCTGAAGGTACAAAAGGAACAAAGGTACAAAGGTACAAAAAAATTAATTTTTTTACCTTCAGAAAGGAGGAGAAATATTATTGAAAGTGCACTCATAAAGAACTTCTATGGAAATTTAATGAACAATAGTCCGGGACTTTACAAACTAGATGAAATATTAATAAAAGAAATAAGTAAGCAGATCAAGACTCCTTCAACTTTAGGAACATTAAATTCAGACAGGGAGGATGCCAGCAATCCTGAAGACTTCAATCAACCAGGTTAACCTGTTATTATATTTTTTGTTTGTTTCATTTAGTTCTCTGATGATGTTGTAACGAAAAGCCGTAGAGCATTTTAATTAATATATAATTGTTTATTGTGGTATTTAATTTATATATATATTTTTTCTTCAATATATTTTTTCTTCAAAAAACAATAGCAATTGTTTTCTCCAGTA
The DNA here is from genome assembly GCA_026182355.1 of Hermatobates lingyangjiaoensis. Classification (NCBI taxonomy): domain Eukaryota; kingdom Metazoa; phylum Arthropoda; class Insecta; order Hemiptera; family Hermatobatidae; genus Hermatobates; species Hermatobates lingyangjiaoensis. The sequence continues at coordinate 2,881,534 of JAPFBL010000882.1, forward strand.
TCAGTATAGCTTCCATAATTTATTCTGAGATGGCTAACAGGTATACATGTCTAACCAACTGATATCCCATTCATAACTCTATTTCTCAACCCAAGCGAATGCATTCATTCATATTCCTTTGTTTCAAAAACTCAATTGTATGAAAACAGAAGTTCCAATTAAAATGAAAGAACGCAACCTGTTTATACTTTGACTACCTTCTGATAAATCATACATCCATTATTTTCAGACAGAAAATGAATATGCAACTTTCTATTTATATTTTATTGTGAGTATAGAAAGATTATAATTTAAGAACGTACATTTTAAACATCATGTGATTACAAAAGTCTGACTTACCTCGTCAATCGGCTACAAAACCGATTCACAAGGTAAGACTGTTTATTATAATAATATGATAATATTAATATTTTTTATTAATCACTGTGGTAATAACACGTATCATGCATTTAATTTCTAAACTTGTATTGTTTTAATACATTTTTTCTCTACATTTTTAATAGTAGCAGGAGCGGGTAGTTTGTTTGTATCCAGCTACGAATTGATAGACACGTTAGAATAATATGTTGAATAGATAGCTGTTACAGTCGTAATGAGCCTAGTAGTTATTTTCATATATTGCAGCATGTAAAACATGCTTTATATTAAAAGAGGTACAATTTGTTCTCCCATATTTTCTATATTCAAAACATGATGATTTGTATCATCTTATATTATCTTGTGATTATATACGAGTAAGACCCTGCAACAGTTACATTGAGTAACGTGACACACCTACTGTAATGAATTATGTAGTAGAAAGTGTCTTAATTTCGAATTTACCCTTCAGCACTATAAAGTTTCTACTGCTACTATCATAAAACCAATGGTATGTAATGCATTAGTTGCGTTTTATTATATGATAGATGAAATATATATATCCCTAGCACCTTAAAAGTCTTTACAGACAAGAGTATAAAAGGTGACAGAGCAAAAAATCATCTGCACTATCTTCAGCATGGTTAAGTTATTTTAACGTCTTCCATTTAGATCCTTTTTTATCAAGAAAAATTAAAATTTCCTGATGATTGAGTTTGCTACAGTTTTTTTCCTTCTGATATAAAATTTTCAAAATCGTATTAGAACGAAACATTTATAAATTTTGATCTATATGTTGCCAGCTGCACTGCCACTCCATAGGGCATTGTACAAGTGTGTTAATGTGATCACAAATGATCGTTGTCTTCCATATTTTAAACATACGATCTTGTTTAGTATACCTATGGATCAAATATTAAAATATTACCAGTAAAATAAGCGGACGAATAAGAAATGGTTGCAGTCAAACAACACTTTTATGGTCTAAAGTCTGCATCACACACATTAGCCTTTGTAATCATGTAATTCAGGAAAAGATGAAAAATATAGCATATAAAAGCCGGGCAGAAAAACTGGGTGCCTTTTAACCTAGAAAGCTCATTCAAACTTATAATAAATTTTGTATGAAATGAAAAAAAAATTAATATGAAGTATATAGGTATTTAACTGGTCATCATTTTTTTTATATACCTTGTCAGTTAGCTGCAATTAATGCTATATGAAAGGTTTGATTACATTATTATGATTGCGTAAGATTAGCCTAAGTTTAAAATGCAATTCCATTCAACAGGTTAAAGATTTTAAACCATAATGAAATCATATTGAAATAACATCTAAATCCAATAAACGTATGGAAACCACAATTTACTAAACTTTACTGAACAATAATAATGAAGTTTATTAAAAATCATGAAGATTAAGATTGATTAGAGAGAATGAACTGTGATATAAGAAAGATATAGCAGCAATGAGATTAACGTATCCGATGCGATTCAGTGCCTCAGTTTAATAATTGCAATAATTACATTTTTTTTGGTAAGAAGGTGAAATGCATTTACGCACATAGTGCTCCCAGATAAACCAGTCTACCAACTGAAACACCCCCTTTTCTTCTAGCACCTAGCCTGGAACTGTTTCCCACATTACTTCAGCCTTGGTTGTAGCTTACCTTAGGTGAGGCATACTTACTTATTATTCTTCTAGATCTTCCAAGTATCGCTTTTTCGTAGTCAAAATCGTTCTAACTAGGCCATCTACCATATTCCATGCCCCAGAACTCCGGATCATTTTTTCAAAGATCGTTTCTGGGGAGAATATGCCTATTCTGTGTATCAAGGATCTCTTCTGGCTGTTCCATTTGGGACAAGAAAAGAATGTGTGTTCCACATCATCTAACGCTGGACAATACAGGCACTCGGATGTTAGGTGCTTCCCTATCTTGCATAGGTAGCCGCAGAAAATGACATTAATAATAATAATAGGTCAAATAATAATAATCTTTCTAACTTAATAGAATTAATAACATTATTTGAATGCTGAGTTCCATTGACAAATGGGTCTTTTGTATTATTACACAAAATAAATTATTAATATAAATTAAAAATTAATATTACTTATTATATTAATTTTTCAGGCTATTCTTTATTGCAAAATGTAATTTGCTATAGCTAAGTGACAATAATGATGATTCTACTTCTCATTAGTTTTTTACTAATATGTGGTATTTATAATGTATTCATTACACATTGTCACTCTAGATCAGGGGTGGCCAAGTTCCTTCATAGTTCAAGCCATTTTAGAAAATTTGAAATATTTCGCGAGCCACAATTAAATACGTCTTTAAAAGGTATGCAAAAGAATATTAATTTTTTTACAGAAATTATAATTATTGAGAGCCACAAATAAGCCTTGAAAGAGCCGCATGTGGCTCGCGAGCCGCAGGTTGGCCACCCCTGCTCTAGATTTTACAACAAAATGATTTTAGACAAAAATTAAAACTCGATTATGTTCAAACTAATTAGATTTTTTTTATATTTGACTGAAAAAAAATACCAAATTGAAGTGAGCATATTGTTGAGGCGTGTATCATGTTGATAAGAGAAGAACAAATGCTTGAGTTTGTGGTTAGGATGAAGGAAAGTCATTAGAGAAGCCGAATGGGTTCCATTTACAGGCGGAACCACTGGGTTCAATAATCACAAATTGCCTCGTTCAAGTTCTCTCTGTCACCAGCTACTAACCAAACAAAGCTCTCGTTTATTTCAACTGACAGCTATTTACTTCAAAAAAACCCGTCCTTTTTAGACGATATTTTAATTAAATTCCTCCTTTTTTTTATTCATTCAATATAGAACTAAAATAATTGACTATTATATAAGTAATATATTAACAAAAAGCCGAAGGGTAATTTATAGGAAAATAATATTAGCTGTAAAATGAATATCCTCAAATCAATTGTTAATTATGTATGCTATTATAGTTAAAGGAAATAAATTATAGAGATAAATTTCTGCTAGAAAGAGCAAGTAGATTACTGGTGACCTTAAAATCAATCTGCATAAAATAATAATTGGGTTCATGAAACTGAATCTTGCTATAATATATTAATTGCACTTTACATATTTTTAACACACTGGTCCTCTCAATGCAGTGGTCTCTTTTATTGTAGTAGTTTCTTCTGCAGGCAATACCAAGATTCAAATTACTCTTCCCTTTAACAGACTTCTTCTTAGAAGGCAATTTATGCAATGTTCTGCAAATCATTGTCATATTACCTTAAATCTTGTACTATGATGATTAATCTGAATACAGTGGTTGAGGTAGCTGCAAGTAACATTATTAGTATAATTTAGTATTCTTTCAGAGTAAATCATCCCTCAAACATATTAAATTCTTCTGATAGAATTCCTAGTTTCCACTTGATTGTGACATATATTTCTGATAGACAATACATTGCAAGCAAACAATACATGCATCATCATAAAGATTTTTTACTATCATATTTGTATTTTTTTTAAGAATTCGAATTCTACTCACTCATTATAATTAAAACAACTTTGTTTCATTATTATGATTATGGCTGACAATAAACGTCATCCTCATTGCTTATAATGATGTAAAATATTATATCAAATACATAGTTATTTATTGTATATATATTACATAATTGTCGTGATGTTGTGAAGGTACGAGTATGTTGGCATTGGTAGAGGAAGCAGTACTTGCTAAATCATACAAGAACTGCTTTAGACCGTTAGTCAATCAAAGCAGAATGAGTTTTAAATTGAAACATAGTCAAAGTTTTTCTATTAAGCATTTTAGGACATGTTTCTACACCAAGACTACTTTATCAATATTAAAGGATAAATAAATTAAACAGTTAGGATGACTATTCTCAAACATAACTGCACTAAATCCTTTGACATGTTCATAAACTGTTGACATAGTGGGTTACTCCGGCAAAATAGTTGTGGGTACAGTAGTATTTCACGTTGAAATTGAAAGTTCAACATTTCTCAGTGTTTAATTTTTCTGAAGTAGTCTTTCAATGCTAGGCGAAGCAATTGAATTTTTTTGTGGGATGTTTTTTTGTGTAACATCCCAAAATTTTTAGCTGAACTTTGCTCACACACACTCGGATATATATGATTAAACTACAATATGAAACAGGAAATAGGTAACAGGAGATCTTCAACCAGGTAATATTCATTCTAAGCTATCATACGTATAGTTGCTTAAAATAAATTTTCTCTTCTTTTGCTAATGAGTTTGAATTTGTCAATTTAGCTCTCTAGGTGATAAGATTTCAGTCATTAAACTAAGAGAAATTGTCTCAGAATATATTTTTTGGTGATTCAAAATTAATGAACATAGTACACAAGCTGTGAATGTTTAGTAAAACATACTGCAGTCATAATCCAATGACTAAGATTATTTCTCGGGGATAAGATAAGCCCAATGTCAACGTGCACACCTCTGAACTGCTACGTCCTGGATTTAATACCCACTCTGACCCTCAATTCATTCACATGGGAGGTGATTAAATCTGAGCACATCGTCCACGGAAGGACGTTATGCTTTCAGTCCCGAGTCTGAACGATGTCAGATACTCGTTAAACATCATTATTCTAAATGCAATTTAATTAGGAAAAGTTTAGGACTTTAAATGTAGAGTCAATATTCTTTGTGTGGTATAAAAAAAGGCCAATGTTTGGCTAATGTGTGTTCTCTTGTTAAAGAATGCACAGTCTATCCTAACCTAAGATCATTTCAAAAATTAAGATTCTTATGTCATGTTTCAGTGTGTTCTTCAGATTGTTACAAACTATAGTATTATGCTGTAATAGCAATATACTAATAATAGTATGAAAACGAATGAATAATGTATATACGAATATTAATAGACAAATATCTGTCTTTAAGAACCATGATTTATAAAGAAAGAGAAAAAGAAAGAAAGTAGAATAAAAGTAATTGATGCTAGTGATAAGGAGTGTGATGAAATATACTTTCAGAGAGGTAATGCAAGTCCATAATGGAGTCTGTAGTAGATCGGAGGTGGACGGATAGCGCTTGATAAATGGCAAGTAGCTCTTGCAAACCCTTATTTACATCCCTGTTAAGGTCCTCTCTACCCGTATCCATCTATGTCCAACTCACGCCTAATGCAATCAACCTTTTTAGCACCCTATCAACAAATGCAATCAATCCAATGGTATATCTTATAAGAGACATATAACCTAATAAATAACGAGAAGCTATATCATTTGTAGTACATTATAAAAGTAATACTTTCACAAACGTCTGACAAGATTAGCCATTAATATTACCACACACATCAGCAAGAATGTATTCGTTTTTAATACATTAAGGGAGATAATATTGTACCTCACATACTACAATTCAGTCATTTGAAGCAGTGTCTGACTATAAACTATTTTAATATGTACAGTCAATGAATTCAATTTGATAAAATATAAGAAAAAATTGTTTTTAAAAAATAGGAAGTTTAGTTATGTAACTAAAAATATAAGTAGAGTTAGAGAAACGGCCTCAATGATCACGAGCCCCACAAAACTCAGGTTCTCATTTTAATAATAACAATATGTTAGTTTGTTCTAGACTAGTAATTCTAAGTTAGTTAGAACTGATAAACTGAATATAACTGCATGGAAATAAAAAATCGATTACATATGAACTTGGTAATACTTTACCAGAGTTTGATATTACCCACTCACTTAAGCTACACATAGCAATTTTTTCAGCAACATTAAAATAAAATGAAAAGTCAATTGATCGTCAACAAACCTGATATAATTATTATTTATTATAAGTTTGTGCAGGCTATTGTACACTTATTGTATTAGAGGGGATATAGTTTTGAATTGTCATGTTTTTTTTTATTAAAAAATAATAAAAAAATATTTGTTCCAATTTAATTTAATTTTACATTCAGTTTTAAGAATAAAAGATAAAGCTTGTTTTTATTAAAAGAGATTTCTGATGTATATTTTACCAACATGTTTTTATTATAATATTTTTTTTATTCTGTTTACATTCTTTTGTTTTCATATTAAAACAGTCGTTTTGAGCAAAGCTTGAAAATATTACTCAAAGTTACCTTCTGTGATCTAAATAATATTCTTTTAAAATACATACCTTGCAGTAAATACTATGTCACTGTTCTTCATACTTTATTACAATTTTATCAATGTAATACGACATTAATTTTTTATTTAATTTTTTCTAATCTTTTTTTCATACAATAGTCAAATCATTTTTTCATTTTTTCTTAATGTGCAATACTTAAACTTTCAGAGATTTCAATTAATTTTAAATGTAAGAATAAATTTCGCTAAAAATATATATAATCGTCAATATTTTTACTTGAACCCTCAGGTTAGTATGAAAAAACTTGATGGTATAAAACATTCATTCTACATCATCTTTTCTAAATCAAAACTTTGTGATATTGAAAAAAAAAACGTAGTTTTCAAATTATAATCATATGGATTCTTTATTTCAGATAAATGAGAGTGGGATAATTGTAGGACAAATTTCAAAGAAAGAAAGGCAATCAAATGTTTGTCAAAGGCAAGATATGTGTTTATCAATATTACATTATAACCAGATTAATAATACTTCTAATTAAAACGTTATCAAATTAAAGTAGAAGGGTTTTGTTGATAATAACCCTTCAGGTTGTGCTTTCAACAATATTTCATTTTCCTTCAAGAGATATTTATTCTCATTCTTTTCATTCATCCCAGCTAATTAAATGATTCCAGTTCTGATTCTGATTAAATAATGCTCTTTCTTTACACAATTATGCTAATTCTAATCAAAGATTAACTGGAATGAACTAAATAAATCTTTATTTATGTTTTTGGAGAAAAGAATGTATTATTGGAAAATATACTGATAAAGTTCAGTACGCTTTCTGACTCAAACAGAAAGATGACAGAATACAACATATCAACCATAAGTTAAACCAACTCTAACCCAAGTGTACCTAAATCAGATGATATGTTAATTAACGGATTTTTTAAACAAATTTAAAGCTTTTGCAGTATCGGTAGGGATAAACATAGTCATAACTGCATACTCCATACAACGTACAGCCCAATTAGTTAATGTACGCTTCTTTAATTACCGTTTTACTTCTCTTGTCCTACAAAAACATATATATATTTAAAATAAATTGGCAAAAAAACACACAGAAATAAAACAGAAACTCAATAATATATTTTGATTGTCTCTTTATCAGGAAGATATCAAATGAGTCGCTCCGCAGGTAGAGAACGACTCCTGCGTTATTTATATAAACAGTTATGCCTGTTTCTATCTCCTTGTTGCCTTTGTTTTAACTATTTTTTATTTAATATATAATATATTATATACATATATATATAACTAATAAGATGAAAGGATTCTTCGAACTGAATAAACAAGATTTTTCAAAAGAACACACAGAAAAGAAATCACTAAACGCACTACTACGAGTATATTTCGACGTCCTCGTCATCAGCAATAGATGTGAATCGCTCCAAAGGCTGATAATGACAGTATATATATATATATATATATATATATATATATATATATATATGTGTGTGTGTGTGTGTGTGTGTGCGTGTATGTTTATGTGTGTGTGTGTATGTTTGTGTGTGTGTGCGTGTGCGTGCGTGTGTGTGTGTATGTGTGTGGGTGGTGTGTGTGTGGTGTGGGTGTGTGTGTGTGTGTGTGTGTGTGTGTGTGTGTCTGAAAATTCATTTGATTTTGGTTAGTATCATGAAAAAAAGTACTTTCTTTTTTAATTTTACGTGTAATAAAAGAAAATTTTTTTTATATAAATCAATTGCCTTTTTGACGATTTCAATTAATTCAGAGAAATAATAATTATAAGTTTTGGGTCTTAATGATGTTGATTACCATAGCACCAAGTTATAATTTAGTAAGTTCATCCAGAGAACTGGAAATGGCAAATAAAATTGTTGATATTAGATTTATGTAGTTATTATGAGATTTGACTGAATAATGAATACATTGAAAATAAAACATTACATTTATTTGAAACTCAGTGGAATAGAAGGATTCTTCAATGTAAAGAACACATAATTAAAATGATAGTGACTACTAAATTTTAATGCTATATATTAATATTTTCCTTAAAAATGATTTGTTGCCTACTTATAGTAACATTTAAATTTTTTATTCATAAACCTAGTTCTTATACTTGGGTTTGTTTGAATTGTTGGGGTTATTTGAGTATTCAACATTACGTCCTTACTCAAAGTTCAAATTGTATATCACTAAATTCTGTAAAATTTATTTGTTTTCTTTTTTGTAGTACAATAGAATAATATTAATATTTATAAATTATTCTTTTTGAAAATAAATATAAAAAAATATATTCAGTAATCATTTTCAAAGTGTTTAGAAACAGAAAATACTTTATTGTAGACAGAAAATTTTACTGACTTAAAAAGTCTGCGTGAGTTAGTTTAATATAGTGGAAAAAAGAGACGTTCAAATTTTTAATTATAATAAATTTTATTGTAATAAGGAATAAATTGTTATAAAAAAATAATAGTACTTATTTAAAATACATTAATGTCCGTTTTTACGGACTTTATATGAATGTAAAATTCTTATCCGTTTTGTAATATAGAATAACAGAGTCCATTTCTTATACTACATATAACCCAAAGTACACCATACGTAAACAAAACAAAATATAAAACCAATATTAATTTTGTTCAAGGGTCCAACAGTATATTAATTAGAGTATTTAGTTAGTTAGACAAATCAATCATACCATGGAATGCATAGAAATTACAGGTTTGATTTGCGTAGATTATTAAATGTAAAATTTTATTCTTCTTACATCTCATGTTACGTGATTAAATCATTTCAAATTATTTCATTGAACCTTTAAACATATATTTTATTTCAGTCTATCCCCTTAACAAATCTCTAAGTCAATATAAATAATCTAAATAAATTTACAGTAGGTAATCCATTAGTGCAAACTGAATATTCAGTTATTATAGTATGATTCCCTTATCCAGTAATTGAAATTACAGAATTGTACTTTTTTATAAATTGCTAATTATTACTATCATTATTATTACAACATACTAATTATTATTATTCACTAGTCAAATACTTTTACTTTACTGTAAGTAAAATATAGTGAACGTGAAAAAATCGATCTCGAGATTTTGATGAAATAACTTGTTTTGAGGTCCCAGAAGTTATTGTATGAAGTTTTTTCAATAATGTATGTGGTGTGTGTGTGTGTGTGTGTGTGTGTGTGTGTGTGTGTGTGTGTGTATGTCTCTGGATCATTCGGTTAGTGGGAGGATGGATGTGTGCGTGAGTTGGTTCGTGTGAGTATGTGTCCAAAGTTTGTGACCACGCAAAGACACAGAATCTTTGATAGATCAAGGTGATATTTTACACAAAAATGGGCCTCATAGTGTAGGTGAGCTCTATTATTTGGGAGCATATGCAGTTTTCATATCAGTTTTTTTTTGCCAAAAAGCGGTTTTTAGACTACATTCTTTTTTCTCCTACAGTACTAAGTCTTGAGTTTTGAAATTTTAGCATTATCTTTGACGTTACAAACGAAATATATTATAAAATATATTGAGATTTTTAAAACAAAATAAATTTTTTTTAAATATAAAAATTTTGACTTATAATTTAATCTGAAAGCACGCGATAGCAATTCAAGCCATACTGTTTGACCGATCAAAATCAAACTACACCTAAATATAGAATATTTTAAGGAGAATCAGTTGAGACATTTTTTTTCAAAATTATATTTACAAAGAGTTGTAACAGTGAATTTTGTGATTACAGAAAATGTTTCTTTGACGCTAGTCGGGTCATTAAAAAACCATGAAAATTTGCCTTAAAGTTAAACAGAAAATTAATAATTTATAAGAGAAATTTACGTAATTTCAATTACGGTAAAGAGCAATAACTATATAAAAACTAATTTCTATTCTATACTAACGGATCAGCTGCCATACCTGTCGAATTTATTGATATTTTTTACATCGTTGACATTGACTTAAAAATTTTTGAGCCAATACAATGAAATAAAATTTATGTTTTTAATGAAAAAAATTAAATAATTTATTGACTTATATGAGATATGGGAGGAAAACTATTTTTAAATGAAAAAAAAAATCACTCTTAATAAACATGAATTTCTGTTGATTTCCATTGTATGATTGATATGTCTTAAAAATGCTCTAATCAATCTGTATACTGGACCCTTGAAGAAAACTTTTTTTTGAAGTATGATTTTTTTCTTTATGAATCATAGTACTTTTAGGTAATATTGAAGAGGGAGGAATGAACTCTTTCCTCAAGAAAGAGGATTTATGGTTATCGACAAATATCCAGTTCTTTCACTATTCTAGTCTAACTGTTCATACCTACTATTTTTAAAAATATCAAGCATCAAGTTATAAAAGTTTTAAAAGTACTAATTACCCAGCTTTAACTTTGATTTTTGTATGAAAAACAGTCTAATTACTAATATAATTTTTGTTAGATTTTCCTGATATTTTTCAGACAAAATTAGAATATTTTCAAGTTTTAAATTGAAAAGGAGGAGGAGGTCAGGTAAACTATGTAAAAAATCCACTGGTTATTGGAACAAAAGCCATGTTCTCCTGTAAGAGATTATTTCGTTAACACGAAATCTATCTGTTCGCTTTTCAAAAATGTTATTACTGTTGTAGTTATAATATGATATTATATGCACCATTGGTGTGATATACAAAAATAAGTATATATATTGATAAGTGAATCAATCACTATCTGTACTACCTCCAGAAATGAAAGACTAATAAACAACTCTTATTTAGACATTTATATTATACCTAAATGGAACATTATATATTATATGCCCAAGAAGTATGTTATTATGTATACTTATAGTAAATTTGAGTGTATTACACTACAGTTTTGTTAATAGTAAAAAGATGAGCTGGAGACGGAGTTGGCCGTTGAAAAATAGAGTAGCCGGAGTCTAAGTGGGCTCTAAAAAGGTTCGACGGCATAGCGCTGATCGGAGCTAACCAATTCAATGTCTATATAACTAAAATATACCAGTTTTGTTGTATGGCTATTAAATATAAATGGTCTATTGAGTACATAATGCAATAAATAAATTTAGGAAACAATAATTTTAAAAATTTAACAAAAAAATGGAAGGTGAAAAGTTATTTATCATGCTGATAAAATACAAGCACTGCATTTAACAATAGATGTTTATTTCATTAATGTCACATGAATAAAATTTGCTTGGTAATTTACATTAAATAAAGTGGGTTACGGTGTGAGAAATACAAATGAAAATAAATTAACTCAGAAGAATGGGTGAGGAAAAAAGAGAAAGATAACCACAGAACTGATATTTTAGTGAATAGCTTGTTTCCACTGTCGACAAATGCTTCAGGAAAATTCCCATCTCATAATTCAGCAAAAAAAAAAAATAACAAAACAACTTGTCCTTATATCTTAACAAACAATATTAGTTTACAGTTTAACATGATTAGCTTTAAAAGATGTAATTATTCATATTTATGCTAATAATTATTTATTCGTGGTCTTTTATTTATAACTTTTCATTCTTATAAAACATTAGTCAATTCATTCAATCTTTTGATTCAGGTTCACATTTATTAAAATCAAGATAAACCCTTTCTATAGATGGTTTTATTTACAAACTTCCATTCGTCAGATTATTATTGTTATAATAAGTGAATTTATAGAGTTCATTTATAACATTACGATCAATACATGCATATTGTAAGTACCAGAAAAGTTAGTAAAGATAATATTATCATAATTTATTTATAAGATAATATTAATAATAAAATAAATTTCGTCATGTCTTATGTTTACTTAATATTTTATTCTCTTTCTTAAATGATCGATTTAGAGTTCCTCGAGTTAATTTAACTTACTTTTTTCGTAATAAAAATAGTTTTTTCAAGATGTATTTTGCAAATTTTATAAATTACAATAGTTTTAGAATCCCTTTTGAGTTAGAAAACATCATACTATTTAAAAATGTATGACTTATGAAACAGTTTGTAGCTTCTGTTCTAATAAACCTTTAACTTCCTGGTTTATATTCCATTCATTTTTTCCAGAAAACTTTTAACTCCTACCAAAAAGTTTGAAAACTTTCAAAATTCTCATGCCACATGAGTCTGATCATAAAAAAAAAAACAGAACGCAAAATTGTAGCTGCAATAAATATAAATTATTTGATTGCAGCAAACAGAAAAATAGTAGTTTTAATGAATGAATGGTGATTAAAAAGCTTTTCACACCGTCAACTCTGGAAGAACAAACGAAAATAATAACGACTAAATAATTTGGAAAAAGAAAAGAGACCAGAATTTGGAGATTAGAAAAAAGTACACAATCAAAGATAATAGAAAAGAAAGTAAAAAATATAAAATAATAATTTTAAATTAATAATATATATATAGCCTAATAATAATTAAAAGTTTATATGATTTATTCAGGCAAAAGTAAAAATGTGCAAAGCACAGCAGAATGATGGGTGCTCCCTGGAAAACCTTCTAACGGTCCGGTAATTAAATCGACTGTGCTTTCATAAAATCTATGGTTTTTGCTAGAGTAAGCAAAATGAAAGAAAATTAAGAGGAAAAGATATTTGAATATAATGCAGTACTGACAAATATAACATATATTTCGTTCTTAATTGTAATCATAAAGAAATAGTTAATTATCATTCAGAAACATTTTTAATAGCATCAGTGAAATCAATTAATATGGTATCATTTCACTGAAACAGTAAATGCTGGTTCGATCTCACACTGCCTTTTATGTTTTTTGTTTTTTTAAATCAGATTACTTTTATTATTACTAAACACATTTTAATGTTATCATTAGTTTATTAATGATTATTTTATCATTGTTTTATTATTATAAAATACTTTATTATTAGGTAATAATGAAAAGTTATTTATCATGCTGATAAAATACAAGCACTGCATTTAACAATAGATGTTTATTTCATTAATGTCACATGAATAAAATTTGTGACATTAGTCACATATTAATATATTAATATACCCTTATTTACTGAATACCATAAATATATTTATTTGATTTAACATTTGATAGTATGGATATTGTTCATTGGAGAGTTCTAAAGAAAATTTTAAATTAGTAAGTGGCCCACCTCATGTTCCCAGAATAACAGTATCTTAAAAAAGTCAAACCTCGTCATTATCGAAAGTATATTAGAGGGCCAGGGTAGCACAGGGCTCACGTGCTCAACTTTGGACCAGTCAATGCTGGTTCCATTCTCACACTGGCCTTCGATTTTTCTTAAGCGGGAGGTAAAAAATCTGACAATGTTATCCCTTGGAGAGGACGTTAAGCCTGCTGTTCCGCAATTGCATCTTAGCAGGTACAAAACACTTCAGTTATGCAAAATTTAGGACTCCCAATGTAGAACAATTAAGAAGGCAAAATATTCCCCAAGAAATCAATATCAGTGGATGTAGCTTTCGCTAGAAAACCCTCAAATTCACACACAAAAAAAATAAATTGTACTAACCTTACCGCTGCTTACTAATTTCTCACAAATCTTGCTTACTTAGTTCTAACATTTTGGATCCAGTTCCTGTATTATTATATTATAGAAAAATCTGGAGTGGCCTACACTCTACTTTACTATAAGTAACTCAATGTCAAATTTCTTGAGTATATAAAACATAACGTATCATTTAAGCATAACATAAATACCTAAATGGGATATAATTATTAGCCTTTCATTCGTGAGGTAGTACAGATAATGATTGAAGGACATATCAATTTATAAGCTTATTTTTGTACATCACAAATAATTTATTATTTGCAAATAATTTCATTAGTATAACTACAGCAGTAATAACATTTTTGAAAAACCAATCTGAACGTTTCTTGAAACGAAATATTATCCTACAAGAGAACATGGATATTGTTCAAAAGCCAGTAGATTTCTTACATCGTTTACTTGACATTCTTCTACATTGAATATTAATGTAAAATTTTCAAATTTGAAACAGTAAAATACCCTTTATTTCCCTGAAAAACATATTAAACAGCGAAGAAAATGTTGTTTTAAGGTGATTTGTTAATTAAAGATGTACGATAATTACAGTTATTAATCTCTAAACGAAAGATTTATATTTTGAATTATCTTTTACATTTTTGGTTTTTAACAGAATTATTATACTGCGAATTTTATGCCTTCTTAGTATTTAATAAGATCATTTTCCTTCCCTTTGTCAAATAACATATATACGAATTTTTTTTTAATAAGTGTTATCATTTACCTGCACAATATTATTCCTCTTACGTCTCTTATAAGTCAATAATATATTTTCATTTTTCCATTAGAAACATCAATTTTATCTCAGTGGATTCGCTCAAAAAATTTCTAAGTCAATGTAAACAATGTAAAAAAATACAAAAAATTCGACAAATATAGCAGGTGATCTCTTAGTCTAGGATAAACAAAGAGTTTTTATATCGTTATTGCTCTTTCCCGTAATTGAAACTTCATGATTTTTTTTTATGAATTGCTAATTTTTTGTTCCATTTTTGGTCAAATTTTCATTTTCTTTTTAAAGAGCCGTTTAGCGTCAAAAAAACATTTTCTGAAAACACAAATCGTACTGTAACGCCCCTTTAGCGAATGTAATTTTAGAAAAAAATATCTCAACTCATTCTCCATATAATGTTCTATTTATAGGCATAGTTTCATTCTTGTCCGTCAAACAGTATGGCTTGTATCGCTCTCACAATGTTTGAGATTTAATTATAAGTCAAAATTTTTACATTTTATTGAAAAAAAAATATTTTCCTATGTTTTAAAATTCTGAATATATTTTTTGTTTGTTGCATTTGAAACCTCAAAGATAATGTCAAAATTTTAAAACTCTAGGGTTATCGGTTTAAGAAAAATAAATGTTTAAAAAAAACGGTTTTTGGCAAAAAAAGTGACTTTCCCATCTTGCATAATTCTTCCCAAACAATAGGGATCTTCGTCTTTATGGGGCCCATTTTTGTGTAAAATATCAACTTGATCCATCAAAGATTCTAGACCGTAGCGTGGTAACAAGCAATGCTAACACACGCACCCACCCACCCACCCACACACACAGAGACATCATCGTAAAAACTTCATAAAGCGACTTCTGGGACCTCAAAACATGTAATTCCGTCAAAATCTCGAGATCGAATTTTTTCACGATCACTATACTTTACTTATAGTAAAGTAAAAAACATACTATTTCTTGGAACAAAAGGGTTATTGGAACGTCAAGCTTTATTGAGATGAAAATTTTAATTGTAGATATTGAGTTGAGTTGAGTTGTAGGTAAATACTAATTGTGCCTGACTATTGATCTAGTCACTAAACACGTAATTATATTCCAATGTATATTAAATCCGAGAAGAGTAAAATCATGTAAATAAATGTTAATTAATATTGTTTAAACTTTTGTTTCAATATATATTAGTATATTTTGCAAACTAAATTACTTTCTTGATATAAATTCATGAATCTTGATTAGTACTTGATTAGTAATTCCACGATCAGTGAAATGGGTATGATTCTAGTTTGAAATTAAAAGTTATTAAACAGTATTTTGCTATAATTTCCGGTTCTAGTATTTTACCCTAATAATCTGTATATTCTTATATTGTGAGGAATGAAACATTTCATGTTAGGTGTTATCATGCTAGTGTGTCTAACTATCTTCAGGAAATGTTCGTGATTCAACATTCGTTTGATACCAGGGTTGTCTAAAATTTGACCCTGTTGATGTTATTGTGCGGCTCACTTCTCGCTTCGACTAAAAGCAATCTTTACATGAACGGTAAATGAATATATATTCATATACTTTTGGAGTATAGCGAAATATTTCGACTTTCAATGTTGCAAATTATTACAGATATTATATTACTAATATTATAAATATAAGGATAATGTACTGCCAAATTATAAACTGTCAAGTATTATTGTATTGTGAAATTTAAACTTGAAAGGAACATGTGTTTTAAACGTATACATCAACTCAAAACCTCCCTATATCAAAAGGAAACTATTTTACTAGCACTATTAAATGAGTGAAAACTATATAATAACTGATTGCACCAACTTTTTTTTTATGTTAATTTACATTTATTGCTTTTAAAATAAAAGTATATAATTTGTATGACTGTCCAAATAGAGATGCAAAAAACGTCACATTTTGTGCAGTAATATATATTTTAACTATCATTGCAATTAATGGAATAGTTAATATTTATTTTATTTGTATGGAAAATTTACTATTAACAACACATGTAAGACTTACAAACTTATCAATTGCATGAGGATACTTACAGTAAGTGTTGTTCATCAACTGGTCAATGGTGTCTTGTTTCAGTTTGGAGTTCCGCTTTCCCATGTCGATTCACTACCGATTCATCACCAGCCTAAAACAAACATGATTTACTCTAAATGTAACTTATGCGTCATATTATTACAAAAATATGTCATAACTAGTGAATGAGTTTTTACTTTACTATAAGTAAAGTATAGTGATCGTGAAAAAAATCTATTTCGAGATTTTGACGGAATTATATGTTTTGAGGTCCCAAAAGTCGTTTTATGAAGTTTTTTCGATGATGTCTGTGTGTATGTGGGTGTGTGGGTGAGTGTGTTAGTATTGCTTGTTACCACGCTACAGTCCAGAATCTTTGATGGATCATGTTGATATTTTACACAAAAATGGGGCCTCATAGGGTAGAAGATCGGTATTGTTTGGGAAGAATTATGCATGACGGGAAAGTCACTTTTTTTGCCAAACACCGTTTTTTTAAAAACATGTTTTTTCTCCTAAACAACTCTAGAGTTTTGAAATTATGGCTTTATCTTTGAGGTTACAAATGGAACAAACGAAAAATATATTTAGAATTTTAAAACAACGAAAAATATTTGTTTTTCAATAAAATGTAAAAATTTTTACTTATAATTCAATCTCAATCCTTGTGAGAGCGATACAAGCCATACCGTTTCACGGATCAAAATGAAATTATGCTTAAAAATAGAACATTATATGGAAAATGGGACGAGATAATTTTTTTTGAAAATTACATTCACCAAAGCGGCGTTAAAGTACAATTTCTGTTTTTAGAAAATGTTTTTTGACGCTAAACGGCTCATTAAAAGTCATGAAAATTTGACCAAAAATGGAACAAAAAATTAGCAATTCATCAAAAAATATTCATGAAGTTTCAATTACGGGAAAGAGCAATAAAGCTAAAAAAACTGTTTGTTTATCCTAGACTAAGGCTAGGATAAACAAAGCTATCATAGACCTGCTATAACTTGTCGAATTTTTGATATTTTTTTACAATTTTTACATTGACTTAGAAATTTTTTGAGCAAAACCACTGACATAAAATTAGACTATTCTAGTCTAATAGTTCATATTTATTATTTTCAAAAATTAGAAGCTCCCAACTAAAAAAGATTTAAATTATATTGAATAGCTGGCTTTGACTTCAATTTGAGTATGTAAACTGGCTAATTACTAATAATTTTTTCTCAATATACATTCATAGCAAACTTATAACAGAGTACAGAAGGCAGGAAAAGGATAACACTCACTCAGAGAAAATTGGTATATATGGATTTCGACAAACAGGAAGGAAAATGATTTTAATAAAAACTAAGAAGCCATAAAATTCTCAGTATAATAATTCTATAAGTTACTGTATAGTTATTATGGATATTAATATCTATAGTTACAATATAGATATTAAGTTTACTTATAGTAAAGTTGAGTGCAGGCCACTCCAGATTTTTGATAAATGAAATATGTTAAATTTCATTTAGTTTGCTCATTTGATACAGTAGTGTTCTGGTACAAGATCACAACATAAACAAGTGGTTTATTATTTCAATGATTTAACCGTATCAGAAGTTTATGATCTTTAAGTCAAACGAGTGATTTGGAAAATTTGATATGGACCCCTTTCCTTATTAAACCCTTGAGTCTTCGAGTACTATCAGTTCCGCTTTAAGATTGACAACAGACGAAACCTGTAAGGCGTCTACTACAATAGTACATATGGAATAGTGGATTTATATAATAATAATAATATAATAATATGACGTTTAATTAACTTTGTAGTACTGACAATATCCATGTATATGTTATAATGCTTATAAATAAAAACTAATTAAAAAGAAGGTAGTACACAGATAGACAAAGGAAAAACTTACTTCTATATTTCAACCATCGTCGTCATCAGGAGGAGAAGAGTGCCACAGGTAAGTAGAGCAGCAACTCTTCCTTCCACGGGAAGAGTGAAGAGTCCTGCGGGTAGAGGGGAGAGTCGCCGCTCTACCTTCCTGCGGGACTCCTCGCCTCCTCATGGCGAGTACGGTCGAAATAGAGAAGTGAGTTATTCCTTTTGTCTATCTGATTGCTACCATCTTTTTACTTTACTATAAGTAAAGTATGGTGATTGTGAAAACATTCGATCTCGAGATTTTGACGGAATTACATGTTTTGAGGTCCCAGAAGTCGTTTTATGAAGTTTTTACGATGATGTCTGTGTGTGTGTGGGTGGGTGGGTGGGTGGGTGATTGTGTTAGCATTGCTTGTTACCACGCTACGGTCCAGAATCTTTGATGGATCAAGTTGATATTTTACACAAAAATGGGCCTCATAAAGACGAAGATCCCTATTGTTTGGGAAGAATTATGCATGATGGGAAAGTCACTTTTTTTGCCAAAAACCGTTTTTTTTTTAAACATTTATTTCTCCTAAAATGATAACCCTAGAGTTTTGAAATTTTGATATTATCTTTGAGGTTATAAATGCAACAAACGAAAAATATATTTAGAATTTTAAATCAACAGGAAATATTTTTTTTTCAATAAAATGTGCAAATTTTGACTTATAATTCAATTTCAAACCTTGTGAGAGCGATACAAGCCATACTGTTTGACGGACAAGAATGAAACTATGCCTATAAATAGAACATTATGTGTAAAATGAATTGAAATATTTTTTTTCAAAATTACATTCGCTAATGGGGCGTTACAGTACGATTTCTGTTTTCAGAAAATGTTTTTTTGACGCTAAACGGCTCGTTAAAAAATAATGAAAATTTTACCAAAAATGGAACAAAAAATTAGCAATTCATAAAAAAAATCATGTAGTTTTAATTACGGAAAAGAGCAATAACGATATAAAAACTCTTTGTTTACCCAGGACTAAGAGATCACCTGCACTACTTGTCGAATTTTTTATATTTTTTTACATTGTTTACATTGACTTAGAAATTTTTTGAGCGATTCCACTGAGATAAAATTTATATTTATAAAGGAACAATTTAAATTGTTTATTGACTTATATGAGATGTAAGAGGAATAATATTGTGCAGGAAAATGATAACACACACTCTGAAAAAATTCGTATATATGTTATTTGATACTAAGAAGCCATAAAATCCGAAGTATAATAATTCTGTAAAAAACAAAAAATGTAAAAGATAATTCAAAATTGAAATCTTTCGTTTAGAGATTAATAAATGTAATTATTGTACATCTTTAATTATAAATCACCTTAAATCAACATTTTCTTAGCTGTATATGATGTTTTTCAGAGAAAAAAGGGTATTTTCCTATTTTAAATTTGAAAATTTTACTTTAATATTGAATGTAGAAGGATGTCAAGTAAACGATGTAAGAAATCCACTGGCTGTTTGAACAGAGGCTATGTTCTCTTGTAGGAGAATATTTCGTATCAAGAAATGTTCACTTTGGTTTTTCAAAAATGTTATTACTGCTGTAGTTATACTAATGAAATTATTTGCATCAGCTGTGTGATGTACCAAAATAAGCTTGTATATTGATATGTCCTTCAATCACTATCTGTACTACCTCAGGAATGAAAGACTAATAATCATATCCCATTTAGATGTTAACATTATGCTTAATTGAGACGTTATATATTATATACTCAAGAAATTTGATATTAAGTTACTTATAGTAAAGTTGAGTGAAGGCCACTCCAGATTTTTTAATTAGTTTTCATTTAAAATTCCACTAAACTGTTTTACTTATTATAATACTTATGTCATTATATAACACTAAATTGCTTGCTTGTCTGCAATCTACTAGAAACATGTTGAACTTTCATTTTCATTAAACACTTGACTTCTTTTCAAATTAAAGCTCACAGTCTGAAAATGGTCGAAACACATAAGTTATTTTTAAGATATCCTAAAGAACCAATGTAGGAGTGGCCAACTTGTTATAAATTTACACATATTTATACATCATAAAGACTTTTTAGTAATATAACAGAAGTATACGTAGAAAAGAAGGTTTCACATTAATTATGAAATACAGTAAAATATCGTATAAGAAATAATTCAAAAAAGAAAATTTGCCGAATTGATTTCATATGTCACAGGTTTCTACATTATTTAATTTCCAAGTATCATTTTAAACTTTAAACCTAGGGTTAAAGTAAGCATACATTTGTTCAATAGTTTCGTATTCATCCAATTCTATTTCCTTACAAAGAATTTGACAACATTGACAAACCATTTCGTGACATGCATACAGTACATTCTTCCCGTTTTGAATTGCATATTTAGTTGAAATAAGTACAGATTGTAGATTTCGTTTATTGCATCTGAATTTCAAGTTTTTTGCCTTCATCTTTATGTCAAATTTAGCTCGTAATATAATAGATACTCACAAATTTTAATGAAATACTTATTCCCTTCCTATACATTTTAACACCTTTTTTGATGAAACATTTCACTTTTAGTTAGCAAAATTGACGGTGATTGTTTTTATAACCTATGTATGTGGAAGTAATGTATTTTACTTTACCAGTTTCGTGTTTGAAAGTACACTGTCAAAAGACTGACTTTAAGCGTTTATTTGCAAGCTTATCATTATATAAACTTCCTTTATCAATAAATAGCAGATATTGTACTACCAAACAAATTTGAGGTATTTCATTTTCATAAATTTAACGGAGTATATATAATAGTATATATATTTGCCTTCATGACTAAAGAAAAAATTTAGTGTTTTATATTTCAATAAAACTTATATAAAATTAAACACGTGATGAAACAAAACAATATATTTTACAAGAAAGAGTGACTCTAAATCTAATATATGCTAGACTGGGAAGTCAAGTAATTTTCCAGCTGTAATAGTTCCCATTATCTTCACAACTTGGCATTACATTCCGTTGTATAGCCTTTTCACATTACCAAAAAATTAAAACATCGTGGTACATTCAGTCTAACGTTCCTTTTTGTAAATTATTTAAATGTTGGATTGAATATTTTATGTAATAATTAAAACAAACATCTTGTATTTTACTTGGAAAACAAATTTAAAACAGCGACCATAATAATAATACAACAATACATACAAAATACATCATGACAAAATACACAAAACTAAAAATAAATCAGGCTGAAACAATATTACTATCTTATTCGATATAACAGAATGGTATTTGATATTTGATCAGATAGCAAAGATATATCCGATTTTTTAGCTGTCTCTTTCAAAGTTTTAATATGAGTGTTCATAAAAAAAAAAGTACAAAGAAATTTCATTGTGTTAGTAACATAACTTATAATTTTTACAACATTTCTAGAGGAAGTAATTTCCATTAGCTCCGTAATGAATTAAAAAAATAACATAGGATATGGTAGGCTACAATTCATTCTGGTAAGCAGAGAAACTATTTCATTATGATCATTAAAATTAATATTTTATCTTGAGTTCGGACTCCTTTCACAGAATAATTTTTCTGATAAAAGAATATTGATGTGGATAAATTAATAAACTTTTAAATACAATAAACGTTTACTTATTTACAATTTTGTTATTTACAATAGTTTTAGCAAAAACAAGATAGTGGGATTTTAATCAAGGCTGAGGTATTTCACAAAGATTGTATGACAATAGTCTACTTTAAGGATGATAAAATTTATGCTAAGTCAGTTTTACTTATCTACTTTTACGAGTAGATATATATTCTGTTTATCAATTAAATTATTGAATATTTTGATCTGATAGAATTCAGATTTGTAGGTTAATCAGCAGATCAGGTGAATCAGGAAATGCATTGATCCTAACAGATATTATTAGTAGTAGCGTTACTCTATTTTATTGTCTATTCAAAATCATATTACCTTTATATTCTTATAGGAATTTTTATTAAACTGAAAGTAAGTAGGTCTTGTTTGATTGTTTGTTTTTATTTTGTTTAGTATTTCAGAATGTAACATATGGTAATGGTAGAGCATATATGGTAATCTTTAGAAATGAAATTCTGTCCATAAACACTGTTGAGTGCAGTTATGCTTGCATTTGCACAAGTTTCATTTAGGTAAAAGAAATTCCTATGATATAAGGAAACCTGGTTCTAGAGTGCTAATCAGGCATCTTATTTTAAGGAGGGTTGAAGTCATAATGAATATGACTTCTGAGGTAAGGAGTATTGAGGAAATCAATTGATTCAACAAAGAAAGTACCATGTTAACTTTTGAAAACAAAAGTATTAACATTTTATCTTATTTTTTCGATACTATTAAATAGTGTATAAAAAGATTACTTAAATGCTATAAAAAAAGATTGGCTGTAAGATACTTCTAAAGTATAACTAGGAAAATATGTTAGAATTAGTAATAATACAATCCGTCATACCTCGTAAAGTCTCTGAAAAGCTAGGTTTCGAACCGATCGAGTTCAGAGACTTTACGAGTATGACGGATTGTATTATTACTAATTCTAA
Organism: Hermatobates lingyangjiaoensis; assembly: GCA_026182355.1. NCBI lineage: Eukaryota > Metazoa > Arthropoda > Insecta > Hemiptera > Hermatobatidae > Hermatobates > Hermatobates lingyangjiaoensis. Next base: position 2,904,780 of record JAPFBL010000882.1, read on the forward strand.
TACTATTGAATCACGAAATATGTGAACTTTATAATCGCATTAGATAAAAAATGAAGGCACATAACTCATTGTTGGTTTCAAAGATTGCAAAGTTACTTTTTCTTAAGTATAGTTTGAAAATTGAGACAGCACAGCTATTAACAGTAAAATAAATTTTACTGAGTTTGCATGAAGGACTTTTACAATGTGCACTAATTTAATCGTGTAGTCTAACACCAACGTGTTGTATAAATAATTACTCCTAGTTTGAGAACTATAGTTTAAAAAAAATTCATGGCAATTAAAGTTCTTAGAGTCATTGGTTGGGAATGAAAAAATGAAATTTTAAATCTCATATGAAAACCGCAGGACTTATATATATAACAGTTCAAAATTGAAGATAGGTAGCACAAAAAGTAAAAGAAACACACTTACAGACTCAAATTTTCGGGTAATCCGTCTTCAGGAGAAAAGGGAAAGGGAGACCAAGCACGTTGTAGACGCAACGGCTAGTAACCCTACTACTACGTCTACAACGTGCTTGGTCTCCCTTTCTCTTTTCTCCTGAAGACAGAACACCCGAAAATTTGAGTCTGTAAGTGTGTTTCTTTTACTTTGTGTGCTACCTATCTTCAATTTTGAACTGTTATTGTGTCTCGTTTGTATCGTCTTTCCGTTTATCAAGTGATATATATATAATATATATATATATATTTGTAAAACTGACAGCAGGTCTTCATCTAAGCATGTATTGTTAAATAGCAGAGCAAATTCTGCATTTACGATTTTTTTTTCAGCATAATCACTGTGCTAAATAAAATCGTGAATGCAGAATTTAACAATATATATATGTCTTTTCCGTCAATTACGTGTACATTTAACAAGTGTTTTTTGAATTTTCAAAGAAGTTAGAATTGAAAAAGAAGGAGTCTGACAGCTTTAAGCGCCTTTTGCGTGTAAAAAACCATCAATTACAGCTTTCTACAGGCGATTTGCTGAATTAAATCGAAGATCAATTTGTTTTGGTGTTGAGTTTCATGGAAATCAGTTCTGCATTGCTGTCACGGAATAAACAACTATGGGTGAAATGAGAATGATAGATGGAGTTTATGAGGAGACTTATGTCAACAATCATTGAGTAATCAAGCTGAATAGCTATTTATTTGTTTTAAAATGTTCAAAGGTTTATAACAATAACAAATATTATTATAACTGTTCACATAATATACTGCAAATACTACGTCATGTCACTTATTGTATCATGTTAATGTATTTTGTATATTCTATAATCTTTTTTGAAGAAACTTTAATATACGAGAAATATTTAAGATTGTTCTAAAACATAGAAACTCTCTGTTTTAATAATAATGAGTAATTATTAAGCATGTAAAATCTACAAAACATTGAAAGTTTATAAAATGCTTGTATCAAAAGGAAAAGCTTACAATTATGATGACTGACGATTGAATCTATCAAACTCATAAGGTTTCGTATATTTTAATACTATATTTATTTAATGAAACATAATGATCACACTTAATAAAAGAAGAAGTCGTTTTAGCAATGGCTTTTGCAAAATTTCCCCTCATTACTATAAAACATGAGTAGCAATTCAGTAGAAGTTCAAAATAAATTGTGAAACGAGCAAGGCGTTATTGCTTACGGTTTTTGATTTAACGAAAAAATAATGTTTATTACTTTTCTGTAATATTCTTGTTTGAAATCAATGTAAAATCTATATAAATGCTAATAGGATTAATGATAGAAGGTTTTGGTATGAGGAATATTGTCACGAAATCAATTTTATAAGTTAGCATTTAAAATATTATAACACGATAATGTATTAAACACAATATTTATATCAAAAGTGAAAAACGCATTGACGTTGAAATAATTCATATTTTATATAATATAGTATAATATTATTAATATAAATAATTATTTTATATAATATAGTACATAAGAATTAATGATAACTTCATACAGTCTCTTTTATTCACTGAAAAAAGAAGCACTTAAGGTAGGTTAGGTTAGATTTTTCCTTGGCTGCCCCACAAGGGCACACACAAAGACTAAACATTAGCCCTTCGGGATACCCCATGGTAAGGATTGATTCTATATTGGGAGCCCTAAATTTTGCTTAATATATGTAGAGTAGGATTCTTAAACGATCTCAGCTGCTGGTTTATTTGTTATCAAAGTAAGAGCAAATCTTTCAGACAAATCAATTGATTCTTTATGTGACTCGAAAGGAAACTTCAAGAAGAACAATTTTTTTTTTTTTTGGTTTGTCTGTGTCAAAATAGATTTTTTTTTCTTTTATAACTCTATACCTAAAATATTTTTGTTATTAAAGATGGAATGTTCATTAAACTAATTATAATTAAAAGGAATAGTTTCTTTTACACTCATTTAATTCTCAATATTTTCATTTTCTTTGCACCTCAATCAGTTTCGGTTTGCATTATAATAATTAGTTATTAAACTGTTATAACAATTTCAGGCGATTATTATTTTATCCATATAATGTATAATATTCCATTATCATTCATCAAAAATTGTTTACCATGTCTATAGTCATTAGAACTAGCCCGAATATCTGAAGACCAGTTTTGTTTTCTGGTTAATTTTAAACCTTGCTAGCAGCTCCATTCATCATTCACAATACAACTGATAGGTATTATATTATATATATATATATATATATATATATATATATATATATATATATGTACATATATATATACCTACACGTTACAGTAATTAATGAATCATCTAGGGCCAAAAGGCTACAGTGTTATACAACAGAAAAAAAAATGAAAATAATTTATTTTAGTACTGAAGTTGAATTCTCTGCACAGGTCGAGGAGACAAAGAAACATTTAATTTAAATTTACAGCCTTCTAGACCTCGTTGGTCTTAATTTCACATTACTCTAGCAAAGAGTGCATTGTGTCGTGAATTATTTTCTAACTTTCTTGTATTCATACAGAAAGCCAAATGACCTGCAAACAATACTTTTGACAACTCTTTTAAAATTATGAAATAATAATGTAAAAAACAACCTTGTTAAGGTAATTACATTTTTTATTACAAATACGTTATTGTATATTTTTCTTTAATTAAATTATTTTTAATAAGATGAATGGAAAAGTTAAAAGACCGTGGATTTTAATTGGAATTCTGCGTGTGACAGTCCATAACGTTTGAGGCAAACCAAATAAATTTGCTTTAAAAGTTTTAGCCTAGAGTGTCAGACTTTTGAAAATACGTTTTTTATGAACTGTCAATCCAAACCAGGCAAACAACATATTTCATTCAGCTAAAACCCTATGATAGTGGGGAAATTTCCCACATTCTTTGACAAACTATATAAAAGCTTATGACCAACCATAAACTTCTGGTAAATTCAACGCTTAAATACACAGATCATTATTTCCTTTATAAACAAATAGAAGAATTATATTTACACATGACAGAGTAAATTATGGACTATTTCTACCTATATGAATCCTATATCTTACGAACTGACAATAAACATTCAAACTAAATTCATCAAATACGATTTATGAAAATGATTTTCTTCCTCTTTTAAATTGTAAAAACGAAAAAGTAAATGCAGCTAAATATTTTTTTAAAATAATAAATTCCACAAATTGTTTACAAAATTGGTAATCAACTTACAAATAAGAGAAAGTTATTCATATTAGAAGAAGTTTGAGAAGTGTACAAAGTCGGTTTCATATCTTTAGTCAGTTAATAACTGTTCTACCTCTTCTTGAGATCTACTTATAAGAGTTGCAAACTTTATGTAAATACTGTTTGTAATTTCCACTTTTTTTCAAACGATTGATAATGTAAAGCATTAGAACATATCACATAAATAATATTATTTCTTAACTATTGTTATTTAGTTAGTTAACAATGTGAGAATGTACAGTGCTCTTAAAAATAATATGTTTTGTCTTAGTTATGGATATTGACAATCTTAATATCAATAGAATTAATTTGCGTGCTTATTAAAATGAGCCTTGTAAACTATGGTCGAAATATATTAATGCAGACTCATGTGATTTGGCACTTGGTTTCTTGAGAAAGAGAGAGAAAGAGAGAAGGTGTGAAGAGAATTTGAAAGTGAGTGAATAGTTTAAAAGATAGATGAAGGTACAAAGATATTAAATCAGGGTGTAAAATAATTAATACCACATAAAGAGATATTCAAACGAAAGATTTAAATATTTAATTATAAAAGTATAGGAATGACATAAGACACTGTTATTTTACAGTAATAATAAAGGAGTTAAGTTATCTTGCAGCCTTTAATTACGATGATAATTTGCAGCAGGATTGGCTCTCTTTCAGGCGATGATTACCCTTTGAATTATAATTAAGTTCTTCAAGCTCGTTAAGGAGACTAATCTGATTGCTGACTCAGACCAGTATCTTGACATCTCAGTATTACTTTTTTATTTCTTATTAATATATATAAATACGATGAGCAGAAATAATTCAATTATTTGTCTCATTACAACAAATTAATGTCAATTTTTTTAATGAATATTAATTATTATAAAAAAAATATGTTTACTTAAAACGCTGGTAGTCTAACATGATCTTTTCAATCAACTCGTATTATATATTGAATTATTTGTTTCTCAGGTTTTTTACTATCATCAACTAATTACCAGTTACTAATCTCTAACCAACCTACAATTTTTCTGCTCACTGTAGTGCACATTGTTATTAACAATTTAAGGTCACATAACTACCACTGTAAATCCATACATGCTCGGGTTTACAAATAAGTTTCATTTATATATATATATGATCAAACCACAATAAGAAATGGGAAAACAAGACTAAGATCTTTCAACCGTAACAAGCGGTCTTTGTCAGAGTCAAAAACCCAACTGACAAACCCACAAACCCAGTTTTGTCAGTTGGGTTTTTGACTCTGACGAAGACCGCTTGTTACGGTTGAAAGATCTTAGTCTTTTTTTCCCATTTCTTATTGTGGTTTGATCATTGATTGTTATTTCACGTGTTTATGTGAAATCTTTATATATATATATATATAACTCATCAGACAAGCTAAATACTAGCATTTACTATAGCAGTTCCAGCACACCAAATCTCATAATTATGAACAATTTATAACAAAAAACACAACCACAGAAAACCAATGTAGTGTACAGATACAATTGCATTATAGGAGACTATGAGCTTCATATTGGTTCTACGACTACAAAACTTTCACGTAGACTTACAATGCACCTCGCAGCCGGAGCACCAAAAGAACATAATATGAATACCGATAAAATGAAGCTAAATAGGAAAAAAATAGAAGACAATATTGAAATATTATATCAAGAAAATGGCCATAGGAAACTACATATTATTGTAGTAGAAAAGCCACTACATACTCGTAGTATAACAGAGAAAAAGCCAAACAATAACGATCAGGCCACTTGTTTTTTTAAAATTTTAAAGTTCCATACGTGAAAAGGACATATGAACTACGAGTAGATAGAGGTGATTAGAAGTGGTTTAAGGAAAAACTGATGAAAACAAACCTGTTCAAACAAACTGGTACTTAGTTTTGATGTAAATGTTATACTGTTTTAATTTATTTCCATAATGGTTATTAGTTCATGTTATTGTGAATTAATATGTATAATCAATATAAAATCGGAAGGACAATCTAAGCTGGACACAAAACAAGTTCAAAATTGAAGAAGAGTGACAGGCAGAGTAAAAAAACACAGTTACAAGAACAAATGTTTGGGCAATCCTTGTTCAGGAGAAAATTGAAAGAGTTACTTGCTGTTGCATCTACAGAATGCTTGGTCACCCTCTCCTTTTTTCTCCTGAAGACGCATTGGCCAAAAGTTTGAGTTTGTAAGTGCGTTTCTTCAATCTGTGTGTTACTCTTCTTTGATATTGAACTGGTATATATATATATATATATATAAAAGCACTTGGCACAATGAATTGCAACTGTCGTTTCACTCTATAGCTTTCCATTTCACCAGATATTACCTTCCTTTTTATGTTCTTAGTCCTTAAACTATTCATTCATTTATATCACCATATCTTCTTTGTTTTTTCCTCCTTTCACTTTTTTGTTTGTACCCTCTTCCTCCTTACTTCTCTTGTTTTGCTTTCATTTCCTTAAAAACGATCTAGTACTTGAAAAAATTAGTTCGTTAAAAAAATTTGGTGACAATATCCTATATATATATACAATTAAAAGAAACGGTCCAGCGGACTTTTTTAAATAAAATAAATTCAAAACGAAGGAAACACACAGAAAGACACAGACATAACTCACATTGACATTTCGACCATCGTCGTCATCAGGAGGTGTGAAGAGCGAAGAGTCCCGCAGGAAGACAGGGCAGCGACATTACAATATGTCGCTATTACAATATATATATATATATATATATATATATATACGATGTTAAGGTATATGTAATTATACTAATATGTATATTATACTAATATGTAATTATACTAATGATACGAATAATACTATAATTTTATCGTCATATTATTATTATTGTATATTGTTATCATTTGGTTTAAAAAATATAAATGCATTATTAAACAAAATTATTCTTTGTTAAGGACAAGTAGGACTTCAAGTAAGCGTGTAAAAATGGGTGGGTAATAGGTTAGTTAAATGGAAGAAAGGTTGTGAAATAGTTATCAAATGTTGATGAGACGAGGCATTGCCAGGGAAGCAGGTCATTGCTAGAATCGGCTGTCTCTATACAAACCTCATCTTACTGCTGCTCTCATTTTAAAGATTGTCCTCTTAAGTAAATGATGTGATTAAGTTTAATAGTTTATGAAATGGTTTTTACAGCCTCCAGGCTTTTCCTTCAATAGAAGTGCATGTCACCGTAGTCTACTGTATGGTGACATACACTACTGTGTTCCAGATAGAATATTTAACTAATTCTTATCTTTTTATGAAATTACGAAAATTAGTAATGAACATATTGCTAACATATAACAACCGTCTGATATAAAAATGATATATACAGGCACTCGGTTGTAGTACTTGTGTGTATTACTTGTACAAATACATTTGTACTGCTTACATAGTAGAATTGTAATAACTATGTAAAATAGTAATTTTTATAAATATGTTACATACTATTTATATCGTACGAATAGTGGATTTCGTTTTACATTTAAACTACTATTACATGATGGATTTGTTGACTCCTCTTTACATATCCTCTAAAACAAGTTAAGAGTATTTTAGATGAATTTGTAAGAATACGTTTTACAAAACCCATTTCAAGTAGGGGCTGAAATGATTTGATTGCACTAAGCGCTCATAACCATTATTCATCAAGTGTTGTTGAGAAGAGAAAAGACGAAGGCCTTGTAGGATTAATAGGGAAGCTTTGAGGAGAGTGGCTCCACCCTAATCGACCGGTTTCCTCAACTCAGCTCTATTTATCTACCCACTCTTCAGTGCATTTGTTTTACTTATCAGAACACCTAACCGGAAAAAACTTTCCATGCATCAATGTCATGAAACGTGACTTTTCTTTCAAAGTGGCTGTAGAATGGTCACGCGATCAGAAATTCTACTATAGCCAATCTCTACGCCCTAAAAAACCTTTTCAATTTCTCTGTATGACCATAAAGCATGGCATTCAACCTTTTATACATTCCATTTGAAAAAAAAAATATGCAACTCTCATCATTATGAATTTACGTATTACCTTATTATATGACAGACTATAATTGATTGAGCATACTGGATATTTTTTTTCATAATAACAAGTGTAATAAATGTCAAAATCTAAACCACACTAAAGAAATCAGAGAAATACGCAGATCTATTAAGGAAACAAGTCATTTTCCTAAATATGGGAAAATAAGTCTTTGATCATTCAACCCTAACAAGCGGTCTTTGTCAGAGTCAAACCCAATCTTCAGTTGGGAATCCAGGGATAGGATTCCCACTACCATGGATCAAAGCGATTCAATAGTTAACTTCAGAATTGAAGTCAACACGATTAGTAACTACACAAAAGGGGCCAGGCTAGCTCAGTGGTTACGTGCTCGCCTCTGAACTGATAGGACCGGGGTTCGATCCTCACCTGGTCCTCGATTTATTCACGCGGGAGGTAAATATATCTGAGCGCGTCGTCCCTCGGAGAAGGACGTTAAACCGTCGGTCCCGAGCCTGTACGATGTCAGGTACTCGTTAAAGATCCCTACTCTAAATAAATTTGAGTTAGGCAAAATTTAGGACTCCCACGGTAGAATCAATCTTCATTGTGTGGTATCACAAAGGGCCAATGCTCGGCCTACGTGTGTTTCCTTGTGAAACTGCCACTGCAACCTAACCTAACTACACAATATCTAGAAAATGAGGATGAAAAACAGATGTTATATGCCCTCAATTCAGAACAGGAAATGTATCAGCCAAACAAATCCAAAGATAGTTGAGTTATAATAACAAACTTTAAAAATGTTATATGTAACAGAACTAGATAATTGTAATAACCATTAGAAAAACATCTCTAAAGAGATGAAAGGGTTTTCTTAGATCACCTATCGTGCCACAAAAAAAGTCATCTTATCTCCGAAACGACTTGAACAATCAAAACTTCTTTCAAAGGTATTGAGATAGGAAAAAAACATTTGTTTGGTGGTAGTTTAATTAATTCTGGAAAGTTAAATTTATTTTTCTTCAGATACTAACAAAGGTGGAAAGGTTTTCTTTTCTCAGATTAGTTATGGTTTTCTTCCACACTTTTGCTTTATTATTAGTTCTTCTTTTTTTTCCCTCATAAACTCTCTTTACTGTAAATTTATTTATTTTTGCTCTTCTTTTTAAAATTATCATTTTATTGTGCATTAGCTTTTCATGAATTTTTATTAAGATTTATTTCATATATTGGGTATATATACTGGGTTTTAATAATTTATTTGTTAGAGCAGCAAGTGAAATACTTAAAAGGTAAAGAGTAGCAAAGGGGCTAATATGTTCGTCTGTAGATGTAGTAGAAGTGGTAGATTCAGGTTTCGATATCATCTCTGGTCCTTGATTTATTCACACCGAAGGTGAAAAAAAATGTTTCAGAGGACATAAAGCAATTGCTACTGAGCCTGTACGATGTCAGGTACACGTTAAAGATTCCTACTTTAAATCCACTTAAGTTAGGCAAAATGAAGGACTTCCAACATTGTGTGATGTCATAAAAAGTCAATTTTCAACCTTTGTGTGGTTTCTCGCGTCTTAACCCAACATAAACTAAAATGCTTCGATATTAGCTGAAATATCAATTATTTTTACCTCTTAAAAACCTTTTTATTTTTTAGCTCATAAAAAATAAAACGCATTATTTTTACCTCTTTAATGCCAATCATATTTCTCAGTAGTTTAATGTATTTTATTTTCTTCTAAATACAAATTAATACCACAAACTTTAGTACTTAATCAACAATTATAGCTAATTGTGGTATTCGGATTTGAATCGATTTTGAGTGATCATATTTTGAATATTAAGGTTATATAGTTTCTTCATTTATTGATCAACCTAACTCTTTAACTTCGTTCTCCTTATATTTTTATTTTAGTCGAAACTATTCCTTCACCACATAAAACTATTCTTCTTACTTCGAAAGAGTTCTTGAATATACCAAATTAGTTATTATTATATTATATTTTAAATATTTATTTTTCTATTGTTAAAAACATTAAAGTCAAGGCTCAAAAAAATATTTCAATAAACATTTATCATTTTGATTTTTAAGCAATTATTATTATATATGTTATACTATAAATATATATATATATATATATATGGTATTGTATTTGATAGTAGATTCTGCATTCACGATTTTTCTACTTATAGCTTCTATTTTTCTCACGATCTTCTTTTGTCCTGGTGGTAATTGCCAAACCAAGCTAGCACAAGACATTCAGAAGGCTGGAACACTAAAAAACACTTCACCGGGAATATCTATATTTAATTAACTACTACACTAAACTAAACTAATATGACAATCTTGGGCCCCATGGGTCATCGTCAAGTTTTTAAACTACTTATATTAACTAAATATACATATTACTAACTACTTTGGCGTTTAAATGCCAACTGAAAAGTGCTATTCTGTCTAAATGAAAGTTGGTGGTGGGGTTGGAGTAGGGGCGAGTGCGGGTCAACAAAAAACTCATGGCCCTTCAACTCAACCTAACTTTCAATCGCCCTACTTTCTTACTAATTTAAAAGAATTATCAATATTCTTAAAACTAGGAATTACATTAAAGTCATTACTTTGTACATTTAAACTGGGTTACAAATGATCACTATTAATATGTAGGATGGTGGTACCCTGAACCAGATTCTCCCTAGACAGGGGAATACCGTGTTACTCTTCTTAAAAGAGAACTTGCTGCCAAACTACACTAGTCTATATATATATATATATATATACTTAAAATAAACTGTGACACAGAGACTGAAACATAACAAAGACTCACTTTTCAATATTTGGACCGTAATGGCGGTCGTCCTCAGGAGAAGAAGTGAATTGACGGAGGGACGACAGTCAACTAAAGAACTTACTGGGTGAGGGCTAAAGCAGTGCTGCCGCAAAGGAGAAAAATAAAAAAGGAACTAGGGAGTCAAGATCAAGGAAGAAAAAATTGTTATTTAAAAAAGAGAATAAAAGTGAAGAAAACAAAAAAATAAAGGAAATAAATACAAAAATAAAAATTAAAGAAAAATTTAAAAAAAAATAAATAATAAAAAATTTAAAAAAATTAAAAAACTAACGGTTTAAATTCAAGCCAGGTTTCGAGCGTGCTTCTAGGAGCAAATGTTGTCTTCCTCAGAAGCCTTTAAAGCAACTTGTCTGTTATCACTGGGGACTTGTTTGAGAACTTGGACTGTGAAACAATCATTTAAGCTGAATATATATATTATATATATATATATAACTAATTTAAGAAAAGTTGAGCACTTAGGGATTTAATCATTGAGGTAAACGGAAGAATTATGGGGCAATGATTTGTTAATTTCATAAGCTTCCAGATTACATAATTTGTGGAATTTATTGTTTCCATGTAATATTACTGTTTTGTTCTGGATCTTATTGCTGATAATTAGTGACTAAAATATCCTTTCCTCTATTATTCTTATAATTGTCGTTCGTATATCGTTATGGTTTTCTGTTATATCTGCTATATATTTTCTATACTTAATCTTAAAGCAAATGAAAGACCTCTGTCTAACCTTTAGAGAAATCAAAATGATTTCCAATATGAAACAGATGTATATTCCAACCCTCACCCACTTGCATACCGTTTCAAGTCAGTTGTACCACAGTTACTCGACCTTGGGTATGTTCATCATTGTTTCCATATTTTGTTTTGTACCATTTTCATTATACTATAGATGACTCTCTGATCTCATGGTACTTTTTTAAAACAATGCGTGAAAAAGAACACTAAGTATTCGCAACTCGTTGTTTGTATTATTCAATATTTATATGTGGATAAGATTTCATTAAGTTTTTTACCCTACAAATATTATTTTATTATTATTAATTCACTTAGTAACTAAAAACCAAAGAAAAGTAATATTTTTTACTGAGGTGATTTTTCAGTAAATAAATTAATTTTATTTTACGAAAATTTAATTTTCGGTCAGTTTTTTTTTTTGATATTTAATTATCCTTCTTGAAATTTTAAATTTGTGGAAACAGTTATCTGGCCATTTAAATGTATCCAACTAATGCTATTATTGGAAATCAAGTTCATAAATAGAATTTCCCTGAAATATTACTCTTAACTATTTAACAAATATTCCATACTTTGATAATTCTGTCAAGATATAGACTAATAAAATCATATCAGAGTGTTTTTTGTTATGCATACTGCTATATCAAAACGTTTTAATCTTTTTTTTTATTTCAGAAAAAACTGCATATTATCATTTAATAACATGAATATTTTACCCATTTTTGTTTGGAAGTCATAAATTCAAATACAATTATTTTTCATTAGTTGTGCAATCCATAATTGTGTGGTATTTACTCATACTAGGGAAAAACGATCATTGAAAGTTGTCAAAGAAAAAAACCTTTTTTATTTAAACTATACGTTTCAAACACTTCCTGTTCATCATCAGGTAAACTTACTATAAGAGCAGTGGAGGACAGGTTTTCTGTCAAAATAGTCCCATTTTTACCTGCTCGATCATGAAAAGTTTTCATAATGATGAACTTAAAGTGTTTGAAATGAGTAGTTTAAATAAAAACAATCTTTTGTATAGAGACTTCCAATTATCGTTTTCCCCCAATTTGACAAGCATTACTATTGTCATATATTAGGTTGTTGCAGATAATTTGTGTTTGTTTATAGTTCTTCAATAACAAAGCTATTTTTCTTGATCAGCTATTGGTTATCAATTATAACTTTTCTTTGCCTAACTTCATGAATTCTTTAGAGAAGCCCACTTTTTACCACCCACTTGTATCCCACTCTATTCCAATTTAGTAGTTTATTGTCCTCTCACTGATTTGTTAGTTTCTCCTATCGTGTCAACAAACTCTACAACTGTCATGTACTACTACATGACTGAACTTCTTCTAAAATTAATAAATTAAGCCATGAACAAGATAATTCCATCATATATGTACTTATGCATCTATTGTGTACATACTGCCTGACATATTAACAATCAATCAGATAATTTGAAAATTAAATTTAGTTTTTCAATAAATTATAAACTCTCAATTAGAAAAAATAAAATTTGCATTTTTTTTTAAATACAATTAACTAAATTTACAGTAGAATGAGATCATAATTTTTTGAAATCCTTATACTGTAAAATAAATTTCAAGTGGCTAACCACCCCTTAATATTTACATTAAAAACTTGCTGCTTAACAAGAAAAGTCTTTTTTAAATTTTATGTTTAAAAAATACATTGAGTTAATTCATTTGTTACCTATTACCTTCATTCAAATACACTACTATGTGGAAAATAATAGAACTTTAATAAATTAATTATTCTTATAAAAAAAATCATTTCGAAAACTTACTGTGCTTCTTTAGGTTATAACTGCCTGTTTATCAGGTTGGTGTGTGATGGTATTTGATGTAAGATCAATCTAAAAACTTTGATTCTCTTCTTTATATTCTTATCTGACCTACCTTATAGGGAGCTATGACCTAAAAAAAATCGAAAAATTTGAAACTTGTTTTCTTATTTTTTTTTAATAATATTTTCTAAAATTTCTTTAAAATTCTACTTGATTCATTGTAATTCAATTACATGTCAATAATGTCATTTTTTTAAACATTGAAGTAAATATGTTAAATCTATAAAACATTGTTTTCAAAGCAATGCTGACAAATATAACATATCCAAAGATAAATTATATTATCAATTATGCACAATGGTATTCAGTTATGAACTTCATTAAAAATTGATATGATAGTGATTTACAAACAATTAGGGTGTTGGTATTTTGTTACAATGGGGAATGCGTCTATTGGTTGGAGCAAGTGTATTCCACATGCCAAACTCTGTTGTGGCCTGAAGCAGTAGAGGGGAGGAGATTATTGATTCTGCGGGGGGGCTAGACTATAGAGGTCGCGAAACGTCTTCTACATCTGTAATATTTAAATTTACTCTCATACGGAGACTAGTATTGAGAATTCAATTAATTCTATAATTGTCATACTTTAAACACAGCATCTATGTTGAGGTAATTTTTAAAAAAATAACATAATTCACAGTCTTGTCTCAAAATTAAATTTAAAATTAGTATTAATGCTCAAATAGAATTGTTATCAATATATATAGAAATTACTGTGTGTATATATGTGGGTGCGTGAATGTTTTCCTTTTAGAAAATTTATAAAAGGAACATAAAAAAACTGCTTGATTCAATCTTATGTAACTTTTTCCGAGGAAGCCAATTGTGCTATTTTCATTTTGATCGGACTCATTTGTGGGGTCTACGATTTCCTAATTTATTAACATCTTCATAATGGGCAAGGTTTGCTTTATAACCTGTTTGTTTCCATTTTGACAATCATTCCTCGTGGTAGCCGCAGGTAGTCTATTCCTTATGACCAACTAATAATGTTTCTGCTTTTCTTCAACTGAAAGTATCCGAAGAAATTTTATTCTTGTTTTCAGATTGTTATTTAATTTTGATTTCAATTTTTTATGCTGTATCTATCTTATAAGTTCTTCTGATTCAGACATAGATCTGATCAAAAACCTCTTCTAGTTTGAGATCATTAATATATAATAACTTATCTTTTGGCTTGTATACAGTAGCGTCAGATACTCTTTTCTAATAATTTAGTAATAATTGATATTTTAAACAAACGAATTAATCAGGCCACAATATGAAATAAATAAGCAGGCCTTACATTCATTTGACTTTAAATCTATTGACTCTTAACCTAGGAATTAATTATTTTTTCTTTAGGAAAATACTTTATTGAATTCAATCAAGCCTACACTTTGGCCAAAAGATTTCAATTATGATTCTAATAGTATCATTATTATTCGTAATATTATCATGAATAATGATATCATATTAAATATATAATACTTAAAGTAAGTTAATGGTAAACTAACTAATGTTAATTATTAAAGATTTGTTAAAGTTAAAGACAAACTCATATTAACTTTATAAATTCAATAAGTGTCTTTAAGTGTTATTAATAACATTTAATAAGTGTTATTAAACATACTTATTGTAATTTATATGGGTTTGTCATTAACTTTAACAAATCTTTAATTTTGAAAAAAAAATTGTGTGGAATGTATAATAAATTTATTTTATATATATTTTTTTGCGTAATCCATAACTTACATTCTGCATTCATCTTCCTATCTGAAAAGAACTTAAGTGTGACGGAACCATAAAAAAATTAAATTGTTTTCTTCATCTGTAATTTATTGTTACAGTTGGAATTAAATGGTTTCCCGAGTGATGGTGCGAAGAACAGCTAGTTTCACTAAATTTTGAAATACAGAATAAGTAAATTTTTTTCGGTAAAGAATAAAAGGGAATTGAATTTACTTATTCTGCCCAAATTGTCTCTCAGCAAAAAGATTCGGGCTGAAGCCAGTTATTTCTTAACTGTGCTTCTTATTTCAGATTTTATTGATCAAATCATTTATAGAAACACAGTTACTTATTTATGTTAAAATAATATGAATGATCCTTTATTGTTTTATTATCAGCAAACTGCATCTAAAAACAGATTTCTTTTTAAAAAATTACACTTATACATGTAGATATGAATGTATGGTTCTTAGCATGCGTTTATATACAATATTTAAGGATGAAAAACAATCCAAGGCGGATAACTGATGCTCATTGTACACATAGACACAAAGAATTAAAAAACACTCTTGCGACCTCTTAGGTATGAATCGTAATAAGAAGAGGTAACAGATGGTCTCCAATCGCCTCTGCACCAATGCGCTTGGGTTCTCATTCTTATCTCTCCTTATGACTGTCAAACCAAAAATTATGGTATTTGTATATATATATATATGTATATTTCTTATATATTTTGTTCCAAATTGATGTATGGTTGCCTAGCAAAACGTTATAATCAGGATACAAAGTTTCAGTCTCGTATTCCATGATTCAGTAAAGTAAAATATCTTAGTATTTATTGTTAAAAAAACTGTTAACAAAATTCTATTCAATATAACATTTCCAAAAATGTGATGATACAGAACGTCAACAGTTTGGATTATAAGTTTAGATATAGCTTTGCGTTTCACGGAATGTTTTATTATTAGTGTTAAAGTGAACACAAATGGCCACTTGGATTGGAAGCTTCCTGATATCAAGACAAGTGTTCTTGTTTAGTGTACGAGCAGGTCAAAAGCTAATACTGAAATCAGTAAGAATAAGTTAATTTTCATGCAGATACTTGAGCACTAGGTATAAGGAGAACGGGGAAGTTCACACCAAGTGGAAAAGATGAACTGGTGATTATAAGTAATCAGTCCTTTTGAGTTATGTAACCTTTTGCACAACACACACCAACTATCTGAAGGATGTAATTAATAAATGAATACAGATGAAGAAAGATAAATAATGACTAAAACAACCAAGTCCAATTAAGTAAGTAAAACTGATTGGAGGTAAGTACAAATTTAATTCTTTAAACGAAGTATTTATATCCAACCATAAATAGTCCTCATAACTACACTTATGTAAGGTACAATTAATATCATACTAACTATAGATGTAAGAAATAATCTCTTAAAGATAATTATGAATTTTCATAATTAACTTAACACCTGAAATTAAATTTAAAAATGACAAAGGGAAGGTATGGCTGCGATGTGACTCCTCCGATGATATTCAGGCCCTCAGTTAAATGATAATAATCATTGAACTAAAACATGTTAGACTGCTCTAGATCAGTGATTCATTACTCATATTACTAATCACTTGGCTATAGCTCAATAAAAGAAATGAAATCATTACATTGATTGTCAATGAGGTTCCTAATACTTTACTAGAAACTTTGATAATAAGTCTTTATGAGAGTTACATTAAAATAAAAAACAAACAGAATTGTCAATATGCGTGATTTTATGCCTGCAGATCATATAGATAATTGTCTTACTCTAAACTGCAAGCAAGTGAATAATCTAAAATAAAATATTTTTTTTTAGTATTCATGAAATTTATAAACATATATGCAATAACTCTTATTTACTGTACAAATTAAACAGATACACATGATTCGTATTAATAGAATTAAAAAAAAATACTAATTATAACAAATTATCCTTATTTTGTATTACTATACAAATTGTATTAAAGATATCAAAAAAACTGATTAATTAATTCATAATCACCGTTAATCAGATATGTCTATTGTAAACCTAAATTATTTCATAAAAACATAAAAAAAACTTTGCTAATTCGTTATTAGTGATTACTTCTTTAATTTAAATGTTTCCTATTAACTTATATAAATAAATAGTTTTAATAATTTAAAACAAATAATCTTTAACAAAGAACATGAAGACTATACCTGCTTTTGGTTATTCTTTCAAATGCCTGTTTATTGAATTTCCTGGTTCTAAAGAATGAATATCACAAAGTTTTATGTAATTTAGTGATCCATTTAAATATTTTTCAAAAATTTATAAATAATAAAATATAAAAATAGTGTGAATATCATTTATCCATATGTTAATAGTTATTAATACAAAATAACCATACAGATTATTTAAGTCTTCTTTATTAAAGTTTAAAGACGTTAAATAGGGTTTTATACAAAAATGTCATCACGAAGATATTTTTATGGATAATACAGATTGGTGTGGAAATAAGTTTGGGGTAGTTGAAGTTGCCGGATTATTAAATATAACACATTTAAGAACAATATATTATATAATTGTTATATTGCTAAAGTATAAATATATAACCTAAATATATAGAAACTTTTCATAATGAGTTGGTACTTTTCATTTAATGAATTGCTTCTTCACTCTATCATAATAGTTGTAGAAAACTAAAATGAATAGTCAGTTGTTTATAGGTTCTTATTTAGAGATTCTTTTACTTATATATATCGTGCAATTTGTAACTTTTCACAAATCTCTACTTGGCACAAAGATCTTCAATTTCTGAATTCATAACTATAGACTTTAGACATTGTTTTTATTTTATGCGTTAGTAACAAATTCTTGAAATATATAAAATCAAGTACAAAGAACACTTAAAATAACTCACACAAAAGTTTCAAGTTGACGGACAATCTGAGAATTATATATATATATATATATATATAATATATATTAGTATAAATAGGGAGCAGACCTTCTTTTATACAAATTGTGTTGAACTGAATTGCCTTAATCAAACATACCTTTCTTTAGAGCTGTTTTTCATATTTTCTTGTTTTCTTTTGAGCAGTTTTTCATATTTTCTTGAAAATATGAAAACCTGCTCAAATAAAGGTATGTTTGATTAAGGCAATTCAGTTCAACACAATTAATATATATACAAAACTAAAATTTATCGGGACTCGGTCAGTTCTTCAGGTATAAATTTATACCTGATTTATACTCGGTCAGTTCTTCAGGTATAAATTTATACCTGAAGAACTGACCGAGTCCCGATAAATTTTAGTTTTGTTTCTATTCCACGGTTGTTACTTTTATCTATATATATATATATATATATATATATATATATATATATATATATGTAACTTTTTCTTTTTGAGGTTTGTGGTCCAATGATTTACAAATGATTTACAGCTCAAAAAGAAAAAGTTACATCTTATAAAGATTGGGTCAAGAAAACAATTCAGAAATATATATATATATTATATATATATATATATATATATATATATATCTAATTGCATAGCAATACTGTAATTAACACATACACACACACACATATATATATATATATATATATATATTATATATATATATATGGTCAGTGAGACGTGTGTTCTATAGAAAAACGACAGAATTCTCCAATCCGCTAATTATTTAAGTATAAAAAATTATTTTGGAGAGGCATTTTGGTTTTATATATCTTATACGAATTCATGGCTGTCAAACTTTGTATAAATCTTAGAATGTTAACTGATTTTGGAAATGTCTACCTTATAATTAAGTCCAATTTTTTATATAAGTATATATACATACTATGCAGAGTAGCGTCTTCTTGAAACCCTATTATTGTATTCCAAATTGTAATTTTTGAGTGCATTCATTTTAAACATTAATGTAAAATTGTTAACTATTTGTTTATTTGTCAAAATTACATACTGTGTTTTATGAAAAATTTGTAAATAAAACCTATTTTTTTTTTTAATATTTCATTTGAACTGGCAAAACTGATCAATTTCTGATGAATTTTAATTCCATTCGCTCCCAAGGTCTACTTTATCTTGTTGATTGAATACAATTTCAAAATACTGGCGAAATAAAAATAAAAAATATTACAAAAACACATAAATGACCAGACATAACAGACCAGACTTTTTCATTTTGAAAGACATTATTTGTCATTCTAGGGAACAGTTATATATATGAATTACCTCAAGTACCTAACCAACCCTTATATATATTTGTATGGTGATATATCCAACCCAAAATTGGGTATATGAAATAGATACACAGTATACAATCCATCAAGCAACACTTTTAACAATTATACTTTAATTTTGTTGCTTATTACATGTTTTTCTGTTATAAAAAATTATTATTATATATTTTTATGATTTATAGTACATAATTATTATACCTCATTTGAATTTATATTACTTATTTAATAAAATTTTTATTTTAATTTTTCTTTACATTCTCAATGCTGTTGATCATTTTTACGGTTACTTATTTTGTGTTTCTTATGAACTTAATTATAAAATACTTTTGTTCTTCTTGGGATATATAATCATCTGGTTATTAATTAAATCATACTATATGACAATTAAGCAATGTTATTTATGAATAATTGAATAGTACGAACCATTTATATATATTTAGATTAGGGATCTTTATTATTATTATATTATTTCTCAATTTCAGTATTTTGTTTATCTTTGTAAAGAAATGATGTATAAGAAAATTGACTGGATTCTTGTAGTAGTTATGGTAGAATGTCGGAATTCCAGTTCACAAGAATGTGATCACACAGGGAAAGCATGGCGAAGATAACAATGAATGACTATCTCAACGGAGTGTGCCGTTAAGTGAGAGTGATAAAGGTAAATCATTTATCCTAAACAAAAAAAAGGAGTAAAATGTTGGCGGCAAAGGCCATAGTCACCTTGAAGGTTTGGGCAGGAGTGGCTGTTCGCGATGTTTGGAGCGCGAGCTGTTGCAGAAGGTCGTGGAGTTTGGGACGCGACTGGAGTCAGGGCGCAGGACGGTCGCATTGCGCACCCTCGTCCCTCCCGACCACGGCTGCTCCTTCACGAGTACATTCGTCACCCGCTGCTCACTTTAATCCCCGGAGAACGCACATCCTCCAGTCTTTTCACTTGAGAAAACTCAACGAAACTCTTCATTAAGTACTTGCAAACTTATTTGAATTACAATTTTTCTAACTCATTGACAGGACGAACATTTTTCCCTTATGGGAATATATCTTATCTTTAAGGTTGAGAAGAATATCGAGTTCTCCCTTTTAATCTGTTCTTACAGGTTGTGATAAATAATTTAATATATTTTTCTTAGTTGCATTTATTCTTCATAATTAGTTTATATGAACAAATTATAAATGTTTCATATCAATAATATATATATACATATGTATATCACTCAAAATTAGAAAAAACGATCCAAACTGGACGCAAAACAGCTCAAGAACGAAGAAAAGCAACACACAGAGTAAGAGACACACTTACAAACTCAAATTTTTGGATGATCCGTCTTTAGGAGAAAATAGAAAGGGCAACCAAGAACGCCGGAAACACAACGGCAGGAAACCGACCCGGCAACCGACTGTCTATATATAATATATATATATATATATATTATATAGGTGTGCTCTCTAATCGGGATTTGGTCAATTTTCTAGGATAAAAAAATCAAACTCTCGGTGATAATTTTTCGGTTTTTGTTTAAAACCTTTTTCATAGGCAGAAGTAAAAATTTTTTAACTAAGAAAATGAAATTTACATTATTTAAAGGAACAACAATGTTAACCGGGCAAAACCTTCGACTGCACTGTCTTAGATTTATTACAGTAATAATAGAAATTTATATTGAATCTGCTATATATATATATATATATATATATATATATATATATATATTATATTAGTGTATTTCAGAAGCCTTCTTTAAATATATTTCTTTAAAAACTACAGCAGATCCTGTGTTTACTTCTTTTACTAATTGCTTCTATTTTTCTCACAATCTTCTGTTGTGGAGGTGATTATTGCCAAAGAAAGTTAGCAAAATATATTCAGCAAAGCACAAAACAATAGGGATTGGGGTTAAAAATATTAAAACACTTGAACGTAAATATGGGCTTCTAATTTACTATTAAATTGAACTACTACAACAAGCTTCCGGCTGCGTGGGTCATCATAATTAACTTCTTTAACACAGAGGATGCTGTGAATTTTAACTAAATTTTATATGTATTAATTTTCTATAACACATCAAACGATGCAACATGGACATATAAATTTTGAATATAGTTGTATTTGCTCACACGGTAACATACGTTACTCCAGATATCAGATGAAACCAAACCTCTCAAATTTGTAGATACCATATACCATTTGCTTACTACCTGCCATGCATCAATTAGAGTAAACAAAACTTTTCGGAAACTACAGCAAAAAGTAATGCCTTTAATCAATTTTTTGTTTATTTATATATAAAAAGAAAGGTTTTCTCTGTTTGTTGCTTAGAACTGACTCATTTAAAGCTATCTTTATGTTTTATACTTTAGAGAAACTGAATCCACGCTTAGCAAAATTTGTGTCTGTTTTTTTACTAAAATTTTATCACAAGGAAAGTCAGCCACCATACGTTATAGTAAGGTGAAACTTTGACAGAAGATTTCCGAATTCTTACCTTAAACGCTACGATTTGTATAGATTGCATATGCAATGTAGAAATAAAGTTATGAACTTTCAACCTATATTTGGCTCACTACACAGGTATACAGGAGTATAACTAAAATAAAAATATACAGGTATTTTTAGATGTCTGATGCTAGTAGGAATTGTTAGTTGATTTTAATTTCATTTGCCCTTACCATAATTTGCTTGCTTTCAAAAAGTGAGTTTACCTATTCGTGTACTAAATAAGAAGTTTGCCTAGAATAAAATCAAATTTGAGCTCAGTACCTAAAACAGCAAAATTTAAATAAACTCCACATCTAATTACAGTTATGCACTGTACTAATCATGATATTTTCTACTATTCTATATTATCTAATAATATTTTGTAATACCACGTATCATCTATGAGTTTTTTTAAAATACCCGTCAAAGACGAGCACGATTACTGTCCAGATTTTTGTCTGTAAATGCCAAAGTAATTTAAACAAAATATACATAAACTTCTACATATAAATGCATAATATTTAGGGCAAATGAAACGTAAATATATGGTCCCGTATTTTTTCTCTATTATTGATATTTCATTATACATATTCTTGAACTATATTTTTTAACAAACACAGATATTATTATTTTTCATATTTATTTTTATGCCTCTGACTAAATTTTTGTGTTCCGTTTGTTATTATAACAATTATTAATTCTATTATTTACCGCTACTTTCAAAAACTTTCCAGTTACTATATATACTGAAACATAATTGCAAAACTTAGAGACAATAAAAAGGAAGATTATTTCAAGACAGAGAATATAAAATAAAATTAAAGTTAGAAATTTAATTAGACGACTACCAATTGTGGTCAAGCATATTATCCCACTGTAATATGAGCTAAGAGAAAACAGAGAGCTAATGTAATAAAATCAAACAAAAAACCTTCCTGATTACAATATATTTTTTAATTTAACGTTAGAATTGCAAGAATGCATTCCCCTAGGTAGTATAATTTAATTGCATCATACATAATAATACTGAATCAATAATTTAATAAAGTATTATGAAAAAGACCATCTAATATTACTACAAAAGAATGTTTTTCATTATATTGTGAAAACAATGTATTTTACCATATTCTAAGAGGAAATCAGAAAAACGGCTTTTATTGCAATTCTTATGTAATATAAAGTATTTTAACTCAATACTGTTTTGAAATTCTATCTTACAAATGATACTGAATTTATTTTTGTTTATTATATTCACAATGAAATTTAATATTACTTACCTCTACTAATACATTATACTTTTTTTATATTATTCAAAGTTAAATATTAAATATTAATTACAGTACACAACATTTTATTTGTCAACGAGTTTACTGCCTTGTTAGTTAACATTTTTAGTGTTTTATACGTGATAGTTATGTGTATTTCAGAATAATTTTTTATATTTTATATAGATTTCCATTATATTTTATATCGATGGTAGCCCATTATAAATATTTTAAATTAAATCAGAATATTTACTGTAAATGCCTGACTTGAATCTCAAAAAAATAATTTCTCCATTAAAAAAATTATTTATGTATATATATATATCAATGATCAAACCGCACATTGAGTTGGGTTTTTGACTCTGAAGAAGACTGCTTGTTACGTTTGAAAGATCTTAGTATTGTTTTCCCATTTCATATTGTGGTTTGATCATTGATTTTTATTTCACGTGTTCTTGTAAAATATTTACATATATATATATTATATACAAAATAATGTTTCATCAGAACTCGGTCATTTATTCAGATTAAAATTATACTGTCATTTCCAGCGTTTGGTTTTTATTTAAAAACTTTTTCATTGGCCTAAAAAACCAGGAAATATAAGAAATAATAGAATCATTCAATAAGCAAACATACATACAAAGCACAAATAGTACAAATAAGAAAATACGGAAAGAATTTTGACAATAGTTTGGTGTGACAACTTACAGAGGTATAATATTTGGAAACAGAAAAAAACTTGCGTATTTTTTCATGGATGCTTATACTCTATAGCTAAGTAACATCTAAAATTTACACTTTCAGGACGTACAATATATCCAGCCATTATTTATCAGATACTAGTCAAATATGCATCCTAGTACATACAATATACATCCTTTATACATATAATATATTATAATAATATTATATACAATATTATATAATATATAAAATAATATTATATATACATATAATATACATCCTTTACACGCAATTTTGATTGTTAACTATGATTTCGACTAAAATATTATAGTCAGGGATGAATTTTATCTCTATTAATAGCTGTCAAAAGTTATGGCTTAAACACTTTTTTAAATTATAAATATTCAATTAATTCAATTCAAAGGTAATATTGACAAAAACTTTTGACGATGATAATTGAGTAGGCAGTTTTAGAAAGAATGTGCTGTTTTTTGAATCCAACAAAAATTTAGTTTTTGTTGGTAGCCTTTCGTCATGTTAGTATCCTATGCCATGCCACCCAGAACAGATTTCCATTCCCTTGATTGTGTCGTCAAGGTCTCCATCATCCCGAGCCGTTGAGTCTATAGGATGGATCGCAGAGCCACTGGCTTCAGAGCAGAGTGAACCAATCGTTGACTCAGTAACCTGAATACTATGTAGATGGCTAGACCAGCGGTTCCCAACCTTTCAAATATAGCGACCCATTTTAGAACAAGCAATCACGAAGCGCAATCGTTAAAATATCTTTTATACATTTATTTTTTTTTAAGAAACTGGCATATATTGCAATTTATTAGTGAAGTAACTGTATATTCCTTAAATATATGATTAATATAGAATTTAATCATTAATTTCAAAGCTCCTACAAAACATTAATTAATTACAAATCAATTTCAAAGTATTCAAACAAACAAATTTCATACCGTTATGTAACTTAACTAAAGTATGTTTATGAACTGACCGTAATGAGACGGCTGTTATTGTAGCTTTTTAGCTAGCAATTCTATCCTGGGCTCCTTTGTCGATATGACACACCTCAAGTCGTGTTCCACATCTAATTTATTTCGGTCTGCAGTTTAATCAGATATTTTTTTCGATCTATTGTCTACATTGGTTGTTTAACATCAAAAGGGTGCGTAATATTTCTAGCACAACTAGATCATGCTTGTATACTTTCGCATAACTTTTTAAGTAGTGTTTTTTTTACATCTAAACCACATAAGAAAAGAGAAAGAAGACTAAGGTCTTTCAACTGAAACGAAACATGTTCAATACATGTCTCGGACGTTATGTTCAGTGACTTAATGAACTGTTACATTTAGTTTCATAGTGTGAATTTATATAATTGTCTTAATTTTATTTTATAATGTTATTTATTTAACTGTCTTCTGTTTTTACCGTTTTTTATATAATTTTCACGTTCGGGTCAAAATCAATTGGCGACCCCATGGCATTGGTGTCACGACCCCGTTTGGGGTCGCGACCCACAGGTTGGGAAACACTGGGCTAGACAGATAATCACTTCCCGTAACAAGTCGGGAGTCAGGAACTGACAGTTATGAAGGAACTGCTGGTGAAATGATGCCAATAGGTTTTCTTTTTTTAAAAAAAGGTTCAGTTGGGTGAAGAAGCCTGCAATGTTTTAATCTAAAAA